>JAKEPQ010001009.1:29320000-31720000 GCA_024500445.1 Entomyzon cyanotis
TGTAAGGCTCAATATCTAAATGCATTTTGAATGAACTACTAGATGTTTCTCTGAAAATGTTCTGTGCTCAATCAAAAAAAAAAAGAACAGTGTTTTTTTGGGAGGGTAAAAGGAAATTCTTGAATTTGTTGGCCTCCAAGTATGAAGAGTCAGTAAAAATGGGAGATTAATCATGTACACAAATTATACACAGTGCACATAATAAACACAACTAACTGAGCCTTGAAACTAATGAAGCTCCAAACAAAGGAGAAGAGGTCAGGAGGAATCAAAGTAGAAGCAGATATTCTTCATGACAAATACTGCAATCTACATCTGCAATCCATAACTTCTCCACTGAGAAGAGAGTTGCAAAGCTAGGGAAGGCACATACCTCCTACCCTAAATCTACAACAATGCCTCCCTTGGTCACAACATCCAGTTCCTGCTAGTGTAGAAGAGCATTAAATCTTTTTTGTGAACTGCAGGAATTCTCACCAAAGGCCTGAGGAAAATAATGGATTGATGTCTTTGTAAACTGCTTCTTCAATGGTTTCAGTACTTTTGAAATAGTTTATCTCATACCTTCTAAATAGATGAAAATTTAGCTGCAGCAAAAAGTCGGAGTTGAGTCAATAAAATTTATTAATTTATTTGTAAATATTGCTATTGAATAGAAAATTACATAACTGAAAATGACAATCAAGTTTTCAATAATTTTAGTGAAGCCTGAATACTTAGAAGTACACTTTTTTCCTTCTAAATGACACAAATGACAGCAGTTATTAAAGGAAAATCTGCCAAATTTTGTCATAAATCCTTCCCGAAATCAGGTTGATTTTGAAATCTTAGTGAAAAAATGGAGCCTCAAGGGGTGCTTTCTGGAGGTTCTTGTTTAGCTTCTATAAAACCATAGCAAAAATCAATATCAAAGTATTTTTTGGTTTATATTTGCAGCCTAACTTCAAAAAAGAGCACTGTGTCTTCTGTCCAACAGGCAATTTAATTGCAAATTTACTTTGTTTTCCCAATTAAACTATCTCTACTAACAAGTTTCCTCACTTTTACCATTCCAGTTCTCTCCCTGAGCCCAATGTTGGGGGAGTGAGCAAGTGGCTACATGGTGGTTAGTTGCTGTCTGGGTGTAAATCATGACACCTTGTTCTAACAAGCTGACAAATACGTAGATAAACTTTGAGAGAAGAAAGAGTTGCAATGAGACACAGCAAAGGAAGTGAGAGACACCTTCCATCTTCTTAAAAGTTCTTTAGGACTGCAGGAGGATACAAAATAAAACTTAAAAATCCCAACATGCAAAAACCCAAGCACACAAAAATATCCTGGGTGGAAAAATAGTGTTTCTAGTATATTTGTCTTCTTCACTTTTTTGGCGGATGAATTCTTGGACTGTGTAGACTTTGCAAGCACAGACATATAAACAAAAAGAGAAGCAGCTATTGCAGAGCAAGGCTCTCAAATATCTGTCAAGTCAGCAAGGCTTGTAAGGAAGTTGCTTTACTGGTCAATATTTAGTACCCTTTGAGACTCCAGCACAAGACTGTGATTTTGGTAGTGTTTTCAGAAGACTTCACAACTGAGCAAAAAATAGCCAATATGGATGGAAACGTTCTCAAATGTACTTTCTGTGTAAATACACTTTCTAACCTGTTTCTTTGTCTCACAGGTTTTATATTGTTGAAGTGTAATGTCACAAATCTTTCCCATAGTCCACTTTGCCAGGTGGAACTACTTTTCCTAGAATCACCTGCCACTGACTAAATGACAGAGTGCCTAATAAATGAGACAGAACTATTTTTCTCTTCCCAAGGTAAAGGGATTGATGAGCACACTGAGCAGAGCTTGCTACCATCAGACGAGATGCATAGAAAATATGAAGCATAGAGAAGATTTACTCTCTTGATCCATGGTTGTGATTAATTCTAATGAGTGTTAAACAAATGTAAATTGTCTGCTCTTCTAAGTCTGATTATATATGCTGTGGGAAAAACTTTCCCCTTTGCTTTGGCATGCTACACACTCTTAACCACTGGAAGTGGCATGATGGCTCAAGGGCAGAATTTAGCATTTGGGATCTAGAGTTGGAGGTGGTTTTATTAAATGTGTGTTAGATCCTCAATTTAAAGTGCCAAAGCATATCTCAGGATTAAAGCAATACAATTCCCATAAAAATCAATGGGGATTTCATTAATATACCCTCTCATAGTGATTCAAAAGCCTGCTTTTAGCTTCCCAAAGCAACAATGGGTGTGTTTATTCAAATAATGTTAATTTATAAGAAGTTTCATTCGTAACTTATAATAAAATCAGTGCTAAGACTTTTGACTTTGAAGATGTAATGGAAAGTGTTTGAGGTCCAGAATATTAAAGTCAAAAAGAAGAGTCATGTGAATCAGAAAGAGATGATAGAGGAACAGTAAATAATGAAGGAGATTGTAACTAGATAGAAAATATAAAGAACATTTAAAAGACTAATAAATGACAAAGCCAGTTCAATACGGATAAATGTAGAACAGTGGTGACTTTGATGAGTCTTTATAACACAACTGTGCATGCATTTTAAAATAGGAAGAACAAAAGTGTTCGAGTCAAAAGAAAACTGTGTCATTGATATAGAGAAAGAAAGCTCGCAGACTTCTTAACACATGGATGAATGATGACTTTGAGAGAGTCTGTACGACAGAAGCCTGTTTTTCATAAAGTAGAGGTATGAAAGAGTAGGAGCTGAAAAAATAAGAGAAGGAAAAAAAAGATAAATTGTACATGGAGTCTAAAATATCAAGAAAACCACAGCAATGTTTCTGTAGAGGAAAAAATGATATAGATGAATTGTTCTCACTACATTTCTAGCACTGATCTGACCATGCCCATTACACAAAAGTAGTATTTACAGGAAGGATTGCCTTCTGTTTGGCCACTCAGTTGTGATTATTTCTCAAGTGTTTATTTTTCATGAGCAGTAAAAATATGGTGACAAGGATAATAATGTTCACACACAAAAGATGCAGATGAGGGAGGAAAATAGATATGAACATATAAAAAGGCATGCAGGAATGGAGAAGAAAGAATTAGAAAGCTAATAAGATGAAAAGACAAATAGACGGAAGAGAAGTTGAAGCAAAATTGATTCAGGAGAGAAAAAGTTTGAAAATACATCTTTGGCTCAGATTTCCCCAGCCAGCTTTAAACAAAGAGGTATTTTGGGTCCACTGCAATTTGTGGCTTTCTACAACACATCTATACAGTGTGGTTGAAATCAAAGACTGCTCATTTCAGTGTCTCCTGACAGACTATTGGGACCAGCCACTATTCATTGATGCACTGTGGTTCCTTGTCCTCTCTCCCTCCTAAGCTGTTGCACCTTCTCTTAGGGATATTTAGCACAGTAAAGACCAAGAGCATCCAAACTGTGCATGACCCACAAGATTCCTGAAACTCTTTCTCTCTCATCTGGTAAATCTTCAGCTTTTGGAAGCATTATACAAAAACTTCAGTCAGGAATTACCCTTTCACTTAAACACTTCTCATCACTGTGGAGGTAAGGTCTCTGACAATACTAGAAGACCATGAAGATCATTTAACCCAAGCTCAGGCTTTTTGTTTTAGTAGTTTGGCTAATGTATAAGCTGACACTCTGTGGGAGTTTGGTGTCAGACTGGTGTTAGACCAGTAAGATAAGTTCAAAATATAATTTTCATATTGATACCTTCAGACCTTTCAGGTACAGCAATTCCATTTTGTCTCTAGGAGAGTCAGAAAACTGCTTGACCTTTAATAAAATGGTGCACACGTGGCTAGGACTAGACCTCAAGCAGTCTGAAAATTAAACATAAGATGCTAATGGTTCCAGAAGTGCAATTTTTTTGAGGTATCTAAATACATATATGAGTAAATGTAATTTTGGTTTTAAGCATCTCAGTTCTAAGAGCATTCCAGGCTATGGTCTTGAGTCATTCTAAGAAGTCACAACAAAAGGCGACAGGTCTTATCTGAGAAAGCTACTTTATTAGGTTCCTTACAGAGTCACACAGATAATACAAATTACTTTGTGTTCCAGTTCATAATTTCAAAGGCTTTTGTCATAGAGAAGAAAATATGCTGAAATATAAATTGGAATTCTAATACCATTGCATGACTCTGGGGCAAACTTGCCTTTCTCCTACTGCAGCCTAATTCTGTGTAAGAGTCAAAGAAAATCACCTTATTATACTTATGTAAACCAGAGTGCACTGTAGTTCCATTTTGGCAGAAATACTTTCTGTCGAGTCTGGATCAATGTTGCTAAAAGTTTTGGGTGCCCTGAGTGTGTACTAGCCTGAATGCTAAAATATTTACTAGAGGTTCTGTGTGTTTAACTTGCCCTAGAGTATAGTTGATGTGCTTTAGTTCCAATTTTTTAATGATACTACCACTCCTGCCAGTAATTTTTACACCAGCTGCACTGGACTAATTATATGCTTTTCTCAAAAGTCTATTTTTGAAATAATTATGGCCTTTGAGCATATAATAGACAGAAAGATTTGGGTACAGAGGAGTAAAAAACTTGCCATTTGAGCAGAAAGGATAAAAAAGGGGGCATATCATTTTTGCATTCTCATTTTGAATGCATAAACCTGTACAGCACATCAAGGTGCCTAATAAACATTTGTTCCTTTATGACTACATTGTTTTGGTTAGATTTCTAGATTTTTTAAAGAAAAATATTTCTCATTAAATTGTTTTTTGCAAAACTTTGAGTCAACGGAAATAAATACTAGCACTGCTAACTGCACAGTGTAGGATCATTACTGGTGCCTCACGGTCAGAAGTTTCTTTTCTTTTATCTCCCTTTGTGAGTTGAAATAGTTGAAGAGCTGAGGTTTGTCCCCATGCATACTACAAGGTCACCTCAAACACAATGAGAGGCTGTCTGCGGCTTGAAGAATATTTGTGAACAGTCTGCTTAGTTGCTGACTTCTGTTATTTTATAGAAATTAAGTCAAATATGGAAAATTATTATGTTTGTAAAGGTTTATTCTGGGGCATGTGTAGGGGTACATTTCAGAGCTTTGAGCTGGTCTAAGCCACATGATTCTTTTAAAGTTAATGAGAAAGTCACAGCTAGAATGGCATGTGATAATCTGAAAATTTGCCCCTTACTGCCTCTTAAGATTTTCTGTGTCATATGTTATGGTAATAAATGGTTCTCAGCATGAGGTTGATTGAAAGGGGTATAGCTGCACGAAGCAAAGAACTTGTCTTTTCTTCATGATCTCTGGATAATATTATTAGCATATGCAGGATCAGCTCTGAGCATAAGCAGCCTTTGTGACCAGGGAGGTTGGAATTACATCAGTTTGAGTGAACTTAAATATATTTTCATAATTTGCCTTGAATCTACGTCCCTGAATAGCAACTGAACAAATATATGGGGATTTTTTTTCTGCTTTATTTTGGACTACCCTTAATGTGGCTCTGCCATTGTAAGTTTCAGGACCTGCACTTTTCAGGTTATTATAATAAGTGCTTGGTCTTTAAAAAGTCTCAAAAATATATCAAATTGAATGGAAAAACAGATAGGAGACTCTAGTCAGAAAGGTTTGTTGTATATGACTGTATATGATGCATATTATTTGTTTTGAAGAGTTATTCTCAATCACAATATTCATCATCAAACAGGGAGGAACTGGGATTCCTTCACATGTGTAGAGAAAACAGGTACAGTTGAGGAGGTTCTTAATTTTTCTTCCTGTTTTAAAAAGCTTAAGAAAACCCAAGATAAGTAAAATAACCATTCTCCAAAACAATGCTGCTTTTCATTGGTTCCATTTATTGTTCTAACAAACTAGTTTTAACTAGATAAGAACACAGGTAAATTAATGAAGAACCAGATTGATCAATTCTTTCTTGTAGAACTTAAGAAGTATCTAACAACTTAACACACATACAGAGAGGGTAATTGCAGGACAGACATTCTAGGTTTGGAACTAGATATGCCTATTTAAAAGTTTCTAAGTTTAGCTGCAGAGATTTTCAAGACATTATTTTAGAAAATCTGATTACAGAGATAATACAGATAGGAAGCAATATCCACCACTGTAGTTCTCTGGGTCCTTTTTAACCTACCATAGTGGTGTTATAACAATTGAAAAATGTAAATCATTATGGCAAATGAAGCAGGTAAAGGAGTTTTTTACATCAGTACATGAATTGCCTACTGCAATAAAAGCCACTTAGAAATCATATTCAGTTATGAATTATCTAATTATATAACCAGAAATTTACTGTAAACTGCTATGGTTAATAATATTTGTTTTTAAGATAAGTGCTACACCTAAAATGCTAAAACACGGAGGAACTATCTCACTAATAGAATTTTTCATTTTTCTATCTAATACAGTCCTTGACCACCATGAAGAGAAAGAGGAGTAAAAATCAATAAAAAAGTTAATAACATTTGAGGACCTTTTTTAAACAAATTCCTGGTGTCATATCTGTGACTTGACCACCTGAGTGCTAACAGTCCCAGCTGGTTGTTAGGTGACATCATATCACTCACAGCACTCTCACAGTCTCTGCAGGTAACTTGTATTGCATCACACACCAGGACACAGGTTACGGTGGCACTGGTTTGTCCTATGCCATGAATAGTTTGGGCTTTACCTCGGGTTTGCCTTCCCTTTGTAACTTACCCAAAGGAAAGAGATAAACATTTTTATGATCTTTGTATGATTTCAGTGACTGCACAGGGCATTGCTTTGTTATTTAAGAAGAAAAAGCATTTCATTTTATTTAGAAAACGTTAAAATTCTATAGGATATAGTTACAAATCCAGACAGGCAGTTACAAATACACACACCAGCTTTGATATGAAAATTGTCTTGCCGAGTTGGGCCAGGTCTGCTCTTGGATGAATAAGTGCACTCAAAGGAATACATAAATTATGTTGAGGATGATCTACAATTTTAGTCATCTGGAAATACCTTCACAGTGAAGATGAGCTAGAAGACTGGAGATCTGCTCCCTAACTCTTAATTAATTTTGGCCTAGAATTACTTGTTTCTGTTGCCTCCAGTTTGCATGGAAAGGGGGGAAACTGAGCTTTCAACTCCTCATGGTACAAATGAAGTCAACACCTTTCTAAACAAAACAAAAAAAAATACTCTTTTCACATCTACTTATCTGCAGAAATACCTTTTAGGAAATTAATTAATTTGTCTGAAATCATCTAAGAATTGGCTATTGGCAAGTGCTGGATGGGTTCCAAAGAAAATTAGAAAAGCTGATTTCCAAAGTTTTACTAGACCATATTAAATTTGTTACAACACGCATTCAGTTTTGATGAAACAGCACAGCTCAGTAGCTGCGTATGACAACAATTTGGTAGGGTCTCATTTACCCTTCTGAAGTTTATAATACTCAGGAAGACCTTTAAGAAGTTTTAATATTGTTTATAAATCACTATTACTGACAATATTGTTTATAAATCACTATTACTGACCACAGAACAACTCTAATTTAATTTGATATTATTTAAATAACTATGCATTAACATATGTCTTTTAGAAAATGAACATTTCATAAGGTTCTTTTAGCTAATAGAATTCAGTGAACTTTCTTGAATATTAAATTAGAATGTCAAATTGCCAGAGATTAAAAGATCTATACAAGTTAGAAGTCTGGACTTTAAAATCTAGTTTCTAAAAGATGGTGCTTAAGCAATTAGTTCAGTTTTGTTAATACTGAAGGTACTAATAAAAAGTGTCTGATTAAAATCTTTTTATGTACAGAAAAAAGAACTGGTGTATTGTTGTCTACCAAATTCATTACCCTACTTGAAAAGTACTGTCCTCCTGTGTATCTCAGAAGCTTATGGAAACTATCACCCTAGAAAATGGTGTATTTTTCTCTCATTCTCACTCTGTGTCTCTCTCTTTTCAACTAAAGAGTTATATTCCAAAACTTAATGCATAAGTACATTCATTTAGAAACAAAATTCATGGTAATTAACATTCCTTCTCTTGAATTTGTACTAGTAATACCCTAATCCACAAACTTCAGGGTTTTGTTCTTCCAATCTTCAAGAATTTTTTGTTTGAAACTCTTGGTTGTGTTATCGCACTTAGCAGTGTGTTATATACAGTAGCATATAATAATCAATGCAATAAGAGTCAAGAAGACATGTTGAAAAGAAGGTCTGAATCCCCATATTTATTATTTTATTTATTTATTTAATCATCCACTAGTTTGACTTGGAATGAGAAGGTTAAATTTTACTTTAAAACATCAACTTATTTCTAAGTTGATAGAAATATCCTAGATTTATATCTAGGATATAAATCAAATTGTGTTTACTCTTCCCATCTTCATATTCACTTCAATGTAATGTAAACATGTTGAAAGACATAGTCTGGTTTCCTCTGAAGAGATTTAATAAATCTATTGTGAAACCTTTCTTCTCTGTTGGCCTCCTTTGTGTTATTTATTTAACATCATAACTTGAGGAAAACCTGGATGAGGTGAGAGAATATTTTCTTTCTATCTGTAGAAATATTATTCTACCTTTCTACCTGTTAGTTTTCCCATCTCCTGTCTCTTCTCACCTGTGAAATCATCTGAAAACAGATATTTTAAGCCAATTATGTGTAATGTATTGAACAGCCTCTCTTACCTTGCAAAGTCCATGAAATTCCCTTTCTTCAGTTGCAAGTCCCATGTCCTCTTGTATTTTCAGTCACTCTCTGTTTTATTGGATTGAGAAAAGACTTATGCCAAACTACTTGGTGGCAAAATGTGATTTTCACAAGAATATTCCCTTTGGTCTTCATGGCTTTAGTGGATACAGAAGAGCTACTATCACAACTTTAATAAACTTGTCTTTGAAACTATTGAGTTATGTCATGTGAATTTTCCCTTGAGTCTTCAGGGTTTTAGTAGAAATAGAAGAGATACTATCACATCTTTAATAAACCTGGTTTTGAAACTACTGAGTTATCTCCTTTTTCAGTGTGCAATGGTGCTGATATGTGGAAATAAATGCCTAGGTTGATGGGTTATCCTGAAGAATGGATTTCATGCATAATCTAGTCAGGGTGTACTCCCTTAGGTTCAGTGTCTGACAATTTCTCTGGCTCTATGTTTGCTAGACCAATTTGTGTTCACTCACTTTGCTTGAAGAACTGGTGACAGTACTCCACAAAGACCATACAATCTTTGGTTTTCACACTTTGCTGGATCTGATTTAGGTTTGATCTATGCTCAATAAAACTTATTGAGGCAGAGAATTTCTTATTTGTCCTTATATTTTCGTAACTCCAGAGTTTCTTGCATATAAGAGGAATCTATAATTCTTTTTTCAAGTCAGTAAAAATCTCTCTATATCCACACATCACTGTCATCTTATTTTTCAAACACTTGTCTTTATTTATCAGATTTCTGCTCTAAAGTTATATGAATTGAGAATGAACAGGTATGGCAATTTTTTTCTTAGCTCTTGAAGTCTTTTCATTTGATATGGTCAACATAACCAACCACTACTTCATCAACAGGAGCTGTATTCCTAACACATATGTTTAATGCACGTTCATTTCATTTTCATATCGCTTTTCTATGTTCAGCACTGTATTTTATTATGATACACTAATTCTTTACTTGTATACATTCTTTTAAATGAAGTGGTTTTATACTTTACTGTTTTCTTGCATTATCAGAGTTTCTGACAATTTTTGTTTAGAAAAAATGTCAGGGTTTCAATATATTCAGAGCTATTAAGGCAACTATATATTTGATCAAAATAGCTACTCATTAACCATTGTATTCTCCTCTCAGATTGGTTACTACTATGAAATTATTTGATTTTGATAACACTTGTGTCTGTTTATCATTTCCATGAACTCATCCTTCTTGACCCTCTTTCTGGCTGTGTAGCTTTCCAGACTTCTCCCTCATACTGTGTAAATATTGACAATCACCATACTGGCAATGATTGGTAATTATTACTGTATTTTTGAAAATGAAAATTATTCAGGTCAGTATGCTTTTTTTTTTTCCCCAAGATGAAAACTTCATTCATGGCTAACAGTTGAAAGAGCTAACAGTTGAATGGATAAGTTAGCGATGCACATATAACATGCACTTATGATTAATAAAATTTAAGAAATAATTAGTTGTGTGTTCTTAGATCATATGAGTTTTACACAAAGTGTTATTAAAAACTGTAAACCATCATTTTCAGAGCAGTACCTAGTTCTGTAGAGATGGAGTTTTTACTGTGCAGTTACTCCTATGTGCTACTGTGCAGATTCACTCTTGAATTATGAAATTATATGGACAGTAAAAGTTCCACAGGAGTTTTTGTCTCCCTTAAGGATGAGTATACAAAGCCTCTTGATCTACACAGTCAAAGGAATGTGAATTTCACAAAAATCGGTCCTATGGTTTTGATATCTCTCTTTTCTTCAAGGCAAATATTAATGCAATTTTATAGATCTGAAAAATAAAATATAATAGGAAAAACATAGTAGTCCATGCTCCAAGAAATATGGAAATGCTGTCAGTAAAACCACACATAAATACTTTCTACGTATTTTTGATGGTAAATACTTTATCACTTAGAAATCAGAGAAAATTGTATATGTAGCTGCTGCAGTTCCAGCTACCTGTGAAGTTCCTGATTTAAAGTCCCAATCACAGCAAAATTCGAAAGACACACATTAGGGTCAATTTGTACCACAGCCCAAGATTTGAGTGCAAGTTATAACTATGCTTCAAGTGAAATTGCTAGCTACCCTATATCTAACAGTGGGACCAGGTAGCAGCAATATCAGTGTAGCAGCTCAGGCTTCAGTGAAAAGAAATATTTCCATAATTTCAGGGGTAACTTCAGAAGTCTGTGAAGATACAGTTTTCAAACTAGCTAGTTGATTGCCAGTTCAGCTATTTCTAAATTAATTACAATCACACATGGAGCAGATGAATATGAATCAGTACTACACAGTCGGCAAGAGAAGTGTCCAGTGAGGTATTTTGAAAGTATGATTAGCAGATGTATATAGTTAGAGAGAATTATAAAACTTCACTGTTGTCTTTGAAATGATTGATAGTCCTAGAGAAAAGTGAATATGAGAAAATCTAGAAACAAGTGAATAGGAGAAAAGACTTTGATTCTGTACTCCAGAGCAGATGGATGGAAAAGATAACAAGAAAATGAATATGAAAGGAAGGACAAAAAAAATGTAAGACAAAAAAAATGTAAAACAAAAATAAGCAAAAGCTGATCAAAGGCGATGAAGACAGAACAAATAGAATTTTAATAAATCCATAGCATCCTGAAAAATGAAAAAGTCCTAGTCAGCACAGTTGTCATATTTACTTTGTTGGAGAAACATTCAGGAAACCAGGTCAGGGAAGGTTGCAGACTACTTCAGAAGCCTGTGGAACTCAAACAGACATTTCCTTTGTTCTGTATTTTGGACATGGATCTAACATGCAGGTTTAAGAATCCATTTCATCTACTTAAGATTTGCACCAGCATAAATTGAAGACAGAAGAGTGTGTATCCTCCCTTCCCAACACCCTTCAGTTGCTTCTGACCCTCCCCAAACGTCTTCAATGTCTTTTATGATTTTTTCTGTGGGAGTGCTGATGGATTAGTTTTGAGCTTATTAAACGTGCCTTTTGCTTTGAGTTTTACAGACAGGGGTAGGAAGAAAGCAAGACCACTGACTGTTTTGGAAGTCAATACTTGCTTATGCTGCCCTAAACCAACTGTCCAATTATAGGGAATACTCATATTGAATTAGTAAGTTGAATATACTATAAAAGTATAATTTTTAATGTTGTAATCAAATAAATTAAAAGGTCTAGAATGCATCCATAGAAGTTGTTAGAAAAATATAATTTTATAGAAAAATTAATGTATCAGTACTAGCGACAGAAAAGGACATTTCTATTTCCAACACCTCCCTCAGCTGAAGTGCATCCACGGAGAAAAAATTGAGCTTCCAGTTAACCTTCGAGGATGTAGTCCTAGATAAAATCCATCTAATTAATTCAATCCAGATGTCAATAGAAGTACAGATTTTGCACTGAATCCTGTATATGTAAAAACAATACAAATCAAAAAAGATTGTACTTAAAAAAAAAGGTTGTTCTTAAAGTCTAACGAAGACAGAGAAAATGCAGCTTCTATGAGGAAAGAAGATGACATGCAGATGCACAATTTTCTCAGCTACATCCATGCCCACTCAAGGACTTCCCAGCAGGCTACTTGCTCGTTGGTACATCCAGTGTCCATCTCTTTTCCTGGCAGTGGCCACACTGTCATCTTTTTCCCCCATACTTCCATGTCCTTGCCTGGACTAACTGCCCTGCTCACTGCACCTCCCCTCATTCACATCTCATCCCTCCCAATAGACATCTTCCCCCAGGAGCAAGGAAAGCTCTGTCTGCCTAACTGCTTCTGGTACCTAAAGAAAAGAAGCAAGAAAATTTTCAGATAGGATAATTAGTTAGGGTAGGCTTGCTCTGATTGTACCAGATAGCTGATCCCATCCCAGGCACTTGAGATCCTAGAGTTTTGTGGCCAAGATAAAGGCAATAGGGAAAATGGCTGGTAGTGTCACAATATGTTCCTAGGGTTCTGATTGCATGAAAAAACAGCCCCACATTATTAGTGACATTAGTTCTTAAAAGCAATACATATGCCATGCATCTAGCCGACAAAGCAGAATAACTGTATTTTCCAAGGCAGTTTTCATTTTGTCAGACTTTTGAAACAATTAATGAGGAAAAACACAAACAACATACCTAAATGTTACTCCAACATAATCAGAAACAATTCTGCCTTAGCATGTGTACTTTGGGTGAAATGATAAATAAGAGAGAAAATTGCTAGGGAGTTTTCTGCTCTATTATTAAACTAGTACTTTTAATTGCAATTCTGTAGCACCTGTTTCTTTTCTGTTTTATTAATTGTCTGACAAAGGAAACTTTCTACCACAAAACAATGTACAAGCATCTATATTATTAAGGACTTTTTAAAGTAGTGCTGGGAATACATCACTGGCTTCATACAAAAAATAACTGATATGGAGACACCTTTCCCTGTGATTTCCTCAGAGTTTTAGACTCTCTCTTAAATGTATTTATTACCTAATGATTGGCATAAAGGCACTTATTTGCACAGCTGGGATAATGCCTGTTCATAGGGAAGCAGAGTGATATATTCTGCAATTGCAACTAATCTGTTTTGTCTAAGTGTTTGTTCTCAGAGGCCAATGTCTGTCTGGAAAGTTCTTGTGTGTTAGAATGAATGTTATTTCTTTCAGTGGTTTCTATTTATCACTGTGCTGTGAGACACTACTGGCAATTTAGAAAAGAATAATGCCCTCCAGGTTAGAGACCAACAGCAGGAGCTGCTCCCATAAAGACAAATGTACTAAAGATTTATCTGTTTACCTATGTAATTTTTCCCTCTTTAAGATACCAAGGGATTTTTGTGCATCATTTAGTACTGATTTGTAAGAGGTTGTTGTCTAAAGTAAAGAAACATAGCACCTTAGCCTTTTCTTGCCAAAAGTTCCTCATGTTTTAGACAATTTGAAAAGAACAGAAATTATTTTATAGTGAAATACATTTTCAGAGCTCTTAATGAACCTATTAAAACATATAATTACCTTACTGCTTCGGAGTACATTAATGGTTTGATTCTCAGTAGAACTGGGGAGGCAGGGAGGGGGAAGCAGCTGTCATGTTTCCAGGAGCTATTCCCAAGCACTAAAGATAGGCTGCGAATTTAAAACTTCCATTTACAGAAAGTCATGATAAAATTCTAAGAATTAGTGCCGTGTTGAATTAATAAGTTAATTATAGACTTAATTTGTTTTTGTATACTGAACTGGCATATGGAATCCTCATTAAATCTAATGACAGGTTGTTTTCAGTGTATTTGCTAATAAAACCCACAATAATGAATGATTTTAAGAAACATTGAAATAAATGTTAAAACTTAAAAACATCAGCAATTGTAAATTTTAATTTGTGGGCACTGACAGAAAGTTTGCATGCAAAGAAAATGTTAAAAATTGACCTTAGGTATAATACTCATGAAATTTTAGAGAGAAAGACTTGTATATGTGTGTGGGAACATACATACGATTAAAACTAAAATGCAAATAGACGTGACAAGAATGATAAAAGTACCATAGATATCTGCTTAACTGGTGTCTTGAATATTTTTATGGCAGTCATATTTCTGGGTGGTGATTTGGAGCTGCAGGTTACGATATATGACAAAAACAGCTGGTCAGTGCCAACTGAGATGCTTCTGGAAAGTGAAATGTAGAACTTATGAAATGAACCTGAACACTTGATTTCTAGATCAGTCCTGAAGCAGCATGATGAGGTCTTCCAGGAGGAGACCTGGCTTGTTTAGAAGTTGCAGCTCATCAGTGTTTTTCTAGAGACCGAATAAAAAGTATGGATCTGTCCCTCTTTCTGAAAGTCTGCTTCCAGAAGGAGGTCCACCTAGTTTCTCATATCCAAAATCTTGTTAAAACAAAAAGGAACTACTGTCTAAAGTAGTGTTTTGTTTGGAAGGGTGAGTGAAAATAAATAAGCTAGCTAAGTGGAGATGGAGGAAATGAAGAACTTTGTCAAGACCCCATTGTCGTTGTCAGAGTGAAACAGCCAAATAACAGCAATTACAGAAAAATCACCTGTTTTTCAGCTCTTGCATAACAACCAAATTTAGATTGCTTTTAACGTGAGTCTGGAAATTAAACTTCATGGATCGTCTCACTGCAGATAAGTAAGGGAAAAATTAGAGTTTATGTCTTCAAAAGCCAGGTTTTACTTTTTCTTGCACATTTGGCATGTGTGCAATCTGATGAAAATTATCGTGGTTACATATCTGTTAATTACTTCTGAATTTGGTCCTTAACTCATTAATTAATTATGGTGGTCAGTGATTGTGTTTTTATTTCCCCCTGCTAGCTGATATTAGAAGTGGTATTACTGATTCAAAATCAAAGACCTTAACCCAATTCAAATCTGCAACCTCTGTAAATAACTGTATTGAGCATCAAACAACAAAAGTTTTATTAAAATTGATGTTCTTTTTTATAATGTTCCCTAATGTAGAGCACTTATTTTTTTTTTCCAGTGCAATGACTTAATTGATTTTATATCACTGTATTCTGTTGAATGATTTATGTTTAATTTCTCGCTGTCCAATTAACAGTATAATAGATTGTAGTTCATCAGGGATACTACATCTTGTGCAGTGTTATTTCTTCTGAAGGTGAAAGTCAGTCTTCATCAAGCCATCACTTTAAACTGATTCAATCCTCAACATTTGACATCCCGGTTGTAAATTTCCAAATTCCCTTTACAATGTTTTATTTTAATCCAAGAGGTCTAAATACTCTATCAATCTTTATTTTGATTATAGGATTCAAGAAAGTAACAACCAGTAGATGGCAGATGTAAGCACATCTACTGATGAAATTAAAAAATACATTAGATCAACATTAATATGATTTTAGAAAGTAAAGTGAGGAAAGCATAATGTGATACAAAGAGGACACTGAATTCTATGACTTCCTTCCTCACCAAAATGGGTGTGATGATAATGGGCCAGGAGGCTAAACTGGTACTGCAGAGGATTAAGAGATCTTTAGGAGCTACACGAGAAGAAGGGATAGTCTATTTTAAATTAGAAGAATTTCACATGACTTAGTGAGATAAGATTCTAGACACTTTTTAGAATTCTATTGGTCTTCATACTGAAATTACGTTTCAAACTTGAATATTTGTGGGGAAGAAGAGAAGAATATTCACACTATCTTCCAGGGAAGCGATTTGAAACTGCAATTAAGGGAAAAATCTGGAAAATAAGAATATTTCAGACAGAAGAGAGAAAATAATTAAATGAAGAGTAATAGGAAGACAATGGAGAGGTCTTGAGAACTTCTCTGTGACAGTGTAATGAAACTATCATTTGCTTTAAATAATAAATTGTTCCACAAACAGTGGAATTAATAGAGTTGTGTTTTCAAATGATTTGTATTTCATCAAATGGCTTTTTAAATGAAGTAAACTAAGCCTGCAGCATGTTTTCTGTCCTTATTAAACACTAGAGAACTCATATATGGAGGGAAAGATAGAAGGAAAATGAAAGCTACATAGTGTCTAATAAAGTTCAAACTTTGATTGAAGCTTTTCCAAGAATTAAAACATTTATAACCTCTCCCTCCTATCTACACTTTTCAACACAAGAAATGTGTGCATTCAGTAATAGTGCAGTTCATACTCGGGTCTTTCCCTCAGTGTAGGTATCACTGTAGCCTCTTCCTTGCCCCTAGCTAACAATTTTCATAGAACTTGTAAGAGTGTAACATCTGAAAACTCTATCTTTCTGTCAAATTTGATAGAAATGGGCTAGCCAGTTCAAAAGTGCTAGAGGAGCAGGGACAGCCACACTCTCACAACAGCACTGACTCATGAACAACCTAACTAGCATGAACTTTTTATTCAGGAGAGAAAAAATGAAGAAAACAGAAATCTTCCTTTGGGAAAGTTTCACTAGTTTGTTCATTATTTTTCTTTGATTTTTATTATGAAGACTGAAAGGAAAGTCTTAGTTTTGTGTTGCTTAGTCCAGATTTATAATGCTTCCTTCTGGTGTGCTGGGCACAGAGATTTCATATTGAATCTGTTTAGCAATGTATTAAGTTGCATCCCTGGCCAGCCAGTTCTCTGGCTCATATTGCACTTCCATTCTTTCCTACTGGGTTGCTTTGCTATGAGTGAAAATAATTCTCTATGCTGGACCCATCATGTATCAAGACACTATTTCTGACAAAAATATCTGCCCATCTCAGTAGTCAGAATTTTCTGAGTGCATCGTGGGAGTAGCATTCTGTCTACAAAGTCTGCTCCTTGGCGGAAAAAGGGAGCTTCCCATGTTGAAGAACTGGCTCTCATCACCTAGCACACCCCAAGAAGTAAATAAAGTTTATAATTTGCCATCAGTTCAATTTGTTAAAAAGATGGCAGATGCAGGGGTCCTTGGCAACGAAAAGAGCTTTTCTTGCAAGTAGGATGCACACTCAGGCAGTGAACAAAGATAGATGTGAGCCCTTCGGCTGGAGCGGGTGTGGGAGCACAGGGCACTGCAGTGGCACCCTGCCAGCCAGACAATGACTGTGGAAGTGACCCCAGCAAATCTGACCACCCACAAAGGGAATGGCTGTGCACAAGGTCCTTAAGGCCATTTCAGTCATCATGGACATAGATGCATTTCTGCCTGACCTTGACACTTAGCTTTGCTCTCTTTCCATTTACAAACTCCTACCCCCTTGCCTTCCTTCTGAAACCATTTTCTTTTTCTGCCCTCCCACTCCCTCTCTTGCCTCCTTCGAATAGGAGATTCCCCCTCCGTTGCCATAACAACAGACAGCAACCTGGCCCTGGCTGGGCACTCCTGCCCTTTTCCTTAAAAATTCAACCTCATGTAAAAGCATTTGTGTTTCATTCTCTCTGAGGAATCCTTTTCCCTCTGGCTTTAATAGGAGAAAGACTCTCTCTCTGCTCTGCGTGTGGCCACTGTCCTCCCTTTCACCATCTCAAACCACTGTTTTCACACCTCAAAGAAACACAGATTTGATGTTTAATTATCCCCTACTGAGCTTCCCACATAATGTACTCAGAAGGGCATGCCACTTTGCAAGCTTCACTGTGCAAGTGCGTTTATCTTTGCCATCCTGGTGTTCCTCTGTGCAATCACCGCTCTGCAGCTGCACCACCTCGACCAGATGCAGATTGATAGAGAAGAGCAGCTCTGCCTGGACAAAAGGATAAGGAAATGTGGAGAGCTCTGCCACAAAGTTATCATCTCAGATAGCAGCAACAAAGGCTTCCTCTCCCCTCAGCTAATCTATAAGACTGAAAAAGAGCAGTTTGATGATGTTTTTCTGGTCATTGACAGTGAACAAATCATAAGATTCTTCAAAACTTCTGTACAGTCTCATTTTGAGTCTTGCTTTATGGGAAATAAATTTCTCATCAGAACACTGAGACAGACACAAGTCTATAGACCTGTATAAGGGTATTTAATTCCAGTTTATTCTAATGGTGTAGCCTAATGAAAATGTGATTCTGGCACATATGATTTAGATGTTAATAGGACTTTCAGCTCAATTCTTCTTCTTGAAACCAAATAATGTGAAAATGCACATGGGAAAGTTATTTGAATTCACGCATTCTGTCCCTTTACAATGTACTGGCATTGTGCTGAGAGAAGAATTTTCTGGAAGCCCTCAGAATTTTAGAAGCCTCCATGCCTCGGAGCACTTGTCAGAGCATAGTGAGTGTGAGATAGCTGGAACAGCAGGCAGATAATGCCAGTAGCACAGAACCTACCTTCCTCACAATTTTTAGAAACTCTCTAATGTTCCAGTGCCCAGATATAATTGGCATGGATTTCAGTTCTTTACAGTGTGTATCTGCTGTCCCAGATATAGCATCTCTAGACCACAGAGAGGTGTGGATAGAGAAGGAGCAGTAGAAACATTATTTCGTTTGGCAGGAAATTTATGCTAATTTTATATTGACACTGCAACCTCCATGACTCTTTGGGGAGGACTTTCATCTAACTCAGCATCTTCTGCTAAACCTACATCTTGTAGAAAGTTGCCTCTGTAGGTAAACTTCATCTGATGAGCAGCTGCATGGATGGCAGCCCTGCTACTCTGCTCCGTTTTGTGAGACTGTGCTCCAAAAGGTGTAAGAAATGTGCTCTATGCTTTCCTTGTAAAACCATTATAATTGAATATCACAGAAGCACATCTCATCAAAACTGTTTTTCTAGTAGAAGATTAAGCTGCAGGTAGTCTTTACCTCCCTGCTGTACTTTTCAGATGAAGAAGACCATATGCATAAGGATTGTTGCTGAATGATGTGAGCTGACACAGAGGAATACTGTAAAAAGTAGAAATTCACCCCACTACAATGCCATGTTAACCATGAATCCCAATGAACGATTGGAGAACCAATAGCCATAGGATCAGTTAAACGTTCTGGTACAAGAAGAGAAGAAAGGGATGTTGCTCACAATATGTGTCTGGGAACTGAGAAACAGCAGCGTGAGTTTCCTGTCACCCTAAATTGAAATAAGGGTTGGATTCCCAAGACAGACCTTCAGATCATCTATTTAAACAGAAATCATATGAGGGAAGGAAACCTGCATGAGAGACATAGATCTCTAGCTCAGACAAAAATTATGCAGACAGTTATAATCCCACATTCTCCTGGTAGGATACTCAGTTCGTTTTCAGTAATTGTAGGGGCTTTGAAGAAAGAAGAAAATAGTTTGTTGCAGAGTCTTTTATGCAACTAAATAGAGACAATATTTTTTATTTGTTCACATCCTTTCTGCTGAGGATTTCACATTCATAGTCCTCTTACTCACCTAGTTAACAACAGTTTTTGTAAAATTAGAAGCATTCACTTATAAAGCTCTGGCACTGAATTGGTGAACTATCATCAGATAGTGACAGAACAAAGTTAAATCTCAGTGGTATGGTAGGCTAATAGAGGGCCTGCTATGGGCTCTTTGGAGCATTTAGTTTGGAAACCTCAAAGTGACTTCTGTGCCACTCAGGTTATACAAAAAGGAAAGAACCCTGAGTCAAAACATTTCTGTCCCCCAAAATGAGTCTGACAGCCCTGCTTCATCCAGTGTCTAAGTCCTAAGCACAGTTAACACCAGCTTGTGTTGCTGATAATAATATTTAACAGGGCTTCTTTCAGAGCTTCTCCAGATCTATCATGTCTGGTTCTTGCTGAATCATCTATGACTACTATTCTGTCTCAAGGTCTCCAAATTCAGTTTTAGAAAAATGAAATGTGATTGTTGCACAGCTTTTACTTCACAACAGGAAAGAGAAAGTTCATTTGATGTTTCAGTACATTAATAAGGGCAGAACTGGTAGCAAGGAGGAGAAAAGAAGGCACAAAGACTTAGTCTAAGGAAACAGACACAGATAAAGTGTAAATAAAACTGGGTATTGATTGAGTTCACAAATGAAACTCTGTGAAGAAATTGTGTGGGTTGAACCAAAGCACTTTTTCTTTTCTACAGCTAATAATTATAGCACCAGCAATAATAATAATAATAATAGTTCCAGTGGAAAAGTTATAACTTTTTTACCAAACTACCATGTTCTACATTTATAAGAAATAAACATTAACACATTGCTCTAATATTAAAGACAGAAAGAAAATAGAAGCAAGGAAAAGGGTTATGAACAGCTCCAGTCTGCTTTATTTGTCTGCACTAGATTTGAATTTTCAGTCATGGGTGACAAAAATTTTCCACTTGCTGTTAATATATACCATGTCTCATACCACGCTCATCAACAGTTCATGGAGCTGACTGGCCTCCAACGTACCTGTCACCCATCACAATTAACTACAGTCACTGTCACAAACAATTTAGCAGATACACATCTGCGCTCAGTCAGTCAGTCCCAGCTGTGTTGTGCAAATGTCTCATTTGATGAACCCAGCTCAATAACAAGATTCTTGCAAAAGTGGTTAATACAATGACCTGAACCAAAGACAACAATGTTTAATCTGTTTACAAGTGGATTGAATTTACATTCCTTCTGCTCTCTTGCAGGCTTCAGATACACTGTAGTGCCATTGGGCAATTCTCTGTCTTTGAAAGCTGTCCCTTGTCCAGGAAAAAAAAAAATTGCAGCTGCAAACAATTTCCTAGAATGCAGTAAAATAAGTAATATATCTTCTAATTATTACCATTGGTATGGTAGACTTGACTCGTGGTTGCACCTGGAGAATGCTGAAATATGCGAACATGTACACTTTTGACTGTCTGCATTTTGCTTCATTTATCGTTTGTGCTGAGCTCAGGACCTTAAGAGCTTGATTCTCGCAGGAATTAATATTTTAAATAAAGTGTGTTCACCCATACATTTGAACTAACCAATCTCTCACATAATTAGAAATCCATGTTCATTCACTAGCTGGCATAAAGTAGTTTCTAAACTACTGCCAATATCCCAATACTTGATATAAGGAAATGTTTTTATTTCTCAAAACAGAAGGGCCTTGAAACCTCACATGATGTATTAGTAGATCAAGATTTTAAGGTCACATAGATTTTAAGAGCACAGAGGGAAATACGTCAGACCTGGAAAATGTATATCTGCATTTAAAAAGTATTTCCCTTAAAGTACCCCTAAAGAATTGTTCTTACCTTAGACCATTCACTCACAGGCTGTTCCTTTGTTTTATAAGCATGCTTGACATTTCAATGCCTTTTTTTATGTTATGCTGTCGCATATAGCTGTGCAAAAATTGCCAAATGAAAATGGCAGTATTTCATAATTCATTTGTCCAAGTAAAAGCAATTACACAAGTCACAAGACAATGAGCAGTTAGTCTCTATAAATGCCTGCCTGAAATGAAAAGCAGTGTGATACTCAAAGAGATTATATTTGCTCTTACTGAAATGTCCAAAACAGTGTTTTATAGGACAGAAATGACTGTCATCAGATTCTCTAGTTGCACTGGTCAGTAAATCAGACTTGATCAGCCTGTTTTCAGGTCAGACATTGCCTACCTTACTTACATGACATCCAGTTAAATCTGGTGTTTTCTTTTAGCTCCAAATATCTACTCTCCCCAGTTTCAAATGCTGCACTAGTGGAAATAAAAGCTAATGCCACATTTAAAGCTTTCCCACCTGCATGAATAAAGTAAAGGACACCTGGGAGACAGCAGAGTGCCAGCTGCATGCCATGGACTGGGATGATGTCAGTTCTGGGGAACTGTTCAACCTTTTCTAGTCAGTGGGAATGGCTTCTCAAATGTGATGGTTAGTAGCTTAGCCACTTCATCCAGTAGTTCCCTCAGAACCCATGGAGGCATCTCATCAGGTCTCATGGACTTGTGCACTTGTGCATTTTCAGGTACCTTGGATGGTCTGGAACTTGATCTTCTCCTACTATGTGAAGTTCTTTGCTCTCCCAATGCCTGCCTTTGCTCCCAGCAACTTAAATGGTGTGGCTGAATCATTTGCCAGTGAAGAATGAGGAGAAAAGAGCCCTTGAGTACCTCATCCATATGTCCTGGGTAACCAGGTCTCCCATTTCCTTCCGGAGTGCATACAAAACTAGCTCCCTAGTTTTACTTTTTTTCACTGACATAGCTCTATCATGTTTTCTTTTTGGCCTTGACATCCCTGGTCAGATTTAATTCAATCAGGGATTTAGGTTTAGCTAAAGCTTTAGCAGCCAGATCCCTGGGTGGTAAGACAGTTTTGTTGTATTTCTCCCAAGGTGCCTGTCCTTGTGTCCATCCTCTGTAGGCTTTTTGTGTTTGAGTTCTTTCCAGGATTTCCTTGCTCCGAACAAGGAGATATGAACAGATTTAGTAAATGTATTGTCAGCAAGTACGCAAGGAAATGAGGTGAATCCAAATATTCTTCACTTGGTGAATATTTCTTGGTTAAGACTAATCACACTAATCAAACTTGGCTTCCTGAGTCTGAAATCACTGAGTTTCACCTCACTCAAGTTGGCCCGGAACAAGAATAAGTGTAACTAATGGTGCCACCCTAGAGCTACTGAAGTCAAGAAACAGTGATTTCCATCTTGTCCATTAGATGAATGGATTCGTATCTTTCACTGAGCAAGGGCAGTGTGTGTGTTGAGAAGACGAGGTGTACATGTGGATGCTTAGTACACACAGGTGCTTTTCTGCTGCAGCTGCTGAGTGCTCATCTGCTGTAGGCTGCCTCTAATGAAGCATACAATTTTGCTGCCTCTACTAGAACCGACACAAGATGTTTCCTACCACTTCAAAAGTAGACTTCAAGAACAAGTGGAAAGATCTAATAAAATATATACAAGCAAATGTAGGAAAAAGCTAATTCAAAGGTGTCCCCATGCTTTGTGAATCCAGTGAAGACATCTGCGGAAGCTGTCTCAGCCATACCTCCACTGAGTTGATAATGGAGGGAGTAAAATATAAGCCTTGGTAAAGCTTCTACGGATTGCAGGGGTGTTTACCTCATGTTTTATTTTTTAGGTCCTCAAATGCATTGCACATTTCCTAAGAGATTCAGTATACAAATAGTTTCTTGGTTCATGGTTCATCCCTCTTAGAGTATGCAACCAGAGAATAAAAAATTCACTCTGTGAAATAAATTATTGCTCTCATTATTCAAATACCATATTCCAAAAATAACACTCCCTGTTAGCTGGGATTTCATAGCAGGCCCAAACCTTTTTTTAAAAACTGCTAGATAACCATTTGATAGAAATACCTTAAACCGTTTGTGGGAATTTTGCAACAGAAAGAAGCTATGACTCTTAGATTGTCAAGATAAGATACTACATCAAATTTTTGTATAAAAAGCAGCAGTAGAAGAAACAGATAACAGAAACAAATTATGGGAATGCAAACCAATTCATGTACTGTACATGCTACTTACAGTGAATCAAAAGTAATTAATTAAGTATAGCACCTTTTATTCATTTTTATCTAGAAAGACTTTTCAAAGGATATGTTATGATTAAGGGGACCTACCAAGTAGCTCATGAATTGTTAGATTACTTGTCCATTCACTAACTTGCTTTTAACCTGACCTAAGATCACTGCTTTAAAATTTATAAGTCTATGTGTCAGTCTTATATGCTATGTATATATAGAACATTAACAGGCAGTTCTACTGATAGAGAATTTAAGATAAAGCAGTTATTTAATCAAATGTAGACTTGTACAAGGTATTCTGAACTCTAGTTAGTAAATGCTGAGAGGGTATTTGCATACCGCAACCCTTTTTTATGCTGCATGTTCTTCTTTTTCCCCTATTTATCCCCTTCAGTTGCTGTAATTCTCTCTGAACATCCTTCAAATAGTAAACTTGTCATATTCAGTATTGCAGATTTACTCACTGTTAATGATCTCATTTAAAAGATGATGATAATGTTAGCACTTTGACAGTGAAGCAGGAGTCACTGTGGTGATTTGATTTTTAAATCTTCACCAACTCAACTTTGGGTAGAAGTCTGTGGCAAACCAAAGATTTTCAATTCCTCTGTTTCTTTTCTAAATAAAGTATATTTAATTCTTTAGGGGTATCTTAAAGAAATCGAAATTAACTGAAAAGCACAGAGGTTTGCATTTTTTCCTATTTAAGTTACAACTATTACTTTAAAATTACAACTGCTGAAGGGAAGAAAATAAAGTTACAGTTAAATTTTCCTAATTGGCCACATTTAGTGTAAACTGAGATATAGAAAATGCAAATGCCATCATAGATCAGGCTAAAGTTCTATGACCTGACATTCTGTCTGCTGTATTATTTCTACTGCATGCCGATATAGAGTGCATGTTGTTTTCACTCTTTCAGATTACTTCATTCTCTCAATGAAAATGTATATTTCCCATTGAAACAAATTAATACAGTAGTGTTACTGATACCTTCTATTTAATCCCATAATCTAATTGTAAATTGGCACTGTTTAAAAGACCCAACATAAACTGGGGACAGAAGAAAGAAAAAAAACCATATTAGCTGATATCAAAATGTCCATAACTCCTGAAGCATCCATAACCACCAACCTTGAGTTGCATGCTATTGAATATCACCAAGGAGTTCTGTTGGTCGCAAGTCGCCTGCCAGTGGCAAAGAGCTGTCACATCTAATACACTTCTTGTACATTTTTTTATTAGTTGATGGTATCAATAATTTAGGTTCAAAGAAGTCTGATAAAATGAGAGACATGAAATTGCCCCAGATGTTCCTCAAAGTACAAGGAACATTTTGTTGATTTTACAGCCTGTGAGACCAAGTACTGTGTCACTATTATTGAGGCTGTATAATGGAAAGGGCATTTCTGGTAGCTGCAAACTACACTCATATTCTGAGATTAAGATCAAAAATCTTGGGACTTCAGTCTCTTGAGACCTGAAATAAGTACTCAAAATTTCATACACAACAGAAATTATATTATAAATTAGAATACGAGTTCATAGCTACAGATTTTTTATTAGCATAAATCTGTTTCACACTATATTATGCCTTTAACTCATTTTGCACAACATACTGACACCAGACATGATGAAAAGTAAATATCAGAAGGTAAAGAGGTGCCATGTGAAATAACTCTACAAGGGTTGAAAGGTACTGCAAAGATCCATTTATTAAATAAAAGCAAAGATTGGAAAAGTATTACCTGCAACAATAATAGTACCTAAATATAATTAGAATAAACATTATTAGATAGTCTGTAAACAAATTTATTAAAACTGAACTGTCAATTAGATCATAAAACCTACTTTCCTAGAACAAATCAATTCAATGTATAGAAAAGTGGTCTAATCAGAAAGGGGCCTTATTACTGTTTTTAAAGGAAAACAAATGCCACTGCTTCATACATCATCATTCACTTTACCTTTTTGTGAGCATAGAGCAAGGGCATATTTATTGTGAAAACATTTATTCAATATATAGATAGCATTTAAAGGAAACAGATGAAGCCATGAGTTCTTAAAAAGTAAATCAAAAATAAGCCAAAACAAAAAATTATATTAACACTTTTCATTTGCATAAGCTGAAGGACTAACTTGAACTTTTACCAGAAAATAAACGTTTTATTTTTTCACGTTAGTCTTGCATTGTACTTATGAGAATGAGTAGGTTGCCTCCTATTCCTTCTGAAATTTTCTTTTATGTTCTTTCAGCTATAAATGCTCAACATCTGAAGATTTATAAAATTACTCAGAAAGTATCTAAACCCAGAAATATTCCCAGGAACAGAACTGTTCTTTTAAATGTTAGTACCTTCCCTCAACATTTTTTAGAAATTTTACCTTAGGGAGACATTGACTGAGACAAGCAGGCAATTCTGACTCAATGCTTTTGTAAAAGGATGGGGCAGGAGAGGGGAAGAAATCCCTTCAAAGGCTTTTGCCAGGAGATAAGAGATCAGAACTCATTCTCAGGGCTGAATTGAAAAGAACAGCATAAATGTTCAGATCTTGGGGCAGTAGGTTGTGGATTATTTCCATTTCCAGACAGATTTGCTTACTACTGTTATATGAGACACAGAAATCCAATAGATTTACGATATGGATATTTATACAATAGTCAGCCGATTAACAGCTAATGCTACAGAGAAGCTTTCAGTGACCCCATTTCAGAAAGAAAAGGAATAAAACCCTATTTTTAGTTATGTATGTGGGTTTCCAAGTTGCTAAGAGAAAACATATATATACATATTGCTGCATCTGTTTTAGTTTGTGCTTCTGTTTTTTATTCTCTTCCAATATTGTATTTATTATATATTTGGGGCATGTATTGCGTGGATGGGAGACAGAAAGCTAGGTCCTCACCTATAGACTGCTGAAAGGTATTTTTACATTGTGCTCAGTGGGGTGTTTTTTTTCATGTTTCATTTGGGTGCTGGGGTTTTTTTGCTGTATTTTTCATATCAGACCATTGCACTGTGAAAGATATCTGCAAATTTTGGGGGCAAAACATATAGTTCTGCACTAACAGGTCCATCTTCTGCTTTCCTTGAATAAAATCTTCAGGGGATATATACTGCAGCATGAAACAATTTATTCTGTTTGTGATTCTCAATCTTTCAGGAAAATTTATATTGAAAATGAGCAGGGAATACTATTTTTCTTCATTCAGTAACACCCTAAGGAATATACATTGTTACAATAGCTCCTGATTTAGGTTCTGTTTCTCGGATGGTTTATCCAGTGTTTCCGACAATATCAGATGCAAATGCTCTCAAAATAAAGTTAAGCTATTGCTCTTTATAATTGTTTGGTCCATTAAGAAAAGAATAGGTCCGAAGATAGATGACAGAATTTTAACAGAACTATACTATAGGCTAAACTGCTGGAAATAAATGTGCAAACTGTAAAATTATCAAACAACTAACTTTTTGGACTGCATTGTGATCTACCCTTAGGGTAAAATACACCAAAACACCTGTTAAATAGCATAAAATCTAATTTTACTTAATGGCTTTTATTTCTCTAATTTGTTTAGATCTTGGGAAAAGATGTGATCAGGAAAAGTATTTTATTCCCACTGTGGAAGGAAGAGCCAATTTGTTCCAGTTCCGTTCAGTGTGTATATTGTACTTATGCAGAAAGAGAAATTCATTTGCAGATGAATGGTATAGCTCCAGGAAGTCACTACAGGAACTATGATATTAAAAAAAAAAATAAAATTAGCATATATGCATATATGCCTCTTGGAAGGTACACTTTTACTTTTGTTGGGGTGGATTCTAATGACTTAGGCCAATAAAAGTACAGTGGATTATATTAAAATCATAGAAATTATTCTCTGAATGTGATTGAGTCCTTATCAGTTCAGAAATGCCTTAAATGAACAGCATAGCCTTCTGCAAACAAAATACAAAGTGTATGGAAGAGTATTTTATTCTTCATTATTGATTTAATTTAAGTCATAATACAGTAGAAACCAACTCTTCCGGTATACTTGGCCCTTCTGCTGTGCTCAGCATCCAAAAGTCTCTGTAACAAGTTAATGGATCTTCCATAAACAAATCTGAAATATCTTACCCACACAAATAGTGATGTCTATTAAACCAAAGTTGTCCAGCAAGCCAAAGAGTTACCTCTTAAAAGTAAAGTGACATTAGGAAAGACTTTGAAAAATCTGAACTTAAATTATTTGTCTAAGACATTATTCTTCACAGTCCCTTTCAAAATCCTAGCGAAAAGGTGAAAAAGGGACTTTTGCCCATTCAAAGAAAAATAAGTGGATTTAAAAAATGGGGGGTTATACCCCTTAAATGCATGTAAAACAGTTATAGAAGTACTGTTTCTGGGTAGACTATCCAAAACACAAAAGAGAAATACAGGAAAAGTGGGTGAATATTAAAGCTAAGCTAGTTTTATATCTAGAACTTGCTAGTTACATGGGCATTTGGTAATTATTTAATGGCAATACAGAAGGTATGGGCAACACAAAAATTAAGTCATAACACCTGGGCTCAAATATATAAAGCAGGGTAAGACATAACTAACAGAAGAGAACAAATCACATACAAATGAGTCCCACATCATTCATCTGTAATAACAATTAAGTTCAATTCAGGGTTTATATTTCCCCACCCACCAACAAAGCTGACTTGAGATTATTTTCCTCCTTTTTTTTCAAAACAATTAAAGTCTATATTAGTTGAATTATATTATCACTAGAAATAAACACTTATGCTCCCTAATGATGACAATCATTTTCTAGAGAACAAAAGGTTCAGTTGCTTTTGTTTTTTGTTTTTTCAATAATAAAATGTATCTTTGTCTATAATAATCAGCCATTATTTCTGGCAATATCCCTGTGGCTCCCCTGCCAGCTGGAACGGAAAACAATTCTATAGTTGGCATTTCTTTAGTATAACAGCTTCAGAGTCACTGTACAAGCAACTATTTTCATCAGTATTATTTAGATACTTAAGAATTACCTTCCTAGTTTGTTTCAACATAGATGTTCAGAATTCTTTATGGTGTTTACCAGTGATTTCTAGTTGTGTATGGAAGAGAGAGATGGGAGAGGTTTCAGGTCTAAGAAAAATTTATCTAAGTAAGGATAAGATGCCTTATTCCTTTGAAAGAATACCTGAATGTCAGTCCCTCTTTCTATTGTATGTTTTAACATATATCAGGTTTTGTAAGTAGCATTTTCTAAACATAAGGTAAAAAATAACAACTATGAATGAAAACCCATTATGAAAAAGCCATCCTCCCAAAGGTAAAGGGATGAGGTAAAAAAAAAAACAAAACAAAAAACAAACAGGCCTTGTAGAAAATTGTAGCTTCTGTCATTATTACCTGGCTGATTTCTTTTTGGCATCATGGAAGATCCTCAGGAAAGAACTGTGAGATGAAAGTGCAGTTTGATCTCTGGTGTGGAAACAGGCAAAAATGTGATAGATGAAAATGAGGGATATTGTAAGACATCTGACATTGGTATCTGGACTTAGGAGGTGGTACACCACAAGGTTACAGTGCAACACTATGTTACAGAGGCTTGGGAAGAATACTGAGAAAAGGTGCAAAAAGCATTATGAAGAATGAAACAATGAAGAAAGATTCAAATACATAAAAAATAGGCAAAATGATAATGTATTTAATCAGGAACAGCACTTTTAAGGAAAGGAATAAATACAGCATATTTTATGCTGAATGGAAAAGATACTGTTCGTGGGTGAAGCTAGGAAATATCTTAAGGTGAGGAAGGAAGGGATATAACTAACAATTGCACACTTGAAATTTAATGTGCTATTACCCCTGAAGACAGTGTTGTATCCTGTATGAACAGCATCCACGTAGGTATAACAGAATGATATGGATTTTTTTAAGATGTCAAGTTGTAATATAGGAGACAGCAGGAGAGAAAGACATTAAAAAGTATTTATTAAAGACAACAGCAGAGGAGATGTAGCTAAATCAGTTGAAATAATCTGATGAGTGTATTGGGAGCAGCAGCTGGCCTAAGGAATGGTACCCCATAGCAGTATAGACAATTGTGTTTTCTTACTTTTATTTAGTGATCTTTCACATGGCAACTTACTGCAGTTCCACTGGCAGTTCATAGGGATTACTTTGTCCTTCTTCATGTCTTCACGCTCTTCTTTTCATCCGGGGGCATGAAATTTTCAATGTTTGAGTAACTTAGGAACTTAAAAAAAGACAAGATTTGGAGTCAGACACATATACCTTTACAAATTCAGCCCTTGGAAAAAGTTATTTAGTGGTACTTATATTGCTCATGGAATTTTGGATCCTAAGACACACAGGTATTTTTGAAAGTTTTGTCCATAGGCATACAGCGTGACACATATCCGAAAAAGTAATTAAATGTGATATGGGGCCATCTACCTATTTTTTTAAGAAGACTAGTTGGGAGTGAATTGTGGTCCAGGTATCATAAAACTGCAACAACACAGCTCTCTGTACAAATACGCAGATCTTTTCAGGAAAAGTTATCTCGCCATTTCACACATGTGGCTAAATGGCCTTCATAATGCAGCTCAGAAAACTAAGAGAGAGGTCAGTTTCTGTCATTCAGCATGGAGTACCTAATAAATTCATTTTCTAGGGAAAACAGCTGAATATGATCCAATAAAAACAGTGGAGAAACTGCTCATACAAGTTACCATCTTAATCACTCCTCTCACCGTGCCTAATGCTCAGTGAAAAACTGCACGCAAATTAGTACTTTTAGACTGGCCAGATCCCCAAATTAAAGCCTGGCACATTGGCAGGCACTACAAGGCTTCAAAACAGATGTTTCAAGAATTATACAGCCAGTATGCAATTGTTTTTTCCTCTCTCTTCTCCCCACACCCTCCCCTATTCTCAATCAAGTGTGTAATGCTCCAGTAGCTGATGATGTTCTGGCAAGAGCAAAGCTTCTCCACATTTCCTTAGGAATTCCATGCATAGAATATAGGTCAACATATAACCATAACATAAGGCCTTGTTACATTGTGATCAGAATAAAGAAAAAAGAGAACAAACCATTACTAGGTGCATTATATTCTGTACCCTGTCCTGTCCCATGCTTTGTATTGTAGGTGAAGGCTTTTGCTTTGAAACCAACATTCTGCCTTTCTCATTTGATAGGCCCTTTACTTTAATAAACTATATTATTAAAGCCGGAAATACTAGATCACACAAAATTAGTGGCAGAATAAAACAACTAGGAAAAGCTTTATTTTGCTTCCAAAAATCATTAACTGTCCAGATGTTTAGACATAGATAATTAATACAGTCATTTTGGTTTTCAGAAATGGCCAAAAAGTTGTCTGTGAAAATCGAGGGAGTATTTCTTAAACTTCCAGTTGAAGATTTGGCTACAGCTGAAATGCATTGATTGATTTGTGGCCAGCTGGTTGAGGGAGGTGATTCTGTCCCTCTACTCTGCCCTGGTGAGACCTCACCTGGAGTGCTGCATCCAGCTCTGGGGTCCCTGACATCAGAAGGACATGGAGCAAGTCCAGAGGAGAGCCCATGAAGATGATCAGAGAGACAGAGCATCTTTCACATGAAGATGAAACTGAGTGAGTTGGGGTTGTTCAGCCTGGAGAAGGCTCTCAAGAGACCTTATTGCAGCCTCTCAATATGGAAAGGGGCTTGCAAGAAAAATGGGGGCAAAGTTTTTAGTAGGGCTAAGATAGAACACGGGGTAATGATTTAAACTAAAAGAGGGTAGATTCTGACTAGATATAATGAAGAAACTTCTTATGATGAGGGGCGGAAATGCTGGAATCATTGCACAGAGAAGTGGTAGATGACCCATCTTTGGAAACACCTAAGGTTAGGCTAGCTGAGTCTCTGAGCAACCTGTTCTATTTGAAGAAATTGTCCCTGCTCATTCCACAGGTGCTGGATTAGATGACACTGAAAGAACACTTCCAACTCAAACTATTGTATGATTCTGGCCCATGTTCACTGTGAATTCCTGTCTGTCTTGTTTTCTGGGCTTTTTGGTTCTTTAGGGAAAACTCTGCATTAATATGTTTTCTGTATTATCCTTTACTCTGTACTTTCTTTTCTTTTTTTTTTTCTTTTTGTTTTTCACTTCTCTATCCATTTCATGGTAGCTTGCTCTTCTAAGAAGTCATCAACATTCATGCAATTTTTTCACTTCCTTTTCTTGTCACTCCTGATTTCTTTGGGTTCCCAGGCCAGGAGATGTGTCTTTAGTGTTTACAGTGTATACTAGGCAGAAAACCACATTTTTTTGCATAGTTAAAATACTAAATAAAAGAATATTTGCATTAAAAATATTTCAAAATAATTTCCTGCTTCACTCAGGTAATTAATTTTACATAGCTCAATGTAATTTAGCAATACTTATTTCACATCCATTTAAAACATGATATAAAATAGAAAAGGGGAATAGACTTGTAGTCTACAGTGGACATTAGTATTTTCTTTTTGCTAGTACAATATTTAAATGGCATCCAGGAGTGCAAGTCTGGCACAATAAATAAAAGTACCATCTTGTGCACCCTTAAAAAAAAAAAAAAGAATCTGAGAAATAAAACAGGAAGAAAAAATATGGACACAAGTGCATTCTGCAAGATAAGAAGATTCAGTATGAGGATATCACAACAATAATGTGAATCAGAAAGGCTTATGTATTTTCCTCTGTAGATCATGTAGTTAACTTTAAATTAGAAGCTTACCAGCTCTTCTGGTAATCTTGTGTCACATGGTATCTAGAAAACTACTGAACCTCCACAAACATTGAAATCACTGAACAGTTACAACAATTTTGGTGAGGTTTAGAAGTGACTAAGGCAATGTACTAAATACCAGCTATTAGGTACCTGAAAAAATAGTCAGATTATGAAGAAATTTGACTTCAAGGATAAGAGTCAAGGAAAGAAACAAAAAGAAATGAAACTTTAGAGAATATATTTTGTTGGTATGAGGAGTGTTCTAATTCTTCTTTAATAACTCAAGAGAGGATAAATTTTTCCCTAACAGAATATTGGCTGCACACTGACAGGAATAAATTTGACGCCTGGCAGCAAAAGCATCTGCTAAGATCTACTTAAGGTTTTATAAATCTATCATGTGGTACAACTTTGCTGCACCAGACTAGCATAATAAAACAAAAAAACAGACTTCTGGCATTAAAACTTATTAGTAAGTAAAGTGAGGTTTGGGAAAGAGTCCCAGATGAGGTCAGCCACATGGTAAAAGTTTCTAAATATGTAGAGGACCTAAAAAGTAAATATGCAAAGGCAACAATTCTTTCAAGTTTATACAAAAATAAAACCCCTCACAACCAAATAAGCTTTACACCTTTTGAAGGCAAGTAAAAGATAGCAACTTTTCTCAGGTTTGTATAAAATAACAGCCCCTGCTGAGACTCTAGTAACCACAGTGACTGCTTTAAGAATCTTCTAGCCTTTCATCTCATCTCATCCTGGACAGCTATATAAAAACACTTTGATTCAACTAATGATTACTTTTCCCCAAGACAATTTAAGGCATCATCTGAATGTTCTTTAAATAGAATGAAATGGAGAAAGATGCAGGAATGTGAGAAACATTCTAGAATGCAAAAGGATTTGAACCATTAAAGAATAAAATCCATATTTGGAAAGATGATGAAAGAAAATTCTCGATTGCTTTCAGCTCCAAAATTTCTCCTGTATTGTATACCCATGTGGCCAACCAGTTCTGAGGAAAATCACTCGCTAAAAACATTCTTATTCATTTTTAACTCTTAAGTTTCCGTACTGAGTTCTTGGTAAACCTGATGTTAGTGAACAAGTTATATTTATTTTAAAAGGAGCCTATGAAGTAGTGGGGGAAGATGTTAGAAAATTCCTTTAATTTTAGTACAATAATGTTTGATCCCTATATCCATGGTTAATGCTTAGTTTTGTACTATACGGGGCTTAGTACAAATACCAGAGATTAATGTGGCTTTGTGTTAATTCCCTATATCTGTGACTAATAGTCTTGTGCCAGCTAGTGCTTCCTTATTTACCTATATAAGTGATTAAAATGTAGTAGCAGATGTCTTAGTTTCGAGAACAAGGGGTTTGGGTCACAGAAAAGAGTAGTAAGAGAAGTACATTATGACCTGATGATATATTTGAGATACTCTCAAGGAGAAAAGATTCTTTAGATCATCTGGAACTACATCCAAATAAGTCCACTGAAATAAGTAGCATGTATTCAGGAAATGTAATGAATATGTAATAGGGATGTAGTGAATATGTATTGATTTCAGTAATATAGCCAGGTCGGTTAAGCTGCTGGGTGTTAAGCATGTTGGGTGGAGACATTCCCCCATGTACTCAGACTGCTAAATAAAGTAATGCTGTCTTTCTAACCTAACAAACTGGCTGGAAAGTTTATTTCCCAGTTTTCGGTGACACTGAGGAGGTAAAACTTTTGGGTTACCTTCAGAAGTCTCAGAGGTTCTTGTATATTTTTTTAATACCAATATTGACTGTGAAATATCTTAGATTAATCTCTCATGTTATTTCTGAAAAGGAAAAATGTACTCTAGACTTATTTTTAAAGTATGTTCCAATATTGTTCTTAGGAAAGGATTAAACTGTGATTATATCCTATACTGACTGATTGCTAAAATAAAACTAAATTCAGTCCAGAGAGCAGATGCAGCAATGTATGTAATTATTTAAATTTAAATCTGGTGGTCAAGGTCTCAGGCTTGATTCAGCCTAGTGGGAAGTTTAATGCTGAAATAAAAGCCTGTTCCACGGTTGCATGTCTCATCTGCAATGATAAAACTTGGGTTGTCAGCTGGAAGAGAAGCAGACTTAAAGCTTTGTGGGTCAGCCACAAGAGAGAAAGGCATGCTGACACATAGAAAGCATTAGCACTTATGGAAAAACCTACTCATTGTACAAGTACTAATACATTAAGTTAGAGTAGAAACTCATGTACTGGTAATCACAAGCTCGCATGAGTTATTTATTGGAAGGAGTATGAGAAAATATTCAACATTGCAAGAACAATTCTGTCTATAGCAATGAGAAAGAAAAGAAAGAATGACTAAACAATCACCTTTTAGAGCAAAGCAAAACTAAAGCAAGAACATTAACTGCATATCTCAATCATTAATTTCAAAAATTACTGTTTCTCAAGGGCATATACTTTTAAAAGCTGTTTGCAGAAACTGCTCCAATATTTTTCCTGTGCTGATATGTAGAGTTTTTACTTAAAATATGAAAAACCAGAAAGAAGATCACATAAAAATCTAGAATGTTTCTTTTGCATCAACTTCACCATCTCAGTTCATAACATTATATCTCTTGTCACCAAATATTCATTTTCAGTCTCTTTCTCTGAGCTCTACAGAAGGGCTAGAATTTCAGTAGCTGGTAGGAACACCATATCTTTAGAATTAGACTTGTAAAAAGCTTCAGCCAGGAAAAAGAATTAGAAAAGTAAACAGTCCAAAATTATTTGATGCTGGCTGCAGATATTATTAAATAGATGATGAATGAGGGTCTTCTATTTACAACTGATTTATTTGTTGCTTTTTTTTTAATAGAGAGGTGTATTTCCCTGGATACTGAATTCTGGTCTCTGTGTGTCTGTTTGCTCTTTTGTTTATTTCTTTCCCCAGATGATATTTATTATTGATTGGAAAATAACATTTTTAATGACAAACAAACCAATGCAATCCTAAAGTCAACAACTGGCAGAAATGAACAAGTACAGCACAATGAATATATGAATAAGAATTGAAGCTCTGAGGTAGGGTTAGATTCTCTTACCCTCTCAGGTTCAAGAAATATGTGATTACATCTCCCTCAGAATGGCCTGGCAACCCCACTAGCTGTTTCTACAATATTTCTAAGTAATAAATTAGTGGGAAAGAAGTTCACATGTACTTTTCCCTATCTGTTTCTCTTTCTAGCTCTGCAGTACCTGATTATTTCACAATATGTATATGTTTATATATAATACTGTAAGAGAAGGAAGAAAGAAATAATTTTTTCTCATAATTTTTCAGCCATAATTATGTTTCTTACGTTTCTGACTCATTAAGAAATACTAATAAGGCTACTTCTGATGTTACTGCTCAAAAGTGAGAAATGATGGCTAACTTTGTCAGTCTGTATCTGTCAGGATAGACTTTAAATTTCAAAATATGCAAAGATTTTTAGGCAAATTACTAATTTTAAAATTGCAAGAGAAGGAGAAAAGCAGAGAAAAGGAAACAGATACTGCACCACTTTCAGTGTGCTGAGCTACATTTCATTGTTATCTCAAAAAAAAGTATCTGGAGTTACTGTAAATATTGTTACCCTTTTAGTACTGTCTCATAATATATTGTGATTTGGATACTGTGAAAAAAACCAGGGGCATTGCAAGAATGTATATAGATATGTATAAAATTAACTGTAACATTTAAAGTGTGTCCTTTAGGCAAAATACTAGCATACACTCTGAAAATAAAACAGAATTTGCGCTTAAAAATATTCTCCTTGCAAGCTGTGCTCCAATAATACTAAAATGTAACAGTAGTTACCTCACTTTATGAAAATATATTGTGTATTTTGGAAATATAGGGTCAGGCTTTCAGAGCTGAAAAATGTAAATCCCAAATATATTACCAAAAGAATCTATGGCAAAAAACTCTTCTTAAGGATATTAAAAGTGCTACACGTAGTGAAAAAAAAAATCTTATGTTTTAGAGCTGTTCTTAAAGCTATTCTTAATGGAAATTAGTTAACTTTGAACACTTTGTTAATTTATTTTCAATTTGGTTATTTTTAAAACTTGCTTCGTTCTCTGATTCCACCACAGAAGATCAATTTTATTTTATTTTTTCTGTCATATTACACTAGCTTGGAATTTGTAGTCATCAAGAAATAGGCTTCTTTGATTTCTAAATCTTCAAAAAATAGTTTGACAGAACCTAAAATAGTATTTAATTTAGCAGGAGGGAATCCTTGAAGACTAGGCTTTCTGACCTAGACCAATTCACTGTTTAGTAGAATTTAGTGTGAGTGTTATGGAAAATTATGATTATACTGAAGTTTATCACAACTTGCTGTCACAGAATTGTACAGCTTCAATACAGGAAAATGTGTGACATAGCTGGTTCACCTCTGCTCACTGCCTATTATTCTCAGTGTTTGATGAATAAACTAAAACAAAGCAAAAGAATATAAAACAGGACATCAGATGGTAGAGTACATTTCCATTTCTTCTTTGGACAAACATCGCTATGAATACTAATGAGCAAGCAGAGCACTCATGTTTCACAGTAAACAAGGTTAAAAAAAGATCTGGACTAAGGCAGTACATAGCCCCTTTTATTTTCAATTCAATATTTTTCTGGTGTCAGCTACGTGATTTTAGACTTATCTTCGATCTGAATTCTGTAGGTTATTCGCCATACAAAATTGATATTATAATTTAATCTTCTCTCCCCATTCATTTGTAAAGTGCCTGCAAAAATGGCTCCCAAATGGAAGACTGTTAAGAACAATGATATAATAAGCAGAAGAAACCATATTTCAATAAATCTCTTATTCTGCAGAAAGCTGCTTTTGATTTCTTTGTACACTGAAAATTAATGTCCAATTTATGCCTTCAGTATTTTCAAATTATACTACTTCTGCATGTGTTAGGAGTGTTTTTTCTTGGGTATCACAGTACAACAACAAAACATTATTAACCAAATAATGCTGCAAAAGAAAGAAATTAGAAGAATGATATAAAATCTATATTCAATCGTGCACAAAATTTGCAGAATATGTAATATACAGAAATGGAGCTACGTAACTTGTAACTGTCAAAAAAATAATATGTTTATTTATGCATTTAGAGGAAGAATATAAAAAAAAATCAAGGCAGAATTTCATAACCAGAACTCATTTTAAAAGTAAAATATTTTCCTACATAGTACTCATTTTGAAGATTACTTATTTTCTACCCAGGAATGAATTTTGTTTATGTTTTGTGTTTACAAATTATGAACAAATATGTTCCTATTAGAATAAGACAAATATAGTTGGGAATATTCACCATCAGTATGATCTTGGTTGGTCAGCTGAGATAGACAGAATTATTTCTGGACTTGCTGTGGATGAATTCCAAGCAGCAGAGATTTCGGAACAACTGTGTGTACTTTCAAGGGTAACTGCTGTGCATACATGTGTGCATTCACAAGGTGGAAACACTGCTTTTTCACAGTCATACTTGTGGGCAAAATGTGATCCACGTCTTACCTTTGTAAAGAGAAAGATCAGAATATGTTCTTACTGTTTAAGTAATTGTTATATTTTAGTATCTTCATAATATGATATATTTGTCATTTCCTGAAGTTGAATAAATATTTAAGTGCATTTCTGTTTTCTTTCTCTACATACGCTAGTTATCCAAACCATGCTATGAACAGAGTTATTCCCAAAATAGATATTATTTTTTTATTGTTGTTTCTAAATTGTTGAATTTAAGAAAGGACTAATATTCCTTATAATATTCTTATATTTAAGAAAGGAAATTTCATTTCCATAAGCAGAAAGAAGCTCTTGAAATTGAAATTAAAAGTCAAATTTGCCCACAAATGGCTTCTTCACAAACCTGTGCCTTTTTCCCTGAGTTTGACAATAATTTTGATATCTTTCTGTTGTTCTCCCAGGCATGAAGACAGCAACACTGTTTTCATCTAGCATGAAATTCACACCTGCAGAAAAGCACAGACTATGCAAAGAAGGATTTAAGGGGGTGGTAATTAGTATGGCTGGATAGGGTTAATCTGTACATATCAGGAAATTATCTTTTAATGGATATGAGGAGACTACTGTAGCCTACCTTGACAGTGACAGTGGTTTTTCGGTGACTTTTATCCCTATCTGGAATTCTGTAAATGCATTCTCATGATGACTGCTCTGTCTCATAGCACAAGAGAGCATGCATAGCCCCAGAAAATACCTGCATACAGATCTTCAGGGGAAGAGGCTGGAACAGCTGAGCAAAGCAGAGGACAGTGACTGTGTGTTAGTGACAGGTGCTGAACCTGCAGAAAGACACAGTGAGGACGAGCAGAGCACCAGGGCACTGCTTTGAGCTCTCTCAAAGGGCTGAAAATTGTGCATTTAGCACGGTGTGGGATTTCTGCAGGATTCTGGAAGATGCTTAGCACTGCTTTGCATGTATCTATAGGGTCTTTGAAAGCTGCTTCTTGAAATAGGACTCAAGTTCACAAAGTCAAGTGGCTTAATCTAATTATGCTACCTGGTGTAACAAAACCTCAGTATGAGCAAGTTATTGACATTATGTCATCAAACTGCACTGGTTATAAGTATCTTACTCCTTAATAAGATAAATGGGAAGGACCACAGGTAGATATTTAGAGAACTAATTAGTTTATGCTTAAATATTACCTTTTTCCTGAAGATTACTGAAGTATGTAAGATGGTGTAATTTTTTTCTTCCAGGAAGATCTGCAGTATCAATGAGAGCTTCCATCAGCACAGTCAGAAGTCACATGAAACTGGAAACCAATCTGGATCTCAAAAATCATAAGAGGCTTCAGTTCATAATGCTGCAGCTGATATTCTATCTTATCTTCTTTTGTGGAGCTAGAAAAATTCAACTTTTTGTGAGTCATCTATTCAAGATGCGAAAAGGCTATTACTCTCTTGACGAAATTGTCTTTACAAATACAGTTTTGATTCTTCGAACACAACAGAAATCAAACAATAAAGCAAAGTACTTTTTTTCACTGCTCTGAGACCTTTTTAAATATCATGCACCTAAAAACACTTTTAGCTTCCTTTTTAACTCAGGGTAAGGTTATCTTTTTTTCATTGTAATATGCATATTTCTCAGCAAGCTACACCCACTCGGCCTGTAATCTTTACATTCTCATTTTTTATGTGTTTTTTTCTTTCTGCCTAGCTACAAATTTTGTGGCATATTGTAAGCAAAAAATTATTAATTTTTAATTATTTATTAGTATTGGGATTTGATTTAGCACACAGTGCCACAAGCATGACTAAGGAGGACAATGAGACATGTATGAAGGCAGACAATTATTAATTTGACTTTGCCATTTAACCAACATTTCCTGATTTTATGCTTTCAGGGCAAATACTGGCAAAAAAAAGCATCTTCATTTCCTAGGTAAGCTCTTCTCTGGACAGAACTGTATTCTTGGGATGGAATTACTTAGTGGTTTAACCATGTTCTTACTTAACCTGTCTTAGGTGAAAGGAAGTATTTAGAGCTGTCAGGCTAAGTGAAGTCTAACTTAAACATAGTAAGGAAGAACAGTGATTTGGCACCAGATAGCTCATTAACACTGAAAACCATTTTCTTGTATACAAGCTGGAACTGAGTTTCTCTTGTCTATGCAAGACACTTCTCTCACATGTCCAAACTAAGAAGCCTGAGGATTTTTAAAGCATGGGTACCCATTATTTAAATTTGGGATGTGAAATTTACTTCAGTGTGACAGGTTTCACCCTTATTTTCTTTTTATAAATGTTTATAAATGTTATATTTTTCATTTAATAAATTTGACCTCTAGGAAACTCCTTGAACTCTAGGAAAAGAGCTACCATCTTCTGCAACAATAGAACATAGTCTTCAAAAACTGCTTCTGTAACTACCAGATACGTCAGTTTCACTTCATTATTTAGTCACTTACAAAAGCAATCTTCATTGAGTACTACTTGTCCTTGAGCATTAGTAGTTCAGATTGCCATTTGCTTTTGAGGAATCCACTCATTCTCAATTCTGATAGCAGCTTTGAATGTTGATAAAAGTTAGAAAATAAATTTTAAAAATGAACCATGTAAAATTAACAACAGAAAAGATTGAAGTGCATTTAAAAAAGTAAAGTAAAACACAACTTTACTATTCTCACTAAACATCTTGTTTTTCAAGTGGTTATTATGGAGCAGAAGTGTCTGGTTTACTAGAATAATATAAATCAATGAACTAAACAAACTGAACCTTAACAGATTGCTTATTCAGAGAGCAGTCTGTTTTAAAGACAAGCCCTTAAAAATCAACACATCCACAATCTAAAGTGAGCCAATCACTATAAATGGTGAATCATGTTATTCAAATTCTTTAAAAGGTGTTGTGGCATTGCTGCATGCTCCTACAGTGTCACACTGCCCATAACACCTGACAGGGACTGTCTCAGAACCCCATTATTCCCTATGATTTCTGCTCTCTTTCATGGATTTTTTAAAATCTACTTCCTTACTGCCACAGCTCTAGGTGTCTGCTTATTGCTCTTTATTTATATTCAAGTTCCTGATCCCCACTCTTCCATTCTGTCTCTCCATATAACTCTCCTTTGTACAGACTTTTTTAGAAGGTTCTTTCAAGTTTCCTCCTTATCAAAGGGGCTGTGTTCAGCAGCAGTTTTTCTTCTCTTGTCATTGCAAGTTTTCCAGATTTTTTGGTCTCATAAATTCTTTATATCAAATATAACTGTACTTGCATTTTATCCCCCATCTTGCCAGTAGCTGAAAATCCCTTCAGTTTCAGCAGGTTTTATTGCTGAAATACAGTGTTTTCCCATTCTGGCTAATGCTCATAATACTTTTTACCTTGCCTTTTCTTCTATTCTCCCCTTCTTGCCTCTTCTCTCCAATAGGGTTATTCTGTTTTGTTCTCTTTCTAAGATCCCTGCTTTCTCTCCACCTTTTCAGACATGTGCTTTTCTGTTCTCCATTATTATTTTCCTGTTATGTCTGGGAAAGCTATTCATGGTGTTTGCATTTGCTCTGTAATAGGAGGAGAAACTATAATAAGACAAAGGAAAGTAAGGTAGTGACTAATGCCATTATCAAAGAAGTAGAATATTCTGAGTTGTGGAATATTTGCATTCATCAGATTATTTGTACATAATATTTCATAGTACCAAATAAACTGATTATATGTTCCCATATTACCAACTTTGAGAGAATAGATAGATAGATAGGTCTGTCAGATTTGTTGATATTCTACTTCTTACACTAAATAACAAAAAAAATATGAAATTTTGTGTTGAGCTTTTAGTATGTAATTTTCTTCCATCTCAAACTCAGTCAATGTAGCTTTCCTATATAGATCACAGCAATGGTTCCTATAATGCCAGTGAAGCAAAAAACATACAGATGCCATTAAAAGACAACCAATCTATTCAGAGCCAATAAAGTAGCAATTAGATAACTTACATCTGCATAAGTTAAAGTAGGCGAGAGGAATTAATTAGAAAACCTTACATCTGCTTGTTTTCTTAAGGAAATTACCTTACAAGATTCTTCTTCCTTAGCCCATAATACTTCAAGGAGTACACGTGTGAAGGAGAGGAAAAGAGCTAAATTAACTCTTAAATGTTTTTACATTCCTAGAAGATTACCTGGTGACTAAGCATCCTGAAAAATAATCTGATCAGGCTCAATGGAGCTGCTGCTCAAAGACTCTTAAATAAATGCTTTAAAAAGACATTAAATATTTTGTTTCTGCATGAGGTATTCTCAATATAGTTTGCTTTTTGACTAGGAACACAGATGAAGAAGAAATGCAGATCACTTTCCAGTGTCCCTGTTCCTGTAAAAAAGCCTAAACTCAGCTCAGTCACAAAGTTTTTGAAAGCTTTCTCCCCTTCCCTGCTCAAAAAGCAAGGACTATGAGTTGAACTTTAAACGTTATATACTGTGGAATTACCAATTTTTTAGGAGATAGTTTACCAGAGCCCTTAGTAGACCTGTTTGCATCTATTTATTTTAAATTTAGTGGTCAAGTCCACAGGATTAAGGGAATTATTGGCCAGAGTTTGATGATCTAACAAACTATCTCCTTCCTCTTCTTTTTCTCTTCCATTCTCCTGAACAATGGTTTATTATGAATTGCCTCTTGCATGGCAAAAATAATCCTTTCCATTATTTTATATAGGACTTAGCTTCAGTTTCCCCTCACTAGATATAGATTTTTTTCCTAAACTCTTCTAAGAAAAATTAAAACAAAATCACTTTTGGAACATTTTAATATCTGAGAATGTAATCTCTGACTCTTTTATGTACTCTCTTGAGAATATGTTCTACACATTTTTCTTGAAAAACAACACAAAACAACACAGCACAACACAAAAGCCTCCACAAAATTCAGACATGCAAGCAAAAATAAAGGTAAAAAATACTTTCAAGTAAGAGCATAGATGAAATTTTTTTCAGAGCAAATAATATCTAAGTATGAAAAGCATGTTAAAGGGAGCCTAAACATATGGCACAGGAAGATGAGCATGTGTTTAAATAGAATTTTGTATCTGGAAAAGTATGAAGAGTCATAAAATTCTCAGGTGACTATTTTCAGTATTTTTGTCTTTTTAAATTATAGAAGCAGGTAGGGGTTAATGTAATGCATGAAACCGAAGACTCCTCAAGATATCTGTAATTCTCTCTTTACAAATTCATTTATTGATCAAGCGGATTTATGTCTCTACCTCTGCAATTCCTATAAGAGCTAGAAATGTGGAAAAGTGAACTCTGTTTTTAACAAAGGCTTTTAAAATGTGTTTCATTTTTCCAAACCAAAATAAATTACATTTCAGACAAAATTCTAATAGCATGTGAATGCCACTAGTGAAATAAAATGAAGGGAATATAATGATATTAAATTATAATAATATTTTAATCTAATTTTTAATATTTATTTTAAAATATTTTCCATTAATTATTAAATTCTATTAAATATAATATAATAACTAAACCTTTTATTATATACAATTGTTCCCTTGCTTTTTGTAACATTTTTGTAGAATTTACTCAGTAATTTGTTGCTTAATTTTCTTTAGTTGTTTTTTTCAAATTTTCTCTTTTCTCTTTAGTAGTTTTATTTATTGTTTTTGATTCCTTCTCATTCTCTTTTGTCTCATAACTTCTTTCCTCTGCCATTTGTCTGACTATGTCTCAGTTACAGTATTTTCTTTGTTATTTTTCCCCCATGAACTCCTGACAACCAAGATGCAATGAAAACACAGTATTAAAAATATTTAGAGTGATATTTTGCCTTATACAGTTTATATTTCTAACTGTGTTGCTAAGTTTTATCTTCAATTCTGTCCACTCTTTCATGTCATTTATTCAGGAATCTGGATTAAAAAAATGTAACCCACCAACTGAACAAACAAACAAACAAACAAACAAATCCACAAACAAATATAAAATACCCCAGATAGACTAACAGCTCCTGGTCATGCTGTCCTAATGTGATTGACAGTACTTTCTATAGCATTATGATTTGAGAGTCCCTAATCCTACCTTTAGAAAGCCAGTCACAAATGCTTAAAATACTTAAAAAATGTGAAATTAGATGATGTGTATGTAGTAATTTTTTTATTCAGCTGTTATCTCTGGTAAAATTTCTTCTGAACAAGTATTGTTTTTTAATCAATATTTATCACAAAATTTACACTTAATTTTTGTCTGTGTTATATGTGTACTGAAATGTGCACCCTAGATGAATCACAGGACACTCAGGTGATAAACCTATAGACCTAATTCCAGTAGATCATGTTTAGGATGAGGTTGTCAAAATATATTTCAAGCATCATCCTGTGTCTTAAAATCTCAGTGAACTGAAAATACTTAATTTAATTTTGACCAGGCTTCATCAGCTTTTTTTTTATGTAGGCCTCTTCCAGACAACAGAAATTTACTTCAAAGAGAATCAGATTTAATTATGGAAAGAAAACAAAGCCCCTTCTTTCCTTTCATTTGGTTAAAGCTGTGAAGATGAAACTCCATCTGTTTACTTTTCTTCCTAATGTATTCTTTTGTGTCAGGTAACACTGCTTCAGTGAAGAGAGAGGACCATATACTCTTTAGATGGAGCCCCTAGCCTTTAAAACAAGTCAGATTCAGAGGTATTTCCACAGAAGCCCAGACCCTGTTCCCTGATGCTCCTTGCTGCCTTATTATTACTTGACAGCTCGTCTCCCTGAGGGGACTGTGAATATTTTGCCAACAGCCATCCCAACCATTGTCTCCAGACAAAAGAAAGTGGGATCTTTGATGCATACACTATGAATTCAAATCTTTGGGATTTCTCGGGAGATAGGTACCAAAGGGGTTTGATGAAGCCTGGTTTTTTGGGGAAAAAAGTTACCTAAAGCTTTTTGCTACAGGTACTGAATCCTTTGTATCTATTTTAGCGTTAAGAGGTCAAATATTTGGCAAGTGGGGAAGAAAAGACAGGAGCTCTGGCTTTGTCCTGGTGCAGTGAAACATAGGGTCTTGTCTTTCAAATATCTTAAACAACTGATAATGTACCCTTTCTCCTCTGAAACAAAGATCTCTTTCCTTCAAGCTTACCCTACAACTATTACTGTGCTCTCCACCACATTTTTATATGGTTTGCAGCAGCATTGCAGCTTAAATTACTTAGCTATTCTTGCATTAATTGGCAATTTTCTGTGGTCAGAATAACATACTTAAACACTCTTATGTTCGTACTGAGATGAAACACAGGACATTTTCTAGTGGCAATGAAACAAAATCAGCAGGTGTGATTATCATGATAACTACGCCCCTGGGTGCTTAGAAGCACATGGCTGCATCTGGTCCATAGTTATCTCTCCAGGGGTGAGATTATTGCATGATAACCACACTGCCCTAATGGCCCATTGCTTAAGTAGTATTCATGACCCTTATTCAGAATCTTGCCTATATCGAACAGACTGAATTCGTCCCCTGTCCCAGCTGTCTCTACTTTTATGTTTTTAATGTAATTCTTTCTTTGTTCATTTTTATTCGTTAAAGAGGAGCATTTGATATCAATGCAGACTGCATTGTCTTTAATGCCAGAATTGGAGATGAATAAAATATATAGTTTGGGTCAAAACAAACATTTATCTAGATTATAGGTATATCATAACTGATTTTGTGTCACAGATCTGGTGGGACCTGACTGGCCTTATTTGCTGTGAAAATATCAATTCCAGAATAAGGACTTTCCCAGTGCTCTGAATGAAAAATAATTATTTCTATCTTGTCATTTTATTATTGCTACTAAAGGTGTAAAGAAATGAGAACAGGAGCAAGAGTTTCCTATCCTTTCTCACCTTGTAGTCATTGACAAGCAGTATGATTAGCAATTAGACTGAGAATACTCTAAAATGTTACAGAGGAAGAACTCCAGAATTCAAAGAACCAAGGGCTGGGCAATGCAGATAAAAGTTTAATGCCACCCTTGCAATTCCTGTCATTATTTGATTCCTGGTAGGTATCTTCAGCTGTGGCAGGGTTCTCTTAATATATTTCAATGTCCTGTGTCACCTAATTAAATCTGGCTAACAGTGTGCAACTGTAAACACTGCATAAACACTTAATGAGTACAGAAAGAAAATAAGTACTATAGCTTGAAGGAAATATTTTTATACTTCATATAACAGATTATTTTACCACTTCCCTTTAAAGGTTAATGTATTTTCCCCGCAGTGTAAGTTGAGTACAAAGGCATGGAAAGAGAGAAAATGACAGGAAAGTAAGTGTTACCAAGTAAAAAACAAAGGCTTTCTTCCTCTTAATGGGACTCAAGACACCACTAATCTCATCTGGTTTAGCTGATAAGGTAGGCACTGAGATGGTGAAATGGATTCAAAAGAGGAATCCTTCTTTGTTAGGCACATTCAACTTTCATTTTCTTTTTGGTGTTTTTTTTTTCTTCCTAGGAATGAAAAGCTAAGATGATTACTTTTCACAAGGTAGCCATCATTCAACGAGTTAAACCAATATTTTATTTTTTAAATTGAGGGGATGCCACAAGATATTTCTTAATTAATTTCATAATTCCTAAGAGCAATTAAAAGGATTATTGTGAGAATGACTGTTGTAATTTAAATCAATTTTAGTACATAAAGTCATTTTACCACCATATCCTCTCTGCCTAGCAACAGTGGATCAGAGCATGACAGGGAAGTGAAATATGCCCACTGCATTCAGAATGGGTAAGTACAAATTAGAATGTTTGATTGCCTGAGCCTCACACCTACATTAACTCTGAATGATACTTTCAGGCTTTTCTCTTCCAGGGTTTTTATGTTTTTAAAATTTCCTGTATTTTACAAATAAGATCCAGAGCAAAAATATTTTTAGGTAAAACACAAATCATAGAGTCATATCCTGAGTTGTAAGAGACCCACAAGGATTATTGAGTCAAACTCCTGACTCTGCACAGGATCCAACCCAAGGATCCCATCCATTTGCCTCAGAGCACTGTCCAAATGTCTCTTGAACAGCTGGCAGGCGTGGTGCCATGTCCCCATCCCTGGGGAGCCTGTTCTAGTGCCCAGCTACCCTTTGGGTAGAAAACCTTTTCCTAATATCTAACCTAAATCTCTCCTGGCATAGCTTCCTGCCATTCCCTCAAGTCCTATTATTGGTCACCATAGAGAAGGAGGAGACCAGTGCCTGTCCCTGTGTTTCATCTTGTGAGGATGTTGTAGACTGCACTGAGGTCTCCCCTCAGTCTCCTCCAGGCTGAAGAGACCAAGTGACCTCAGCCACTGCTCACAAAACTTCTCTTCTACACCCCTCATCACCTTCAGAGCCCTCCTTTGGACCCTCTCCAATAGCTTCTTATTCTTCTTATGTTGTGGTGCCCAAAACTGCACACAATACTCAAGATGAGGCTGCCCCAGTGCAGAGCAGAGCAGGACAATCCCCTCCCTTGCCTGGCTGGCAATGCAGGGCCTGATGCACTCCAGGACAGCATTGGCCTTATATTCCCTCATTCACACTGTTGACTCATACTGACAGGACTCTCAGATCCCTTTCCACAGCACTGCTCTGCAGCCTCTCATTGCCCAGTCTTTATGTGCATTCAGGGCTGCCCCATCCCAGATGCAGAATCCAGCACATGATCTTGTTCAGTTTCATGCAGTTGGTGATTGCCCAGCTGCCTAATTTTTCAGGGTCTCTCTTCAGGGCCTCTCTGCCTTTGAGACAATCAACAGATCCTCCCAGTCTAGTATCATTGGCAAACTTAGTATACCTTCAAGTCCTCTGAGTTGTTAATGGAAATATTGGAGAGTACTGGCCCTAAAAAGGAGTGCTCCAGAGCTAGTGTCTGAAACATGAAATTTGTATTTTCTGGTCCTTTTCTTATGAAACATTTTGCAAAAAATATGACTGAAAGAGCTGGGAGGAATGCAATGTACGTTTTAGATGGAAGCCACTGAACAGCAATGTTCTGCTATTTTAGCATTATTTTTTAACATTTACCAGTAATACAAAACTTGGAAACAGAGAAGCAATAAGCTTTTAAGCAATTTACTTCTACACATAAATTTTGCATCCACAAGTTTATTCAAGAGACAAGCAACAGCCCAACACTGTACTTTGTTTTCTCTCTTAACTTCAGGAAATCCAGCTCAGTAACCCCTAGAGAGCTCAGTGAATAATTTAATTCTCCCTCTGGAAGGAAAAATGCTGAAATCCACAAACTTTTCCTCTTAGAACATCTAAACAAAACTGTCTTCCCATGCAAGTCATAGTTTTGCTTCTCAGGCAGCCACTCAAGCACTGTCTAATACAGTTGTGTGTCACAAGGTATACAAATATAGCCTTAACTTCAAATATTCCAGGTAACTTCCTTGTGAACATTTCTTTAATGACAGTTCTGTGGAAGAAAGGGAAAATTGTGTTTATCTCTTATAAATTTGTCTTTCAGTTTTATTAGCAAATACCTCAATTCCCCAAACGAGCTCAAATTAGTGAGATATAAGGGAACAAAAAGAGATATTTAAATAAATTCATTAGGCTCTATTATTCTCTAGCTGAATGATATTTGAGCCATTCTTAATGATCAACAAAGAATGAGGTACTTCTGAAGAAAAAATTACCTCCCATTCATGACATGGGATGAAAAGCGTAGAATGAAATTTTTCATTCCTAATTTGTAAAATAAATTGAAAGGAATTTCTCCTGTGTGACATAGCATTCTATTTTTTTCTTCACATGCCATCTGCAGAAGCACATGTTATGCTGCTTTTCTTAATTGTATTCTGTTCAGGAAAATATACAATCTTGTGCAGAGCTTTCAACATGTGAACTGTCCCATAGGACCTGAATTTATATGATTTTAAAAGATTATTTGTATCTTTAAAGCTAAGCTGATTTTAATTGTTAGCTTGTATTGCGATCATGTTGCTTACAATTGTAAAATGTTGGGTATCAGGGCTTTTGTATGCCACTTAACTTATCTGTGGAAATATTATTATAATTGAAAATGAGAATTTTACAGAGGAACCCAGTGTTCCTTTTCACCTTTTGTAATTGTCTAAGAGCTGTTAAGTAATCTAGAGTTATAATACTGGAATCATCCAGTGCTGTCAATGAGATATGTTACCACAAATTTCATTGTTAAAAAAAAATTCTTAGGGTCATTTTCTTCAAGATACCATTCATCCTTTTTTCTATGTATATTAGTGGAAATTTTCTTGCTTATATAAATAATATTTTTATAAATAAATTTCTGTAGTAAATATTTTAACTTTGAAGGAACATTTATATTTAGAATAAATATTATTATTACATTCTCAGTCTCTTAAGCAAATTTTGTGTGCTGGTTCTTTTCAAACAAGGAAGAAATATTCTTGTTGGAGTGCAGACAAATGTTTTCAAAGAACAGAAAGCACTGAGAGCTGTGCAGCATTTTTACTTCTAATTTGGAATTACCAAATCAAACAAGGAGAAAATGATTACCTTCTCCTGTTTAGTGCAGAGCTGCTTCAGATCATAGCAAGTATAACACAATAAGACAAGAAGAATAAGTAATGGGAAAATAAGGAAGAAAACCACTCTTAATAGGTCTGAAGAAATGAACCCTGCTTTTAAATGTCACTTGGTAAAACTTGGTGAGTAGATGAAGGGAGAGAAGCTTCAATAATAATTCATCATTATTTTGAATAGGATAGTTAGGCTTCTCTCTTTAAACAGTAGGCCATTATAAAACTTTAAATAATGCTCTCTGTGATCTATATCCGTGATTAAAGTATATAGCAATCCATTCCCACACATTTTGTTATCTATTTTATTTCACTAAATAAGCCATCTCATTTAAAAAATAATTTTCAATAAATCTGTATATTTCGTAACTTAAGTAAAAGCCTACTTTATCAGTGGCAATAATACCACTGACAAAAAAACAGACAATAATAAAGACATCATAATGCCTTGCTTTATCTCTCTCATCATCTACTACTAGCTATTAAAAAAAAGACCAAAACATTTATTTGTAATGTTTATGTTTTCTCTGGGTCTGTGGAAAATTGTAAATACATCATGCATAGCAGATTTCATATTTATTAATCTCTTGATTAATAACTAAGTGAACAGTAAGAATGTCTTCTTGAAAAGCAGATTCTCCTCCCATGAGACACATCTTAAACACATAAAAAAATTGTTTATTAAAAAAATGTGCTCAAAATTTACAAGACTAGACTTGTAAGTCAATGCACAGATATAAAAAGATGACTGTAGTTCTCTGTGTAAAAAATAGAACTTTGCAAAAAAAGTCTTAGTTTTTTTTTTTAAAGCACTAACATATTTGCTAATTTAAGTAAAATATTTTGAAAAGAATCACTGAACTCTATATACTGTTATAAGTTCTGTCCTGTGTAGTTACTTATGGTAGAGAGAAATAGCACTCACTGCACTTTCAATGGTGAATTGTCTTGGCACTAGCAATACTTACAAACAACATCTCCCTCCAAGCAGAGCACATGTTTTTTGTTCCTCAGATAATTGAGATGACAAATTTCATGAAATGATAGGCTATAATTTCCTGATACTCATACTGTTCAGTAATGAAACCATTTATGTATAAAAAAGCAAGACCATTTAGGCTGCCAAAGAGAAAAAAGCCATATAAGCATAAACCCCCCATATACTAACAAAGTATTTCATTTTCTGGTGATGGTTAAGAAACTTCTTTTATGTATGTATTGAATAGTCAATGGCCTCTACCCTCAAGAATGCTGAGAAGAAGCAATGCAATTATTCTCAATAAAACAACATGACCAAATAACTATTTAAGAGAAAGATACTTTTAACAATAGAGTTTTAACAAAAAAATTAAGAGCTGAAAAGTTTTTATATGTAATGGAGTGTTTGGATTTATTAGAACAAACATTTCATCTCTTTTTAAAACTGATGAATCTACCTATGATATGAGGGTTATCTACCTATCATGTACTGCATATAAAGTAGCAGATTGGCTATTCATCAGCTAAAATGTGTAATGAAAAATCTCAGGAAGAAATGAGGCCAAACAAAAAATGACAACAGCTCATTATGAATACAGAAAACAATGAATGAGAGTGTCCTCCCTCTTCCATTTATTTAGAGATAAGGGATATTTTCAAAAGCCTTTGGAGCTGATTGAGGTGTTTCTCTGACCTTCTTCTCAACTTAAGATCACTGTTCCCAGATCAGTCATGTTACTCTAAGAAAGCAGAAGCTAAGGACAACTCTCTCCTTCCTCCCCGTGGCACCAGTCTGAATCTGCACAGCAGGTTTTCAGGTCAGCATTCCTCCACCATTTGATTTTACAGTGAAAATCAAAAGAAATTAGATGGAGTTGTAAGAGTCTACTTAATAAGTTTTCTCTCAAGGACTTTGAATGGGCTATTTAGATGATTTTATATGGTTAAGCACTAACAGCTTCTTTACTTAAATATTAAGTCATTTAGACCACTTATTTTTTGGAAGGATGGAGAAGCCAAGCAAAAATAAAAATAGTGGAATCAAATTTGCATCTCATTCACTTTTCACTCTCATGACAGTGTTTCTTTTGAGAATTGGCTTGCTAATTTTTTGATTTATAAAAGTTAGGGAAATGTTTTTCAAAATGATGAAGGTAACTTATAATTACAATCTTGTAAATTAATATCTTACCCATTTGTAAATATTCACAATTATCAGAAATAGAGTGAAAAGGTATGTACAACTTCCAGAAATAAAGTGTCCTGGATTTGTGCTGGGATAGAATTAATGTTCTGTTTAGTAGCTTGTATGGCATTGTGTTTTGGATTTGGGACCAAGAGAGTGTTGACAACACTGTGATTTTTTAGCTGCTGCAGAGCAGGGTTTACACAATCAAGGTCTTTTCTACTTCTAACACTGTCCCACCAGTAAGTAGTCATGGGGTGCACAAGGAGTCACGAGGGGACACATCTAGGAAAGTTGAGCCCAACCATCCCACACTGTCTGTCATCATGCTCAGCAAGAACAGCTGGGGGAAAGAGGGAGGAAGGGGGGCCAGTTTGGACTTACTGCTTTTCTCTTCCCAAGTAATTCTTACCTGTGATGTTCCCTACTGAAAATGGCAAAATATCTCCCTGCCTTTGGGAAAAAATAGAATAATTTCTTCTTTTCCTGTGCAGATTTTACTTTCCCTATTAGACTGTCTTTGTCTCAGCCCAGGATTTTTCTCACTTTTACCCTTCCAGTTCTCTCTCCCATTACACTGGAGGGGGAGCGAGTGTTTGTTCTGTGTTTAGCTGCCCACCAGGGCTGACCACAACTGAGATGACAGCCTTGTCTAGAGAAAAACAACAAGCAAAGCTGTGTTAGGTTTGTGTATTTGCTTTTTTAAATTTTAGAATTTAAGCAAAGTAAATGATTCCTGGTGCACTCCTCTCTTAGTTGGGTTTTTGGATTCTACCTTTCTCTAGTATTAAAATTAACATAATTGATAGTCATTATCTTTCTGTGTTTCTTAACCATTAAGTCCCAGTTGAATAATGACAAGTGCAGGAGGCTAAAATTGTCCTGGTCACGAAATACTGGAAGAAGTATTAACAACTGAGAGGTAGCTTTTATAGAAAGTACCCAGACTTAATTTTAACATTTTTTAATGTTGTAAAATGAAATATGACACTTTATAAATTGTATCATTGCTTTAAATGTTGTGCTGCACAGTTGTTCTGTTTTTATGTTTACTACTGAATCTTATCATATCTCTGCAGGTTGCAGATCCCATCACCAGTTTTTGTTACAACAACGCGAGTATGATCAAGCCAAGTATGTTCTTTTTCTGAATTCATGTATTTTTTCATAATAAAACATACTTTTTCAATCTCACAGTCACTCTCATTCCTATTCTCTTGCAAATCTACAAAAGTTTGTTCATTTTCCTCTTAAAACCAAAACCTATTAATTGTTCGCATAATAAGAGTATGATTATGTTTGTATGAAAAAGGAAAATTTTTGCTATTATTCTACTAAAAGAGAAAATTTGAGTGGAGTTTGGTAGCTAAAATTTTCGTTAGACTACTCCCAAATAATTTCTGTCTCTTCTCAAATTCTGAAGTTACTACTACAACAAGAAAAATATTAACTGAGGCAGCAACCTTGAACTCTCTTAAGAGATTTCTTCATAATTTCAAAATATAATTGTCCTTCTCTTTATACTCATTTCCATCCTCAATAGGGGAGAGAAATATTTGTTTAATATATCTGTGTTTTGTAAATGTTAATAGCCATATAAAACTGATTAGGCAGCACATTTCTGGTCTTTATTTTTAGGTGGTTTTATAACAAAAATAGTTAATTGTGAGGGTATTTTGGGATTTTGCATCCCTAAAAATATTAGAAAAATGTTACCCATAATAAATCTTGGCGTTTTGAAGCTGTTTTGAAGTTCAGCTAATTCAACCAAGGTCTTTATGAAGTCAGATTAGATGTTTGAAATGAGACCTTCCGGCCTTACCTTCTGTGAATCTGTGACATATATTTTTTAATTATATTTTTAAAATATATTTTTTAAAAAGTGCCATATCCAAACACTTGAAATAAGACATTTTATAGATTTTGCTTGGTTTTGACAGTCTTTTTTCATGAAACTATAAAAGAGAGCTAACATCTAAACATCATAGAACACTCAGGACACAAAAGAAGGTTTGGGGAAAATTTATCTCTAAAAATGAATGGAATTATGTAATTCTGCCTCAATAGGGCCACTGGAAACTAGCAGAAATTGGTCTCCTTTATTCTTTACAACTTATTTATCCTTTAGAGTGTATCACCATTGGTGCATACCAATGATTCTCACTTTAAATCGGTCGCTACTTCATGGACTTACTCATTCAAGACAGTTAAACTTGCCAATGTGCTGCGTTTTCTGATTTAAATAAGATTTTATCACTGGTTTCCATTACGAATGCAGGAGCTGACAAAGTTTATTCACACTATTTGAGTGCATTGAACTACTATTGCTTTGATGATAAACTAGCTATTACTGCATTTGGCTGTGACTTTAGTTATTTTGGATGTTTCTTTTCTTGCAACTCTGGATTTTTTTTGACGTCTTAATGGATGGCAATTTCAACTCTACTGAGAACAGCAGCAACTTTTTAGAACATACAATTAAATATCTGCTTTGGGCTTTTGGCTATTTTTGTCATCATTTCTATTGTGAAAGCTGAAAGATTGACCTCTGAGTGTTCCAGTGCCATTTCATCAACATTGAGATTAAGATATAATTGCGTACAGTACAGGAAAAAATTCTCTATCAAGAAAATTCTTCTTGAGCCATTAGAGAGAAACAGAAATTTTAAGAAATAAAACAATTCTTTCTCCTGTACCTGTGTTAGGCACATCTGTTAGGGAAGAAACAAGCAGGGTGTACTTACCAGTTAGGTTAGTTTTTTTTCTAACTGAAATCTTTGAGGAGTGCTTCAAAATGGATTCGGGAGACTGGGAGCCAGGAGACATTTTCTTTTCCATGTGTTGCATCTACTCATGAGGAGAGGATAAAAATTGCAAATAATAAAAGCTTTAAATACTTTTTTTAAAAATGCAGATGGACAGCACATGAATAGCTGTGGAAAGATGGAAAATCATGAAAGTAACAAGCATACAAACTAGAGCATGACGATTACTATTCTAATTATCTTTTTTTTTCCAAGCATACCATCACCTTTTGCAAGTATCCAAAGAAACAAACAATCCAATAACAAGGTTCACTTACAGTCATGTACATGTCTACATAGCAAAGGGTGACAACCATTTAAATTTAAAAATAAGTACAATAATGCAACTGATTCAGATGAATCAGAAGGGTATAAAAGCACAGGGATAGAAATGGGGGCTCAATACAGAAGAAAGACAAAATGGTTTAAGAGAAGTGAGGAGAAGAGTAGGTGATGAAATATATATGCTTAGCTTTAAAAAGAGCAAAAAGAAACACACAAGTATTGCACATGCTTATTTTTATCCTGATTGTGTTGCTTCTTGTGTTCATTTCCACATTTTGGCATGTGAAATTAAAAGGTCTTAGAGACAAAAGAGATTTTTCCTGTGTGTTTAGAAAGCATCTAATGCTTCCTAATACTATCAAACTCTATCCAATGGATATATGTCTTTAATGTATTTTTTTTTAATTTGCAACATGCTTGCCAGAAGCAGCGGTTGGGATATTTATAGGCAGTAATTGGGCAGGAGGTCACAAACATTATCTAATGTAACTTTTTTCATCTTTAATTAAATTCCATTTGCATGCACTGCAGGAATAGCTACAAAATTAAGTTAAATAGTTCTGTATCTTACTGTTTATTGGTAGAAGGTCATGATGACATATCCCCCTTTTGCAAGATTAGCAATTTTAGTCCAGAAACTAGTAGATGCTTTTCATCTGTTTCAATTTTTATGTGTCCAAAGTTTTCATTTTTATCAAAGCAGTACAGTGGTTGTTGATAAGAAAATTAGCCAGCTGCTTCTTGCTCTTTCTTCATGAGATTATACAATTCTTTATCATCATAAGCAGATACAATGACACATTGTAGGTCAAGAATAAAAAAACTTAATTGTAACCCTTTATCATATTTCTTATTCGATAAGAAGATTAAGAATTCAGCAGTCAAGATTTACTCCTGTATCTATCACTGTGACAAATTACTCCTGAATAAAGTCAAGAAAGGCAAAACAAAGGGCCAAATCCAGCTTCAATACAGTAAATTAAATTTTCTTATAATTTTGGAGTAGAAAGTATGGCTTTACGAGGAGTACCATGTATCTTCTAAATCTAGGAGTGAATACATTTTATGTTCTAATTTGTAAGTGCTCTGCAATGCAAGTGTTTTTGTTTTGTTTTCCCTCTTGTGTGTTTGTCTAGAAGCATTGAGTGCGCTTTTCCCTCACAACAGAATTTATAGTATTATTGGCAATATTACTAGTATGTTTGGATATTTACATTGTAATTGTTTCATAGGAAATAAGCGTTGAAAGATACTTTAGAAACTGTCCAATCCATACTTTGCCCCAGGGTAGTGAAATCATTCCTATCAAATATTTGCCTAATTTGCTTTTTAAAATCCCCAGTTTTGGAGGGTCTACAACCTTCTCACTTAAACTAGTGCTGAACTATCCTGACTCTTGGCGAATAACTTTTCTGATGTCTAATACTGTACCTTCCTTGATTACTTTTACCTTTTATTCCTTGCCTTGGTGTCATGACAGGGGGTTTATGCTTGTCTCATTTTCAGTACTCTGATCTTGGTACCCTCAGCATTCTCTTCCCCAGACTTATCAGCTCCAAATACTCCTGTCTTTGGTCTTTGTAGTCATCTATCATTATTGCCATTCTACACTGATGTCCCCCCTAGTTAATTCTGTTTTATCTTTTGCAAAAGAATGATGACTTCAGTAGGATAAAAAGCTCTAGTATATGCTTTATCAGCACTGAGCAGACTAGAGGACACACTTCATGTGTCTTTCATGCAGTTCTTACCAGTCTTTTTTCTGCAACAGTGCTTTGTTAAGTGATGCCTCAAGGTTTACTCTGATTTTTACATTCAGAGTTATTTTCTTCTGGGTCCTCTTGGCTTAAACATCCACACTGTACTCATATGGGATGAATGTCAGAATCTCTTTTGCTTTAAACTGTCCAAACATTTCTCCATGTAACTCTATGCTTGACTGAGCTAGGGACTCTTAATATTCATAGAATCATAGAATGGTTTGGGTTGAAAAGGACCTTAAAGATCGTCTAGTTCTAAATGCATTGCCATGGGCAGGGACACCTAGACCAGGTTTCTCAGACCTTCAGCCAGCCTGGCCTTGAACCTTTCCAGGGATGGGGCATCCATGACTTGTCTGGGCAAAAATATGCATTGGTCTGCAATAAGTCTTGCTGCTTCCATACTCCAGATTATGTGTCAATACTAGGCCAGCAGGTCTTTCTTATCATGAAATCTAATATAGAACTACTAGATTAATTTTCATAATAAGATACAGTCTAACAAAAATATTGAGTCAGAAAACTGCTGCCCTGAGTAGATAACTAATCTAGAAAGGCCTATGGACTGAGAAATTGAAAACTTTCAAATGCTTTGTAGGAGGTACTAGACATGTCAAGTGTTATTGAGTGCTATACTCCAGACTGTTCAAGAAAGGACTAGGTACAGATGGTGACCGTGAATGTGTTGCGCAGGCATGAAGAAATCACTTTGGAGTGAGAACAAAGATGTTACAGACTGCTAGACGTTTTCTACTCATGTTGCTTAAAAACAAAAACAAACAAAAAAAAAACCAATAGCTGACTTGATGTAGTAGTGTTGCAAATAGCCTGTATAAGCTGTACTTGGTGCCTCCTAGAAGTCCATTGCACCAGCACTATGGCAGCATGATTCCATTAATCTGTAAAGGCTCAGCTCAGACCAGGTCACAACTGCAGAACTGCTGCTTGGCCAGTTATCCCCTAAATCATTTTTCGTCAGCCTTTTCTCACTGTAGTGCTTTGAACTTGTCCATATTAATGGACATCATATTTATTTCAATGAAACTTCCTAGTTTGTCACAATCATTTTTCATTCCAGCCTTGCCCTGTATAAGAGTATCCTCCCCAGCCAGCCAACACCTGCAGACTATCCATGATGCACTGCAGATTCACCGCTTAAGACATTAAAAACCATATACTGCCAAAACAGGAAGAAGCCCTGCAATGACCCCTCCAATTTGATAAAATCCAATTTTGAGGGAACAATTTGTTAAAGCTTCAATATTGTATTCTGCCTAATTGCATTTTTCTTTGCATCACCCTTATGTACATGTCTATGCAGGTAAATAGAAGACAGGGAAAAATTCCTAGCAAAATGTAATGGACTAACATTTGTCAACACTTCTTGGGGGTGCATCCTTCTACAATAATAAGGAATATCCTTCCAGATGACCTTCCCCTAGCTTACTCTGTCCTGTGAGACAGAACCATTAACACATCAGTCACTATGGACCCTGGGCTGTCTCAAGTGAGTTCTGAGCACTGAAGTTCAAGCATATGATGCACTTTGTTCACTATACAAGTGATAGTTCTGTCTGTTCTTAAGCCAGAACTTCTTCAGGCATTAGACTGGGGACATAAATACACATGAGAGACCTCTGGTATACAGGTATGTGTATTAGTTTGAAAACCAACCAGTGGAAGATCAAAAGTCAGGATTATAATTTAATAGGAAAATTAAAAATAAATGCAATAATACAAGAAAAAACACTGACAGAGTCAGATACAACCTGACATCCTGTTAGTCAGGGTGCTGGTAGCAGTCCAAGTGAAGTAGCTAGGTTGAAGCAGCAATCCTGTAGAAGGTCTGGTCTCCACCTGAAGGCCCAGTGACAGCTCTTGCCCTCTGGGAACCCAGTAGACAGGGGCTACTTGTGGAGTTCCAAAGCCCAGGTTATATCCAGGTGGGAATGCTTGGCTCCTCCCTCCTGGGCAGAGCATCTCACAATAGGGTGAGATAATTCCATGAGTCATGTGGTGGGTTCTTGATAGCTCATTAACTGTTGTCAGGGGTGAGTCATAGCAGGAGATAACAACCAGTGCCCCACCTGCTTTAACAGCTTGTGGAGGTGCTAATAGGATACATCTATATTGCAACCTAGGGCAGTGTGTGATAAAAGCTTGCCTGTGCACCCACAGAGGGAGGGGAGCCCAAATAACACCTTGCCTCAGCTATGCCCAGGACCATCACAGAAGCCATCAGCCCACCAAACTCCCATTTCCACAAACTCCCAGGGGAATGGGGCACAGGCACTCAAATTAAGGCTTCAGAGAAAGGCATGTCCTGTCCAATTCCTTTCCATGGCTTTCTCAGGACAACCTCAGTTCAAAAGTCCACATGTGAAACTCATAGAATCATAGAATGGCTTGGTTTGCAAGGGACGCTAGTATCACATCAAAGTGCACCAATGCTGCAGGAGCACATTTTGCACTAAGGGGGATCACTGTTTACAGGGGGAGATACATTATGGGATGCAGAGGAATTTTGGAACTGCACAGGACTTATTAACAGATGTTTAGAGAGGGAACAAAAAGTGGGAGGAAGCTGGGTGATACAGGAAGGGAAAAGTGCATGAATAGAAAAATATGGGGCTGAAAAGGGCTGGTGGTGATTAAATAGTTTGGTATGCTTGCCCATTCATGCCCTGTGCCTGACCACTGTGGTCTGTACAGTTTGTTAAATTCCTTTCTAGCTCTTTGCTTGGATGAGGAATTCTATTTCATGTGTCTGCATGCACGTGTGTAGCAATGTGAGTGCCAGCAGCTGGAGTGACCCCTTGGGTTGTAGAGGCCTGTGATACCAGCACCTAGAGGGACTGAGGTCTGGGTGACAGCAGCTGGACAGGACCAGAGGCTGGAGGGTCCGTGTGCCTGGGTGCCAGTGAGTGGGAGGAACCAAGTAAATGACAAAAACAGCCAGGCAGAGGCAGGTGGGGCTAGGGCTCAGAGCCTTGTGCCCATGGTGCAGCACAGGAAGCAGGTGTGATTGCATGAGTGTGTGGATACCAAACCAGATTGACAAGGGTGAGATTAGAAGGTGAGTGAGGTGGTCTCAGAGTGGTTGGAGGCTCTTCAGGCAAGCTCGTGGGAGGAGCTGACGGCTGGGGGCCCTGGGGAGTCCAGCTGGACTCTGGTGGTGTCCAGGGAGGATACCCACCAGATTCTCTGTGTGTATGTGTCTTTAGGAACTAGAGCTCAGAGCCTTTGGTTCCCCTGGGGAATCAGGAGAGTTGCAGACAGCTCTCTTTGCATTTGTGCATGCATTTGTGCATGCATTTGTGCGTGCATGTGAGGGAGTAGGCCTGTGGCCCCAAGGGCCAAGATGTCTGCATGCCAGCAACTGAGGAGACTGATCCAGGGACGGCTAGCAGGCAGACTGAATGCTGCTGGAGGGATTCACATTGTACACATGTATGTGTGTGTATATATATATAAAAATATATTCTTATACATAAAAACATATATTCATTGAATCTAAAGAAACTTTTTAACTTACCCATACCCTGACTGAATTTTACTTAGAAACAACCAGAAATGAAATGATGTTCCCTGCAACTTGGGAGTGTAACTGACACCTCTTGTGCTTATGATATCACATTAGACATATTAATAGAACTATGGCCTCTCTATAACCTTCTTTCTTCTTTGTGTAAAGTAAATTAATAAACCACAACATCCAATAATCAGGATTATAAGGAAGGCCATGGCTAAGTATATTGTATTCAAGAATTGGTTACTGTTGATCTAATTCTTCACTCCCTGAATGTCAATTCCCATAGGATATGTATCTGACAAAATGTACTGCTTCATTTGTTAAAGCTAAATCCTGGCAATATTATTCAATTACTTATTTCAGTACTATTTTTTCCATGTTATAGCCACCTCTTTTCCAACATATCTTAGATGTGTTTGTGCAGCTCTCATTGTCTGTACTGTCTGAAGAAAGCTGACACTCATCCGCACTTCAACTGCTTTGTTCTTCATTTTAATTGGGGTATTGTTACTGCTTCCATCTTTCCTCTCTCTTTTTTCCTCACTATTGTTCTGGCTGACATATTACTTGATTATGTTTTTTTTTAAATCTGGCAGATGTCTTCATCATCACCATCCAATTAGAGGACAGTCAATGAGGATGTATGGAGGACTAGAGTATAGTTCAAAAACTATGTTTGGACTATCAAATGCTTTCTGCAGAACTTCCAGAATATCTCTTTGTGGCTATATCACTGCAAATACTAAAGCCTCATATAGAGACATAATAGACCTTTACAAATTTCAGGTGTTTCTCTGAGATTCTAAAGCCATTTTGTTTGCACCTAATGTTTGAAAACAGGCTTTGAATATATACAGGACATTATATAAAATCTTTTACTTAAAATTACCATGTTTTCTAGTATCACTAACATTTAACATCCTCTATTGCAATAATTCCAGCAAATTTTTAGGAAATTATCCTTCTAAGAACATTTGTCTAATACATGCATTGAATCAACCAGTCTTTTCACAGAGTTTTATTTCAATTTTGGAATTTATTATTCTAATAAATAAAAACAAAACTTCATGAAAAATCCTTCAACCTGTTCCTTGTAGTAAATAAAAATTCCAAAGTTGTTCAACATTTTGACAGAAGAAGTGAATCTATCATCTTAAAACACACCAACTTGGGGAAGGTATACCCTCTTTGTGAGGTTTCCTGGTTCTTCTAATTTTGTGTTGTGCATCACATTGCTTATTATAAAATGTGGTTAATGACATAGAAATCTTTAAATGATGTTATATAGGGAAAAATAACCATTAAATCAACTATTCAATCTAATAACTTTTGTTTTGTAGACATAAATATGCTATAGATATATAGTGCTATTCCTCATTGTAGAAACTGTGTTTTAAGACAATGTAATTACTACCTATATAAAAAACTGGAAAAGCACGAAAGTGAACAAAAATGTGCTTATCTCATGCCATGACAAGCTTACTGAGGCTCTAAATGAATATATATATTTATAAAATTGCCTTTGACAATTCACAAGATCTGATTATGTGGCAGGATGCTCTGACAAAGGATTTGATTATATGGTGCACTGAGCTGTGGCTAGTAAATAATAACCTTCACTGTTCATGCTTATACTTGTTATTGTTAGAAAAGTGGCACAATATTGAAAATTAGTAAGTGCCATAAGCAAATCAATTATTGAGGCAGCACAGCATGTACCATTTGGAAAAGGTAAATAGGATAAGCCATTTTATTTCTTCTGGAAGGAATTTTATAAGTGGCTGGGAGTGAGGTGTAGATCCTTGTGCATGAGCCATAAATGAACAAAGGGAACAACATACGAAAACTTGTCATATATTTATTTAAAAACAAGCAAACAACAAAAAACCCAAACAGAACAGATAAACCTCCCATTCAAACCCAAAAACCTTCTTACCACTGTCCTAAACAACAAACTTTAAAGGAAAGTGTCTAAAAGAATGACATAGTCAGCATGTCAGCCCTGACAGTATGCTCTGGCCTTACTGTCCTTTCTCCTCTTCACCCTGTGGTCTAGGACCACATTTGAACTCAGCCCAAGGCCCTCGGTCCCTCAGACTGATCCTGCAATGGGAGAGGGCTGCCCAGAGAATTGTAAGATTTGAATAAATGTTAAATATACTCACAACATAGTATTGCAATCCTCTTTAGCAGATACACAGATAGCACCTCACAGAATGCTTAGAACATGGAATCTGCAAAACCTGTTGACTTCAGGGGAACAAAATCCTACAAAAATAAAGAATTTATGTTTCATAAATAACCTTCTGCCATCATGTCTCATCATGTCTCATCATGTTTTACTTCATACTTGCCATCATACTACCATACATACTTACTAGAAACTCATTTAGTGTTCTATTCATACTACAGCACAATAATACATAACTACATAGCAGCCTTTTGGAACATCACCTAATTTTAGGTTTATATTTTCAAATATATCATGCAAAGAAAGAGTGCATACCGTAGCTTTATTAAAATAAACTTAATATTTTGTAATGTATTGCCATTTATTGACTGAGTACAAGTTGACATCTCTGTAAGACACTAGTACAGTATGATTTATAAGTATAAAAGATAATTTCAACTGATTTTATAGATTTAAAATTAAGATTGCATGGCCTGCAGCTTTCTCTTAACCAAGACAAGAAAAAGAAGGAGGATGGCACAGCTTGGTTTTAACTGGTGTAGAGACATATGCAGATCGGTCTACAGAGAAAACGAGATTAAAAATGACCCAAGTAACAGAAATAAGAATAATCCTTAAGGACGCTACAAAGATTCTAGTGTAAGATGTAGGCCATTGGAAGCTGTACATGCATCAACATGTTCAATACAGTGGAGACTTCCAAAACCTTTCATGTTCATTACCATTTATGAGGTATGTACAGTAAAAAAGAGAATTCTTAAATCTGTCAAGTAAGTATTTGTTCAGTTGAAGTGCTTATTTTCCCTTTGAATGAGACCAGTCACTTATTAGACTAGAGGAAATACATGCATATTTAAGTAATTTTTATTAATCGTCTTGGCAAATTCTCCATTTACTGTAACTGATATATCTCTCCCTATTTTACCATACTGTCTATGCTAAAAATTATTCAGTATACAGATGTAGGAGTATTGCAGAGAAGGCAGAGGATTTTTGAATGGTTTCATGGCTGTACTGGAATTATTTGCATAAAAAAATAGTTGACAGGAAGAGATATACTGACTAAGATCTGCATTGAATAAGTGAATTTTATTCTCTTCAAAATCAAATACCTCAAATAAAGAGAGTATTTGATACTCCAGCTTTTTCCCTGATTTCAAGAGGACATCCAATACTATCAACCATATGGAAGCTTGGAGAATTTTAAAAATGGTGGACAGAAGACTATAAACAAAAAAAAAAAAAGAAATGTAGAGCACCTGAAAGAGGAAACTCTATAAATAGCTTGAAAAGAAAGACAATTGAGGAGACAGAGAAGATGAGAGGAAACAAGAAAAATTAAAACAAATCAAGCAAAAGAAACATTAAGTCAATTAGAAGCTTGGTTACGTAGCCAAGATGTTAGGGGGGGAAAAAAAAAGAAAAAAAAGTAAGCAGTGAGACTATGAAAATTGCAGGGATTAACAAGATACAAAATCCCAATGATGTCTAATTACTGTTATGTATGTGATCCCAGCTCTGTATGGCCATGAGATGTCTATATAGTTTTGGACAGAGACTTGTGCCATCTTTCAAGAATGTTGGCAAGAATTTCTTTGGAAGCCTTGAACCCAATGGAAGTAAAATGCCTTAATACTCAGTTCACTGCTGTCAGCAACAGAACGTAGTTATAAAATCCACATTTAAAAAAAAAAAAGGCAGAACCTCTCCTTCCTGTTTCATAATGCAATTATGCATGCCATAACTTCTGCCTAATTAACCAGGCAACAAAAGTTGGTTTTTTCTGAGTTTTACACATTCCTGCCTTTTGCGTTCTCTACATCATCTGTATATTCCATTTTAGAGCTGGTGTTGTGATTACATCCATAACCTACAGAACTGCAGTAACACTAATGCTTCATGCACAAAAATGGTTCCAGAAAGTTTTTGCCTCTCAGACTTTGAGAACCAGCTATAAAATACGTGCCTGTTACTACTTCACAAAATCTCCTTGTAGGTTTATTCATGTTTAAATAAAGGCTGGTTTTAAGCTGAAAATGCAAGCCTACTTATCTTTCTCATGCTTACATGTCCTGGTAGCAGATGTTGGGGAAACACTTGAAAAGAAAAAAAAGCTTTCCATTTTTAACAGAGTGAATTTCAGAACAGAGTGAGGAACACATGGACTCTTAATGATAATGTTTGCCTACAGTAAACAGTGTACTTGGAAAGTCCTGGTTTTATTTGGGCTGCATATATATAAGTGCTAAAGTATATTTTACAAAGTGAAGAAAATTTCAGCAAAGTACACTTGGGAATGAGTAAACAGTGTAAGGAAACAGATAATCCTGCAATAACCCAGAAATGAGCCATCTAACTGGATTCAGAAGAGTTTTAATTTAGTGTGGTGATCTTCTTTGTTTTCAGTGAAAAAAATAGATCTCTTCCTTTCCTTTTCCTTTTCCTTTTCCCTTTCCCTTTCCCTTTCCCGTCCCCCTCCTCTTCCCCCTTCCCCTCCCTCTCCCCCTCCCCCCTCCCTTTATTCATGCATTTCTTCTGTGTGTACACCAAGGGTACTTCATAGAAATTCTTTATGTTTTAGAGACTGCTATTTTTTTTTATTACGACAAATTATACCTTGCTGACTCTGTACTTAGACAGTAACCTTGAGACAATCAATACACTGCATTGTAGTATAAGGGCAAGAAGTCAGTCCAGGCCAATCTCTGCTTGGACAAGTATCCTTCAGCAAGTTTTTTCTCATAGTTCTGAGAAGTCTTTTAGTAAGTCTGATTGTTTCCAATCAAACAAATACTGGTGTGAAAAAGAAAAAGCTTCTTACTGGTACTGTGGTCCGAAGGTCAACTCATGGCAAAAACATAAGTCATTAGAATGTCTTTCTTAGGAACTATAACCTTTCAAAGTAAAAATTTAATATATGTTGATGTCTCACACTGAAATTGATGTTATATTAATTACACCTCATATTTATTTAACTTGTTCACATCCTGCAAAACCCTCCAGAAATTAATGGTGTTTGCATGGAAACTACCTCACACTTACAGCAGTTTATATTGTGTCTTTTATCAACCACAGTGTAAGTAGCATTGGCTTAGATTTGCTACTTTTCTCTGAATAGGGTACAATTCACTTTGTCACAACTGATGACTGATAGCACATTTTTCTGACAGCAGGGATGCAATAAAGTGCTTTGAACATAATAACTACACACTATTATGGAAGACACTTAGATAGTCTTCTACTCTTATGTTCATAATTTTTATCAGACATGAGAAGGCCACTCTGCTAACACGCCATTCCGCAGGTGATGCAATTTAACTTAGAGAAATCACACCAGAGCTTAAAAGTTACATCTAATTTAGTGATAAACTGTGTTTACTGGTGATAAGAAGGCTTTCACCATGGAGCTTTTTGTTTGATTTCCTTCTTTTTTTGAAACTATTTCAGTTGTAGTATTCTTGAGTTCACCAGTCCTTTGCAACTCAATTGACCTATCCAAATTGTGATAATTAAAACTGTGATATTTGTGCCGTTAAAATTACTTTTTCTCCTCCCTTTTTTCCCCTGCTTTTAAATTATTATATCTTGCTTGGGCTTGTTCTGTCCAATAAAATATGGAGGTATGACTAAGGGAAATGAAGGAAACCATTTTAACTGGGAAATCTTGATAATCTCTTTCTGTAAAGATGGTTCTAACTTCCATTTTTTTTGTCTAGATATAGCCAGCTTCCAGGGCAACCAGTTGAACGCTTTGTTATGAATACTCCCTTGATCTAAAGGTCCCTAGATCATGTCCTCTAGTATATGAAAATGCTGGGCAGTTTCTGAGAAAAAAAACAAACCAATTCAGGGTTTGTGTTTGTCCCAGTCTGTGAGAAAAAGAACAAACACTATACCTTTACTCTCTTTTTAGAATAGGATACATTTTTACATATAGTTTTTAAATATTAGGATATGATTCTCTTATCTGTCCTGAAAAGAAATGGCTCTTCTATTGCTGGTTAACATGCACCAAAGAATTTCTCATGTTTGGAAAGGTTTGCAGATTTGATGCTAATGGAAAGTAATAGAGTGGAATCCCTACCTTTTTTTTTTCCCTCTCAGAGATATATGGCAAAAAATTTGAAGGTTGTGTTTTCCTTACTTCTTACTATTTTTTTACTTTGCTAGTAGGTTTTTGCTTTCAAGACAAGCATTTGTGTATGGCAATATTAATTGTAACCTATGAGTGTAAAATGCTTAGCTTACATAGCTAGTCAAAGTTGCTATCCCATGTTACACTTATTCCTATCTGTTGTTTATTACTTTTGGAACAGGTGGAGAGTAAATTTCAGCCCTGATTTCACAAATACAGCCCACATTACCGTATTATTTAGGCAGATAAATGCTGAAATACTGACATGCCAATTTTTGAACACCTGCTATGATGCTAGCCATTGCTCTGAACCTACACATTACATATTGCAGTTGCATAGACATGGGCAGACTTTGGGAAAAACAAATTGCATGATCCAGAACAGATTGAAAGACATTCCAATTGGAAATGGCAGGAATATGTATAATATACTTTTGTTCCAAAAATATCAAAAATGGCATTCCAACATTCATTGACTATATGGTGAGAGTTCAATTCCCGTTTTTAAAACTTTATATTTTATAAGATTGAATTTTGAAAAAGAACCACTTTGAATTTAGAAAATAGGACCCTTGATACTGACCAGACATTTCATTAGTTTCAAATATTTTTTTTCACATTTGTGAGTGGAACTATTTCTACACAACAGATTGAAGAGCCAACATGAGTGTACTTTCACTATCGCAGTATGTTTGAATTCAGGGAGCAGAAGCAGAGACTGAATTTTTAACTTATTATTTGGCCACTTTTTGAGAAGGAATCAATCACATTTCTGCTTTAACTAAAAGAGCCGATTTTAGTAGTGCATTGATTTATAAAGTATAGGTAGCAACTGGGTTACCAATACACAAGATGTAAAACCAGAATTTTCTTACCTGTGAAGGTGAGAAAAAAGGTGAAGTGTGGCACTCATTTCTGTGCATGAGTTGCCTAAAAGGTGGAGTGTTAATAACTGAAGAAGAAAAGCAGGTTGGTACACAAGCAGCAGCACAAGCAATGCTTGGTTACTGATGACAAGCACACTTCATTCCTGAGTTCTCCCTGACCATTTTCCAGGGCCTGTTTTGAGACCCTTGGACAGTCAAAAGACAGCACATGGTCACTGACATATTCTAGCCAATGATTCAACTACACACACAAGCTGATCGGCTGCCTATGTACCTGTGCTAGGTACACTGGCTACTGTTGGCCAGTGCATGGCAGATAACTCCACATGCCTTCTTTTTGAGGTCTCTAATTCATATTCTTGACATACCGGGGTGAAAGATACATTTAATCCCAAAATTTAGTTAAAACTCAGCAAGATATTAGGCAGGGACTGATAAATAGACCAATTAACCATCAATGCAATCACATTAACCTCTTCTTTTTAACCTAAATGCTAAAAAATATCTAATCCAAAAATTGTGCATGTTACCCAAGCTTGAAAAATTAGAAATAGGCATGAATTTTTAACTTTACTTTTGAATGTTGTTTTCAGGTGTCATAGGGTCAGCTCATGAACTACCAGTATTACAGTTTATAAACTAAGTTTCCTAAAGGGATAATTTTCCTTTGATTTCTTTCCCAGTTTTATTTTGAATATTGTAAAGCAAATTGTTATTGAATTCATAGCATAAATAGAAGGGAAAAGAAGTCACACAGTTTATGAATCATGCTGTGAGCATATAAAAAATCCATTTGAAATCAAGGAGAAAGATGAGTACTTAGCATATTAGAAAAACAGATATAGAAAGTGTAGCATTGTATTTCATTTTTTGAGAAAAATAATATTTTGCTATTCAAAAGCAGCCAGTAATCAAGTTTCAGTGGTCACCACTAAAGGTTGGGAATCATCTAAGCATTTACTGGATCTGCAGTTGATCAGAACCAAACATTTTAAACATTATATTAAATGCACTGGGCATTTGCAGTGCATTATTTTCATTTACTTTTTTTTTGTTAGAAGTGAAAAACTGAGATGTCTTGACAGGCCTGATGTGCTAGAGAATAGAATAAGGACACGAGCATAAAGCAGCAGGGATTTGCCTGCCTTTTTTACTTTTATGTGAATGTTTCTTAAACTCCTATCTGTTCTTGCAAGCTGCCAGGAAAAATTCCACATATACAATACTGAGAAAACTCACAGTACGTTCTCTTTAAACATCAACAATCTTCTTTGATTGTAGGATTTCAAATATTCTTTTCTTTCTTTCTTTTTTACTTTTCAGGTCATGATGGCACTTCTGGTTAACATTGTACATTTTGATATGGGTTTATACTGGCATTTAGCAGAGCTTAAGAGTACTGCACTTGTCAAAACAATAAAAATCTGCAGCATATATGATTTTTTTTAAAAGAAATGTCTAAGTATTGTCAGCAGCAGCAGGAAAGAGACAATGAAGTATAAAACAAAAGTAGAGTTTTTTCATGTATGTTATCTTAATTTAATGCAGTAATAAAAATAAAATGACAATATTTTACTTGAAATGAGGAAACATATGTCTTAATAGGTGATGGACCAAAGCTGTAATAATTTTAATCATAAAAGACACTTAAACAGCATGATCCCAGACAAATGCATTAGAATCTTTTACTGTGTTACTGGCTAAGCTTTTTTAGGTAGATTATTGTAGTGAGAGCAGATGGTCTCAGTTTATGCCTTTTGTTCTGCACAATTATTGATGTGGATGCTAATATGAAACAATAAGTGGGCTATTTTTTGTTTATAATTGACACTAAATGGGTAATATTGAGGAAGCATTATGACTAGCTGACAGATTCAAATCATGTAGTCCTTACTAAAGATCATGCAAGTTCAGAATGCTGTAGCCAAATTACCACCATAATTATCCACATGCAAGAGAAACAGAACAAACAATCAGTAGGGAAAAAAATCTTTAAAGGGTATTTATGGTATGCAAAGTACCATACCCAGTACAATTTCAGAGAGAGAGAGGTGGCATTCAAGCATCCATCCATTTTCATGTACTCAGAATTGTGTATGCACCCTGCCATGTGCACATGTCCTTCCCACACAGCTGTTGTAGTTCTCATATGCACAAATACCTGCTGCTATACAGAGTCAGTCTCTGTGAGCATCAAGGAAGACCAGGTTTTTGCCTTATCAGGGCTGCATCTTCTTTGTATCGAATTAATGGCAAAATGAAATCAGTCCAGCCCTGATAATCAGCAATGTTATTTACTCTCTTGTTTCAGTGCTGGTAATGGTGAGCAAATAAGAATTAGGCAGCCTAAAGGTCTTCTGTGCTTTCTTGGTCTTTTCAGCACAGAGCATGTTTCTTTGTTTTCATTGGGGTTTTTTTTGTTTGTTTGTTTGTTTGTTTTTTTCAAGGTAGTGTTTAATCTGTACATCGCTCTTACTAGGAGTGAGAATACATTCTGTACAGATATAAGGAATATAGTTTTGGAAGGACCAAGTTTAACTAACACCTGTCAGAAATATCACTGGGAGAAGTGATCCTGCCTGAGGCAACCGAGATGGACAAGATAATCTCTTGAGGTTCCTTCCAAGCCCATTTTCTGTGATAATGTAATGTAGTAGGTTTTGACCAAGAAAAAACCCATCCAATTCAACTTGAATTTGAAGGTTTTGATATATAACTGAAATACATAACTTGTGATACTTTCTAGATCCGTACAAGTTTGTGCTAGTTCAAAATTATTGAGAGATATTAAGCATGCATACATTTGTTAAATACATGTTAATTTTCTCCTTAACATTAGCTTTAAAATAGTTATAAGCTGCTTGAACTGGATCTACCCTGATTTTAGCAGTCTGCTAAAGTCATAATGAATAAAAAATAATGAATAAAAATAATAATTAATAAAAAAGGGGTCTTTAAGCAAACCTGATTTGAAATATAGATTTTGTTCATATCAGCAGAGGCTTGCTGTTGCTACTGGATTTTTTTTTCCACAGATGAGTGTTCCTACTGACAAAAGAAATGGTGCTATTTTGCATTTTACAACGCAGATGGGCAATAAAAGATGTAACATTTTTTAAAATATAAAAATAGTTATTGGGATATTTCTTTTTCTTTGGGAAAGAAGCTCTTCTCAATATTTTTCAAATTAAGAGAGCCAATGAACTCTGAGAATAAAGTCAGGAGCTCAAATTTTAGCACCAGAATGTCAAAAGATGTTTGGATGCCACAGGCACACATGAGTTCTAGATGTGCAAAAATCATTATAATACCATTTACATGATGTTTCTGTCATTTTGGAAAATCACTTAATCCATTTCAGTGTTCTTTATTTTTGTTAAGATAGGTTATTAACCTTGTTTACTTTAGACAGAAGCTTGCAAAATAAAATTTAAGTGTTTTTGGAAGAACATTTCATAAAAGTGTGAGATACATTATTTAATATCTATATAGAACCTTTTAATTTCAAATGTCTCCATCTATTCTCTTAAAAGGAAGTAACCATTACTATAACGTTTATGGTAGATAATATGTAGGCATCACAGAAACACTTCACAGGATTCTGATATTCATCCTTTCTGGCAGCTGGACACATTTAGACCATATTCTTAAGACAGATGTATATTTTACTAATTCAGTCATTCTTGTATGAAATTATTCCTTAATGATAATGTGCATTTACATTCAAAATCTCATCTTAGGCTATTATATACTTCTGTGTTATCCTGAGGGGGCATAAATAGGCAGAGCTTGGTTGAGTTCACTGGATGTTTGTCAATATGCATCTGTTTGGTAGCTGGTTGCTTATTTTCAAAGCAATATGTAATTTAGGAGGATCAAGAGTGGGTTTTGTAAATAAATACTATGATATTTGCCTTTTCCTCAGATGACAGCTAAAATATACACCAAACATGAGAATGTTTATTTGTTATGATGAGAAATTACGTACTGGATTCTAGAGAGAATTCAACTGAAATTGAAATGACACTCTTTTGTTCAGCTGCATTCAGTTTCTGAATGATCTAGCCCTAAGGTGAAAATTTTCTATCAAGGGAATTGTTATTTGTCTTTATATTGAATGCGCTGTGACTTACCTTGTCCATATCTCTTTCTATTATTCCACTGACCCTTGCATGAAAGCTACTGGTAGGGGAAGATGGTGGGGACAATCCCTTGTCTGCTGTCCCTGATTTAGTAGGGATCTGTATGCTTGTTTTTTATGGTTGTGTGAATGTAAATATTAAGAGAAGTTATTATGCAAATATATTTAATAAATACTATCAAATTTTTTTGTAAATTGAGACTGAACTGTAGGTTAGTGTCATCCTCCCTGCTGGATGAAAAGGAATGGGGTCTTCAGGGAGACCAGAGTGTACCTGCTCCAGACACAAAATATCTGATGCAGCCTTATTCCATTTCCTTTTATCTTTAATTTTTATTTTCTACTCTGAACAGGAAAAAAAGTTATTTAAAAAAATAAGTCAGTCATTACAGTTTGATCTTCAACAGCTGAAAAGGCTGTACTTTGCTTTAGAAAAATAAGGTTTCTGAATTAGTTTTAGAATTACATTCCTTACACCTTATTTTGCATTTTATCTGACAAAAATTAAGAAACACAAACCAAAAGTAGTCTTTCTGCTCTAAATTTGAACTTTATGAATAAAAACATTCTTTTCTTGCATAGTTCACATTTAGTGATTCTGCAACAGATCTAAAGTGGCGCAGTTTATCTGAAATGAATTAACACAAAATAGTCATAAAATATATTCATTTGCTTTTGAGGATCTGTTGGATCAAAGTCCAAGACACACTAGAACACCTTCAAAGAGAGATACAGATAATATGAATTCCTAATATGTCTCTTTGTGACAAATCTTTGTATTTCACTATAAAATCTGGGCACTAACAGGAATAAAAGAAAGACATCAACCCCAGAGAAATAACACTTCTGGTTTATGAAGGTTTAACCAAACGTCAAGCAGCTCCAGATGTGGATCAAAGTGTGTTAATAAAATCTATTGCCTTTGTGTCTGTGTTTTAACATCATGACACCTTATTCAGGTAACACTACGCGATCAAGGCAAACATCTTATCTTTTTCAGAGATTCCTTCTTTTATTATTCTAATACAGTTTTGAAATAATTACCATTTTGTATTACATTGAAAAATACAAGAAACTTGTGAGCATATATTACATTACATATGCACTTGAATATCTGTAAATGATTTCTGTTGATTTAAAATCCCCATGTATGTTCGCTAAGGCTGCTGCCTGTTATCAGGCAACCTGTGTAATTTTAATTTTAGATATTACCATTAACACCTAGAAAACCAGGAGAGCCCACTGAAGCAGGCACAGAGATTCTCTGGATGATCCATGCATGGGAAGCAATAACCATCATCCTTCACAGACAGCACTGAATGTCTTTTAGAGTATTGCTCAGACCTAGGTCTGTGTGGAGGAGGAACACAGCAGTTACAGCTCCCCCTTGCCTTTGTTTCTTTCCCAATAGCTGCAATTTTTCTCCTGTTTCTATCAGCCAACTTTTTCAATGCTGCACATGTCACAGATATGTACTGTCCCCGGCACATCTAGAGAAAGGATTACTAAGGTTGTGTGGCAGACAGAACACGCTTCAGATAATGGTGGGAAAGGCATTTGGGTCTAGCGTTGTAGCTGGCGTTCCAGTAGATATGTGATTAACAGCAGTTAATTGGTAGTTCAATTCTCTAGTATCACCAAAGAGAAACTGTGTCAGGGATCTAAGAAAGCAATTCACAATAGCTTCAGGAAAGATGCAGGATGTTGAAGAAAGAGGGCTCCAAATTTTTTTTATTCCTGTCTGTACTTTACCGGTGTGTGTAATATTCTGAGTTAGCAGGACCCAAAGATCACACCTAGGTCTTTCCTTAGGAGCCTGTGGCAAGAGTTTCCAGAGATGAGCAGGCCAGCCTAGCAACCTACCACCTAAAGGAGTCCTGCTTCTCAAATTGAATCTCTCCCTCACTGCTGCCAACCACATAGTTCCCTGATGTGTTTTACACCCTACCAGTCCTCACCTGACCTGACCTGTTATTGAGCCTGCTCAACATAGTAATTCAGGGGAAATAAAGAGGACAATTATAGAACTAATAAAATAATTGCTTTTTGAATGTCATAGAATCATAAAATGTTTAGGGTTGGAAACCTTAAAGGTCACCTAGTTCTCACCTGATGTAACAGGGTCCAAGAGGGAACCGGCAGGAGCCGGCTGCCCCCCCCGGACTGGGTCTCTGGTCTGTGTAATCCCACCATATCTGGAGCGGGCGGCTGCCGGGGTCCCGCGGCATGGCGCGAGTCTCTAAACCACGGAAATTCAGCAGGAAATTAAGTGATACGAAGAAACGAACCTGGACTCTATCTCTGTTCTGGCAGGGAGGTTTATTTGGGGTAACGGGGAGAGGGGCTGCAGGAGAGGAGAAGTGGGGAGGAAGGACAGGGACAGGGTAGGGGCTGCCAGCTTAGAGAGGAGACCTCTCTCTGATCCAGGCTCTGGCTTTTAAGTGGAAAGGAAGGGGGCGGGGGCTGCCTCTCTAACAGCCAGTCCCAGGAGAAGGAAGGGAAGATTGGCAAAAGGGTACACACCAATAGGTTTTCAGGTACAGCATGATGCATATTTTAAAATGAACCGATAGTATACAGAGCAGGGAAACAAAGAGAGCACATGGAATCCTAAAACCCCACATTGCTACACTCACCCCCTTGACATGGGCAGGGACACCTTCTACTAGACGAGGTTACTCAGATGTAGCAATGTGATTTTCAGATCTCCATGTGGCTTTCCTTTGTTCCCCTGCTCTGTATGTTATTGGTTCTGTTTGAAATATGCATCCTGCTGTATCTGAAATCTATTGGTGTGTTCCCCTTGCCTGTCTTCCCTTCAGACCTCCCGGGATAGGCTCTGGGGGAGACAGTCCCGCCCCTTCCTTTCCCTTATAAGCCAATGCCTGCATCAGTTCGTGATCTCCATCTTCGAGCTGTCAGCTCTTACTCCCATCCCCTGCTCTCCTCCCCCTTTCCCGTTCCTGCACCCCACCTAAGGACCCCAAAATGAACTCCCCTGGCAGAACGGAGATGGAGTCCAGTTCATTCTTTCGTCCCACTGCGTTTCCTGCTGAATTTCTGTGATTGGAGACCCACGCCTCACTGAGCGCACCCCGGGGGCCGCCCGGCCCGAACTCGGTGGAGATACGTGCCCCAGGGACCTCGTTTTGGGGGGCTGCCGGGTCCTGCCATCCCCCCGCAGGGAGTAACATCACTCAGAGCCTCATCCAACCTGGTCTTGAGAACTTCCAGGGATGGAGTGTCCACAACCTGTCTGGGCAACCAGACCTTCCAGTGCCTCATGTCCCCTACAGTGTAGGATTTCCTCCTAACAGCTAATCTAAACCTACCCTCCAGACAGTCCAGCAGGCACTGGGGAGGGGCAGTTCCAATGTCCAGAAGGCAGTGTGGAGGGTCAGCATGATATGCATGGAAACATGGAAATGCGAGTGAGTCTGTGTCTTTCCAAGAACTGGAAGACTTCAGATGCTCTTAAAATCTCAGTCTAAGTTGCCTCCTCAAATAAGATAGAAAACAGCAAGAAGAAAGAGGGGAGAAACCAGTTCCAGATTTGCAGATGATTTCTGCAGTTTATACAGCAACCTGATCCACAGTCTCACATCACTTCCCTCAAGCAGAAAAAGTCAATATATTAAAAAATAAGTAAGTAGATTTTATTATTAACTAATATCCTAATTATAATTTATTAATATTTATAATCTGACACATAAGTAGAACACATATAACATTTACATGAGTTAGTATGAGGTGATTAGACCAAACTTGTAGTCCTTGGAGCCTGAAAATCAAATTAGATGCCTATAAGACATTTTTGGTTGGTTTAGCTTTTGCCCCCTACGTAGTTTACCCATTTGCCCTGCCTTGCAGAAACAGTTTGGCCCAGGCAGAGTGCTAACAACAAAGAGACTGCAATCAGAGACAAATTCTAATGGGATGTGTTACAATTCTGTCTTTATTCCGAGGTCAGGTAAAAGCAATTGGGTGTAGTGCCCAGCAGTAGGGGAATGGTGCGGCTATTTCATCATTTCAGAACAGGATCTGTTGCATCAGTATCTCATCAAGGTGTCATCACACCTAGACAAAGTCAGGAATGCTTGTGACCATGATTTATAGACTTTAAGTCAGCTTATACTTTGAATGAATTCAATTGTGTTTCTGACTTTCCCTCCCTAAGAAAAAATATTTTATTTTGCTAAAAAGTTATTACAACAGACTGTAAAAAGTATTTTTTAGATTGTGGCAATGAACCTTCTATTTAATTAGATTGTGTAGAAGTGATTTGCCTTTTAGTGTTTTGCTTACATAACCAGCCAAATGAAAAGATTTTGAAAATATGTCAGCTTTGATGCAATGTTTATGCCAGATGAATGGTGATTTTTGGCAACTACTAATCAATTACTCTAACTTTTTTTGGATTCCTAGTGCCCTAGGTGTGTTCATATAGTGCCATATAGAAGAAAAAATAATTATAAAACATAGCACTTGATGAAAATTACAAAAAGGTGGAGCTTTTGGATCTCACATATTAGTGTTTTACTATGCCATTTTTTCTTCTCTATTACTGATCTGTCTTATTTTATTAACATAAATTAAATAAAATTTTGAATGAACATATTTGCAGTAGTTCTCCAGAGCAAACAATATGAAATCTGCCAATTCATTTTGTAAATAGGCCTTGGTTATATTTTGCACTTACTCCATATTCATACTCCTTTAAGAGGCTTTGCAGATGGCAAACTACATACAGATTGTTGAGAAAACTCTGGAATTATCATCTGAAAATATTCCCATAGTCGCGCATTCTCACTGATACCTCTGCATATTCATAAGCTTTTGGGAATTTGCACTCAGCACTTAATGCATCTCATCCACCTCTCCTTCCTCTCTCCCCAACCTGCACAGAGACTGGATTGTCTTTCATTTCCATTATTACAAGTACTCTTGTGCCTGAGGAATCTGCTTTATCTTCAGCAATCATATGTTGCCACACAAAGTACATCGCACAAATATTTATGTAGACAACACAAAACCTCCATGAGCATTGTCTTCTTTACTAAAACGAAAATTTAACAATTTGAGAGAACTGAATGTGTACATAATTGACACGGCTTGAATGTTTAAGTAGGGTGAATGGCAGTGTTGGATAGACAAAAACCTTCCCCTATAATTGCAATTAGCAATATACTATTGAGATAAATTGTTCAAAATTAAAGCAATAGTCTGGGAAACAGTAGAGAAACCTGGATGCTCAGGACCCTATTTTGCCCTGATATTTTCACAGATATCAGTGTCCTAGCTCTCTCTACTACTGTCTACTGCCGGTGAGAAGCCCATTACCTGTAATGCTATTGTTATTTCTGGACACTGAATGTCATCACCTTATTAGGTGTGCAAACAATGATACACCTACAAAGGAGAGACAGAGAATGACATTATGCATTTTCAATCAATTTTTGTCTTCCTGAATTGGGAGAATGGAAAACACGTATCTGCATGGCAAAAGTTTTATCACTGGTTTAAAGTGAAAATTTTGTCTGTACTTGATGAAACATTCTCTTTTTGAGACTTTTCTTTCAAAAAAACCAGGCATAATTTTAGAGTACTGAGAAGGGGAAAAGAAAGTGGCTTATTTAAAAAAAAATATGTGGCAAATTAAAAATTCATCAACCTTATAATATTTTCCTGCTGATGTGCAATTAATCTTGATGTTGCTGTGGAGGTTTGTATCCACTTTCAACTCGTGCATACTTAGTTTGCATACTGTGGAATTCAGATCACAGACCTTGTTTGTAAATGAGGCTTGGAACTGTCAAGCTCTTAAATGTATGTGAGATTTTATGTCCCTTTGCAAGTGGATTGCTCAAATGTGTGAGTTACCTTTCCATGTAAACAATTGCTGGAGGAGGGCCCAAAGAAGGTTTTGTGCACCAGATTTTCCTTAAGTTATTTTGTTCCACCAACTTGGTGGATTGCAGATGATGCTTGTGCACTTCCTGAGCGAGTGTTTATTAAGGAAAACATCAGCACAGCTGATGTTCCTTTTCCTCAGCTGAGCATGAATCTGCAAGAGTGACAAACACATTAGCTTATTCAGCATCCTTAGCCTCTCAATTAATACATACTTATGCATCTGAAATGCAAGGTTTAAAAATGTCAGTCATGATCATTTATTGTAGACGACCAAAAGCCAGCTGCCTAAGAACTTTTCAACAAAACTTTTTCAATATTTTATTGATTTTGCAATAACCATACAGCTGATGGAACCAATGTAGGGATATTGGAAGACGCATGTCTAACAAATAATGCAATATATTTGCCACTAGGTAACATATCACCAGTCAGCTTTTAGAAAATCTGCAGTGGGATACAATTTCCTATGCATAAAGGTTTATCTTGTTTAGGACCAATAAGCAACAATGCAACACAAATTAATCTGCACTTCTATCATTTCATCTAATGCCCCCTATACAAGTAACAGAGGCTGAACATTGGCTCTTCAGATATTTTCCAGATGGTCAGAATAAAGAAAATGGAGGACTACAGTGGCTGAAATAGGCAATTTATCTACAATATCTAACTACAGTTATCATACTTTCTAAATTAGGAGCCTAGAATATTTAATGATAACTTCAGAGAGTGATGTGAAATACCAAGACTCTGCTCTCACTTTCAGACTCAGGCACCCTGGAGTGCTCCAGGGGCTCTGATAACAGAAGCTGCCCCAGTCCCTCACTTGATGTCTCAATCAGATGGGACTATCTACTGTGTCAACATCATCAGTGGTGATTCAGTAACTTTCTTTTTACTGCCTAGGTGTGTTTTATATTGCTATATAAGCTGGTGAAAAGTTCTGTTCACTTAAAATAATTTGTGGCTTCTGGAGAACTACCCTGCAGCCGTCTGCAGATCTGTATATGTGGCTCTCCAGAATCCTGCTATGTCACTCAACTTATTTTAATCCAGTTTCAGGCAGGAAGACATTTTTTTAAGTAAGGAGTGTTTTTCATTTTCTTTTATCTTTCTTTGTCTTGGGGATTTCTCCTTATTCATTCTGTTCACTTTTCCGCTTTTAATACTGATGACACCTATGCTTTGCGGTGCTATTCCCCCTTGAAGCAGTTCTACCTAACCAATTCAAAATTTCTTGATTTCATTTGACCATAGTCATAAAATATTTTTCCTTTTCACCCAGTGTAAATAAACTGATATCTATCTGATGAATTGCTTTTTTTTTTTTAAACAGAGCCTCCTCTCCAAACAGATAAGTTTTTGTAAATTCTTTCAGAACATTTTTAACTGTTGCTAGAAAGAGATAAGAATTCAGATAAGAGTGAGATCATCAACTAAATCTGCTGAAAATAGTCAGCAGCTAGTCACAAACCTTTCATCTGTATTTCTTTAAACTCATTTTACAAGTCAAATGCATTTTGACATAAGCAAAGAAACAGGACTAGTAATCCCCTGACTTGGAATTGTAGTTTGGTAACAGAAGTGGAAGCCAAGTTGGACACAGCTGAAGGACCCTAAACAAAGGGAAATTGAGTTGGTCTTTGCTCACATGGCAACATCAGATGTCCTCAGGGAAGGATAAGACCTATTTTGTTATAATTACAGGCTGCAACAAGTTCCATATTCGCATAATAATGCATATCTTTAAGGAGAGCCATCTCCCATGCTGTTCTAAATAATTTAAATTCTCAGGCATACTTATTCCTTTTTTTTGTAGATGTGTGTTCTGGAACAAACATTCTTTGAAGTATGAAGATGTAAATCTCTCCTCTACAAGTTCTTTTGGAGATGCAAATGGAAAACTATTTCTCATTTTAATAGATATAATTTTTTTTTTTCATAATACTGAGAGTCTCTGTTTTCAAATTAGGCTCTTTGAAAAACTGACAGCTCTAAGATAACCTTCAGGTGGTCACTGGAGCAGCTGCTTTAACAATGATAAATTATCTGGTGCATTCAGGGCAGTGATATTTTTTCTACTTTTTTGTATTTTGACTAATTATTAAATGTTCTGAGCCTAAGCAGGTTAATGAAATATCTTCTACCTGCACAACCTGGGCTAAAACCACTTGAGTGAAGATAGGGAGAGATGTTAAATTATAATGTATTCTTTTTAAGAAAGGGAGAAAATAAACCCCCCAAAACTTGGAAAAGGATATTGTCTACTTTCCTCTCTCCAAAGAAATGTGATTTTCAGAGTAAGAATCAATTCTTCCTGGAGGGTCTCTGCTCTGTGTCTTTCTTGATGACAGCACCAGTGTCTTTCCTGGTGTAGGCAGCCAGATGAACCATGTTGTCCAGGTGGGAGAAATAAGTCTCCATATGATTATATGCTCCTCAACTACATCCTTCACCAGAGATGTAGTCAACATCCAGCCCCAGCTATGGTACTCAACAGCTTTTCCAACACAAGCCAGCTCTGGTGCTCTGATATCACACCTGTATTAGAGTGATTTTGTCCTACAGCCATGCAAATGCCAGAGTGGAGAAAGGAAAACTTGGGGCAACTTTTATAGGAAATGATAATGTAAAATGCAGCATTGCAGTTACAGGGTTTCAGGAAAAGAGGAAGACAAATCATTCCAGAGAAGGGATTGTGCAAAAACAGCTTAGAAAAAAACCAGCGAAATATTTCAAAGATATATCATGGTCACACTATCACCTTTAAATGAGTATTTATACCAATAGTAGCCTAGTGAAATATTTTAGTGGGTAAGTATGTCTGGTTTAGGGGGACTGCTAAGATAAACCACAATTTATTAAAAATGAGGCATTGTTTTCTGTTTGGGTTTTTTTGGGGGATAACGTTGTTTTCCAGCACCAGCCTATTTAGACAGATTCAGACGTATAATTAACACAAGGGAAAAAGTTGCTGCCTACCCATAACTTCTATCCCTTTACAGCCTTACCTACTCATAATAACATTCTGTTCCTACCAAAATAGAAACATCAAAGGTCTGAAATGCTTTTAAATAGAAAGATGAGTATTTAAGATTTTTAACAAGCTAAATTATAAGTATGAAATAGATTTATATCCCACTTGAAATCCATTGTTGTGCTTTCCATTTTCAGTATGTGTTTATCACTGACTATCACAGTGGACAAAAGCAGAATTTTTCAGAACAAACCCTGTAGATTCAACCTACTCTGTTCCTTACAATGAAAATAATCAGTTTAGCTTGGCAACCTATGGGTTTTTTACATCATTGCCAGTACATAGAATGTGAATTTCAGTTTCTGTAGGAAGCTGGGAAAAGGTAGGTAGATGAAATGTGTTTTTATCACAGAGCAAGTTCAGATATACACAATGGTAAAGTCTGAGATTATTAAAATATTCGTAATGGGAATAATTTTATGGATTTTATTTGCAGAAATGCATCAGTATCTGTGTGAACAGATTTTTTTCTGGTAAATTAAATAAAATTATTACTCCATATTTCCTTTATTTCTCTTTCTCCCACTATGTCTTGCTGTAGAAAAAAATTAAATAATGAGAATTTTGTTGTTGTAGTGCCTGTGATCTATTACCTCCTCAAACAATGCCTTTCAAATATCTGCTTGATTGCACCTGAAAATCTTGCTCTCTGGTGGGGCTCAAATGCACAAAGTTGTGATCATAACAGAAGCTTCTCTTTTTTATTTTCATGATACAAATATATATGTATATTTAGTAAGAATGGGATTCCCAGGAAGATGCCAAAGGCCTGTTAGAGAGTAACTGGACTGATAAAATGGTGCTATGGTTAGAGAAACACTTTAGGATTTGTTAGGAATTGTGGCTAGCACAGGTCTTTCCCATGAGAATTTCTTTTGTGTTTGATAAACAAAGATAAAATTTGGATGTTATTAAAAACAGTGTCTCGAGATTTGGACAGTGCAGGCCTGGCCAATCAGGCCTATGGGGAGGTTTCTGACTGACCAATCTGGGTGACCTTTGAAAAGTCTATATATATGTTGGATTCAAACAATAAAGCGCTTTTTCTATGCCACGGTGAGAATTGGGGCTTTCCTTCTCTGCTAGCAGCTCAACAGCGACAAGGAATCAGTCACCTTGTCTTCCCCAGCTGGTGTGTTTTGCTTGGCTCCCCTGATCCTTTCCTTTCAGATAAAACTGAGCAAGAACATGTTCCTCAGGAAGGCATTGAATATTCTCCATCTAGTAATGGTCATTACTAGATGACCATGGGGTCCAGCTGCAGGAAGTGTGAAATAAATGAGCAGGGAATGATGTAAGCTTCTCCACATGGTTGTTTGTGTAGGTCTGTCCCTCTCTCTGTTATGCTATCTGCAGTCTTAGCCTCTCTATTTTACAACTTTTTACAAGACTGAATCCTTCCTGCATTTTTAGAGTCCACCATACCACAATCCCCCCAACCCTTATGGCTGGAGAGGTTTTTTTTGGCAATGTCTGCCATCTGCACATGAGAGTATTGTAAACAAGAAGCATGTGTTGGAATTGTGCTGCTACGAGTATTCAGGGCACATAGCTCTAAGGAAATATGAGTTCTTTTCTTGTTTACTCAAAGATCTGAAAATCCTCCTCTCTGAAGGAAATCTCCTCATACATACACAGGCAATCTGCAGATAATCAGATTTCACTGAATATTGATCTCATCCCAAAGCATTCTGCTTAAAATTTTGTGTAGACATTTATTTCTTATAGGAAAAATAAAGAGTGAAATTACTACTACACTCTAATTATATCATATGGGAAACTTGACTGTATGATATTCAGGTTTTCTTGCCTGAAATAGTATAAAACAGTGTAAGAACTCTTAAATTATTTGACTTTATATCAAAAATAAACACTCTTAAGTTCCACAGGGAATAGTCATTTCTCCTATTACTTTTTTCTAGGTTAGATCTTGGTTTGTTTATCTTTAATTATCTGTGCTATGACCTGAGATCATTAATTATTTCTCTGCAAAACAAAGTAGACCTAAGTGATTTTTCTCCTGACTTAATAAATATACATAAGATGTGAACTCATACTTAAAAATCTCCACATGAACATCAGCCACAGCTAGCTATTCCTTATGGGAAATGAAAGTTGGGAAGAGTGCTTCCATGCATGGGTGGTTCTTTGAGGTCTCCTTTAACGTGTTTTTAGTGGACTTCTTTATGTCTCTTTCAAAAAGATAGAAGCAGAACCATTTAAATAACTGCTCCTTAGGTACTCACCTGATCAGATAATTTGGGAAAGGAAGTTTGTGATTGGCATAATGTGTTCACTGAGCGAATGGCAATTAAGGTTGTTTGGCTTTTTCCATGTGTCAACATAAATGTTATTCAGTTTTGTGTGAAATATTTCAATCCATATACAGAGAAAACAAAGAAACTCCTAAAACTGATATCAAGGAATTAACTCATTGAATGCATCAGCTCAGTGTATTCACCCAACAAATCAAAAGGCCAGTTAGAGATTCCTCCATTGCTCTAAAGATTATTCAGATTTTCCGAGAAGAAAGGTTGAAATTGTTCAATCAAGTATGCTGTCATAAGTTACTCTGGATGTCTCATAGTGATGTTCTCAGTCTTCATATGAATTATTAAGATATATTCTGAAACAGGAACCAGAAACCAGGCCTTTTCAAAGACTACAGGGTCATATACATTTTTATTTTGGCTCAGTGAAAATTTGAATATTTTATTTGCAGTTGAAAACCTCCACATTCAAAGAATGCAGCTACAAAATGGACCCTCCATATTTTTATAACAAAATTATTTCTACCAAGTGGAACAATAGCCAACAAGAGATTGAGATCCTTTTCTCTCAGAACAAGTTAATATATTTCAATCTGATCCTTTCTTACCTGTGAGAAATACAGACTCAAATACAATACTGTCATCTGGGCAAAAGGTCTTGCCATAGTAAGGGAAAGCAGTTGCTCATTTCCTTGTGAACTAGAATCTATAAATTGATTTCAAAACAACACACTTCAGCTTAAATTTAAGGGGAAGTCACAACTGGCTCTGAACAACTTAAAGGATAAGTAAACACACAACAGGAAACTAAGAAGAGAATAGAAATTATGCTAGTCACTTCAATGGAAGCAAAAATAAACCATAAACTTTTACTACAATAATAAAAAAATTTAAATCACTTTCATAACTTCATTCTGCTATGACTATTATGATTAATCTTTAAATACTTTCCTTTAAGTCTAGCATGTTTTGAAGCACTAAATTCAGACACTAAGACCACAGAGCTACCTAGGTACCCATCTCTTTATAAATAAATTTTCATAAAATGTGCTCTCAGATCATTGAGTATGCAGTAAACCATAATTATACTTCCATACTGTCTTCGACTCTGTCATATATCAATTTTCTTTCTTCTAGCGAAACCTTTCTTATTTTATTGAATTACAATGAAGTTTTGGCGAGGGAGTTTTTCAGTGTATGATTTCTTTCTGATGAGCTAAAAGGCTTGCTGACAAGGGCTTCTTAGTGGTTAGCTCTTTTAGTAATGTGTTTTCTACATACTAACTTCCTTTTCACAGTCACTCTCTGCTTGCAGAGTGAACAGTTTTAGCTTAATTTCTAAATGTCAAATTCTCTCAAGAATTCTCAAATGCTTCTGTAGAAGAGTTGAACTAATTTTCCTAATTCCCTCGGGAAGGCCATGGTAATTCTACTTTTCCAATGTCATGGAGGACTGCCCACCCAAAATAGCAGTACCAGTGTTCTCAATGTATGATAACACTTCTAGAAATGCTAAATGGGTTAAGATTTACAACATGACAAAAATATCAATAATATCTACCTATGACCTGATTAAAATATTTTTACTATCTGCCATTAAGTAAGGTGGTAATCTTCATTGCAGTTACAATATGCATTAACTAGAATTGAAAATTAAATATGTTAATACTTGGAAACACATTTTAAAACGGTAAGTCAAAAGTTGTTGCTAACGCCCCTCTTAAATGTAAAGAAATATACTAATATTTAATTTGAAAATACTCACAAACCAACAAGAAATTTGTGTATGCTAGTCTTTCAATAGAGTTCAGGGTGCTGATATCTTCCAAGATAACCATTTGGCTTTGCCTCCAAAAGCAAGGCCAAGTTTCTTGGAAGAACATTCTGCTTGTATCTTCAAAATGCCAGTCAAACTTCTGTCAATATTTCTTCCTGTGTAGCTGGTCCCTTTATGTGTCTCTTCTTAAGATAATGTGTCACAGGGCATGGGTAAGAGCAATGTAAGAAGGCCTGACTTCAACTGTGACAAACTGACTTCAGGAGTCTGGAGAAAGCCATCACAAAGCATGTCAAGGACTGTGAGTGCCCCTCTGATTGGTAGGGTATGTGCTTCTGCTGGAAATGACATTTCCTAGCCTTGGAACCTTCTCTTCTTCTTCTTCTTCTTCTTCTTCTACACAATCAGTTTTGGTCCTCTATAGGTAACAGGGCAGGAAGGTGCCCCCTTGTAAAAGATTCACTTTTCTAAAAATAAAACACTCTAAATTTGAATGTCTGTTGGGTTTTTTTGGTTTTTTGGGGTTTTTTTTTCAGCTTGTATAAATTATACAAAAAAGATTCTCCAGTCATAAATTTGCTTTCAAATGGGCTATTTATTAACCACAGATTTATTATTTTAGCCTCATGGCTGTAATCCAGACAGTGCTTTCTTTTCTTTAACCATTGGGTGTTTAAGGAAAGAAGAGCTGGAGCTGTGTAGTTTACTGATCTAATGTCATAACACTTCCTGTATTACATGATTTATAATGTTGCAGACAATTGTTTCTGCTTTACAAAGACTCATCTTCCTCAGAAAAAATATAGATTACTGCAACTAAAATGACAGACACCTGTGTTCTTTTCAGAATAAATGAAAATTATATGCCTACTATGTGCATCATACAGCACTGGATCAGGGAAAACAATCAGATTACCTCAGAACAATCAGTGTTTATCTATCAGTCATTGATTTATAAAAAACATATAGCCTAAGCAATAATACAGTTGTTCCTTCAAAGACACCACATGGCTGTGATTCCGTGGCACATATGTCATTGTTTTACAGAGTTTCTGTATTATTTAACAGAAATTCTTTGTATATATAAGAATTACCTAGCTCACTCATCCTTTTAAGAGTTTTGTATTGACTTTGGCCCCAGGCTTAGGTCTTAGGCACTCTCAGGTCCTGTCCAGTTGTGCATAGAATATATTTTGTAATCTTTGAAAGCTCTGAAATTATGAGTTTGTCGCTGTTGAGCTGCTAGCAGAGAAGAAATCCCGGATTCTCAGCATGGCATAGAAAAGGCACTTTATTATTTGAATCCAACATATATATAGACTTTTCAGAGGTCACCCAGATTGGTCAGTCAGAAACCTCCCCATAGGCCTGATTGGCCAGGCCTGCACTGTCCAAATCTCAAGACACTGTTTTTAATAACATCCAAACTTTATCTTTGTTTATAAAACACAGAAGAAGTTCCCATGGGAAAGACCTGTGCTAGCCACGTGAGTTGATGAAAATGTTGACAGAATCTGAACTGGAGCATCCTAAGCATGCTGCTGCACAATAATACTGTTTTCTTCCAGAGGGAAAAATCAAGAATTGGACACCATTAGGACAGCATTTTTTTTTTTTTTTATTAACAGGAGGACTGTTATAATTAATACTGAGAAAATAGGCTTTAGTGACAGTAAATGTGCAAAGAATTCATTAAAATATCACACAAAGCATTTGTTCTCCTGGATTGAAAGTTGAGAGGCAGGGGGCAAGAACAAGTCAAATGGAAAGATATGAAATAGCCTGAGCCTGCCTGTCTTTGTGTTGTCATGGCACTCTAAAGCATTTCTGTATGCTAATTCACTTCTTTTTTCTCTGTCCTTATTTTAGCCAGCCATACTTTGCAGCTGCATTTGTCTAACTTTTTCTTAATATTTTCAATTTTTAATGTGATGTTTCCTTTTGTGAAGGGTGTCACATCCCTATCATTTGAATACTGTCTAGCTTGTAAAGCTGAGACAATATCTGATACCACACTGATGGCCTGGAAGAGTTAGATGTGTCAAAGGGATCATTTCATTTCCATACTCAGGCACCTGTTAGTCTTTCTGAAATGGTTCCTAAGAGTCTAAATAATTATGCAGAATTTTATGACTTTTGTCTAACTGGAATTTTACACTCATAATTATTTTTATTACTTAAAAAGAAGAAACAATAAAGACAAGATATTTAACTACTAACTCTCTTTTAACTTGTAATTTTGGTTAAATGGAAGCCTGTTGAGCAAAGTTAAGTTCTGTTTTCATTAATAATCGCTTATATTAATTTTTTTTTGCCATTGTCTCTTTATTTTAGCCACACATACAGGGAACAAAAAAACCCAACCACACAAAAGAGCCCTCCATCTATTGTCATTCCTCATGTTGAACATTTTTCAAAGATGTTATCCAGTTGCAATTCTATGAATGTTGACCCTGCACAGTGCTAAGTCTTTTGGACCATGAAGTACTGTACATTTTTAAGGTATTTTTCATTCTAACTGAATGCATAAGCAGAATGACTAGTGCTCTTATTGCACCTTTTTAACCAAAACATTTTGTGAATTCTGTCTCCAAACAAGAATACCAAATTCCTATTCTAACAAACACATTTTAAATTAAAATAAGGAAAAAATGACAAATAAAATGAAGTCTTCATGAGAGATTGCAGTGTTAGCTTTTTGCTTCCATCACACTGTACCAACTCTAAACAAAAAAAGTAGTGGATTTTTTAGATGTGGTCTTAGATAATCGCATGCAGAGTTCACAGAGAAATCAACCTGAAACTTCATAACACAACATTTAAAAAATGTAAAAAAATGAATGAAGTGATTCCAGTCTACTACTGAATTGCTGGGCAGCAGAACATAATAAAATTAAAGGATGCATAGCCCATTTGTAATAAAATATTGCAGTTTTAATTAAGCACAGTTTAATTAGGGATAATGTTATAAAGACAAAATTTTTAATGAGCTATAGGCAATTGGAAACTTGCCTTCTAAGTCAATGAAGAGGTGATCTCCAACCTATATAAGCACACTAGCTTAGGATAGACATGGAAGCTAAATCTTATGTACATAACATAATGAAAAAAGCCTTTATTTTTTTTTCTCAGTTTCTTAGCAAAGTAAGCAATGAGTGACCCATCCAGGTCCCTCTGCACCATCAAAAGCTTTTGGACTACTACTGCTGTTCCAACATATTGTATAGAAATTCTTGTGCTTTAGGGCATGTCAGTCATTAAGCCTGCAAACACAGCTGGTTTCAACAGTTTTGACAGCACAAGTTTTCAGTGAAATAAAATATCATTCCAAAATCAACATGTTTAAAAAATCAGGTCAATTAATTGGAATTTTATTCCAAAAGAAAACTGGAAAGGCATCCAATATTTTTGATACAAATCACAGTCATACATTCAGAATATTTAACTTTTTCCTGCACCCATCTTTCTGTGATCTTTGTGCCTTCATATTCTCTTTCCCTCATCATTCAAGCTCTTGTAATTATAGTCACGTATTTTATGTGGGCATAAGCATTTTAGAAACAATAAATTATTTTATGCATGCCTATGCTGGAAACTGTCTCTGTTCTCTTACAAATCATTTGCAACTATCTTGAAAAGGAAAAGACTGCATCATAAATATCCTGTCACTGTGTAATCCTGTCTTATTTTAGGAAAAGGACCAGTGAATTTACTTCTCTGTTTTCCTTTTTCCTATTTTGTTAAGTGGGACAAACCAGCAGATTTTTGCATTTGCTTCCACTTCCACTCCAGTTATGCCTGAAGCTGTATTGGTTGTACCATTGATTAATGTTTAGAACAATTCATTAGCTCTCCAGTGCTCAAAAATGCAGTTTTAAAGACCAGAAAATATTAAATAGTAATGAACAGATCTTCCTTCAGGACATGGTTTTACCCTCCTTTTCAGCCTTGCTCTGACTCCCATCATACTGCTACAGCTTCTTTCCATCTCTCTTGATCTGGAAAATGGGGTTGAAGATGTGCTAAAAAGGTGTAGCATTGTGCTGTCCTGGCATGCTAGAGGCACAAAGTCTTCAGCAGATGGCAATGAGGGGCAGGAGGAGAAAAGGGAAAGCACTCTACCATTCTATGTTTTCCTCATATATTTTGCAGTTGTGATTCAACAAACACATCCAAGTGATGATTTATCTATGGTTTGGTTTTTGGTTTTTTTTATTCCCCACACAAAAAGCTCAAAATTTAGCTTGGATTCAGTACAAATGAATTCCTGATTCAATTTATTCTTCAGCCAGTATTTTATATGTCTTCTTTTCAATCTAATCACTTCTCATCCCTTCTTTTTCATTGAAAAAATGATTTTTTTATATCCCAAATAGGCTCTACTACAGCTTTGGTCTTTGATCACTTACGGACAAAAGAAGGAAAGCCAAACTTTTAAAAGTTAGCACTTTTAAAAAAATCTTTGAAATCAGACAGAAGTTTCATTAGTGCTAGAATATAATCTGGATTTCAACTTGAGTCATTGCGTTGAAGATTAGCATAATTCTTAAATTAACTGAACAAAAGTGACAAAAACCTGTAATATAACCTCAGTTGAAGTTTAGATATCTTGTCAAGAAGCAGATCCTAATCAATGTCTTCTTTTTCTGCAAATAGATGGTGATGGTCAAGATTTCTTTAACCTACTGCCAACTCTTGCGAAATTGTTAGCATACTGTGTGTACTATTTGTTGTGAATCACAGTCAAACTGTGTCTTGTTTACTAAAGCAAGTACTCTTACAAAATGAGAAGAAACAGTTTTCCTTGCTCACCTTTTGCAGTCAGTCTGTTGCAGTGATCTTGTAAAAGAGCATATGACAAGGTAGAGTTTTAATATGTAAAGGGGTTAGAGAACACATTATCTGAGGGCTTCTTTACTTTGAAAAAAACACAAAAAAAACAACTGTAGAGCAAGATCTCAGCAAAAGTGGACTCATTATTTTCTTGAGAGACCCATGAATCTCTTGAGCCACAAAGTGTTGTGTTGCATAGAGAGGTACCCTTGTTTCCCTTCCTCTCATGAAACATCAGGCTTTGCAATTCTTACCCAATCTGATATGAATTAAACATTATCAATATTGTTATTTTCCAAGTCTTCAAAAACCTGTGTTCACTGAAAAATCTGTAGTTATCTGCAGTTGTGTTGTGTTTCCATAGAGGAATTTTTATATCTTTGCCTGAAGAAATTGGTTAACCTGAACATTGTTTCCAAGGAGTGAGTGGAATTAAAGGAATGAAGAGTTTTGTTCACAGTTTTGATGCCAAACATCATGTCCATTAATAGAACACTGAATAATATGCCAGGAGCCTTCCAGCCATGCTTTCACATGACGCCAGCTCTTCTCACTGGAAAACAGCAGTTTTCCTGAGACCTGTCCAGGAGCAAGAGCTTTTTCACAAGGATCAGAGTGAGGGTGACATGTACATCAGTCTTCTGCTTAAAGGAGTTATTCCTGAAATCACTACTAATTAATGGTATTCATATGTTAAATTTAGTAGCTCAAGAGGTAAGTTTGCATTTTTTAATAAAGTCAGGGGTATGCTTGATGAGTTCTTTAGCTGAAGATTTACATAGCTTACTGTCAATGAGAGGAAAAAACACTAAAGCCTTCACTAAGCCTATTTCTTTATCTGCAATAAGATGTATGCTGTGACCATTTAATTTTATTATTGCTAACTGCACTAAGCCATTGATTAATGTTATTATAAGCTGACTTTACACTGATTTAATTTAAAGTCTATGTTATGGTTTAACCCCAGCCAACAGCCACACAGCCACTCACTCACTCCCTCACCTACGGATTTGGGGAGAGAATTGGAAGAGTAAAAGCTGGAGAACTCATGTGCAGAGATAAAGACAATTGAATAGGAAAACAGAAAGCCACACATGCCAGCAAAGCAAAGCAAGGAATGAATTCACTGCTTCCCATGGGCAGGCAGGTGTTCAGCCATCTCCAGGAGAGCAGGGTCCCATCATGGGTAATGGTGACTCGGGAAGACAAATGACATCACTCCAAATGTCCCCCCTTCCTCCTTCTCCCAGCTTTATACACTGAGCATGATGCCAAATGGTCTGGAGTATCCCTTTGGTCAGCTGGGGTCACCTGTCCTCGCTGTCTCTCCTCCCAACCTTCCATGCCCTCCCAGTCTCCTCTCCAGTGTGGCTGAATGAAAAGCAGAAAAGGCCTTGGCTCAGTGTATCCCCTATTTAGCAATAACAAAAAGATCTCTATGTTATCAACCCTTTGTTCAGGACAAATCCAAAACACGGTCACATACTAGCCACCATGCAGAAAATTAAGTCTAGCCCTGCCAAAACCAGCACAGACTATTACTTATAATTTAGCATTTTCTCTGGTCCTTCATTGTAGCAACGTGGGGTTTTAGGATTCCATGTGCTCCTTTGTCCCTCTGCTTTGTATACCATTGGTTCATTTTGAAATATGCTCTGCTGTACCCAAAATCTATTGGTGGGTTCCCTATGCCTGTCTTCCCTTCAGACTCCCTGGGACTGGCTCTAGGGGAGACAGTCCCTCCCCTTCTTTTCCCTTTATAAGGCGATGTCCGGATCAGCTCGAGGTCTTTGCATCTCTGGGCTGGCAGCTCCTGTCCCATTCCTGCTTCCCTCCCCTTCTCCTTTCCCTGCAACCCCCTTTTCCCCGTTACCCCAAATAAACCTCCCTGCCAGAACAGAGATGGAGTCCAGTTCTTTCTTAGCCTCACTATATTCCTGCTTGAATTGACGTGGTTTGGAGACTCACGCCATGCCACGGAACCTCGGGGGCCGCTCACCCCAGATCCGGTGGAATAACACGGACCAGGGACCCCTGTCCGAGGAGGAGCCGGCCTGTGCAGCCCTCCCGGACCGTGATACATCACTTCATGGTTTGAAAAGCATTGGTTGGGATTCCTAGGTAAGTGCTCAGTTCCAAAGTTACTTAGAGACGCTTAACTGAGATTTTACAGCCTTGTTTCTAAAGCTACCTGAACTTTCAGATCTCATTGTTTATTTACATGGTGCACTCGTAGTAACACAAGACATAGTTTGGGGAAAGTGATACAGAAACTACCCGGGGAGATGTAACACAATAAAAGGGAATTTTTAAAAAATCACAGTCTCCAAATCTTTAAAAATTCTGTGTTCAAAACCTAAGTATGTTGTATTTACATGATGGACTCAGTCTGGCTATCTGTTCCAGCTGTCACCCAATTTTGTCTCAAGAAGAACTTTAGACATGTATGGTTCCTTCTTCCACTCAACTTCCTGCCTTTTCTTTTCAAAAACGTGTAAGGCAGGCTTTTGACTACATGGGAGGTGGGATGTGATCTGGTGGGGTCATCAGCCTGAGATGTTAGGGATTAGGAATTTGGGAAGCATTGAAGACCGCCTCACTACATAGTTCAGTTGTAGTCTCAGGCTATAAGTACCTAAACCTGTTTTACATTTTCTATTTGATTAGTCTTTTAAATACAAGTAGAGCTGCACAATGTAGAGAAGCAAGCAGAAGTTTTAGATTGGGTCCGCAAAGAACTGTATTTCTGTTATCATTGAATTGCCTTGGAGTAATTAGAAGAGACTATCAGAGGCAACGTTAGCTTGGGTGAAGTGACATGCTGATGACTTTGATCTCTGCCCTTTTGTGGAGCCTGGTGCAGTTATAGTGCAGACTCTGGAAACTATAACTGTAGCACATTTGAGAATGTTTTCCCTATTTTACTTTGATAGGCAGTGCACCCCAATATTTTATCTGTTCATTCTTTCTGCTCTAGGCTCTTTTCATGACAGTGTTGTTCATATGTTGCTAGGATACTGGCATGTTGGAAAAGAGGGAGAGAAGTCACAGCTGTCTCCTCTTTATGCCAAGACCTTTAAGGCAGTATCTGAGTCCTTAGACTCAGAGATATATTTACTAAATTTGGACCAAGAGGATATGTTCAAGGTGTCCCAAAATAGAAATGTCAACCCCTTGGAAAGCCAGGCAGGTTTTTGTGGCTAGCACAGGTTCTTCCCGTGGGAACATTTTGCTATATTTCATAAACAAGATAAAGTTTGGATGTTTTGCAAACAGTTTCTCCGGATTGAGTGAGTTCGGGCTTGGCCAATTGGGCCCAGGGGGAGGTCTCGGGCTGACCAATCTGGGGCACTTCTGTAGACTCTATATATATGGAATTCAAAACAATAAAGTCCCTTTTCTCCTCTCTTCGCTTGTCTGAGAACTTGGGTCAGTCCTCAGCTAGCCGCTCAACAGCGACAGGTTTTCAAATGTAAACGTCCTGAGTTAGCAGAAAGTTTAAAGGAAGCAAGGAAGGTAAAAATGTCTGAACACTGTTAGGGGGTATTATGTTTGCACATGGAATGAAAGAGCACCATTCAAGTACAAAGAGTGAGACAAATTATCTTGCTCAGAATGAAAAATAGAGTGTATTTGCACCTGTTACAGAATACTCTACAGTAAAGCTGACAGACTAACTTTGGGTGTCTTGTTAAAAAAAATTCAGTTTTATTAACTCCTCAATCATTAAAACTCTTTCCTTCTTGGCGCATCCTTGGTCAAACAGTCTTGCGAATACTTTGATCTCTGTTTCACAGGAAGTGTTTATAAAAAAATAGAACAGAGCTTGTTTGCTGCCAAATTTGATTCAGGAATCTAGTCACAGAGACAGAAGAAAAAGATGTGTGAACAAACATGGACGGTGATTAGAAAGAAAGGACACATAAGTTGTACCATGTCTGTAGATGATAGATGAGGTGTTTTACACAGCAGCAATGGGGCTGAAATCACAAATATGCTCAGAAGCAGGCAATGTGACATAAAGAGTTAAATCTTGTCTCAAAGTCTCGCTAGTATCAAAGCCAATGTTTGTTAGTGGTTGGGATAGTAAGAATTTTTGAAGGGCTGGAGAACAATCTTGGTTCTAAAATTAAGAGTGGGAAATCTGGTAAAATTCATCTAAAAAGGTAAGCAACAGGACGTGTGATTTTCGAATGGTTTATTATTAAAGGAAAGAATTTTAAAAAAACTAGGGCCATGCCAGAGATCCTTAAAAATTAAATAGGTATTTAACTTAAACTTTACTAAACTGAAATCAGCGGTAGACACAGAATACTTAAAATGCAAACAAATAAACTTATATTTTTTAAAATTCCTAACAGAAAATCAGAGCGATAACCCAATTTAATTTTCATAAAAGTACATTGCATGAATTGTAACTAGTCTAATGTACACAAAACATGATCTTTCAAAGAAAAACAATAAAGTTTACAAATGAACCAATGAATTTTATAAATAAACTGTATTATGAATTTTTGGAATGCAACATCAATGTATTTCACTAGTCAACAAACACCTAAGAGCTGAAAAACAATTAATTATGTACATAATTCAGTGTAGCCTCCAAAAAGGCATTACCTTATGTTCTTTTTTCCTTGCATCTTTACATTTGCTTGATATATGGAATGGAATTTTTGGTACTACTTTAAAAACAGGGCAAAAAAGTCCCGAAATAAACAAAAGCCATATTTATCTATTCTGATGTGATTTGAAACATATATACACTTAAAATGTCTGGTTTGTACTCTGGGTGTATCCAATTTGCAACAACTCTTTCATGCAAAGAGGAAATTAAAGAGCAGATTGCTAAATGGAATATAAACATGATTTCGCTCAGGCTTGCTAATATATCAGGCTGAAAGCTGACACTCTCCCTTATTTAAAATTATTCTAAACAGTGCATGTCAAATATTTTAGACATTATTGAAAATGGCTGTCACATAAAATGTAAAAGGGCTCCACGTATATTCGGCATGGCTTTACTGTCTGAATGCGTGAATCTCTACACTGACACAAAATTGCTACCCTGTCAGCATGTAAAAGGACGGATCATTTAATCTCTTTAGTGATGAAGTTTCAAATCCACAAAGCACAAGCTATCAGTCCTTTGAGATGATTATGATGCCTCGAACCTGACAGCTTGTGATGACAGCTTTCACAAATTCCGGAAATCAAATTGTTCCTGCATCTAACAGAAGAAGGCAGGTGTGTACATAACAAAAATGGATGAGGTTAAACATGGGGATAGTGTGATCTTTATGTTCAGTGTAATTGTTAGAAGTTATACCAGGGAAAATTATAGATTTTGGTTTTGAACCTCTTCATGATATACACAGATGAGGGCACCAATAACCCATATGGGTAAAAGGTTTGCCAGGAAAGGAATATCAAGATAAACAGATGGCTGTACCATTGCCATATGGCTCCTCGGAAATTGGACGACGCTATGGCATTTTGCCACAAGATAGATCTAGTGTTATTTCTGTGCCAATATTTTAAGCAATGCAAGGAATGAATACATAACTATCTTCAATTAGCTGTGTTATGTAAATATATAAAAACCTATCTGGTTTATGGGAATTTTTGTAGAATGATACATTTCTGAAATACAGATAGCAATTCATGGGAAAATTATTTGCTTCAGCTCTTCATTTGTCATACTTTTTACTCAGAAAAATGTGTTAAATAAACTAAGTTGCTGTGCTGATGAGGCTTAATTTCGCAGTTTATCTCTCTGTACAGAACAAAGAAACTGTCTCTGAAACACAGTGTTAGCAGTGCTAAAAAAGCAAAGGAAAGCAGAAGGAAACTACAGACCATTCAAAATAAGGTCAGTAATTCTAAAACTCAGCTCAGCTGGATAGCTGCATACATAACCAAATTATTCAGATATGACCTTGTACCCAAGGTCAAAGGTTTGTTGTTATCATAGAATGAGTACTTAGTAGAACTTTCTGATCTTTCAAACACTGCTGTCTGACAAATCAGGTGTATTGCTGCATTTTCATGTATGCTGCACTTAATCAGGTTGTTGCACAGGCTCAGATATATCCTTGGTTCTGGTTCACACTGGTATTCTTTAAAAAAATAAATGAAAGCATAGCATGAGGCACAGAAATGCAGGGGAGGATAACACAGGGTATTTCTGCTTCATGGAATGGTAACTTGGCTTCTCATATTATAATAGCAATATTAGGGCTTTTGAAAAGAAGTTTAGGGAAGAATATGTGAGTATAGGTATTACATTATTTTTGTACTTAAATCCAAAGCACAAAGTTTACATTTTTGTTAAGAAATTACACTGGGCAGATTAAGGTGAAAGCTTCACTTATAAGGACTCTAATGCCTCTCAGAAAACTTTGCATTAAATAGTACCTAATATTCAAAAACATCAGCATGTCTTTAGGGAACAAAACAGAGCAAGAGGACACATAAATAAACCCAAGATTAAAAAAACAAAATTAAAAGGTCTCCACATCATTTCCTCCAGCATTTCAGTTAGGAGTTATACCTTCCAAGCACTAGATTTTACTGTTTGAATTCCTCAGCTCTACAAGTACTCAAAGCATTTAGAAACTCTGTGAGTATTCCTTTAGCTATAATTAGCACCAAACTTGATTCTCTCTTATTTCAAATCTTTGCCTGTAAACCATAAACATAAAATCACAAAGCAGTAGGAATAATCAGAAAATAGATTCCACAATTAACCTGTGGGATGCCAGCCATGATTTTTTTTTTTTGTGTAAGGAAATAGTGAGCGGCTAGGGAAAAACAAAGCAAAACAAAACTCCAAAACACTGGAAAGTGGAAATGTCTTGGAAAAAATATTGCTGACCTCAAAAGGTAGCTAGCAATTTTACACAACTTCTGTTCCTCTGAGCTATACTGACACAAGTTGCCTTCACAGAAGCTTTGGAGAACCCCTTCAGAAAGCTCCTTTTAGAAATCCATGAGGTTTTCAGAAGATCTATGCATGCTTCAAAGTTTTTGATCACTTGAGCTACTCAGTGGCCACAGAACTGCATAGCCTGCAGTACAGGTCTTTTTTTGACTCTTCATTTCCCTGCAGTGTTGTAGGCTTCAGGGGAAATTTCAGCCATAACTTTGAAGCACAGAGATAGCTGAGCTGCTGTAGAAAACTCTGTGGGTTTTTTGCACTCAGCAAAATGTTTTTTCATGCACTTGCATTCTTTTCTTTAACAGGTCTCGCATCTCTACCCACATTTCATTAGAAAACTGATTCTACTGCAGAATATTCAGGAGTAAGATGAAGGCACATTAATATTTCACCTTTTTACTGAGATATCAAGGCTCTTGACAGACAAATAGTGAGTTGACCACATCTTTTGGCGTAAATGGATAATGGGTTGCTCAAACCCCGCTTGCTCTCCCACCTAATTATTATTACTGTGAGTCACTGTTAAATTCCATTTGTATAATACTATATTCAGCTATATTCAGCGGATTTGTTCCACTAGGTTGGTTCAACAACAGCTCTTGGTCACAGTCTTTTAACACCTTATTCAAGGGAGGAGAAGTAGGAGGGAAAAGAAAGAAGGCAGAAAATGAGAAAAGGATTGAGAAAAGGAGCAAATGTGTAGGGAACCGAACTCAGATGATTATTGTGGCTTGTCTGTTCAGTACAATGAGAGCAGTGTGCTCTTAATTGAAAATACCCTAGGCATTATAAAAGTCATCTTTCAAAAACAAGATGCTGCATTTAATGCCCAATACATAGACCTCTGTAAGAATCTAATAATAAATTTTCACCAGAATTCTTTCCACTTTGGAGCCAGGAGGAAAAAAAAAATCCATTATCAAAAACAGTATGTTTACTTAATGAGAATTCAACCTCCCTTTTCCCCCCATATTTTCGTTCAAAATGGTTTTGTTCAAATGACATGCATCCTTGAGATATTTTGCTTTTAGCCAACTAATAATGTCCTACTTTTAGCTTGAAAGGTCTTCACTAATGTTACTGGTATATTTGTGAGCTGTTTGTTCTGTGGTGCTGTAGTCCGAAAACTGTGTTTTGGCAGCTAAAAATTCAGATATTATTTTACAACTTAATCAGAAAATCAGCTCAAGGATGACCTTACCTAGACAGAAGACTGAGTATTGCTTGAATCCCCTATTTGCAGCAATGATTAGACTGGACAAGAGAATAGACATTAATGGCAATCTTAGGGAATACAGAGGTATTTTTCTGGGAACACATAAATTGAGTTATTTATCATAGCAAAATGAAGGCCAGAAGGAAACAGAATTACTTTCTATAGCTATACTGGAAGGAAAATAAGGGAAAACCTGTTTGACTAAAGGACTATATTAGCACAATAATTGGTTATAAACTGACTGTTGAATGCTTTCTGTCTGGCGTTAAGAACCTTTGAGCCCTAAAATAGATTGCATAGGGTGCTTAGGGAAACTTTTTACTGCAAGCTTTAAAGTACAGGATAGACAAATGGTTATGAGCATTGTGATCCACAAAACACGGGGAAAGATAACTGAACAATCTCTGAAACTTCCTTTCAGCCTTATTTCTGTCATATGATTTCATATAAGAGCAGAGGGTTGGACCAAATTTTGTGGTCAAACTATTGCTTCTAGAACTGCACTGTTATTTTTAAGACAAATCAAAATCTCTAAGCTAATTTTTAGCTGTCAGAAAACTATGCTTTTCAATAAAATTTTTAGCTCTGTTAACCAGAATGGATATTTTCACATATACTACTAAAGCAACAGTTTTTTCAGAAAGTTTTCAGGTCCCAAAAGAAGTCTTGCTTAGTACCTGGCAGAAAGGGGCAACTTCTAAAAGTGCATTTCAGAGGGTAAGTTACATGAAAAACAAAGAAACCCAAAGAAACCTAATCAGATGAAAGCTTGAAAAAGACAAAAAAGGAGCTTCAGATGGCTTTGTCCATCTCCCAACAAAAGTCTTTTCACACATCAGGATTTTTTAGGTCCAAAACTTAATTATTGGATAAATTTTCTTGGGTATCTAATAAATATGTTTATCTGGTTTAATTTCTTTATGCTATTGTATACACTATCAAAATATATTCCTGCTACAATATGAGTTGTATTGCTACTGGTTTTGTAAGTTACTTTGCCTTTTTTTTATGTTCTGGTAGCACCATAAATCTAATCAAAACCAGAATCTGTTATCAATACATAGTTATATGTAAAATTATGATTTCAAAGAGTTTAGGTAGTGATGTTAAGTAGCATCTGCAGTGGAGTTAATAAATACAACCATGACTATTTCCTTCAAATCAGGACATGCTTAGAAAATCATTTTTGGACAGCGAGTATTATACATTTCAGTTTGTGCATCTGCGATATTTGTTGCATGGGAACTTCATATACTTGGCTGAATTTGTGTACTCAACTTCAGGATTCTGATTGCTACACTCATGGCTAACCCCCAAAAGCCTGTACCTCCTAAAGTCAATTTTTGCTTTGTATAAAGAGCTAATAATTGCTACATCACAGACACAAATCACTTAAATTTTGGAAGTATAATCAGTACTCCTCATGTAGAAAGAAGGTATTACAGACATTGAAAATGATCTGTGGGATGTTTTCTTTTCATCAATTTCTTCACTTGTCTGGAACAGGGACTTGCCCTCTGTGACTGAACCTGGGGAAAATGCCTGTAATGTCCTAGCAGCGCATAACAAGCTGTGGATAAATGAAATCCTCTACTGCCGCAGCTCTCAGTTAGCTATACCCAGAAGCAGCGTGAGGATTCTTGAGATGTAGAAAGCTTTTCTACAGATGCCTAAGGACAGAGTGTTAGGATACCTAGGGTTTTCAAAGGCAGTATGCTGTATTAGAAATTGGTTTTTCGTTTGGTTTTCAGCTTAGACTATAAAACTCTCTGGGTGTTTAAAGGGAACTTATTTTCATACATTTGGTGGTTTTGTCCTTTTTTTAACTTCTGAAAAATGTCTCAAATTAGTTAAACATCTGTTTTTTTCTTTGTTTGAAGCAACTTTTTCTTTTAAACAGCTGTTTAGCCTATGATAATAGTCTTCCTCCTGGGAAAGCAGTCCATCTTTGTTGCCAGTTTCCATTACCTTAAGATGTGTTGTTTTAAGTCACTAAATGGATAATTTCTGCTGAGTTTTCTACTACATATTTGTGCCTGTGTGACTGGTTCTTACCCTCTGGCATATTGGAAAAATTCTTTTTATGTTTATTAAGGTGTTAGGCAATTGTTAGAGCTATGCAACAAATTGAGCTTTTTCTTGGAGAAATGTAAGATATGAGATATGAATGGAGTGGTGAAATTTGTTCAGCTTTCTTTTTTTTTTCTCCATTTGCCCGTGCATATACCTTCTTCATTGTTTCAGTTCTTGTGTTCTCAAAAAATGGTCATACTATATTATTAAATACAAAAGAATGCAGAAGGCTAGTTTTCCTCAGCTTTTACTAGAGGATGTGATGGAGAGACTCTCAAAGCCTCATGCGTCAAACAAGAGTTCTCCAGAGCCTGAGAGAAAACACTGAATGAAGGAACCAGAAATTACTGAGCTTGCAGTGCTCTCACTGCTTTTCTTTTCCTTGGGTTTTTGTTTTGGTGAAAATTATAATTTTTTTTTATAAGCAGCTTTAAAAATTCCTCATGAGAACAAACCACTCAAGATAGCCTTCAGCTTTGACTTTATTACTACCCTGGAGTGTAGTCCATGGATCCCAGAAAAATGCTTTGTCTCCCACATTTTCAGTAAAATGCTATTTATAGGAACAAATGTTTTAATTCAAAGATTCTGGAAGATGCCAAAAACTTCCTTCTACTGCAAGACAGCAAAAAGCAAGAAGTTAAATATAGTTTTTTGCAAAGGTTAAGAGATCTGTTCCTTATTCTATTTTGTTAAGACAGCTTAGGATCTGCAAACCACTGCCTGATATCTCAGTATTTTGACAAAAAAAAGTAAAAATCAAAGATCTTGAGCTTCTGATCAGCTCAATAATTTAGAGTAGTTGTCTTTTTTTTGGTTAAAAATTTATCAATTGGCTGATTATCTCCATTTCTGAACATCTGTCTACAGCATTTCCCCACAAACACTTCTTTAGCAACAGTTACTGGACAGGGAGAAAACTGCAACTTGAGAATAAAAATGTGTGACCATCTTCTAGAATGTGGTGAAGAAGCACTATGCAGAGCTGTAATCCTAGGTTCAAATTTGAACTCTGTTACATGACAGCTTCCACTTTCCTGGTTTCCCTTAATGAGAAAATTGTTTGTCTTGAGTCATTCATATTCTTTATCTTCACAATCTTAATTTCATTTCTGTATGGGAAAAAACAGTTTTGCATCATAGGACATGTAAGCAATAAGATCATACCAAAAAATGGATATCACAGGCATCAAAGTCAAAAGACTTTTTTTCCTTTGACACTACAGAGGTTATTTTTTTGGGGAGGATTAATGCCAAAAGATGTATGTCTCCCTTTGCATCTTCTCTCACTAATTTTTTCAGCTATGCAGTCATAATGACTAAGACTTTGTGGTTGACACTTTTAGAAATGTTTCAAGTAAGCTTTCTGCTTTTTCATGAAAGCATTGGCTTTTTGCAGCAGAGCTGTAGTGAGAGTCACCATTTGTACCCCTTTGTAACACCTCCAGTTCACACAAAACCAATCTGTGTCAGCCTGATCTCTTAATTCAGAGTCTCTGGTCCACAGCACCTTGGAAGGTCCTGAGGCTTTCCTGCAGCCCTACTTTGATGAAGGCACATGAGAGTGATAGTATAGGGTTAAGATGTTTCTAAAATCATGATAGCCAAAGTAGGCCTTGGGAATGGGAGTGGGCATTGTATGTACTGCAATTGTTAAATCATGTGAACCTGCACCTGCTGTACCTGTACAAGTATGTCGCTGTTGAGCGGCTAGCTGAGGGATGACCTAAGGTCTCAGACAAGGAAAGAGAGAAGAGAGCTTTATTGTTTTGAATTCCATATATATAGAGTTTACAGAGGTGCCCCAGATTGGTCAGCCCGAGACCTCCCCCTAGGCCCAATTGGCCAAGCCCGAACTGACCCAATCCGGAGACATTGTTTGCAAAACATCCAAACTTTATCTTGTTTATGAAATATAGCAAAATGTTCTCACGGGAAGGACCTGTGCTAGCCACACAAGTACATGATGACATTGAATACGATGATTGCTTAGAAAATATTGGGAATTGTCTTAGCTAAATCATGTGAACTAGCACCTGTGTAATAAACCAGAAATATTGTGGGAAGAGGGGGGTTAAAGTCATGCTTGGGAGAAAACAATAGAACAATATCAAGTTGATGATTAACATATGATTATACAACAGTTATGTAAAGAAAGGGTATAAAAATGTATCCACTTCGAGTCCATGTTGAAGTCAGATTTGGGTTTTCTTTGCCCCTGGCTTCCGGGCTCTTCAATAAAGCACCTGCATATAATCATCCAGGGTTTATGTGTTTTCGACTCTAACAGCAGCTAACCTTCCCTCTCTGTATTCAAGGAGTTGGATTTTACTCAACACTAGGAAGGCATTTCTGCACCTACATTTGATTTCCAAGTATACTTGTTAACCACTTTAAAAAGGACAGAGTTTGTCACAGAACTGCAGAAAAGTCAGCCTTCTATTCCATGACTAAGTGAAGCTGATATGCTTGTGAAAGGTCACAGGCAGTAGGACTAACCTTAGCTGACAGGTACTCTGGGAAGCTATCTGGTTGTGCAAGTGCTGAAAAGTTCATCTTCTAATATCGCATGCTAGAAGGTTGTTGTCAGAAGATAGCTGGGTCTTTCTTATTTCTCTTGACTACTTTTCAGGAGCGGGCTAAAGTTTGCCTAAAAGAATTGGTGAACCTAATTTATAAGTCCTTTAGTTCCCTTCTAATTAGGGAAAAAAAAGGAAATATAATATCTTAATATTCCAGTTCAGAACTTGAAGACTGGAATAAGACATAGATCTTATTGCTGGCTTTTTAAGATACTCAATTAATGTAAATTGTATTTACTTTGAGTAATTCTTATTATAGCACTATTATAACAATAATTAAGAGCCAGTTTAAAGCAAGCCTCCATGGTACTGGGCAGTATACAAGGGATCAGTAGGTGTTCCTTTATCAACCTTCAAGGGGTAGAGAAAGGAAATGGGAGTTGACACGTAGAGAGAACCACAGGGTGACAATAAACATTATTCTACTATCTTTTTCATACCTCTTTCTTTAACGATTTGCTTCAGAGTCAATGATCACAGGGAAAAAAAGGAAAGTAAACAGGCTAGCAGGGCAGGAAGAGAGTATAAAATGGAATTAAGCAGGTATGAAGAGGCTGTGAGGAAAATAAATGACTGAAGCGATTAGTAAGGTAGCAAGTCAGCTAAAACTACAGATTCAGTGAATGCTTGTTCAGGTGACCATGTCTTGCCTGATTCTATGCCTATGACCAGGTATTTTTTCATTCTCCTGTGTGAGGAGAATTTCATTCTCCTGTGTTTGAGGAACTGCAACTACAAGTGGTCATATTTTTCTGAAAAATATGGATAGCAGAAACTCTTTCATTCATTTCTCATGGTATTTTTGGTCTTCCTATTCAGAGTCTTCTCTAACATAACATAAACACTTCCATCATTCAAATACAATGCTAACCTAGAGACTGAACACAAAATTGCTAATCAAAACCCAGTCTAAATACAAAAGTGTTTATTAGGAAGACAGCAGGGAAAGGAAAACATTAAGAATCTTGAAAGTCCTGCTTGATTTTGATACAATCCTTTCCAGCGATAACTGATGTTTTCAAAAATGCTATGTCAGCAGTGATATAAAGCTGTGAACTGAAAAGGGTTTTAAAGTCTGTTTATTTTGTTAGGATCTTTTCTTCTCTAATGCACTTCTAGGTGTAAAGCACAAAATATGCTGTCTATATGTATTCATGTATCCTGTATGCAAAATGCATATGAAATGGCAAGAGGTAATAAAAGTAAAGAAAACATGACAAGCTCCATTGTGCATTTATCCCTTAGGCCTTGCAACTTCTGGAGTATCAGTCAAAGCTGTAGCAAAGGGACATATGATTGCTGATATTATCTTCACTGTTATTCTTTTTATCACTGCTGCTGTCAGTCTATAACCAGGATTAGTGGGGTACTGTCTAGCAAAATTGTACTTGAAAAGCTGAAGTGGTTCCTCTCACAGGGAAGAAAGGTGGGTAGCTGGCAACTCTTCTGAACAAAAATTATTTCAACAGTTCCTGACTTTCTCCCAAAAAAATTTCATCCATTAAAGTCAATTCATATTTACGACAACAGAGGAAATGGAAATGGAGCTTTTACACTCCCAAAGTCAGCCCACATTGTGGAAAAGATTCTTTAAAGTTACAGAGGCACAACCTGATATAGCTTTTTTCTGCCTCTACTTGGGCATCATCTGTAATGGCTCATCTGTCAGGATATCAGGTATGTTGTCTTAAATTGTTACACCATGCTTGTTATTTCATTGCATTTCCTGTTTATTTGGATGGTCTGCTTACTACATGAACTCACACATTCCACATATATATGACATATATGGGACAATTACTGTAATAAAAATAATAATTTTCTATTATCATGTTATTTTATAAAGAGGGAGGGGTGCATTAGTCAACGTGCAGAGACTTTCAGCTTGCAAGAGATTGTGTCATTCTGCTAGCTACATTCTCCTCTTTTTAATACAAAAGAGTGCCTGTCTCACAGGCATAATAAAGATGACTGCTGTTTTGCATTCCTGTTCAAATGTGGCATGTTCACTGAGTTTTCTTTTACAGATAAATCCCATGTATTATTTTAAATAACCTTGAATAAATTATTCAGATGGAGAGGGATTTTCTTTTTTTGCATGTAAAAACAACTATTTGTAGTGTATTACTTTTTGTTATTCATATATTGTTTGTTAAAGACATTTTGGAATCTTGAGATGCATTTTCCCCTGTGAAATGCAATAAATTGTGGACTGGAAACATATGAAACCTGATCATTTTAATTATTTGCCCAAAGAAGAATAATGTCATACGTGGTTGCTGAATCTGCAGTGAGCTCCCCACAGCTGGAAAACTGCAACAGCAATTCTTACAGACAGCTGAGGCTTGACTCACTTATTTCACCTGGGATGTATGGAGAAACTTCCTGATTTTTCATGAGCTCATGCTAGTGACAATATGGCATTAAAATACACAAGTACTTTAAGTGTTTGATTATTTATCCTTGGAAAAAAAAATTGTCCATGTAAAATCTGGCAAAATTTAAGACAGTTACACCAATATGGTTCAAAAACAGACTTAAAGAGAACTGAGGGATTTTTTAAATTTTCAAATGATACTAAGAAGCTGCTTCTGTGATTTTCTGTGGGAACTTGTTACTGAATATAGACTTTTGTATGTAAATCAGACACTTGATATGTTGTTGAAAGGTTATATCTATTGTACAATAATTTGTCACTGTTGAGCCGCTAGCAGAGAAGGAAAGCCCCAATTCTCACCGTGGCATAGAAAAAGCGCTTTATTGTTTGAATCCAACATATATATAGACTTTTCAAAGGTCACCCAGATTGGTCAGTCAGAAACCTCCCCCTAGGCCTGATTGGCCAGGCCTACACTGTCCAAATCTCGAGACACTGTTTTTAATAACATCCAAACTTTATCTTTGTTTATAAAACACAAAAAGAATTCTCATGGGAAAGAGCTGTGCTAGCCACAATAATTTGCAATAACTTGTGAGGGAGTAAAATATAATTTTCTTGTTTATCATACTTTCTTTATTTTCCTTTGTGCTTTGCCTGTGATAAACTGCTTGTTTAATCACAAACACTGTGTCAGACACTCCTGTAAAAATAGCACAGTTGCAATGTGGGTTTAAATTGAAAGTGTTATGTGTAATTTGACATATTGTGTAATCAGACATAAGTTGCATCAACAGCTTGGATGCAGGGTAACCATTAAAAACTCCAGTTAGGGCAAAGGGAAGCGTTCTGTATAATTTATGACATTTACAGACTGTATTTGATAAAACAGTAAGAGATCTGGCTAGTTTTGCTTATATCTGCTCCTTCAATAGATCAAATTTCAAAGCTTAAGATTAATCAAACTTCCGACTTTGAGTCCAGAGTTATTTTTTTTTTCAACTGAAATTAGAGCAATGGGTGTCTGAATAGCTTCAATTTTCTTCAGATTTAAGGCAGAGTGTTAAAACACCTTGAATTGTCTGGCCTTCCAGAAAAATTCCCATTTGGCTTCTCTTGCCACAGTCCCAAGTAATCCCATAGTCTTACCTTGTGACCATAATGTAGGCAGAGGCTTGTTGCCAAAACTTCCGGCTTCTGTAGCTATTCAAGTTTCCTCTTGGGTGAATTAGGACTTCACCTGACCTGTCATTTTCCCTCTCTGTCTCCCAGGATGGAGGAAATGTTCCAGAAAATGTACTATTTTCTGGTCTGGCTAAATTTTTGTCTGGCCAATCTTTTAGAAAAGAATAAGAAAATTTATTTCTTGCTGTAGAAATAAAAAAGCCCATTATACAATTCACTTGGGATAAGAGGAAATCTGGGGTTAATCACATAGTTTAAAGTATGGAATTTAGCATAGTAGATGGGTCCCTGAAGTCTTTTATACCAGACGTGGTTTACATAAATTTTTTCTTATATAATTACACTTTTTTAAATACATCATAAGAATTTACTCAAAACATTTTAGAAAAACAAAAATAGTGCTAGATTCTGCATGGACTTGCATGGACTCTGCTAATTTTTATGTGCTCTTTTTTGAAGCATTATTTTGTGATGCTTCTATTTTTAAGACAGTCACATAAAATCTCTGCAGTCTACCTTCACCAGACTAGAATATTTTGCTACAGGTAAATAATATATGAAAAACCACAGACTACTTAAAAACAGTTGATGCATGGAAACCAAGACACAATTTTTTTATTATGAAGCTTTTATTCTCTGTAAATGTTGAGAAATGCTGTGAGAGTAAGGGAATTTTGCAACAATATTGCAGCTTTTTCTCACAATTCCTGCTTGCCTTTCAAGACAAGTTTGTTTACATCTCACAATTAGCACTTTTTCTCTTCATTAAAAAAATTTCCCAGATGCTACTGAAACTAAAGTATACGACCAATTTCACTCTCCTGGGAAAGAATAGAACCTCCTTTTTTTTACCTCAGGCATCTTTCAGTATTAATCACAACTATGTAATAACACAATGGTGACTGAAAATAAGTTTGGAGTGTTGAGGCTTGTCCAAGGATATTGTCTTATGTCACACACGGTGTCCTCCCACTACTGAGTTGCCAGTCGCCCAGGCAAAGGAAACTCTGAAATTCAAAGTTTGTCTTTTTTTTGACCATATCTCTGGTTGAAAAAGGCTGATATCTATAAAAACATAATTTCAGGTAGACCTGAAGACTGGAAAAGAGAATTAAATCTGCATGCTTGAGGCACACATGGCAGAAAAGCTTTCTTTTTATATATTCTTTTTTCAGGACAAGATAATTTGCATATAAAACCTGGTCTGCAACTCAGTCCTTGTTGGTCACTTTTGTTTGGGCATCTTTGACAGAACTATATGGAACCTATATAGTACAAAACAAGTATTTATTAATATACCATGTCAATATTTAAGACCAATATTCTAAAAATAAAAGCATGAATGAACTTCCCACCATCTCAACAGGCACCAGACAAGCCTGGGCAAGTGGCCACTGGTCAATGAGGTTGCATGGTCTGTTCTTTTCTAGGTTTTGTGACAAAGGCTTATCTGCATCCCTCAAAGGAGAATGCAGAGATAGCATCTGGGGTGAGGAGGTCCAAGCAAACCCTCACCTTCCTCCCAAGCCCATCACAGGAGCCATCTGTCCATCAAAGGCTCATCCCCCCAAACACAGAGATGCACAGGGGCACAAAGTCATTCAGCAAAACAAATTAAGGACTTGGAGGAAGAGCTGCCTTGTCCAGGCCCTCCCATATCTGTCTCAGAACAGCCTGTCCTAGAGCCCAGTTGTGAAACACACCAAAGTGAGCCAATGCAGGAGCACTTTTTGTTTTGAGGGGGGCCAGTGCCTAGGGCTGTGAGACACATTAGGGGATGCAGAGGAAATGTACTTCAGGATTTCACAGGAATTCTTATGGGTATAGGGGAGGGATCCAAGTGGTTTGGGAAGGAATTAGTGTGGGAAAGTAGAGACATAAGGGAATAAAAAGACTTGGTCATGTGCTCTTTTCTGGTTGATTGATTACTTATCTGTCCATTCCCCAGGCCTTGCCAGTACAGTCTGTGTTATATATTAAATTTCTAACACTTTCCCACAGGCAAGATCACAGCAGTAACTGGCTATTGGTTGACCAGTGTAGTGGCCAGCTGCTGGTGACATGTGACACCATAGGGTCTGGGAGTCGCTAGAGATGAGAGCCCCTGCTCCTTTTGTTAGTGTCTAAAGGGAAGAACACAGAGGGGATGTCCATGCCAAACATGGCATGGGGGCTGTGTGCCAGGAATCAGTGCCAGGAACTGGAGAACCCTCAGGGGTTTGTATGTCCAGGTAACAGTAACTAGTAACAAGTGGCCCTATCCAGAAAAACAAATTTTTCTCTAACACTAAATGGTCCTCAAAATGTGTTGATCTTTTTGTTTCAGTGAATAATTGCCTTCAAAAGCTGATCATGTGCCATAGGTTTTCATGTTTTTTGTAATTCTTTGAATTAGTTACCAATTTCAAAAACTAAATTCTGTTTTTATTTTCACTTCTCTTGTCTTACATGGCTTTGACTTGTGTGTTTGCACAGTTCAGTAATAGTTTTCTTCATTAGAGCTTATTCAAATCATACTGTTGTGCCTCACAAAGCACTAACTTGCAGACAGCTGAACCCTTGAGTTGTGAGTTGCATATCCAGATTTTTTTTCTTTGATTTTACTCCATGCTGTTTTAGGCAAAGATGTATTTATGTACTTTCCAGCTCTTATCACTTATCTCCCAAAGTATTACCTTTACCCACTTATTTGACATTAGCTTCCACTATGTCACTAATACAGTAATTCTCTAGATATTAGAGATAACACAAAGGTACAATATTTTCATTATAGGTAATGTAAAACAACTTCACTTTTCGTGTGACAATTAGGGCTGCACAAGTGTTGAAATATATGTTAGGGGATGCATATATTTGCTATTTAAAAAACAGAGAGTAAAAAGAGAGGTAAAACTGCATATAAAAAACCAAAACAAAACACTCTCTACAGAGAGGGAACTCTAAAAGCAGCACACACAGTTTGAGCATTAGTGATTAGGTAGTACTTTCAAGCCTATTTGTTTTGAAAAATCTGTCCTTCCTACACAGTACCCTTCAGGATGCAATGTAAATTGAACTGCGGGGCACTCTGTAGCAAATCTACAGTCATTATCTCTTAGTTGATTCTGTCTTGTGCCTCATAACTTTTCAGAGGTACATATGAAGCTCCTCTCATAAAAGCTATTACTTTGTCTCCATGATACCTGTTGATATAAGATGATGAAATAAAGATGATTACTCATCCCAGCAGGCACCTGCTTTGACCTTGTTGTGCGTAGTTTATCACAAACATTGCTGTGTGGTATTTCAAGTCGAAAATTAGGCAGATGCAAGAACATAACATATGCCACTGGGCCATTTTATGTCTTCTGGCAGTACACATGAGAAGTTTATAATGCCACAAAAGCAACATTATACAGATGATACAGCAAATTTATACTAAGCCCACTGCTAAAATTGGTCCACATGAAAATGGGACCTAACTACTTGCTTTCTCACTTTCAGAGCAGAAATTTTGCAGACTACACTGAAAAAATCCATAGAACAGAAAATAGACAAAGATTAAGTATATATTTTTACATGAATCCAAATAGGTAAGATACATTTGTTAACATTAATGTACACTTATAGTTAATAATATATTCAAAGATACATTTCTGTAATTTGAGGAGAAATAAACAATTTTTAGTGAAAAATTTTAACACCTTAAAATATAGAATCTTTCCTTTTCCTTTTATGAGGAGGGCAAAAATATGTATAAAGGTACCAAAACCCCCCAGACGTATAAATATAGCAAATACAAATTTAAATACAATGTTTTTTAAAAGTAAAATATTCTCTCCAGATCTGTCCAGGAAAATATGTCTCAAGAATTTCACACATCCAACAAAATCAGATAGATTACAAAGCCTTCCTTTTTCACTAGAGTTTTCTTATGACACTTTTCTAAAGCAACAATCATTTCTTCCCCTGATTTGTAACCTCCATCACTGCTCTTTAGGACAGCTAAACAGATTCAACAGAGGAAACAAAGTCAATAGGACCAGCAAAGTAAAAGACTCATAACTTCTGTGTTTTATTTCACAAAACAGTTGTATTTCAGAAGACCACTCAGCTCTTGAAGAAATGTTGCTGGTTACACAACAGAGAAAACTGTTTCAAGGTAAGATTTTTTTGTCCTCACATTATGGTGATTAATATATTCAGAAGTAACTAAAAAGTATCATAATGAGCCTTTGAGATTCTCTTCAGAAACTGTATTTTCCAACTAGACAAACATCTGACTAAAGACCATGAGATTAGCTCAGTTGGTTCGAGCATGGTGCTAATAACATCAAAGACTTGGGTTCAATCCATGCCTAGGCCATTCACTTAAGAGCTGGACTTGATGATCCTTCTGGGTCCCTTCCATCTCCAAATATTCTGTGATCTGGAAATAACAACAAATCATTTTTTACATTCATTGTAAAGCATCCACATAAATCAAAGTTCCCTGAGAAATATTCACAAGTGTTTGCTAAAGTGTAAAAAAATGAAAATTAGGTTTGAATTAACTTAAAAATATTAAATGCTCCTTGCCTCCCTGATTAGCAGAATAAAGCTGTTACTCTCCCCCACACACACGAGTCTAAAATCCTGAATAGTATGTATGGATTGCACAAATAAAAACTGGACTCTAAAACTTCATCTAAGCAATTTAGACTTATACATCCTATTGACTTTCAATCACACTCTTCTTAGATAAATCATGTACATGTAAAATCTCATCCCAAATCCTGAGACTGAGTTTGAGCTGTACATGGAGGTCTATAAATACTTTGCCACCAAATTAATTTGAAATTTTTGTAGCACACATTAAGGTAATTTTATCAAACCTTCTATCCTCTTGTATAGGCTGAAAGGTCACTTTCAAAGGACAATTTGTGCTGTCCTAAAATATCTTTCTGGAACATTAAGATCAAATCCCATTCCTATTTACTTCTAATATACCCCACAAAGAGCACTGATGGTCTGGTTCCAGCCAGAGAGCTAGCCCTGTGTGCAACCTGACATTGCATCATATATTACATACCCTTAGACCTGTTCCCGTTTCCATTTGATTAAAGAGAGGCTTTCATAGATGCTTAAAACACTAAGCACTGGAGACCTATCTCTTTTACCCCAATTCATGCTGTGGAAAATGCTACCTTCTCAACAATCAATATTATTAACAATTTGCTTGTTTACAAAGGGCACTCTTGAGCATGTCCAATGCTCATTGTTGAATTTACTCAAAGTATTAGCTTTGCTTGAAAAATTTATTTTCCAGCCTTTCCACAGGTATATTATATTCCCAAACATTTTCTTAACAGGGTCTTCACATTAAAAAGTTATTAATGACAAGAAATCTCTACACATCTTGGCCAGATTACTAGCAAACCTCAAGTATAAGAGTAGAATAGTAAAATAGGATGGGAGCTTATACTCACATCTTAGTAGATGCCATTACTTAACTGTGTTTATTCATTGGACAACATTAATGGAATAATGTTTCTACTTGTAGAAACAGAGAAGAAGGAATATAGAGAGAATAAAGCTTAAATCTTCTATAGATATTTCAATCAGCTCCTGCCTTCTGTTTTCACACCTCATGGTTCTTTATTTCACTAACAGTCTTGTCGGAATTCCTTAGTTTAAAGTAAGTCAATGCAATTTAAAGGCTGCAGACTTATTCTTTAACGAAAATACATAAGGGTATTAGGAAAGCCAAAATTTGGTAACCATTGTACACAGCTACAATAGTAATCTCCCATTCCAAGTAAAGTGCATGTAGAAATAATGATAATCTTATACATAACCCCATATATCAAAGGCTGACTTTGCAACTGGAGAGTATATTGTGGAATGTTTTAAAGAAAAGAACTAAGTAGCAATAATTGTTTTGTGTATTCAGTAAGCAAGAACACTATGTGAACATTTTATTAATGTTACCAGAATAATTGTAAAGCACAGATGGCTTGTCCCCAAGACTATCACACAAGACAATAATGTAAGGTAGTTAAAATGTGAAATATTGTTCATCATGTCTTATTCTTTTCTTGAGGAAATATTTTATTTCCTGTACAGGGGTAATAACACTTAAAAATAATAAGAAAAGAAATAAAAAGAAGACGAATATAACTGGTGAAAAATATGGAAGTCAAGAAAGGCATGCCTATTTACATCAGCCACAAGACTTTTTTTCTAAAAACTCAAAACTGCTTTAGGGAGCAGGATAACTGAAAAAAGTTTTTATCTTTTTAAGGAGCTGATATACAACATATTTAACTCCCCCTCCATTTCTTCCTTCACTTTCCACATAAATTCTAAGTATTCTTTACCTGGAAATACCATGTTACATTTGACAAAAAAATAGAAAATATTTGGAAAAGCAGTAACCTTTATTTTAGAGACTGCTTTTATGTGCATTCACACATGCTCTGTATTCCCAGATGGTTCAATCCAAATACCTGAAACATTAGAGTTATCATGAGGAAAACAGAGCCACAATGGATACAGAGAAAAGTGAGGTGGTTTTAATTCAGAGATGTGTCCCAACATTTAAGTGCTGTTCTTTGACCTACACATCAAGACTCTGCTTTCACAATGTGCACTAGCATATAATTAAATCTGGCTTTATTCAAAAAGCAGTTCCCAGCCCCTGTACTTTTGTAATAGCTTTTCCTTATGTCACAATTAAGCCCTAATTCCTGACTGTCTGAAACAGTATTATGTCTGTAAATACATTGGCATGCAAGAAGTGCCTCTCTGTCTGAGAAAAGCTGAATTTGGGGTAAGAGAAAAAAAACCCCTTTTTTTTTATTTCCATCCTTTTAGGACATGTGTAGAACACACATGATTAAGTCAGGGCTGGGTAAAATTGGCTCAGTTCTAGTTTTTTCCAACAGTACTCTAACAGACTTGGCACCCTTCCATATCTCCATACTGCACCCTCATTTGCCTTCAAAGTCATACAGCAAAACAAGCACTCTGTTTAATGCCCTCTAATTTTTTTAGAAATGCTTATTGCACCATGTCCTCATTCAATGGGGGACTCTGAACTATGTGGCCTTTTCTCTTGCTGGCATGTGAAATGAGTCTGTGGGCTCATTTCTCTTAAATGATTCTGTTCCCACTTTAGTCTAAGAGTACTTTGATGTAGCAGGGTCTGGGAGGGCTGCGCAGGCCGGCTCCCCTCCGGTCCGGGGTCCCTGGTTCTTGTAATTCCCACCAGATCTGGGGTGAGCGGCCCCCGAGGATCTGCGGCATGGCGTGAGTCTCCAAACCACGTCAATTCAAGCAGGAATATAGTGATGCTAAGGAAAGAACTGGACTCCATCTCTGTTCTGCTAGGGAGGTTTATTTGGGGTAACGGGGAAAAGGGGGTTGCAGGGAAGGAGAAGGGGGAAGGCAGACAAGGCAGGTAGCAGATACTAGCAGCCCAGAGATGGAAGACCTCGAGCTGATCCAGACATCGCCTTATAAAGGGAAAGGAAGGGGAGGGACTGTCTCCCCCAGAGCCAGTCCCGGGGAGTCTGAAGGGAAGACAGGCATAGGGAACCCACCAATAGATTTCGGGGTACAGCAGAGCATATTTCAAAATGAACCAGTGGTATACAAAGCAGAGGGACAAAGGAGCACATGGAATCCTAAAACCCCACGTTGCTACAGTACTTTGTTTTGGAGTCCTGTGGAGGAGCATAATTCAGTTGAACCTTGTGTGCTCTTTTACATCTAGAAGCTTCTCTGAAAACATTAATTCTGTAGTTGTCCCTTGACAGCCATCCTCCCAAGGAAAAGGGTTCAGTCCCAGCTGAGCATTCAATGTAGGCAAAATATACATGGGATATAAAAGGCATTGCAGCAAAGTGGCAATAGAGTTGCTCTATGAAATTATATATCTTTTTACAGTGGTGTCACAGCAGCGGTAGGTAAATCCAAAATCCATACTCTTCATGATGCTACACACTGGCATATTGTTAGCTCATGGGGAAGAGGATATGGATGCTCCTTTGTGAGGGGATGAGGAAAAGCAGTAAAAGTATTTTGTTTGAGAGGGTCCTCTTGTGTTGTATGTAAGGCCCTAGGAAACTTCTCTTTCATGTGTATAACCACTCCACAATAACAAATCTGATACTGAACTTCAGATACAAGATGGTTAAAGAGACAAGCTCTTATTATATCAAAAAGTCATGCAATCATTTAGGCTGGAAAAGAGTTCTACATTATTGAGTTGAACTGTTATCCAGCACTTCCATGTTCACTACTAAACCATGCTCCTAAGCACCACATCTATACATCTTTTAATTACCTCTAGGGATGGCAACTCAACCACTGCTCTAGAAAATTGTTCCAATGTTTGACTACAGTTCTAGTGAAGAAATTTTTTTTTTAATATCCAATCTAAATCTCCCTTGTTTTAACTTGAGACCACTTCCCCTTTTCCTGCACCTTGTTACTTGGGAGAACAGATGACCTCCACCTCACTACAGCCTCCTTTCAGGTAGCTGTAAAGAGCAATAAGATGTTGATTATGATCCATTACCAGCACACTAAATAAATAAAAAACCCCCAAAAACAAAAAAAAAAAAAAAACCCAAACCAAAAGAAAACAAAACTTCTGAAGAACCTAGTGTTCTTTAATGGATTCCTAAGCATAGAACAGAAAATTTGAAAAATTCCCATCTAAAATAAAACAAATCCACAAAGATTACTATACTTCCCTTCGTTTTGCATCCTAGTAAGCCGTAGATCTACACAATACTTCCATGTAAGCCATAAGCACTGTTTCATATGATTCTTACCAACTTTCCCCTTCAAAGAACTCTGACAGCTCTAGGTGAAGGAGCATATCTGTCATTTTCTACCACTTCTCCAAATACCTTGGAATTAAAACCTCAAAATCCTTGGAGAACTGTCTCTTGTTAATTTCAGTGTCCTTCTCAAAGAGCTCCTAAGTCTTGCTAATGCCTTGCAGGTGTGGGAGACATGACAACTTGGGTTCATATCAATTATTTCACACCTTTCTCTTTTTTCTAAAGTTTGTACATTACCGTGTGCTGCATATTGACAGTCATGTCACTTTTCAGAAACTGTAGCCACTTTGCACAAGCTGTAAATCCTTGGTATAGCTCTCAATGTGAGCTATCAGCACAGGAAGAAATCCAACAAAGAAGGTTAAAACTCAAAATTGTAAAATGAAGCACTTTTAACACTATAAGTATACTTGTCAGAGCACTAATGCTACACTTTGATGCTTCAGATACAAGATTCATAGAAATATAATAAAATGAAACAAACAACACACTGCATTTTCTGATATTAAAAGCATCTACTTTTCAAGAAAAAACAAACAAACCCCCAAGCTATTAACTTATTCTGTAGAACTGAGGAAAAACACTCATGGAAGGCTAAGTAGAAAATTAACTAAAACAGCTAATTACAGATTATTACAAAACTACTTAGAAGGTCATCTATACAATTACATGTTCATGAAAACCCCTTGCTGAGAAGTTAGCACAAGAATTTGTCACAATATCCAAGCAAAGCCCTATGTTGGATAATCTAGGAAAAGTAGATGAAGATGAGATGACACTATGTTCTGAGATCACCTCCTGATCCAACAAGAGAAGAACAAACATGAAAGAAGAAATTGATCCGTCCTTTGACTAGAGTTGATTAGATTTCAGGAAGTATCAATACATTTCTGCTATTCATTTCAGAAAAGAATTTTCTAGGATGGTTTTCTAAAAAATAAAACAGCGGATTTCGTCTTCAGAGGACAAATCTGCAACAGTGCAGTGTACAAAACATTTTGTTGTATCTATTTGTTGAGATAGAAAAGTTGATAAGACTAAGGAAAGTATTTACTACCTAGCAAGCAAAGACAAACAGAAAATGGAAGAAAAGTAAAAGTACCAAAATTTTATGAACTTCTGTAGAATATTATACAACAATTTGAAATGCCGATGTAAGAGATGGGTGAGCACAAACCTGATTATTTCCATAAGATTATGATCTGGTTTGGAAAATTCAGCTTTGCAAAATTTTCAAGGCAGATTTCTGTTCTGAAGGTCGAGACAATTAGCAGTAAAATGTGGCTTACGCTACCTTTGAGCAAAAGAGTTCTTCTTTTAGGTACCAAGCAAACAACAAAGCAAAGGAAATTAGTTGAAAATTTAAATGCAATGAAAGTATAATCAGTGCCTCAATTAAATAATTTTAATGTTACTGCATGGTACAAGACTACATGAAAAGGTATTCTGACATGTTAATAAGACCACCTACCAAAGAATACTCCAAGACTCTGGGGGGAAAAAGCAAAAACTAAACAAAAACAAACACAAAACCAAAACCAACCAACCAACCAAACACCCCACTCCCCCAAAAAAACCCCAACCATAAGCAATGTTCCCATAAAAAAAAGCCCAAAAAATCAAAACACCACAACCACTAAATTAAAAAAATAAAAGGCTTCAATTTTAAAAAAAAAAGTAATTTAAAAGAATATCTCAGAAAAACGAACTGCTGTAAAGTGTTCAACAGTGAGATAGTTTTTCTGTGAAAGACAAACTAAAGTCCTTGCAGAATGGGATCTGTGTTTCCAAAAGTTTGAGAAGTGAGATGTCCTAGGACAGAAGGAAAAAGAGAGAGATGGGTCAAAAACAGAAGTAGAAAAACAAACAAACCCCATTATTTAGGTCTATGAGACAGGGCATAATCTTTTATTAACATGTGGTGATGGGCTTATTATCATTGCTTTTCAGCATGAAGATTAGTTAAAGACATGGAAATGAAGGAAGAAAAATAAGTAAAGGGATCCCCATACTTCAATTCACTTAAAATATGCCCTGTAGCAACAATAGCACATATGTCTATCCTGTAAATAACTATCATTTATTAGCAAAAACTCTGTGTATATAATTCATCTACTGTTGCATAAGATGAAGAAAGCAATACAAATATGCAAAAATCAGTATTTTGAAACCTGAAAAATAACATAAAAAATTAGAATAAATACAAATTCATTTGGTCTCCAAACATTCAGCTTGAAAGGAAAGTCTGGAGCCTATTTTTTAAAATAAAGCCATAGATTTTGTATTCGATAATACTGATTTATGTGCCTTGTTTGATGACTAGCAAGAATCCTTTCCCACAAGTAGTTACACTGCAGGAGGGGCATTGTGTTCTCTCTCTATTAAGCAAGAAAATATTTATAAAACAATAATCAAATCAATATATATCACAGCCTCAAGATCACTTCCACTTCAGACAAGTTTGAAAAACTGGTCCTCTAGACATCAAAGCACTCATCTAATAAATCACATACAGGCTGCCAAGTAACTAGTAAACCATCCATATAACAAAGATGAATAATGACCTGCACAGTTTATAAAAATGTTCCTAGGAATGTCCTTAAATAAAAATCATGGCAAACATAAATGAAGTGCATATAAAACAACTCTGAGACCACACTGCTGAGCATGGCCATAAGTGATACACTGACGGCAGTGAAAATCAACAAGAAATATTAGAGAAAAATCCTGATGAGAGAATATATTTTCTGTATTCCTCGATACAGTGGGAAAACATATACCTGCTGTTGCTTCTTAAATTGCCTTCAGTGCAATACTATGCCTGTAATAAAATGTATGTCTGAACTTTGTTTACATATACGATGACAAGAATAGTAAGTGCTTTTGACAGGAAAATCTAGCTATCTTAACAAGAAAGAGAAACATGAGTAGAATGTGTATTTTGTGTGAATCCAAAGGTTCATTTCTGCTTTTACTTATGTCAATGTTGGTCTTGACACTTCTGTTGCCTCTAGAAGAGTTGATTGGTATGTTGTAACTGGAATAAAGAACAAAAAAAAATTGTATTACAGAGGAAAGCACTTTAAAGAAGGTAATGAAAGGAAGAATTCAAAAGAGTTGATTATTCAGGTACACTATACTGCAAAGAGAGATGGAAATTGAAAGCAAGCGTATCTGTAGCATGGTCATATTTGTACTGGTTTCCCATTTTTCTTCTTTTATAATTTATAATCCCTTGGATTCCTTATTCATTCCTACCTGAATCACAAAGAGGTATTGTATGAATCTGTCAGCTGATATTTATTAACTATATTGAAAAGGTATTGAGTATCCCACTGAACATATTTAGGTCCAGCTTTTAAAATGTCAGTTGAAAATTATTTTAGAACAATATATTTTCAGAATAACTTCCATTATGAGCAATGAAATGGGAGGTGACCAGAATAGGAAGGACTTAGAGAAGCATTAAGTAGAAAAACAAAAGCTAATGAATCAACCTGACACTCAAGAGCCTTCTCAAGAATTAAATAATGAGTAGAAATATTGGACATGTTTCTCATGTGAAGTGGTGGGAAAATGATGACATGCATGCTGAAGATAAGCTCTATAGGTCATCATATTTATTTCCCTCACGTTCAGCTCCTCACCAGGACTTAAAACAGTTCACTAAATTGAAACTATAGAAGATGTAGGCCCAAATGTCAAAACAAAACCAAAAATTTATGTATGTTGCATATGCAGCTGATACTCAAGTGTGAACCGTCAACTATGTTGTTCCTGATTGGTAGAATATAAATCACCATTTTACTTCCTTTGTATCACAGAAAAATTCCCTCTTAATTATAAAAGAGCTGTTTTCATTGTGAAAGGCAGTATGTGTGTTCTTATTCCTTTCAATAGGCTTGTTTTTTATAATTTTTACTTTCTCAATGACTACTGAATGTCTGCAATCCTGTTTTCCATAACATTGTTAAGTGAAAGAACTTTTTTTGGAATTTTTATGTTAATCAGGTTGTGTGATATAGAAGATCAAGGAAAGAAACACATGGATTCTGGTTTCATCATGTCTTATGTCTCCCCAGATATGACATTTTTCTTTGGTTTTATGTCTAGCTTTCTCCTTTATATGTTTTTTGTGATGAATGATAATATTTTTGAGCAAACAAATTATGCCACCCATCTAAGAAAGATATATTATATTTTGATTTTATTTTCCAACAGGGGCACTAAGGTATACCAGGATATTTTTTTTATGCATCAGAAAAGGTAGCCTGTTTTTGTTTCAGTACTCACACTGATTCTATTCTAGTTCCAGGCACTTATACCATGCCCATCACAGTGACAGCATAAAATGGAAAAGGAACAATATTTTCTACTGTCTGATTATAGCTGAAGCTCTACACACTTTTTTACTTTTCTGGGAGTTACATATATAAGTTGGTCTGATACTAAAATAAACTGATATAGTACAGATGATTTCAAGACAAGCAGTGACAAAACCTAGCCAAGGCTGAAGGCTGGGTTCAGCAGTGCCTGTTGGTACCACATATTTCAATATCACTTTCAAGCAACACAGAAAGTACCAATAAGACCAGCTTAAAAAAAAAAAATGCAGAATTGACTTATCACAGTTGGAATTTTCATTCATATTATTCCTGTGGAGAAAAACACAGAAGTTGGAAGACATCTAGTTAATTTTCTACCACCAGTATAAGGAAGGCCATATTAACTTCTCTGTCTAGGAACAAGAATTGGAGATGTCATCCTCTACTGATATATCACTCATAAAATTCTTTGTCATATCTTCCATTTGAAATTCTAATTTCTGTAGTACAGATGCAAAATGTATTTTGTAAGTAAAGCTTTTCAATATTTCTAGCTTGTATGCTGGCATGTATTGCTTTCTAACCCATTAACAATTATGAAAAAAAGATTTTGCCTAGTGTGGAAAAATTAAGAGCTTGTTCATACAGATCTCTTCTTCACAAGGACAAACAGCTAGAGGTAACTGAAGATTTTTCAGAATGTATGAATGTGTATATATGTGCTTCACAATCAAATAGTATCATTTCTTTCCCTTCTCAGGCTTGAAGGAGTATAACTCCCATTACTTTTTTTAATTAGCAGTTATTTGTTGTGTTATGTAATTTAAAATTGAAATGACGTAGTGTAATAAAATGTTTTTAACTTTGTGGACCTAAAGAGTTGACAAAGATATATGTATCCTTTCAAGAAGGATTGCTGCTATATGGAGAAATCAGTACTTTATATCATGTTTACTACTGGCTCTACTTATGACAAAAATATAGAGTAAGGTCTTCTGTTCAGTAGAAGCAAACAGATAAAAAAAAATTATTTAATTGCACTTCAGTTCTGTTTCCTAAAAGTCCTATTTCAGTGCCTTCTCTCAGGCCTTAACCACAACTCCTTCCCTAGTTTTGTCTTCCTCTCCTACCATGTGCTCTTTTCAATAAGCATATCCTTGTCTTTACTCCTGATCTGCCATATGTCTAAAATCCTAGCTGGCTCCTTCACTGTTTTAACAGATATACTTACACCATGCCTGAAACACAGTGTCTAGAACACCTGATGGCATTAATGAAGCCTGTAATGGATTTTGGATCAAAGATTTTCTTGGAAGCAGCCATCATCAGCTCTCAATGTATTCTACATTAAGCTGCCTTTTTATGGCAAAGATTTTCAAAAAAGCCTTCTAATCTGTGTGTGAGATTTACAAAGCTGCTGCCTTTTGATGTTCCAAAAACATTTGCATGATGGACATATCTTGTTATCCATATGGCTTAAATTTCTGAGATACTTTGGTTCCCTTCAAATGTTCATTTCATCACATCTCATGAGGTAGTAAGATATTATTATGCTTATTTAGGAGATGGGGAAAAGAAAAAGGGAAACTATAAGTCTAAAAGGCATCCTCTAATTCAGGCATATAAAATTGTTTTAGGAAGCTAGATGTCTATAAATGAGTTATCTCAACAAATTTTATGTAACATCTAGCATCTACCTCTGGCAGGTATCTTAAAGATGTAGGATGTATGGCTCTTGTTCAGGACAACTTGAAATTATAGGTGTTTGTCCCACTACCCATCCAGTTTTCTGTCTGCATGTGTATCTCATTGTCTCCCTGTTCCATTCCCCTCCCCACGTTTTTCTCTCTCTCACACAAACACACAGAGAGGATTATTTCTCTCATCCACAAATGCCTACTCTCCTTTCATTCAGTTTACAAGCTTTTAGGTTTTCCAGCAAAAAATCCAAAACTTATTTGTAATCTTTCTTTTCTTTTTAACTTGTAAACTCTCAATAGGGTGCTTTTAGAAGTATCATCTCTCATATCCAAGGATGCTAGATGTTCATTATGACTTCCTTTTAAGTCGCTGCATGTGTCTCAGAAGTAGATTTTACCCTTTTCCCTGTATCCATTTCATCCTGCCCATACCTAGACATTATAACTCTTCTACAAATCCTATTCTATTGCATATGTAACATTACATGACACTAGTTTTGTAGCAAAAGTTTCTATCATTATTCAGAATGCCGAAGAAACTTTAAGTCTCTTTGATACATTACAGCTCACATCACATCATATCACTTTGAGCCACACAAAGCCATACGCTGACAGAGTCAGACATAACAAGACACAATGCATCAAATCTCTTTAGTTTTATACTCCAAGTGCAAAGACAAATGCTATCACAGAGGCTTGTAAGGCTGCTTAATAAAACTCATCACCAGAAAGCAGTGTATCCTGCAGTAGTGCTGCTCTTCAAGTGCTTCAGTAGAGCACTAATACGATATTTGATAGCACAATGGCAGTACAAACTTACTGACGTGGTGAAATGAAGTGTTACTAAACATAAAAAGGCAACTCACTAAATAAATCTAGAGGCACAAGTTTTCTGTAAGGAGCAGTGTCAATGAGACACAGTACTTTCCTCACCCCTTACCCTCCTACTGATTTTTCTGTTTACATCCCTGTTAACTAGCATCCCATTTAGAGTACATGTTATTTTCACAGTACTCCTTAAGCTAGGCACATCCAAGAAAGACCATCTGTTCACATTTTAAAACTGTAAAAGGGTATGATTCTTGCTTGCCCAAAGTTTCAGACTCCTTCCTAAGGATCTTTCAGTCCTGAAATCTGTTCCTACCATTATCTACTAGGAAAGCATTATGGCTCTTTACCAGGATTACTCTGCCCCACTGGAGCACTTTCAAGTCTTTGGAACATAAAAGGCCGCATTTAATAAGTGATTATTTTGATAGGGTACACTAGTCAACTGTTGTACTTGATCTTCGATAGTACAGTTAAAGGACAGGATTTTTGTATGATACTTTCAGGATGGTTTAACAGCTATCAGCTTATTGTTAATGTTCAGAGTAACAATGATTCAATTATCGTAAAATCTATTAAAATATTACTGTATTTTGCAAAGCTACAGTGAAATGGCATATTTAAATGCTGAACATTAAGTATGTATTTTCTCTAGAACATGACATGTAAGTTACACAGTCTTAAAACATCACTCAAAATGTTTATGTACAAAGGTTTCTTTATAAAAAATGGAAATTTTATGGAGGTTTATCAGTTCATTTGACCAAAGAATACAAGTAGAAAAGCTGAATTATGAATAAAAAGGGTTCTTTTTTAAGAAAAAATAAAGAATCAAATGAGAACACTTGAAAGCAATTAAGCTGTCATGATGATGACACACACTTGAAATGAAGGAAGTAGCTTTCTAGTCTTGAGTTGTCATTACTCCATTTACCTGTATTTACTTACATGGTGACATAAAATACAAATAGAAAAAAACCCCTGTTTTAATTAACAATCAAGTGGTCAGCAAATAGCATTAAAATGTAACTTTCTCAATTCTGAGAGCTTTCAGAAATAGAATATCAGTTTAATTTCAACCTTGTTTGGCATGGTATACAAAAATTAAAGAACTAGTTGGAAAAAAAGGTGTCTTGATTCTCCAAGAGTGAAAATAATAGACCTTTGCTAGTATCCAAGTGATGCACTGAAAATCTTAAAGAATGGCTTTGTCTGTGTGTGTCAGCACAGTTATGTCATGTTTTAACATTAAAAAGTCAATCATCTGAGTTTTGTGTAAACACCTGTTGTGCAAGTGCCAAAAGGGTTTGTCTTTCACTCAAGTTTTAGAATTATGCTTCTCTTCTTAAAATATAACAATAAAAGTAAAGGGTAAACACTTCTATCTTTGTAGGATGCTGATTGAAGAAAGGACTCTTTAAATAGCTTTCAGCTAAAAGCAAGTTCAAAAAATTTATATTGATTCAAAAGCCCAGAACAGCAGTTGAAAACAACAGTCTTAGAAAGATGTGGCACTTTTAAGAACTGAGCTTTATTCTTTGTTATCTTCTGCAATTGTACTTTTTCCAGGGCCCTTTCTGCATGAATAAAAAAATCTCTCTTCAAAGCTTTAATTTCTTGTATATTTTCAGTGTCTTCTCATAAATAAAAACTAAGGGGGTGGGAAAAAACTTAGATGATTCACAGTAGTCTGTTAGTTCCTGGCACTGTGGTAAATAGAGACTATGGAAGAGCAGAGGCAGTAGCTGGGCATGAGTATCTCTTGTTAGCCAGGTAAAAAAAATCTTGGTTATGCAGCAGTGTGTCCACTCAGAACAAGGATTAGTGAAAAAAAAGACATCTCTGATACTGACATCTTCACTCAAAAGTAAGGGATTATTGAAGTATTTATACTCCAGAATGGGATTAAAAAGACTCAATAGAGGAAAAACAAACCTTTGCAGTAGACCTGCAGTGCTGTAAAGACCTTATGGTGTACATACTCAGCATGAAGCTATCTGTCTGTAAACAAAAATGACACCTGAACTGCAGAATTTAGATGCATATCCCAGCATCACCTCATAAGTACACAACAAAAGACAGGGACCTGAATTTTATGTCTATATACTTTTGTCTGTGTCTACATGAATTAATTTTGGGGTTCTTTATAATCTTAAATGAAGTAAATTGCTGTATGATATCAAAAGTACAATATACTACAGTTTAGTAGTTAAATGAAAGTGTTTTATAAAAATTGTTGGAAAAAAGAAAGACATTAAGAACCTGGGTTTTCATTGAAAAATAAATGGCAGAAATGCCTCTAGACTTTCCATGGTTTTAGAAGGAAAACTTCAAAACTTTGAAATGTACTTGAAAGCCACTGGAACAGTGCATGAAATACTGTCCAGTGACCTATCTTCATGCATGCTTACAATTAGCAAGCCACAGAATTCTTCTGGAGAGGTAGAGTTTCTGAAAGCTTAAAATGTCACTTCATAATGAGTATGTCCTTTCTGAAACAACGCATGGAAAGAGAGGTAAATAAGGACTGCTCAGTAAAGAAAAGAATTTGGAGGAAAGAAGCAGAGTCTCCATTTTGAAGTAATTAGGAAAATGCATTTCGCTTGTTTCTTCCAAGACAAAGCAACAAAAAAACCTAAATCGCCCTCAGAAGTTTTAAAGTTATAAAAGCCTGAAACAACAGACATTCTAAATGACCAATTAAAATCTCAGAATCTTTTTGTTTCACTGATTAGAGAGTTATTCAATAGCTGAAAACCTCTATTTTAAGATTGAAGAGATTAAGACCAAGCAAATTGCCTTTTAGTGATATATTTCTTAAACATTGAATTATGCTTTACTTTTCATAAATCTCAAGATTCCAACTGTAAAAGTGAGACATTCATTCTTAACTTAATTATTTGATAAGATTAGAAATAAATTATTAATCTGAATCTCAAAGAAACCTCTATTTCTTTACTTATTAAAAAGAATCTTTTTACTGTGCCCGTGGAAGGAAAGAATTGGCAGGCTAACAATCTACAACACATCTTCAATGGCAAGGAAAATCCATTTCCCGTATCCTTCATGTTTGAGGCATTTCTCCATAAATTCTGTTGGATGTCGCTTTTCCATTCGCTCTAACTCCCATGTGAGATGAGCTTTGTCTGACCAAGAAAGGACAGGGACAAGAAAAGGGCCAATTATCACTGTTCCTTAAGTTGGAGCATTAATAAGTTGCAATATTCGTCTGGGATCAGTACCACACCATCTTTTCTACTCTCACCATACCAGATCCAGTACCAGCTTAATCTTTGCTGGATAGGGGATGTTAACAAAAGGCAAGCACTGGTACCAGCTGTACATTCTACAGAGCTATCGTGTTCTCTGAATGTACAGCAGAGCTGAATGGAATACATAGGAAGGGGTAAAAAACACAGCCCATGAAAAATCAAACCAAAGTGAACAAACTTGAATGCACAGCAGAGAGATAAACCTCCAGAAAAGTCTCATGTAAATATTTATCATCCTCTGTTAGGAGCACATGGCTAGGTGAGTGTGTTTGAGAACCAGAGCAAACTGATGATCAAGAAGAGGAACAGGTGGCTTGCTGGGGTTGGTTAAAAAAGAGTGAGAAAATTCCCCTGCATGAAACTCACCAGCACTGGCCTGGTGAGATGTGCTCATTCAGCTCTGTACTGCTCACTTCAGACTCAGTAAAGTGCCACCTTTTGTTATGCAGCTTGAGAGCCAATGTTGCATCATTTCAAGAGTGAGAGGTTCAGAGGAATGAGATGCTCAGAAAAAAGAGTTCTAATAATGGATTGAAGTTGCGCTTAGATATAATTTTGATAGAAAAAAAATGAAGATAAAGGTAGAAATAAGATTAAAGAAAGACTGGAAGACATGAAATAAGCCTCAAATCCCATATAATATGTGGGAAAAAAATGGGAAAAACACTTGTCTTTATGGATAGCACAGACCAATGATTGTGTTGCTGAAACACATTTGTTTCTGTTCCTAGCATTGACTTGAAGAGATGGGCTGAATTTTGTATTTCTAGTTTAATGAACATCACAAATTGGTCAGATGTTCAATAAGGATTATGAAGTAAGTAAGACAGATTGTAATTTGCCTATGCATTGATTTGAATTTTTGTCATTTTTATTTTTCAACTCATAACTCTCAAAAAATTTCAAACTAAGATACCTTGTTATCTTTGTTAATGAAGAAGAGTGTGTTGTTTAGATACATATCTATTAGTTCTTGAAATCATAGCAATTTGTCAAGAGTCCCATTAGTGAACACTTCTGTAAGATTATTGCTATAGAATTGCAGAGACAAGCAACATATCACCAGCAAGGGCTTCATTCGCAAGTGACCATCAAAAGGTAGTTTTGTTTATCGTTAACTTGAGACAAATGTCAATCAAATTGAGAGTTAAAAAGTTCTACTTTGTCTTTGGAAACTCTTAGAAGTTCAGCTCCCTGTTCCTTAGAGGCCTTGGAAAAAGAGTATCCATTACAAAGAGGAGGTTTCTGTTTACGGCCAAAATGTGTCCTAAGATCACATAGAAGGGTGCATTACATCTGAAGAAACACAGGAATTTTGCACTAACAGAGGAGCTTGAGCCACAGTGGGCAGATGTTTGTATGGTTGTCATCCCACTACACTGGAGTGCAGTCCTGAAGGCCGAATATATCTCTATGGGTCATGGACACAGCAATATGTTGGAGTTTTGTTGCAGTGGGCTTTTCCCTTCTCAGTCAGTCCTTGGTACTTAGTGCTGAAGAACAGTAAGGGAAGGGCACATCAGCCTTTCACCTTCTACAGCTTTACTTTTTGATTTGTGAAATTAAAAAAAAAAAAGAAGTTGCTTTATTTTGCTTTTTTCATAAAAGAGAAGTAATGCAAATGCCTTGAAAATAGCAATAAGAAAAAAGATACTTTGCTTTTAAATTCTGTGTATAAAAGGTCACAAAGTCCATCCACATTTTGAACACCTTATAATAAATTTAAATTATTTCCAGAGGCTGTAATTTGCTATCTTAATTATATTTAATCATGTTTTTAATCTAGTTTCTGTTGTGGAAACACATTAATTACAAAACTGCATTGCACTTTCAAAAATATCTATTTTTTTCTTTAAGATTTAAGGAACAGAGGCCAGAAAACACTAAACACGCACCAAGAGAGAAACATGTTAAAAATGGGCACTACTATTGGTTCACTCATATTATAAAAGAAACAGTGGACATTCACCTAGTTTTTTCAAGGCTTATCTTCTTTTTCTGGCTAGAAATTACTTGTCTATTTTGTCTGTTCTCTTACAAGTTTTTACCTCCTGCAGCCTTATTGGCATCTGATACGGATGAAGATATCTGGAAATTCTGGTCAAATAACAGCTGAGAACCAACCTTTCAAATCCACAGTATGGATGAGGTTAAATTTACTATGCACATGGCATGAAAAACAATCCAGTCATATCATTTAAATATGATTTATTCTGGATGAGTTATATACTGGGCATTTGCAGTTCAGTGACAGAGAAGAAACAGAGATGAGGAAAATTAGGAAATCTTTGACTTTTTTGTCGTGTAGGCTTGCTAACTTTTCTGTTCATACCTGCTCTTAATCCCACACATGATTTTGCTGACTTTACAGTGATGAGTAACTTTCAATGTTTGTGGGATGATTGGCTAATTTTCCAGTTACCTCATTGCATTCCTGGATGGAGTCTCTCTCACTGATTAATTCCATCCATCTCATAAATGACTGACATAATCTACTGATTCCTCTTATATTGATTTAGACCTTTAATTTTGTTGTAAATAGATAGATTCATTTCTTTTTGGCATTCAGTCTTTTGTCACTATGAAATTCTCCAGTGATTTTAATTCAGTTTTCTTCTGTGTGTGTGAAATTTTAAGCCAGGGAGAGACTTTTCTTCAGTTAGGCTTTATTTTTAGGCTCATCCATCCCTGTGCTGGCATGTATCTGAATGAAAGAAATCACTAAGAGGCATGCACATGAATATTTGATCTTACTTTTTTCATCTCTACCATATAAGACAATCAAACATGCATTTTAGCTTCCAGATGAACAACTGTCTAACATTCCCATTTTTATTGTGGTTATTCAGGTATTAGTCTTTTTTTTTTTAGCTTACAGACAAAAGGCTAGTGTAAGTCTCATCCTGTAGACTGGATTCAAAGATTAAAAAAAAAAAAAAAAAGAGAAGGGGAATATAGCAAGAAAGAAATATAGTCTGGAATATGAGAAGAAACAAATGGGGAGAACTGAGGGGGAAAGGAAGAAGCATACATCGTTGTGAAATCACAAGTCAAGAAGAAACCTATAACAAATTTCTTTTAATATCATGCAGGATGCCAAATACCTCAGTAACCCACAGGAACCAGTAGGAGAAATGACACTTAGCAAGTTTCATGAAAATAATAAAAATGATGAAATGGAAAAATTTCAAATTAGTCAGCACTGGGGCTTGAATATCTCAAGTGCATTACAGCTGGGCCCACAGCTGTAAAGGTGAGTGTATGAGCAGAGTAACTTTAGGGATAATGGCATACTCCTAAAGATAAGAAGTCAATCTACTCGTTAACAAGTGCTCCTTACTTCCATGGGAATATCAGCACTCTGACTTCAAAGGGTACTGGGTTAGCCCATGATATTTAGCTGTTACCACAAGGACTGAATTATCAATAGCAAAGCTCTTGAATATGAAAGCAAATGTCTGCAAAAACTCCACAGGATGCTTTTCCAGTCTTCTGAAAAAAACCCACTGAATATCTTTTTTCTTAAGCTTTAATAAATAAACACTTGTGATGGCAGTGACAGAAATTTCACAATAAACAGTGCATATAGTCCTGCAATCAGTCTGACATTCAGTTTTGCTGCAGGAGTGTCAAGACATTCTGCAGTGCAGAAGCTGGGAACTCTAGGAATTTCTCAGTAACTCCTGTATTACTGTAATTAAGCTGTTAAGACCATTTTCCTTGGTTGTGTAAGATGTTTACATAACATTACAACATAGTGCATTCACAGTGATAGAGATTGATAATTTTGACGGGCACTGACACAATTTTATTTCTGATTTTTCTGCCATATGCCATGCAGTAATGATAGTGATAGTTACAAAGGAACTGACTCTTTCTAGCCTCATTAGTAGATATTGTTCCCAATATTTATTCCTAAAAGGAGCAAATGCATTGTTACAGACTATCTGACTGAGTACATCTTGAAGAATTACATTGAATCATTTCAAAATCCCTGAAGAGGTAGTGTGTAACAAACAACTATTTTTGGACTAAGTTATCTTTGGCAGTAGTATCAAAGATACTTTCATCAATGCCTGAGGTTAGAAAAAAGAAGAGTCACAAATGCCATGTAATTTAACCATCTTCTGAACTAGAAATCTATTCAGTCAGAAATATCAGAAAATAAATTCTTTTGTCTCTTTTGTTTCTGAAATCCCTACCTATATTTATAGGATATAGTTTCAGTGATTTCACTGAAATAATTTTGAAAATAGATATCACAGCATGACTCTGGGAATGTAAAATCACATACCTGTAAGGAAATTAATATACCTTTAAGCAATGAAGTATTGATTATCCAAAACAAAAAAGCCTATACATGAATATAGAAATTACTCTGTCTAGTTTTTAATGATAATAATTTACATCATTCGAACAGCAATTGGAACGGCCAAAGCCAGAGCTATCAAACAATAATTTTGGAGTTCCAAGGTCTTTCTTCATACTTTCCTCTCAGCTACGCTGTGGTATCTGTTTTCTTTGGCATCCTATGGGGCTCTTTTTCTACTGAATATGAGTTTGAATGAACTCTCTTTACAATGTAGGACAAGATTTCTTAATTTTTCTTAGAGCTCTGAAATGTGAATGTATTGCATTTTGGTAAGTCATAAAACTGAACAAATACTACCTTGGAAAAAATAATTTTGTAAGTGAGTTTAAATATTAATGCTCTGTATGCCTTATTAAAATTCTTAGAATTAAATAAAAGTGAGTGATGTTTCCCTAACATTGTTTGCAGAAGACAGCTTAAAAGCTAACAATATTTTTTATGCAAGAGGAAAATAAAACATGCTTGAGCCAACAAGAAAAAAATTATTTACTACACAGAAGGCCATATAGAACCACAGAATCATTAACTTTGGAAAAGGTTTCTAAGATCATCAAGTCCAAGTATTGACCTACAATCTGGAATTCATCATGTTCTGAATATATTTCGGAGGGCTGCTATGACATAAGACCCATGGCCAGACACTCCAGGAGGAAAATAATTCTTTTGACTCTCTTTTTAAAAAGAGAAAAAAGCTTACACAGAAAATTTAATTTTCACAAATCAGTTAGCTCTGCACAGTTCCTCTACTGGTACCTGGCATGTCAGTGTCATTGTATCTGAAATGTAACTTTGGAATGTAGTAACCTCTTGAATGAACAGCTCCTCAGAGAAACAGTTTATTTCTCAACAGAGAGAGCTTTAATTTACCTTTCCTTCTCTTGTCTGTTCACCTCTCTGAGAATATCACTGGCAGAGAAACAGAGGTGACGACAGTAGAGTTGAATTGTGTCCACAGCACTCTTACACTCTCAGGAGCTCAGTAAAGCTGAAACCTTAACCTCATTTAAGTGATCAGTGTAATGGAAGAGCCTGTGTAAAGGAGCCAGGCAGCAGCTTAGCAAATTTGCACCTTGAAATTGGCAGACATAAACATATTCCCTGCAGTTCCTTGCATGCAGACTCTGATTTAGATGGAAAAATGGTAGAACTAAAGGGAGTAGGGTAATCACATTGATATGTTGAATGTACATATAAAAATGTTAGAGTGCGTGATTAAAGAGCAATCACAATGAATGCAAAGATTGGTGGAAGAGCCCTAGGAGTGCCACCAGTGAAAATGGCACTTACTGAACTGACTATCCTAAAGCTAGCAAAGAAGCAAATTTGGTCATAGCTCCTGATGGGAAACTCACCAAGAATCACAGAATCACCAAATGGGTGAGTTCAGAAAGGACCTCATTGGGGTCACTTGAGCCAACCTCCCTGCTCACCCTAGAGCACAAGACACAGGATTGCATTCAGGCAGTTCTTTAATATCTGCATCGAGGAAGACTCCACAGCCTCTCTGGGCAATCTATTCCAGTGCTCTGTCACCTGCACAGTAAAGAAGTCCTTTCTCATATTCTGGTAGAATTTCCTGTGCATTAGTTTCTGCCTGTTGTGTGCTGTCCTATTATTTGGTCTAGAAAAGGCCGGCTCCATCTTCTTGAAACCATCCTTCCAGTGTGAAGGAAAAAACTCTATCATGAAAGCCACGCAATGTAGATGGTGTGGTTTCCCACAGAAGTAGAGAAGAATATGTATGATTGAGATCTTGTGCCAGTATATTTAATTGCCGAAAGGTATCCTTCCTTTATCCCCTTCTCCCTTTTTGCTGACACTGCTTCTTGGTAGGAAGGTTTTATCTTAAATGCTAATATTGGTCCACATGTTACAATATGAAAAAAAGCATAAAGACAAGAAGTATCACCATTTAAATGAACAATACTACTCTCTGACTAAAATGTCACAGTAGTAAATATGAAATTAAATGCATATTTAGCAGGTGCAAGGAACAGCATGCAGTATATTAGTCTAAAAAATGTTCATATTGGTAGCTGTCATTCCCATACAAAGAAATTTATCACTGCTCAAATTAGTTCCCCTTTTTTCCTTTTTTTTGCTATCTTTGCACAGTCATACCCACATCAGTATCAGTAGTTTTTCTTGCCAAAATGTGCCTTATTCTTTCATTCCATGTAGATAATCCAAATTTAAATCCATACCTGCAAAGACATTTCTACTCTTTTGAACAATAATGAATTGAATCTGTACTTTCTAAATGTAAGCAATGTTTCATAATAAATTTATGATAAAACTGAGTTCATCTGCAGCTTCTGCATTGTATTGGTCATGTGGATTTTCAAGCTATGGTTATCTCATTAGAACCATTACGTGAAAAAAAAAAAGAAGAATATGAAACTAAACTGTCGTTACAGAATCAACATCATTAACACCATCTGCATCCTTTACTTATGAGTAGTTACAGAAACATTTTTGGATTTATCATAGTCCCCCTGCTTTTGAAAAGCCGTATTTGTGCTTTTTAATTGAGCCCAAAATTAGTACACAAAAAAATGTAATGTATTGGGTGGGAAAAACAGTGAGACTCAATTCTCATTGAAGGACTAGGATCGTCCAAATCCTTCAGGTACTTTTTTTTTGTGCCTGTGTTTATATATGGTTAGGCTTGATTTAACTGTCTAAACCCAAGCATCTTTTTGAGATTTTTTAGGGCAGTCTCAATGGTCTAAATCTGCCATTGTAGAAAGATACATGTTTCTGGTAGGACCTATGTCATATCCACAGGTTTATGTAGCTATCTTGACTACCTTGGGCCATCTTGGATGGACCAGAGGCCATGTTTAGATGACTGATTTGATCTGGTAGTCAGCTCATCTTACACTGGTGCAGGCACATGAGATGGGATTTGATTACATAAATACAACCTCCTTATACAGTTTTGGGCAAACAAGTCTCAAGTTATTAGCTGGTCAGCTAAATAGCTCCTTAGATTCTTCTAACCTCATTTACGATATCTCCATTAATTATGGATCAATGTCCGTTTGACTGAGAGTTTGTCATTAAAGGTATTTTCCTGAAGCAAGTATTTCTTATTTGATATTTTTCATTATTCAGGTAAATTGAGTACTTTTTTAAAATAGGCCAATAACTGTATAGGTAATTAAAAAGAAATGCATTACACAATATAACACTGCAATGCTGAACCACCTTAAAAATACATTTTGTTTACCTCTTTGTCATAAAATATACCTTCATATGTAGAGCAAAAGGTAATTTTTCAATACGGGTCTATGACTTGAGCCATGTGTTTCATAGTTCATAAGTATAAATTATAAACACCCTACCACCCCCCCAAACAAAAAACAACCTAAAACCCCCACAAACAAACATGCAAAAAACCCCCAAACAACAAAGAACCAAAACAGACCCAAACTATTGGTACTTCAGTTTGACTTTTACATGGAACACGTATTTCAAGAAAAAACCCTGTTATGAATATATTCATACTGTTTAATTCAGTTCTTACCATATAGGAGATTTACAGGGAAGTAGAAAAACTGTATTTTAAAAGTTGCCACATAACTGCAGAGGATTAATCAAAGATGTGTCTCTCATACACAAAGAAAATGCATATTGGAAACAAAAATTAATAGCTAGTGGGCAATATATTTACCCCATGATTATTTTTGGAACTAGGAAACCAAAATATAAATACTTGGTTTAAAAAAAACCTGTGTTTTTGCTGAAAATTAATGTAAAATTTAGTACTTTACACCTTCAAATGTGACCTGAGATAGAAATTTTAAGACAACAATAGAACTTACATTAAGAAATTAAGTGTTTTATAAGCTCCTGGTATGTTTTATCAGACCTTTTCATTTTTAAATATTTAAAATAGCTGAGAAGTATAGGATCACGAGAAATGACAAGCAATTCCTTTGGAAAAGAATGTTGAAGCCAGCTCTATAGATATTTCTTAATACAGCATCCATGAAATTTAAAATATTTTAGGTGGTAATCAAAAATATTGTCCCTCTGGGCAAGAAAATTGACCCATTCTCTAGTGAAGCAAATGGAAAATTAAGAAAAAAATATTTAAGAATTAAGGTGGGGTTTTTTTTGGTTTTTGGTGGTTGCTTTTTTTTGTAGTTTGGTTTTGTTTTGTTTTTTGTGTCTGGTTTTTTTTTTTAATCTGGTCTATGTAAAATCCTAATTCTTTTCTTTTTGGGCAATTACCATAAAAGTAAAGTAAATGTACTGCTAAATATACAAGTTGTAATCTGCAGGAGTAAGAATGGTCAATAGTCCCTATAATTTAGCAATTTAAGCAGCCTGCTTGCCCATCAATACCCCTGAACTATTTGCACTCCAATCCAGCTCAAAACAGAAGATTAATTTTGTTTTAATTTAATTTTTCTCCTAAGTCCTTCCATTCTTTGAACATTGCTACTTAGCCTTTTTAGACATTTTAATTGTTTTAAATAGTCAATTTTCACAGGATATATAGGAAGAAATTTTCATTTCAGTAAATGGTGGTTTATGCCTTCCCTGTGCTCTGGCTTTTTTGGCAGCAGGGAACAGGAAGCTCTTTCCCTTATCACATTTTACCAAATTCTTAAATTTCACATACTTGGTTCTTTGACAATAAGTATCTCAATGCAATTGGACTACCATAGATTCTACTAAGACTCTGTGAAAGAACACCAGAGCACTTGTTTCAAGTGGAAAGAAAACCAAAAGAACTAAATTCACCAAATCCAATAAAAGATGCTGTATGTTGTATTTTCATATGGCAGAACTGAACCCATGGAGCTCTGCAGAGATTCATATCATCAGAGGGGAGGCAGTGTTGCTGCCACCTGCCTTCCCTTTGAATTTCTGACAAGAAGGAATAGCACTTTATTGATGCAGATCTCACCCTCTGTACAGGGTTTTCATTCCAGACAGAGAAGCTCTTTTAGTGGCAGTGTTGGCTCCAATCCTCTGACTGCTTTCCAAAAAGCTGCTGCTGAGGGCTAGTATCAGACTTATGAGAAAAGGTATCATAATCCAGTGCTGCATGAATCTGACCAAAAATTTTAGAAGATTTGAACACATACATAGAGAGAAGAAAATTATAAATTTTAAAATTTGGCATTGTCTCCTGTCTATGTAATTCTATTGTGACTTAAGAGAAAAAAAATAAATTTAGGTACTGAGCATATTATTCATAACTTTTATTGAATTGATTTCATATCTGCCATGTACTTATGCCATTAAATTCTACTATGCCATATAAATCTCCACAGCTATGATTACTCTATGATAACTGCATGCCCTGTTGAACCTTCCTGCCTAATTGGTAGTTTACAAGGAAATATCTATGTTGGTTTTGAGATTAGCATCCTGTTTCCTCAGCAACAAGTAATATTTACTTGACATGCTCAAAGTTATTAATGTTTGTGTGTCTGCTTACATAAAATGTAAGTAAGGAAATATTCTGTTCAGATGAGTAGCAAAAATAATAAAAACATTAGTTGTTTGCAAGGGGAATATTTTCTGTGTTACTACAGAATTTCTTGATTCCTGCTCTGGTGCTCATTTTCAGCAGTGAAAACTAGGTAAATCTCAGATGATTTGAAAATCTGAAAGTCATCAAAGAATCTGGACCATAAAGTACTGCAGAACTCTCCATTAGGCTTCACACAGGTACTACATGTAGGAAGTATCTGAAGAAATATCTCTGCCAGCTTGGTTAGAAACGGGATAGCCTGTACTAACTTTTTTAATAAATGGAGTTAAAGGAGTGTCTTGGCTGCATAATACCACATGCAACCAGCTAAGGCATGGGACTGATTTCCCTGAAATCTGCTGGCCAGGATGCACGTAGATGATTTGGAGATTTTGCTATTTATTTGCATTTTTTCTTCATGATTCTCCAAGCAGCAAGAGGAAATCCTTTATCCTTCACAGTCCTACAGATCTTGGGGCAGTTGTTGATCCAGTTGTCACAATTCTTCCTCTGTGAAAACCCCAGAGAAGAAAATAGATTTCAGCAGGATGACAGAGCACCTCAATAATATTTCAAACCACTTTAAGATTTACCTGCAAAAATTCCCAGCCATAGAACCTTACAGGTTTTTGATCTGAAAACACGTAACAACTTAACTACCCATTACTAAAGGAAATATTTTGTCACAAGAAGAAACATCATTCTCCCATGCCTAGAAAATTTGATAATGAAACAGCTACTTTCTGGACAAATGCTCAAACCAACACTGAAAGACATCTGTCAATACTGACAGACATTTAAATTTGCACAGAATTTTTCGGAGTGCACTGTTTCTTTCTTTAGCTTCCCTATAAACCTTTCATTGCCTTTCAGCCCCACTTCTCCCAGTGTAATGTTCATTTCTGGCAGCATCTCTGTCCTGCCCCCATCAGCAAAGAACTTTCTACCACCTCTATTACTTATGAATAACTGGCAGGATCAGAGGTTATGCAGTTCACATATCTGCAGGAAGTTGCTCCCTATCCAATTTAGAAGCTAAATACTGAATTCTGAGGTGCAACTGAGAAATTCCTGGACCAGAACCAGCAGGTAAACAAGGTATAGTATTTGGTAGTATTTGGGTGTTACAAAGAACAAAGTTAAACTAGACAGAGACATTCCCTAAGACTAAACCTTCCAAAAATATCTTCCATGGTGGCTAGAGAAAAACATCCCTTTTTCAGTGAAATGTGGAAAAAAAATTAAAAAATAAATATAACATGATACAGCAACTGTTGGAAAATACAGTTAAATGAAAAGCAGACAAGAAGGTCTGAAGGGAGAGATGAATTTCCCCGACTCTTAGAGATTTCTGAACACTGAAACATACAGGAGTGCTGGTCTACATAATCCCTGTTCAATGCACATTTAGAGGGTCAAGTAAAAGGAGTAAATTACAGTCTTTTGCTATTCTTGTCCTTTAAATCCGAGTTTCTCTTCGTCAACCTTTGCAACATTTTTATTGATTGCATACGTTTGGAAGCTCAGTGTAGACACAAATTCACATAATTCTGCTAATTTTGCATAATATAGAGATCATGTTTAGGGACAGTGGAAATTTCTCCTCCCTGCTACCAGGGCTCAAATCTTCCCAGCAGTCATCTGTGAAAAATGCTGAAAAATAGTCCTAAAGGTTCATGTCTGTGTTAAAATCAAAGAAAACATTATGTATACATCATAATTTTCTTCCATTTCCTTATCTCCAGTTTCTCCTCAGCAGTTTTGGAGGTGTCTGTTTTTTTTCTGTTCTTCTCTATAGTGCTATTTTTTTCTGCAGCTCTTAAAAGTTCCCTATCATCTTATCATTCTCCAAGAAAGGATTTTCTTGAGACAGAATGGCTGCCACTGTGCCTCAGTCCCTCACATCCTCTTTCCCAATATCCATCTTTTTTAAATGATATCTTTCTGATTCTTAAGACACTTGTTAAGGAAAATTTTGTCTTCTTACCCGAGAGAGTTTGCTCTCTCATTGTCCTCTGGATCTACTGGAGTGCTTCTTGTGGAATATTCTTTCTTACTTGCTTAAGTTACCCTCTCTTTACAAGTGGGTTCCCACAGCCAGCTGTAAGAAGGGAGTCCTTGCTGCTTCAGTTGTGCTGCTGCTCCCAGCGTCTCAGAAGCCATTCCCTCAACCTCCATATCTTCACTCAGTGCAAATGTACAAATTCACGGGCACTCCTCTGCAGAGTCTCATGCTCTCACAATAAGGCTGTTTCTGGACCACTGGGCATAGTGCATAGGAAAAAAAGACTACCACCTGACTTATGTGTGACACTTTTCAGTATGGAAATTTCATAGCCAGTAATAGCATTCTTATCTTTAGGTGTATGCATTTTAACATCCATAATAAACAGTCCTTGAGATAAGGCAAAACCTGAAAGATTCAGTTGAATCCTACAAGAAACATGCCTGTTACTTCTCATGAAGACTCTATTTTTTTTAAAGTTCACCATGACAGAAATACCATTTGTTAATTCTCTTAGATTAAGTTCACAAAACCACTAGCCCTATTTCCAGTAACATAAGAATCTGAGTAGTTTCCGAGTACAGGAAGATTCATTTTGAGACAGTTTGCTTTGTCCACATCACTTGATTTTAATCTTGTTCATTTGTCACTGACAGCATCACCTGCTGAGCTAAAATGTTTTTCAGACTGAAACTGGAGGATGGGCAACCAAGATTAATGGCCCACAAATCACATGTTAGGAAGTGGTTTTCTTTGACCAGCACTGAATCCCCATTTATGTTATTGTTGGATGGCAGTCGGAAACTGTAGTTAGAAAACAGTGCACATTTTTCCTTTATAATATTTCATTTTCGGTCAACTAACCCCCAAAAGTTGTCAGATTCATCACTTAAAGACACCATCTGCTGACCTGTCATGGAGGGTGGTCAGAACTGTTGCAGTGGAGCATTTTTTCTCCCATATTTGTGTCTAAAAGCAGCCATAGGAGAAAAGGGTTTATTTAAGATACAGACCTACACTGAGTTGTTTTGTTGGAGGATTCTCCACATGATTAACATTTACCAAGGCAACAAAGAAATAGATGAAGAGGGAAAGTAAAAGCAGTGTGTTGCACAGGACAAGGTTCTTGTATAAAATGTGAAATTTAAGTGGTTTTTTTCTGTTCAGCCAGCTCTGCTAGACACACACATCTCATCCCTGGTTCACTGGGATTTTATTGGAACCACTGAATGTAATAGAGTGCAGGCAGATGGTGAAGCCGAGGAATATCATTGGTGCAATTTTAGTCTTTTTTCATGCCATACATTCACAATTTCTGGTTTGCTGACTGTGTGCATTTGCGAGACATCTGACTTTGAGGCAAGGAAAAGCAAACAATATTCACTTACACATTTCTGGTGCAACTGGTTTTCAGTCATAGCAGCACAGACCCACAAGATTTATTACAAGACAGCTTACAATTTAAGTTAGATATTCCAGAGATGTGCCCTGCAACTACTACTCCCAAGAAGTCCAGCAGCAAATATCCAGGCTCCCTATTGCACTAAGATATGTTCTTCTGAAACCTCATGCAATTTTTCTTAGATCACTAATTATTTTGCATTGTAACCACAAAAATTTTCCTGTTTTTTTGCTATGCCCCACAGTTAAGTAAGAAAAGCTATAATAAGTGTATAAAGACCACATCTATTACTATCAAAAATACAGCTTTGATTTAACTACATATGAGTGCTAAACACAATTTAAATGTAATTTTGGCAGTAGTCATTAGCATGATATCCTAGCCAAATATGCAGATATCCAATGGATAAATACCTTTTTTCCATGAAAGCTCTTTCCCTCACCTACAAAACTACATTATCCTGTTTCCAGCAAATGCTAAACTGTCTTCAGGCAAGTCTGCCTCTCATTCCTTTAGACGTGTTTCCCATTCCTCTGCTCAGGACATATCATGTAATGAGAATTGGTGATTTCAGATGTTTACTAGCTAGCTAAGAAGAGCCTCAGAGACCATGAGGTTCATTTGTTTCATTCTGTGGGTCAGCAGAGTCTTTCTCTGTGGCAGTTCAAAGGAAAAAAAGACCACCATCGCCAGTGACTATGAAAAAAACCCCAAAGTGAAGCATCTTTGTGTCATTTTTTACCAAACAGTATGGCGTTCTGAATAATCTGGGATCACTATGGATGATAATAGGACTCATAATAGGGTTCAAAAGTCATTTCCAAGAGGAAATATTTTCTTATATTTTGACAAATTGTTTAGGCAAAAAACTCTAGGTTTCTAGAATATTATGACTCCCAAAATTTTGTTCGAAAACCATCAAGCAGAAAAATGCTCTGTGTCTGAATATTCTTTGTTCATCAACGGACAGAAGCAAAGGCTTGCTTTCCTTCTGTTGTGGCTATTCACCTGTGGTTCTAAATAAAGAACATATAGAAACTCAGTGTCTCTGTTGGGGTTTTGCCTCTGCTCATCATCAAGGAACAGAACTCGTTATGATCCATAAAGACATGTCCCAAGAAGTATATTTATATCAAAGGCTCATTAGTCTAGAAGTAGTAAATACTATGTTGTCTTTCCAGTAAGACATAAATGAACACTATCCGCTGAGTCTGACCTTTCAAGTATTTCCATTTCTACCTTGTTCAGCTCAGCAAGAAACAGAACATGGAGGAAAGAATTTACATCATCAATTCCTCCTCAGAAAGTTTATAAATCATCATTTTAGCATTTTTGCATAAATGTGAGCATGTTCTTATCATAATCTAACTAGGTTTGTCTGATCATCCCTTCTCCCTTCAAAACCTTTACCTATATGACACTGCCCTAAGCATCTGCTCAGGGGCGAAGGCTGAGCCATTGCTATTAAAAACACTACTAAATAACTGGAGCTCTCCAGGAAGGGGAAAAAGAAAAGACTGGAAACTATGGCATTTTCTCCTCTGCCTTCTGCATTTTAAACCGGCATTATGCACCATGACTTTGGGGCAGTAACCACACAAAGAGCCATTAAATCACATTTTTAGAAGTTTCCTTGGGCAGAAGGAGGTCCAGGCCTTTGGTTGCACACACTCCTGGTGCAGCTGTGCTAGTCAGCTACTCCAAGGAGCAAAGTGGGGACAGGAGATTTGGTCCTTAACATGGTCTTGCTCCTTGCCATGCCCCCCTTTAAGTGATAAACTTCTCTCACCACACCATGTTGGTGTCAAGGTTTCCTGTGTCTCTAAAATGGACAAGAACATGTCAAAGTCATACTTTGACATACATTACTCCCCTAAACTGCTGAGCACTGAGGAGAGGGCCCCTTCCAGAATCGCGAATTAGTAACCTGGTTGCCATCATTTTTCTCAGATGTGTTTTTAATAGAATTTTGTTCTGGCTCAATTCTTTCTTTGTTTTCACTTTCTTTTTTTTTTTTTCCCCAGTGGATGGATTAACATGGTAGCTGTTGCTGTTTCATCACTAACAGATGGTAATCAAAAACTGTTTAAAGAAATCTAACAAACATTCAAGTGTGATTTACTGAGTGAAACTGAGAACACTGCCTTCCTGCTGCTGATGTACATCATCTTTTCAATAATTACCTACAGATTTCTTTTCACATTCAATAATGTTAGTTGCGGGAGTAGGGCTTGTATCTAAAATATTGTACTGGTATTAAAAATTAGAGGGAGAAAACAGCTCATTTCACCTTACTATAGCAGGGGGTTTTTTTGTTTGCTGGAATGGACTTGTTTTTGTAGTAGTTCACTGTTTTTTCTTTTTTAAAGAGCTGTCTTTAAAAACATATATATTTATTTATTAATTTTTCTTTCTGCTACAGTTTGTGGTTGGCATATTTTTTTTCCTAGTATATTTCAGCAGCTACTTACTGAAGCATATTTCTTATATGTTACTAAGAAGATATGCTTGGCTCTCTTGGACATCAAGTGGGACCTGTTATTCATGCTTATGAACTTTGAATAATGCAATGGCACCTCGTAATCCTCTTACATGTGAGGATTTTCAGCTACGATTCAATGCCATGTGAGATGCTTTCTTTGGCTTTTGAAACTGGCCTTCACATGTGTGCATGTTACCTGAAAAGCTCTTTTATTCAGAGGGGTTTTCTTTTAGTTTAATACCCACGTGATTCTTCTTAAACATAAGCCTGTGTACCTGTGTAATTCAAAATGCAAAGCCTTCTCCAGAACGGTGAGGTACACATAAACTATTTACTAGCCGCCGCATACTTTGTTACACTGTGAAAAGTGCATTTGTGACCTTAGTGCCACCATAAAGTCCAGAGAAAGTTTTTGGGACTACTAAATCTTTGGGTTTGGTAGTGGCAGAATTACAGTGAGTGGAATTTTTAAAATAGCTCTTTTAAGCATGTTTAAAGTGATAACATATCCATCCCAATGATTTGATATCTAGAAGAATCTTGCCATAGTTAAAGCTGCAGAAAAGCACTTGGGAAAGTATTTTACAGCAGTGTTTTGTGACCCAGGTCTAAAACTGGGCTCTGAGTTTAGACATTTTTGTGACTATCACATCTCACCAAGCATAATACTCAGTGATGTAGAGGAATGGAAATTCCTGCTGCAGTACTTCAGGCTTTCAACTGCTGTGTAAGTAATGTGCTGGTGCACAACCTGCTCATGAGGTGCTCAGATCTAGCCATGAGAAAACTGGTTGCAAAATGAGTTTAATGTCTAGCTGAATTTAGAACTGACATAAATACCAGGATTAAGTGTGTAACAGCTTCCAAATGTATTCTTAATTACTGTTGTATATTTTAATGTGTTCAAAGAGGGTGTTCCCTAAAGGCATCTGGCTATTAATGAGTTTTATTATGGGTCACTGAACAGAGAGAAAAAAACCAAATATAGACAAGCACAAACTCAGGGTTGGGAAGGGATTATTGAATAATTAGCCATATAGTAAAATAGCAACAGGACTTACCCATCCTTCAACCACATGGAAAAAACCTAGTTGATACACAGGTTGCCTAAAAAGAGCAAGTAGCAAAAGAATTTAAATTTCCCCGTGAGAGATAGTTCAACATAAACTTAATGTGAGATGAAGGAATAATCACTCAAAAGAGGTATGACCATGGTTTACAGTGAGCTTCTTATAATCAAGGAAAACCACAACTGATGTCATGTTGATTCCCACAGCTGCTAGCAGCACTAATCTGCCCTTCTGTAAATCAGTGCAAAAGAACCACTTGCTTGCAAATACAGGAAATTAGTGTGTTGATAAGATTAGTGAATAATAAACTTGATGTCACTGACATCTCTATTACCCCACTGAGTAGAAAAAGACTTTATGGAATCCTGTCTGCTCCTCAATGTCTCTTTTCAAAGATTTGTGACTGCTGAAATCCAAGGCAAGGTTTTACAGTGAAATAGACTTTGGCTATGTGCACAGTATAGAATTTTGTAATCTCCTTTATAACATGCAGTCATATTTCCATTACCTTGTATTTCTTTTTGGTACTGATGAGACCACCATAATATGTCTGCCTAATGCAAAAGAACTAGACTCTTTAAAAAAAGTGCATGAACTTTCAAATCTCCTGCTTCCCTCCTCCCCCCAAATTGGATGCTATTAGAAGTTCCTTATTTTAAACTATCTTTTGATTACCTTAATTAAAAATCAGTTGGTCTTGATGGAATATCTTTTAATCAAGACAAAACCTGCAACTGAATCAATGACCTAAATGTCTCATTCTTTGTGCTCACACCAGACAGTGCATATGGCTGTATGAAATGTCTTAAATCCACTATGATATTAAGGAACATTAAAACACAGAGATAAGAGTCTGTGACCCTGTGGTGGGTCAATGCTGGAGCTGTCTGTTCCTGATGGGCTGAACCCCATGGAACGGACCTGTGCTGGAGCAATTTGTGAATAACTATAGCCTGTGGGAAGGACCCTGCACTGGAGCAATGGAAGTGTGTGAGGAGTCCTTCCCCTGAGAAGGAAGCAAAGGCAGGAACAACGTGTGATGACCACGACTCACATTTCCCATCCCTCTGCAGCACTGAGGGGAGGAGGTGGAGAATCAGGAACAAAGTTCAGCCCAGGAAGCAGGGACGGTTGGGGAAAGGTGTTTTTAGGATTTGGGTTTGCTTCTCTTTATCCTACTATGGTTTGATTGGCAAAAAATTCAATGAATTTCCCCAAACTGAGCCTAGTTTGCCCATGATTGTAATGGCTGAGTGATCTCTCCATGCCCTTATCTCAAAGTATGAGCTTTTTGTCGTAGATTCTCTTCTCTATTCAAGTCAGGTAGGGAATGACAGAGAGGCTTTGGTGGGCACCTGGTATCCAGGCACAGCCATCCCACCACAATATGATCTTACTTTAGTATGAACCCTACCCTGAGCTGTTTATCAGTATAAACAGAGCAGGAGGGCCATGGCTCCCTTGGAGAACCAGTAGTCAGTACACGGATGTTAAAGGATGTCCTATTTGTCTTCTGGATGAGAAGGTGACTGGCACTTCTTTCTATGCCACTTTTATCTGGATATAATATTTTTTATTTTCTGTAGGGAAGCTTAACTTGGGGCTTTTGTGGCTGTACCTGCAAAACAGCTAGAAAATTCCTGAGATTGAGGAGATGCATTTTTCTTTCAGGATACTAAGGTACCTATAGTAAACCTGATTTTAGAAATCAATAGGAAACAGTAGATAACAGCACTACTGATGCATTATTCCTGTTAAAATTAAACAGTAAATGTGAAGTTACTAATTTTTTAAATGCGATGAACTTCACTTATGGTCCAAAGTATAAACTGAGTATTAGACAGTTTAACAATATTATAAAAATCTCAGAAAGAATAACATGGATACATTATAGGAATCTGAAAAGAAAACCTCTGGGAGATGAGCTAATGGCAGCAATTATACAATATGTAGCAGGATAAAAGTTCAGCAGCATAAATATTGATGGCAATTAGCTAGGAATTAAATGCACATTTAAAAAGGTAAGTGCTCTATGAGAACTGAATGCTTCAGCAGAAATCTTGTTTGGAAAATGCAGTGGGAGATTATTTCCCAATGTTGTGCTGTATCATAAACACACCACTACTAGAGGTTTTTGATTAAGTGGAAGAGATGAGATTTGTTTCTCTGAAACTTAAAAGCATCACACAAGCATACAAAATGAGAAGCAGCTTAGAATTAGACTGCAACAAAGGAGACTTGGTTTTATTCCTATAACAAAGTCACTGTAAGTCACCCCAAAACTTACTGCATCCCCAGCTGATAACAACTGTGTCTTGTCTCAATAATATATATATATATATATATATATCCTGTCTAAATATTTGCATATTAGTTTATAGAAGGATTGATATGAGATATATTTCAGCTACTTAAATTGCTTCACATGGATATTTGCACACCAATGCCACAGCTTCACAGTTAATTTGGGCAGGCATAAATAGGCTCTTCTGCTGAACTAGATACTTTGCCCTCTCCTCTCCCTGGCTGCACTACTCCATCCCTATAGTACTGCCCCTTCCATTTTGGCAGAATTTGCTGTAATTTCAGTCTCTTTCTCTGGGTTGATTCTCTGGTTCAGACCAGAGTTGTGCAAGCACAGATGAAGGGCAATGCCAAGGCGAGAATGGGCAGACCTGAGTGGGGGGCTGGTGTTAAGTTCCAGCAGCGATGCCAGCATATTCCAGTTTGGGCTGTTTGGGGAACCATGCCATCACTAAGGAGAATTAAGGTGAGACAAAGACTGATCTGTCAAATTCAGGAGACAACAGCTGGTCTAACAAAGCAACAGATGGTTTTCTAAGAAAGGGCACTAATACTTGTTTTATTAACCCACTCCTGAAATAGAAAGTCATTCTGGGCAGAAAGATGGTAGGAAGATTTACAGGTTATGGCTGTTCTCAGTGAATCATCAATCGTTCCTCTGCATCTTCTGGAAAAGCAAAAAAGGTTTCAGTAACTCTATAAGGGGAAATATCTTTGTAAACCTCAGCTTTTTTTATCCTGTAGAGACATGGGAGGCAGACACACACTAATTCACTGCTGGCAAGAAGAGTTGATAAGACTTATGGTGCAGAGAACCCTTGGTAATTCATATACCCAAGAAACAAAGAAGAAATTTTGGATGGAGTGACAGAATTGTCCAGGTATTGTTCAAGCTGGTGTTTTCTTCATAACACCAGCAAGCAGAAAAAGCACAGCTAATATAACAAAACCCAAAGTCAATTTCTATTTGGTGGCCCTCTGGAGAGGGGTATCTAGAGCCTAGCCCTCAGACATAAGAGATATGAAAACAGGCTCCTAGATCCTGAGCTGTCACTACAAATCAGGCCATGGCCAAAACTCTATGTATGGTTGTGGAAGTTACCTCCACAGAGGAAAAGATCACTCAAGAACCTGATGGATCAAGGACACTGGGATTCATGGCTGAAGGGAAGGAGGCTTCCTATTTCCCCAGTGCTAGGTGTGTCTGGATACTTCCCATGCCAAATATCTGCTCTGTCCTTCACCAGACATAAACACTGGGTTAGAACCCTTGAAAAACTGTGTAAAAGGGTAACTGTAAGGCTAGCCTGTTACTTTAGGAAGATCTTTTACTAAGAAATTTAACATAATGCAAATGTCAGTGGGACAGAATCCTTGACAAATGGTGACCTTCTGCACCTGGATAGAGATCTTTCTTTTTCAAACTCAGCACAAGTTTTTTTTTTTTATATTTTTATCTAGCATTTTTATTTACATATCTTATAAATATTTTCTAACTTGTATGTTGAAAATAAGTACTTTGCATTTATGCTAACACTGCTAAAGAGTGAATTTTAAGAGGAACTGATTGCCATGACTTTGTTTAAGATGAAAAACATAATACTTGAAGCCAGACAGTGCTTAACATCAGCTTCACAGAAGAATCAGACAATATGCTTGGTAATCTATTCATGAATGCTCATATTTATTCACATTATACAAATTTATATCAATGTAACTTACAATGTTACACATTGCTCCTAGGTATCTTGAAAAAGCTTGTCTTGCCTCACCACTTTTATTCCCAGTTTTAGCAAGTCCCACTTATCTTTTAATAAGATAAATAATCTTCAAATAAGATAAACTTCAAATGATGAGGCCTATGACAATCTAACTTTTGTCCCAGAGTGAGCATTTTATTCTCTTTAGATGGTGCCAGAATGTCATAAATGTTTATTATCAGCCTTTATTATAAGACTTAGCAACTTACTGAGTATGATTTTTCCACTACTTTGCACAGTGCAGAATCACTCACATCAGAGCAATGGGAGTGTTAGGTGACTACTGAACGGTTATAATCAGGAAAAGTATTTGACAACTATTTAGCACTTTCTTTGCATGAATATAAATCACAGAATATACAAGGAAGTAGGAAAGAAGAGAATAAGATGCCTTAATTGCCCTTTATCAACTACTTTTGTTGCAAAGGAAGTTTTCATTTGAGAAACATTCCCTATGTTGATGTTGATGTTTTTAAAAATCAAAGCTATATTAAGAAATTATGGCACTGGAGGAAAAATAGCCTATGTCATTGAATTATACAAATATCAAAATTATCTCTCTTTTCAAAGAACCTCAGATGAGAGAAAATTGTGTAGATCTCAGATGCAGTTGTACAAATAATGAGAAAATGTTTGGGTTTTTTCTTTCTATGACAACTGGAATACTTCTTGTTACACCTAGCAATTCAAAATGGAAGCTAGAAATATGAGGTAGAATACGCATATTCACTCAAAAATATAGAAGTATCTATAAATAAGAGAATAAATAGGTATAGATTTGTGGAGTTACCTCTCTCAGAACTGTGAGTGAGACTCATAACCTGAGTATCCCTGAAGAGGGTTCTGACCAGCATAGCATGCCAAAATACAAAGAACTTTAAGAAACCTACTTCTTGTCTTCACCTGAAAATATATCATTATAAGGAAGATAATAGCTCTTACTTACTATAATATATGAAATGTATAATAACTAAAAATGAATAAGGAAATAGCTATAGGTATTAGATTATAAATAATGGGTTGCAAAATCTCTGAATTATATCATTCGTACTTTGGAGGAAAACTTTCTTCTAGCTAGTAGTTCTAGAACACTGTGGCTAGCACAGGTCCTTCCCGTGAGAACATTTTGCTACATTTCATAAACAAAGATAAAGTTTGGATGTTTTGCTAACAATGTCTCCGGATTAGGTCAGTTTGGGCTTGGCCAGTTGGGCCTAGGGGGAGGTCTTGGGCTGACCAATCTGGGTGACCTTGAAGACTCTATATATATGGAAATCAAAATAATAAAGACACCTTCTCTCTTTCCTTGTCTGAGAACCTGGGTCATTTCTCAGCTAGCGGCTCAACAGCAACAGAACCCTTTACTGTTTTCTTAAGCCCCTGTGTTGAAACACCTCAAATGGTCTTATAAAAATAAGTGGGACAATTTAGTGTGCAAAATAATAATTATGTATGTGTCTGAAGGACTGAAGTTTGAGCAGCCAAATTACTTGATTTGTGGGTGCTCTCAGGCAGCTAGAATTCTTAATAGACAAAATTATGGGTGAACCCACTGAAGGTAAAAATAACACTCACAGCTTTCAAGAGCTGTGTTAGAAATGCGAGCCACCAAATAAATTACCATCTACAGATTTACATAAATGGAAATATGAAAGCATCATTCTTCAGACATTCTGAATACCACTAGAGCAAGAAACGATTTACTTGAAGCCTAAAATGGGTTGTTGCTGGATTCAGAAAAACACTTTGTCCTAGTAGATCAATATCATAATATGGTCTAGAATCCCAGCACAGTCCTGAAAGTTTACCAAAATGATTTGGAATGAGTAAGAGTGATATTCAAATACTCCTTCAAGTACTTGTCTGCTAATAAATATAGTAAAATGGCTGTATTCTGTGATGAAGGGGAAATTCAAAATCAAATAGTAATTAAAATTTATTGAAAGACAACAGCAAGCTATCCAAGGTAGCTAACAAGAGAAGTGATACTTCACTTTCTTAAAACGGACCTAGATTCTCACTGAGACTTGTTGCAGTGGATTAGCCCCATGTACTTCCCTGCTTTTGTCCCATTTATGACTTATGTTCCAGAATGTTCCCCCAGTAAAACATCTCATTAGTTTAAAGCTTTGTACCCTCCCTCGCAGTACAGTCACTGGTTTGTACCCCTGTCCTTCCCCCTTGGACCTTCCCTGGTTGGCCCTTCAGGGCTGGACACGCCCCATTCCCCCCCCCCTCTTTTAACGCTGCACAGCTTTTGTTCTGGTCTTTTTCATTCCGGATTCCTGCTGCCCCGCTACCGACTCCCGTTCTCCGCCCTGCTTGCCTTCCCTGCGATCCTACAATAAACCTGCTGGAATCCCAAGCGCAAGAGCCTACGCCTCCTTCATTTCTACCGCTTTCCCAACACACTACTGTCCCCCCGGGTGCAGCAGCCGCCCGTGTGCTTCCCAGCCACGGCGCGTCCGGAACGTGTTCAGCGTGACCGACTGCCTTTCATTGCTGCTTTTCGGCGTTCGGCCGCTTTTTGGAGGGCAAAGCAGCAAAGACTGGGCAAATGTTTTTGATTTTAAAAAATATGGTGTTTTGAGAATGGTATTTAATAAACTTTGATACTGTATTATCTTCTTTCATGAAAGTCTGAAGGATAAATAAAAACCTCAGATAAAATTATCATCAATTTCACTGAGTAAAGCTACTCGCTTCTAGTTAATACCCAACTGTTTATTTTTCCAACATCAAATCTGCTGGGAATAAGGTGTAAAAGTGCAATAGACTTTTCATTATTATTGCTTGATGTCATATGGATCTTCCAGACAGGAGCAGGATGAAGGAATCTTTTTTTCATTTTCTTTAGTGCCTTAAGCCCTGTTTCCTAGTAATCTCAACAGTGTAACCAACAGGACTGTAGAGTCAGGCAAGGGACTTGAGCATGTCTGTTTCAGCCAGTAAAAGTAGTGGAATATATATATATATATATATATATATATATATATGATATATGTGGATGATAAACTATTATCAGATTTAGCAGTTTAAATAGTTGTATGTTTAAAATAAAGCAGAAAGGAAAATAAAAATAACATGATTAACCAACAAATTGAAGTAGTCTTTGAAGCCAGGAAGACACTGAAACTCAGTCTTGGTGAAGTAAAGAGGAAAATAAAATTATGTTACATAAAACATAAATTAAGTGGCTTCAAAGGCAATCTGAAGTGCAAGTGTTGAAAGCTTACAGAGGGAGAAGGAAAACAATTTCACTGATATAAAGGAAAAGATTTAGTAAGGAAAACTTTATATTCATCATTTTTTTCTGTATGATTCAAGTTAATGTCACGGAAATGAGCTTATTCATAGAAATTTAAAATGAATCCCAGTTTTCCTTCCATATCATATTGCTACTTCCTACAGCTTTAGATGATGGGGGACTCTTAGTCACACCCACTCTGCCATATAAATTTAAGCTCCCAGAAAGTTAGGTTACTTAGAGAAACACATAGCTTCTCAGGTGCCAGGTGTTGTTGAAGAGCTCAGAACCTTAGTTCTCAGTATCTCAGAACAGGACTGAAAATATTCCCTGTTCCTCCACAGTGCACCAAGCCATCCACCGAGGGATGTTAGACTGCCAGCTTGGTGAGCTGCAGACTGGCCAAAGACTGACTTTAGCAAACAGACAACATGGAATTAGTTCTGTTTAGGTTATCAAGGAGAACAGCACAGCTGGCAGACTACATGGTGCTGAGGATTGGTAACTACATTACGTATGTTTCAGGAGGGGTTTCAGACTTGCTCTGCTCTGCTCTGTGTTGGGAACAGAATGCCTATTACGACTTAGATACTCAGACCATATTTGCTAGTTTAATTTCATCTGAAAGAAACCTATTTTTGGTGCTTTGTTACAGCTTTGTGAAGCCAGCCAAAAAAAACCAAAAAAAACCCCAAACCCAGAAAATGGAGGTTATTGGGAGATTTATTTAGAAAAATTGACCCTTGATCTCAAGCAAAATGCTCGTGCAGAGACTCACTCACTGATGATTAACTTGAAGAGAAGCGTCTGGTCAGATTCAGATTGCTTTTGTTGGCAGCAATGAAAATGGATTTTTGGCATGCTGAAAACATGGAGGGAAAGACCTGAGCTTGTGGAGCTTTCTTCATTTTTCTTGATCAACTTTTAATTAAGGAATCAATTTTAAACCAGATTGCCAGGGAGTAAGAAGACCAGTGTTTCCTCCCCAATACTACAGAAAAAGCAGATGAGTTCTTTTCATCCTTCTTTACCAGACTTGGCAGATATACACCTACACTAAAGCTAGTCTTGGCTAATAATGAAGATGAAGCACTGTCAAAAATCAAGATGAAAAAAAGATTAAAAAGTTGATGCCAGAAAAAAAGTGAGAATTTAAATCACAATAACTAGTCATAACTGAATAGTAGAATTGGAAGGAATGAAAATACCGAATTGCTAACAAAACAAAACAAAACAAGACAACAACAACAACAAAAAAAAACCAAAACAAAAAACCCCTCAGTCTTTATTGGACACATATGTTTACAGGAGGTGATGCTGTGACTTGCTAACCATGAATGTTCACTCCATTACAAGGTAAATTAAATTTAAAAGGTGTACAAGTTCTTAGCAGAAGAATATGATAAATAATGCTGAGCTCTCATGGATTCTTTGCAAGGTAATACGCCTAATTTTACTGAAGCCCTTTGAAACCTTAAAATACAACAGATATAGTGTTTGATGTGGATAGAATTTTACCATTCCACATTGGTTTTGTGCTTTTTAAAAAACAAAACTTTTTAGTCTTTCACTCAGGCTTTGAAGCTTACAGGTTGTGGAGTACAGTTTTTCTGTGGATTACAAACACAGCTCTGCCATTTGTCATGGACTCATCCAGACTGCACTGGAACACAGCAAAGCAGAGCACCTGCAATACATCATTTTATCATTGTATGGGGCAACACCACAGAATAGGTTTCTAGAAGAAAGAAAAAAGGAAAAAATAGTCCAAATTCTCAACACTATTTTTGCTATAAAACAAAAGTAAAGGGACCTGCATTGGAAGTCTCATTCTCATTTTTAGGAATAAAATGGTGATATGGATGTCATCAGGTCTCAATGGATGCAATCAACAGAATAATATTGCTGTCTCTCTACCAACTGGCAAAATGAAACACAAGCTTTCTTAGGTGTTGCAGGGTTTTGGAAAATTAACTTTTCAAATTACAGACTGACTACAAACCCTCTCTATCAAGTGACCTGGAAGAAGAACAATTTAAAATGCAGTTTTAAATAATGACAGGCTTTTAAAAAAATAAACTAGGAAATATTTCATGCAGTAACTATTCAGCCAGTCCAGGCAGGACAAAATACTAAAAATGTGCTCTACATGGCAGTCAGGGAGAATGGCTCTACCTGGAGTCTCTGGCAGAAGGCACTAGAGAAGACTTCAGGTTAGACTTTATTGGAGTTGGGGATACAAAAATCTGAGGCCAACCATATTCCAACTGAAAAAGAAAACTTGGCAATGTATGAAGGGGTTTGAGCAGAGGTTTGAGTTTCTTCAGAATTTAGTGGCCCTGAAGCACAGCTTCTCCTGACACTGGAATGCTTGCTGTTCAAAGGGATTGTTTCTTTTGCAGCTTATGCCACGTGGAGTAAGTGGGTCTCACTGATCACACAACAGATTCCGACAGGACACCATAGTCACCCAGAAATTTTGGAAATGATCATGGATGGGCCAAAAGGCAAAGATCTTGGAGTACCACCAGAGGAGGAGATGATGTATTTTGAAGAGGCCCCATCGTAAAATGAACTACATATTGCTGCTAGGGTAGAAAACTTGGTTGTAAAAGTATATCACAAGAGTGAGGACACTGAAGAACATCACCAGCAGGTAGATCAGGCTGCTAGTGTTGAAGTGTCTCAGGTGGGTGTGGGCTGGCAACATAAGGGTTAATTGGAGGGCTCCCTGACACCCAGGCCAGCAAGGCAGGGATGCAATATGAGATGGGGTCATGATCAAAGTGTGGATTCAACCACGGACACTGTTGCACAGGTTATTCACACATGTGAAACATGCATCGCAATCAAGCAGACCAAGCAGTTAAAGCCTCTCTGGTATGGAGGACAATAGCTGAAATATAAATGGGGAGGTCTGGCAGACTGATTATCCCTCACTCCCACAAACCTGCCTAGGCAAGTGCCATATGCTTACAATGGTGGAAGCAAACACCAGATGGCTGGAAACATATCCCATGCCACTGCCTGGAATACAATCCTGGGCTTTGAAAAAGAACTCTTACGACAACATGAGTCATACAACAGGATTAATTCTTAAAACAGCCTCAGACACCTGGGCAAAGAGCATGGCACTGAGTGGGTTTATTATAGATCCTATCGTGCACCAGCCTCTGGAAAAAGCAAACGTTACAATTGTGTGTTAAAGACTATATGACAGCAATGTATGCTTGTGCTGGGATGTTCAAACACTAGGATACACATAGAGCAAAAGCTGCCTGGTTAGTGGCCCCACCCAACCAGAACTGGCTTTGTTAGACAACAATCAAACACACCAGACCACCTCTCCTGCCTCAAAGAATTACTGTGATATGTGGAATTAAAAGCATTGTAAATTCAACTCAATGTATAACTTCAAGAAATGCCCCACAGGTTTAGGGAATGGTATCTTTGTGTGTATATAAAAGAAAGGAAAGGATGCATTGAAAAATGTGAGACCCGGGCATGATATAAGTAGCACAGAATAAGGAGTAGATATGATCCTGATTTTGGCTGGGAGGGAATTAATTTTCTTCCCAGTAGCTGGTACAGTGCTGTGTTCTGGGTTTAGAATACAAATAATGTTGATAAGACAGTGGTGTTCTAGTTGTTGTTAAGCAGTGTTTGCACTAAGTCAAAGAATTTTCAGCTTTTAACACCATCCAGTCAGCAAGCAGTCTCAAAGGTGCAACAAGTTGGGAAGAGAGGAAGGCAGGACAGATGACCCCAACTGGCCAAAGGGTTATTCTATACCATGTGGTGCCAAGCTCAGAGTATAAACTATGGAAAAGGCTGGTCAGGGACCACTGCTTGAGAACTGTCTGGGCCAATGGCGAGCAGTTGCACTGTGCAACAATGTTTTCTGTAATCTAGCTATTATTATTATTATAGTAATTAATTTTTTATTTTTTTCTTTTGTTTCTGTCTTATTAAACCATCTTTATCTCAAACTAAAAACATTACTATTTTTTTTTCCAATTTTCCCCTCTATCCCACTTTGGGAGAGGAGTGAATAAGAAACTGAATGGTGTTAGCTACCTGCTGGATTAAGTCACAAGACCACTGATCATTAATGGTTAAAATGCATGAGAGAAAAGAGGAGAAAGTGCACATAGCATGAGCAACTTCTTTGTGATATTTCTTAATTTCTAGTTTTGAGCATTCTTAGTTTTGTGCTCGTGCAATTTTTATAAGCGCATCATTACTGCTAAAGTAGCTGTCATGAAATACAGTTGATACATAGAACTGTAGGGTTCAGAAAAGAATAAGAAATGTCATCCAAACAATAGAAATCACAGTTGCCTTGCCAAGGATTAAAAACATTCTTGTGATGTCATTCTTCACGCTTCACAACACAAGTCCTAACAGTGATTGCCTGGGGTTAGGAAGAGATGTCCCTTTCATTACAGGGATCTCACATCCAATTCTGAATTCTTCAGCATCACGAGAACACCATGTCTGACCATTAGTCTGATTCAGCATGTCAGCTTCTGTGTTCCCTGCCTCTGTGTCATTTATCCAAGGCAGAAACTCTGCTTTATTACCTAGTGATAAGAAAACTCTTAACTCTAATAGCTGTGCCTTAAAGGAAACCAGCCATGAAAGAGCATGCCTTTCATTACTCTTGATTAGTAACATATGCAATTTCCCTTCCAGGCCTCTAAGCAGAGGATTTGGCAGGTGGTGTGTGTAGTTGTTATGGTAAGAGAAACATATACTGCATATTAGGAAATTACACAGGAATGAGACATGAAAACTGAGGTAGAACTGGAGCATTATCACAGAATCTATTGAAAGAAATAGTCTGTACAATTATAAAAGTTATATTTAGAAGACAAGGTAAAAGAAGAAATCCAGATGTCATAATATAAAAAACAAACAAAGAAACAAATGGAAAACTAAGTTTATTGAATCAACTGTACAGAGAGATCAATAAGGATTTGCCAGAGCCAACCTCCAGAGAAGCACGGTCAGTTATTATAAGAAACTAGCTCTTTCTCTCAAATGGCTGAAATATCTTACACAGTATTTTTAGCATGAGTATGTAATGAAGACTTTATCTTTCAATATGAAAAAAGTTATAAAAATAGTACCATTTTAATCTCCAAAATGTCACTGATAACTTTTGAAAATACACTTGACTCTAAGTTATTGTTCAAACTAGTACTTTTGCTGTATTCAAAATCTTCAGAATGTAAAGTTGAAATCTTCTGAAACAGTGGTTGAAATGACAATGCTGTCTCTGACATGTAAATGTTTTGGCATTTTTAACAGCTGTGTAATCTTCTACGAGACACATTAGCCCAGTTTCACAGGCACAGTGGGCACATATTCCTATCTGCTCCCTGTTTCACTGTCCTGCATTGGCACAAAAAAGGCAGATGAATCATCTTTGCAGTACTTAGCTCAAAATGTGTCTCCTTGTACTAGATTCCTCTCATGAGTCTTTCAACTAAAAGAGATAGTACTGAGTTTTAGATGCACATTTCTAACTTGAGGTAAACTCTGAGATTCTTGCCCCTTGAGTTTCCCAGATTGGATACAGTTTGGATTCTCTCTTTTCCGTGCTGCTAGGTCATCTCTATCTACACAAGATCCAAAATTGGTAAATTTTTCTGAATACAGGTAGTCCCTTATGACTATCCATTCAACAGCTGAATGCAACTCAGCCATTTTTGTGTGCGTGTTTTCTTAAAAGGCAGCTGGAAATCCCAGTTGCACTCTAGTTATTGGACAGGTCTACTTCATGTTAAACCTTGTTGAATTTGCAGTTCAAACTCCAGGAAACTTAACTAATTTTTCTAGCTACAAAAAGAGGAAAAAGATTCTGTTATGTAACACAGATTTTTTTATTTCCTGGTAAGATTTTGGCTTTCCCCCAAAGAAGGATTCAAGGGTCAAGCACCTTTTTTCCTCAGGCTTGTGTTTGTGGATATTGAGTTATTAACATAAGTTTTTAAATAGTACATATACCCCTCTATAGGAGACATCAACAAGTATGTAGCAAAACAGTTCTGCAGCTACATAAAAACCACATTTTGATATGAGTGGAATTTTTTCTTCTTAAGATGACACTCTTCTCTGCAGAAAACTAATCAAATTATGCAGTTTTCTTTTACTAGAACATGTAAAAGGTTAATTTTTCATACTGATGAGCACCTACAGTCTAGAAATCAGGACATATCCTGTTGGAAATGTAAAATCACTAGCAAATGATAAAAAATTATCTTCCTTCCCAGCATGAGGTGAGTTGCAAAAAATGAAACTGTTGCTGTCATAGTTACCATTACAGGATGGTTGCTGTGTAAAATATTTTCAAAAGAGTTTGATCATACTTTTGATTTTCAATTTGTCTTAGGCCTCTTAACCTTCTGTAACACATTGTGCTGGAGGATTAAAACCATTAGTCTAATAACTACAATTAGTCATAATTATCCTAATAGGGGATATTAGTTAATGAAATCTCATTTCAGTGTTCTTAATAAATTTAATTAATACAATATTTATGTCAGCTTGAAAAACAGAGGCATTTTGCAATGCACCTAAATCTTTATGACTTACCAAGGAGTATTAATTTAATGGCAGTTGCCAAAATACCATCAAAGGTGAACTCTCAATGTCCCATGAATTTACCTTGCACCAATCACAATAACATCAAGATCTTTACACCTCTTCCCCTTACTTCTTTTGAAAAGAATTTTTAAATATCCCTGCCTGGTACTTTTCTAATGATTTGTCTTTCTTCCAAACTTCTTGGTTTTATTTCTGCCCTTCTGCCCCTGAAGAAATTCAAATGCTATTCAGTTACTAATGTACTTTTCTCACATATGGCCCCTTTTTCCCCTTCTAGGAGATGGCAAATAAAGCCAAACAAGTAGAAAAATTTCCAATAGAAATGCAGCAATAGATCACAATTGGAAAGGATCTCTATATCACTGTTGCTTCTCAAAAGCTCTGGACTCAGGGAATTCATGCTTATATTTATGAAATACACGCTTAAACCGGCACATGTTGAATTTTGCTGTCATAGCTCAGGGCCTGACAGAAATATCCTTACCTGTAAACAGAGGCAGCTCTAACTTTGGGTAAAGTGAGGAAGGCCCATTCTCAACTGCAATCCTCATAAAATCTCATTCCCCATCTTTGCTAACTGTGATGATGCCCAACCATAGTTGCACCAAGCCTGTCACCACAGCATGTTGAAAGTGTACCTTGCCTGTGTATCTGCCCTCAGGTGCATATCACCAACAGCTAGAAAGCCTTAGAGTCCTATGTTTAAGTATAGTCAGTCAAAGGCAGACAAAAGTTTAAGAAACATGATAGATTCACCAGGATAATAAAATATTTCTGACTAAAAGGAATTTTTCATTGTTTTGAGTAACAGATTGAAAACTCTTGTGAGGTTTGCTTTTTCGCTAAGAAAAATTGATAGGAGTCTTTCATCCTTTCAGCCTCACTGCCAAAGAGCCACGGATGCTTAGTCTGCCTGTCCCTGATGAAAGCAGCAAATGGTCCAGGAACTTGGACCATTCATGTAAAAATTGAAACTGATAGCAGTCTTCTAGGTGAGCAACCAGGGACCCATCATTTTCACTCTTTCCACCATAAAAAATGCTTCTTAAAAAATAAAAAATATATACCCTACCAGAAATCGATTTTAACACAAAATTATCAACTACCTCTAAGCTTATAATGCTTGTGCGTGAACTCTGTAATAAGTAAATTTCATCTCCAAGTTAAATGTTAGCATACCATCTAGCACAGAATTTCTAAAACAATGTAAGTAGGTTAGGAGGCAAATTTTGTTTTCAGCAGTGACTTAAACATTTATATTTTTATTTAAAATAAAAATTTTAATGCTTTGGAAATTTAAGTCTAAGGTTTTCAAATATTTGTCACTAGAGATAAAATGTAAAAGTGAAAGGAGAAAAAAGCAAGCACTTATCTGAGACCTGGAGTATTAAACCTACAAAGACAGTTTAAAAAAAAGTGCCACTTTGAGAATGACTTTTCCATGGGAATGGGCTGATATGGATTAATAATTTTGATAACTTTTACTTTGCTTGTGATTTTTTTATATCCTGAGAAAATTGTTAGAGGGAATCTACTGAGTTCTTAGTTCCCACTTCTCCCCAGTCACACATTCTATCCCATTCCCTTATGCCAGCCTTTGAGGTCCAATGGTTGCATGATGTAGTCAAGTAGGGAGCCGATGTACTGGGACCTGATCATTTATTCCTTTTTTTTTTTTTGTTTGATTTGTTTAAAGCAGTGTCAGCTCCTTAAGGACATGAGAATAGAACCATGACAGGATGAGAAGTAGGATCTGCACTGGCTGCCCCATTTTATGCACTGGAAATAAGACGGGTAAGGGAAAGAAGTGAAAAGCTAATGAAACTCAGAATAAAATTTCCCAACTGGCTTCTTTTTTCTCAGCTGCGCCTCTGCACAGTTGTCTATTCTTAAAATTGAAAGATTAGGACTGTCCAAAGAGGCAGGTTTATCTTGATGTAAATCATGCTTATAAAACTTCCTCTTCCGTGTCTATGATTTTTGTTACCTTGTATGCCTGAATGTCATTGTGGGAGAAAAAAGCCAGGAGTAATGTCTACAAGCTACTTTTGCCTTATCTTTCCTAAACAATGCATGTCTAAAATCAAAGGTGATGTGTAAGGTAACACAAGTAGTCGAAAGGCAGCCCATGCTGCCAACTTTAACATACTGAAGAGCCATAATTTGAAATTTTTTATGTCTTCCAAAAGTATTCCCCTGAAGAAGGTTAAGCATAATAGTGTTATGCATCTCATTCTTATGAAAAATTAAAAATTCCAATGGGTTTTCAGCTGAAAGGAGTCTCTGCTACACAGCCTGACTTTTTTTTTAATTACTGGATAAGTAAGCATACTTACATAGAATTCACTAAGGCCTCCTTGAGCTTTCTTCACCTATCAAAAAGCTAGAAACAGCATGCACAAAAGAACTAAGCTAGTTACCACCCAGAGACTCAGGAAAAAAAAAATGGAGTTTGAGTTCTTATTCTTGGGGTTTCTCACTTATATCAATCCTACTGTTGAAATTTGCCCTATAGGGAAAGCAATCTCCAAGCTAATGTATATGCAAAGCATTCTAACTCCATTTTTGAGGATTTCAGAGGGACTTCAGAAGCATTTAGCTTTGGGCTATCCCTCCATTGGGAAGAGAACCCTGCCCAAAGAGAAGCTTTACAGTAATTATCATCATCCTGGATTTTACAAACAATGCACATGATAATGAAGAATGCTTTAAAATATCACCCTAATCATTATTAATTCCTCTGGTATTTATGGTAATAATGGTAATTGTGATGAACTCATTTTGCATTAATGTGAGTGCTTCTGGAACTCCACATTAATTTGTAACATTATATTGAAGTGTTATTCAAGAAGGATATTACACCATTTATTTTTTAAATGTTTGCAAACTCTTTAAAATCAAAGACCTCCTGAAAAAGCACTTTTTTTCAACTGAAGAAATTATTTTTGTTTGGTTAGACCCATACTTTCTGCTAAGATTTAACAGTGATGAAAACTGACAAGGTTGAAGGGAATAAGCTGAGGCTCATGTCACAGGGAATACATACAGAGAGAGAAGAAAAATCTACTTTTCAAAGGCATTTGCTTAAATGATTTTTGCTTTCATTTTACACCTAGTGACAACTGCCAGATTTATGCCACTGGAAATTAAAAATTATAAGTATATTCAGCGTATAAAGAATGCCGGCTTCTGCTAATGTTGACTGTATCTGATTGAAAGGTTGATTTATAATGAGACTTGGCTGATTCAGTTTGCATATCTGTTCCAGTGTACCATCATGAATGCAGTATCTTTACTAATGACTGGAGTGTTACAGATGTCTTAGTCCACTATGTTCACAGTATGTCAATTTTTCTTAAATTAATAATTTAAACTGTAATCCTTCAAACTCTTGAAGTTAGCTACCTATGGGGTTTATTTTTCCACTCAAACTGCCTGTTGCACTTAGGCCTGAGCATCTCCTGCATGGGTGAAAGGCCAAATCTAAAGTAGATATGTGGTTTGTTCTGCATTTTTCAAAGCGTCTTTCAAAATCTTAGCAGGTGTTAAGATTTACTTTTCACACACCATCAGCACAGGACTATTGCTCCATATTATTTCCCCTGGCAGCAAGGCTGATATAAGTAGCCTCTGAATCCTGCCCTCTCCTTCTCCCTTAATATCTGCATGGCAAATTCATATTATTTAAAGCACCTCCTTTATTTTTGCAGTGTTGTTGTCAGTGCAGCTGACGAGAATTCACAAGAGGTGGAAATCATTGGCAAGGGGAGAATATTGTGCTTAAGTCAACTTTGCTTCCCAGGGAAAATGGAAGGACTAGTCTCAGGTTTCTGTATCAATAAAATTCACTGGCGGCTTAAACTAAATGTCACTTAAGTAGTGCATAGGCTGCTGTTCACAGGTGTTTGTGCCCTGCCAAGGAAAAACTGGTAAGAATTCATTCAGATTCAAGAAAAATGTCACTACTTTCAATACCTTTTCATTTTCACATTTTGTAAACACTGGAGTTTGTGAACTTTTTTATGCTAAAACACACATGAAAATCAATGAGCAAAGTCAAATGAGCTTTGTTAAGCCCAAACACTCTGTTATTCTAGACAGGACACAGCTGGAAATCCTTTGAGCTTTGCTGGATAGTCCTCTGGAATAAAGAATGTGTAACCCCTTCATTCTCACAGATATTGCTATGTGCCTATGATTCCTGGTTACTAGCTTCTCTCCTCTGAGCAACGAGCAAACAGGCAGATCCCATTGCAGCCTAGATACTGCCAGCATCACACTGCTGCAAAAGATGTATTTACTCCCTTTTTTCCCAAACCTTTCTTCATGCACTGCTTACTTCATCACTGGCAGCTGAGGATATCTGTTACATTAATGGAATTGTGTAAGGAAGGTTAAAAAAAAAAAAAAAGTGGAGAGAGAGGGAAGATTTCTTGTGAAAAGACAGATTCCTTCATATCTTTCATATGCTCAGTGGTGCTAGAATGTTTCCCTGTAAAGGAAACCTTTGCTTTGACCTGTACATATATACTTCAAAAAAAAAGACAAAAGCAAAAAAACAACAAAAAAGTCTTTAACCTGAGTTAGACAGCTGTCCAGAAACAGACATACAAAAACACCCTCACAAAAGTGAAAGTGAGCAAAAGATAGTAGGCATTTATCTAAGGACAGCTCTTCTGTATCTTCCATTTTCCTACATGTTTATATGTCCATCTCTACAGCAAAAGTTGCAGGAGGAAAGGAAACTTTCCATACAGTGTTGGATAAAAGTAGTTTGTAATCTCTGATGTTGTTGATCATGACATCTGACAAAATGGCAAAAGACTACATTTTATAGAAACTGAACAAATATCTAGTTGTTCATTTTTTTGATACTTGAAAGAAATCAAAAGATTCCTGCTCTTGATATCCTCAGCATAGGAGGATATTTTCCAAAATGCCAAGTGAATTTTCCTGAATAAATGCATTCAACTAAAATGAGTTGAGAATGTATTTTTAATACCTTTAAAAATTGTATCTATTACATGAAGTTATATATATGGGTGTGTAAAACTGTTTTCTTTCATACAAATACATGCAAAACCCATGGCAAAAAAATTTGCAAAGGAGCGAACAAAACTGACTGCAAAAGCGGAAAATTGTATATAAATAAAAGAAAGCTCAAAACCTCAATTAATAAAGGTAGCAGGTTTTTTAGAACTTTATAAATTTGTAATTTTTCTACAAATATATGAGCTTACTCTAAAACATAGTAAAAGAAAAATATCTCTAGATCAAATTCTAATCCAAAGAAACATTGAATATACAGTGAGAAAAGAAGTTAGCACCTAAACATGTAAGACAAAAAATAATAATTGCTAATATTTTGGTATATTCTCTGTCTTATAATTTAGCTTTCTAAAGTGAATATGATTGCTGCTTGTTGCAAAAGATGGTTTCTTTCCCACAGCACTAGATTTTTGATTCCCATATTCCTTTCACGCTTCCTCATCACTGTTTTGGTTGGTGTTATCTCTGTATTAACTCCCTTTCCATCAGTTTTTTATTCTTAGTGTTGTTTGATAAGCTTTACATTTCAGCATCTTTTGCATTTGTATTGCCATTTTTTGTTTGTAAACAAAATGGATTTTACAGTACCTTGCATTTTAATTTAAAATACCATGAGAGCCTATCAAACTTTAAAAATTTACTTTGAAAGTATGTTGAAATTAGCATTTGTATTTACCACTTCACTGTGCTGGTAATAAACAGTGGAACGAGATGTTAAACCACAGAAATTCATCTTTTATGGCTCGATAATCCCATCAAGAGGGAACAAGAATAGGCCGTTCTCTTCTTTAATAGACTTTGAGATGCGTCTGTCTGACAATGGATGTCAAACAACATCAGTCATATTAAAAAATATTTATATTGTCGAGATTTAGTTACTTGAAATGAGATTTATACAGACCAAAAACTTACATATTGGTTTTGCTCAGTAAATGTACAGCTTTTTACTCAAAGGGTTGCATAGAAATGCAATTTAAATATAAGAAATATAAAGAGAAATTTGTACTCATTGGTTTTATTAAATCATATTAATGCTATAACCATAAGATTAGAAGCAAAGTAGTAGAGATAATCCCATTAAAAAAGTAATGAAATAGTGCAAATAGGTTAAAATTATTTACATTTTTCTAAACCAAAGCACAGGGGGGAGTGTTTAGGGCCATATAACTATAATGAATGGACTTCCCAAAACTTCACATTGTGTCATTGACTGTTTTTTGTCTCCATGTGAAGCATTTTCATCTCAGAATTGCAATCTTTCAAATTAAAGTTAGCATTTTCCTCTAGCATCTTTAGAACAATTGTACCTCTGCATATTGATTACTGCTCTAGATCCCATCTCTGAAATGAGTGCTTGATATAGTGCCATCAGTGAAGTCAAGAGGTCAGAAGTGCATCTTCTATGGTATTTTTCAATTAAAAAAATTAGACAATGAAATTAAAAGGCAAATGACAGGGACAGAGGGTATAAACAAGACTTTTACACAAACAGAAAATAGGGAAGTGAAACTTGCATGAGGAGGTATTGACTAGCCCCACTCAGCTCCTTATTTAAATCTGTCACCACACCAGACTGAGTTACAGATGAGATTAAATTCTTCAAGATGATTTGCCCATGGTACCTCTTGATTCAAGACCATAATGAGTGATTTTTCATATACAACTTTAAACTCAGTACCTGGCTTGTGATCCTAGCCATGTATGCAGGTATAAAGAATTATATAGAAACATGGCAAAAAATTTGGCACTGAAGTTCAGAACCTCCCAAACCTAAGCTTTGAGGTGGCAATTTTCAGGTAAGGAGAGGGAAAAGGGATCACTTTCTCAGAAAGGCCCTAGCCCACATGGTAATCACCCACATGTGTAGCAATGTGGTTTTTTAGGATTCCATGTGGCTTTTCCTTTGTTCCCCTGCTCTGTATGTTATTGGCTGTTTTTGAAATATACACCCTGCTTTACCCCAAATCTATTGGTGTGTTCCCCTGCCTGTCTTGCCTTCAGACCTCCCAGGACTGGCTCCGGGAGAGCCAATCCCTCCCCCTTCTCTTCCCTTATAAGCCGATGCCTGCGTCAGCTCGTGGTCTCCATCTTCGAGCTACCAGCCCCTCTGACCTTCCCCTGCTTTCCTTCCCCTCTTCCCTTCCCTGCAACCCCCACCTAAGGACCCCAAATAAACTTCCCTGGCAGAACGGAGATGGGGTCCAGTTCGTTCTTTCGTCTTACCGCGTTTCCTGCTGAATTTCTGTGGCCAGAGACCCACGCCACGCTAAGCGCACCCTGGGGGCCACCCGACCCGGACGTGGTGGAGATACGCGCCCCAGGGACCTCGTTTTGTGAGGCCGCCGCCTCCTGCCGTCCTCCCGCAGACAGAAATATCACACATGGTTAGCTGTGTACCCACCCACAACTTCAGCAACTCTACCAGCTGTTGAGGAGCTGGCAGTGAATACCCCTGCGGATCCAGGACAAGGAGGGATCATCTGAAGATTTGGCCATGTCCCAGCTGCAACAGAGAACATGGTGACAGCACAGGGTTGTGTAGCAGTAGGTCTGCTTCTGTTTTTCTACCCTTTCCCCTTCCTCATATACCCTGCTCCCAGCCATCTTATGACAGGACAGCAGAGCATGTTAAGTGATCCTACAAATCCAGTTTGTCTGATAAATTCCTTTGCAAACCTATTACAACAGATAACTACGTTAGATATGAGCCCTTTCATGCAAAGGTCTCCTTGATTACACACATCTTAAATATTTGTTATAAAATATAAGCAAATATTACATCTGATGCCAAGTTCTTTGTGACATTTCGTTGCTGGTGTCCAGGAGAGATGCTGCTTTAGTTGAAATCAAAAGGAGGTATACTAATATCTGTCGTTTACTTGAAAAATAAAAAGAATACCAGCATTTTTGTCTAAAACAAACAGATCCAGCTTGGATGTTTTCAGATTTTTTTATTTTTTTGTCTCTGAAAGGCAAGGAAACACAGTATGTAAAAACCAACAGCAGCTTCCCTGGAGACTTTGCTACCTTTCTGGTACAAAAGACAGAATATTTTTTAAATTGAATAATTCATCATTTTGTAAGGCCCAGTCAACAATACAGAATAGTGATTATGCCAGTGGGAAACTATTTGAGAGTAAATGTTAAAGCCAAAGTATGAATGTAGGAAATACACATTTTAGAGGAGAATCTACATAAAATTTTTTAATATAAGTGACCAGCCAAGAACTCAGTGTGGGGGCTATTTTTAATACTGAATTCATGACTCTAAAAGATATCTTCTGTTATATATTTTAATTATGTTAAAATACAGTGCATGTAAGAGGGATTTTCTTGAAAACGTGAATAACTACATATGCCATATCAGATGCCAAGGATACACCTGACATACAAGCTTGTTTAATACCACTGAGATGGATGCACAATCAGCTAAAGGACTTCTTAAAAATTGCTAGTAATTTGTTTGATAACTTGCCTGAGCTCCCTAAGAAAGATTAATCTGTTTAAAGGGAAGTATCAATTTCCTTCTTCCCAGAAAATTAGATCCTTTTCAAAAAAACTAATTTAGAAGAACACAATTATTTCTCAAACTAAAATAATTATATTATAAAACTATTTTTTGTTTATGAGCTTTTTTAATTCGTTAATACTTATGTATAACTATATTTTTTTAAGAAAAAAAGCTGTATTTTCCCAAATAAAAAAACTATTTAAGATCACAACTACCGCCTTAGTACAGAAACAAATCATAGTCAACTATTTACATGATAAGCCATAGCTTCTACTAGTATCAACTATCTTCCTAACTAAAGCAGTACTTTAAAATTGAAGAGTTTTTGTGCTTTTTGGTTTCTTTTGAAAGTTACTATTTCTTTATTCTAGGATTTTTTTTGCTGTAGCTTACTGCACTTGGCTGTTACTGTCAAGGGACCTGGCTATCCTATAGGAAAAAACTGCATACCTTGTGGGCTTTTCCATGCATCAATATTCTATTGGCTCAGAAATTAAACATGACACCGAATTTCTGTTTTTTCTGCAAGTCCTTTGCCTTCGTTGACCGGTGTAAATGCGACTAGTAAATAAATTCATTGGAAATTTGTTTCTTAGGGCCCACAGCCATGTGGGTTTGAGTCATATGAAATGCTAACATTTCTAATAAAACATAAGTGGAAAACATTTGTTGTATTCAATTTAGCATTTTGGAGTGTGTTGCAACTGCTGATAGTGGTTTAAATTGACTTCCAGCTAATGACATTAGAAAACTACTTAATTCTGATTACAAAATGAGAGACTTTACAGTCTAATGAATTTTTAATAAAGCTTCTGTGTATCATTGTATGGGCCTGCTCCTTAGCGCATGAGATGGAGATAACATTCCTCATATTTCATTTGTTTCCCCATTTCAGGAAAATGATAATAAATCATCTGAATATTTGCAATTCCACCTTACTCTCCTAATTATAATCTCTCCTGTAAATGCACGATGAAATTCTTTCCTTATTTAGACCTCTACATTTGAAAAATTGATGCTTACAGCTTGATTTGTTCTTCAGAAAAAAAAAAAGTGGTTATTTCTTAAACCACACATACAAAATACCACAAAGTTCCAATCCTGCAGAGTGAACTCAGATATCTCAACATTATCTGCCTTAAAGACAGGTATGTAATTTGTTTTAGTTGACTCAATTACGTGCATTATCAAAAAAGAAAAAAAAAAAGAGATAAAATATTGCAAAGTGTCCTAAAAGAGGCAGTATGCCTTCTTATTATCCAAACAGGAGTTCAGCCAAATATGTGATCAGTGGTTAGTGTTGCTCAGCTTGAACCTGAAATGGGTGAGCCTGCTGCACTTCATAGCAAAAGAAAGAGAGACTATATTTTAGTCCAGGACTGATACATTTGATGAAAATTTGGAACATTTCATTGAGTGTTAGTGGTTCACATTTGTAATAGAAATATCAAACTTCTACACAGGAGACAATCTTATAAATACACTTTGTGAACAAAAGATCTGAATTAAATGTGAACCTGCCAATCAGAACTAATGTGGAAAATCAAGCACTAGTAACCTAGTAAGAATAAGCAATAAAATGGTTATATATTGTGCAATCTGGAGAGATTTTTCCTCCACTTGGAAAAATTATTTCATGTCTTTTGATGGAAGTCTATGGTTTTTAATGTCCAGTTTGTGATGAACTTACTACCCAGGCTTGTCTTTTGAATTAATTCTGTAGATATTCCTTTAGACATCCTGGACTGAGAGGTCAAGTATAAAGTATTTCTTGTGAAAGATATCTTTCAAGCTGTGTATGGGTGTTTCTATTGTTTATTGATTATATGGTTTTATTGTTGTACATCTTCTTTAAAGGAGTCAATCCACTTAGTTTCTAAAAAAGCTTTTAATTAACTGGATATGACAGATTGTATTTTGGAATGTATGTATGTAGGATCATGGACTTTCATCCTCCAGCTTCTTCAAGGTAGTTGGTGACCCTCAACAAGATTTTTTTTTCTTCTAATGAGCTTAACAATAGTGGAACTGGGATATTATAGGCTATAGTTGATAAAATTATTTTCCATGCAGGTTTCAGTGCACCATAGCAATCAGGTCCTTGTAGTCTTGAATTTAAGAGGAGAAATTTATGCTGTAAAAACAAGCAATCTACTGTATCACTCGAATTTGTTTTGAGGTGTAGCCTGCTATAAAGACTGGTATTAGATTGTGACAGTGAACACTGAACAGAAAAGGATAATTCAAAATTTAAGAGACATTCTTTATTTACTGTTAAAAGCATCAGAAATTTCAGGAACATAGAACTTTGGTATCTGAGATGTGGTAATCCAAAGACAACAGTTTTGATCTTTGGTGTTTAAGACCATGATAGCATAAGCTTTCTTGATTTCTGTCATATAAAGTTGTAACCCTGAAATTTTAATTTTCTTACTTGTATTCAGAAACTTCATGCAAATTGCAGTAAGTCATATCTATTTTATAACTAAGGTTCAGATTGTTTCCTGGAGTGTCACCCATTTTTCCTTTTCATGTGCTTCCAGAAAAACAAAAAAGTTATGTGGTGCTTATGGTGACTGTGTGCACTAAATGCAGTATTTTAATGGATGTTGCTACAGTGTGAGAAATTTTTTTAAACAAAATTTATACTTTCAGATTAAAGCTAATGGCTAGCTGTGTACTCAGCATATGGTTTTCACAAAGTGCTGACAAAACTCTCCTCCCACTAAAGGAAATAGGAGTGTTTCTGCAGAGTTCAGCAGAAGCACACTAAGACAAAGAAGAGGACTACAGCAGTAACTAAGGTGCTATCCTTCTTAACAGATGAGACACAGTGATATGACAAAGAAAATCCATTCTGCAGAATTACTGTACAAATTAGGCTTGTGCTTAGGGCTTAGAAAAATAATGCTCTCAGCAGGTGATTTAGCATAGGTGAAGTCAAGGTGGTGATACAAGCAGGGCTGAATTCTCTCTGCATGAAAGCCATGAACACAGTCCAAGTTTCTTACTCACCTAACAGCTGCTCCATGTCGTAGAACAGTGATGCTCCATGTCGTAGAACAGTGATGTCATTTTCTTCCTCTTGTAGCTGTAAGTAAAAACTAGAATACCAGCAAAAACAAGTGCTATTACTGCTGCCAGTATGGTTGTAAGGCTTGTCAGAAAAGAGGAGAGCAAGTAAAACTGCGTGTAGGCATCAAAGTCTATACCAGCATTCCACAATAAACACTGAGAAATGGTTGTATAGAAATACAGGCTTACAAGAAGTGCACTGCTTTAGTGTAAAAAGTCTATTTGCTCTTCTGTACCCCTTGAAAATCAGAAAACAATGTAGTAATTCTACACCCAGAGCTCCTGTCCTTTTATCTAGCTCTTCTAGAAATCTATGCAGCCACTCAGGCAGTACTAAATCAAAAAAAAGCATGGTCATCTATAAGAACTGCCTGGACAAGGTGGACAAGGAGCTCTTGAGAAGTCAGTCTGTGGTCCATGCTCACTGTGGTCAGTTGCACTTCTTGTCCTTTTTCCTAAAGAAATTAGTGCTGCTGCTTCTCCTTTTTGCCCTCCTTCCTTTCCTCTTCCTTCTTCCTGAGTCAAACCTCCCTTCTGTTGGCAGCTACTGTTCCTTTCTTCCTTAATGTTAAGAGTTGCCTTTTTTACTACAAGTGAACAGAAAAAACTCCATGTATTTCTCAGGGTCTGTGTTCCCTTTATAATATAATCTACTATTAATAATACATGGAGGGCTTATTTAAAATATCAACTCATCTACTGGAAAAAGAAAACAGCATCTTCAAACTGTTCCCCAGCTGAAACTAGGAATTTAACTACAGCAATAAACTGTATGAAAATAATTCTCACAAGTCAAAGGGGTTATTCACAAGGCAGAGGCTAATCAGGCCTCAGTACCAAAACAGAGACACTAATTGCCTGATTTTCAGTGTCACTGGACACCTGCACCTCCTACCAAAGTGCACATTGTGGGCAGAGGAACAGGATAATAAGAATGTATGTGGTAGTTTTCTGTTATTATGCAGATTGCAAAGAAAAATGTACTAGAGCAGATAACAGTAGCAGAAATAGTTTATCCCCAGTGTACTCTGAGTTTGCCATTTTAATTCCTGTTTGTAAAAGTGGTCAAAATTTGTAATGTTTAATGTTCAATAGTCATTATTGGTACAGAGGGTTCAGCAAAACAATGTTGAAATTAAAGCTAAAACCAATGTAATGTGAGCTTTAAGTCATATATAAGAAAATGACAAATAACCCAGCTCAGATTTTGAGAATGTCATGCGATAAGCTGCATAAAAATTTCCATGGAAACACAGACAGTTGGCCTTTTAACAAAAAATCTGTATGTTGAAATATCAACATTTCTTTTTTTTAAATGGACAAATGAATGAAGATTATGTTCAGTTTGTGTACAATAACATAGAATTGCCCTGGATTCCACAAAGAAATTGTTTGCTGCAAATAATTCATTGATGTTTCCTTCTGTACCATAAAACTCTAATAATTTTCCAGTCATTTCAATAAAGCAATAGTTCCATTTTTTTTTCATTTTCATGCCTTTTTGCAGTAATAGTTATTGAAATATTGTTTTATTTTAATTAAAAACTGTCTTGTAAAATGTTTTCATTACTCATGCAGCAAAGTTTGGTTCAGCTGGTTGGACATCTTTAAATACAAATATGTTTCAAGGCAAATGAAAAGCAACATTCAGTCCAATTGCAGTAAACAATTTTAATGTTTAAAGAAATTGTGAACCACAATACTGAATTACACTGTATTAATCTACAGATACCTGAATGATGCCAAAAGTAAGGTGCTGGAGGATATATAAGGAAAAAAATTCCAATTTCCAGACATTAAGAACCTCAGCTACTTTTTAAACACTCCCACCTGCCTCCTGGTTTGTGACAATATATTTGTGCTCTATCTGGATGTGCTAAATTTTGCTGGATCTGCTTAAACAATTTTCTTTTGCTAATGCTAATTTTAAGGAAGGGAAAAACACTTTAATCCAGTATTTATTATTATTAAGCAGTTTTTGAAATCCTGGAAAAGGAAGAGAAGGGAAAAGAAGGGAAGGGAAAAGGGAATGGGGAAGAGGAAAGGGGGAAGACTGAAGAAAAACAAGAAAAGAGATAGTAAAAGTAATTTTACATTCCAATGCCATCTAAATACTGGTCATAGTCCGCTACCTGCAGAATCATTTTACAATTTCATCCAAGATTATATCTGAACAGATATATTAACAGAATACTTTTTTTATATTCCTCCGTTTAAAAACCATACATAATTAAGACACCCTTACATTCTGTCAGTTCTACATGCCTGCTATCACAGAAAATGTGCAAACAGGGAAAGAAACAAAAGATATTAGCAAGAGAGAGCTATACCTAATTCATGCATTCTATGAGTGAATTTATAATATTTTTCAAAAATATTGCAAAATCACATATATCACATTTTCAATAAAAAACAGTTCCTCTTTTCCTGCACAGATAGTTGTGAATGCCTCAGAATTTAATGGTGTCTGGCTTTGTCCCTTCTGTGCTGCAGAATTTACTGGAAATTCTCTACATGCTTTTTGCAGCTTCTCTCATCCAAGGGCATAAGATGGCTACAGAGAAATTATACAATCCTATACACAAGAATTCTTTTCAGTCTATTTATTTACTGTCGGAATTGAGATGATTTTTGAAGCAGAGGCCATGAATCTGGTTAGAAAGAATTTGAATAAAACACAGATGTCTGTTGAAAGACAAACATATGAAACAACTTTCTGTATAGATGACCTAAAGGCAACATGCTCCTGAATAAAGTACTTACGTGTAAAAACACACATTGCTTACTATTTTCCACGTGCAGAGGATACAATTTTGAAAGAAATGAGGTTTTGCATAGTGCAAACTGTACTACTGTTGCTCCTAATTCAAAATTTTTTGCTAATTCAAACTTAGCACTTTAGGGCTAAAACTTCTTTGGAATGGTGCCTAATAGCTTTTGTTTTCAACAAAAGCATCAGGATATATTAGGAAGCCAAGAAAAACATCTTGTAGTATTAGCATCATAAATAATGAACAAAAAGGCTTAAAGGTAATGAAGTTATCATTTGTGGGTTTGGTGGGTTTTATTTTTTTAAATGCCTGAAAATTTAGTCAGCCTGTAAAGCTGAAAAATTCATTTTGGGAACAAACAATATTATCAATTTCAGCCTAGTTACAGCCCTGAAGTGGACAGATGTAACAGTTTCTTAGGCAAGTAAGCTCAGTAACTCAAAGGTTTGTTTAAACATGTAGTGCTCGTGAGCGATAAGCTGTAGGACAGAACTTTCTTGTCTTTGTTAGAAATATAGAGTTTGGTGTGTTGCAAAAATATTTTCATTTGGGAACAAAACCAGGTTTTCAGAACGTTGCTTCCCACTTAAAAATTGGGGGGTTTTGTATTGAAATACAGATCAAAAGCTTTATGTCTTTTTAGGAAACATCATTGCTTTGAATGTTTGGGGGGTATTCAGTTGAAACAGAACAAATGGTTATTTCTCCAGCTAAATTCACAATCTTCTGCTATTATTTTCCTTCAAGCTAATTTTTAATTTAATTTTATCACACGTGATTAATACACAGCAAGGATTAATTGCTTAATCTCTTTTGAAGAGAACATATGAGAAGTTGACTGAAGCCATCCAGAACTGGCTTTATGAGTTAATTGTAGGAGAGACCACTCAAAGGGTTCCAGAGGGACTATTTGGGTTTTGTCTGCTAATAGTGCTGTTATTGTTCTGTGGATCCTACCCTTTGAGGGAATGTGAAAATGAAGCTGAGGGCATCTTAGCCTTGATCATTTTTTCTCTTCCCCATCTACATCCCTGGACAGAGTTCAAAATAAATCATCTGCATTTGAAATTACCCCAAAATACTTTCCTCTCTGCACCTCAGGCTAGAAGGAAAACCTCTTTCTAATACCTGCCCTTGGGGAGATTTCTGCCATTATTTTAAAAAGTCGAGAAATACTATGTTATGTTACATCATCACAGCATGTAGTATGTATTAATTGTTTTGTTTCTTAAGAAACTTCAGTGTAGAGGTGCCATTGAGTCAGGCTAATTAAAAAAAAACCAAATCAAAACAAAAAAAAAAAAAACCAACCCCCCCCCCAAAAAAAAAACCAAAAAACCCCCAAAAATTCCAAACAACTAAAATGCCCTTTTACTAGTTTGGTTATTTGGTTTGTGATGTAAGCAGCCAGATTCTTCAAGATGGTTAAGGACTCCTGTATCCAAGTGTTTTGTTTGGCCCTTCAATAATGGAGAACATAACTGCTGAGAAAAAAATATATTATTAACTAGTCATTGTATTCACATAAGAAGGGCAGTGCACTCAGTTAAAGTTTAAATTTAGTTTTTTAAAATTCAGCTTGAGGAAAAATTGAGACATATTGCCTGTGACTTCCCAGTAAACTTATTGAGAACTTTGCCTTCAATATCAAGGAAGACAAAATGTCACTGATTTCTCATAGGACAACATCTATAGGTCTGTGTGCAAAATGCCATGAGATGTAGACCTTTGTAGGAGCAGGGTCGACTGGCTGTGAGATTGCCACTATTTTTCTGTTATAAAGATCTAACTGAAATTTGGAAAAATTCCTTTAGATTTTATCGGTTATTAATGTGGTATACTGTCTCTCTTCATCCATACTGCAGACAGAATTAAGATTGTTTTGTAATAGCTTCAGTCTTTAAAATAAGTTTGAATGTCGAAGTCAGCTGATACATTTTTTTAACTGAAGCTGATACAAATTATTACTTTTTCCAGCACAAAATACATTACAAATAACTCTAGTCTCTAGGCAAATATTTCTTATATATCAGAAACAGACAATTTCCTGAAGAAATTTCCCTTAATTTTTGTAAGACAATATGTGCTGTACCCTCAACCTAACCTCTTCTTTTCAGTTTGGATTTGTCAGAAAGAATTATTGACATTCTTGGAGACAGGCAATATTCACAGAATATACAGCAGTGTTTACTTTAAAAAATGAGACTGTTCAATCAAAGAAGGTAGACAGCTAGGACTTTCATCTAAGCCAAAGTCATCTCAATGGGAACTTTCCTGCCGTGCAATGCTCCATATTCTAAATTGTTACCATGCTGTGCCTGTCTTCTTATTTTTAGGTAACAGATGCAGCTCATTGCTTGGAATACAATTTACAGATTTTTATAATAGAGGTATGAATTATTAATCTGCCTTTCAGTTGTAACTTTTTGTGTATTGTAGCTTAGTAAATAATGATAAGCAAGAAATCAACAAGAACACTATGGTATGTTTCCTAAAATCAATCAGGTACAAGAACAGAGTTAGCAGGGACAATGCCTAGACAGGGTGTAGGCTTAGTGACCACTGCAAATATATTTATTTGCTGCATCTTAGGAGCAAAATATTTTGCTGGAAAAAAATTTAGTCTGAAAACCTTCAATATATCTAGAAGATTCCACATAATTCAAGCAGCATATAGTGCAATTCTTATGTAGGTTTTTATTGGTCTGTTCAACCTGGAGGAGACTGAAGGGAGACCTCACTGCAGTTACAAATTCCTTGTGAGGGGAAGAGGAGGGGCACTGATTTCTCCTCTCTGGTGACCAGTGACAGGACCCAGAGAATGGCCTGAAGTTGTGTCAGGGGAGGTTTAGGTTGGATATCAGGAAAAGGTTCTTCACCCAGAGGGTGGTTGGACACTGGAACTGCTCCCCCGGGAACTGGTCACAGCAGCACCAAGCCTGGCAGAGTTCAGTGCGCTTTTGGACAATGCTCTCAGGCACTGGGTGTGACTCTTGGGGATGATCATGTGCAGAGCCAGGTGCTGGACTTCAGTGATCCTTGTGTGTCCCTTCCAACTGAGCTTATTCTGTGATTCAGTGATTTAAAAAAAAAAGTGAAATTTTGTCCTTTTGGCACCAGAGGTTATTTACAAAAACAAGGAGATGAAAGAAACAAAGACTTCTCAGTGACTTTCTCTCAGCATCTTAGGCCTCACTATTAAATAAACAGTTGAATGTATTTTGTATCTAAAATAATCTTAGCTAATATAGTTTAAGGCTACTATTTTCTTTCTATTCCATAGCACTTAAGAATCCAGAATTCACCATGGTGTTATTTCGTCATTTGAAATGTGGTTTCTATTTCCATTTAATCTACTCCATTTTCTGTAATGGGTAAGGTCAAAATAACAATGAAAAATTTTCATTGACCGTACTATGAATGGAAGCAAAGTAATTGTCCCACTATTTTAGTCATTGAGCAGATAATCAGTATTTTTTATATTTTATAGGAGTCTTTACTATCCTTTAATAATCTCTTGGCACATGGCAACATCGTAATTTTGTCGTATTTTTATGATATTAATATAGGCTGATGAGTAATCCAAATTTTGTGCAATTAAATGAGCACACCCTATCTCTAAAGTATGGTTCTCTAACTTTAGTAGACAGCATTTTCATAGAGGTCATGGTCATAATTTTAAAACATTGATCATTGAACTAAATTTAACTCATGACCCATGAAGTTATTTTTACTTCTGCTGTATGCCTAACACCATATGGGAATCAAAATCATTACTAAATTAGCAAAATGAAAATCGGTACATTCAACTGAGTCTTACTGTAGCCAGACTTTCAATAATTATGGAAAAAAGTCATAAACACAAAATTTCTATATCAACAGGACAAATGTAATCATGGTAACAAGATATCATGACAGAACTATATACAACTATCTATTTATAAATTAAGGCTTATAAAATAATGCATATAAAACGCTAAGTAAAGTGGCACTACAGACCTTGAAACCTTGTCTGTCTTTTTGCTAGTCTTATACTACTAGTAATATTAACAAAAAAAAAAAACCAACCAACCAACCAACCAAAAAAAAAATAATAGCATTTTTTTAATGACCCTGAAAGTATCTGATATTTAGAGAACTTCGGCTCATACGTATCCCCATAGCAAATAAATACTTATTCTTAGATTTCTGTCTTCAGGCAAGGGCCTTTCAAAGCTGTTTTGCATTTTATTCATTTCACACCAAATGCATCTGGTATTCTTCTCTATTATTTGGGGTTAGAAGTGCTTGAATACTGCTGTAACTTTAGAATTCAGACATGCACGCATGAGTGTGGGTACAAAGTTTGCATACAATCCTCTCAGGATGTGCATATGAATTTCATGTATTAGAAAGGCTCAGAGCAAGGTATGGATTTTCTGCGTGATGCTTCTCTACTTTCTCTTGCAAGCCTTTACCAGCAAATTTTGTACCCTCATTAAGCACTGACAGTAGCAAACTGTGGATATGGAAGGAACTAACTGAATTTAATTACCATGGAGAAGATACATTGAAAGCCTTGAAATCTCTTTCATCCGCAGTTGTTTTTTTCTCTTGTCAACATTAGCTTAAGGTTTGCTCTCAGTAGAGGATGATCCAGATTCTTCAACAATTACAGATCCACAAAGATAGCAGCACTCTGCCCTCACCAATATCCTTTGGCAGACTGTGCCACATGCTTTGTCATAAATTGCATTAAGTCTTGGCAGAGCTGCTCATTTCAGCTCTCTGTACCCAGACCCTCTCTTTTTATAAAAGTAATCCACAAACACCACAGAATCAGTCACAGAGTCACAGACAGGTTACGGTTGGAAAGGACCACAGGGAGTCATGTGGTCCATACTCCCTGCTCAAGCAGGAGCATATTGCACAGGATTGCATCCAGACTGTTCTAGAATATCTCCAGAGCGGGAGATTCCACAACAACTCTGGACAATCTGTTCCAGTGCTTGGCCACCTACACAATAGAGAAGTTCTTCCTCATGTTTGGTTGGAACTTCCTGTGCATCATGTTCTGCCCATTGCCTCTTGTCCTATTGCTTGGTATCACCGAGCAAAGCCTGGATCCATCCTCTTGGCACCTTCCATTCAGATATTTACAGATATTGATGAGGTCCCCTCACAGTTGTCTCTTCTCAAGTCTGAACAGCCTTAAATCTCAGCCTTTCCATCTAAGAGAGATGCTCCACTTCCTTAACCATCCTCATTGCTCTCCACTGAAACCTCTCCACAAGCTCCATGTCTCTCTTGTCCTGAGGAGCCCAGAACTGGACACAGCACTCCACATGTGCCTCACCAGGGCTGAGTAGAGGGGCAGGATCACCTCCCTCGACCTGCTGGAATGCTCTTCCTAATGAACCCCTGGACACCACTGGCCTTGTTTGTCACAAGGGCACTGCTGGCTCATGGACACCTTGTGTCTAACAGGACCTGCAGATTCCTCTCCTCAGAGCTGATTCCCAGCAGGCTGGCTCCATCCTGTCTGGTGCCTGGGGTTGTTCCTTGCCAGGTGAAGGACTGTGCATTTGTTCTTGTTGAACTTTAGGAGTTCTTCTCTGCCCCTCTCCCCACCCTGTCGAGGTCCCTCTGAAGGGCTGCACAGCACTCTGGGCTATCGGCCCCTGCTCCCAGCTGTGTGTCATCAGCAACAATACAGACTTCTTTCTGATACAGCATCACCTTCACAAACTCATGAAAATACACTAAAAATACAGAAGCATCTTTTTTTTTCTTTTTTTCTCCTATATAATTGTGTTTCAATGAAGTTTAGTACTTGTCATGAAACACAGGATTTCCTAATCAGATGAAAGAGCCCTAAGACCTTTCTAATCAAGAGCTAATAGTTACCTTCAGCTCAGAAAATGAGTTCTACAATTTATCTATTGATCTATCAGTATTAAACAAAGAAAAAAATATTTTTCTATAATCATGTCCTTCACTGGAATCATTACGCATAACCTCATCAAGATTCCTTGAAAGATTTTGTGACTTTGCACAGGGGTGTGACAATAGTAGCTCCCTAACCAGACATTTCATTAAGAATACACATGAAATATAAACAAAAATTGCCTTAAAAGCTACACTGAAAAAAGTAAAAAATGATACAGAGAAGCTTCTAATTACTATCATCTTCAGCAGACTGCAGATGAAAACATCAGCAGCCTCTGTTTGTGATGCATAGCTGCTCTGCTCCTTCTCTTTCCTTTGAGAAAACCCTAGCTCTCAGATTGAATATACCAGCCAACCAAGTACCTACCAAATATTGCTTTTTTAGACAAGCTTTTTTCCTTTCTTAATTGTCCACAATATTTCACCTATCAATACCCTGAATTTCCTCAGAGATAAAAAGAAACAATCTAGACAGCATCTTTCCCCTCAGTAAAAATAGTAACCGCACTATGCCATTAAGAAACCAGAGCCCTATTTATTCATTTCACACTTGGTTTCTGGAGGAGACTGGTTTGTTTCTGTCCCTGGAGGAAGTGCCTGGTATGAGGTTTGAAACGTCAGGGATAATTAAGACAAACTGTGCTTTTTTGCCCCAACAAAGGAAATATATCCCTTAAAATAACTCCCTACTGAAATCTCTGAACAAAAACCAGCCCAGCACTGTTGAGGTAGCTTACAATGCTAAATCAATTGTCAGCATTAGCAAGACTCTGAACTGGAGCATCTTGCCGTTTCATTGCAATCCAGCAGCTACTGTGCTATCAGCAGGTACGAGTACAAATAGAATGCTGAATAGTCAGGTATGAAAGTGCCAGTATGGGGATCAAATAAAAAGACATATAACAAAGATGTTTATGTCTCAGAAACTGAAAATATAATTACTGTAAGGTCAAAGTTTAGAGCTCAGAGGCATTCAACAACATTTTTCATTTAGCCATTTTAGTGTCAGTAGACTTTAAGAAGAGTTGGAGTTCATGTTCACTTAAGAATTGTGCAAATTACTGTATTCTGTACAGCTGGTTCCCCACTGCACTGTAAAAATATCTCTAAGAAACACCGAGAAAATTTCTCTGCCAAAGTGAACTGGTGTCAGACCTTGGTTTCATGTCTGCTTATTAAGTTTTAAGACAGGAAGGTAGTAATTTTCTTCATATAGTTGTTTACTAATCCATCTTCAGGACAGTGAGTGAGCCCAAACATCTAATTTTTCTGAAAAAGGTTTTCCATCACACTGGGTTGTTACAGTGACTTCAATTTGTCAGTGTTTGATTTTTCCAGCAATAATTCAATAGATCTTGGATTCCAGGTGCTGAAATCTTTTTGACATTACCAGTGCAATGTTAATCCTCTTGCATTTTCTTAAACCATTATGGCATGTAGTTTACTTTTTTTTATGTTTTAGATTTCTTTTTAAATAACATTAACACAGTAAATAGCTTTTCTTGCTCCAGCACCTTTTCCTATGAACTAATGCTACTTAGCCTGAATAAGACATTGATGATAGAGTGTTTTGTAAAAGCAGTTTTTCTGTACTATAACACAATGTTTATTACAATGGAAAACATAGTTTAAAATGCTAGAAAAACAAGTCTGATTTTCAGTTCTTGTAAGATGTATGACAGAATAGCACACAACAAGACCATACAGAGGATGATAAAAACTGTGATTATTACATGAACACTAGAATTTGTTCATAATTTTTAGATCTGTCTCGACAGACCACTTTCTTACAAAATGCATGAAAACTGGATGGAAACCTCTGTTAAATTGTTATAGTAAAACCATGTTAACATATTTTGTAATGGTGATGGCATAAAGGACTTTAAGAAAGGTATTCACAATGAACTTGGTCTCTGTTGAATGTTTCCTTCCTGGAGCTTTGGTTCCCACTGTGGATGATGAAATTCTCTCTGAGACAGAGAGACTCAGTGGTGTTAGATAGGAACCATGATAGAAACAGCACTGCGCTTAGGGACTAACCGACAAAAACTGGTAGGAAAATATTGAAAAAAGGTCTAGCCCCTCTTCAGGTTTCTCTTTTCTTTCTTTAAAACACAGGTGTTTTTCCTGAGAAAGCTGACAGTGCTGTCTTTTCTCCACCTTTTTGATTGTGCCATAGGGTTCAGTCTGACTTTTCTAATGTCATTTAGGAAACACGAAGGTCACATGAAAGCAAAATTTCTGAGTTTCATTTTATGCTTTACGAGTTTCATAAATCCCCTGCAACTGAAATACACAGCCTTTGGAGCTGGAACTGGAACAAGGATGCTCTTTCTGAGTGATAAGACAGTGATTCTTATGCCATCTTCTAATCCCACACAAGTCTTCAAAAATTCCATGTAAAGCAGAAACACTCCAATATGAAGATTTTGAGATATTGCCTACCTCACATGGCTTAGAATAGCCTTCCTTCATAAGGTGGGTGGTATGGCTTGCAATTCTTTCAAGTGGGGAGGACAGGTGATGATGAGAGCTGATCCTTCAGCTAAGTCTTCAGATCCTGTCAGGCTGTTTTACTCTTGGCTTTGTAAAATAAGTGGGACATTACCACCTCCACTGCACTTTCCTTCAGCAATTGTGTTTTGGGAAAAGGAAGGTATCTGTTTATCTAACAGTTCTCTCAGGACAGACATACTCTGAGGATACCAGGCAGAACAGACTCTTCTCTTGCAAAGAGACATCCAAAATGTAAAACCTAGTGAAATTCAGATGTTCTCAATATTCAACCGTTCAATTATGTGAAACTTCAGGCATTTCAAGACTTCTCCTAAAGTAGAACTGTAGGCCATAAAACACCCAAAGGTCTAACACAGGTATGTCTTTGGACATTAAATCCTTACAGAGGGATGGCAGCTGAATGAGTTTTGGGGTTTTTGCATTAATTGCAGTCTAATATCATATGAGGTATCTTAGCCCATCAGTTTATTTGGCCCCAAATAACTTTGTGCCTGATTTCTTCAATCCTAAAACTCTGCTCTTGCCACAGCTGCTGGCATCACAAAAGTTTATTGTGGAGTGGAAGACTGTGAAGCATCCTACTGTCATGGTAGCAAGGATGGTAGCAATGCCTTAGGTAAAGGAATAGTGCCAAGACCTGAAACTATATTAAGTGCCTTTGTGGCTGTTCAGGCTTCACATATTTACCTACTTTCCTTATCAGAAGCACTTCTAAGTCATGTCATGTTTAAGAAATTATTATCATGACAGCTCTACAAATTCATATTAATACTTTCCCTTGAAATACCCAGAATGCCATTAATAGGTATAGTGGCACACCCACATGTACTGCCTTAGCTGTTCTAGGATAGGTCAGATATCACTGAGAGCTGTGGGGGCAGTAAAAAAAGCAAAAAGCTCTTTAAATTAACAAGTGTTTCTTTCATGTCTGACCATATGCATTTATCTGTGTGTTAGCACAGAATTTGGAATCTGACTCTGCATGAGGAATAGCAATGCTCATCTAAGATGCGAAGTCTGGCTTTAGTGCTCATGTTGGTGTTAGCAATAAATAATCTTTTCAGCAATGTAAGTGGGGAAAGCATTAGTACAGCCCTGGGAATTGTAAGCTCTGGAACCATGAGGAGGTCTTTCCCCTTACCTCCTGAACACAGCAGACAGTTACCAGATGTGAGTATACAAAATTTTAAAAAAAACTTAAAAAAGGCAAGAAAAGAAAATTGGTTATGCAGAAATGTTTAGGGAAGAAAATCTTTTTTGACATTGTCTTCTTCAGACAAATTCCTGATTCGAAAACACGAGAGCTAGTGAACAGACAGCCAGCATCTTTGGAACAGATATTTAGAAGCAGTAGTTATAAACATTAGCCAGCCTCTACCATAGACTTAAGGACAGAATTGGTTATACCTGACAGAGAAAGGAAAAAATAGTGGCAAAAGAATGGACTATTTGACACATGACTGTGTTAAGAATGGCCACAGTTCAAGTACTGGTCATGAACATTGCTCTTCAAAGAGCACAGTAGGAGGAAAATAGTGATTCAGAGGGAGAGATGTCCCTGTGGAAAAGCCAGTAATTCTTTGAACTTGTCAGACTTACCTTGCAAGCTCCACATAGATTCAGACGAAGCTATGAATGCACCAGTGCTTGATGGATATTTCCAGGATAACACAGTTCTCTTTGCCAATGCATATTCTTTAATGTCTTGGCAGCTCACAATAGCTCTTTCTAGCAAGTCCTGCTTCATATATCTCAGTCTCAGAAAATTCTTATGAAAATCTGCCTGCCAAGTTACAAAATGTATTCTCTCTGGTATTATCATAACCTTATAAAACAGACTGTCTGTTGGCACTGGAACAATTTATGCAAGCAGAGAACATTGCCCAGAATTTACCCTATGACAAAAATCTCAATAAAAGTATGTTTTGGATGAAATTGTTTATCTCCTACCTGGGAATAAATTAATAATGAATATATTGCCATTATCTTAAAATCAAATATTGTGAGCACAGGACTTCTGGATTTAAGACTAAACTTGAAAAAATCTATTGTAAGAAAAGTACTGTGACAGTTAAACAATGCTAGCTTGGCCACAATCTTGTTGCAGAATTTTTAAGGGTTATTTTTGTTTGTTTGTTTTTTGTTGTTGTTGTTGTTTAGTTGGTTGGTTGTGTTGTGTTTTGTTTTGTTTTTTTTTCTTTGGGACACAAATTAAATTAAAGCATGCTGTTGCCTCGTTCTTCTGTTCTAAGGACAGAAATTTTCTTTTATAGGAAAAACTTCCTGTGTACGTAGAACAAAATTCGTCAATTTAAATTATGAAAAATCCATTCCTTGGGGCCATTGCTTCAAATAGTTTGAATATGGTGGTCAAATTTCTTTACATGTGAGCGAGCATGAAGCGCTTTGTATTTCAGAGGATTTTCATGCAGTTTCAGATAATGTATAAAAATGGTTGGTCTCCTAAAAGTGTGAAAGTACGTCTAAGTGCAAGGGTTTGGTACTTAATGGCCTGAAAATTCTTTTATGTAACTAGGAAAAAGGAACATATGGTTTAGTTCAAAGACTGATTGTACTTTAATTGTGTTGATGGGTTTTGTCTTTTAATCAAGTGAACAAAGAATGAAAAAGTGCGTGTATCTTCTGAGGCCAAAGAGAATTCACTGAAACAGTAGAGAACAACTAAGTATTTTGCAGATGTCAACTATTAAAAAAAAATTTGACTTTCTATTCAAGTACACAATTGAGGCCTCCAGGAAAATTTGTCACAACCTTAGTTTAAGTTCTTATCATTGGCAAGCCAATCCTGACAGCAATTTATTATCTGTTTGATACGTTTGATCTGCATCAGTTTGTACATTTTTTATTACAAAAAACAAGGCATGCCTTTTGTGAACAGACAGGAGAAGAAACTCTTTTAACAGAAGGAATATCTGCAGAAAAAAAAAGGTAATCTTGCTGCCTGAAAAACAATAACCAATTATTCCAGAAAACAAAGTGGAAAAAACATTCTGTTGAAGATTAAAGGCATTTTTTATGCTGAAAACGTTAGACATATGATCTGCTGACCATATATCTGGTTGATATCTGGAGGTCTATAAGGGAGAAAAACTAAAGTGTTCTGTTAAAGTGAGCATTCCTATGGTATGCATATTTAAAAATACTTTTTATGAGTGTTCATCTCCTTTTCAGAAATATTATGATTGGAGTTGTCATAATCAGATGACTATAAAATTGGAATTAAATCACACACCAGTACGGCATTCTAAATTTATTTTTTATTCAAATGGTCTTTAGTATGTGAAAATCTTTGAAGTGTTGATCTATGCTTGAGGAGTATAAGGCTTGCTTCAATATTTTATAGGAGGGATTTTGATCTATGATTTATCAGTCAACAGACAGCACTAAAGGCAGGGTGGTTTTTTTTATTTGGAATCAATTATCCTCTTGGTAGATAATGTTTTGGTTTTTTTAATTTCTATTTTGTTTTCTGCCATTGGAAAAAAAGTTTGGTATATGTCTGTCAAGTTAAGTGACCATCCATGTAAGTAATATAAAATGCAGATTTTTTTCTGAACTTATTAACATATTGGTATGGCATTAACGTCTGGACATAACACTTTTTTTATTTGCAAGTCCTGTTCCACCCTGTCACATATCTTGACTTTTCCTCTCTTGTGCCATTAAATGTTATTTAATGTTGCTTTCTTTGTTGTTGTTGTTGTTGGTTTTTGTTGGTTTTTGTTTTCTTCTATCTTTGATCCATGTAGATTGCTAGGCAAGAATTTGACAGGTCCAACAGTTTTCCCATTCTTGGCATTTGCATCTCATAATGTATATAACAAGACACTGTAGTCAGTGTATACTTTTTCTTCTGCTGCTATGGCTACCTTGAAAGTGTTAGGAGAGGTGAGTAGTGTTAATATTTGACTGAAAAAGAAAATAGTCTGAAAGAGCAATATCTGAGTTACAGATTTCATAACAAACGACACTATTATTTTTTTTAACTATTCAATAACAACAGCAACAAAATTCTAGGAAATGTATAACACTGTTTCCTTATTGAGTCCCAGTTCTTCTGAAACAGCATGGCTTTTGGTTCTACAGGGAGCTGTGCCTGCTGGAGAAACATTTTACCTACCAGTAAGAACAAAAAATTCTTACCCACCCACAGAAACTACAACCATTTCTTGTTTGGATATTCAGGCGAATATCCCCATGTTTTGCATATGTAGATGCTGAGGGCTTTCTGAGAGTTCTTTGTTATTGAATTAGACCCAAATGACCTATTTCTGACAAGAGGCAACACCCTTAGTGAGGGTTTCCCAGCACAAATTTTGCAAAAGTCCTTTTAGGTGTAGGAACATTATCCTGTCATCTGAGGTTCAAATTGCCTAGAATTGACAGAAAAGGGAAAAAAAAAAACCAAAACGCAAAAGACAAACATTTTGTTCATCTTGTGAGAGGATACAGAAGGATTAGGAGCATGCTTATAGTGTGGTTCTTAAACTTTTATCAACTTCTGATAGCACTCCAGCCTGACAGATATTTCTCCTCAGAAAAGTCAGGAAGAGGCTCTCATTTTCTAACGACCAATATCTCTAAAATCCAGCAGCCAATCATAACTATGAAATAAACAGTTCATATCTTAAAAAAAAAAAAAAAAAAAAAAATTGCTGCACCCTGAGATATGTGATGTGAGACTCTGCACTGATACTGATCAACTTACTTCAGGTCAAACAAATATTGGTTTGGAAATTTTCTTGTCTGTATACAGCCCAAAGCATCAGGCATGCTAAAATAATTCTCTTCCTTTGGACTATGCAAGCAATACAAGAATCATAGAATTCAGTTATAGATTTCCAAAAATACTCTCTGAAGCAATGAAGTCTCAAGTGAACTTTAACCCAGTTCCTCACACGTATTTCATATTTTCTGTAGTGTTTCTGAGAAGAAGTCTCTACCAGGAGCTGAGACCACAGCCTGATTGCCCTGGCTGATGGTTATTGGGTTCTGCATGCAGCAACAGTTTTGTTATAGGTGAGGCAGTTTTATTAACATTCATAGCTGTGTGTGACATAAAGGCACATAACTGAAAAGAAAGTATTCCGAACTGTTCTCTTGTTATGCAGCATCCAACTTAATTGCACAGAATAATTTCTTTATGTGAGATATTGTTTACATGAGGATTCTCCCTATCCAAAATGCTAATGCAAAAATTCTATTATTAAGAAATGTTGGGGTTCATGTCTTTTTTTTCAGTGACAAAAATGTGCTAGCTATTTGCATTATCCCTATGGCAAAGCATATGTAGCAACAAAACTATTCCTTTCTAGGGATGAGAATCTTGCTGTGCAAGATTCACAGCTTTTCAACAGCTCTGCAAAAAACTAAAAGTGATTAATAGCATTGAGAAACTAAAGTTTTAAACCCCACATGGATAAAGTTGCTGAAAATCCCATTGTGGTCACAGAAATGTTAGTACACTAATATATTAACTTCAGAAACCCTGAAAGAAAATGAAGTCTCTGTTTAGTTTAATTTTTCATGCATATATACTTTTCCATGAAGCTGAAGTAGCAAGAAGACCAGCATTCATTTTGAAGCCTCATCAAAAAGTTATAGCAAAAAGTTGATAGCAAATTTTTGAGTGAAGTTCTTATTAAGAAGTATATTAAATATACACATTTTCAAGGTAGCTGGACTTTGTGTAAATAGTTTCTTCATACGACTTTCACACACATTTTGTATGCTTGCTTATGTGAACATCTGTTGTGACCTGGATTTCACCACAGGATAATCTGGCTTTGCACATCAGTTAGGAGGACCAGTTTCTGTTTTATGAGAACTATAAATCTAAACACATTGCAAAATATTATGAAGAAAGGGAGGAGTGTGGCAGGACAAACATCCCCCCCCCGCCTTCTCTCTCTCCCTGATTGCTGGCCGAGATCGATGGCTCAGATTAAGTCAATAGCTTAGTCCGGGCTATCAATGCCGGCGTCTGGAACTCAGAGTGAGACACTGAGAGAATGTGAATAATTTTCAAGTGACCGCAAATACACACTCTTTTCCCTATAAAACACCACGAAAAACTCAGCAAAAGTAGAAGCTTTTCTACATGGACATTGGAGCGTGAAGTAAAGGCTCTACTCCCCTGAGTTTGGACGCAAGCTCTGTGGTTACTTCCCGAGGGATTGAGAGAGGATCTGGTGCATCCCCAGCTCCAAAAATTGGATTTGGTAAGAAGCATTCAGTTTCCTAAATTGTATTCTTCTTTGCTAGCTACAATAATATTAATAGGTACCGTTTTCATTTTTAGCACTGTATTGTTTTAATCTCCCTATTTTGGGCAACATATATATATGTTTGTTTTAGCTATGAATAGCTTTTCATGTTTTTGTGTAGTAAAATTTGTCTAGTTCTTTGTTCCGTTCTCACCTGTGTCTAATAAACCATAACCTATTTTACATTAGACATAAATCGGCTGTCTTTATAAGAACTTATGAGTCACACTGGGTTTTGACAGTGCTGGTCACTGAATAGGTTTGGTCATTAGTTGTCATAGGCCTAGGCAACTGGTAAATCAATCCACCCTCTGTTTCCACTCGTGACAAGGAGGCATAAAAGAAAAGGGCTAGCTGCAACTGTAAGGTTCCAAGATATTACTCTGAATGTACCTTGATATGAATTTGTGTAATGGTCATGCTGATTTGTACAAGATCTGAAACACAGTGTTGATGCTGTTGCTGCTGAGTATGCCCTGATTTGTATTTTTATGGTATTAACCACAGCTTTCAGCATGCAACTTTGTATATTTCTGTAATGCTGGTGCTGGCATTGTGCTTTCAAACATATTTTAGAAGCATCAGTGCACTGTTATGTATTTTTAGAAAACTAAAACAGGTTTTGTGGGTGCTATGATATATATCTGCTACTGCTGCTATCTTTTTGCTTCTACTGTTCCCTTGGCTCACATAAAGTTAGCTTTCATTTAGTTCTCAATCCATTTTTGTTAATTACAAACACCTTTCATCAAAAATTATTTGAATTTAAAGTGAGAGGAAACATAATGATACTTTTGAAAGCAGCACTTTGTGGAATGCATTCCTAAAGCTTTTATGAACCCCAGATGTGTATTTACATGTATGCAATTTATCTTGTGGATGCATCATAGAAGATGTTAGGAAATTATGCTTCATCTTTAGAAATTCTGTTATATACTTGTATTGACTTTTCACAAGCTCTTGATGAGCAACATTCAAAACTGAATACGTAGAACTAAGTCTGGAGCTGCATTAGAAAGGGATAATTCAGGTATGAAAGTATGAATAAACTAACATCCTAAAATATATCCTTGTATGGCTTTCATTTTGCCAATGCTGTGTCTTGACATAACAAATACAATTAGCCTCACTTTCTTACCCAAAACACACATTAGCAATGAGTTCCTCCCTGAGGCACTCTTTGGTTGCAAAGATTTCTAGCAGCATTTTCTAGAGCCTGAGGGGGATTCTAGCCCAGCACTTGCTCCTCTCTTTGATGAGGCATCACCAGCAGCCCCCTCGCCTTTGGGCTGCATCTCTGGTTGTCGCAGTACACCTGGAAACTCCTTGGAAAGACAGGATGCTTGTGTTTGGGAGTTCAGTTAGTTTCCTCACCCACAGCTCCATGCATCTTTAACAGCTTCACTCTTTTGATGGTTTTCTGTGCTTCAGCCCTCTCAATTTTTCTGATTGATTTATGACATAACTTTATAATGTTGTTTATCTCCTTCAATATCAGTATTTCAGTCAGTTCTGACAAACACAGAGTAGGACAAGGTAAAATGTAGGAATGTACTTCACTTTATTAAAAAAGGATTAAACTGCTTCTGAATTTGGGACCTAGAGCCATGAGTCTCCTGACTGCTCTTAGGAGTTTGTATATACCCTTTGTATTCTGAATAAAAACAGAGAGTCTCTGCCTCTAGAAGATATTTTAATGAATTGCAGGGGATAAACCTGCAGTTATGTGCATTCTACAGACTTCTGGTTTTGAATGATGGGTCTCAGGTGGATATTAATTTTGGGGGTAGAAGGCAGCTTGCATCACTGCACACACTTTTCTGAGAGGCACATATTTTCTTTCTATTAACAATCTTGTTGACAGCAGGTGCTTTTTTCATGGATAGTAAAAATAATTTAAAAGAACAATCTATTACAATATTTTTTACTTTTATCCTCCCTCTTCTTGATAATAAATTCTTTATTTACTGGATAATTATTTTCTTCTCTTTTTTAAAGCATAAATAAGTATTCTTTTCTGGACATTTTTGATTAAAATAACGCAGTGGTTTGTCGGTATTCCAAAGTTCTCATTGGATCCACTTGACACCTTCGTGTATGATGATGGATCCTGCATTTGGATTTACATTTCCAGGTACAAATAAATGAGCTTGAATCACATTTATCAATTTACACAACCATAGCAAAACAAATGCATGAAAAGTGGATTGAAAGACCAATTAATAACTAATAGCTGCTCCAGCAAAACACAAAATTAGCAGAGGTTCTGGCTTATGGGTCTGAAGAAGATCTTTCAAAAAACCCCACTGAATCTTTCATCTTTCTCAAGTTTTCTCAGTCAGCGTAACAAAAGCTGGTCTAAATTTTCTGTACACACCTTGTCTCATTTAAGGACCTTCTGACCATCACAGCCATAACTACAACATTACTACTACCTAAACATAAATATGTACATTGTTTAATTTTCTTGTTCACCATATGTATATGAAATTATACTAATCAGTCAAAAAAACTATGTTCTGGCAAATTACACCCATTTCCCATTATTTTACTTATGGTTTTTATACTCTAAGGATGAGTTGTTCTGTTCACTATGGTATATTTTCAACTGTTGCTCAACTTTATTTTGCTGATAACACTTGAAAAAACCCGCATTTTTAGTTTAAAAAATACCTTAGGCACAGCTTGAAAATGAAGCCCAGGCTTCCAGAGAGGCTAATGTAATGTAAAATGATAAGCTACCAAACCCATTGATTACTATATACCTATGCTACTTGTTTCTTATTGAAAACTTCATTTTACTTACAGAGACAATTTAGTATCGGAAAACATGAATCCTGCAAATGGTCTAAAGGCCTATCCTGCAACCATTTATTAGTAGATTATGTGTTTGTTGTCATGAATAATCCATTACCCTCTGAGTAGTGAGCATAATGCCAGGTAGTGACTGCCTATAAAAATAGACCTATTGGCTGCAATTCATAAATTGTCTCACTGACCTGAGTAAGCACATGCATAAATGTTTGCGGCATTGCACTTACATGTTTTTGCCTTCAAGTAATCAGATGGCATGCATCTTTAGTACTCAGGTTCAATATCAATGAAATATGGCAAAAATTACAAATTTGCCTTTGTGTTCATGCTATTCTTAGCATTTTATTATTGAGGTTTTAACCCATCCTCTAACAAACCTTTACCAAAATGGAAACCACATTATATTACAAAACCCAACATGTCTAATAGATTTCCACTGATTTTTTTTTGTTCTGTTTTGTATACGCAAGTGCCATTTTATGTCTCACAAAGCAAAAAGCTGCTGTGCTCTTCTAAGAAAATCATCTTCATCTATAGGAAGAAATATGGTTCATAACATTTGAATACTTTCACAATAAACTCTCAAATAATATTAAGAATCCTTGCCCAGATCCTTCAGCCACAAAAAATAAGCTATCTCCATCAAATAAACCAGTGGTGTCTATAATGATTACTTGGGGACATCTATGCTTACTGACTGCAAAAATTATGTCCCTGCTATTATTTTATGGTTTCAGGAACCATAAAACTACTTAATAGAAACCATCCATGTTCAAAGGCCAAGTTATCCCTACAGTAGATCTGCTTTTGCGAAGCACAATTAATGGACAGAAGTAGCAATTGAGAATGTAGACCGTATCTAAACCAAGACAAAAAAGAAGAAAAATTTATTATAAAACTGTGGCTTATTCCTTAGTGTGTTATTAAATACATGAAATATCATTTTCTAAGGCATGAATTACCAAAAGCTTAAAAACAAAAAAAAAAGGAAAGAAACATTTTGTCCTTGATAGTTTATATAATATGCTGTTTCCATGGATCTCTAAATAAAAGGCTAATTTTTATTTCTCAGTTAGTAAATCTGTAGGCCTCAGAGTGACTAAAGAGGGCTTTGTTCCAGAATGTTTCTATTTCCAAGAATTTGTTTAAAAAGCACAGATATTAACTTGTCTTGTAGTAATTTAGAGCAAGAGGTAGGAAGATGAGAACAAAATCATATTTTTAAGGAGTATAGCAATGACACGTGCAAAAACAGGTTGGATAGTGCATGTCTTCTTTTTGCACACCAATATTCAGAGGCTATGATGTTTTTTTAAAACTCTGAATGCGAAATTTCTCAGTTTACACAATTACTGTGTGCAGAAATTCATCCCTGCTTTTTCCTTTGCCTGGTTCTGTAATGTTTTGCATCCACCTCCTGTTGTGACTCAATTCAGTTTTGAGTGAAATAGCATATGGACCCACCTCCCCAAAATAACGCTAATGAAAAACTCTCGCATTTCAGTGGGTGTCACAGTTTAAGACGGAACTGAGAATGAGGAGATTAAACAGACTCAGACACAAAAACACTTAAAACACACACACCTATGTACAACTTTAGGCACAAACTACTTCCCTGCCCTGTGGGTCAGATGGCACCACCCTGGCAAAAGGGTGGGAGGCTGAGTGTGTCAGCTTTCACACCTTTAAGATCACCCTAAAGTATGTCTAGCCCTCCTGGATCCCATTGCTATTAAGGTCTGTTTCCCAAGGTAAACAGACTGGACCTCTCTGGACCTTGCTCAGTGTCTTGAACAGGGCAAAGTTCACCCTCCAAAGTACAAGGTAGAGTTTTTGTTCATCCCTTTCCTTAATTCAAGCCCTTGTTAGCCTTCCACTGCATTCTTTAAGCCTCAAATTGATCATTCTTCCTTGCTAACAAAGAGATTGAGCAAAACACCACCTGTCTGCTCCTGTACATTCATTCAGCCTTTCCAGTACCTCAAAGTCCTTTTTGGTTGCCCTAGGAATTCTCTCCTCAACCTTCCCACTGGCAGCATAGACAACCAGAAGTGGGCAATAATTAGAGGGCTGAATCAGTCTGGGGTGTCTTTTAGTATTATCTCTTATCCAGGGCCCAGAAGGCAGCAGACTTCTCTGTGGGATGGGTCCAGTCAGCATACAGGACCCTCAGTTCCCCTCAGAAGGGAGTCACCTACAATATTTACCCTTCCTGATTTCTTAAAAGCCTTAGTTGTAATGCACTGGGTTGACTGACTTCCTCTGTGAAACCCCCAGGACAGAGCTTTATCTTCCCTATCATTTGCCTGACCCTCAAGTTCCAGAGCCTCATATCTTCTATTCTGTAAGGGCAGAAGGGACTTCTGCTACTCTGAGCAGGATCTGTTTTCATTTCTACCTATCTTTTAGGTCCCCTCTTTCTGCCTCATGACAAGAGGGTCAGAATTCCTCTGACACTTGCTAAGTTTCCATCTGCTGCCTTTCCCATGGATGGAAGAGTGTGATTCCACCATTTTGCCTCAAAGTTGCCACTGCTGTTGCTGCTGTCCCTGTTTATCTTGTGAACAGAGCTGAACATAGCCTTTCACAGTTTTTTGTACAAGCATTTAAATGAGACTCAATATTACATCATTAATGTTGTGACACTTTCTGTCCTGTTACTGGCCTTTGTCTGTCCAATTACTCCATGTTGTGACTCTCAGCTAGCTGTTGCCACCAATCCTTTCCCATTAAGTGACAACTTTGTAGGGTGCTCTGAGAAAGCTGAGGGGTGGCCTCATCACAGTCTACAGCTGTGAAGGGTGACAGTGGAGAGGGTCATGCTGGCGTTTACTCTCTCATGACCAACAATAGGACACAAGAAAATGAAATGAAGGTGCATCAGGGAAAGTTCAGGTTGGACGTTAGGAAAGTGTTCTTCACTGAGAGGGTGGCTGGTCACTGGCACAGGCTAGCCAGGGAGGTGGTCACAGCACCAAGCCTGACTGAGTTCAAGGAGCATCTGCATGATGTTCTTAGTCACACAGTTTAATCTTAGGTACTCCTGTGAGGAAGAGGGTGTTGGACTCTTACGGGTCCCTTCCAGCTTGAAATATTCTATGATGCTATGACCTGTACCATGTATCAGAATTTTCATGCTATCAGTCTTCCAGGGTTTAATCCTTGTCTTAACCCCTCATTTATCTAATAAGCTTTCAATACTTCCTTTCTCAATCTCACTCAGATGTCACTTTTATGCAGATGGTGCCAGGATTTAAATTCCTTTCACTGTTCTGAATATAGAGGCTTCACCTAATGGCCTTAATATCATCATCATCTCTTTTTCCCCTATTTTTTCTTCAGCATAATTTGGATGGTTTTGGTAACACTAAAACATAAATAGTACTTCATGCTTCTAGATACCATGCTAAGAAAGAATTAGAGGAATAAGTAACAGGATCACAAAAGGAGATGGATTGATTATCTGTCTGGTAGGAATATTGTGTTAAAGAGTTTAAGCAGCAGAGATTTTTCAAAAAATAGAATAATGAATAACCAGAAAGATTATAGATTTTCACTATATATATAATTTTAACATAATGGCATTTGCATTTTTTTTTCTGCATTCTCTGTGACCGTTGAAATCATAGCAGACTTAGAAAAACATTTCTAATGACAGTTAAATAGTTCACCTAGAATTTTCTGGTTTACCCTGTAGATACATAGAAGCAGGCTCTATTTTTCCTCTGGCAATCAAGTAGAGGCCCCTGCAAATGTTTGTACCATTAAAAGTTAATGACAGAAAATAACTTAGAAGTTTAACTGAATGCTCCTTTATTTATTAAAATAGAAGTGTGAAAAGTGCATACCAGAAATAATTACTTCAATAATCTCCATTTTTAATATCTCCATTTATGATGATACTCAAGACTTCATGTATAAATATATACATGAAATAAATATACTTTTAATTTATAAAATTTATAAATTAAATATAAATATACTTTTATAAAGTTATATATACTTTTGTAAATATATATTCTATATACTTTTAAAATATATATAAATATTTTTATAATAAAAAATTATAAATATAATATATATATACACTTTGTATATCTAAATATACTTTAGATACTTATAAATATAATTTTAATTCTGAGAATACTTTTAAAACATGCTATTATTCATTATGGTTTATACTTTTACTTTATGTATACTCGATGTATGTGTTATACAAACAAATACACATACAAATATATATGATACAAACATATAAATGTTCTTTATACTCTAAAAATACTCTAATGATCTTTATATAGATTTCTTCGCCTGCATTCTCTTACTAAATATTTTTACATGTAGTTTTAGCAATGTGACAAGAATGGCAGATTTACTGTGAAACACACAAAATTCATTCAGAATGCCTTTTTCTTATTTCTTCGGCAATAGTATTATTTAGCCTGTATCATATGGATGCTTTCGAGAAGAATGACACCCAAAAACATTTCTTCTATAAACACTTTGAAACTCTTTCAGAAAGCTACATGTCTGACGATTTCAGCAGCTAAATGAAACCCAGTCCTTCAGATAATATTTAACTCGCCTCAGTGGCCACCAAATAAGGATTCAATAACTTATATGGAGTCAGCATATGAGAAGTCTATTTTTCTGAGGTTCTCACTTCAAAAGACCTAATTTCCACATGTGTTCAGCAAAGTCAATTAAAAATGCATATGCTGTCTTTCTTCCTGTCTTCTTTGATGTCTTCTTAACAGTGGCTAAATTCTAATTTAAAGCAACTAGCTTGCAGCTAAATCAAAATTCTGCAAGCCACAAGCCATGGGGAACTTGGGGTAATCCCAGCTTTTCTCCATAAAACTTTTAAATACGTTAATTTGGAAAAACGCTCTTTATATGAAGCATTTCCTTACTCATTGAAGGTGATTAAAATCGTAAGACTGATAGTATATCCCATATTTTACATGGCACAAGTGTTTAACCCAGCCTTTAGTATTATCAGCTTGCTTCATCCTGCAGGGTGTGGAGAGCTGTCCTTTGCCCTGCCTGCTCAAGCTCCCATGGCATTGCTTGCGGTGGTAAATATCTGTGGGGTAAACATACTTATTGCCTGTGTACAAGAACCCTCTCCTATATGGCTTAAAAAATATGCAGTCTGTTTCACAAAGCAAATTCCATAGTTACTACAAACTAATTTTGGATGTTCCTGAGAGGAAATACTCTGTTTTATATTCTGCATAAGGACAGAGTTGACATATTAGGCAGGAAAACTCTATGTCTTCTGCATTCATATCTTCAGAAAAATTAAATTGGTAAAATCACATGGGGTAGTAATGCAGAAGTGGATTACAACAGCTGCAAAACCTTTATAAGTATCCTTGGAACATTAACAAATAGTCATCTTAAACTGAATTGAATCATTGCATAATCAACAGTTAGTTTAAAACAAAAAGTAGGAAGGAATATCTATTATCAGAATTCTAAAGATGGGACAAGAAACAGTGATTTAAAGTATTTTTTTGTCTTAGTAAATCTTTTCCTCTTTCTTCTTTCTTCCTTCTCTGCCTTCATCCATCTCTCATAAGTCTCAGTAAAGACATTTGCCATGATTTCTACAAGAATCAGCAAACATAAAATATGGGAATCCTTTCTGGAGCTATTTTGTATATTCAGCTTATACATATGACCTGCTACTTTTGCTGCTTATTCCATCCTATTTACCATTCTTCTGTTCTGGGTGACCTATAATTGCATACTTTTCTTGTGTCTCAGTAAAAATATAAACTTTTGAAGATGAAACCACTTTTGCTTTCTGTTTTGAAATGTTTAGTCAGGTTATAACAGAAGTTTTTCTGTAAAGGTGTTACTATATATGCAATATAGGATATGCCAATAATACAGTGCTACTACAACGTTAGTACTATAACGTGCAAAGAACCTCCTATTATTCCCTGCTGAACCGCTGCCTTCCTTCCCTCTCTTTTAACCACTTCTTCCTCTATTTCTCTTCCTCATCCTCTGCTGTGCCTTCTGCCTTCTTCATTTCTGTTTCAAGTTGTCTTTATTAGCATCCATTTCTTCTTTCTTTTTCAATTCACCTCCTTTCTGCCTTACAAAAAAAAAAAAAGTGAAAATAAAGCTCCTTTATCTTTCACTTCATGTGTGTGTGGTCCACCTGGGATATGGTCTGTCTACTGCTTTTTATTATTCATTTATGCCATTGGGATAACCTAGGAAAAAGCTACCTGAACAAAGCTGATGCCCTAAGGCAACTTTGGGGAAGTTTGCTTGTTTATTTGTTTGTTCATTTAGTTGCATTTTTATTTGACATGGATTAACACCCTGAAGTGCACATTTCTTTGGCTATAACTGAGGGGTTTAATATAATTATCTGACTTAATATGGGAGTTCAAGTCCAATGGCCTCACAGTTTTCCTAAAGAAATCACTTACTTCTGTTTTCTCAAAGACACAGTTTTCTAAAACTGTGTTAGTCTGATGCCCTAAGCTTTTTTTGCACCAAGGGCACCTTGTCAGCTGAAACTTAAGGAACCAAAGTGATGCTCTCAGATATTATTTGAATTGCATGGCCTTGGGGCTTCCTAAGGCAAAGATGGCTGCAAAAAAGATAAATTTATGTTCCAAAGCCATTTTTTTCTGTTGGACAAACTGATGTGTTCATAGAACAGACTTTTCTACATGGGCCTTGAAAGACAAGTAAGAGAAATTCTTTAAAACTGGATGCCCTTGGAAATGCATTTCTCCTGATATAAAATGATGCCCCAAAGACATTAGGAATATCTTACACTACCCAAACCCATAAAAGTATAAAAAAGAGTTTTCCTGAACTTGGGTGAGATATTGTTATAATTTCTGTATTCTGGCTGTATAAATTTCATATTATTTAAGTGTCTGTATTAATTATGTTGCTTTTACATGTTGAAAACAAAATTAAATTTATAAAAAGAGTGCAAGACACTTTGCATTCTTGCAAATAGTGCTTCAGTGTTTAGAAGATGTCTTCTAAAGATAAAGGTTTTGTGAGTTCTGTCAAAGAAAATTAATGTTGAGGGGAAGAATCTTACAAAAATTTAGGTAAGGAGAAAGACTACTGACAAACAATAGTTTGCCAGTATTTGGCTTACTATTGTTTATCTTGCTCATCAATGATTTGATGAAAGGGCAGATGCCTCCTCAGCAAGTTTCGCTGATGACACAAAGCTGGAAGGAGTGGCTGATAGCCCAGAGTGCTGTGCAGCCCTTCAGAGGGACCTCGACAGGGTGGGGAGATGGGCAGAGAGGAACCACCTGAAGTTCAGCAAAGGCAAATGCAGGGTGCTGCACCTGGGGAGGGAATAACCCCAGGCACCAGCACAGGCTGGGGCCAACCTGCTGGGAAGCAACTCTGTGGAGAAGAACCTGGGGGTCATGTTGGACATCAAGCTGTCCATGAGCCAGCAGTGTGACCCTGTGGCAAACAAGGCCAGTAGTGACCTGGGGTGCATTAGGAAAAACACTGGACTGTGAAATAAGTTTCCCAGAGAGTGTATGGAGTCTTCCCCACTGGAAATATTCAAGAATGGTCTGGATTCCTGTGCCATGTGCTCTGGGATGACCCTGCTTGAGCACGACCAGATGACCCAGCAGTGGACCAGATGACCCACTGTGGTTCCTTCCAACATTACCCATTCTGTGACTCTGTGATTCTATTAAACAGCTGTTTCTTCAACATACTACTTATTGGATTGAAGGAAATCATAGTTTTTGTCAGTCCCAGTCTGGGACTTTACACTGTTCTACTGAGGAATCCAGAAACCGTTCTCTTATATACTCTAGAATATTATTTTTTATTCTTCCCCTAAAAAAACGTATGAGGAATAAACCTTAATTAAAAAAAAGAAAAAGGATAATAGCTTGTAAATAATTTTCAGTAAGTTATATATATCCTAAAACTTTAAAATCAATGCACATTTTTTATTTATAAAGTAAATTTTGATTTATTTAAATATTAATGTTTTATATTAAAATTAATATCTAGAGTACTTTTGTAAACAATCACACAAAAGGGCTTTTTCGTCTTTATTCTAGAAGCACAAATTGTAAGTAATAAAGGATTCAAAAGAATACAGACGATCTTAAGAAAAATGTTTCTTTTTTAATATGTTTTAGAAAGTGATAAAAGAGCTTTTCATGCCTCATTATAAGCTTAGTTTGCCTTTATACTGAGGTAACTTGATTGATTTTTGTGGGCAGTTTCACATGGTAAGTATTAATAGGAGTGAAGAACAATGTACTTTTTATAAGTAAGGAAAAAAAAATATTTCTTTTGTCTTTCTCAACTATCACATGTACTTCTATATTTGCTTAATGTCCATAGCATAAAGATTTTAGCACATTTCTAAAAGTATTTCAGTGAGATTATTGCATAACATCAAACAGGCATTGATCTTAATTGTTTGCAACATTAATTGAACTTTTTTTTGTTGAGTTTGTGCAAACAACATTGGTAGCTTTCTAATTCTCTATAATTTTTTGTGTAGCCAACTCTGAGGGTTCCTTTCTCTTCTTGAAAAATTAATCCAAAAAGTGTCTATAAAGCCAACGGAGAAAGTCAAAACAAAAGATGCTACAGCATTTTTTTTCTGGATATACAGATGTAATTCTAAATTATGAACTTTTACTGCTAAAGAAGCATGCTTATATAAACTCAATTTTAAATTATGAGAGTCTAGATGAAGGAAAAGAATATTCTCTGTTTTCTACATTTCTGAACATGCTTTTGGCATTTTGGTATTTTGGCATGGTAGAAAAACATATGGGCTTTTGTCAATATTACATTGGCTAATATTGTCATAGTCCAGCTAATACATTTATTTACATGTGCTATAGATAGCTATTCATAAACAATTTGAATACCAGACAAAAGAATAAGATACTTTAATCATATGAAAAGTATATTCAGCACAGAAATTGATTACTGTGCCATAATATCAGTTCTAACTTCTCTGAGTGTTTGGCTACACTGAAGGAGATTGTGCTATCCATCAAAACCCCCCACAACAAAAGTTTGCTTCATTATTTGCCACCTAAAGTACAGGGACTGGTAATATTCAAGGAAACTTCTGTAATATCTGTATTGTATGGTATAATCTATTAATTTTACCATCACAGTTTAATTTTAAAAATCATTGAAATTATTAAAAGAACAGACACATACATAAAAATATATGCATATGTGCATACCCGTGCATTTTCCTCTTCTTTGCATAAAAACTTCAGGCAAGGTAAAGACTCAGTATTCCTATATATTAGGTTCAAAAATATCTACGTTTTATTCTTACATATTTAAATGAAGTGAGCTAGAACTTGATGTAAACTCCTTAAATCTTTCAGGGTAGTATTTTATTAAAGACAATAATTTTCCAAACATTTCTTCATCTTTTGCTATATTTATTGCTTCACAAAACTTGTTTTTACTTCCTCTTCTGGATCCAGTCACATAGACCTGTTATCTCAGACGTCCTAAGCTTACAGAAAACTAAAATGTTGATATTTGTGTTCAGAAATGAGGTCTCAGAGGGACAGTGTAAAGGAAGGAGTGAGTTTCACAACCCCACAGAAAATGGTAAACTGACAAGTTTAAATGGTCAAAATACTTTTGACAACATGTAATCTGTCAAAATACATGGTTTTTCAAAGTCAAGTTGTTCTGCAATGGTTTACTGATTTTTATGAAGATTTCTGTAATGAGATTTTTGACATTTTTGCTTCTGACCAGAAGGACTAACTTGAAACTTGAGGATCAAGTATTCTGACTCTGTTTCACTCAAACTCACAAAATTTTTTGGTTTCATTGCAAGATAAAATGAAATACTTTGAAAGCTGTTAAACACATACAAAATCTATAGCAGTGCTATGCTAATAAGAGTCCCTCACACAAGCAGAGCCCACATCACTTCAGGGTTAGGGATTTCGGCTAATGTAATACAATTCAACCAAAACCCAGTAAGCAGTCTGAGAGCTTCCAGCTATTTTCTCTGTTTGAAGGAAGATATTCCATTTGATAAGTCAGATGTGTTTGTTCTGCACTATGTTGAAAGACAATCCTATACTGCATAATCCTGCTAGTCTCAGCTTCTTTGTGTCTTTTCTATTACCTTTCTTCTTTCTTCTTGAAATTATCACTGTCAAAGTGATATCTCAAGGTCTCCAATAATTCTGGCCTTGCTTCTGTCTACTTTCAATTCTAATTGCCATTCTCATTTACCTTTTCTCTTTAATTGGATGTCCCTATTTTTTTTCGTCTTGTGGCAATCTGCAAATCTCCACTTTACTAGCCTTTAAATCTTCAATATTTTCATCTAGAATGTAAAAAAGTTCAAGTGCTTGGAGGTACAAATTGTATGCAAATTGTTAGGGCAGGAATTATTGCTGCTAATAGTAGAACTAATGAGACCTCTTTTGCTAAAGGAGAGATTACTTTTTTCTCCAAAACTGTATTATTCAAGAAGTAAAGGCCTGTGTTGCTGCAAAGAAAATAATGAAGAAAAATATTCCAATAATGCAAGGAATTCAAATATAAAGACTGATAGATGGTGTTGTTATTTTCATATATTTCCAAAAATATTTGAACAAGTCAGATATTGTAGAAGGAAGTTGGAATAATGATTAGTCTTTGTAGGTATTGTGTTGGACACAACCAGTGGTGCTGCAAAATCTTCTGCATGTTGGCCAGAAAAGGATTAAACTATCTTTAGAAGATAAGCAAAACAATATTTCTCTTCAGTAAAAATTAAAACGTTAATGAGCATATGTAACTAACACTATACAAGTTAATAAGGAAGAAAATTCCATGCTCTCTGACACTATCTTCATGAATGATACCCAAAGAACTATGATAATTTGCCTCCCAGCTTGTCAGATGAGATTCAAGAAATAGTGATAACTGAAGAATGAAAAGCAAATTGGTGAACTTTACAACCAAAAAAAAAACCCAAAACCCAAAAATCACCAAACCAACCAAACAAACATGTTTTAAATAACTTCTAACAATCAACCAGATAATTACTTTTATATTGAGGAAGGATATCAAAAAAATTCAGAGAATTTGGAAAAATGCCTAAATCCTCATGACTGTGTCAGAACATGGAGGACTCAGAAGTTAAAAAAGAATAAATTTGACAAAATTCTCTGTTTATATGTTTTGCAGCATGTGAAGAAGTCAAAAGTTACAAGAGAAATAATAATAATTTAGGTAATTCCTATGTGGTATTTAAATTTTTCACCACGTATGTTTACTGACCAAATTTTTTGGTTACAGACTGAAAGAAAAATTCTGTTAAATAGCAATATGACACTTTATGGTAATAGTAATTATTTTCTTTCTAAATTTCATGACAATTCCGTATACTCAAATGCTCAGAATCAGACACGTTGACCAGAATATTCATCATAAATTCCAACCTCATTCACAACCTCAGGATGTGGTATTATAGTTAAGCAAATATTATTCAGTCAGTACTAGCAGATCAGAGTGTAATCAGCTATGCAAACCACAAGTACATATAGTACTTGGCTTTAGAAAAATTAACAGGCTAATGTCTTAACGAACCTTGCTTAAAATGTAATTTAAATCAGTCTGTACACTTCTAACAGACGCTAAACCTCTTTATAGTCAATGTTCAAAATACAGAAAGTCCTTTTTGTAAAAATTCGTCTGAAAGGCAATAATCCACCATTTAGGGGAAGAAAAAAGAAATCATTTGTATTGAGAAAAAGCCTAAAAGACTTTGTTCCAAATGTTTCATAGAAAATTACAAATGATGTGAGCAAGCGCTAAATTAGAAAATTTCTCAACTAAAAATTAGACACATCAAGGCTAAAAAGAAATGTTGGTAATAGTTTATTCAACTGTCCTGTAATATTTACAGAAAAGTCTATTAGTATAGTTATTACTAATAGAGATGTTTATTCCTCTAATTGAACTTAAAAGTTATTACAGTGCTATAGAGTTATAAAACTCATAGTTTTATTAAGAAATTGCTTAGTACATTTACTTTAAAAAAATCTATATACATAAAACTGACAACAGTGGAAGAAATAGTGAATATATGAAGCATCTTCATCTCTATGCAGATGAAGTGTGTGTTCACGTCCTTGGTTTAACATTCACAGAAAATCAACTAACTTAAAGAGTAATATGAAAAAATATTTGTGTCAGCAGTTTTAGAGTAATCATGTATTTCAATATAGCAGTACACAGTTTAATGAGAATGCCTTCAAAATAAATCAAAGCACTGGTGTTCTTTTTGAAAGGTTCACTCATCACTGAAATATTCCAAAGAATAAAAGTAATTCCTGACAAACAGTAAGGAGATCTTCAAAGAAGAATGAAATGTGAACATAGGAAGATTTATTTAGTGTTTCTATTTAATAATGTATTTACAATTAAAGATATTTACATAGTTAATAAATTCTAGACTGAAGCACAACTTCAGAATCTGAAATCTGTTTACATTAAACAAAGCAGCTTTTGATTTACTACTCAGTTGAAACAGATTGTTGTAAACAATCTACAAAGTGTCCAAGGTTATTTATCTTTTTTTCTTCATTTAAGTGTAATTTTGTTTCTATATTTATGAAGGAACTCAATTCTCAACAAATAAAAATGAATGGAAAACAAATATTGCAAGATTCATCTGGGAATAGTGTGTTATCTTCATCTTCAAAATTCTTTCTTGGCTTTATTTGCCTTTTGGGGGCTGCTGCTTTCTTATTTTCTTTAATACATGCATTGACTAGTGCAATTTCTCTCCCTCTCAGATGTGGCAGGAAATTTCATGTGTTTTGATAATAAGTGAATAGACACCCAAACTCAAATCCCCACAAGCTTACTTCTGACATTCTCTAATATTACTATGATTTATCAAGTATTTCCACAGTTCCCTCCTGGCTCCTTTAAAAGATATTTTAAATGGCTTTACAATAAATCTGTTTAGTGGCTGTCTAATTTGACACACATTTTGACACAGTCAATTGACACACATTTAACATATCACATGATAAGAAAACAAGCTTATAAAATTTAAATTTTGCTCTGTATGAAAAACATAGCGTTATTACAGAACTAGGATTGCAAGCAGTGACTGGATTATTAAAGAATCCAATGTTTAATTAATTATCTTTTAAATACCATTATACTATCTTAAAATCCAACTACTACTACTTATACACCTGCCAGTATCTGGCTATCAGACTAAAGGTTCTCTTGATGTATAGTCTAATTTGCCTTAAAAAAGTTAGAATTGTATGTAATATTGAGAACATGTAAATTCGTTCATAAATATCTTAAGAAAAAAATTGAAGGATGTATTAGGCAATTAGTACATTAAAAATATTGGATGCAAATAAAATATTTGGAGAATATAGAAGTATGAGCACCATATCTAACAATGTGTTACCCACCAACTTCATGCTCCACTGATCTGAATTTTAGCTAAGAATTTTTAGAGTTTGGTTTTAGAATTGGTTTAAAAATTATCATTTAATGAGACTTCAAAACTAATTTTCATAATCCTCAAAGAAAATATTGTTCAACATTCAAAAGAGCTATCAGTATTCTTTTTCAAAGCTCATACTAATGCCAGCTTCAAAAAGGGGGATGTTTATGACACCAAGATAAGAAAATACAAATACAATTGTTAATCACTGTGTAATTACAAAAAAGACTTTTCCTAAAGTCATAGCAGAGATACCTTGCAAGTGTTTATGTCACATTCATCTACTGACTGTATTCTTTCCTATTTAACTCTTGCATGGGAAATTCGTACCAGTTTACAACAAATAAACTTTATAAAACTGAAGAAAACTTTGCGAAAGCAAATGCTTCACCTTTTTAAAATCTTTTGGAATGTTTGCATATTCTACAATATGTTGGTGATACCCAGGAATTCTTTGAACAACCTTTGCTCAGAAAGATCCCAGGGACTAAATGGAGCCTTGAAATGTAGTCACTACACTTATGGATGCAAATTCATAATCTGAAAGTGACTTTAATTAAATATATATATATATTTAACAGTTAAATGCTATTTCTGTGTAAAAACTGAGGCGGAAGACTTTTTTATTCACGTCAAAACAAGGTACTTTCACTATACACTGTTTTATTGCATTGTCTTCCTGTCTCATGACCCATTATGGAGGACAAGGTCCTGAACTGTAATGCTGCATCTTCAGGATCTCAGGAGAGATCTGTGAGGAGCCAAAATTATAACCTTCAGTACCTTCATTTTAATGTGAGAACATTCCCAACACCTTCTGGAGTGCTTTGCTGCTCTGTCCAGAGCTGTTCACCAGTCTTCCTGAGAAAAGGCCTGCAAGCAGATGATTCTGCCAGAATATAGAGATAGCAAGTTACAAATATAGCCATGGGTTAGGGTGTCAGTATACTGCAGCTGGCTAAAAGTGAATCATACTTTATATCTTCAGTTTACTGGAAAGCCTAATATATCTTCCTTTCTTTTTTTCTGCTGACACATTTGAAGGAGAACATCAAGCCAGACATATAGGTCCTAAGAGGGACTCTCAGCCCTGGGCCCAAATCAATGGATAAGCAACAGCTGTAACTTATCAAACTCATTCCTGTTACTGATGTCTCAGGCAGGCATATTTCCTCTGAATTTCTTTCCTGCTTTTTCAAAGCAGCAAGGGGAGACAAAACCAGGCCTTAAGGTAGGGTGAGCACATAGAAATGATCTTCTGCTACTGACTTACCTTTTGGCATAAAAGCTAAAAAGACAAAACAAAACATCAGTTGAGGATAAGCGTTTGAAGACCAACATGTAAACAGGGTGACTGATGTCACTGTTTCCCCCACAAATATTTTTATAAATGAATTGAACATAAAAGATGAAATTACTTCTTCACTTTGTTTAGACTTGGGTAGACAATTGGGCCACAACACTGTATCGAGCAGGGCAAGAAGAAACTTATTTATTTAATTTTAAGTAGTCTAGTTCCATACAAGAAACCTTTTTTAACTGTAGTCTTTTCAAAGATTGAAGGATTCCTTACAATTAGATAAAAAATATAGAATTGTTTGACTACAGAAGGCCACATGTTGGCATAAAAATGACCCCAGAAAATCTATTACAGGGACTCCTGAAGGAGTAAAGTAGTTTTATATTTGCTGCTTTTTGAGTTTCATCCTGTCATGTAACGCACTTGTCAGCATATCTTAAAGCCTAATGTTAGACATATGCACAAATGCTGATGAAAAACCAGATATGTTTAGCCTTTTGAAGAATACACACTATTCGAACTATTCTGAAAGCCTTTAAGTTTTCCTTTTCTCTGTCATAGTTTTCTGAAAATTCCTGTGAGGTAAAGTCCAGAACGGAGATATTTTAGAGGTGATATAAGTGGCATTTCAAGGTGCAAGGGATATCTTCTGTGCTGAGAAAGAGGGAGAGCACATGTGAGGTCTATTAGGACAGGCAACCAAATACGACTGTATAACAACCTGGATTCTAGGATTTATTACATTGGATGACATGACTTGATGTTTGCCCACAGGCTGAAGCTGGGTGAAATAGGTCATGAAAGGGAGTCAGAGACCACTGCTTGAAAGAAGTAAGAAGGGGACATGATCCATTCTGTACATAAAAAAAAAGTCAGAGCAAATTACAGATTTCCTGGAGAGAACAGTGTTCCTGCCCATGCCCCCTAGGTATAGATATTTACTACATGATGCAGTTTGACAAGCTGGCACGTGTGATTGCAAATTAGAAGCAGCCCATTCACCTTAAATTCAGGCTGCTGAGACATTCCTGTGACAATTGACATTTAAAACTCCTTGTCCCAGTGGAACACCTTTCTGGTGTCCTCAGTAAACTCACCAACACACTCTGGTACATTACCAACACTGGTAATAATAAACTTATTACCAGTACAAAACTGTGTATGAGATTTAATCCTCTGAGCTGCTGATTATCCTGAAATAATCTGATAACTAACTTTTGAGGTGCATTGTTCAGGTTGGGATGCATGAGGCAAGGGAAGAAAAAGTGTGAGGTACAAGGTATAATCAATATTTGCACCCTGGTATCTTCTAATACTAGAAAGACTTGTTCAACTGCATCAATAAAAGAAGTATGTGCTCCCAGTGCTGCATGTGTCAGGCATTAGGGCCAGTATTAGGCTGGGAGTTCTGCCTCCAGCTACAGAAAACAGACTAAAGTACCTTTCTCAGTCACCACCTGTCCCAACAATCACAGCAGACATCATTTTTGGGTGGATACTCAGACAAAAATGGTTTCTCCTCACAGAGATGAGTAAGGTCAGACATACACACTAAATAGTATGAGTAGAAAAGGATTTGGGTATGTTTGGCAAGTCCTAGTTATTTTCTGCTGAGGATTGGTATGGGTGTGATCAGGAGAAGTCACATGTACATGGGGTCCTACTGACACCAACTTTGGCTTGAGAATATGAATCTAAACTCAAGCACATTTGTCAAAGTCAGCACAGAAGGAGATCTTTGTGTTTTTCAAGATACAGTAATCTCCTAAATACAGTTCAAAGAATAGTGTGGATGTAATTAAACAAAATAGTTATATTCAATTTTCATTGAAGAAATAGTACTGGCTTAAAACACCTAGTAGAAAAAACCAAAATTTATGTATTTTGATACAAATCAGGCAGGTAGATCTCTACCTTTATCATTACTCCACATTGGAAAGTTATTTTTCACACAAACTCTTCTTCTTTTAAACTGAAACCATCATGTATCTAGTTTTTACACTTAAGTGCCTGAATTCCCATCCTTTCATGAGAAAATATGTGGATTTTTAATTTAAGTTTTTTGCTTGACTTTCTTTTCAAAACTAATGAGTTTTAGTAATAAATGACTAATATACTCAAATAATACTAATTGCAATATCATATGTTATTTGCAGTGGATAATTGTACAGGTTTACATAAGGATTTGGATGTTATGATAGCAGTATATCAGGCAGTATGTCTTGAACTGTTAGGATAAATCCTCTTATTATTTTTCTGTGAATCACTGGGACTAGGTTTTGGGCTTTTTTAGTCTTTGAAGCTCACTGATTTTTAAGTTTTGTATTTTTTTGATGTAATTTGATTTTAAATTAAACCATATGAGGCTTTACTGTCTTTTGCAGATGTTGTCCAATAAGCATACTAAGTTAAGCAATCAATATATGCAATATATGTTACACATCTGTAGCCTCCAGCGATATTTGCCAAAGAATTAAGCACCAATTACATGGTATTCTTCACAGAGATTTTTTATAAAAATCCCTGAAGGTGCCAGTGGTGAATAAGTGCCTCAGGTTTAATATTTAAGAAAGCAAGCATCTCAAAGAACAAGTGCATCATGCTCTAGGGAAGAATAAGCCAAAATGAATAGATTCAGCAAAAAATTAATTCAAGATTCGACTTGGCACCAAAACCATCTAAACATAATTTACCATGAGAAAGGAAAGCAATGACACCACTTCAAATTAAATGCTGGGGGTTTTCCCTGTAAACTGTTCACAAAAATGCAGTTAAGAGTTCATAGAAAGTATGTATATACTTTCTCAAAAGGCTTTTTTTGACAGCAGTTAGCATTATCCATTTAGATGTCTTGAAAATTTTAAGGAGATTTTCTTCAAAATTAGTCTTGCTGAATAATGTAGGTCTGAAATAGATGTCAATGTGGATAATGAAATTATAAAGCCAAGATTTGGGGGCTTGGGAAATAAAAGATGAAAATAAGAATGATTTTTGATGCTTATATTCATTTCCAATAACCTGCAGTCACAAAACAGAACAATGTAGCAAATGCTAATTAACCAAGAAGACACATCAGCAGCAACACAAATGTCAATAGCTGTCCATGGATTGTAAGCTCAGCTGAGATGACAGAATTCACCCAGAGTAGCCACCTATTTCTGTTTTGTGATAGGTCAAATTATATATATTTCATTAAAACAATATTTTCCTATCACTGCTAAAATGTCAAAAACTTTGTGGCACTTAGATGCCTCCAAATGTCTCTTACATTAATTTTTCTACAGATAAGAGAACATTATGGCAACTAAGCTGACAATTTTGTGAAACTTTTTATATGTACTACATAAAATTAAACTTGGGCTTGGTTCTTGCTTTAACAGAGAGAAAATTACTCAAGGGTTAAGTGATATCCATACACAGATAAAGGAATATAATTTTATTGCACCTAGTAAATTACTTCTGAGAATGCTAAGGTTCTCTCTTACCAATTCCCACTGTTATTGATCCCTTCAATGTATTATGAAGAATGGCATTCCTAACTTCTTGGTATTAATGTGAGATGTGGATTGATTAAAAAGTTATTTCTTCTCAAAATTTCCTGAAGTTACATAAAAAAGTGCACACAGCTTTCTATGAGAAACATATATTTGTCTTTAGAGGGTGCACAGTTGCAAAGGAATCACATGCTTTCATTTTCCAAACTATTTAATAACTTAGCAATATATCTAACATATAGCTTCTCAGTTCCATGTGTAGCTATGAGTTCCAAGGATTTTTGATGTGCTCTTGGAAAGTGTCATACTGATAGTTCCTTTCTGTATAACTGGGCTTTTTGAAGCTATGATGAGAGGTTAAGTAGTACCAAAAATCTATTTTTCTCAGTCCTTATTGTATGCTGACATTTTTTGTTACTTATATAGGGGTCTAACTGAAACAGTTTCAATCATTTTATTTTTGTCTCACAATGGGATTTTTATATGTTTACTATTTTTTCTTATGCCCCCCTGCATGTTCGTTTTCCTGACAGGGATCAGTGCCACATTAATAACATGGAATGAAAAAGGCAGGCACAGCTATGGAAAAGAAATCTTCATTGATCATATCAATAGGACAGAGTTACACACTGAGAAGTTTGAGTTTACCTGGAAAAAGCCTGACTGCCCATTCTCTCCCCTGAGGCTGTGGTAATACAGCAATCTCCTCATAAGCCTTGAGTTTTTTATCTCCACTTCAAGTCATCACTTCAGAGCCAGAACTGATCAGACCTCTTCCAGCTTTTATATTTTAACTTTTTTTACTAAGTTAAAATTTTTAAAACTAAGTTTTAGTGAGTTTTAACATGCTTAGCAATAGTAGCTGCTAAGATTTTGTTTATACACCTGTCTTCATTACTTCATTAGTATTATCATGAGAGAGACTTGCCTATAAAGGATGGAAACTCTTAAAACCTAAAGAATATATAGACTGCTGCCAGGTTATATAAAGTAGAAATTCTCTTACCCATGGGAATGCTGTTGCAGTGAAGTGGGCTTGGGCAAGGCAGTGTCCAGCCTGTACTTGCACGTAGTACCAGTGCCTACAAAGCTATTTATAGAACTCAGAATTTGGGTTCCACATCTAAATATTTGATCAGATTGCTGAACTATGGTAGGTTCAGAGAAATTATGTCTATAAATAATATACTGATAGCAGCTACCACACTTAAAACAATTTAGAAAGTCACCAATGCTGATGTAAGAGTGCAGATCCAACACAAATGTCTCCCTGTTTGACAAAAAGGGATCTACTGTAACTAGCATGGAATAATAGTTAGCTGAGTCTGTGCCAAATTCCATTCAGACACAAATCAGGTAAATTCATGCACAACAATCTCAGAATCACCTGGTTATATGTTTTCAGTCTCTTATAAGCCTGTTTCCTGTGTATTGTCATAATCCTCTGCTCCATTTTTCTGTTAATATAGCTGATCATTAAAAGCTATTTTCCAAGGTATTTCTTTTCTTTCTGGTCCTTCTGTCTACTTGTCTACTATATATGGTCTGAGAAAATGGACAATTACTTTGGTAATTAGTGCCTAAGAGTCTTCTCCATACAATAAATAATTAAGAAATATCTGCCTACCAATGATTCATTTCAGTTTCCAGACGTTTAGTTACACTGCAATTTTTTATTTTATGTTTGTGTGTTCTTGTGAAGCAAGCAACTGTTGACTTACAGAAAAATACACTATCATTTTTCATGGGTCTATCAAGCTTCTGTGCAGGTAGCACCAGTATTGAATCTGATTCCCAAAGTGATGAATGTAAGAGTAGTTCTTAGGCTTTGGGATTCCAGTCAGAAAATATTCTTCTGGTCTATCTTTTAATTTTACTTTTATAAGAAGTTTTGAATCAAAATAATATATTATACCCTAACTGTCAAACGCCCTGCCCCAAACATACAAAATTGTCACCCATTAAAAAATCCAGACAAAGAAACAAACCCAAACAGAAAAATGTTACCGATTTACGAAGGAAAAATAGTATTGGACCAATGTAGGCAGTTAACTTGCATTATAATCAATCTGCAAGTGAGAATAAACATGTTAGAGTGGAGGTTTAAAATGCCTATTTATTGAGTGACCAAAGTTAAATATCTCAAGACAGCATTCACCTTACCCTCTATACTTGAAATAAGATGCCTCAAATAAATAATATGGAATGTTTAACAGAGAAGCATATATAACATCTTTTCTGTGTCTTGAACTTTTGCTGTTAAGTAGCAGCTTGAATTGTGTATCCCTTTTTAAGTTTCTTTTTTTGTGTGCTAAAATACTTCTTTCCTAATGTTCTTTGAAAAGATATTGGAAGGAAAGGAAAGGACTGTGTCTATTTTTGTGTATCTTCCAAAGTGTTAATGCATCCCAGATTTGCTTTCCTTCTCATTTCAAAACTAAATCATCAATTCTTTTATGTTCTTCATTTCTGGATGGACAAATACAAAGGAGAATTTCCCAATTCCCTTCTCTGTTAGTGTATCTATGTGTGTAAATGAAGGCATCTTAGTGTGTGTTTGTATATGCAGACTGCATTTCACAATGTGGGTACTGTTCTGGGGTATACTAGATATATGATTTTATTACTCGTTCATCTTATAAATGCTATCATCAGTTTCATGGACAAGGATTTTGATAATTAGTTTCACCTACAAAAGTCAAAGCTCTTTCTCATCCAACTATCCCTGTTGTGGTTGTGGGATGTAATTTATTAAACTAAAAAAGAGTAAATGAAAAGCTGTCGTCTCAAAGTTTGATTTACTTGTGTGGTTAAAGCCCTCAATAAAAAGCAAATTTGAGTTTAGGGTATGTATGACAAATTGTTACATTACAGTTTATGTTCAGCCCAGTTTCAGATTCTCACATTCAAGCTTGCTACCTGTAAGTAAGGCTCAAGCAACGTTTCCCAAAATTTGACTCACTACACACTTAGCTTTGTTTTCTCCTATCTGGACCTCTGCTATTTACTTAGCGGTAGTTTGCTCCATAGACTGAAACAAATATCACTTTTAGTTGGTGCATGTGATGATAGGAGCTTTGCTCTGATCTAGTAAATTGGACAAGCAATACATAAAATATGTACAGTGGTGTGGTGGTTTTGATTGGCCCAAAACATCAGTGAAGTGTTTTTAACATCTAGGAGAAATTTGGACCCCTCAGAAGCTGTTGTAGTAGGCCTGGGGAGGTGTCTGAGGGGTGGGGAGTGGCACAAAGATGGCTCCTGTGTGTCCTGAGTGCAAGTTCTGGAAGTTTTTACATCAAGTCCAGCAGAGCCAATCTCTGATGGCTCTGAAGGTGACAGACATGCTGCCGGCCAAGTTTGGGCCAATTGGAGGTGCTAGTTATGCCTCTGTGAAAACATATTTAAGAAAAATTCAAAACAAAGCAGGCACGCACTTCTTTCACTTCTTTGTAGTTAGAGGAGGAGGAGGTGAAAATATGTGAGGGAGAACAGCATGGAGACGCCAAGGTCAGTGAAGAAGGTGGGGGAGGAGGGGCACCCAGTGCTGGAGCTGAAAACTCTCTGCTAGCCACAGTGAAGGCCATGGGGGGGCAGGAGGTCCCCCTGCAGCCCATGGAGTCCACAGGAGTGCAGAAAATCACCCACAGCCCACGCCAGAAGAGCAGATGGATGCCTGGAAAAGACTGTGAACCAGTGGGAGTGTCATCTAAGAGTTAAAACTGCAAAGGCCTTGCAAAGGAGAGAAAGGCCTTGCTCCTGGCATGGAAGCAGCCTGGCCTCGGCTCAGGAGAGTCTGCACAGCACCTTATGGACAAAAAGACTCATGTTGCAGCAGAATTTCGGGTGGGATGTTGCTCGTGAGATTGGACCCACGCCAAAGAAGTTCTCAAAGGACTGTCTCTTGTGGGAAGGACCCCCTGGCTAAGTAGAGAACCTCTTTTCCTGATTGGACTGACCAGAGAACCCCCCAACCTGCCCCCTGTCTGTGTTGCTGGTTTGGAAAGAGAGAAAGGGGGGGGGGGTGAGTGCAGAGACTGCTTCTTAAGAGGGTGGGGGTGAGAGCAGAAAGAAAACTGTCTGAAGAGAGAGAGAAACAAGTAGAGATAAAGAGTATTTGTAGTAGAAGAATTGTGGTGATGAGTAAATTTGAGAATCTGCTCTGTGGACTGAAAAGAGACCCCACACCCCGCCCCCCCCCACCACCTGGCTTGTTGACTGTAAAGGAGGAAAGGGGGTGAATACTATAGGTTCGTAAGAGGGAGGGGGGAGTGAACCAAAACTGTATGAAAAGTTTATTTTTGCCTGCATTTATCCTCCAACTCTGTTAGGTAATTAAACACTTTTTGCAACTTTAAGCTTGGAGCCTGGTTGCCCTCTTTTCGTGCGTCCTCCTGGCAATGTCCTGTCGAAAAACCATGACAAGTGGCATCATTGAACAATAATACATTAATTGCATTATAATCTCCTACTAAATTTTAGTGACCTGTCAGGGACAACACAAAATTGTTTGAGGACCACTAGTAAGATGAATCTGAAATTAAAAATGTAAAATAAATAGTTATTTTGTACATATAGACTTAATAATTATTTTCTACATAGTCTTCAGACTAACTTCCTTTCCTTTTTCCCTCAATATTGTCGTTAAAAGCTAATAATAGAAGACATGGGTGAAAAATGGTACTTTTATTTAACTACCCTCAAAATAAAACACGTTTTTTAGTAGAGAATAATGAACATTTGTCTTGAAAGTCTTTATACTGAGTGACAAAAAATGCTCCTGACTTCTTTTTATGGTTTTTGTGGTCTTAAAAAAAGCAGTGAGAGCCAGTATTTTGAACAGAATGTGTACATAAAGATTTATACATTTGAGTGTGTGTGTGTGTGTGTGTGTGTGTGTGTGTGCGTCTATCAGATAATTTGGGATGACTGTGATGGGAATATTTAAAAGGCTGGCAGATGAGGACATTCTTTAAACTTTCAAATCAAAATTTACTAACTTCATTAATTCATAAACCTCTTTGTCCTTCTTATATATTTTTAATCATTATCACTGCAAATGGGAAACTGATTGCCACTGAAAATCATATCCTGAATTATCGGTGAGCACACAATACCTTTAAGCTGTTGCTGTCAGTTTATTACATGATAGCTGTGGTCCATAGATGACCAGGTTTGAGTGCTCTTTGATAAGAGAAAAGAGAACAAAGATGACCTCATCTTTTTTCTTAAGGTCATCATTGACACATCATGCCTCTTGCTGCCACCACCCAAAAGGGATCTCGGTGCTCCAAAAGCTGTTTATCTTAATTTAATTTTTGATGGCAAATATTTTTGTATGTTAGGCAGGGTGTTCTACCTATCTGCAGTCCCCTGTATTTATTTTGTTCATTGTTCTTTATCTTGAGATTGCAATTTCTGACACTGATTCTCCTGCATGCAACTTCACATGGCTTTGCTAGCACCTTTGCTAATCACATTTCTCCCATACCTGGGTCAAATGCTTCTGTATTATGTCTGACACACCACCAGTGTCACAAAAGTTTTATATACTGTTGCTGGTACGACTATTTTGATAAGTTTATATTTGCATTTGAGGCAAGTAATATATAATATTGTCCCACTTAGTGCAGTTTTTATTAGTATGTTTCACAGACCTCTGCTTTAATTGCAATGCCATCTTCTTAATTTGTTTGTTTTACTTTTAACCCTAATAGTGGGCATGCCATTTTTTGAATGAGACCAGGCTGATCTTAGAATCCTAAGCCTTCTGTATGGAAATTAGAAGCACCATCTAAAGTGTATTGGATCTGGCTCAGCTGGAGATAATTTTCCCCATAGCAGCCCTCATAGCACCCACAGTGGGTGCCAGAAAGGATCATAGTGGATTGGCCTTGGCTTGATGTCAGGTGTCCACTGAAGTAATTCGGTCACTTCCCTCCTCAACTGCACAGAAATAGAAACAAAAGGCTTGTGGGCTGACATAAGGTCAGGGAGAGATCACTCAGCAGTCACTGTCATGGGAAAAACCAGACTGGACTTAGGGAAATTAGTTTAATTTATTACCAATGAAATCAGAGTAGATAATGAGAAATAAATTCAAAGGTTAAAACACCATTCTCCCACCCTTCCCTTCTTCATGGGCTCACCTTTTCACTCCCAATTTCCCTATCTCCTCCTGCCAGCTCTGCAAGGGGAGGAAGGGGGTGACAGTCAGTTCATCACATGTTCTTTCTGCCAGTCCTTGCTCCTCAGGAGGAGGACTCCTCGTGCTCTTCCACTGCTACATTGTGGAGTCCATGCCATGGAAGTCAGTCCTCCACAAACTTCTCCAATGAGAATCCTTCCCACAGGCTGCAGTCATTCACAAACTACTCCAGCATGGGTGCAGCTTTTCAGGATCAAACTGCTCCAGCATAGCTCACCCCTAGGATAACGATGTGGGCTGAAGTCCTTTGAGAGCAGCCTGCTCCAGTGTGAGTCCCTCACAAGTCCCATCAGGAAACCTGCTGTAGTATGCATGTCCCCAGGTGCCTGCCAAGAGCCTGCTCCACTGTGAGCCTCCTCCACGAGCTGTGGGTGGATTTCTGCATCCCTGTGCTCCTCCATGGGCTGCAGGGGCACAGCTGAGCTGCCTCTCCATGGTCTGCACCATGGGCTGCAGGGAATGTCAGCTCTCCTGCCTGGAACACATTTTCCCCCTCCTTCTTCACCAACTGTGCTGTCTGACATAAGCTGGCATATGCAGACATAGCTGTTCTTCTCACATATTGAACAGTATTGGACAAAAGCTTTCTCTTTCTTCTTAAACATGTTATCCCAGAGCTCTACTACCTTCTCTAAATGACTTGCCCTCGGCCAGTGGAGTGTCAGTCTCCAAGCTGGCTGGCATTGGCTCTGCTGGACTTGGGGGAAGCTTCTGGCAGCTTCCCTCAGAAGTCACTCCTGTAGCCATGCCTGCTACAAAAACATTGACATGCAAGCACAATATATTAAGAAAAGCATTTTATTCCTTTGAAGACTTTTCCCTGTGATGATACACAGAATAGTTTGGGTATAAGGAACAAACTGGTACTGAACATTGTCTTATAAAGTTGGTCAAAACATAACTTTAGTCTTAAAACATTAGCTTGGTCAAGATTTCTCATCAAGGTTTAGTCAGTCCATCATTTATTATAAATTTTAAGCAGAACATAACTGTAAAAGTTCTTTCATTTTAAGCCTAAAATCTCTCCTTAATGTCTGGTAATTCCAGTGTAAATTGGCATGTTTATTTGGTTTAAAAAAATACTAAGCTGCCCTGTGTATAGGTGGATTTACACTAGAGAGTTTATCAGTGTAATTATTTTAAAAAAAATCATATACCATCCAATTATTGTTCTGCTAGTGAACATTTTCTATGTAGATCAGACCTAATTAATTTTATTGGCAGGTAGAGCAAAGGAGTCAGCTCTCCCTGTTGCTATAGATTCATGGACTGCAGCCATAAAAGTCCATTCAACCATCCAGCTTTTTTTTTTTTTTTTTTTTTTTTTGTGTAATGTAAGACTTCAAATTAATTCCTGCTTGAGTTAGAGCAGCTAGGGGGAACCAACCTGCATTTAAGAATAGCAAATGCTTATCACTTGATAAAAATGTATCTCATGCTACTCTTAAAACTATTTTATTTATAGTTTGAATATGTCTAACTTCAACTGCAAGCCGTCTGGCATTATTATGTAATTTTTCTGATAGACTGAAGAAACTTCTCTTGCCAGTCAGTTGTCCCCTTTGATTATAAAACTTAGTTGCTATGAACATTTTCTCCACTTCTTTATTTTTGCTGTTCTTCTTTTAAGTTGTTCCATTAAAGTCATGTTTGATGGGAACTCCAAAACTAGATGTTACTAACATTAAATTATGGCAGACTAAGATAAGAAAGTTTGGAGATTTTCCAGAGACATTAGATCACAATAGTTTTACTTAAGAAATCACAGATTGCATTATTCCTATGAGTTATAACATAACAGTCAATGTTTATTCTCAACTAATTATTCAAATTACTCTAAGTATTTCTCAGACCTCTGCTTTACATGATAGTGTTCACCTCTTGCAAATAAAGCCTAATTTTTCTTTTGTATATTTTTACTGTATGCTTAACAGTAGTTAACATTTTTCATTGGGTAGACCAAAGCTTATTGAAAAAAATCAGACTTTACAATATCAGTAACTGGTCTTATTCAACTATTTTAACCACTTTTCTCTTAGCATGCTCAATGAGGAGTAATGCTTTCCTACCAGACATACGTAATAAACAACAGTAAAACACAAAAAAATACCAAATCCTATAGGGTCCTTCTAGAAATTTAACTACTGAAAGTTTTTCAACTCTCAGTTAATTTTGAAACTTTCTACCTACTCAGCTTTACAACTATTTATATTGTGTGAGACTGATTTTGTATCTTCATTTTTTATTAGACATGATGTGGTATAATATCAAGATAAAAACCTGTGGTGCAATGGGTGTATTTCATCAATCCAGTTTTAATTGTTAACAAAACTTGTAGCGTTGAAAAAGTTATCAAGTCAGTTTGATGAGATTTATTTCCAATAAACCCATTTTGACTGGCATTAATTATATTTACTTCCTCTATTTCTTTATTAATCAAATGTTCTCTCAGCCTCTTTCCATCTCATCTGTCTGAGATCAATCTCAGACTGACAGGCCTAACCCAGGTCATCAAACTCTCCTTTCTTGAATGTTATCACAATATCATCTTTCTTTCAGTCTCTGGAGAACTGCCCCACTGTTCCAAAACTTACAGAAAATCAATGTTAATAATGCAGAATATTCATTGGTTAGACATTTTGCAGCAAGTTAAGTATACTGTTTGATTAAAACCTGTTAAACTTCAGCACAGGCTGTGTGACATTAATCCAACCATCAAGTAAGAAAAAGTATACCTTTTTCAAAGTAATCTAAACACATCAACTGATATTTCCATAAGCAAAGAACAGGAAAACATAAATTGGATTATTAATGGATAAAACTTACAATTAGAATTAGAATTGTTTCTGATATGCACAAAACCTGCTCATTTTTAGCCTTATATTGACTACATTTCTCCATGTGTAGTCCAAGCTTTCTTTCAAATTCCTAACTTCTGATTTGTATTCTTCCATTGGTAACATAGAGAGGCCTTAATTGATTATTCAGCTGCATTGCATTGCATTTGTATAAGTTTACTTATAAGTATTTCTATGGAGCAATTATAACCATTTCTATGCAATTATCAACTTCTTGAATGAATTGTTCTTAGTAACATATATGACTGATATTCTTTCCTTTGAACTCAAGGTGTTTCCTATCTTGCACATTTTCCCAGTACCTGAGAAAAAGGTGGTTTTGGTGGAAGAAAATTGTGCATCTTGACTGTGGCCTTTTTACTTAATTGATGTATATTTGCAAAAGTTATTTATATATTTAAATTTTCAAATAAAAGTTTTTGAGTAATGTAGCAGAGTCTTTGAAGCAGCAGTTCACGATTAATTTCTCATTTCAGCTTCCTGGAGAGGTTACTTTTTTAGATAATGAAAACTGTCTTTTCTTATTATATGTCAATAGGATTTTTTTCATATTATAATTTTGGCATTTCAAATTCAGAATTTTCTTCATATCTTCATGTTTGCATTTTAATTGGATGAGACTATCCAGTAGATTAGAACAAAAATGCCAACTTGTATTTCTAACCTTATTATTTAAAAACTCTGAGGAACTGTATGACTTTGGCATTACCGCAGTGCTGTTGTTTCACTGCATAACCAAGACAGACAGAGCGAATTTATGACTATTTGGAGTATTTGACAAATACTAAAGGAAAATTGCTATATAAGCAATGTATAAATACAGTCAAGCAATTTATTTCTCATTTTCTAAAAAGCAATTTGATAAGAAAATGTTTGCAGAATTAAGTGAATGGCTGCATTATACATGTTAGTAAACAGATTGGATTATTTCCTTCTTTCTCCTTGTGATAAGCAACTTTGCACTTCTCTAGGTGTGACTTTATTGGTGTATGAATAATTCAGCTTTTTCAACTAACTTATCTCAAGAATGAGTGCTATCCAACATTTTTTCTTTCCCTTTCCTGCTATAGCCTTTGTCAATTCCTCCTTATGAAGTAAATTGTTGAAATATAGACAGAAGAGAGATAAAAATTCCTCAAGGCACAGTGAGTGAAACAAAGGAATATTCAGTTTGCAGAAGTTACTCTTGATTTATTCTTGACAGGTGTAATTGAATTAGATTTCTAGGGGAAATAGCAAATGTTGATTAGAGATGACAAGCACTTTTTGACAGTTTTTGTAGCTTCAGCATGTTGTAGGAGTATATCAGTAGTATATGAATGGATGTGATATTACCAAATTCATTACTTAAGGTCGACAGTCATGCTTGTCAAGTAGTCGAAATTCAGATTGAAATTACAGCAGCTCATATAAGCAATGGTTACACCATCATTCATGAAATTTCCATGATACAGTGTCACAGAGAGACCTGGAATTCAGTACATGTGCAAAAATATTTTTAATAGATTGACTTATTTGCTGTGAAATGAAAATTCAGGTCAACATCGGTATACATAATGAAAAGGTGAGTATAATTGATTTCATGCTTAGATTTTCACATAATTTATTTTTATTTGAATGAGAAAAACAAGGCTTTTTTAACTTTAAAATTTAAATTTAAATTTCATATTTAAATTTCAATAATATGCACAACAAATAAAAAAAGTCAGTAAGTCCCACAGAGCTATTATACATGGTGAAGCCCTTATATCATAGTAATAATAGTTAGTAGTTAATAATTTTGCTGGAAATTAGAGTTGCATTGGTCATTTTCTTCAGCTTGCGAATTTAAAATGTGTGCTTCAGGATATCTAAAATGTACATATAAAGAAGCACACGGGTTTCCACACATGTTTTAGACAACAGCTGTGTGAAGCTATACTTCTGAGAAATAAGTTACCTTTTTTGCAGTCATAATAAATTAGGCCCCTGCTTGTTAAAGCTCATTTGAAAACTCTTTTTCTTAGTCTTGTCTGCTCTTTTGGTCATATTCTGAAACCAAAATGTCTTCATATAAAAAAGGTGCCAGCATTCCTTGCTTGACCTCCAAAACTCCCAATGCCTATGTTACATATATCTGATGATTACTAATTATATACACTAATTTGGCATATATAATATCATATTAAAAGCCAAATGAAACATTCTGCAGCACATAATCTCTAAAGTCTTTGAACATGTTCGCACATACATTTTACAATTCTTTCTGCATACTTCAACTGCTTAAAAGTTGACCTTACAGAAAGCCTTTGGGGTAAAATATATGAATGCTAATAATCCCCTAAACACTTATTTACATTATAAACTCTTAAAGCTTCAAAGGAACTGTCACAGGCTCCTCTCCCAAACATTTCAGTCCCATGTCCATTCATCATTTGCTTTTATCATGCAAATTCTCAGACAGAAAGGAAATTCCAGGCTGAATGAGACATTGGCACTTAGAACAAATATGGGGGTTTTATTCAGTGAGTAATGTTCTTTAATTTCAGCCTCTGTTAAGATAATTTCAGTAACAGTCTTACAGATTCCAGTCATAAAAAGCCATGAATTTCGTGTGAGTTGTGTAAAGTCAATATTATCAATATAAACATGACACAGCCTTGCCAGGGACTCTGATTAGGAGGGAACCTCAGGGCTGCTTTGCACAACACCAGCAGCCACAGTTCCTTCAATGAAAAGTTTATAATCCAGTTTAAATCACAAAGTTTTAAGTGACTGCAACAGATTGGAGAAAAGCGGTGATGAAATAATGATGAGAGCTGCTGAAATCTGTTTGTTAGAATATTTTATTGCAAAGTGTTGTTCTAATCACACTGTTAGCATATGTGATATTATGCCATCTTAATTTGCCTTACCAGTATCTTCTAAATTAAACTTCTCATAAAAAGCTTAAGTCAATTATTTATTCTATATTATTAATTCTATATTTTATTTTTAAAAATTTCTTTCATATTTCTGCATTCTTTAGTATATTTATTTTATTAGTTCTATATTTTATGAGTTTAGCAATAGTAAAAGACAGTATTTAGAAACACTCCTAAATGGCATAATAAATAGCTCAAATGTGTTACCTGCTTTTATGTAATCCTCTACATCTTCAATGCTACCTTAATTAAAATATCTATTTTTCTAGATTAGGATATCTTTTTTTCCTGGAATTTCAGATCATTTCATTAGAGAGCAAACATGAGTTCTGTAGAAAATAAGATAAACTCTCCATGTACTAACTGGAGTCATGGCTATTTCAAATATCTTATGTATCAGACCAGAATATTTTTGGATAATTGAAATGATGCTGTGTTCAAACCATCTTTTCTGAACCTACATTGTTAAGAATTTGGTCTTTAGTATAAAAGGTTCAAAGTTGTGCCAAAAGCACACACAAATTCTACTTATCTTTCTTTACAGGTGTACAGATCCCTGAAAATCCTTGCTGTTCAGGCGTGAGCCTCCTTTCAGAAACCCTTCAATAGAAAATAAATAGGAGAAAAAAAAATTCTAAAGGCAGAGCTTTGCCATATGTTCCTTATAGTACCTTTTTTCTCTGATTGTCACACAGAGGAAGGCCATAGTTTGTTTTATTTCTGTATCGTAGAAGAGAAAAATGCAATTAAAATCTCTTATAAATTTATCAGAAAGCTGAAAATGAAACAAAATTTAAAACACTGTATTAACTGTATCATGCACTACATAAGATGTGATATTTTATAGAAATCTCACAGAAACAATCATATTATGCAACAAGAAATAAAAATCAAGCCTATTTGTGTTTACATTCTTCTAATTCACAAAGGATTTCCAATTGAAGGTATAAATCATGCAGCATATTTAGAAAATATAAAACACTTTTAAAGGAAATGGTTTAAAGTGAAACAAACTCATCGTAGATGGTCGCCATTTCAGTCTAAGTAAACTTAGTACTACAGGTTAAAAATAGAGATAAATTAATCAACCTACTCTTACTGCCTCTGATCTGAAAGTTCCTTGAAAGCATTTAGTCACAAAACTCATCATTTGGAGAATTCTTTGCAGTGTAGGTGCTGTGTGTGGGTGCATAGAAGTGACTTGTAATCGCTGTAGGAAACTCTATTTGCAGTGGATTAACTTAAGTTTTCTAAAATTCCCAATTCTAAAATAGTATAGCTATTTTAAATGGCATTTTATTTCTGACTGAAAAAACAATATCTAACAGAGTACTAAGATTTAGAACATTTTTTTTGGGATATAAGGTTGATACATTTTCAACTAATCTGGAAAAAAACATGTTACAGCTTGTGACATTAGCAGTATCATTTCAGTGTGACAACTTTTTATGATTTCTGTACTCTGTACTGGGGAATTACATTTAGTGTACTTTAAAATAAAATTTGTTTTATCATCTTGTAGTCAGTGATTGCTGAGACAGAATCCTAATTTTTCAAAATATTTTTTTAAGGTCTAAATTTATGTTACTTTTAATTGCTAGAATACCCACTGAAATGAGTGATAGAAAAGCTGAAATAGCACTCAGAAAATGAAAACTGAAAAAAGAATTTAAAGCAATAAAGAGGTCTAAAAGGGAGAGGTTATAAGAGCAAACAACTCTGAACTGCAAACATTTTTGAATAAAGAGATCTGCAGAAGAGCAGTGTGCATGCTTAAATCCAATATCAAAGAAAAATGTTGTCCTGAGCACATCCACTGCCTGACTTTGCCTGACTACTGGATGAAAAGAGAAATGGGCAGTTTTATTATGCGCAAATTTGGACGCATTGCAGCTTTGGACTTACTGAATGCAGTTCTTTTTGTGGGACACTACATCAGCATTGATTAATGAGGTTTGTTGGAAGCTATTCAGTTGGCAACAAATAATTAGTGGAAGGAAATTATCAAGTTCTTCTGTATCTCTGTGTTCTCCATTCATTTATACAAGTTTGAATGCCTCTTAATCTAACCGTGGCTCTGAAAAGAATTGCCACAATCATTCTAAGCTTACTTCTCTAGGTAGAACATCTCATTCATCAGATTTCAAATATGGTGAGTCCTACTGACAATTGTTCTTATTTTTCAAAAGTATTTTGAGGTCAATGAGCTGTATCGTGTTCATGATGGGCAAATTAAGCATTTCTGTCATTTTATTTTAAAATGAGAAATACCAGTTCTGAATATTTTAATTTACTTGTCTCTCCTGCAGCACATATTTCCCCAGCAAATTAAGTTGTAATGTTTGTTTTTATTTTAGGTGTTAAAACTAAAGATGTGAAAGGAGATCTCATGTGAAGAATTCAAATAAAATTCTCCCTTCCAATCTGAGCTCCAGCTGTGCAGTTAGTAGGGCAGCAGACAGAACAGTGACAGTGACAGAAGGCACTACTATGAGTGGAATTGAAAAGAGATATAATATGAGGAGTACCCTTCTCCAGTACCATGAGTATTGCTAGAGTAAAGGGGACACTACAGTATCTCTAAACTGTAGAATGTGATGCCGTACTTGTATGGTAGATCCCTTCCCAATTGTTTTTTGTCACCTTTTTCCTAATTTAATTCAAAGAATGTTTGTTTAAGGCTCATGCTTTCCTGGACTGTCACTGGAAGCTGACTCTCCACCTGCTTGCCATACTATCACATAAGGCAGTAAACATTTTTTCAGCAAGATTTCTCCAGTGTGAGCAATTGATTCAGTTATCACACTCACAATAATGGAATCTAGAATAGAAAATAAATTGAAAAATTAGGGAAAAAAATCATGCTTTAGCCTGAAAAATATTGGGAATTCCTGATAAAACAAGTTTTATGCTGCAGTGGGTGAGAGAATGTAAGAACATATCTTCAGAAAGTTAACACATACAAGAAGTGTCTGTCTTCATACCCTGTAGTTTAAAAATTATTTCCACTGCACTTGGAATTGAGGTGATGATAGTTGAATTGAGTGTGGGCAAACTGGCTGGAAAAACACATTGGCAGATAGAGGAAAACTGTACACAACCTTGTCAGCAGTGTGGCACAATGTCAAATTTTGATTCTTATAGACTGACTATACAGAACAGTATTTGTTAAACAGTTACACAATATATTGATAACTTTATTTACCCTATTTCACTTCTTTTGAATTAATGTAATTATATAGCAACTATCAAAAAGAAAGTTTGTCTTTATAGTTACCATTTATTTCTTCCTCCAAGACATTTTTGATTGGACCTATAATAACTAGATAAGTTCAACTTTCATGTGAAATTATTGCAAAAGAATTATTAATAACTGATAATCATTTCTATTACTGTTTCTGGACTTTTAGCACCTGGAGTATCCACAATATCTGAGTCTCTGTTGTACAAATCTTGAGTCAGCAATTGACTTTCAGAATTAATTAGCCCACTTTTTAAGACAAACTCTTAAAACTTCACAGTAAAATTTGTCTGGCTTTCCATACTCCTAGGAACAGTTTCAATAACCCTATGACTCCCAAAATTCAGTTGCTCTGTTGCTTGGTTTGCTCCTTAGTTACATTTTTACTGCTCTCATGAACACAGGTTTTTAAATTAAACCTCAAGTTGTCAAAGCTGGCCAGTTCAGATTAGACAAACTGTAGCTGTTCAGTGCAAACATGAATATTCCTGCCGGGACAACTAGCTGCTTCTCTCCAGCACAGAGAATGCCCTGGCTGAGAAGCCAGACTGGAGGAAAACATGCATGGGTTATGGACCTCAGGCCTGACCCCTCACATTGGCCCCAACTAATATGGCCATAGAGATACAGAAAACTCTGTAACTGAATAGAAAATACCAGGTGAATAGAATCTTTTACTGAAAAATCTTTCTTTTCTTTTTTTTTTTTTAAATTCTTACCATGTAAGAAAAGTCTTAAAAGTTTCTTGTTGCTTGCAAGTTTTAATGGTTTATTTTGACTCTTCAACTTCTTTGCAGTACTGCTTAGAATCAAAAGACAAAAACATTCCAGAAATATTAAGAGTGGTAAGATAAAAAGCAATTCTTTAATGAAAGCTTTCAGGTGCACAAATGTGGCTATGCACACATGTGATACAGGATTTCTATAATTTTTATAAGATTAATGAATTAGTACATCTAGCAGGTACATCCAATAAGAGGCCATTTTCCCCAGCAGCCCACCCTTGGGTCTGCCCCTTGGAGTTGGTTCAAGGGTTCATTGTCCTATGTCTTGTTATGTCTCTCAAATTCTGGTTAAAACCAAGATGTCTTTGTTAGAAATTCTCTCCTTGGGAATAAGACTGAACAGAATTTCAAGAGTGTATTAGAAAAGTTTAATATGAGAAATGACAGGAAAAACACTAGAAACTAAACAACTATATATAAAAAAATCCACAAAGCAACATATATATGAAAAAGCTAGAAATACAGACATCAGCAGAGATCAAAAAAATAAAAAACATGTGAAAAGGAACATATTGAGAAAATTGTAACAAATATTATGCATGAATAGTTAATATCTATAGATACCTTTTTTTTTCCCAGACATGGCTCATCTGTCCTCTACAGTAAAGTGTTGAAAAGGTTCTGTTGTGGAACTTAGTATCCCGCCTCCAAAACCGATATAATCAGACTTTCAGGTAAAACCCTTCAGCAGTTTATTCCTATGTAAGTACCTCCTGAAAGAGCTTGTACATCCCTTCTTTGATTCATTATTTATGTGGGTTATTTCAAGGCACTAACATTACTGGCTCAAGAGAATTTAATAATATACCATATTCACTTTCAAAATCAAGTTATGTTCTTACCTAGAAATCATTCTTCTGCTCTCTCTGTAAAGGAAATTTATAGAATTCTGTAAGAACAGCTCAAAACATCACACTGGTTTGGAGAATGAGGAGTTAATGTGTCAAATTTTTGGGGGAGGGGGGAAGAGATTAGAGTATGTCTTTCTCATCGTGGGCCATTTAAAATCTTAAAACTTAAAAGACATAAAAAACAGTTGCAGGCCTTTCAGAAATTCACTGCAAACCAATGGTCTGCTGAAAAAAAAGGAAAAGCAGTTTTGTAGAAGAGTATTTTGATTTTATTTGGGCAGACAAGCATTCATCATGACTGCAGATGAAGACACTGAATACCTAAAGAAAATAAGTGAGTTACCAATCTTTATGGGGAAAAATATAGCTATTATAGAGGTTCTTTGCCTAGAACAGAAAGGCATAACAAGAATCAATGCTGAAGTCAGAAAAATTGAAATTAGAAGCACAATGTATTTTAATAGTATTATTAACCTTGGTAACAAGCAACAAAGAAAGTGATAGATTCTCTATCTTCTGGTGTCTTTTAGTGAAGATTATATTTCTTGGAAGACAAGTATTAGCCAATGATCCATATCCAAATGCAGATTATCAAGTTCAGTGGAGGTTGTCTGAAATGTAATGGCCTGTGATATACAACACAACAGACTAGCTGATGCAATGATGCCTTCTGGCCTTGTGCACTTCGAATCAATAAACTTAAAACTGAAAAAAACTTACAGAGCCACAGTGATGTTATATATGCTATAACCTATTCCTCCCTCATGAGCTTCCAGGGATATAGTATTTTAAATAACAGTTCTTTCTTCTTAATATAAAAAGAAAAATGCAGTTTTCTTCTGAAAGAAATAACAATAAGGGTAAAAACCTGCTCCTTCTCACATTATTGGAAATGCTGATATTAATTACAGTAAAGTCAAAACTTCAGCCCAAATCTCTAGCTCCTATGGTTGAAAATAATATAAACCCTGAAGTTCCAACATTAGAGAAGGAATTTGTCATGTGTTGTTTGAAAGCTACATCTAAGCACAAATATATTTTAAAAATTAAATTATATTTCTGAAGTGCCGTATTTTTTAGTAAATTTTTAGAATTAATTTGACTGATGGAACAACTTTGGTTGCCTTGACTTTACAAATGTACATATAGTATGTACATGATTCTGTTAGCTGCAATTCAAGAAGGTAATGCTAAACACAGGAATTCAACAAGGTGTGTACCAAGTTCAGTGTCCTGGTTTCAGCCAGGACTAAGTAAGATTTTGCAGTAGCTGAGGGGCTGTGGCTGTGGGCATGTCTAAGAGGTATTCCAGACCATTTAACCTCATTGCTAGAGGTCAGGGAGAAGGAAGCCTCTTTCTCTCTCTCTCCCTCTCTCTCTCTCCTCTCTCTCTCTCTCTCTCATTTCCAAGAAAACAGGCATCCCTTTCTGTTTGGGAAAAAACATGATGGAGGGAGAGGAGAGGTGGTGCTGGCTGCACATGCATTGCTTTGGGTTAGATTCAGTGAGCATTTCACATGTAAATCACCTTCTTTTGTACACTTTTATTATTAATATTGTTGCTGTCACTATTAATTTTTCTTATCTCATTGTTATTTCCTGTAAATTGTTTTTATCTCAACCTGTAATCTCTGCCTTTTGTATCTCCCACCAGAGCAGGGAGGGGAGTGGGACTGTGAGGGGAAGAGAGCACTGAATTAGCAGGTGCCACTCCTGAATCACAACACCCTGTAAGGAGAATCTGGTAATGGTTATTATATTAGGAAAATTGTAATGCTGTAGAAAGATTAATAGATTTTTTAAAGCATCAGTATTTTTTGTTATTCTATGGGTGATGCTGGCCCAGAAAATAGAGGAACTCTGATGACCAAGTTAAGAGATCCTGTAAATACAGAAAAAAAGGCAGAAAAAAATGAGTGGCACATAGATGGAGAATTAAGAACAGGATAATTAATGATATTAAAAAATAAGCCAGACAAACCAACCAATATTCTTTACAGACAAAGTAAGGCAAGATGGAAATAAAACTTACCTTCAACTGTCCTTCTCACATGTCTTTCAATCCAGTCAGTGTCATTAATTTCTAGCCTCCTATATTCTGCTGAGCATCTGATATGCTTGTACTAAAGATTGTTCGTTGCAGTGCATTTAAGTCACTATCTAAAGTATATGTATTAACATTAAAATTTTATAGAACATACATATATTGTGGAGTTGTGAAGTTTTATCAAAGGCGTCCTGTCAGTCTTTTTTTAGATTCAGCCTTGTTGGCAACCTTGTTCTTTTTATACCTTTTCATTTTCACCAGGGGTAATTAACCTCTCCGTGTGGTGACAGTTTTGAAAAAATGTGAAGTTATTAATGACCATCATGATTCTATTAGAAATGCAAAAGATCAAATTCAGTAGGAAATTTCGATCAAAGCAAAAAAGGTAAGATGTTAAGCTTGAGTCTCTTAGCATTTCCTCAAGATAGATACATAAAGAATTTGGAAGACCAATAGCATAACCTTCATCAAAATTCCATGAGAACATTTCTGTGTTCTTGGGACATACTGCAATACAGCACCTTGCAAACACTTACAATCTGCTTAGGTATTCAGGGAATATCTTGATTGCTGCCAGTTTCATTTATCATTAGGATATGCTGCAAGAAGATAGAAGAAAAAAATTTTAACACAATTCAAATATATGTACTTTTATCAGTAGAATTTTTATAACAGTATTAAAATCAGCTGTTTTACTTATGATTTATGTGGCAAAACTCAATAGACAGTTGCAGCCTGAAGTTGCCTTACAAAGATGTATCTATCTGGAGAAGTGATAATGTCTATTCATCTTACTCATTTTAGTGAATTCCTCACCTCCGTACATAAAGATCAGATTAGCTGGCTGAGTTCTGGAAACACACACAAAGACAAGACCGGAGAACAACATTCACACCATCAATCCACAGACGGATTACAAGGCTTCAGGTTTACCATACATTTACAATTTTAAATCTTGCTATGGGATAGAAGCGACTTGCTAATGGAAAATTCAGCTGACTGTATAATGGAACAACAACTATATAACCATATAATGGAAAATTTAGATGACTCTATCATGACTTCATGAGACTGAAGGCTCTTTTATCATTGTCTAATACTGCATGTCTCCCAGCACATTCAGAACTGACTGATGGCTTCCTCTTCTGATTAGACAGGCCAGAAAGAGTTCTTTGCAGTTCAAATCCTGTTGGAGTTGCTACTCATACCCCATTTATCATACTGCTACCCTCTCAATTAATTAATTCACCAGTGTCAGCTAACGGTGCACTCAAAGCTCACAGTGTGCTCTGCCTCTAAACCATGCTCTTTTGTTTAGTATGCAATATAATCTCAGCATGAGAAAATGAAAAGCATTCAAACTCTATATGCTTTAATTCCGTAGCCCCAAAAATGAAGCAATCAGTATTCTTTTCATTTGCTAGGAAAAAAATAAAATGTAGCAAAATATGTATCAGAATTATTTTAAATACTACTAATAGAATTGCTTCTCATCAAAACCTTCAGGCTAACCATGGAAAATAGGCAGGAGGACAAACAGAAAAAATTTTAATTTTATAACACACATTTCCAATCAGCAAGTAGGCAAACAGACAAATAAATATAATTCACGAGCTTCAAAAAGAAAAGGAGTGGATTCTTAGTCCATCAGACTAACCCTTCTGTAAATACTACTGCATTTAGTAGACCAAAACAGTTTTCAATATATTAGAAATCTTTTCAACTTTAGAGGTAATTTGGCACTGGATTTATACACTAATCAGCCTTCATCATGGTACTTTATGACCAATGGTTTTGAATTTAACACTTGTCTAAAAACTGGTTTGATCAGTCCAGAGTAGTATATCAATGATGAGAAGTAAATTAAATGGGGTTTTAAAAATAATGATGAGTGTGTAACCTTCTAGGATTTTTTGTGTCAAAATTGTTAATTAGTACAATAGACAATATTTGGAGAAAACAGGTGAAAGTGTTCCTTAAATATTGAGAAATTTAAAGACAAGTTACAATACACCTCTTAAAGTTCAGCTAGGATTGTGAAGAATATTTTTTTTTTTAATATGTAAAGAAAAGTCTCCAGTGAGGTATTTACTACTATGTCTAATTCACATTCACACTTACAACGTGAAATGATTCTTGTAGTACTTTTTGGAAGTGTGTTCCATTTTTTGGCCTTATACTAAAAAAATAGTAGTCCAACAGCAAACAAATGGGTATGGAAACACTGAACAGAAGCACATGGTGACAAGAGTTCTGAATTCTGAGCCCTCAAAGGTGCCACAGGAAAACTATCTCAACACCTTCACACAGCTTTAGTTACTTAGCTCAGTAAGTGCCACTGCAGAGCTAGGCACATATCAGAAAGGTGGGAGATCTCCAAGAGATTTCAGCTCTCTGAGAGCAGAGATGCTGCCCAAAGGCACCCCATCTCATTGCTCAATCTGTTTGACCAAGAAGCATTAACCTGAATAAATTTACTCAGCTGCAGCTTGACAAGAGAGCAAAAACATGTCCAAAGGCTTGCTTATATATTCCAGCTACATCCAATAAATCTATTACTTCTCAAAAAATTTGCTTCACTTATATCCCTTAGGCTACTGCAGTTAGGGTATTGCTTCAAAAGCAGTTGTCTAGTTGCCTGACAGATGGACCTGGGGTGTCCTTAATCAAGATAGCTTTCACTGGTGTTCATAGCAGTGAACCAGCATGGACTTTCATCATACTTCCTACACTCAAAGGCTTTTGGACTGGTTTGTTTGAAACATGCATCAGATTGACTGCTGGGATCCCAGTTCCTGAACTAAGTGCAAAGGTAGAAACATATCTTCTTCAACATATATTGTTGCCATCCTTATTATTATCATCATCGTTGTCATCATCTTCAACACCCTTAGAGGAAAATGTATCACACAGCTCACAACAGCTCCAGAGATGACAAGCTGCTGCACCTCTACACCCCCAGCCCAACCAGCAGGGCAGGTGTGAACCCACCAGGAACATGCACTCAGAGCAGCTATGAACACCACATATGGGCTCACCAGGCCACACAGATCCCAGACAGACAGAGCACTCCAATGAACACAAACAGCACCAAACAGCACCAAGAGCCTGACGAGGATAGAGGTCCAAAGTACATATATACAAATATAATAAATATATATATTAATAGTAATAATAAAAATGTAATTCAATATAATTTAAATGCATAATAATATTTAACCATATTATTATGTTATAGTTATGTTATATTTAATATATAATAACATTATAGAACAATTTTATTTATTTAAATGATTGATTTTATTTTCCCCTCCATCTTACAATCTGATTAATTCCTTCCTTCCTTCCTTCCTTCCTTCCTTCCTTCCTTCCTTCCTTCCTTCCTTCCTCCCTCCCTCCCTCCCTCCCTCCCTCCTTTCCTTCCTTTCCGGGTTGAAAAAGATTTCAATAAGCTAAGAACACTTCAATGCTAATCAGTTTTGATCGCTAATTACCTATCAAAAAGTTTAGCATGATGATCACCAGGATGTGCAAAGGTTTTTATGGCCAGCAAGAGATACAGAAATTCAAAATATAAGACTCTGCAGAGCAGCAAAAGAGATGAGAGGGTGACAGATTAAATATATAAATTAACTACTCTAAATAAAGGAGGCAATGTTGATGTAATAAAACTTTCTTTTCAATATGCACTTATATTCGATTAGGGACATCAATAAAAAGAAAATGCTGTAAAAGGCCAACAGATGCCTTGAGGCAAATAAAAATCCCAAATGTCATCTTCACAGATGAGACAATAGTTCCAATATTGTATATTTCCTATGGAGAGACACAGCTCCTTTAAAGTGTGACCAAAATGCTTCCTGTAAAATCACGTGACAGAGGATTTTGAGAATAGGGAAAGGTTGTATAAATATCTTGGAATTTGGCCTGGCTTGCTCTGTGGTTTTGGACAATGTTTCTAACTTTTTTCCATCCAGAAAATGTAGTTTATGTATAGATGACTTTTTGTACATGTTTCAGATAAGATTATATTATAGTATAGGATATACTTGATTTTTTAATGGTTAAAATAGCAAATTTTAATGGTTTGATTTTTTAATGGTTAAAATAGCAAATTATACTAAATAATCTTTCCTTGTGGCTTTGAAGCCAGTGACCCAAAGTTTACTTGGACTGTAATATTCAGTGAAACTCAAAGAATTATACAGGAAATGCAACACAAGGATAGGGAGGGTTAGTGCAGAAAAATCCTACTCTTCTAAAAATATATAGCACTTTAAGCCCAAGGAAGCATCTGTGTTATACTATTTGACATGAAATTCTTGGACCAGATCCCTACCTGCTGAAATCTGATAGAATTGTAACTTATTCAGAGGTAAGGCAGTTTGTTGTTCTGCTCAACAAGTCATTGGTAGTAAACATTATGTAAATTAAAAAGAATAGGAAGTAGCATAAAACACAGGCCCAAGCAAAGGTCTTCAAAATACTTAGAGCATGTGTATAAATCTGAAAAAAAATAAATTAGCAAATCATGAACTAAAATTGCTCACTTGCATTTCTAGGGAAAAAAAATAAAAACAAAACCAACATATTTTCCTGGAAAAAACTGAATGTATAATCAATAGACTTTAAAAAGAAATGTCTGACATGGCTGGTCAAAGGGCTACAAGCAGCATATTGGTTGATGAACTACAAATGACTTTTGCATCCATCTTCTATGATGGAAAAGAATTTTTCTTATTGTGTTTGAGAGCCAAAAAGGACATGGCCTGAATCTCCACAATTTGCACCTGATGTTTTCTTAGATTTGGGGTCTGCAGCAAAGTAAAGATTTTTATGAGGTTTTTTTCCCCTCTTTTCATTTACTGGTGATAGAAAACACAGCATTAATGTATTCAGACAGTAAAATCATTAGTCGCATCTTCAAATTTCACCTGTGTTTCTTCTCTTAACAAGGATGTTGTGCAAGTGCTGCAAAGGTATTTGCCATCATTGAAGCAGAAATTCTGGAGTCCCTTAAGCAGCCAGAAAAATGGTAGGGGGTGGAGAAGCTGATAAAGACCTGTCACTCATCTGAAGAGATTGCCTTCCAGAGTGATTTCCCAAACAACAAAGCACAGCAATTCTAGGGCTAATAATGCCTATAGAGAGTAAAGAAGAACAGATGAAGTATTATGATATTTAGGAGCACAAACGTATTTACATCTTTTCACCAGAGCTGCTACAAAGCCATTGAATAAATACAAGATAACAGGCTAGAAAGACTGATCTGGAAGTACTCAAGGACAACTGAAACTGCAAACCAAATACCAAATAAAAATATCAGCCTCAGTCCTGTGTGCTAAATTACAAGATACAAACATAGTTACTCAGATAAAATGTACACAGCCATGAAAGTTTTCCACTGAAATATGTCTGTGCCATATCTAGGAAAGGGCTGCTGCAGATACAGGACTTCTGTGAGGCGGAAGCTGTCTTTTTCCTAGTAAGGTGGAGTAATAAAGTATTAGTGTATTATATTTCCTACCTGAGGAGGCTTAAGCAGCCTTGTGGAGGCTTAAGAGTATCAAGACACTGATTCATTATTTTACAGCTCAGTATACTCTGATGCTCCCCCTCAAAAGTGACACAAAATTCTGAAGAAAAAGAGCTCTTATCTCCATCTCCCCCTTCCCAAACATAACTCCCAAGACACACTTTACTCAAAAAAGGTTCACTGAAGATACACGACAATTCCAATATATTACCATACCACTCTATTCTATTATAGATATTTTGGATATATATATTTAGAATCCCACCTTCTAAATTATTCTGGGTATGTGGACATTTCAACTCTTTTGCTATGTATGTCTACACTTATTTATGAGAAGTTTTAGTGCTACTGAAAAAGGCTGGATTGACAGCCCCAGAAAAGAAAACCCTGCATAGAAAAAGGATAGGGTCAACACATTTCTCTCACTAGCTCAGCAGAGTGTTTTGGTGCTAACTTAGAAAAGAAGGTCAATTCCGTTGCCCACTTAGTTTTTAGCCTTTCTGATCAACCTGCTCAGGTTGCCAATTAGTTACACTCAATACGATCTATGATCTGCTTTCTAACTTAAACAAGCTGTTACACAAATCTGCTTCATGCAGGCAATCAAAACCAAATATTATAGCATTTTAAAGCCGCTTATAAACTAACCATTATGTTCATTGACAAACAGAAAAAGAAGCTTTGAAATACACTCATACACATTGTATAAATATATATGTAAAATTCACAGATAATGTTTTGGTGAATTCCGAACAAAATCCCTGTTTACCACAGCACATTATCTATTTTAATATAAATGAAACACTTCTGGAATCTGTAACACAGTTAAGAATAATTTACAATACTCTAAATGAAAAGGATAGGTGTTTCACACTATATGCATGATAAAGGAGATGAGAGGGCATGTGGGTATACACTATAAGACTGTGACAAATATTGGCATGAATGAAAGGCAAGGAACAACAAATAGGGACATATCAGTCTGAAACACAGCTGGTCTCCTACTATTCCATCATAATCGCATATTATATAGAGTATGCTGGTGTCAAGAAACACAAAATTCCACAATACTTGATAGCAACAGAGTATGAAGGAGGTGTCTTTATACAAAGAAAGAAGAAATTATGCTTTGAGATTTTTTTTTAAAGTTAATTCCCTGGTATAGCATACAGAACAGGCTTGAACAGAAGAATGATAAAACTGACTTTATGACTTTCGTGGATTATGTAAAAAAATTAAAATACAATCCACATTAAATTAAATTCAGTCTTGGCTGTGGGGGCATTTGAAGGGGCAAAGGTAAGACTGTCACACGTATTAGGTGGGCTTGTTTGTCAGGTATGTTTCTTTAGGGATTGTCAAGGATGTGAAATGGTTTTAAATTTATATTACATTTGCTATTTGGCTTCGGCAGCCCTAGGAAACCAGTTACTCTCTATCATCTGACTATTGTATTCATGTTATGCTGCCTTTCTAAAAATGGAAGAGAAGATAAAGGTACAATATTTTTGATGTGCACATAATGAAAGGTGTCAGAGAAGAGGAAACACTTTCTAAGCATTCTGAGATCCAGCAGTAAATTTAAGTACTGCACATAAAAGCTTTAATTATCACTTTAAAATAACTTTTTTGCTAATACTTCCTATATGCCAATTTCATTACAACCATAATAATTCTTATACGTCAAAAACAAAGGAAAATCCCAAAAGGGAAGAGTCAGACACATATCATTACTGATAAAAGACTGTTTTAACTGTGGTAAAACTGCCCACAAAAGACAGAGTTGCCATGTGCTCTTCAGTAATATATACTAACGTCAGAAAATCTGAAGAATGGATCTGAAATTGTGGAATGAATTCTTAGTTAAATCATCTAACTAACTGAAATTAAATAGCAAAAAAAACCCCTGAACTTACTTGGCTCAGTTGGATGCACACTGGATTGAGTGAAAAATCTTGGTACTTGATTTACAGTCCTGGTCATCGAAAGGACTTTACAATTTAAAAAGTACTTCAGGTTTCCATACTCCATCTATGGAGTATATGTTGTAAATATTGTGTTGGTGTTATAGCATAGCAATATCTATCCTTGTACAGAAGTGTCTGAACCACCCACATAAGATCTCTAGGTAGCAAAATGTTACCAAAAGTTTTTGTGCACCTTTTCCCATCTCAGAAATCATTCCCTTTCTCATATGAGGTCTTTTTGATTCTTTTGCCCACTGTGGATTGTATTACAATTTATCTTTCACTGTGTAGCAAGGAACATCGCTGATGTAGTTCGGAGTGAAAAGGCACATAAATACAACTCTGCAGATGTTGACAGCTTGTTAAAAACTTAAGAAAGGTTCAACAGCTTTTTATTTTTTGAGCAATTTTGAATTATTGTTGAAGGTTTGTGCAAACCATGAGGAACATATCCTAAAGTTTCTAGTAAACTGATTTTCCAGGAGTGAAAAGAATCTTTATAAAGAAAATGCTATGAAAACCAGTTTTGTAAACAGCATTTTTCTTTCTAGTTTTTCACTATGGATAACTCAGATGTGCTTTTGAATTTTAAAAGACTTGGCCTTGGATATTTGTCTTGGCTTTGGATTTCAGTGGCATTTTAAGTGACTACTCATGTATTTGTTTAAACAATGAATAATCCCAAATTGTCAGTATGCAAAACTATTATGCGTATTTTCTGGCATATTAAGCAGTTCTGTCCACACAATCTTGATCATAAAAAGGGTTCAGCTTGGAAAAAATTCCCTCTTAGATTCTGACCATGTATTTTCTTTTAGAAGAGGAACAGCTCCAACTTATTTCAATGACTTATAAGAAGAATGTGTTTGTTGGTGAATATTATGTGTTTCAAGGAAGTGTATGTTAGTCATTCAATCTTTCATTCTCAAATGAGCAAAGGTTCAAGAAGGTCATGAAATGCCTCTCGTGGTGGCTACTATCACACCTCAAAACCTGGCATTATGAGTGCTCCATTATATTAGTACTATGAACAGTTGAAACCTCTATAGATAGAGTGCTATTAATCACTCTGAGTTGTGTTCCCAGCTACTTCTTATTGACTGGGATATTAAGAGAAATACATTGGTGTTACCACAGCATATTATTATCAAGTGTCTTATTGTTGAAGTCAGCAACACATGAATACAGCTGAAGAAGATGAAAGATTTCTAAAAAAATCTAATGAAAATAATAGTGCAAAATGATGAAAGAAAAAACATTTTTAATTACAGAAAAAAGTGCTTGGAAAGCTTGCCCAAAAGCACTTTTTTTTTTTTTTTACAGTTGTGTTAGCACTGCAAGAGTATGAGCATACGAAAATAACAATATGAATTTTCTGGGTTTATTGGTATTGCCTAAATGTGCGCAACTTTGTCACTCCTCCCCTCTTGAGACATTGGTTATATTAGATGGTAAATGCCACAAGTAATTCAGCTGCTCTTATCTACCTCCAATAAAGCCTTCTATTATCTCTCCTTTTCATTTTTACCATGTGGATGCATAGTAGTTATTTGACTGAATCCAAATCACTTTCCTGTCCATGCTGGAAGTATTTTCTAGTGCCCCTGGTATTTAAAGTTTTCCCTTCATCCCAGAGGTGAAACTTCAGCAAATGGTAGATCTTTTGCCTTAAGAGCGCTGTATGTTTGTGTGGAGGTTCACCGGTCCGAACCAGCCGGCCCACAGCCCAGGGCTCCAGTTGTCAACATGGCACAGCTCCCCGGAGGGGATGCTGCTTCGTCTGAGGACTCCAAGGACGAAATGTAACCTCCCACACTCCGCCCCCTGAAAGTTTTCCCTTTTGTTTACTGGTTAGAAGTTTAGTTACCCTGCCCCTGTTACCGCTCCAACTGCCACCCCTATCTAGAATGTTCTGTTTCCCTCGCTCCCTCATTGGTTGGATTGTATCCCTCCCCTGGTTTTGTATCATTTGCTACCCTGCTTGTCCGTTAAGGCTGTACCCGAGCTGATTGGCTCCGCCCCTGCTGACGCACCCCTGGAAACCCTGTATCCCCCTTTAAAAACCTCCAGTTACCGTTGCTCTGTGCCTTTCGTGCCTTGCGGGTTCTGAGAGCCAGACCTCACATCCACGGACGGCCTGAGAGCCTCCAGGGTGCCTGCTTTCCTGCTATCCAGTTAATAAAGCACCTTGGAACTCTCACCCTCTGTGGTTCTTTGCCTCTCTGGGACTGGAAGCTGACTCGACTCCCCGCCACCGGGCCTGACCCTTTGCCACAGGCCAGCCTACTCCTCCTCTCCCCATCCGGGAAATCAGGCGGTGCCCCCGGGGGCCGACTGGTGCTAGTCCGGAGGGACGGAGCCGGAGCCGAGTGGGCTGAAGGCCAAGCCAAGCTCCTGCAACATGTTTGAACTTCTTGGTTCTTTATCCCTGGATATGTGATGGAAATACTTCTGGATCTAGGCTGTGAAGATGTTTACAACAATCAAGCTTCTGAAAGTATTTGATGATTCATTTGTCTCTTTTATTATTGTGGAGCAAACCATAATGCACCTGAGTGTATGAAACTTACTCTAAGAAGAACAGCAGGCTGTCTTCCCAGCCTCCCACACCTTTACATTCTGAGTTTCAAGAGGCCCTGTCTTCACAAAAAGCAAAATTCAAATACAGAATATATTTCAGGGATTGCTATTAGTAGTATTGTTATTCTCCAATTATATTACTAAAAGACATTGGAAATGCTAGTTTTGGTGAAGTTATTATGTATGTTCACTTATTATCTTTGGGAAAAACATAAGCCAAAAATATGTTTGCCTGTTGTCCCTTTTGAGTCCTTTTGTTTAAATATCCCCTTTAAAGTATAGATTATATATTTAGTCTTTTACAAAGTCCCTGAAACTTTTCGCTCTTTCAGAAAGTGGTTGAGTGGGCACCCATGAAATTACGTGAATGAAAAATTTTTCCTTTCAGATGGTTATGGATTTTTCCAGATCACTAGCAGACATGGATCTCACCATGTGCAATACTTTAAAGTACAGCCAGTTAAACAAGAGTAAACCATTTGCTTGGGGTTGTTGCTGTCCTTGGCTCTATTAATTCCTCCTGTATTTGTTTTATTTTCTGCTGAATTCTTAAGTCCTGAGTTCTCTGTAACACACTGGTAGTCTGTGACAGACTGCTTTCACATATAATTCAAAAGATAAAGTAGTAAAAGGGAAAATTTGGATAGAGTCACTCTTCTATGCTTGGATTCTGCAGGATTTACTGATTGAACTGTTTTCTCAGCTATGCCACAGTCAGTAGGGTATATTACATCTACACTTGCTTCAGCAGCTGCTCCTTAATGTGTCACTGGTGTGCCATTCAGAAACAAAAAATCTCATGAACCTCATAGTGCAAAATCTGGCTGCAATTCAGAGGAAAGAAAACATGCCTTTCCTACTAACTCCAGGAATGCACAAACATTTGAGTCTCCAGTAAGATTAAAAGAAAAGTTCAAGTCCTATGTCAGTGAAAACTGTAATAAAAAGATGCAGTTCTTGCAGACGATCAGAGTTACATCCACTAATTTGAAATTAGAAAGCTCTTTCCCATTTTTCCCTAAGTGTTCCGCTGAACCTCTCATTTTGAATACTAAATGTTTTGATCGAAAAGAGGTCTTCATAAATCTTAAACTTTAAAGGTAGATATGGCTATTTAAATCACCCTGACTATTAACTGGTCAACAAAAATCATAGAATCTGTATTTTCTCAATGGAGCTGATATATTCCCTTTTTTATGCTGTCTTCATAGACTATTCAATTAAACATCACGCACAGCACCTTCTCAAGATGCTTCTAATATGTAGATTATTGCATTCACCTAATTTTTTTCCTCATTAGTTAAGTTCTTCCTAAATGTTTATTTTTTCCATAAAACAACATTTGTAACTACATATTTAAAGTCACAAACACAATTGAATCAACAATTATTTTTAGATTGTTCACTCCATTTTTATGCTCAGGCAGTGAAGAAGGTCTTGTAATAGACTATATTTCCAATACTATTCAGGAGTGAGTCAAGAATGGGAGAGTTTTTCCAAAATATTTGTGCACATTGTTTCAGAGAATGTTGTACCAAGTCATGTGAATATAACCATCTTTCCAGGACCAGCAAAACCACCTACTTAAGACCTGATCCAAGATTCATAGAAGACAATGGTATTTTTATACAAGTCTCTTTTGGCTTGTGATTTTACAAAAAAATGAAAATTTTGTACCCTGCATGAGAAGTGGGGCCCAATAAGCAGGCTAAATGAAATACGTCCACTTTAATACAATAATAAACATCTCCATATAGGCAACTTTTTTTCCACTTGGAGAGCAAATTAGAGATGTACAAATATTTTATAACACAAACAACCCTCATTTCTTCCTCTATCTCCTTATCCTCTGCTTTCTTTGACAAAAAAATGTCTTTTTAGAAGCAAAAAGTAAAGATACCTCTTCCAGAAGCATGTGTATAAAAAGTTTTTCAAAGAGGCATCACCAAATGAAACTGCTTGAAATTATTGACATTTGTCTGCTTAGCCAGCCTACGTCAAAGTTATCAACAAAAACCTACAAATGCAATACACCAGTGCAGCTACATTAAAACAGAAAAAAATATTCCTTGAGGTATAGAGTATACAAAACAAAGCACACTTGTAATTATGATTTATTTAGAGCACGGTAGTTAATTCCCTGGGGTTTATTTTGCTGAGAATTTATTGCCAGTAATGTGAAAAACAGAAATTTTTGCATCTGGCAAGGTTAAGTAGGGAATACTTGCTCTTCATTAGGATTCCAAATGACTTCAGCACCTCTACTGAAATTTGCAGGGAATGAATACACATCTGAGAAATTGTTGGTTTGGGTTTTAAAAGTATCCCACTCTATGTTTCTGTTATAAAAAAGACTAACTGGACAAAGAAAAAAATATTGAATCACTATTTTGGTCTGACTTAAAGCAAAGTAATAGAGTTTGTGAAAGCAGTGTTTAGATTTAGCTAAATTCTTTTCATGGCACTGTTTTCTGATCATTCATTTGGCTTGCATTTTTTCCATTTTTTCTGAAACACAGGTATTTGTTATGAAACTAGGCAAAAAAATGTACTCTAGCATGTTCAGACACAGGGTCTTGTGCATTCATTTCACATTTTGTTCCTGTGGAATTTCATGGGAAATGCTAGTTATTACCACTTGGTAATTCCAACATTATATGTTATCTGTGAGACACTGCAACAGTACAGTTTACAAAATGCCTCTCAACGAATGACTGTAATGTTATCTGCTTCACTGGAATATATGGATTATTTCCCATTATTGCAAATATATTATGCCTTATCTACAACTGTAGAAAATGTGATTTATTTTCTTGCAGAACAGTATGCAATATCATAATTACATGATTGTTTTTTATATGTATCAAAACTGCACTAATTAATTTAATTTGACTACATACGTAAACTGAAAAATTTGCTGAAGTATAACATGATTGCACAAAATAGAACACATAGTCTGACAATAACTCTAGCTTGGAAGGGTAGAGGTTCAACTTCTCCACACACACAGAATGTTGGCATGAAGAAATCTGGACAGAAAAAAATACTAATAGTAATAATAATAATAATAGTAGTAGTAGTACCTCAATTTCCTCAAAATACATTTCAAGTGAAACAGACCAAACTTGCAGTGTGACCAGAAATTTGCAAGCAGGGGGGGATTTTTTAGGTTAACAGAAAGAGAAAAAAGTTGTCTAGTTATGAACTGTGGAAAGAGTTAAGACAAACAGATCATTTGTTAAATTTTGGAAAGCTAAGTATTTCAGGGGATTTATATCACTCTAGCAAATTATTTCTACAAAAATGTGCAATCATTTTACCATATCTATCATGGAGTATTCAACAAAACAGCAACTGAGAGCAACATCAGAAACAGAAGCGTTATTATTTTAATGACAGTTTATTATTGAAATGTATTTTTTTAACTCACATTTTCCCAGAAATTATTTTTTGTCAGCCTGTGAGACCAGGCTCCATCTGCTAGAAATGGGAATAGCTTCATTGCAAGTGAGCTAAGACAATTTACCTCAGCTGAGGTTTCCCCAGACAATGGAATAAAATCATTATTTCCTCTTTACTGTGCCATAACAGCGTTGCAAGTTTGAGGGTTTCTGTTTGTTTTTTGGTTGTTTTGTTGTTTGTTTGGGGTTTTTTTTAAACTCCTCTAGCCATTCTTTTCCTTCTCATCTCCTAATATGTGCCCTCAAGTTAAGGTTTTTTTTGCAATTTTGTTCAAAATTCTTCACCTGCTTACAATTCATTTGAAGTTTTTACTAATAGTTAATTATTCCTCCTTTTGCAGAAACTCATCACATATATTTACATCTATTTTACATTTAAAATATTTTGTGTTCCTCTTATATCTCTGTGAATAATGCCTTTATGTCAATTCCAAACTGAAATCTCTGGTTAAAAGCTGTAATATAAGAGTACTGTCTACATGATGCAGACCTGCTTTATTTTCTCTCCAGTGTTTGTATTAGAGACATTCAGCTCTCTGCTATTCTTAAAATCAAATAAGTATAAGATTATTTTGGGGTTTTTTCACATGAGAATAAAACAACTTACACAGTGATTCAAAGCTGCTTCCCTTACTCAATACTGCATAGCAGCCAATCAATATTTTAGCACACAGATTAGACAAAGATTTTTGCTTCAAACCTTCTATGGGTGTTTCCCACCGAAGAGGATGTGATTCAGAACCATCTTTCCTCATCAGATTCACTTTCTGTAGCACAGAGTGACTATTTTATTCTGTTCTCACACAGAATGCTTCCTTTCCCTCTATCTTGGAAACAAGGATGAGGAGCAAAGATGTTGCCTCTGCAGCCCCTCACTGTAGTCTGTGATTAAAGACTAACATCTCCCTTTCACTCCATCTTTACCCTTATAGATTTAAAGATGATATTTTGAGAATTTTTGGTTCCAAAGGGTTTTCTTTATTTTCTGTGTTTACTTAAACTGAAGAGGCTACATTTGGAATTGAATGTTGAGTACTTCCCAGGAAAGAAGTAGTCTGTACTAACTTTCTAAGAAAAAACTCATCCATATTCACCTGCAAGTATTCCTACTGCAATTTCAGTACAAGAGGCATTGTCCCATCACAAAACTCAGTGTTTCACCTAAGTCACTCTTTTAGTGTTTTCCTCTGGTAAGACTTTCCTTCTTTCTAAACAATTTCCCTAGTACTGAGGAGACAACAATTTTTCCTGTCATCTGAAAGAGTAGTACATGTACGCCTGTTCCGAGGGGGTACAAAGATAAAAGAAAATGGAAACAGAAAGAACTTTATGTAAATACTGAAATATAAAAGAGGGGAGATGAGATGCCTTATTACTAGGTAATATGTTACCCATATGATTTATCCCTTCTTTTGTACTGTCTCTGAAACACAGTGCTTGACACGAGTTTAAAAAAACTTTGGAAAGATTTAAGAACAAACAGACCAAACATACCAAAAACTCTTCAAATATATCAAACAAATCCCATAAGTCAGGCTGAATCTTTTAGACCACCAGAGTGTAATCAAAGAGGATCATAAGTCTGTAGGAAAAGTAAATGATTTATTGGCATGGGTCTGTACCAAAGAGGACATCACTATCCTCAGATTAGTCTTTACAGGTAATGCAAGTAAAACCGCTACAGAGATAAAAGGATCAAAACGAGTTGATGGAACAACTTCAGAAACACAACTGAAATCAATCAAAAGGACCAGATTGTGTTCATCTAAGAGTTCAGTGGAAACTGCTAGGAGTAGCCAACCTGGTAATATACACATGGTCTAAACTCATGCTGAGAAAGAACTAAAATAAAAGCCAGCTTAACACTCTAAGTCTGGTCAAGAAAGATTCTCGGGATGAATCTAGGAATTCCAGAAATGCCCTGCACTTCTTTCCAGGCCCAAAACCTAAAAGCACTGTAATTTATACTATTCACTGGGAGTCATATTGTAGCTTGATAAATTTTACAAATTAGTAACAGAAATGAAAGAAAAAACATGAAAAACAATGTTTCCCTTCCATTAAAGTAAATTAAGTTTTAATTTTTTTCCTGTCTGTTTCTTTCAGTCAGGAAAATGTGAAAGAAAAATCTAACATAATGAAAAAGTATGCTGTGTCCCATAATTATTCTGATCAGTGGTTTTACAACATAGATTCACAGGAAGGCTATATTTTACATAAAACAGAAACCAAACTTAATTACAGAGGTACATTGTACCTATACATTGCTATTAAAAATTTGGGGCTGTTTTCTGAAAGGGACTAACCTACAAAACCTTTTGAGAAATAATGTTGAAAATTTTACCCGGAAAAATTTTCTTAAGGTGATGACTACAAACTTCACAGAGTACATAAACAACTCAGTGCAAAAAAAGGGCAAGCCGTGTTTCTGATGGCCTGTTATGTTGGGGTGCAAGCAAAATGTGTACTAAGGAACTATGACAGTCATAAAGGGAAGGAAGTGAATGTTTCTAAGTTTGTAACCTTTGTTTGTTTTTTTTTTACTTATTTATGGAACTGCTTCCAAGATCTATCTATCTAGATGTTCTGTTGAACAGACTTGTATAACTCTAATTGACCATGCTACTTTGTCATATGACTATTGTAGATATTTCCTTGTAGACTTATCCTTCCTAAGGAGATAAAATGAAAATTATTTTATTTTTAAAAATCTTTTACAATATTACATATAAACAAATGCCAAAATTTTCCTTGAATGTTGAAATTTTCTGAGACAACCTACAAAACTGATTAGTCTCAGACATAAAAATATGCAGTAAAAGGGATACAAAAATATTGAAATGCAGTCTGGTTAATTCCACTGAGCTATTGGAATATTAGAATATACTGGGATACTGCAACTTTTCATCTTTCAAAGCAAATATTGCAGTCAACTACAGAGGAACTCTGTAGGACATCTTAGAAAGTTTTGAGCATGGACACAGTAATTAAATGCTCTCTATTCATTGAAGATTCATTTATGCACAACTCTAGCTGCAAGGTGGATTCTCTTTACTTCTGGTTGGACAACATTATTTCAGTGATGGAATTTGAATTTCCACTAATTATAGCAAGGCCTGTCAGCTGACATTTTCACTCTGGGTGATTTAGTGCTCTGTGAAACCTAAATAGAGCTCAGCTTATTCCGAGAAGCCGAGCAGGTAGCCTGGCAGTCGGCCACGCTGTGCTCCTCTGTGGCAGCTGCCCTGTTAGCAGCACCAGCTGATTAGGGATGTCTACCTGAGCTGTCCTCAAACCTTTGGCTGTCTTTAAACACCCTCCAAGAGGATGCCTCCGAGAAAACGAGGAGTTAAAGCTCCACCAGGGATTAGGTCTTCACAATTGTGGAAGACAACTCATGCAAGTTCAAACAGCACTTCATTGCATGGCTGGCAAAAAAAGGCATTAAGAAGAGAGCAATTTTTGGCAATGCATAGCTCTGGTTTCTCCTCAAATTTGAGTGTAGGATGCTACCAATGTAAATTCCATGCAAACATTTTAGGGATCAAAAAGCAAAAAAAGTCATGTCTTTATAATTCAGCAATAGAAAAACCTGAGTAGAAACCATTTATTGTCATTTTCAAAAGTGGCCTGACAAATACCCTGTAAGTAGTAAAGTGGGATTCTTTTAGCTAGAAAAAGATGACTTCCAAATTGATACTGTATTTCCAAACACTGATATGTTACAGAAAAAAACATAGAAAAATCAACTCCTTTCTGAAATATAGGTATGGACTTTAAAAAAGCGCCTTCTCAAACCTAAACAGAAAAAACCCAAAACCCTCTGTAAACATAATAGTTCTGTTTGGAGTTGGAAAAAAAAAAAACCTTTGGCTAACAGAGCTATTCCTGAAATTGAGACCCTGCAGACAGTAATAAAGCACAGGTGTCTCTGACACTATATTCCCTACCAGTGCTAATGATTACATGAGAAAAATGAAGTATGAAAGCAGATATAAAAAACCAGGATGATGACTCTTTATGTGTTCTGGCATGAGGAATTAAGAAGAAAAGATATGTGAAGGTCTTTTAGGGACTGTGAAAAAAAAACCCAAAAAAACCCTTAGGTAAGATTCACTTATGTATTATGTTATCCTGAATGAACATTCATGTAAGGAAAGATTTTAGGAGTTATCACATATGCAAAAATATGGGCCACATCAACAAAAAGCTCCTTCTGATATCACAGTAAAAAGCACTACTTGAAAGTGTAGTTTAGTTTATTTTTTTTCTTCAAAGTTACATCCTGTTCCAGCCCTTTTGTCTCACTTTCTGTAGTTTTTACAGGAACAAGATACGAATTAAATTGGTGATGCATATATATGTTATTTTTACCAGACATTATAATTTACTGAGTAACTTATGACAGTAGGTCCTCCTTAAGGGAATGAGCTGAAGTCATTTAGAGTTAAGTATGGTTTAGATGTGGAGCAGGTAGTTCCCATCATCTCTGCTCAATAGCTTGGAAAGAAATAGTGTAAAAATAGCACCGTTCCTGAAAGAAAGATCTGGACAGCCTTTGTCTGATACACTTCTATTGCTGTTACATACACAAAGAGCATCAGCTGAACATGATTTTGTACCTGCAAGCATTTTATGAAATGAAAAATGGTAAAAAGGATTCTGGCAGTATAAGAAGCCGATGTCACAATCACTTGATCTTCCTAACATATCAGGTCGTAGATAAGATAAGCAAAGGCATAATTTTTTGGGAGCTGCTGCCACTATAGGAAAATAGTGTTGCAGCCATTAGATGAAAAATGATGGCCATAAACAGCAGTCATGTCAAAAGTTCTTATATGAATTTGTCACCTGATAAAGACATCTCAGAGCACTGAGTGAGAAAGATGATCCAGTTGAAGAAGGTCAGGCAAGAACCAAACATTGAAACAGAGGAGCCCAGGGGCAGGGAAAAGCAGGACAAATACATTCTTACAATGACACCATGGTGATAGTGCCAGCATATCAGGAGACCACTGCAGGTCTGAGGAAAAATCCTTCAAGAGCTAACTGACCACCTTGAGCTGTTAAGCTGTTGGACTGTTTACAAACACAATAAATTGTATGGTGTATCAATGTTGGCTTAAGTATTGTATCATACATTGGCAGGGAAAATATGCTATTAAAGACCATGACATTGGCCTGACTTCTTCTGACACATAGGATTTGTTGCCTGAACCTCCCATTTAGTCTGGCGTCACTTAGGATACCCTGACTTGCTGTGTGACTGATATGACTGATATGACAAAGGACATAGGTGAGACTCATCATTGTGGAATGACAGCCAGAGCCCAGATGTAATGCTCTGGGGTGTCATTCAGGAACTTGGATGTTCTTACATAATCAACCTAATCAGGAGCAAATTCTTAAAGAGGAACTTCTCTTTCAAGGATGTTTACAAGCGCCCAGAGCACCGGATGTTTACTGCATGTAAAATTGATTACATTCTCAGGCACATGCAGTACCTTTTCTTAGAGAAACTGAAAATCCAGTGAGCTGTCACAGGGTATTGTTGCATGAGGCTCATGAGTACCTATATATTTTACCAGATGCATCAGTGCTCAGAATGAAAAGTTTTTCTGTTACATACTCAAGGAAAACCACCCAGAATTATGATTATGAACCAACTATATGTGGAAAGTAATACAATCACACTTATTTTCTGAAAGGAAAACCATTGCCACTCCAGGTCTCTGGAGAAAAAAAGACAGGGATTAGATGGGCTAAAAATAACAGCTGTCATGTTTTAAGCTTTTGATTAAATTAGGTTAGAACACTAAAATGTTAGGTCTAGTTACTCGCAGTGTTATATAAGACCCCAGACACAGGGTTAAGCAACTGTGTCAGGATATACGGTATTTACAAAATCTTAAGAAGAGATGTTCTGTTTGTGACCTGCTCTAAAATGAAGGGCAAATTCCTTGCAAAAGAAAAAAGAAACAAAACAAAGCCCAATTTTCTTCAATGCAAGAATTGCAGACCAATTGCTACATAACATGGAGAATTTGCATAAATATTTTATCCATTTCACCACTGAGAGGGCATAACTTTTTTTCCCCCGCTAAGCATCCTTATGACCAACCCAAAATGTTCAGTGGTTAAATTGTCCCTGGGACCTGATTATTTTGAAATCTTCTCTGCAGGTATAAAGAGCTAGCTGTAAATATAGTAATTTGCTCCCTATACAATTCCCTCCTTTTGCAGTTTTACCCATTATCTAATGAAGGTCTCACAGCTCAAATATTGGCTATTTTCTTTTATCTACAGCTGTATGTATTTTATAAGTTTCATTTTTTGGATAACATATTTATACGTTAAATGTAACTCCAGGTGGGTTCCCAAAGAATGAAAGTGACTAGCCCCATGTTTCCCTTCAGCTACAGGAATGGTTGCAATTGTCAGGAGAGCTGTCAATCTCTTCCTAATACATTCAAGTCCTTTGGAGGAAAGCACAGGCCAAAGGGGAAAACCCAGAAAGGAATACTTCTGAAGCTGATTGTAAAGGAGGCTGAGTGCTAGTCAAAAGTACTGTTCCAACAGAGTCTGATTAACATTCTCCCATAAAATAAGGACCAGAGAATAAGCCATTAATTTTATGACTATTTTTTCCCACTGCTTGGTTTTTCATAAGTTGGACTTCCTTCCAGGCTAATTAACCACTAAACATTTTACAAGCAATCCAAGTGCGGAAGCAGTAAAAGATGAATTGCACTTATGAAGTAATTGACAAAGGGTATATTGGGCCTTTTAAGCAATGATATTGTACATCTTAATACAGGAAGAAAGGATCCCTGGTACTGCAGTTTGATAGGTCATTAGTTAATTCTCAGAACTCTGCACAAGATAATAATGGCTCAAGGCTAGAGTGAACCAGCCTGGATTAGGGTGGGGAACCCTACCTCAAACGCTGCCAGAGAAAACACTTAATGTTTGTGTCTTGGTATTATCAAAATACCCCCCATGTTATCTTAGATTAATTCCCTGGCTATTTTCTTTTCTTTTGACAGCAAAGTCAGAGCTGACAAACCAAGGCAGTTCTCGAGGAAATTCAATTACTGAAATGTCTGACAGCTTGCTTTGCTGCTTCTAACTAAAGTTTTGAAAGATACATGCTGCATGTATAATATGGTTTTCACTACAAAGGAATAGATTTGCATTTTCTAGGGGGAAAATCATTTTCAAGCTGTAGGAGTTTAATGATAAAAGATAAAAAATGAAATGCTGAAGTTTGTATTTTGCAAAGAAATGAAGTGAGTTGAGTGGCTGCCACATGAAACCAGGAAAATGCTGTGTTTTCTTAAAAGCAGAATTCACTTGCCTTTCCATGTAAATGAGGGAATGCCAGTCTATCTGAATAGTACCTGCATATATAATTTTCTAATTAGTCCATATGATGCCAGATGCAAATGTTTATAAACTTTTTAGAAACCAGGAAAATTTTTTTTTCCTATCTCAGCATCAGTAACCTGAGCTCTGGGTCCTATGAAGTGGTACCTCTGTGTTTGTCATTTATTTATTTTTAGAGATAGGAAAATGAAAAATGTCATGGTCACTGACTTGCTAAATCAGGTCAGACCACATTTCCTCTCTGTTCTACTCACTTAATTCATTTTTCTCTAGAAATCTGCAAACAGACGAAAGACACGTCTATAAGCAAGGAATACTTTCGCATAGTGGAGCTGTTAGTCAACTCCACCTATCATATAGAAGGGGCAAAGGTGGAAGCAGATTCTAAAATAAGAGCTTTGGGCTGTCTTGAAGTCATCAAATCAAAAGTTGTGATCCCATAATTTCAGGAACAACTTAAGTTCATAGGATGTGTTCCTAATTCTTATGAACGCGTTCTCAGCATTTACAATTTCAAATCTGAAGTGCCTGTATTTCGCGCAAATCTCTTGAAAATCATACTGTTTTCTACCTACCAGGTAGGTACCCACTAAACGCTGACCTGCTGGTTGCCGTGTGTTCCTGGAAAGCAGTAATTTCAGTCTCTTCACTCTCCAACCTACAGGTTAAGTTACTCTTGAAAGAGAAGATTGGTGCAGTGGGAAATGGAGCAATCCATTTGGCCAAAAGGAAATATATTTTAAGAAAGGAAAGGAAACTTATAAGGTATCACCTTTTCCTTTTTCCCCAAGGTTCTTTATTTCATTCACATGCATCTGTCATTTGATAGAAACCAAAATGGGTTCCTTCTCACACAATGCAGAATCACAAAGAGTAGCTGTAGCTGTAGCTGTAGTCACAGTTGCAGTAGGTATTGCCCATTCTGCTGCACTGAATCTTGCATTACTGTCACATAACGGCTCAGATTCAACCAGAGGAGAAAAATATCTTTCCCTAATAGTATGGCCAACATAATGCTTAGTGCACCAGCACATTCGTCCTTTTGACTGGAATTAGTAGATACAATTTATCACTGAAAAAATATATCAGGCTTGGTGGTTTTGACTTTGCCAGTTCAAAAATGTAAGCCTTTGCTTCACTATTGTATCAGTCCTGCTTTATATCAGAGAAATTCTATTACAGAAAATGACCTTATGACAGCATAAAATTAGAATAACACAATGATGAAACAGACTTAGTTTTCAGGAAAAAAATAGGTAAAGGTAACAAGGAGGTAATAGATAAAGGAACAAGCTGTAAACCTTCCCAGCATGCAAAATTCCTCAGAAAATTTCTTTAGATTGTCTGTATCACCAACCCAGTTTAAGTGCAGTTTCACTGTTACTGAATCATTATGGAGTGTAGACAATTATCACATTTTGGTACCCCTTTCACTGAGGCTGAATTACAGTAATTACTGTAACAAAACTATTCTCAGATCCTTTTTTAGGCAAAATGTTAAATTCAGAGGTAGCTTTAAAAACTCATTACTCCAAGTGAACAAACCCACTAGGGCTCAGGAGAAACACCTACCAAAGGATTTCAGTAAAAATTACACTTCTAAATGCATATTCAAAGATGACACAAAAACAATTCAAGAGCCTAAAGCTTTGGGGTTTAGGGTCTTCTGTGCTAGAGTGTTATCAAATAGAGATAGTAAAGTGTTTTGGAAAATTTTACCATAAAAATTACCAAAAAAAAATTACTGTCATAGAGACAGAAACTCAGAGCACAGCCTCAGTAATAGAGCAGGAGCCTCCAATTTGCAAAATAAATAAATTAGCTTCAGGGACCTGCATACAAGGCACGTTGTATTATCTCACTCCACAGCCAAGTGATTCATGTGAATATGGGGTTGTAAGTGGACAATCTTCCTCGAGATTTGGACTTGAAGAATTTAATTCTGTTTCATTTCACTCCTTTCATTCAGGCAATTAAACCATCAGCAGGCCTTTCGGCTAAATTTGAGCTAATGACTTTTGCTATTTTTGCACTGCAGATTGAGCATTAGTTCACAAGATGACTTCCACCAGTGAAAAACAGAAGTGTGCCTATTGTCTCCCAAAGATTAAGCCAGTATTTTATTAGGTCTGGAGAGGTGCAGTAAATCACCCCAGATCCTGTGCAGGGCTGGATCTGCAGCTACAATTTAATCTGCAATTGGGGTAGTTTGAATATACTATAAAGCATTGAAGATAAATGAACCTTGAAGATAAATGTGTAACTCACAGCTACAACTACAATGTGGCTAACACCTCAGAGATGAAAAGTAATATTCTCCAGTATCGCCTCTTAGAGTTTTCTAGTGTCCCTGTTTTGTTATTGAAAAAATATTGCTGAAAGCACATTATGTTATAATGCTTGGACAGAAGAACCAGCAATACCATTTTGGAACCACTTTTAAAACCGTTTCCTTTAAAAAGTCTAGATGTGACACCTAAGTTCTCAAAGGATTTGGCTGTTTTATACAAATTCAATACACTATTTTAAGGTTTTGTGCTAATGATTTTGATGTATTGTTACACACGCTCAGTGTGTTTGACTGCAGCAGGGATTAAATAAATTGTGTTTTAAGGATTTAAGGTTGAGAGGAAAGGATTTGGCTATGTAAATTGAGGTCTAGAAGGTCCATGGTTCATTACACCTGTCTTTGGGGTTTTGTATCACCTTCACTCTTTGAGAAGACTGCTATGTATATTTTCAGATACGGAGGATTAAATAAAAGTTAGCTAGAGTTATTAAGCAGTTATTAAATTAGCTTTAAAATTAAATCTAAAAAATAAACTTGTCTTTTTTTAGACTCTAGAGCAACAGTTTACATAAACAGAAAAAGAAAGGAAAAAATTTTCTGTGGACTCAGTTAACTCAGCACAAGTAATTGAATTTTCACAATCTTTTGTTGCAATGGATGTACTCAGAAGCCCCAGAGCAAAAGTATTAAGAATCAGATTAACATAAAAAATAACATATATCAACATAAAACATATTTGGTCATAAATATGCTTGGCTGAAAAGAATGCAATTGTGGCCTTCTAATGGGGTCTTCCTCAAGTCTTATTTTCATTATTTTAGTGGGGAGTGGGAATTGGTTGCAATTTTTTTACAAGATTGGATTCCAAAGGCATAAAGTGCACTAAGTATTTCAATTATGCTTTTCTAGAAAAAAAAAAAATTACCTTTATTAATAATAGGAAAAACCTAAAAGTCAAAAGTTAATGAATTATCTCCTTTGGGTATCAACCAGTAATACTGCAATAATGATTTTGTTGCAGGAAAATCTCCATTTTAAAGCAGTAAAACTTGATTTTATGAAATGTGACTGAACAAAAGACAGACCAAAGAGGAAAAACAAAAAAAAAAAAAAAAAAAATCTGATGCTTAAGAGATAATAAACAACATTCTTTAAAATGCATGTAACCTTTCTACATCACAAGCTTCAGACTCCCGGAAAAGCCTTGGTTTTATTTTATCTCCTCAATTTTAAGTCTTGGAAGTATTAATCAAGCAACAAAAAAGCAATATTTTACACATAGTGAAAGCAAGTGAAAATAATTTTTGTGTTAGTTAATGGAATTAAATTAATACTAGGATAGAACAGTTCAGACAGAAGACAGTGCAATACTGTAATGGTACTTTGAACAGTTGTGGTTTATTGACACCTTCTTCGGTACTCACATGTATAGAAAAGATCTGATTAATCAAGCAGAGATTCATCACAAAGAATGACCCAGAGAAACCATTTAATTTCTGAATCTATGTTTAGGTGGATGTATTTGGCTACACAGAAATTATAAATAACAGTTTGTTTGGATTTTTCTTCATTAATATTTCAATAATATCCATATATCCAATATGTAAATGTCAATTATATCACATTTACTGTGTTTAACAACATTTGAAGATTTTTATGATATGAGTATATTAGCATGATCCTTGACTGAAAGAATCAAGAGACACAACAGACTATGAACTGTGTCAAAGAAAGAAAAAGAGGTATATTGATACAATATATAAAATAGCTGAAATAGTATACTATAGTCTGAGATATTATGCAAATACTGATGTTAAGGAGCTAAGGTCTATACTTTGGTTTTCTTGTTTCACTGTCCTGACCATAAATATAAAGCTATTCAGCTAAGAATTATGCTGGACAAAGACTTAAATTGGTTCACCACACTATTTGGTCAAGCCCAGGTTGGAGGCAGATGAATTTTGTGGCATACAACCATTACAAACAGTCCACCAGAAAAGCCATAGAATAGAATGGTGGTGTGACAGACTGCAAACCATGGTGTAAGTTACCATAAACTCAGAGAAACAGTGAAAAAATTAATTAAAAATTATTTAAGGAGGAAGTAAACCCAACAGCTCCTCAGGTCCTAAATGTGCATGAAGTTACCAGCTGCTTGAGAGTAGCTTTGCAGTGCAGTTGTTATATGAAGAGCCTTGGAATCCAGGCTTTGGTTTTTATGTGCAAATACGTATCCTGAAGACAATGATCTTCTGACCTGTCATCCTACAATACAACACTCATTGGCTTTTCTTCGTGAATATGCCAGCAAATGCCGCTGGTCTGACATATTCAAGTCCACATAATAGCAATACGGCACCTCTCACTCTTTATCCTGATCAGCATGAAAGTAGAGTACAGTAACATTGCGTGTGTCCCCAAATACAACCATATTGATATTTTTTACATAAATGAAAGTGAAGAAATTACCAGGTGTAGGCAATATGTCCTTATTTTGTATTTCTCATTGGATGAATGTCACTATTCATAATGAATTCAGACTGGAATATCATTATCAAGCCAAAGTGTATAGGAAATGTATGTTAATCTTTTCTCTCAGTGGAATGCAAAATATGAAGTCATAAATGATCCTCATGCTTAATAAATAGTTATAGTTATTACATATGATAGGAGTCCAGATTGCACCATTCTTCCTCATAATGCATGGTATCTTCATTTTCAAGTGTCTCTACTGAAATTAATATTGCTATATGGAGAACAAGTTATGGCTCAAAATGAAGAAGAATAAAAAATATTTCATTTGGGACGATAATCATAATACCTCCTATAATAATTTAGTAAAACATATCAAAAGAAGAAGATGCAAGGTTATACAAGGTCTGGATTCCATTCAGAGTGTTTGCATGTGTCTCACAGGTGATTGTAGAAAGAACACCCAGGCATGTAATTTTTGAGTATTTCAAGCTGTTGGTAAGGGTTGGGCTTAATGGCTGCAATGAGCTATTTCTTTTGCCTTTTTTAGCATCTAAAACTTTAGCTTTTAATTTCTTATGCTATGAGACACTATAACCTTTTAAAAGTCTTCTCTTCATTTTTCTTTTTCCCACTTTATGCACTCTTCTTCATGCCTTATTCTGTTTAACATCCTTTCAAATATTGGTTTTTATCCCAGAATAAGTTGAGTCTGAAAGGACCTTTGCTGTGTCATCTCTCCATTTTATCCTTCCTGTGTCATGTTACTTCTTTTAATTTGTTTGGTCCAAAATCATCTCCAATAGATGAGTAGCTATTTCACCTTGAATACCTCTAGAGGCAGTGACTCTTTAAAAATCCCTTGGCAGTTTGTCTTATTGTCGACCTGTTTTGATAGTTTCAAAGATTTTCATACTATTTAACCTACATTTTCCTTGCAACAGCTCAAATGCATTACTCTGTCTTGGGTGACTAATGAGAATAATTTCCCTTGTCCCTTCACATATCTGTAGAGAGCTATCACACTTTCCTTAAGTCTTCTTTTCTTTAGATTGAACAGCCAACTTATCTTATTAACCTTTTTCTCCCCTCACGAATCTTTCTTTCCAAACCTTCTATCATTTTCTTGATCTCTCTTTTCTTCATTTTATGTCCCATTGCTCAAACGATAAAAGGAGAAGACAAAAGCCAAGAAAAACTGTAGGCAAGCTTTTGAAAACAAAGCAAAAAATAAGAATTTGTTTTAATTCATACTCAAAAAATACAAGTACAAAGAATAAAATATCCAACTGAAAAACACCACTGGGGGGCTGATGTGTGCACACATGCAGGCTGTGTGCGTAATTGTATGACTGTTCAAATCCTTTGGAAAATAGTGTGGCTGCTTGTCAAGATCTAAAGCAAAAGGACTGAGATTTCAAAACAGAAATACAGACTCAAACAATCCCTTGCCTATTGAAATAATTTGTCCTTGCCTCAGCTGCAGGTCTCGTTTGATTTTTTTTTTTAAAGCAATAGTTTGATGCTTTTGCTTCACAGTACTACAAAACAAAACAAAGGGAACTTTTTAAAAGTAGTGAAGAACTAATTTAGTCATGTCTGACTTAGGATATTAGAACAATGAAGCTCTGCTTGTGGTCAATCTTTAAGAAGACAAGAGCTGCATTAGCAGGTCAAAACAAAAGACCACGGTGGTGTCCCTGGCACTGGCCAGCAGCAGGTGAATATTTTATATAAGAAGCAGAATATGTTTTACTGACAGAGTCTGAGCATTAAATATTTTATCTTAGAAGAATTTAGTTTACAATGGATTTATTTTTCGGTTTGACCTCTGTAATTGGTTTGTTCCTTGTTTCATTGAGCTCATCCTTCTCACTCCCTTGTGCATGACTGACTTCCACAGGAACTCTTCTGGGATGTTATGAATCAGTTTCAATTAAAAACATTACCACTGATGATGTTCAACTTGCCAAGAGAGATGATAAGTACCAATTTGAATTGGCGTGTTTCACTACCGAAACAAAGGTGAGTTTTCTGTCACACAAACTGGGAGAGAAAGCAGACACATTGCAGCTCTTATTCAGTTTAGGATTACTTGGGAGGATTCGTTTTCCTCTTTCCTCCCTCCTCCTCCAGCCCCCTTCAGTCCCCAGATGAATCTCGTGTCAAGAAGAAAGTCTCATGACAGAAGAAACTGGAGTGTTATCACTACAGGGGACTCGTCTAAAAAGTAATTAAACTGCTCAACCAGAACTCTTATTACCATTTTCCTTCACAACTTCATCCAGAAAACACAAAGAGTGAACTCAAAGCTAAAACATCAGAAACATCTCATAATGCTCTTACATTCTTATGCTAGATATTGTTCCATTTATATTTAAGGTATGTGTGAAGAAAATCTTCTATTAGAGGATCAACTCCCTTACTGCAGGAGTCATTAAAAACCACCAGATCATTTCAATGATGTGATAGTTTTCTCTTCAAACATACTGTGCTGCTAGCACAGTCCTATAGTAGATTCTGCAAGTGAGACCAGAGGTAGTGAGACTGGGCTCTGGTGCTTAAGGGCTGGACTGAACTCTGCCCAGGGAAGGCAGTGGTTCCATTCATACAAACAGCTATGACTTGCTAGAGGCTCTTTGCATTTTTCAGGACTGTTAATGACAGGTGCATTATAATAGAAATTTCAAATATCCTTTTTGAAACATGAAGTATGAACCACACATAACACACACACACACACACAACACACACACACACACACACACACACACATTAAAGTACTCGTTTAATAGAATTCATTGATTTAGCATTAGGAGAAAAACCTGATCTGGGTTAGTAACTGACAGAGTCCACTTTGAAAAGGTAATTCAACCTGCACAGTTGCAACCATGTTTCATGTGGTAATATATACTGCTTCTTACAATGTCTGTGCTAGCTGCTAACATGGTCACTGGGATGGAATATGATGGATGAGATGAAATATTTTGAATCGTTTTAATTCAAAATGTAAACAAATTCCAACTTGTTACTCTTGTGTTAGGGAATATTAGAGCTGCTGTTTCTGTTATATTAAAGCCATTAGAAAAGGGAATATTTTCTTTTCTGTATCCAATTCTAACTCAAGAAATATTTCTCCCAGATACTTTTTGTTGCATCCTGATGGAAACCACAAAGAAATTTTATTTGCCATGGGCATTTTTGTCTGTATCAGTCAAGTGCCCAGACAATTGTGCTGGTTGATGAGTTGTGCTGTTCCTGCACTCACCTCCATTCTTCCCTCCTCCTTCCCATCTGTTGAGCAGAGCTAGCAGCTAGCCCTGTCCTGACAGGACAAACGGAGGGTTCTCACCCCTTTTCCTTTATTACTGCCTAATGGAAATACACTAAGGTTGAAAAAATCCTTTATGATATTTAGTGGCTACTGACTTATGCAAAGAGTTAATGACTGAAGGAAATGTGTGTTTTGAACAAGGTGGTGTGTAAGTGGCCCTTACACAGGGGCCACTCAGAAGAATGGGATCTTTTTTACATATTTGCTTGGTTTTCCATAAAACAGGCTGAAATCTCATAGCAATTGGGAAGGGGAGCAGAGAGGATTGTGGTGTATGTTACTCAGAACACATCAAACAACCAAATTATCAGATGTGTTGCCTATGTTTTACAAGAAAATTCTAGGGAATGAGAGTGATTCACTTTTGAAGACTGGGAGCAGGCATTGCTCTCCCACAACCTTAGAAGCAGCACAGTTGACTGTGATTTTGTCTTTTCAAAAGTGGGAGGTATAAGTTGAGAGTACAGCTTGCCATGCTATGTCAGTCTTCAGCTGAGATGTAGTTCTTGCAGTTAATTTTCACTGATTCCAGATTAAGGAAACAGCCAACACATTTACTGATCCCCTGATCTATACGAAATCTCCAATAATTTCCTTAGGCCTACACCTGCACTGTCTCTGACTAGAGAGAAACTTGGCACATGACAGTCTTTGACCTCAGAATCAGCATAAAGAATGTAATAGATTATCTCTTTTTCTATGTGTACAGTTCCCATCAAATCACTTTGCAGATATCAGTGTCCGTAGTAATTATAAAATTGCCATCTCCAAATAATATGCAGCTTATTCGCTTCACAATAAGTCTTGTCATTTTTACCTTCAAACTTTGTGATAAATTAGATCATTTTGTGTGAAAGAAATTACTAGTAACAAATGTGATGTGTGATACAATTGTTTAATCTGTTTTCCAAAAGTGAGCTCAAGTTGCTCAGATATTATTCATACATATTTTTAAATGGGTTGAATTATTTTTCTTCCGAGGTTATTTGTTTGTTTACACTTATTTACAATGAATTCCCTTCCACCCATCTGTCACCTGAGAGGAACCTTTAAAATAGGTGTTTTCTGTGACTTTGAGATCCTTTTGTAATGCCAGAATGGTGAAAAGAGGCCTTAAGGTAAATGACAATAAAATGCTACCTCTATTTGCCATTCTTCATTCACTATTTCTTATTTGTATTGTGTGACTTGTCAAATGCATTGTCTCTTTTCAATGAGTGAGGAATTAGAAGGTTTGAAGCAGGAGAATAACAAAGGTGTTGAGTAAATAAAGCACTTCTCTTTTGTCACTCACCCTAAAGTGCAGGTGGAAATTGGCATGTTCAAAGTAAGTGCTAAACCAGAAAGGAGCAGCAGGGTAGCCCACACAACAAAGCAGAAATTGAGACATATTTTACATCAACTCCTGAAAGACAAGTGATGAGGAAAACTGTGCCCAACACTTGCGATAAATGAGAGACAGAACTGAAGTAATCAGGAATGAATGAATCCCATAATTACCATGGTTAACAATCCATTCTGTTCTCTTTCTCCCTTGGTCATACATTTTAAGTGAAAAGCTGGAAATCTGGAACCAGAGGAGACAGATTTCCAGCTTTTACCCTGTACTGGGAAAAAAGAAGATTCATTCTTATTTCTTGCCCCTGTTGGAATGAAAATGGATCTTTAACACTGCACTGACGACAAGCGTACTGAAGAGAGAAAATTTTAATAGCTCTGCTGCTTTTATAATAGCAAGAATAAGCCTTTTTTCTCCTCTGTTGGGAAAAAAAATCCTTTAGTAGAACTCAAAACAATAAACTATAAAGCTTAAACCTTAAATTGCCTCTTTCTGTTAAACCATCTAGAAGTGTTTGCCATTTGTAAAACAAAGAAACATCAAAAATAAATATTTCAAACAAAAATAAATTAACAATTACTTCAAACATTAAAAATTCCTTTTTCTTTTTTTACTTTTCCAAGAAAGTCATTTCAGGTTTAAGTTGCACACAAAAGGCTTGCAATTTTATCAATAGCAGAGGAGGCTATTTGACGAGATAAAATTTTCATCCATTCTGTACTTGTATATAATATTATAGAACCTTTATGGAGTAATAACACAGTCTACTTCACAATAGTTGTAGTTTCATGGTAGACACTGACATAAGACCTTCAAAAACTATATTACTGCAGAGTTCTTGGAAGATACCAAAAACTATCACTACTCTTCACTTTAGAGGATTTGTTAACTTTTTGTCTCATTCATTTTTGGCTGTTATCTTTTAAAGGCGATCAAAGTATTTTTGGAACCTATGATACATAGCAACATTTCTGATAAACACAGTTTCCTTGAGAACACCCATACATAGGTTTCAAGTGACAAACAATAAATTGCCTGTCTCAGCAAAATACCAAATAAAGTGGGCTTTCTTCAGTGGATTTAAATAGGAAAAAAATGAATTATCTAGTTCTGGTCTAAACTAGTTCTGTCTAAACTATAACAAAACCTCCACAGTCATGCAATCATACTATTCTATTTTGTGCTAAAATCATAGTAATTTCAACACTCTTTTAGCAGAAACATCTCCTGACATTTCTTTCAAAATACTTAAGAGGATAACTTTAACTCTTTGATCCCACATTTGCAGTATGATTTCCATTTAAAATGCTACAATATCATCATTGCGCTCTCCCCACAAAAAGGAAAAAATAGCAGAGGAAGCTATTCAGGTAGAATTGTCACTTCAAACTCTGTTCTACAGTGATGTCCAGATATATTTGTAGCTATCTGTATATATCTGTAGCTATTTTTTTTCTGTTACAGCACAAGGTTTCTAGTGTACTTACTAATGCAATTTTGCCTTGATTTCACATGCTGAGCTCCTGATTCACTACCAGTTGGGAGCTTCATCTCTGCAGCTGAGCTTGCATTAGTTTTATCTTCTAACAGGAGCTAGCTGAGTTAACAACCCTTTCATTTGGAACCTCCGTATTAGAAGAAAGTGTATTCTGATGTTGGTCTCAAACGTAGTTCTGCATCTCCTCTTCATAAAGGTCAATGTTGTAGGGTCTGCAGAAATTCATCCAAACTGGTTTTAATTGGTCTTTTAGCATATGAGCACTCAGCTACTTTAGCATTTGTAACTCAAGCTAGGCAGCTTCACAATCACTCACTTCAAAAACAGTGAGGTGAGGCCTGTGTATGCATTCTCACGAAGTGCCTGCCTGCAATGGAAGACAGAGCTTGTGTCTGTTACAACAAATTTTTGGATAAGCCTCTATAGAGTCAATTCAATTTCAGTATGCTGGTGAAAAGAAGGAATTTGGGATCCCAAGCACTAATAAAAGTATGTGAAAAAGAGGGATTGATTCATATGCAAAATTTCTCACAGGAGACTCCAAGGCAATGAACAATGATGAGTTCCTCACATTGCCATGCTTTGTTCCACCAAAAGGGGATGTCCCTCCTTCCTGGAAGGGAGAGTCCCTTTTCCCCATCAGTGCCAATGATGTAATGTGGTATCATAATGTCTTGTCCATGCCCCTCCCACCGACCTGGGCCAGAACCATGACACCCTCCTTCTGTCTTAGCTTTTATGGCTGACCAGATACCATATGGTGTGGAATATCCTTTTGGTCAGTTTGGGTCAGCTGTCCAGGCTGTCCCCTCTAGAGAACTTGCCAACCCCCAGCTGCTGATGAGGGAGGAGGGTTGGTGAGACAGTGTTGATGCTGTGCTAGCACTGCTCAGTGGTACGCAAAACAATGGTGCGTTGTCAATACTTTCCTAGCAAAGCATAGCACTGTGAGGGTTGTCATGGGGAAAATAAATTCAGTTTCAACCAGAATCAATACATAGATTCAGGAGGACCATTTGGTGTCAAAAAATTCTAATATTGAAATTTAGAAATTTAGAAATTTAGAAATTTAGAAAACCAACCCAGAATAAATAGCTTTTGTGATAGAGCTACAATATAATAACACTTGAGACTCAGTTTTTCAAAGTCATTTTAATGAAACTGGATTAGAATGATGAGATACTAAAAATCTTCTGTGTAAACAGTTATTCTCAGTTGTTTATAGACCACAATGAACACCAGAAGTCAGTCTGAAAAACGAGTAAAACTCATTTCAGAAGCAGATTCAACTGATATACAGACCTCTCATATGAGGTTAAGATAACTATTATTTCTTTTCTCCAGACTAAAAGAAATCCCTACTTCCAGCTGAATAACAGGTCAGATTTCTGCTCAGTGTCCTTGTGCTGAAATGAACTACTCATGTAGGTACAGGTGAAGAAGTGGCAATTCAATAATAAAGAACATATACCCATCAAATGAGACAAAAGTCCTTAGGCAACAGTTATTCAAAATATCTGTTTGTAAAAAAATAATTGTTCTTGGAACTGAAATGCCGGCTCTGAAGTACTTTCACAAGTAGCAGGATCAGTGCCCACTTAGGCTAGGTTTGCTGATAAACACTTTTAAATTTAAATTTATTTTCTATCGGTATACAGATCTACTTGACATAATACTGAACACAAGATAGAGCAGCAGATAGACATATACATGTAAGTATGCACAAAAGAATCTAGTTCCAGAGAGAACTACACCTCAAATGGTAAAGAAACTTGGTGTTCTTTGGTAAAACTATTATTTAGAAGGGAATAATTGGCATTAAAAGCATTGGTCTGGCTGTGATGGAAAAGATGTAAACACAGGCAGGAGTGTGGGGGTTTTCCATATTTGCCCCAAAATGCCTTTGAGCTGACCTGGAAAGTATTTTAGTATCCTTCCTTGGCCTGTTTTCTGAGAGTGCCAGTTGGGGCACTAATTAGTGCCCCAAGCACTAATTCATAGCGTCCATGTGGGTCAGCCTTGCTGAGTGCTGACATTTGAAAGAAGTTACTTTCATTCCTTCAGCTTCTTTCTCTATCCTTAATAAACACATTTCTTCCATCTAGCCCCAAGCTGAGAGAGGTGTGCAAGTGCTTTCATGTGACTTGCACACCTCTCTAGCAGGCTTGGGGCTAAGATGGAAGAAATGTGTTTATTAAGGATAGAGAAAGAAGCTGAAGGGAATGAAAGTAACTTCTTTCAAATGTCAGCAGCTCAGCAAGTGCTGACCCACATGGACGTCTATGATAAGCACCTGTCATAACTGTTACTATCATACAGTTAATTACCAAAGTTGAGATTTCTATTTTTTTCAGGTTCTAGATTACAAACACTGTTTTTACTTTTACCCATACATATTCTCCTTTCAGCACTGTAAATATCCTTCTGTGCCTAATAGTGAAAACCACAGTTGAAAACAGTGTGGGGAACACCCTTCCTTTTTATCTCACTCCACTTACTACCCACCTCTAAACTTCATCTTTTACCCAAAAGACGACAGGAAGATGATTTTTGCTGAAATTAAAATCAGTGTCTTCATTGCACAATTTAATTATTATTCACATGATGTAATAGATACAGGACTCCTAAAACTGATTTATTACGCTCTTATTCTGTTGTTAATATAAAAGATGTGGGTATATTCCTGAAAATATAAGGTAAATGTGGACATCAGCTCCTTTACAGAGTGTGACAAATGCAGAGAGCTTTTGTTTCAGCAGTGAAAGGCTGTTCCATGATAGTATTTCCTACCTTAAGGTTTTACCCAGCCTGTGATATTTTGCCATAATAATTCCAGCCTGTTATGTACAGCACAGTATTGATGTAGTTAAAACCAATAGAAGACCTGCACATTAAATGATTAACTCTTGAGGAAAGCTTAATACAACAAATTAATGTAAGTATAGGGGTACTATGCCAAGAAGTCGGTGGTCTCAGTCAAGTTGTTGATACATGAGTTTCCACATTAAATAACCCCGCCAGCAGCAACAACTCTATTAGAAACCCTACCTGAGATGACAAAGATTTAATAAATGTGGGGAAAGTTACCCTGAGAGTAGGATAAAACACAATTTTCAAGGAATTAGAGGGGGGAATTCTCCACTTCTGTTATCATCCTGTAAATACAGACAGTACTGGAGTCTGAAGGGCAGTCAGCTTGGCACCTTTCCTGCACCTCCCCTGCACCTTCCCTGAGTTCTGAATTGAGCTTATTTATTTTTAAAGCATATTTTTAGCCAAGATTTGCCTTCAGAACATTTTATCCACAGCATTTTATAAACATAAGAGAGACAAGAGAAGCCAAGCTACTTTGTCTTGATATAAATCAAGAGTAGTAGTGAAGAAACTGTGAAATATGAAGAATGCAAGAATTTTCAAGAAACACAAATCATCAAAAAATGGGTAATTTCTACAACTGTAACTGTTAGAAGAATACTAGAAAAACAAGAGTAGGAGGTATAAAAAGGTATAAATATTAGGTGTGAAAGTTATCGGGTAAAAAAGAAACTTATATAAAAGTTAGCAGAAGATTTAGAATAGCATATCCAGATTAATCCAGTAGAATGTTTAAGAGCTATCTAGTTTCTCAATCTTCTATAATTATTGGAATTATTTATATAGTTAGGTATGTCAGCACTGTCTGTCTACACACAAAATCGCCTGAAATAGTAACTGACAAGAAGTAAAAATTTTGCTTGAGAAAGGCAGACAAAGATTTGTGAACTTTTTCATTGTATTTCCAAGGTACTATTCTCTTCTTATTAGAGATATGGTGATGCTTGAAGTCTTCCTGGGAACTGCACAGCATGAAAGATTCAACATCCCTCAGGACGGCAAAACTGTAAAACTTCCAAAATCGGTTTTACCGCTGACATACAATATGGATTCACAACTAATCACTCACGATTACAGAAAGCACAGAAAGAAATATCAGATGGAGCTCTTCCAGTTCTTGTTTGTGCAATGGGCTGCTCAGGTAGGCCAGGTTAGCCTGCCTAGTCTGAAGCCATTTCGGTTCAAAGCTTGGAAGGATGGGGACATATTACGGACCAGTTTATTGTCCGTCTGTGCTTATTAATGATAAAGGTGTAGTAAGTAAATTACTCATGCTGTGAAAATTATCTTGGTAATGGCAATTGCCTGAAATTAAATGAAGTACTAAGATTATAATTCTGAGAATAACTAATTTTCATTTTTCTGGTCATATAAGCACATTATTTCTGCAAAGAAAAATTAATTTTTGCAGAAAAAAATGAAGACATTTTTGTTTGCCTTACAAGAAAAATAAATGTAGAATAAAATAGTTTTGTATCATCCTCAAAATTTGACCCCCTTTTCCTTCATTAATATTATCTAGAATTGCCCCCAGAATATTTTATTTTTAAAATACTAGAAATTAAATATTCTTGAGAATTTTTCTAAATCTTGTCAAAACTATTAGAAACTTTTATTTAGGAAAAGAAGGACCTCAGATCTTGAAGAACAAGTGTCCCAAGATTAATGGTTCCTATATATTATTCCTATATTCCTATATAAATTCCCTCACCATTGGAGACTTTAGAGGATTTCTCTGCAGTATTTCATTAAGTTTGATCATTTGGTGTCTGCAACAATATCCTAAAATTCCTGGGCTTTTGAATGCCCCTCCTGTGCTGTTGTGCAATTTAAATGCATTCTGTAATGATTTTGGTCTTTCACCTGCATGTCCTCATGAAGAGTTCCTTACATCTGTGCACCACACACATAAGGATGCAGCAAATTTTCAAAGAGTAATACCAAAACCCCTGTGCTCAGATACACTCGCTTTCTAAGCTATTAAATATGAAAAGATAGCTTGAGGTGAGATAAAGGAATATGGAGAGGGATCTACTGGATGGCAGGAAATGATTTCACCTCTAAGGTGATGTTTTCCAGGATATCAACAAATTTGTTTTGAAAAAGAAGGTATAACTGATAAACAGAGATATTATTAATTCTTCACTATTCCTTTTAGAATTTCAGAAACCTTAATTATGATCAGGATAGTTACATTAGGCACGGTTAAAAATACATGAAGAGATATGGAGGATATTCACAGAGTTCAGCCTAACGAGTGTAATTACATGGATAAATTAGGAATCACAGCCTAGAAAATCTACATTTGCTTGTTCTTTCAGGGGACAACAGAGCACTCAGAAGGCCCCACTTATAGAGTCAATGGGTTCTACATGCTGATTCTCCAAACTGAAGAGCCTCACACTAAAGCCAGTGAGACTGCACATGGGTTCAGAGGTATTAGTCATGTCTTAGTCATCATTTAAGGAAAGTGTAAGGCATAGCATCACATGTCAGCTAGCAGTAGGTTTTATTTCTGTTTAAAACTGGTAATACGTGATGAAAGAAATCTAGCCATAGAGATATGCTTTGTTCAGAAAATCAGTGTATCTTTCCATGGAAAGTTTATTTTTGAGCAAAGAAATTATGTCTTTACTAGAAAGACTTATTGGAAAACATTGTTCTAAATTCAAGAAAGTAAGAAAATAACTGGATGCAATTAATAACACAGGAAAAGGAGACACTTAAAGTGCCTCACTGTCTAGTCACAGTCATAGTTTTATTGTACTGAAATACAAATAAAGTGCCATATTTGCTAAAGCTTGGACTTCCAAAGACTCCCTAAGGCACATGACTTTCAGTAAGCCGTGGATAGTCCAACATCCTCAAAAACCTTTAAAATTCCAGATGAACTAGTAAGCGTCGTTTGAAGGAGAAATTCTGATTCTTTCTACCGCTCCTTCCAGTATTTCACTCTTCTCATCTATAAAGCACTCGCATTTGGACTATGCAGAAGGGAACCACTGTCACTAGGAGGTTGATCTCTGTCAGGGGTACACATAGTGGAGCTGTGAACAGTCAGAATAAGCAGGGAATACAGTAGCCTACAACAGAGATACCTGGGGTGCTGATTGTAAACCAAGGAAAGACACCTTTGTTGCATTCATAAGTTAACATACTAGGGCTATTGATTTACACTCACTTTAGCACTCTTTTTAGCTCTGGTTTGCAACCACAAAGAGTTACTCTTTCAAAGAGACTCAGTCCTGTTTTCCTTTGTGTGCAAGTGCAAAATGTCACATGCAAATAGATAGATAAAGTATTTTTTGATCACCCGAGTAAGCTTTGGCACATGTATATTTATTTTTTTTTAATTTTTTTTTTACTAGTGCAAGCAGATGACAATACTCAAAACTTACACAGGGTAGAACTCTAGGGCTCTGGGGTTTTGCCCTTCTCTCAGACAGATGACTCACAAAGGATATTTTTGAGTACATTTCAGATTTTGTCTAAATGTGTGTCTGGGCAGTATTTTACAGTGATATGCAATCTTACCCTATTTTTTTTCTTTTTTTCCCCCCCTCTGAGCAGATATAAGCTCTCCGTAATATTGCAATCTGGCCAGACAACATGCAGCCTGTTCACATGGGCCTGAGCCTAAACTAACATAAATTCCTAGCGGGATCTGATAGTTCACGACCAACACCAGGCCAGCAGAATCTGTACAATTGCAAGGTTACAGCTGGTGCCCATTTGATCCACACAGAGCTCATGCAGTCTAAGCCTGTATCGGCCTCACAAACATCGTGTTGGCAGAGCCTGAGAGGCTCAGATGACAATTGAATGATGTAGTCAATTCATCTCTCAGGTATCTAATACTAGATAAAAAATGCTGCAGTCACATGACAGAAAATGCTTCTCCCTCACTCTGTCAGCTATGTGAGTATAAACTCACTTTGTCATCTCATAGTAGTTCAAAACACTTGGGTACATACTGGCAGGCTTTTTGCTGGATCACAAGTCTTCTGCCTTCCCACAGCAGCCATAAACCTGATATAAAAGCAGAAAAATGGCAAACAGTGTGTTTCACATCCTTTGAGTAATCTGTCAGAACAATTCCATGTTCACTTCTGAGCTGGTTCAAATTTCTGATTCTGGACAATCTAACACAATCCAACACAATCCACTGGTCAGTATTAAAGACTGCAGAGCTTTGCTTCACCCTCAGGATGAGACTTTGAAAGGGTCTCAGGGCTCTGCTACTTCTTCAACAGGAAAATCATTAGAAATTTTACTACTAAAATCACAGCAGATAGCTTTTACAAATTCTGATTTCTTGCCTCTTAATATGTTGGATTCAAGCCCCATGCAAAATTAAAGGCTGCATTATGAACTGCAAGCAGCAAATACAAATATAATCAAAAAGCTCAACTGATAGAAAAATGCATTATCCTTTCCAAATAAGCTGCAGTTTAGTCCTTATTTTCCACATCTAATGTAATGGAGTGAGCCTACACAGCAGGTAAGATAGCTGATCACCAGTAACAGAGCTCACTACACTGGTTTAGAGAATATGTTCCCCAAACATTGCATTGAGGGAGCTAAGTCACTCAAAATTATGCTTACAACCACTGGCACAGGTGTGTAGAGACACCTAAGCTAAAAAGAAGGAAACTTAGATGAAAGTGCACTTCTTAAACTCATCTCATCTCTGGGGCTTCCTTCCTTTATTGCAAGCAGTTGCTAGACAGCCTTCCCTCTTCTCCTGGCGGCTAGCACCAAAACCTAGAAAAAGTGATTCTTTGATCTAACAAGGTGGTGACAACAGAGTGCACTTCCCTGGCATACCATACCTCAGTGGCTAGTGTGTGAAGTCAGGGACTACTAAATTCAGAGTCTTCCATGGTCTGAGAAGACTCAGACCTCACTTCACCACTGCATAGGCTATTCTGGTGTGAAGGAGACATTTTCAAATAATTTGGATTCAGTCTGGAAGACTACATTAATATTCTCTGTAAGCTTGGAACAGGCTAGTGGTGTATGAGCACAAAGCAAGTGCCAATGTCTGCATAAAGGCCTCTCTGAGAGGTCCCAAGTTATACTTCCTGCTGCTTTTCCATTTTCTGGTTTTGTATACTGTCCATTCTGTACTAAACTGCCTCTGAAAAGAATCACCAATCACACAGATTTGTTTAAATGTACTCATTTTTCTTTCTCTGGTCTCCATTTAATAAATCTGTCACCACAATTTTAAGTGGTCATTCTATTTCCATAGTTACATCCTCTCTATTCACATTCTTTTTCATATATGTATAATAATCTCTTGACACACATACATTGGCAGTAAATCTACAAATATTTGCTCTGGGAAAAATATATGAAGAACTTCTGTTTCCTTTCAGAAGACAAAGTGGGTTTTTTCTTGCTTTTGTTTCCTTTAAGCATGTACAGGAATCTCTTTCACAGTTTTTCAAAATCCTATTTGCTTTTCAATATAATGTCATGGGTTTGACTGTATCTTGCAACATCAAAGCCTACAAAGCAGGTTATAGGGGGAAAGGATTTGCCTTTTTGGAGTGCTTCCCAGAAGACAAAACAAAATTCTCATTTCCACTGTCTGCTTTTCTAAATTTCCCACCTGCCATCATTAAATGAGTCAGTGTCAGGATGTAAATGAGATCCTAACTCCTTTACCTGTGGATCTAGCTACTGAATTTGAAAAACAAATAATCAAACAAACAAACAAAAAAAAAAAAAGGAAATCACAACAGAATATATCCTTTTTATTGTATTCTAAATGTATGTAGAAATATATATCTTTGATAAGGCATATACATTAGCTGGGCAATCTCTTTAAAGGTTCATCGTATCCTTACAGTGGGTCCTCATTAACTTTTTAGTTCAGTATATGAGTGCATCATTAAATGTGTAGCCTCCATGGGTCTGCCTCGGAGCACATGAACCCAATTCCTGTTAAAGGAAGTCAAGCTATGGGATGTTCCCAAGAAAATGAACTTTGTGTGTTTCAGTTATTAAAGTACACTCAATCAGCAGGACCAAAAGCTAGAGCAGGTGTGAATTGAAAGCTCACCAAAAAAACCCCAATGTGAATCTTATATTGTGAATACCAGGACAGCCCCACTAACACTTTTAACACCCTTACTGTGCTGAAGTGCTTTGTAGAGGCACATGGCTTTATGATTCTCTGAATCTCCTCCAGGAGAACCCTTCTTTCTCCTCTGAAGAGAAATGAATGAGCCAGCTGAGTCAACTAACTCAAATACAGGATGCTTGTTGAAAAAAAGAGTATCTACTCAACCTGCAAGTCCCACTCAACCTAAATCAGGTTTTACAGCAATAGTTGGGAAAGTGGTATTTAGATACAAGACCTGACAAAAGAAATCCTCTCAAAACAGATGAATCTACACTATTACACTCATGAACAAATAATTCAATTATTCACCTCAAGATAAATGGAGGTTTCACTTCTTGTTATACTGTATGTAGTTATCTGGCAGAAAGCACTGCAGGGAGAGCACCTGCTGGAAGGAATCCTGAAGACATTCTTCTTTTTTTTTTTTTTTTTTTAAGGCAAGCTAATTTTATAATCAGTAGTGGTAATTTATTTTATTAGTTAAATGATGTTAATATCGTTGAAATATATGTATTGGAAAATAATTTTTCTCCATGGAGAACACTTCAGCTTGGACTCAAATATGCCTCATGGGCTCCTTGTTACACTTTATATTGAAGCACAGGTTGGAAGCTGGCTTTTCTCATTCTATAGATGTTGTCTAAAGTCAGATAGGATGATGAAGCTGATCGAGAAATAAAGTATGAAAAAAGTAAGATTTAAAACAAGATAATTTTTTATTCCCCTCCCAGCCAAGATTCTGATTCCTACACCGTTTTGTTTAGCTTCTGTGTTGCTTATACAGACAATTCCTATCAGCTTGCAACATTTTACATCATTTTTCAGTTGCAAGAGTGCAACTAAGTAGACTTCTAACTGGAGAATATACTACAGTTTTCTTTAAAGATTCAATTGGCTTCTCAGTATATAGCTAATGAGCTATCTAAAAGTGTATCAGTGGAAAGAGCTCATTGTGCTGTGTCTTATCCTATCTGTAAATGAGTCCTTAAAAGCTCTGATCACTATCTCTATACCATCCTCAAACAAAAGGATACATTGGCACCAGGCAGAAAGCAAAGTATTAAACGTATTGAAATGTTAGAGGAAAAAAGCTACTTGATACATGGATTTTTCAAGATGACGACTGATGCTTGTAGAAGAACAAATCTTCTGTAATGAGAATAATAATAATAAATAAAAAAAAAGGCCAGCAAAACATTTAAATCCAGATAGAAGGCAATGACACCAAAACATTGAAAAATCTTTTGAACCTTGTTTTCATAATAGACCAGTACACTTCTCACTGCTCTTAGCTTAATATACTCACCAGTAAAGTGCAGAAAGAACTGATTCCTCACTATCATAAATTTGCCAGTTATAAGAAAAACGTGTTGGTGAATATAAATGCTTTGTGTTTGATGTTGTTCTCATTCCTCTAGTTTTCTTGCTATGGCAGGTATCTATCTACTTCTCTCCTATGGATTGCCATTGGGAATTTTATCTTTCAGAGAGCAGGAACATGCTGGAAAATGATTTATTTCTCATCAAACAGCTAAGGCAATTTAGAATCCCCAGATAAGGGAAGGAATTCCTGCAGTCCTTCCAGAAAGATCCCAGAGTTGTTGAAACATTTAAATAAGAAACACCAAATCTCCAGTCAGCGTGCATGGGCAGCAAAAAGATCACAGTCCAATACCAATGAGAGATGTCCTCCCACACAGGTGATTATGTATTGGAACATAGAGGAAGGCTTGATAGCACCTTTGTTAGAGAGTCATAAGTAGCCATCATCTCACATTCAAATAGTACTTTCAAGTATCTTAACTCATGGTGTGCCTTGCAGTTGATCATATCTCTCTTTCTTTTGAGAGGTCCTTGTTTATCTGTCGTTGCAGGTGTTGGTGGTAGACAATTCAGGTCTGCAAGGTCATGGGAGCAAGTGACCTTAGTGCTGACTCTTCCATGCATTGGAAGATAATGCTCAAAGGGTTAAGCTGCTTTTGTGTGGATCGTCAGTGACATCTAGTGGCTGCTCAAGGTGATCGCAGGTGTGCGATGCCAATCCGAGTCCCACTGTAGTGGAGGGATACGAACTGAAGAGGACGTTAACTAACTGACTATGTTCCTTGTCCTGTTTGACCCCATATGCTGTGAAAATTATAATTATTGATTTATTTTGCAATGTTTTTATATTTAGCTGCATATTTTTCTTCTGTGGAACCCAGTTCTTCCAAACATTTCTTGTCCATTCTGTCACCATATGTAGAAAATGGAATTTCCCAGGAAATATGTCTTAAGAACATAAAATAAGCAAAAAGGACAATCACATGAGGGGAAAGGGAAAGAAAAAGGAAAGAAAAAATAATTAGACCTCTTTCTGTGACCCCGCCACTCTAAATCTCATTGCCTAAAGTACATGGTGAACTGGAACACCAGTGCTGAAACAAATCGTGGATGGTTTTTATTTTGTTAGTTCAGGATATTTAAGTCAGTCCATGTCTAAAATCTCTTCTTCTATTTGTAACCAATGAGACATATTCCAGGTTTAGACATTAAATGATCAAACCATTTTTTTTTGCACAATACCACCCATTTCTTATTTTGTTTTTTTTTAAATGAAAACCAGTTACTTTGAAATCCGTTTTTATATTTCCCAATTTCTGTTTCAGTTTCACTCTACATAGACTGGGTTGTCTTCTTATATCTGCATGTTATTCCCACAGAGTCCCGACCCAGTCTGAGGTTCTAAGTTATAACCCTGTCTGTTGGCCTTGATAATTTCTCCATCTCTACCAAAGTTTTAAGTCTTTCTTCTAGCTATTCAGACTAATTCATGCTTTCTGTCTGTGCTGTATATATTTATGAGCCACATGGATAAGGTGTAGGTCTCTGCCTATCCTTGGTGGCCTGTCTGTGCACAGAGATTTGTACGTCTGTTACAAGCTTTGGCTAAAGAAATGTTCTGTCTACCCAATATTCTGCCTGGTCACCACCAAATAGGTGCATTGCAATGTATGCACCAAGCAAACCAGAAAGCTTTCCAGCTTACCTAACCTGTGAATTAAAACCACATTTCATTGTTTTCTCAATTTTCCCCATAAAATAACCCAAAAAAACCCAAACCAAAACAACCAAAAACCCCACCCATATCTTGGTATTATCAATAATTACCTCGCTTTTTCTCTAGATAATAATCCCTAACATTTTTATGAAACAATCCTGTTCTCAGTAACATAAAAATGTAGAAGTTTGGGTTATGACAGACAAAATAATCTTCAAACCATACTAAATATTTCTACCTCATCCACGTTTAGTTTTCAAAGTCCATGTACCTCAAAACACAGAGATTTTATCCAACCAGAATCTCTTGTAATAAAGGCCAGATGCCAAAATTTGGTGATTTAATATCTCACCAAGAGCCAAGAAAATACCAACTCTTATACCTTTCTAATGTATAAACAGTTATTTATTCAAAACTAGAATTCCGTGTAACCATGTATTTCTAATACAGCTATGACATAATTTGTTTTCTTTCCATGTACAAATCCTCTATAGACTGGTCGTTATAGCTAAACACAAAAGACAATGGGCAAGTGCAGAAATACAGGACAGCACATGGAAGTTATACTGATCAGCATAAATACTTTTCTGTAACAGAAATATTGTTCTCTTTTACCTTCTTGGTGCTGTCAGGGTACTCCAAAAAAAGAGTTTGTTCCCTTGGTTACAACAATGTATCTTCCCACTTCAGATATGCAGATTCAACTTAAAAGCAATTAAGATAATACAGAAATCTGGTCAATTCATCATCATCATCAGTGCAATGCATATTTCATATATGTAACTAGAAAAATTCATATATGTAAAGGAAAAATTATTAAATTGCTACACTAAATCGCAAAGTTAGAATAGGTACTAAAATGGACAAAACATAGGAAGAGAGAAAACAATTCTGCATTTCTGTGAGGTTGTGTATTATTTTATTTAATATACTGAGAGACAGCATTTTACTTTTAGTAGTAATGGTTATCTGCAGACCTGCTTTTAAGGGAGACAGTAAAAACATTCACATAGCTTTTAAAATATTAAACATATGTTTAGAAATTGATTAGGTCATCAAATGCATCTGTAAGGCAGAACAGCCTCAGGGAAAGAAATACAGATAGATTAAGGGAAAGAAATACACACAGATCACTAAAACTAGTTAAATATTTGTTGTCAGGTATTTATATCCTGTTTCTCAAGTTCTCCTAAATATTTGCTCTGAATTGATTCTAAAACCTAATCATCAGTAGTACTGAATGAGGAAAAAAAAAAAGAAAGAAGTTATGTAAAATAGATGGCACAACTTCAAATCACAATTGGAAACACTCTCAAAGGCTTCCAAGGGATGAAACAGCATCAGATGACAGAACCTCAGGGATCATTTAAAAAGATGTCTATTCTTCAATCATTCTTTAAATTGAGTAAAGTAAAATTTTGTGACTTAAGCCAAATGAAAATTACTTCTCATCCTAACAAAAGCAAGGCAAAATTCTCTTCTTATATCCCTTTTTATTTCCTTTTTTTCAAACATTAAGTAATATTTTTTCCATTACAAAAGCAGTTCAAAACATGTACAAAATTCTCTGTAAAAATGGCGCATTTGTGACAAACCCCACTTTTTTTAAGCAGAAAGAAATCTATGTACATAATTACTGTCTTCTGCATTTACCACCTGACTGGAAAATAAGAGGATAGGTGTCAAAATCTACTCTGAAGTTTCTAAGTTTTTTGGTGAAAATTTTGATGTTTCAGTGATTAGGAAAATCTATACTCCATTTTCTTCCCACCCCCACCTCCCCTACCCCGTGAAGGTACAGATTATTTTGTCATAGCCATTTGTTCAAGTATATTGAGTTATAAACTCACAAGAGTTCCATTTGTCTATTATTCTGATCTCCTTCATAACATGTCCAGTCCATGTCACATATGGATTCCTATGTCTACAGTATTCATACACATTAAAGACCAGAATGCACCTTCCTTACAGAATGTTCATCAAGGTTACCCTGTACAAGTGACCCTCACTATGAGGAAAAGTGAGATGGCACTCCATGAGCTTGATTTACCATATTTCTCTAGTTTTTTGTTATAAATTCCATCTCTAAGGTCCCTTGTGAAAACAGAGGGCAGATTCTGCTTCCAGGAAAAGGAAAAACAATCTCTAATTTGTCTCTTCTGCCTGACCCTTCTGCTGAGACATGCATTCATCTTCATTCACAGCCCAGCTTAATATACTGCAGTTTGACATCTTGGTGTCTGAAGCCACACTGCAGTTTACAGTTATGCTAAAGTGGAAGTGAAAGAGGGAAAGATATCATTTTGTCACCAGATGGAAAGATGAGCAGAATGGTGTTTGACAGGATGCTTAATAAGTGTGTTAGAGAACACTGTCAAAATGGCACATCTATTCTTTAATGCAATGATTTTCCTATAGGTATTCTCTACTCATCAAAGGCAGGCCTCAGACCTGATTCTACCATCTTTCCTAAAAAAGCGAGTATCAGCTTACTTGGAAAATAAACTTTGCATCTCTGTGCTACAAGGAAGTTAATAGAATTTCATTCCTAATTAATTTGTTACCAAATGATAAAAAAAAAAGAGAAAGTTTTTAATCAGTCATGTGGAACTGATTTTTTTTTCTTTTTTTTATACTTTTAGTTACTCCTTACTAGTTTTCACTCATTTTATAAGCTCCTTATCTAGCCTCTTACTTCCTATGTAATAGGGGAGAGGGTGAATGTTCAACTCAATTTCTTTGTAATTACTATTTTTTGATTAAGACATTCTTTGTTATATAATAGAATAACCTGGACAGAGCCAATTATCTGTCTCACATTGATTAAGAAAATCTGTCATTTTGGTCAAGTTTTACATATTGAATGTTAATCACATTACTTTTTAAATCTAATTAAAAGTTTTTGGGGGTTTTTAATACAATTGGCTCACTGGCCCTCTGTTTAATTTTATTTTTAATCTTGGTGTGACAGAAATTGCATGTATTTAGAAATTAAATAATTACCAGAAGGTTTGCAAGAACAGCAGAAGCACAAATATTGATTCAGCATCTCACCCGCTTTACCTTCATTGAAAGTTGAGTATTAACACGGCTAACACTGGATGCCGCAATGTTTGTACTGTATCTTGCAAAACTTAAACTTAAAACTTGCAAAGCCCATGTGTTATGCAAATGTATTCACACTTCTTATAAATATTTTTATAGAGATATTTGCAGTACTGTGAAGCCAAACTACATTAAAAGTTTGTCTATTCCTTCCAACAGTGTAGCTACAAGCATATACATGTTTGCATCTAAGATGTTTAACTCTATTTATGTATTTCATGGCTTTGCACTGCAGATATATAAAAAGGAAACAATTATAGCCTCCTCATAAGTTCACTTTTTTATCTAAACAATTTCATCTTATATTATGATTACATTATAATTAAAACTAATGGAACGTATTGTAAAGATTTAATCACCATTCCTGTCTATAGATCAGAAAGCCAATAAGTATCTATCAGGGATTATTTTTTATATATTCTTTTATTCAGACAAGGAGAAATTATTCTTGATCTGTTATTTTGTTTAATGGAAAAAATCAAAGTTATAATAACACAGACTTTCAAAATGGTTAAGGCATCTGCATTTCACTGAAATCAGACTTAAACACTTATTTTTTTCTGAAGATTTGTGTTTACATCCCCTTTAACTTATTACTATAGAGGCACTTGCACTATGACACAATTCTTTGGAGAAGCTGCCATTTCATTTTTGTTCACAGTCCTTAAGCTGCTGTATTCACAAAAGAAAATTGTATAGCTATAATTGACCAAAATGTAGAAAGTAAAACAATGTAATTAGTATATTCATCTGGGAAAGAAACTGATTTTGAGATTCATTAAGATACACAAGGTTTCTCCATAAAAATAAGCCACCTCCACTTTCAGAAAAAATTAAAAACTCATTAAAATCATCAGATAGAGTAGCTACTTAGAGATAGCATTGATTCAAAATATTCTGGTCAGAGCAGTAAAAAAATGAAAGAATGTCCTGATAACTCTAGAAATTAAAAAAAAAAGGTATCTATCACAAGACTGAACTTTTCCAATGCTATGATTCCTTGGAGAAGAAAAAAAATTAAAGAAATTTTTAAAAGCATAAAACCAGAGAAATTGAAGGCTATCTCATGGATGGCATTTCCACAGCCATGTGAAGCACAGGAGGAAGCACAGGAGGAAGCCTCTCCATCTGCACAGCAACACAAGCAATAAATAACAACTTAGTTGCTGTATAGACATGCACGCACTGATTTCTTCAGTAACATTCCCATTTAGGGTAAGCTCACTGAAAACAGCAAACAGATAGAACAGAGCCTCTTACAACCTCACACGTCATTGGAGTTCATTTATTGTACCTGGAGAAAAGTGTCACACCCTTTAAGAGCTGTAGCAAATTGTTTTTGGAACGCCAAGGGATAGCTAGGAGGTATTTTGAGAACACATTATCATTTCATATAACAGAAAAAACCAAAAAGGCACTGTTTAGTCAAAGTATTAACTACTAAACAAAATTTAAGAATTCTTAGAGCTGAGTGAATTCATATATGTGGGCCTGGAATTTAAGGAAATGAGAGTATTAAAGTGAAAGTAAAAATGTTTTAAAAGACGCTGCATTATGAGTGACATGACACCATTCCACCAATACCTTCCCTTCAGGAAAGAAAACAGATGTTTAAAATCTGGTGTCTCTGTGTGCAGGCACACTATTATGCTCTGTAAATAGGTTTAAAATGTCCTAACATTTCTGAGGCTTTCTTATCTCTTGCTCATTTACCTTTCTTTAGATTGCTTTCACACTTTCCCCCCTTCCCATTAAATTATTCAAGAACTTCTCTTTATAAAGGTCACAGTCATAAAAACCGGGGAATGGGAGCAGTGGCATGTGATTCACAGGACCAATGAGGCAGCACACAAAGTGGGTTGTGAAGGACTCATAAAACCTGAGGCCAGCAGGAATCGTCAGATCGTCTAATCTGATCTCCAGGATAAGACAAGTCATTATATCTCTCTTGTACAGACCAGAGAGAGAAAATGCCTCAGCTTTTTGCTAAAAATGGTAATGTTATCTATTTGGCATCTAACCACAGGCAGGGGCAAGTTGACCAAACTAATTGCTAGTAACTCCCAGGAAGGTTATCCTATACCTTATGGAATTATTTCTGTATCCTATGAAACAAGGTTCAGAGAGATTTGCGATTCACAGCAGAGAGAAAACAACATTCCTTCTTCCAGCTTCCTCCTTGTTCTGGCAGAAGTTCATTCTGGCATCAGACCTGCTTTGATGATCAAATGAAAACAGAGGCTTCGACAAGCAGAAACAACTGAAAATAGGCTCATGAGCTTCACTGTGTGATTTGTCGCATATAGATCCCAGCTGAGTCAAGTTAATGAAACCACTGCCTAATTGAACCATATATTTTGCTTTTTTTCCTTCCTGCCACAGACAACAGATGGGTTTGGCCAGTATTTACACTGATGTACTTATTGTTTTCATTGGTGGCTTTGTTCCAGTGGCTCATAATTTGCATTGTTGAAAATAAAAGTAAAAAATGTAAAGGGTGGCCAAGTTCTTGTTTGAATTTATCTTCCTTCAGTTTCCTGTCACTGGTTCTTCTCATGACTTACCGTTAATGAAAACAAACCAATATCCAATGGCACTGCAAACACACTTCATTCAGGTCACCTTTCAATATTATTTCTGCCATCCTAAACAGATGCCACTTCTGAAGTATTGCATAGCATGCCAGTTTTGTGCAGTACCTTGGCAATACTTGTGGCTCTGCTTCGTAACTTCTTCAGTTTTACAAGTGACCCCCAGATCTGTGTGGAGGAACATGGAACAGATTTCAGCAGCACTGAACACACAGGCAAACTCCCTGCCTTCCCTGCTTGTCTCCACTTACATGTCTACTGACCACTGACTCCCACACTTGTTTTCAATGAAGTTATTTCTCATTCTGTAGATCGAGTTCTCATTTTGTGTTTGGTTGGGTTTTTTTCTATATGATTTAAAATGTCTGTTTATACTGCCACCATTTTAGGAGAGACCAATACTCACCTTTTAAACTCACTGGCATGCTTTAGGTCCTACATAAATTCTACCTATTCTACCTATCTATCTAACTATAACTTACTGTGAAACTGTTGAGAAGGGTATTGAATAACTTTAGATTCAATACCAAAAGCTTGCAGCAACTCCTTAAGCAAAACTCCTTTCGTAACAATTTCCTATTTATGGGCTATTTTTTCATCAGCATGTTAATTAAGTTTTGATTTAGCTACATATTTCTTATTGTTATCTCACAGCATTAATCTTTTTGTCAGATTTTTAGTTAATAAATACATTAAAATTATACATTCATACATTAATGGCTCATTCATACATGCTAAATACCTCAGTAATAACTCAACTATATAGTTACATTTTTGAGGGAAATTTGTAAAAGGTTGGTTTGACAAGACTTACTTGCTATAAACCCACACTGAATTGCATTAATTCTTTTCCTAAACAATACTTGCAGTAAACAGCTAGTGAACAATCCATCAAATAAAATATGTTTGCACACTGCATTTGGCCTCTGTCAAGAGAAGTCAGTAGGAGTGTTTCCATCCATTCTTTATTCTTTGGATAAGGCCTTTATCAAACACTTTAAAATGTGCACATTAATTTCAAAGGAAGTCTGTTTACTGACACTTCATAAACACATAGAGGACTGTATTTAGTGAAAAAGCTTACTTGCTACAAGGGGTTCATCCAGTTTCAGAGAAGCTGTATCTACAGAGTATTGAAATACTGCAGTTAATACTATTTCAAGGTCTTCCCTTTGCACTTCAAGTTTATAATCACTGTTCATATTTTGTTGGCTTTTCACAGACTGCACTGCTAAAAAGAAGTGCTTCAAATGCAAGTAAGCAGATAAATAGCACAGGGCTCATGGGTTGGCCTCAGTAGGAATTGTTTAGAAAATGCTAAATGAGAAAATGAATACCTTGTTGCTAAGTTACCTTTGTTTCATTTAGTGCCATAATTATTTGTTGCTTAAAGAAAAAGCACTGACATTTCCCCCTTAGTCCCTGCCATATGGAAGATAGGCTTTTAAGATTCTCTTATGAGCGGTGCACATTTATAATATACACCTTTATGTTCTCCAAGTGGAAGAATCAACATGCTGGGGGATAATCAAGACATTTCAGGTTTCAATAACTTCTGCTGTTCCAAAATAATTCTGATATTCCTGACAGTTTATTTTTAGAAGCAAATATACTTCCTAACTACTTGATTATATATTTTCCTACTTTTTAATCAATCAGGAAACGGGCAGATAAAATTATCTGTCACACACTTTAATCACTATGTAGAACTGTTTCTCCCTTCTGGAAGGTTAACAAAACAGATGGCATGAGTGAATAGGCTCATATTTCAGTTTTTAATCACATTCAGCACCAGAGGTCTTATTTGGGCTCATATGATTTTGATATATTTACCTTAAAAACAATAAAGAAATAGTGTAAATTATAAATGATGCCAAAACAAATGTCATCCTAAATATGTTCAGTTGAAGAGGTGTGTAAAATGCTTTCCTGAATTTTGTAGCAAGGGATTTTACCTGAAGACCTCAAAAAGCTTTGAAAATCAAAAAGCTTCTCTATGTTGTGTGTGCATGTGTGTAGAAATATTAATCTTTTTTTCTTGAAACAGAGGGGGTAAAGGATACTTGAACCATATACACAGAGTTTAAGTGGTGCAATCAATGTCACAAACTAAGCGAGCAGCAGGACTGTACAAAGGACAGTACCTGGATCCCATGTTTGATTCTGATTCTTAATAATGTGTTTTAGACAAATTCTGAAGACAAGATAGGAAACATTTTTCAGTCTCTTCTTCCAGCCTGGCATCACAGGTATGTGGGAACAGAAATCCTACTCCACCTAGGGCTGTGTGAGCCCTGGGATAGCGTGTCCTGTGACTGTCAGCTAAAAGTGCTTATGCATCTCTTCAGGGCTTACACACAGTAATAGTGGAAGACACAGAAAGTGTAAATAAGAGAAAATTAGTCTTTCCTTTCTGTACTGTCTCTTGAATCACATGTACAAATATTGTAAGCATAACTTTTTTGCTCTTTTTTGTTTTTTGTTCTTTGGGTTTTTTTCCATCCAGATTCAGAAAAACCTATGCTCAGAGGCAGATGTGATGAGTCTGTAGTACCAACATGGTATTAAGCTATCCATGACCCAAAGGAGCAATGCATGCTATGTAATACAGATTTGTCCAGTGATTTTAGCTAAAAAGTCTTTAGGGGGAAAAAAACCCATCCATAGTAACATTTAAGTTTCTTCTCTCTAATGTCAAGGAGACATAGTTTTTCCTTCAGTCAAATTCTTGATTGCATAGTTCAAAAGCTAAATACTTGAGCAATAATGGGATAAACACATGAAAGAAGATAACCTATTTATTCAATCAAACAAGTAGCTTGTCCTTTCCAGTGAAGCTCTCCCTTACACATTAGAGAAGCTAATAATTCCTTATGTGTCTCTATAAACAGCAACAACTTCACTGTTATTTGGCAATAGACATAGGCTCTGTGTTTGACAAGCAGTCAGAAATAAGGAGCTATACCCTTGAAAAATAAACAGTGTACTGGTACATAAAGAACCACCAAGAGAGAGAAAAACCCTAAAAATGTTTCATTTCTTTAATCATTTCCCTTACAGGGTTACTGAATCAAAGAGAAAGTCCTGGTTTTATTTCAGTATCATTTCACCTTGCTTTCATCAACTCCCATGCTGCATTTTTACATTTTCTACCTATTTAAGGACCCACTGAGGAACATGTTCACACATTCTTACTCATTTATCTTTGTCACTTGTAATTACCAGAGTGGCCATTTTCTTGCTTGTGCATATTCCCTCTCTACTCCTCTTTCTTTCTTTCCTCCTAGGAGGAGTGTGACACTCTATTCTAGGCACCCTTGGCTTTACCATCTGTAGGAAGATCAAAGACAGGGTCATATCCATCTAATAACAAGAGAGGAAACAATACTGTAGGTGAACACTCTATTAGCCTCCTTCTTCATTTTATTCAGGTCAGTGCTCAGGGACTTTCAGATGTCTTTGAACAAATGGATGTGAAAATGAAAGACAAGTTATAAAGAAATAAGTTTCTTTTCTTACGCAAGTTAGGCTGATAGGTTGAACCATGCCAGTGTTATAATAGTCTTTTCCCTGGGCAGCTCAGGAAGTATCTTTTCTGAGCAATCCTTACCCTTCAAAATAAAGCATAAAAATCTGCTTCCATCTTGAGACTTGCAGCTATTAAAAAATGTCCAGAGGCAATAAACTGAAGACTCGTGTAGGATACTGAGGACATTTATTATTGACAGGAAATCAGTCTTCCATGATAGCTGAACTCCAAGATCTCTCTACAGAGAGGAATAATTTCTCCACTGGTGTAAACAGGCAAAGCTTTACTCACTCTGGTAGTGCTGCATCAGTTTATGGCAGCAGAGAATTTCAGCTAAAATCTTTAATTTGTTTTGGATGCCTGGAATGAAAAGTTTGCGACAGCACCCTGAGCACAGGGCTGCAGTGGACAGGGGTCTGTGGCTGGGTCATGAAGCCTGCCTCCTGCACCCCGAGTGCACAGCATGAAAACACAGACAGAAAGAGCAGGAAAAGCAGCAGCCATTTAATTTCACCTTAGGAAACCTTCTCATTTCTATCTCCTTCCATGAATTTTTGGTTCAGCTGACTGCCCTAAAGACTAAAGCAGCTGTTGTGATCCTCTTAGCACATCTGAGTGCTCTGTAACTATGTGAGACAGCATGTGTGTGTCTCATTCAAAAATAGATATACTAACTAAAAATCAGACACTGCATTTCTTGCTGGAACAGAACTTATGTACATGACAATATTTGGAACAAAAGTTCCAAATGCTTTTCTCTGGTGTTCTTTTGGGTTTTGGTTTTTTTTTGTTGTTGTTGGTTTGTTTTGTTTTTTTTTTAAGCATAATATTTCTTATATATTACAATGAAAGTCATTGAAAGCACGGAGAAATATTTTCAAAACAGAAGAAAAAAACCCCCAAAAATTTAGTTATGGCAATATATGTGCATATGAGACATTTTCTAGTGCTGATAATGCTATCTCAGACACTTTGTCTAATGCCGGTATATTGAGTGTTGCATTAAAATCCTATAAAGAAGTGTGTCTTCAGCATGTGCAAAGTTTCTAGAAATGTCATTGCTATTGACTTTAGCATCCTTTAGCTGAGGGTTTGCTCCTTTATTGGATTATTTTTTTCCCAGATGGAATTATGTAAACTCAACTTTTCATCTGTGGAAAAGTCCCAGGCAATTTAATGGAAAACATATTCCTACTGCAGTGTTCTAGAGGATGCTTCAGTGTTTCTTTTGGTAACAGCTTATTCTCCACTTAACTAAGTTTTTCAGTGTGGTCTCAAAAACGACAAACGATTAATTTCTCAGATCAGCAGGCCATCTAAACAAATGCTAACTTCATGAATATGGGTAGTTTACTTGAAGATATTGAGAGTACTCTCCTATATGGTTAACTCAAGGTTAATGGTAAGAGTTTTGCTTCATTAGGGCCATTGTACACATACATAAGATTTTTATATATTTTTAATGTATTAAAATATATAATATTTATAACATATTATAAATCATATAGAGTAATAAAATAGAAATAAATATAATAATATTATATTACATAATAAATATATAATTCTATTGCTGCATGAATAGTGTCTAAGGAAATCAGTTGATGCATTCAATGATCTTGTCTTGAAACAGAATAGCAATTTGTGCCTTTCAAGATTTCTTTGGGTAGTTGTTGTGGTTCATTTCTTAAAATAAATGTGTTACAGTGGATCAGTAGGGGAGTAAGATGTGTTTTCCCAGGCCTGCTTACCTTGGTAGAACATGGCTAAGTAAAATAAAAATATCACATAACTTATTGTTTAGTGCTTACCATACTTAAATACATCATGCTATTAGTTACAGACTATATTTTTAAAAAAGAAAATAATAGATAGTATTAATACACCTCCTTGTCACTCTTTAGAGCACAAGAGGTCTCATTTTCTTATATACCAAAGTTAACATAGCAATCAGTGTTCAGGAATAGTTGCTGAGGCCAATGTTTTTGTGGGTTTTGTAGGTTTTAAAAAGCCTGTATTTTTTGAAATAACCCACTGAAATCTGGGAAACTACTGCTAAGCAAGTACTAGCACTTCACCAGACTATCATGTGGCTACATTTGTTTTAAAGACTTTCTTCAAATAGAGCCATAAGTAGAAGTATAGTAGTGTAGACTATAGCTGCAGCGCACAATAAATAACTAAAAATTGAACGAGTTAGTTTAATATACAAAGAAATTACAAGATGTGGATAAACAGACCTTCAACAAAACAATGTCCCTTGCCACATTAAACTTGGAACTAGTTGTCGTTTTCCTCCAGGATGTAAATGAATGGATGTTGGGAATATGAGTCTAAGAAATGATGCTGATGCAAAATACTCCTTTCAGAGTTGAGATATTTTGAACATGATGACAAAAGTCTATTATTTTCAGGGCAGCTCATTAAAATGTATGAAGGTGTTGCCAGTATTAGAAAGATACCACTTACTATAAAGTCAGTAAATTTCAGAGAAGGTCATACCAAAGATCCTATATCAGGTGAAAAATACCTATATGGTGCTATAATGGGACTCAAGAATGTGCTGGCAGAAGTTCAGGTTTCTTAGGTCACCTGTCATCATAACAGCGACTGCTGGTTCTAAGAGAAGGATGAACGTATTTTAAGAGAGTTCTCTGTGGATTCAGCAATTGTCTTCAGCTGCACAGTGTCAGAGTCCTTGTCTGTTCCAAAATAAGTTCAGATCAGTAGCACAGAGGTACTTTACCAAGTGCTGTGGGCTATGCAATTCAGTGGACAGTGAAATAACGTGGTCAGAGATGGATGTTTTGAGGACATACATATTCTGACAATCTGGAGCTCAAAAATCTGTATTTATGGTTAAAGTCGTTGAAGAATTTTGTTGAATTACTTTTCCATTCTGCTAGAAAAGTGCTGTCATTATTAATTGGCCTTTCATTTTGCTGTTTTACAGGCAGTTCTCTAAATTGTCACAAATCATAGGCAAATTTTAAATTCTTTAGGACAGGAGCTGTCATTGGCTTTCCATTTGTAAAGTGCCTAACACAGTAGTTTGCTTTTTGGTCCACCTAGAATATCAATTTCAAATAAAATAACCATCACCTATCTCAGCTAACCTTTACCTGGGATAAACATAAATAATACAACATAGGCAGAGATGCAGTAATAAGGTAAAAATCAGCATACATTCTCCAGATGAACTCTCCTTATACAGATTTATGACCCAGGAGAGATGCTGGTGAAGTTCAAACTTTGAGAAGGATGGAAAAGCACTTAAAGTCTTGAATGAAAGCTTTTCTTAACACTAAATAAACTGTTTCCACAGCAGTTGCAAGGAGGAGGATATTATGAAATTTTCCACCCAGTGTTGTAAAATGAGCCAGAAACATGTGTGGATGTTCAGCATTGATAGCATATCCTTTTCCAGAAGAATAATAAAAGCAAAAGCAATCACAACAGTATCACTGTAGTGCATGTAAACTATCACAAATTTTCTAACAAGCCAATTCCCAATTCATGTTGATGTAGGAACTAGAGCTTCCATTTGAGTTACTATGCCAAGTCGTTTCAATGAAAGACAGGCCTTCCAAACTTTACTTAAAAATACAGGACCTAACTAAAGCAGATGAACAAACTCTTTAAGACCTTGATAAATTTTCTCAACTGTTAGTTTTAGTCAGTCAAGAGACTTTTCATGCAAACTAAAAGAAAACAAGCTCCTAGTCAGATTGTAAAAGGCAGGTGTCATTTTCAGGTGGCGTTCAATCCTCTGACCACCTATGGCTTTCCAGGAATCTCTGAAGAAATTTCATCCTCTAATTCACAAAACAGGACTCAGGAATATTATTTTCCAGTGTGATTGGCTAGTCCAAATGTTTTTTTAAATAAATTTTAAAAAACCAAGAAGTCACAGAATGACACAATATTTTGAACTGGAAGGTCTCACCCTTTGACTTGTGTTAATACCTTCCAAAAAGTCTGCATTCAAAAGCAGATGGAAAGCAATGTTCCTGGCTATGTTGATTAACAGGATCGGTAATACCTGAAGTACAATTTTTTTCTTAGGAAATAATCTTGGTTATTTCTTAGGAAATAACAAAACATTGGAATGAAAGAACAGAATAAACAATAATTGGCTGAAATAAAGGCTACAGTTTCACAAGCCTTTTCCTTTAATTTTGGAAATGGAGCAGTCTTGTTTTACTGTACTTTTACTTTTTATCATATTGCACCTGAAGAAACGTATGATTAAACCAAATCCTTGGATCATTTGCATGGTTAATCCTAATGGACTCCTGAAAAGTGAATTTCAGGAATTGAATACTGAAATATCATTAACTAATATCTGTAAAAATTGCTATAACGTTGGTGCTGACAGTTCATAGTATTATTGAGTTCAGGCAGTTCAGATCTCAGATGACTGCCAAAGCAAGCTCAGCAATCAAATCCAGCCTTAATAATTTATTTGTCTGGGTTGGAGTACACCATTCCTCTACTTTCTGAATTCTATTTTGGTCCTTGTGATCTCAGCAAATCTGTACCTCTGCATTGTTTCCACCATATCATTTTCACCATCACAATATCATTGCTTTATGCCTCTCCATGAAACTTTAACTTTCCTCACTATGGAATCTGATGGATAAAATTTTGATCAGGCAGCTTGCCACCAGAAATGCTGATTCACCAATAAGAAAATCTCGTCTAATTTACTGTACAAACCACATATCCTGGAATTTTGCCTGACTCTCTGATGTCTCATTTGGAAAATCTTACAGTAAATAACTAAGGGCCAAGCCCCATATGTAATTGCCAATAAAAATTAAAATTAAAATTAAAAAAGAAGCTCTTAGATTTATATTCCTGAGGACTATTAGATGACAAGACTTCTTTCTTCATACTCATGTATTTACCTCCCAGACAGCTAAGCTCTGAGGTTGAGTTGTGTTCTGCAAAAATCACCTTAACTATGTGCGGTTCTGGCCACCACAACATAAGAAAGGTATTGAACTCTTGGAGGGCATCCAAAGGAGGGCAAGGAAGATGGTGAAGGGCCTTGAGAAGCCATGTGAGGAGCGGCTGAGGTCACTTGGTCTGTTCAGCCTGCAGAAGAGGAGACTGAGGGGAAACCTCATTGCAATTACAACTCTCTCATGAAGGGAAGGGCAGGGAGAGACACTGATCTTTGCTCTGTGGTGACAGTGACAGGACCCTAGGGAACGGCCTGAAGCTGTGTCAGGGGAGGTTTAGGTTGAATATCAGAAAAGGGTTTTTCATCCAGAGGGTGGTGGGCACTGGAACAGCTCCCCAGGGAAGTGATCACAACACTGACAGAGCCTGATAGAGTTCAAGAAGCATTTGGGCAATACTCTCACAGTGCCATTCTTGGGGGTGTCTTGTTCAGGGCCAGGAGCTGGATTTTGATGTTCTTTGTGGGTCCCTTCAAACTCAGGATATTTGATGATTCTATGAACTGCACCTTGGTCTCCAAAAGACCAAGAAAGAGTTTTCCTATTACTCCCACTTACAGGCAAGTAGCTAAAGCATCTCTTCTTACCTCAGCTTTTGTCATGACTTAAGAAAAAAAATAACAGTGTCTTGTTATTATGAATTTGTTTCACTTTGTAGTGATCAGTCCTACCCTTACTAATGTTGATACGGAGCCGAGCAACTGAGACAATAGAGCAGTGAAGAACAAATTAACTTTAGTAGCATTGGGTTCAGGGTGGGGCATTCTGTGACTTAGGATAAGAAAAGAAAAAAAATGCATCAGTTTTAAGGAAAAATGGAAACAACACAAAATTTTGTGCTGGTCATTTTGATAGAAAAATCAGGACTTTGATGGCGATTCAGACATGCAGATGCCATATTTTTAAATAGTTCTTCATGAAAAAGACTTTGTTCCACTTGAAAAATGCATTCCATTCAGTCAAGCAATGTCAGCAGCAGGTAATCAAATTCCATCAGCACAACAATATTTTAAAGTTAGTTTTTGCAAATCTCTCATGTTATCCTGGCTTCCAAGAACATCAAAAGGCAGAAGAACCTTCCCCTTCATTCTCTGGATTATTTTCACTCCATATCTAAAATGACCCCACTTGGAAAAAAAAAAAAGGAAAAGATGAAGTGTTTCTAACTCTTAGAGATGGATAATTTAGCCTCCAGCTGCATACATTTTTAATATCGCATGCAACATGATAATTGACATATGTGATTCCAGATCACACTTCAGATTATAAATTATTTCACTCAACTGAAATGTGTTTAAGTGCACTATCGAGACACTTTCAGCAATTCAGCTTTTAATGATTATCTGTCTTGCCAGTGCTACCTTTGATGTTAAAATAGTCTAAGAAATAATGTCATTTTCCCACATTCTCATTGGATTATATTCAGATGTTTCTTAAATATTTCATTTAAGAACTCTCCCTGACCCCAACCACAATAAAAATGTGAAAAGATTTTACTTACAGTAATTTCATGTCTTGTAGTCTGCTAAATTTGTTCAGATGATCAGGACCTCAAAATCAGCATTGATTGATGAATCTGGAATAATATCAAAGGAATAAATCAAGAAGTTACAGCAGACGTAAAAATACAAGATGTAGCAATGAGTTTCTAATAATGAATGCTTCCAAGATTACACTGTCTGAGACCTTAAAGGTATATGTTCATGTTCCCATGAATTAAAATTGGTAGCTTGGGAAGTTTTGTTACCCAGTGTGCCATGGTCCACCAGGCCAAAAAGGAGCATGTACAATTCTGTCCCAGAAATTATTTAATTCAGTAGCAGTTAATAGATCCTTAATTGAATACTTGAGTTCCATCACACTTTGCCATAGAAATCTTCAAACTCTATAGGCAAATAAAGAAACTTAAAAGCCTATATAATGAGCACAGTTAAAATGAGCAGGTCCATGCTTTCATTCATTTTTGTACATTATTTCCAGCTGCAGAGAGAATCTGTGAGGTTTTTAACTATTAAAAAAGAAAACAAACAAAAAAAATACGGAATGTAACCTGAAGTAATGGTCTAAAACATTCCAATATAAATGCTGTTACTAATGGAAAATCCTTAAACCATTGCTGTAATGCACCTTATTTCCTCATTAAAAAGAGAGCAACAAACTCATCACAACCTTATACAACTAACCCAGTTTTAATCTCTCTTTTAATTTTCTGTGTCAAATTAACCTTGCAGCCAGGGCACAATTTTAAAAGTTAAGTTTTCTTTTTCTGCAAGAAATATTTTTCATTAAGATATTGCCTCGTTTATTTAATGCTTTCAGACAATGCAAACACTAGAAAGAGGGTTCCACTGAAAAGTGCAGTTCATTTTAAAAGGTTTGTTTTGATACAAAAACCAGGTTTATAGATTTCTTATTGCCTTCCTGTCATCTTGCCTTTTAAGATCCCCTCTCCCCTTTAGAACTGCTAAAGCCCAGGATATCCAGAAAGTTACACTCTATCACAAGCACATATTTAGTTTTTTTTTTTAATTTACTGTATTTGGTTTAGAGAATCTTATTTTTCTTTACATGGTATTTTTTACTACAAGCAGCCAGGGATCACTTTATTGATTTTTCCCTAAAGATTTTGTTTGATTGTGGACCGAGATGCATGACCGTCTTCGGCTTCAGGCTACATTTTAATTAATCACTATGAGTTGAAATAATCCAGACAACAAAGATTTCATTTGACAAGTGTTTTTTCTCCATTGTGTTTTGGTTTGTTCGTTTTCAGATCTTTTTCCTAAAGAATATTTAACAGTACCTAAGTGTGCAAGCTCAACTAACCTCTTTGCAATTCCTGCTATGGACAAAGAATCCCCACAAACCTTCACCTCAAGCAGAAAGATAATCCTTTTTTGAAAGGACAAGCTTTGTAATATGCCCTGCAAGTCAACTCAATGCTTCACAGGCTGAACTTAAATTTGCCTAAGTATATCTACAGTGTCATTGAGTCACCTGACAGAAATTTATTGTGAGACATCACATTTCCACTCCTCAGAATGGATATCCTATGACAGAAGTAACCAATCCATTCCTTATGCAATAAGTTTCATTCAAAAACCACAGAAAACTCATTTAGAAAACAAAATATCTCCCTACGCTGGTACTGATAGCACCAGAATTCCCTTTATTACTGTTACCATCTTGACCCTCACACCCATGGTTCTCTGTTGCAGGGGATGTCTCATTTCTGTAGAAACACTGTGGTTCCACCATGAACACATAATCCTTTTCATAACACTTGAAGAAAAAGAGAGATGTCAATTTGGGCAGAAATGGTCTGAAGAAAGAAACGCGGGCAAATACAAAGACCATCAGTAAAGTTTGAGTGACTGTGTAGGACCTCTCTCCTGGAGGGTGGATAGCTTAGTAGCAGTTTTTCTTTCCTAAGACCTGCGATTACCTGGCTGCTGGTTCCTGCCACTGGTACAAGTGAAGGAATCACCCGTCAGTTCCAGACTGGTATGTGTCCTGCGGGTGCAGAGCAAACCTTAATGTCTGTGACTTCAGCTTGCACTTGTAATGGCTGGAGATGGCAAGAACGAATTAGCATCTAAGTACTGAAAGCAATTCCAGAGAGAGAGAGAGTTCGCAGAGCTTGATCCATGACACTTACTTGGCTTTATCTCACCAAAGTAATGTGCACAACTGATTTTCAAGGCAATGATATGAGAAGATGAGTTTTAAAAACTAGAGGGTAAGTAGGACGCACAACACCTTGTACATGCTGAATTTGTATAACTTCTCCAGGCAGTGGGCAGGCTATTATAACTTTATTGTTTCAGGATATAAGCCTATTATACTCTGCAAATGAATACAGTGACATTTTGCTGTATCGGTTGAAAAGATTAACAGTTCACAAAGCAAACTGCCGAGTGCAGCAAATTAAATACATTAAAATGTGCAAGCTTAAAATTCTATACTCCCTGTGCTATAAACTTATACACAATAGAGTTTAAAGGGTCTCAGTGGCTCAGTTAATAATGCTGTGGCCTGTCAGCTTTCTGGATGCAATTTAAGTCTGTTAGGTTGCAGTAAGCCATGACAGGGTGTGTTTTTCTCAGCCATTAATGAATGCTGTAGGTAAATTGTGGAGTAAGAAGGTGGCCCTGAGTTATATAAGTGTCACAGTAAATGTGCTAGGACTATTTTAGATGTTATTATTAAAAAGAAAAAAAAAGATATTTTGGATAAATATCAAGCAGCTTGAAAGTTCATTTTGGAGAAGGACTGGAACATTCAGACACACCCACAAATTAAAAATGAGAGATTTAGCAGAGCCTCTTGTCACATAACTTGTCATTTTAAAATATTTTCTCTAGTAACGCTCATCTTACGCAAAAACTAAGCCTAAGAACTCTCTGTAATTTTAAGAAATTAACATTGAAAAGACCACAAATCCTTATGAGTCCCAAAGATTTAACATGGGGTGTCCTCCAGTAGCTAAAAGAAGCATTCTCCAGTATCAGAAATAAATATATTTCAAAACAAATGGCTTGACTTCAGCTAATATTGTCATTAATACAGACAGAAAATCCCCATTTCCTGGGACAACAGCTATTTGACCATTTAAATGCCCTCACAAAATCCATGGCCCTTTAGACTGAAATTCTTTAGTAAAACAGAACAGTGTTGAGGAGCCAGATTAAAATGCTTACACAACAAATCCAAAGAGACACACAGAAAAATATTCAAGGCTTCATTTTAAAAAGACATTCAAGATTTTATTCACGCTTAGTCCTTTTGGACCAACCTGTCAATTTTGCAGGTTTCTGAAAAGGGTTATTTTTAACAAGAGGTGGGCAGGTTCTATCAAATTCATTTAAAAGAATCGGTGCTAAAAAATTGTGTTCACAGATTTTTTTGCATTTATCAATTACTATCTAAAAGTTTTTATCCCAGCTGTGGGTCTAGTCCACAGCTGAAAAATGTTAGCTAGAACAAGAAGAGGATAAAACCATGAGACTAAGTAGGTTTGCAGAGCTCTCTTCCCACTCTCATGAAAGTTCTGATTTGCTTCTACTCCAGAATCAGACAGACGATTTGGCTTGCAGCATTTTTAGCCATGCTGAATAGTTACGTGTTCCCCTAGATATTATTTAATGGCTCTTTGAGTAACTGGATAAATCTTTCTCCCCATTCTGGCTTCCACTGCTCTGGTTCAGTGACACAGAGACTGTTGACTGGTGGGAACTTACATTTTGCAAGGATGAAATAGAGTTTAGCAGATCCTCAGCCACTTTCATAAACTCCTCATTGCCACTCCAGATGCTGGTGCAAAAACATGTTGAGATTAAGAGTTTGTTGAGTACAATTTGAAATCAAAAATATTCTGAATACATGTAAGTAAGTCTGGTTGTCTAAACTGCGTAAAAAATTATGTTCCTACAGTATGCCTGAGTTTGAGTATCATAGCTGCCAGGATGGTAAGTCTGGCCCAAGTACCTTAATTTCATTTCAACAGAAATCATGACAGTTGAAATATGTCACAGGATGTGTCCAGACTCGAGAAGGAGGCACGATTCCCTGGGTTTTCAATTTGTATGTTATCGCATATACCCAAATAGTCGAACCCAATTTAGAGAGTGAAACAACAGGAAGAAAATGTTTTTTACCATCTTGTGTTAGTTTGGTTTTTGAAGTATTCTGTGAGTTACAAAATAGTCTGAGTTGGGAGGAACCCAGAAGGATCATTGAGTGCAGCTCTTGACTGAATGGTTCATACAGGTGGAACCCACCGCCTTGAAATTATCAGCACTCTGCTCTAAGCAACTAAGCTAATCTGGGCTAATTTCTGCTCTGATCAGGGCAGTTAATTCACTGTTCTACCTCTGCCTCCCCCATGTCAACAGCCATGACCTATACCAGAGTTAGTGATTGGTATGGCCAAAATTGTCCAAACACACTTTAAAACACACTTTAAAACACACTTATGAAATAAGAATTTCTATGAAGTTGACAACACTTTGGATCAATTTTGTGTTCTGTGAAAACTGAAAGAATGCTTTTACATATCAAATGTTTAACGTTTCTGACAGAAAAAAAATAGAAAATAAATGTAACTTTTGCTGTTCCGCTACCTTCTTTTAGTCAGCTTCTTCCACTGCAATCCTAAGGTTTGCTGAACCCTGTGGGAACATTCGATGTGTCCTTCCATGATGATCTTTTTGACCCCATTATTCAAATGTCCAGCCATACTGACTGTAACTTTAAACTTCAGTTACCCGAATAAAACTTCCTTTCACTAGTGCTGAATGCCTCTGCCAGGCCTCACTGATCTGTGTTAGACACCCTAGTCTCTATCCAAATGCCACAGGACAAATTTCATGAAATTTAGTGTACAGTAGGTTTCTGAGAGAAGGCAGAAGATGCAGCTTATAGGAATCCCTTGGAAATTAGTTCAATGCCTTATTTTCTACACAGGGATCAACAATTTGAGTCAAGCTTCTGAAAGACTTTCTAGGATGGAAAGTCATGGTACTTTAGTGAAACTAAAGTCAAGATTATTCCAAAATATGTGCATAAGTTTATCTGCATGAATCATGAGTTTTCCTATACTTGTAATGAGAATTTTCTTGTGACTGACTTTTGCACAAAAAGCCTACAGAAATATCTGTAAAAACGAATAGAATTTTACACAGAATTTCACATTTTCTACATTTTTTATTTTGAAAATAAAATTAATTATTTATTACTATTGAATACCCATCACAAAATTTTACAGGTTAACATTTTTGTAGGAAGGCTGTTATTTCTCACTGTGTATTTATGTCTTTTTGAGAAGAGACAGCTTAGAATCTGACTAATTTTGACTTTTCCTACCAGTCAGCTTTGTTACCCTTACACTTCATGCACTTTACTGATACAAGAAGTTTGGGGGTTGGTTTCATGGGAACAGTGATGCTAACTCTTGAACTAAAGTACTATTTTAGCTTCTAAGGATGAAAAATTCTCTGGTGAATTTTATATATGTTGTTTTCAAAATTCAGAATGAAGAAATACAAAAATAAAAAAATATCTAAGATATATAATAAGAAAATCTGGTTAAAAATAAGTTATACTGACCTTTTTTTTTTTTTTAATCTTACCAATATTAGCAGAAACCTGTGTTGTTATACTCTTTGTATCAAGACTCTTCAGTACACAAACACTTTCAAAGGAGAGGAAAAGTTTAGGGCTTGTTCCAAAAGGTTTGTTATTTTGTACTGATACTATAATGAAAGCAGCTCTTCTCCTGGAATAAGTCCAGTCACATTGATTTCCAAGGATCTGATCAAGCACTCAGAAGTAAAAATCAGTATGAGGCAGGAGCAAGGAAAACAGAATTAGGGAGTTACACAAAAAAAGGGAGATCAGACAGCAGAAGAAATAATTGAAAATCAAAATTACAAAGTATCTACCTGTGTCAAATAAAACCTCCTCTGCTCTCCTCTGTTCCTAGGCTATGTTCCTAGTAAATGGTAAATCTCTCTTTGGCTTCAGATTTCTGATTTGGGGATGAAATGTTTTTCCTAGTGATTTTAAATTATCTTTTATGGATATTCTTCCACCAATACATGAAATCTAAAGTATCAGTTCTTACTTTTGTAGAGTAGCAAGGATCTTGGATCTTCTCTAGATATTGTCCAAATTGCTATGGTTTCCCATCTTACATCTACAATGTCTCTTATTTGATTAGGAAATAAAAGAATTTGAGTCTTTCCAGCAGTTGAAATAACTTAAAATTTTTAATTGCTTTTTACCCCAGCGTGATTTCTATTTGGGTTTCACCTGGCTGGAATTTACTTAAGAACCATTGACCTATTGCAAAAACGTCATTTGTTTTGATTTAAGCATCTCCCAGAGGCTCTGTGCTGTGAAAGTGGAGCCTGACAACAATGAAAATCTTGGCTCATGACAGAAATCTCCAGCTAGATCTCTGCCATGAATATGATATCCTAGGGCTCATGATGTTAGAGGAAAAGCTCATTTTATTTGACTATTATGCTTTCAGCAAGGCAAAACACTTCAGCTGAATTAATATTTTGTATTTTTATCTATTGGGAATTTGGAAAAATTTTTCCTTTTCAGGATTTTTCCTTTTCCAGAAATTTAACAAAAGGACATTTTTATTTCTAAGTGCATTTACATTATTACTATTATTATTATTATTATTATTATTATTAATTTCATGAAAGAATCCAGAATTTGAATGTTCCTGCATGTGGGGGACACCTTTTGAATTTTTCAGGGAAAAGGCAGCTGTTTATGGTATGACTGGACTGGCTAGTAAGGAAAAAAGAAATTCATACAAATAAGATGAAAATCATGAAGGGAGAAGAAATAGGAGATTGCTAATTCTAATGCAACTTATGAATCATGGTCAATGGTACCCTAAGTTGAATCACAAGACTTTACCCAAGACTTTGTGCTATTTAAAATGTACAACCATAGACTTGCATACTCTCTACTTGAAAAATCGCTGTATGGCAAAAAACCCTACATACTTTCTAGATCAAATACAGGATTCATAAAAGCTGGCATTTCTATCAGCTTTAGAAGATACCTTCAAAAGTCAAGGATGTGATCTTTTACCAGTCTCTCTTCCTGAAGGATGTTTCAAATATAAATTGTGTAAGCCTTTTAACTGTACTTGTAATTCTGATGGAAATGGAAATAAGTAGTTTCATTAGCTTGAGTTTAAAAACAACTTAACTGAAAGAAAAGGGTTATTTATTCACACACATGACACAGAAAATGCTTTGGATTAAAGTACTTTCATTACAAAAGAGTTGGAAAGGTAAAATAAAATTAGGTTCAGCTAGATCATTTTAATGTTTGATTATAACCCACTGAACTGGGATAAATTTTTTTGCCAGCATTGGTGATAATAGGGTTACATACCCTCTGTAAAATAAAATGTGAAATTTACATGCAAAGTGGTGTGTTCTCGTGCTGCACACATATAATTCCCATTACCATTAATGGGAAATATATGTGCCTATCAAGAAGAAAATATACCCCATTAAATTCCCAACCATCATGTCAGTTTCTGACGTCTTTTAATATGATCTATGCTCATACAGCAAAAAAAAACCCCAAAAACCTCAGCTCAGATATACTGGTTTTCATATGTAGATCTCAAAGGATTTTATGGAGAATAAGTCCATGCAACTCAGAGATACCTGTGAGGAAACTGGAACTTCAGTTATGCCTGTGGCAGTGCCTGGCAGGCACACCCCAAGAATCCCTGCAACAGATACTGGAAGCAAAAGAACGTAGAAGTCAACAGAGGTGAATATAGCACAACTCATCGCAGATCAAGTAGGTTATACACAAAATTAGCCTCTTTCTCAAAACCTGTGCTGGGTTTGCCCTGGCTAAGTTCCAAATGTCCATCCAGCTTCTCACATTCCTCCTTCATGGGATTGTGCAGAGAGTAGAGGTGAATAGGAATAGAAAATTTCTTAGTTCAGATAAAGACAATTGGACCTATTTCAGGCTGGACCTACTTTCTGGCTAAGGGTGAAGTTTTCAGCTCCCAAAATTTTGTATCAAAGAGGTAAGAGGCAAATACACCCTCCATGAGGCTGAAAAGCCAATGCATATTTTATGCCCGCAGGTCTCCAGTCCTTTGCTCTGACTGACTCGCAAAGTAATCTGTTCTCAGCATCCACAGTTCTTACCAGTAAATTTAATTTTTCCCTGGTGAAAAACAGACCATTTCCAATGTGAATATGTCTTGTGTAAAGGACTGTGACACTAAAGTCTTATCCTGAAGTAATGTAATTGTGACTGGATGAGCTGACTGCTATTAGAGTATATAAGGTGAAGTAAATTGGTATTCTGGTTCACATCACTGACAAGAAAGAGAAAGCATATCCAGATGAGAGATGGACTAAGTATTTTGGCAGGAACCATGGAAAATTAAATGGGTTGCTATGAATTTTTCAGACATGACAGAAAATATGATGTCATTTCTGCAATTAAATATAAAAAGTCAATCTATAAACACTTATCCACAGAATATCAAAACAAAAAAACCAGATTATTCAGGAAAGTCTGGTCATTCAGCAATGTTTAATATTTAAGTGTTCCTTTGTGTGGAATCCTATGAGTCTAATTATGAACCTACTGTGAAATATAGAAAAAGTGAGAAGCAAACATTTGCTTCACAAGTTTTATTTTATATTAACATACCTGCAGATTATTTGAAATAGTCCAAACTAAATAGGAAAGTTCACTAAACTGTGATTTCAAATCTTGTCTTATTTTGTACTTTTCTCTTTTCTTTCCCCTACTTTTTTCAGATTATATAGATTTTTACATTTTATCATTTATAGCAGAATAAACCCCAAATGTCTTAGGGCAAGAATCTACGAAGTAGACAATGTCCCAGGAACAAAGAGTTATTTCCTTTCTTCACCATCTTAGCCTTCAAGGAATTGATTTTAGGGGCATGACAAAAATAGCTCAGGAAATAGGTCCAGGCTCTGATGTAACACAGCAGTTCTGTGATTTCAGCAGAGATATGCCAATTCACACCTGCCAGGAAATCTGGCCTTCACCCCTGAAGTGGCAATTACAAGATGTATATTGCTTCATGATGAGATTTATATTATCAAGCACATTCTGTGGAGTTTTCCTTGCTAGCTTCAGGGGAATAGATATTTACAGATGAGTCATTGACATGTCTTGAGCTATCACAGAATCTCCAGAGAATCATCAACCTTTTCTTCCACAGCAGCAAAGGGAAGAGAAGCCACATTTTCAGCTCTAAAATGTCGCTGGTTTATTGGAGATCATGTTCTCTACACCCCTTCAGCCCTTTGATTAATATATTTGGATAATACTTACATTTTTATATATATATATATATATATATATATATATATATATTATATATTCTCAAACTTCCATTCCAAATTGTTTAGGTGACTATTTTAGGGTTCATAATTATTTTCCTTTAAAAAAAGGACAAAATTTGGACTATGTAAAAATCAGCAAAACACTACAAAGACAGATTGAAATAATACCATGAATTCAAAAAAGGCAGAAGTGAAAGGTTGTTAGAAATATTGAAATTCCTCATACAAATGTCTCCTGGTATTATAATAATGGTCTTTTCTTATATTTATATCTGTTTTCTGTGTAAAGATCATCATAACCTTTTTTTCCTTTGTAGTTCAACTTTACTAAATCCCCTCTTGAAAAAAACTATAGCCAGAAGCGTCAATATAGAAGTGAAAGTGAAGTGAAAATATGTATGCTTTGACAAATTCCAAATTATATCTGAATTTTGTCCTTCAGATTTTCCAGTCTGTAATAGTGGATTTGGCTATAAAACACAATGGTTTTCAGGTGCAGCTATTGTTCAAGTAGCATATGTGCCAGACAAAATTATGAATCCTTTTCTATATGTTGAAGTACATGCTCTCCTTTCCCTCTCAATACTTCACTTTAAATAGAGATTAAACAGTGTTTTCTCATTTTTTTCTCAAAGTCATATGAAATAAATGGCAATTGTATATTATTTTTACCCAAACACACTTATTTTCCCATATAACTGACAAAAAAGAACTGTTGAAACAGGTAAAAATCTGCTAAAAGTCTCAAAGCAATTGTTTGCCTGTAAAATGGAATTTTAGAGAGACTTTAGCAATCCTAATCTACTTATGACAGTATAACCATAACTGAATGTAAAACAAACCCTTTAGCTGGCTAAAATCAGCTTGATTTGTAATTTGGAGTATTGTGAGCACAGGTCAGATGTGGATTTGGGTCTGATCCAACCTGTTGTTTGACTAAAACGTCTCACTTTTTATCTGCTACAAGGCTCTAATTTCCAATGATTAAAGCTAGAATGATTTTCCAGAATACTGAAGAAAAGGATAACAAAATTGAAAACTTTGCAATTTGTCATATTAATGAATGGAGTATAATTAATAGCAAGAAAGAGCTGAGACACATTACAATAGCTCAATTCATCACAATATCAGCAACTCCATTTAATGAAGCAGAATAGAAATGAAATTACAGGCTTCAGAAATATGAGAATTCATATGACCATCATGACAGTCTAATATTTGCATGAATAAAAATAATAACTGCTCTGGATAATGGAAGGAACAATGGAAGGACATGCAGGCAATATATAGAGCAAAATTATGGAAAAAATGCCAATTAAAAGTCCCACACCTAGATATGACTTTAAAAGTATACCAAGCTAAATTAAACTTAGGGCATTACAAAATGTCTCCCAAGCTTTGCAATTATAAGTAAAATACAGGTAACATGATAACCATTAGGAAGTTGGAAAATGTATTTTAAACTCTGTGCCTTCTGGATTGATGTTCTTGCCTTCAGTGTAGTCCCTTGAATTACCTACCTAAGCCTTAACAGAAAGAAAATACCCAGGAAAGGGAGAATGAGGACAAAAAGGAAAAAGAACATTATTTCATTTAAAATCTACTCTTTTATTTTTTAATCTGAAACTGTCGCTGTTAAAATAGTTGCTGAGAGATAAGAGGTGGAATTAATTTCTCTTTTGCATGAACGATTGTATCTGGCATCTCCTGGAAGCTCCCTATCATCCAGTGTTGAAGAAAGGTATTTATAGAATTTTTTCCAAGGCCTTTCCATTTTGCGCAACATAAGGTAGATTTATGAGACCAAACATGAGCAAATGACCAGAATTCCCCTGTCCTGTGACTGCTGTCTATAAGAATTGAGATGAAATTTTGAATTGTGCTCCAGGAAGAGACTTCTGGTTTTAAAGCAGTTTTTACAGTGAGTATTTGCATAGTTACACAGTAAGAATTGTAATCGTGATCTTGACTGTCACGGGTGATTTTAGAAACTATGAGCTTACAAAATCCTGGGTGTATTCTTTATCTCTGTCTTTGCCTTGATGAAAAACTTTGCTTTTTTTTCACATGTATCTAGGATTAGAGAAAACTCAGCATAATTTTGATTTGTGCTGAGTTACCTATGAGGAGGAGAGGTTAAGCAGCACTTTCGCACCTGTGTCTTGCTGTAGATTTTAAAATGTACTTAGTATCCTGTGGCAAATGATAACTATGAAATTATGATTTCATGTGGTACAAGATGAAATCCTTACTCTTACTCCAGTAATTGTCAAAATAAAGGATTCAAGCTATGCCATTTAGCATTTTAATTGCAGGATTTGTTCTTAGTGTGGATTAATTTTATGCCGTATTATGTTCCTGTAATAATTTTCCTATGAAATGAAGTATCAGGGAATGGAAAATATATCGTCTTATGTACAATATTCCATGAATTAGAATAATGTACTGTAGTAGCTTGACCTTTTCTATGTTCTGTAATTTGACTGAATAGTCATTGCACTTTTCCCTCATTAACAAACTGAATAACCAATTGCTGAATTGATGACATGGGCATGAAGTCAAGAAACAGAATAATGAAATAGTCACAGCAGCATAGCATATAGATGACTATGTCTAGGAGAACACATGAGCTACTAAATCTCAGAATCAGTGAGAGGGACTGGAATAAGAGCTGGAAGTGTAAGGAAGAAAACCTTTTCATGACAATTGAGCAAGCTTAGCCCATTCTTATTAAGCCCTTGTAAAATTCTATTGCCATATAAAACATTAGAGCAAGTAAAATATTAAGGTTTAATTTAAACAATAAACACATCACTAGACTAGACAAGGCTTAAAGTTTCTTTAACAAAGAACTTAATATCAAATATTTATAAGCGGATTTAAGGTCTAATGAACTGACAGTCATCATATACACACAATAGCACAGTGATGGAAATATTACAAATTAGCCATCAAAGACCATTGTCGAGGTCTGCCCTTTCAACCAGACTATACCCACAAGGACAGCATTTCCCCAGTATGCTCCTGATAAAAAAAAAAATAAAAAATGAAAGCATAATGCACATACTAGAATTGAGAAAATTAGGTCATGGGAAGATTGAAGAGATGTTATAGTTGCATACTATAAATCAGGGAGCATTGCTCTCCTGATGGATTCTGTTTGTAGTTGATTGCAGTAAGTCTTGATTATCTGTTTATACTCAGCTTTAAAAATACTTGCAGTAATTTTGTACCACTGATTTCTGTACATAACCTCCTCCAACATCTAGTAGGGAATTGTCTTGGTCGGGATTGTCTTCCTTACTAAAGTCAGGAGATTCATAACAAGGGGTAGCATGAGAGGTTGCAATAACATTTTACCAGCTTTCTAGCCAGTGATGGTGTTCTGGTTCACTGGGAGGAGGAATGAAATATCTTTAGTTCAGGATAAAAAGTGAGTACAGCAAATTTGCAACACAATATGAACTCTTGGTTCAGTAATGTTATTTTTAAACTGTGGTGTTTCACCAGTCCAGCTGGAATTAGTTCCACAGATTTGCACAGGTTTACTTTAAGCTTGTATTACCACAGTTCCTCCTTACACCTGGAAGAAAGATTGATTGTGATTATTTACACTGCTAGGTAACAACTAGATAATTCTTACCATTAGATAATACTGCAAATGTAACCTTTCCAGATTGCTATCATCAGAACTCTGGGTAGAGTGAACTAGAACAAGAAATTTTATACTTTCTCCCAGTTTACATAAAATAGCTGAAAATTCATTTTGTAGGTTTCATCATTCATTTTGATGTGTTTTCCTTTCTTCCCAGGAAAGAACTATATTTAAAATTTCCAGAAGAAGTGCCTCAGAGGTAAGTGGTATCCAAATATTTTTCTGTAAAAATAAAATATGTACAGTGTCAGTAGTATTTGGCTATGGATTGATGATGTATTGCACAAGGATATAGAGACATCATTCCTATAAAACTTGTAACGTTATAGGTTAGGGTATATTTAACCTTTAATACAAATCACTTTTATTTCCCCCGTTTGGAATACAAAGCACTTTTTTTTATATATTGAGTGTGTTTGTGGTTTTTTTTCCCTATGTTTGCCTATACTGTGGCTGCTACAATTTTTTCCTTTAACAGAACTAGAATTGTGGACTTGATTGCAAACAACAAGAGTAATAAAAAGGATTCCAAAAGCACCAGCTTAAGTTGAATAGATTTCAGTGTAAACGAGTCTGAAATTGGGCTTTCAATAGGAACTGGTGAAAATATATTTTACATTGGAACTGTCATCCAAATCAATCTTCAGAAAAGGCTAAGTCTGTTATTTAAACTCGCAAAGCCTCCCAGAAAATAGACTGGCATAAATACCCTGAAATTTCTGTTTCTGATTTTTTTCTGTACTTCCTCACTATGTCTCTCCCCTCCATTCAGGTCCCATACAATGATTAGTCACCGATTTCTTTCATGCATATTATATAGAATCATTGGAGAGAATTTGCCATCTGAGAATATTTTCTGAGTAATCAAAATGCATAGTGGTTTTCTGTTACATGTGATTAGTTGCTTGATCATTTCAAAAAACAAAAGGATCTCTGGAGACACAGAGGATTAACACTTACTTAAATGTCCTTCCAGCGGCAAAGGTAACATTTGGTCTTAGGAATCCACCTTTTGTAAACATGCTGCCTAGCAGTACAGAGCGTATTATCTAGAGGTATTCCTCTGATCCATATCTGACTCCAGAGGCAGCGGGATCTGGTGGCTGGGCAGAGACCCAGACTGCAGGTTCGCCAGCCAAAATTTGTGTACCCTGAGAAGCAGACCTCTTGGCTCTGAGTGATAATTGAGTCAGAACTGCAGCAAATTAGGCAAAGACCTTGAAGAATGAAGCTGTTAAAAACCTCACAACAGCTGAAAAGGTAATAAAAAGAAGGCAATTTAGCAATAGGTGCTAGAGAAAAGGAAGACAGGGAGCTATTTTGAACAATAGGTGGCTGTCTTTGAAGCTTTGATGTTTCAACAGTTTTCAGTTAATTCAGGGCTGAGGAGGTTAACTATGAAACTATTGCTGAAATTTGAAGAGTCCTACTCCAAATAAAAATTAAACTTTAGGTCTTTCTTTCTCTCTCTCTCTCTTTTTCTCCCTCTCTTCTTTGTTTGGGTTTTTGGGTTTTTTTTGTTTGGTTGGTTTTTTGGTTTTTTTTTTTTTTTTTTTATTTATGTGTTTGGTTGGGGTTTTTTTTTGAATCAGAGGATTTGAAGAGCACACAAGAACTTGGGGATTTTGCAAGTCTACCTAAGCTTGATTAAACCAATTTTTAAAGAGAATGATATTGTTGCCAAAGTAATTGTGCTAATTACTATTAGCTATGCATAGGAGTCACTGGATAAAGCTGAACAGTGGTTAGTTTCATGCCTGGTGAAGTATCAGGGAGCTGAAACTGTTCCCAGCAGAGACAATGTGTGTTTAGGTCCTCTACAGAAAGGAGTAGTGAGCCTTCTGCAGGCAGAGCTCCTCCAAAATTGGTGGAGAGAAAACCTGCAGGCAGTGGAAGGTCTCACCACCAGCATATGAATTATTGAGAGGAGGCTGATCTCATACTTTGCCAGAAGTCTCGAACCATGAAGCACAGAATAAAGTAGGTGCTGGTGTCAGAAAAAACCCCAAACTTTTCAAGACCCCTGTACTAAAAAATCAGATTAAAAACTGGAGCATATAATATCCATCAACACAATAATTTCTCTTGAAACTTCCATGAAAATTGAAAATTTTGCCAAAAGTTGAGTACCACAGCTGCTTTCTTGGTTAACATGAATCAGAGCCCTGTGACAAACATGGTAGTTCAGACTGCGCCTAATTTCTGGAAATGGGGAAAGAACTGTAATGGGTTGTGCAGCTAAAACCAAGAGATGATTCACATATTGCATAAAAATGGAACATTATCAGCCCAATGGAATTCTTCATAGCAGTGCTGGTAACACTGCTAAAACAGTATGTCATTCAAGGGATATGATACAAAAACCATGAATAAACATTAATTAAGGTCATGCTGCTACCCCAGCTACCAAGACACCCAAATTGGTAATACTAATACTTGAAGGGGACACAGATAATAAAAGGTAACTAGATGAAATGTGACCTTTCAAATGATGCACTTCTTACTTCCTGAGGGGCTCTACTTAGTAAATGTATAAATCAAATAGGAAGGACCAGAACAAAGAATTATTTTGTTCTGGTCCTTCCTCAAATATTCTGACTGTTACGACAGGAAAGATGTGAGTGGAAGAATAGGTCCTGTGGAGGTAGGGCTGTGCTGTTCTGAGCCAAATTCCTGCTCCACCTTGAGACTCCTGCTCAGACCCTCCTCCTCGACTCACTTCCTGGAGGAGGGGTCCAAGGGCTGCTAGTGCATGTGGGAACAAAACAGCGTGAAAAACCTGGTTTACATAACAGGTGTGCACATGGTTAACTATAAAAGGAAGCCGATTGTGCCCTTCCACCACTAGTCTGGACTTGATTTCTGTCTTTTAGGTTTTTTCTCTTGACTGCTAACTTTCATATAGTATCAATACCAAAATACTCACACCCTTTTATGTAGGGAGTACCTAAATGACCTTGACTTACAAGAGCTAGCACCCACAAGTCATATATCTCTCCTCTGCCTTCCATTTGCCATTTCCAGCAAGATTACAACTGCTTTGGAGTGAGGATTATTTTCTAGTATAAATTCTAAACTAGCAAAAGGGACCTTGATTTCAAAGGTGGCCCCAAGATAGCAGTGTAATGTAAACAGCTACAGTGCCAGGAGAAAACCTGGGGTTTTTCCATACTTCTTTCAGTGTTAGGCATCCATTACTCACTGTGTTTCAGAGGAAGCAGAGAGAAGTAAAATCTAGCTCTCTGGATGGGAAGAAATACCAAACATAAAGCAATATGATTCTCTTGAGAAGAAATTGAAACTTATTGTATCAATCTACTTTTGGTAATTTTGTTTACTCTTTAGTTGAAATTGAAGGGAGAGGGAAAAAAGCACAAGTCTGTTGAGCTCTGTCAGTTCCACAAAGCTTAAAGAAGGAATTGCAAATCTTACATGACTACATTGTAAATCTCACTGTATAAATCTGTTTTCTTCGCTCCTAGGATCTGAGAAATAATTTGCAGAAAGTACTTTAATGACCTGAGGGAAGGACTTATTGGATGCACTTTATACTTGTTATATGTTTCATTAGATTTATTGTGAATTTGAGTTTTGGAGATCCTTGGGAGTTTTGTAATATTTCCATGAAGAAAGAGTAAGTTATCTGATTTCAGCTCTTCGCTTGTTCAGGATATTACCGTTTCATTCACCTAGTTTTTAGAAGTAATTTCTTAAAATATTTTGAAAATTTGCAGTGCAGATTTAAAAAGCTTTGCCTTCATAGCTATAGCTGGCAGAAAAATTAGGGTTAATATTTTTCTTCTCACAACTATTATTTAACTACCCAGCAGCTGTTGTGCTTTTTAATATCTAGTATTAAAAAAATCCTATTATTTAATAAAACTAGAAACAATGTAATTGAGAATTAAAACAAAAGAGTGACAGTCTTGTCACCATTTACCTGGCTCACCTTTCAGCTGAACCTGAATCCCACCTAAGCAATTGAGTGGGGAAGGGCAACTTCAGAGCTGGCTGAGATCATCTGTCTCCCATTTCTTGGAAGCAGGCTTCAGGATGCGATAAGTAGTGTCAGCAAATGCCTTTTAATACATCTCTCAGCTATGACATGCCTCTAACTTAATTGCCTGACAGAGATCAGCAGGACTGGCAGGTTCAGAAGTACTGTGATCTCAGGAATCAAGATAAGAGGCACCCTAGCACATTGGTAGCAGAGTTGAAATGTAAAGGGAGATAGTGCCTTGAGCACAAGTTATGAGTGCATGTATCCAGTACTGAAGGGGGTTCAGCAGTCACCTCAGATGGGGGAGACTCTGCAGCACCATATGCCAGAAATTAAATATTTTGAGGGATGTTAGAATTAAGAACTGGATTAGTTGACTTTGTCAATAGCAACACTATGGCAAGACAGTTTCAAACCTATTTAATATTAATACCAGGCAGAAAGGTTTCAGCAAGTGAGTGAGAAACCATCCAGCAGTTTGGTGGTTTCAGTACTCAAGCCTCCTTTTTTCATCCTGCAGGACAGGAATTTAAATCTATGTCTCCTATACCAGGACATTCATTAAACACCACATTTAATCCAAAAGCTATTTCTGTTTGTCAGTAGGTATAGATGCTGAATGACAGAAGGAGTCTCACAATAGAAAAGAATAGCATTCATTTAGTGATCACTGAGACCTCTCCTTTGCATTTCACTGGTGCTGAGCTGATTATGGAGGCTCCCATTCTGAATCTAATCCAATTTCCCATGTACTTTATGGACAACTCATGGCTGCAATGGCATCCTGTGTAGGTGCCCATTTTAGCACCGCCAACCTTTAATACTGTGTGATCAGATGAAACTGGCAGGCTTTGCAACCTGACAGACTTCCTTCTGATTTGTTTGCAAGTAAATCACTTTTTCTGTTCAAAACTGAAATTTCCTCTAAAAAATCCCGTGTTTCCCAAACAATTCCCCTCTAGAGGGCAAAACCATCTTTGCTTATATACAGTGTGTTGTGTGGAGCAGTCTGTTCAGTCATGCCCACAGTAAAGGTAGATGAAGCCATGCATGCACATCCATAGTCAAACATACACATATCAAACAGCACCAGTATTAGTTACAGACAGCAAGGTACATTAACTCATACAGCATGTGAAGCTCAGAGCTTTATCTGTCCGATTGTTTTGTCCTAAAGGTGCAAAAATAAATGTACTGTAACATTTTATAATGCAGGGCTCTGCTTTGTTTTTTGGGGTTTTTTTTTGTTTTGGTTTTGCTTGTTTTTTGTTTTGTTTTGTTTTTCTGTTTTTTTTAGTGTCTTTACCACACAATAGTTAAATCAACACTGCATTCTGTGCAAGGAGAGAAAGGCACCGCTGTCTCTAGGGAGAGTTTTCCATCGATTATGCCAGAGAAGAGGAAGAGCATGTATCAGCTAGATCATGTTCCCTGTTCCAACAAAGCAGATGCAACTCTGGTTTATGCACTGAGTAGAAAATTAGTATGAGGTAATGCTAACATAAATAATTGCTTAAAGCACCTCAGTATTATGGAGGTTGAAATTTCGAAAAAAAGGAGAAAGGACTGTAAATGTAAAAGCATGGTGAAGGGTAGCTTTTAAAGTAATTGAGGATTTTTCATTGGATGATAGCTTTCTTCAGTACATTATTTAAAATCTAAGTGTGGAGTACCCTCTAGCTGATATCTGAAGATCAAAGCTGCTATTAGATTTTTTTAACTGCTGTAAAGATTCAGCTATTATAAAAGAAATTAAAGGAACTAATGGAACAAATAACATAAAATAGTCTTCCATCGAACATAGCAGATCAGTCTAACTTGTGAAAAGGTGTTTGTTACAAAAGGCCCCAAAGCTTTTAAATGCATTTTTGGTCTAAAAATTGAATTTCAGGTAGCACAGTTGAAAAATCAAACATTGACTTTAATGAGTGCCATTAAAGATTCACCATTGTTATTGTCAGGATTTATTCTCTCTTCTCTCTGGAAACTAAATTTGAAGCTGAAATGCAAAGGAAACAAGCTACAGCGCTCTGGACAAGAATTCTTTGATCACAGAGGCAAACACAAAATGGCTTATTAATGATTGCTTCTCAGTGCTCTGCCTGACCTCAGGGCAAGCAGATTTTTTAGAATAAGCCTCAATTACATTACATAGTTTAACCCTTGAAGGGAAGGCAATTTTTGGGTCTATAACCTAGCTCAATTCTACCGGAGGCCACAGGAGCCATTCACCATAAGAGCCAAATATGAGGTTCTGCAGGATTAGCACTCTGTCATCAAAGAGGGTACAGCAGCTCTGGTTCTGCTCTTGAACTGGAGGACTGTTGGATGGTGTTACATGTTGGGCTGCAAATTCATAAACCATGAACCTAGTCTGGTTTACCTCCTGGATGAGTTGAAGCACCAAGCTACCTGTGAAATGCCAGTATTTCTGTTTTCATGAAGACTGCGCTGAAATAAAGATAAATACATTGGTATCTGAAGAGATGCAATTAATTTTGTAGACCTCTCCACTCACTCCAGGGCTTAGGGAAAATCATTCATTGTAATGGCTCACAAGAAATGAACTAGCAGCTTCAATTCTTTATCTGGTTTTGACTGAGTCTAAAGCAAATCTTTGTAAACTCACATTATTTGTAAACAGAATTGTTTTATCCTGAATGCCATGTTTATGTTCCTTTACAACAGAAAATGTGACAATCTTGGAATATAAAACTTTGAAAGTGATACATGAAAAAGGTACAACTACAAGGTAGTAAAAGTTAGACTGGGACATCACTCATAGAACAAAGAAAAAGCATTCTTCTAAGTGCTTTGAGCTTTTTCTTTAACCTTGCTCTTTCTCTTTTGGTTTTTCTAGTTCTGAAATGTGAATTTTCTATATATGAAGACCAGAAAGACAGGTACACAGAACTACCCCTGAGATTTCACTATATTTATGAACAGAAGAAGAATAAATGTTAGACCAAGAAACAGCTTTAAGAGAAAATAATTACAAATTGCATTTATCCCTAGCTTAACTAATACAAACACTGAATATCTATTCTTTCCTCTGCAACTGCAATTCATTTTCTTTAACCAGTGCATAAGTCACATTTCTACAAAGGATAACATATATTAATTGCATTTTCATCTTATTTTATACACACGCTATTACTCTGAGCTTGATGTGTGATGTTTCTGTAAAACCATGAAGAAGGATTGTCCGAAAAAGGAAACATGGTGAAAATGTGGAAATTAACCCCAGACTAATAAATGGTGTAGGAATTTGGAAACTTGTGGAATCTTTGTTGGGGGTAGAGGACAATTGTTTGAATTGTCTCTTTGTGATAAAAGAGGAAGCATTGGGGTGGGACAGCAGTCTGCAGAGCACTAATAGGCTGGATGGGCACAAAGAAGAATACAAATCAAGCAATTAGCTCCAAAGGAAGATATTGATTACAAAATTAGCAAAGGCACAAGGGAAAGACAAGGGAATGATACTTATTAACTATTTATATGCCACTGGTGAGAATAAATAGTAAATAAGAGCACTTGGAACTGATCCTTTGTCAGTATACATCTGTCTAAATTAGAATTGCAGAAACCTGGAGGATGAGCAACTGGAATATTACAATCAGTTGTTATATGTCATTACAAAAGGTAGTATAAGAAAGACATGAGAGACATTACTTGTCCAAAATGGCCCTCTTTTGGAGTTTTTAAATCATTGATAGGTTGGTGCCATTGACTTTGAATCCATATAGATTATTTCTCCGTCTTGTGCTTCTTCTGGTTAGACCAATAACTAGCATCATTTACTGATTCACAGATTTAGGGTTTGTAAATCCAAAAGATTGGCTTCTGCCTGTATATTTTAGTGCTTATTGATAAAGTATGAGTAGAAAGGGAGGAAAACACTGAAACTCAGAAATGAGTTTTAATACGTATCAGGAACCTTATGACATTAACATAAATATATTTCTCTTACAAACTAAATGTAATAACTACATGATTATCATCTCTACAGGGACACATGATGATGATATGATAGTGTCTGTTCTACAAACAGGATTAAATTATTGCATTACTATAAACTGCTGCATGCATACTACACAAGCCCCCCAAATAGTTATGTTCAAGTCAGGGAAGGAGAAAATTTTAAGCAGAAAATTGTGAAATTAGTAAAAATACAACTCTGAAAATTTGCCTAAGACAAATCTTAATTAAAAAATTTGAATATTAGTAAAAAAATAGCACTGAAACAGTAAGGAAAGATGCCATCTGATTTTAAAAAGTAGTTAACTAGAGGAAAAGAAAAAGAAACTTTTAGTCAATAGCTAAGCTAATAACAATAAATACACACGTGATGTTAGAAATCATGGAAAATTCACAAGGAATACAAAAAGGAAGATACTACATGTGGAAAAATCTATCAGTATCAGACTGAAAATAAAGGCTTTTTTCAAGTAAAATATGGATCCAAAAGGTTCCTAGGAATGAAATTTCCCAGCAGCTAGATAAAAATGTAATTTATTTCAATGATAATGGAGAAGAAAACAAGTATTCATTAAATATTTGTTATGTACTTGGCAAAGATACTCCATACATGTAATGCATATATATCACATGATGATTATTAAATACTTATTACTGGAAAGTCAAAAAATAATTTACATATTGATATGACCAAAAATACAGTTGTTCATGAATGAACAGAGAATAAAAATAGACAGGGTTTCCATGCTCAGACTGTTGATTATGCCAAATATTTAAGGGTGCTACTGAATTGCCAGCTGTACACAAATTTGAGAACGAGCATCTTCAGTAGGAATAATCCTCAGTAGAGTTCCTCTTGCTCCAGCAGGTTGTGACCACTGCAACACCATGGCCATTTCTTTGGAAGTTTGTACGTCTAAGAGAATGTTGACAAATGGAAAATGTTCAAAGAAATTAGTAAAAGTAATTAGTAAAAGTAATTAGTAAAATAATTAGTAAAAGTATCAGAGACCATGTCATACAGGGACAGATGTCAGGAGCATAATATATTTAGTGAGTGTGTGACTCAGTCCCAGCCTGTGGGAGGGAATATTTGTCATAAATGTCCATAATAGTAGTCACAGAAATGATTGATAATACTTCTAAGAACTGACTTGGTAGAACATGATAATGACTTTCAGAAGTCTGCACCCTTGTGAAGTTTTAGAAGCCCAGTTTTTGAAAGTTTTCAAACAAAAATTGTCATTAGAGAAGGTAGATACCGAGTATTTTTTTAAATCATGCAAAATATATTATAATGTCTGAGTCTTGAATGGCATATGTATCAATTTATCTGATATATAATAGCAGTATTAACAGAAGGACTTATAACAATTATTTATTTTGGATGGAAAGCTGAGGAAGGAGACGTCTGCAACTGTATGCAAATTAACTCTTCCTTGCTGCTTAATGCCTCCTGTGTTCAAAATAACAGGACATGGGCAGGATATGGTACATCCTGTTGGTCAGCAACCATCCTGGTTGGGCAGTAACAGGGGTTGTATCAGACATACTCTATTTCACAATGAGGTATTCTCCTATCAGAAAATACCTACAGACTTCAATTCCAGGTAATCTCTGCAATGTGAGAAGCACAGAAAACATGCTGACAATTCACAAAGACTTTTCAAATTTTGGGAATGCTCTGATCTAAAACATTGTTTCAAAGCCAAAGGATTCGTGACTAAATTCCTGTTATGTGAACAATTTGGTCCTGATCTATCATGGTCTCTTTCAAAAAGGAAAAACACGTCCAGCATTTCCTGTTTCAGCTACACTTGAAATAATCATTACTAATGCAGGCTGAGAAAAGACCCTTACCATGCTTATTAAATGTAAAGATAGGTGAAGCCATGTGAAATTGGAGTTCTGTTCTAGTAAGAGAAGCTACAGAGCACACTTAAGCATACCTGTCTCCCTTAATTGATTTGCAGTTCTAGTTACAGCTCCCTTTGAGTATACAGACTCCTGTTTTCTAAAATTCTATCTCCTTCAGAGACAATTCCAGTTTTAGTGATTTTTAAGCAGATGTCAAGAACTTACTCCTTCCCCAAGAGTACTTCATCAAGAACTTATGCTTTCCCCAAGCTGTTGATTACCTGCAATAAATTGTAGGAAGGTCCAAAAGTTGCACTGTGTTTGTAAAAATACTTTTCTTAAAGCTAATACAGAAAAAGACAAATAGCACAGGAGCAAAAATAATTCTGAATGATCTGTTGTAGTGTATTGGCATATTCAGCCCACCATGCCTATCAAAGGAATGAATGGTAAAAGTAACCCAAACAAAATGATATTAAAAGAAAGCAACAGCTCCAGTTTTTATGTTAGGGAAACAGGTGAAACAATGCTCAGCATATAGACACAGCAGCACTCTAAACACTCCAGCAGGAACCCTGGCATTCAGGCAATTAATCTGATAAGAGAGACAAAGACCAGTGAGCAAATCCTTGGCAATTAGTGCTGTGTTCATATAAATGCAATTACTCTATGTGATTGTGACAGGAGCAAAAGGAGCATATATTTTGTAAACAGCCAGTTCACACAATATAGTTTATATATTTTTCTTTCTAGAATGGAAAGGGAATTAGGTTTTTACGTCCCAAGTCATCATGTGTCAAAATATACTATATTTTCCTTGGGGGGAAAAATAAACAAGCAAACAAACCAAAATAAAGAAAATAAAGAAAGCTTAAAAAGTGTACAGTGCAATTCACTTCTGCTCTCCCTCTCAAACACTGAACAGCTCCTAGCCATTAGTGTATATAGCTGTCAAGGACTCTTTCCTGCAGTCCTCACATGTATTTACATAATGTTTAGGCACAGAACCACTACTGTGTGACTAATTGCACAGAACACATAATGAATTCTAGACTCTACTGGCTATAAAAAATAGTCAGGCATGCTACTACTTACTTTCTTCATGATTCCATAATATATCTTTCTTTGTAGTATCTCAGCTCTTGATCAAAAGAATCTGTGCGGTAAAAAATGTTCTCTTAAAATACTCAGCAAGACAAACTCTCTAAAATTTGCATCTATTTACTGATTATTTGTAAACAAGAAGAAGGCTGAAATTTACCATTTCCCAACATGCAATTTAAATAGCTCTGTCTAACACTGAGAGTTCTCTTTATCTCCTTAGCAGTCTCAGCATTTTTCAAAGTAGTTAATTGTGCTGAAAATCCAATGCCTGCATACTATTTTTAGATGGTTTTCCCAGGCTTGGTTGCAGGGATGAAGTGATTCTTGTTAATACACCATCAATGCTAAGGACATGCCTAGTTTGACTTTGTATTAAGAACCAGTTCAATATTCTGGGAAGAGCGGTAAATCTTGGATGTGAATTTTGCTGCCTCCTACCAGGTAAATGGTTTCTTTTAAACTCAAGTGCTGCTGCTATGCTTCACTGATGTGCTTGGAATGAGTTTGTGAGAAACAAGGAATAAAAGTAAAGTGTTGTACCAAGTATAGACAGGAAACAGAGATACCGTTTCTTCAGAAAATCTTTTGCACTTATTACTCATATTACTAAGATGCTGAGCTAAACAGACAGAAAAGGATGCAACTCATTCTCAGAAAAGCAGTACAGCATTACAATGCAGTCTGTGCCAAAAAATAACCAGTATGATATAATGCCTTCATAAACTCTTGAAAAATAAATCATATACCTTCTGAATTCTATTGCTGCTTTCATACTTCAGTCCTCAGTGCAGAGCCTTCTATTTCTGCAACATAATTTGCAGAAGGCAGTCACTCACTGTAATGATGGTTTATATTACTTCTACACTCTACAGTAAATTCAGATTCTGTACCTTACGGTCTGATTTCGGTGTTTGTATTATTCATCCCCATTGAGAACAAACTGGGATTTGTTGCGAAACTTGGGGAAATTACTCAAGGCTCTGTTTTAAGGGGTTTCAGATTCCAGGACCTCAAGATTTGCCCCTGATGAATTCATTATAGGCCAAGACACTTGTGCATAGAATATATGACTACCCAGCCCCTATCATTGTGGACTTAGCAGAGCCAATGCTGATAGGTTTTATCTAGGTGCTTGCTAGTGTAATCTACCATGTGAAATTTTGCACGGGCTGTGGGGCCCTGAGAAGTTCCACTCAGCAGAAAACAGGTGTGAGGTGTGTTTCCTTGCAATCAATGCATACCATGGGAAAAGCAGGAGGATGTTTCACAGCAAAGTCTTTTTGAGAATATCCTGCTGGAACAGTAGTAAACTATGAGAGTTATCCAATACCTTGAAACATTTGACACTAGATTCTGCAGCAAAAATATAGCCACACTTACCACTTTTTCTCTTTACAGAATGAGTGTTAGTATTTTAGTAAATACTGACACAATTAGCAGTGTCATCTTTTAGAAGTATAATCTTTGTCTGCTGTTCTTCCTTGAGAGAGGCTATTATATAAATCATTTAAGCCAAAAAGATATGATTATGATAAATACATTCTATTGATATAAAGTTGGCCAATAAAAGGAAAATCTTGCTCAGGACTTGAATGTGAAAGTAAGCTGGATTCAGAAAGAGTATTACAAATAACAAAGCTTTGATTTAAATGTCTGAGTGCTTGCCATTAGTGGCATGTCAGTCAAACCCAGATTTATTCAGACTGCTCCTGGCAGGGAATTTTTCAGTAATTTGAACAACAAATTAATGGTATTTTTAATTTATATCAAAATACCAACTTTAATTTTCATTCAGATTAATTGTATGCCTTGGAGACTGTTCTGCAGTCTTTAAGCTTATATTTTTGTATAGTCAGCATATTAAAACCAATCTCATTTTATCTTAGGAAAGTGGAAAATATTGTTGGTTTAATGGACTGATTGTTTAGAGAATTTTCCTTTAAATGAACAAACCTTTCAGATGGAGTTTGATTCTCTTAAAAACTTATATTTTTATATTCTTCAGATATTTTTGATCACTTCTAAAGAAGTGGTATTATTTTGTGAAAATATATAGAAAGAATGAATAAACAGTGGAAACTTTAGAAAAATGCAGTTTCAAGCTTTAAGAAGTCATAGTTTGATGATTACTTTCAGCACAGTGATCTTTTATCTCTCTGATGTATAACATCATTTTTTTCTGCTTTGTATCTCTAGAGATATAGAGTTCTTTTATCAGCAGCACACTTTAAGTAGAACATGCTCCTTTGCTGAACATTTTAAAGGACTCTTTTCTAGGTTGATGATTTCTGGCTTCCAAAACACCAGGTGTTTCTTCTGTTGGAAGGGTTTCATTTTAAGAATTAGAAGGGTTACCCTGTGTAGTTCTCCACAATAAAGGTTATAAGAGATGAAAATTCAAGTTATTCAATAAGCACCTAGATGTCAAGGTCCAGATGCATGGTAAAGCACTCACAAACAAGAACAGCAGATGCTTGTAAATCAAAAGATTTATAATGTGGTCATATACAAATGTCCTTTTTTGTCCTTTTTTCCCCATAGATAGCTTAGGTAACAATATATTTGAGCCTAGTTTCTTGTGTACCTGACTGACATATGGTAGTGCTGTGCCAAAGACAGAGATAGGCTTTCTTTGACTCTGCTGAAACTTTTTAAATAATCAGTTTGGGATGAAACACAACAGATATCCATGCAATAGCAACAACAAATTACTAATTTATATAAAAAAGCAATACTGAATAGTCAATATACACAATCAGCAAACAGTATTCATTCTGTACTTCTTTTCAACCCTTGTTCATTTTTTGCACCATTTGAAATACAGATTTCTTATTGTACCTTTTATAAGTGACCATTGCTGCTCATACTTCTCAGGCATCATGTCAAATGCACTTTGTACCAGCTTTCCCCTCAACAGAGGAAAGTAGATCTATCTCTTCTGGTTGAAAGCAGTGCTATATCTTAGCTCACATAACACTCATGTAGCTTCCTGATGAAAACGTTACTACGTCTGAAAAAAATGACCTAATGCTATTCTCGGAAGTATAATGTCATAACAAGGAACAGGAAAGACAAAAGGGACAGCATGGTATTTACTGCACTACAGAATTGGACAAGTGGTGCTTGCTTCACATCTTGTCGCTTTTTTCAACATTTCCTCTGTGCTTTTCTCAACTTTTCACTGAAAAATATCTCTCACCTTATCCCTGTTATACCCTGAGAATTCTCAGATTATTTTCCTGGGCCCTATAGGATTATGTCTCTGAAACAGAGCTTCCTCCAGAATCCAAAAGCCTGAAAACAAAATCATTAATTTCTGAACAAGAGAAAAGTTTTGCCTGTACTGATTCCTCATGGATTTTGGATTACATACAAGGCAAATGCCTTGTAGCATACATAGCAAGTCTCTCTTTTTTGCAGTCAGAGCAGCAGCAACAACAACAACAATAGTTCATGTTTAGCTTCTCAAAAGGATAAAACTCTCTCAAACTAAATTGCATTGTTTAAAAGAATCTTGAAAAAGTATTTGGCTAGGGTAGCGGATATATCATGTGTGAACCCAGACTAATGGAGGTAAATTCCTATGTGCTCCAGATTCAGTGCAGATATTTCAGTTTTCTTTGTGTTATAACACTAATTTCAGGTTAAACTGGTCAGTTGGAACGGTGACATGGCTTTAAGGACTACAATATTTTTTCTGGACTGCAGCTTGACAATGCCTACTGTAGCTGTCTAGGACTCTAGAATCTGCCTGCACTTAATTTGTTAGGAAATTATTGCAGGTAATGTAAGATGTGAAAAACAGCCAGAAAAACTCTGACCTCCTTTCTTTGTTTAATCTTGTGTATCTGATAAAATGTATAATGAGTACTGCCACCAAAGGTATCATGTATGATTACCTTATAAGAAAGGATGTTGCATGAGACACATAAAAAGTCCCCAGCCAAGACACACTTGTATATTCTTGGCTATCTTCCAGAAAGATAAGTTAAAAATGAGGTGAAATTAAGAAGTAGTTCCCTTTACCAAAAAGATATATTTTTAATGTAATGCAGTCAGCTGAAATTGTATAGAATTTCACAAGATAAAAATCTCCCTTTCCTCAGAAAGTCTGAAAGGATTTTCTTACGAGATGAATGAGACTGTATAATTGTTGCTGGGTAATAATATTTTGCAGAAATTAAACCTGAAATGTTATGTTACGACTCAAATTATATTCTGCTTCAGCATTTGTATAAATTTCATTTCCAAAATGATGAAAATAAATAGAAAGAATCAGATTCAATTGGAAAATCACAAGTCTCTAAGTGTTGGTGAAACACTGGAACAAGCTGCCCAGAGGCTGTCGATGCCCCATTCCTGGAAACCTTTAAGGTCAGGCAGGTCTTATGGGGATTGGACGCAATGACCTTTAAAGGTCCCCTCCATCCCAAGTCATTCTATGATTCTGAGATTTATTTTATATGCTGTAGACATTAAGTGATTGTATTGGATGGGCTTCACTTAGTCTTTCCATCCATAGGGTTCAGTTATATTTCGGAAACAATGACACCCTGATCTTTTCCTAGAACTCCTGGATCCACTTGGATTCTCCTGGATATTTATGAAATATCTTAACTTCAGAACCTTCCTTCACTCATTGACTTTATTACCACCAGAAAAATTCATGACCATATTTATTCCTACAAACAGATTCCTTGGTTTTCTGTAATACTGGATACCAGTCTGAAGAAGCAACATAAGTATTTTTATTAACTGCTCTTCTGAAGAGTTGAAAATCATTCATTATATCATTATCAATGTGGTGGTAATGGGTAATGTCAGAAAAACTGTCTCCTTCCATCCATGGTAGGCCAGTCCAAGCTGTGTTAAATAATACAGGGGCCAAGGAGAAGGAATGGATTAGGGAAAACTACCACGCAGAGGAGTTAGGGAGAGGATCAAGAAGAAAGGGCTGATCAGTTGTGTTTTACTCTGAGCACCAGGAGGATGTTGAGTACGACTGGGAAAAAAGGTTTCATTCTTCTTTATTCCACAATTGCAATGAATAGAGTGCCAGAAACAAGCAATATATTTCTGAAAGAAGCTGCTTGTGAAGCAACTTAATGTTTTAGTAGTTTTCAGTTAAATCAGGCAGAGGAAATTAACAATGGACTTCTGTGTTAATGGCCTGGAAAATGCTGCGCTTCCTGTGAAAATTAAGTATAGAGGTGATTCGATTTCTTTTTCAATGGTATTTTGGAAAAAAATGACCACAGAAGAACATTAAGGAAAATGATGAAGTGGCACAAAGGGGGAATGAAGGAGTTACAGATGCTCCATTAGGAAATCAGATATTTTTTAAAAAAGGAAAACCTGTAGGAGTGGTGCCATGAAAGACTCAGGACAAGTCCTTAGAAGTCCAGCATGAGCTATGACAAAGACTGCACAACATGAAGAAAGACTTACCATGACCAGCACAAAAGTAACCAAACTAATTCCAAAAAAGGACATTTGTGTTAAAAAGACAATGACCTCAGAATTTATTTCAAAAAAATCTGCATGTATTGTGGCAAAAGCCAGAATTTGGGAGGGAGTCTGACACAGAAAGGGCTGCACTGAACTGTATCCCTGGCAAGAGATAAAGAAAGGTGTTTAGAAAGGACAGTGTCCAGTGCTACTTGCTCAGGGAAAATATTCAAAAAGCAATGCTTGAAAATACAAGGCTGTCAGGCTGCAAATGGGACAGCTTTTCTTTTTAACATCTCACACACCTTTTAAAGACAGAACAGTCCCGAGGATGCTGTCTCTAGTAGGTAAGTCAGCAACAGGCAGGTGCCTAAGGTGAAGCTGATTTTTTGCAAAGATGGGTTTAGCCCACCTCATGGAGTATGTCAGTGAAATACCAGTGTGTAGACAAATTTAGTTTGGAAAGGACACAATTTGTAGCAGTGAAAAGAAAAATAATAAATCCATTTTTTTAGCTAAAAAGTGTTGAGTCACTGAACTTGTCAAAGGACAGAAACCATGAAAAATTATGGAAAACCTGAGGATGAATTTACAAGCACAAGACAACTGCTTCAGACAGGTCCTAGAAAAATAAACTCACCTGCAGAGGCTGAGGAGGAGCTGAAAGTGCCTGTGCTTTGACAGAGGAATCAGAGTAACCAGAAGGGATGCTCACTGCTCATTTAAAAGCCAAGAAAACTGTACTTACAGATCCAAAGGATTGAACTGAATACTTATAACATGGCTCTTCTTCTAGAAAAGTGTATAATGCCAAGAAATTTGTTGCACTGAATGTTTCATCAACGCTCTGATAAGCAGAAACACATCTGCAGGTATTTTTTTTCAAATTTTCATTGGAAAAGTTGTTTCTACAGGAAACTTTAATCTTGAGCAGTGTGAAAGATATAGTTGAGAAAAATTGATTCTCTTACTACATATATTGCAGAATACAAAGGTCTACATAGGCTACATTTTGGTCTCAGGGAAACTAACAAAAACAAGGGAATAAGCAGAAACTTTGAAAAGTTTTAGAGGGAATCTGGTCTAGGTCTAGAACTAAACAATTAAATCCTTTTGATATAACTTATTGACCAGACCAGTTACCTCAACAGAGTTATGCACAGTAATGAAGTTCTCGGAGTAATCTTCATTAGATGGAAAATTAAATAACCATCAAAACTGAAAATTTTCTGAGATGGAAGAGCTATTGGCAATGCATGTGAAAGGAAAATTATGAAAGATAAAGAAAAATCAATTAATGGTCACTATAAGCTAGACGTAATATTAACAAGGAGAAGACAGAATTTAATGAGATAAAGAGTGTGTCAGTTAATGTATTCAGTGACATTTCCATACTCATTAAGAAAAAAAAAAGAAAGAAAGAAAATACCTGAAAATACCAGAAAATGTAGGTATAATTTTTGACATGGATATTAAAGTCTTTTAAAAGTACCATTTTTAATATTCACAGAATCAAAGAAGGAAAAGGTCACTCTGTTCTTCTGCCAGTTCAGGCACAGACACTTTCCAAGATTTTCAACATTTTTCTTCCTGTATAGTTTCAAGTGCTTCAGGCAATGAGTCCCACCATCTCTCTTTAGAAACTGTAGGTTCATACATCTCCCTGTCAGAGAAAACTTTCTAATATTCTGTTTAAATTTTTTTTTCTTAATTTCTTTCCATTTTTCATAATTATTACACCATTTGCCACTATAAATAATTACTTTCTCTCAATTTGTGCAACCTCAATTAATGCAAATGTCCTTTCTTCTAATTTGTCAACAGCTTTGTGTTAAAAGGATATCCAGAAATGAGCTCAATGTCGTGGACATAACATAGTGATATGCCTACCCCAGTTGCATTTCAATAAAGGGGTATCAAAGCTGACCCTTAGTGGGTACTGAGAGCTCTCTTAAAATACCCCTTTGCTTTTTCATTACCTTGCTCAGAAGTGTTCTGTATTAGTGTGTGAGAAACATGGTGCTAAAAAACCTCCAGTGCTTTGGAGTGGTCTCTGAGTGGAGCGCTGCACTGACACATCCTAGAGGTATGGAGATAAGCAGGTAGGCTACACTCACAGGAAACAGAAAGGCAATCCCACACATTGACTCAGAATCTAATTTTCAGGTGTTCACTGAAGTAAAAGCGTCATGTTAAAAATCTATGTTTTCACAAACAACAGCAAAAAGATAAATCCCACAAATTTTATAAGGATAAATTTGGACTATGTTTACCTGAGGAATTAGTCTGTATTTTATTTTTCATTATGAAGAAAGCAGATTATTCAGTAAAAGAAAAAAGTCAATTACAAATATCTAAAAAAATTTTGAATAATTCACATCTCCCAGACTATGGGCAACAGATTACAACTGAAGAGTTGCTTGAGTGCATGGTGAAGCAGGAGGCATCAGATGGAAACACTTTATTGAGAAAATGAGAAAAGTATTTCAGGAAATAGATAAAAAATATAAAAGAATAGGCAAGGGAAGAGTTCAAAAAGACAGAGGAAAAAGTGTGCAACCCAAAGCAGAATAATCATCTAGAGGGTCACCAAGGTTACAATAATATATTTTAAAATAGCCTGCAGACAGTGTATAAAAGGCACTATAAACATTCAAAACAAACTAAAAGGAATATTTCACAAAAAGAAGTTGAGTTTGAAAGCACAGGCTCTGGAGTTCCCTGTACCTCTGTGACCTTCTATTATCCAATGTTCAACTTTTTCTCACCTGTCATACCCATAATAATCTGCCGCCCAAAGCCTGGAGGATGTGAGTGAAATAAAATACTCCCACTTCAGTTCACCAGATAGCATCACATTCCTACTAATGTTTTAATTCAGAGCATCCTCACAGCGAACCTGGAGTGTTCAAATTACTTAATGTGATTACTTGAGCTATGCTGGCATGGATAGCTAAGTGATTTCTCATTGCCTCACTCTCAAAAAATCTGTTTGGCTAGCTTTCTGGGGTTTAAACTCTAGGTGTTTTCCCTCTTTTTTTTTTATTTTTAAAAGACTTTTCTGTAATAACAGAAGTTACCTCAGTATTTACAGACCTACCTTACACACAGCTAAATGGGATGAGGCCAGAAAGAACTGGCTAATTTATCACAAACCAAGAAAGTTAAGAAAGGAGTAAAAAAATATATATTAAGGTAGTACGAATAGTAAAAAAAAAAAGAAATCGTATTATGGAAGGTTAACCAGGCAGCTGAAACTTTACACAAAATTTGGGGGAAAAACTTTTCTGTTGAAAAAACATAAATTAATCTTTGCCCTAAATAAGGGACAAGAAAATTAATTAACTAAAATACTAAAACCATGGGATAAATTCCCAGGCAGTTTCCTTGGAAACAAAATTAGATCAGCAAATTCAGATGATATTAATATTAATGAGATATTATTTTGCATACTGTTTTTATTGAAAAGCACTTTAAAAAAGTGTAATTTCACTAGACAATAGCAAAACATATTACCATAATGCTTGATAAAACGTGAATTTATTATACATGTCAAATAATATAACAAGTCACCAGATAGTTTTAATTTTGATTGTGTATTTCTGCATGATAGAGACCTTTGTGATTAAAGAGGACTCCTCATTTACTTACAGTTCATTGCATGTTTATATATTTTGCTGGTGCAGGTGTAGGTTTCTCAGCGTTTTGATTGGGAAAGAGAAAAAATTTGGCTTTTTCAAAAACAGTGGAATTTCTCACATCGGTGGAGCCAGGATTTCATGATATTTTAATCTGATACCAGGAAGAAAGATTTTTGAGTTGATCTGTAATAAAAAATAAACTCTGTAAGAAATCCCTTTTGAAGGAATGTCTGTGCAGTGTATATGAGGCTACAGGAATGGGGTTTGGAAACTACAAGCAAGATTGGCTCCAGAAATCAGTTTTGTTAGTCCAGGTTGTAAAGACATGACACGTAAGGTATTAGCTTGCAAATTTCAGGTTTCAAGTGGTACGTGCCAAGACTTGGAGCCAGATCAAAAATTTATCCATATTTGATAGTTTCTTTCTGTATAATGGCATTATGAGACAGTTTCTTTCAGGAGCACTGACAAAGAGACACTCTCCTGCAAGGTACAGCAAGAAAACCAACCTGTCCTTCCAAATGGAGTGTTTAGTACACTGTAAGGCAGATACATATACAGGTTTATTATTTTTTAACTTGGTCGGTCGGTTTATCGTGCAGTTTTTATCTTTAGGATTAAAGGCTCTGTGCATGAAGTGGCAAGTGATTATCTTCACCTTCAGCTACTCATCCTTAAGAGAAGGGCAGCACACATGTGAACCACTGAGTCCCTGGTGAGACCCTGATAGAGAACATCTGGTCATCAAGGGGATAACAATAACTAGTCTGTTGCAAGAGAAATGCCTGAATCCACCCCATAAATAGTAAGTCATAGTTGCCTGCTCACTAGATACCAGATTTTATAAATGTTCTTAGCCCGGACAATCGGGTCTGGTTGGAAGCTAAATGTCAATAACGTGTAAACATGTAAAGAGTGAAATCATTTAAATATTTATGTGAGCAGCTTGGAAGTCAAGCAAACAATTTAATCACAGCTTGATGGTCTGGCAAGGAGATGACCGTGCATTAAATAGCTGCTTCACATCTCAATCACTAGAGTATAATTTCTCACTTAGAAGTTGCAATATTTGTTTTTAAGCTGCCATCACACACTTCAAGCTTAAAGCTTAAAACACTCAGTAGTTATGTGGAGTTATGGACTTGCGCAGGGCACATGTTTGTCAAGGACAACAATATATATCTTTTGTTTATCCTTTATTATTTTCTGCTTAGAGCCACGTATACAACTTTTTCTCATGGGTTTCTCAAAAAGATCTGGTTACTTAAAATGTCTGCTGAAATAATGCATTGACAGGTTCCCAGGTCTACTTGCTCTTACAATACTTTGTTTAACTACTTTATTTTGATTTCCCTGACAGCAAAACACTATTTTGGCTCTGAAAAATGCAGTTCAACCTGTACAGGCTTCTTTTATTTATGTTGACTTGCACTCTGCTAGCTATAAATATTTTAAAAGATGAAGTAGGTGGATTACAGCCCACCCACTCTTTCTTTTTTTTTTTTTCTTTTTCTCAGACGTGAACACATTTAAAATTGCACGAATGTCTGTTGAGTGAGGCTTGAAAGTCTCCCTGGATCTCTATTTCCTATTCAGAAGAAACAGGGGAAAGTCAGAAGCCAGTCTATCTGTGTAACCATGACAACATGTACTTGTATATAATGCTTATCTATATGGTGTAGGTTCTGATTCCTTCAAGAGTTCACACAGTCATAGGCTGAATTCTTTGGTAAGCTATCTGAGCCATGTCAAATGGTTCAGAGGAAAAGGGTTAGCATTGCTGGGCATTGTAAACACTGTTTGCACTGAAGAATGAGTGAGAAAATGGGCTGAACAGTGGAACAGAAACAGGGCTGTGTCTGGAAGGTGAGAGAGAGCAAAAAAAAAAGGGGATGTCAGTAGTTTTCAAGTGATTAATTTGACAGATTGATTTGGAGTTGTTAAGACAGATCTGCTACTGCTATTCCACATCAAATTAGTGCCTAGCAGATAATATATATGGATTTTGGGGGAATTGGGAATTTGTAGACTTAGCAGACAGTGAGAGGCATTATGCTAGCTGGGTGTAAAAGGCTAGTTGATCGATAATTAAAGGAAACATATTGAATTGAGGTTAGCATTAAGTTATTTGGGGAATGAAGAATTCTGTTTTGCAACCTACATTCTTTTTCTCTTCAAATATGTTGCTTATTATTTTATGTAAAACACGGTTGAATTCTTACAAGATTTTTGAAGTAATACCTAAAATTACCAATGTTTGCAAGCTCAAAGGTTATTCTGCTTTTAACTTTGTTAAAATCTATTGCTACCACAGAAAAAATACTGTGCTCCTTTTACATATAGATATTTATCCTCAGTTAAACATTTGTGTTATATTATATTCCACCATGTTACAAATATCCTCATAGCTCCCTGTCTGGCACCTGGGAGATGTTCTCCAAAACTATGTCTGCTTCAAATATCAGGTGCTAGGATTTTTCAGCAGTGAGAAGTCTGCCCTCACACTCCCCTACAAATGTCAAGGAATACAATATAATAAAAAATAAGACTTTTCAGTATAAGCCAGTTGCTTTTTATTCTTCTTTCCAGTTTCTTTTCTTTGTCCAAAAAGTTTAGTCCAATTAACTCTTGGCTCCTGAAGAATTTCTCCTTGTAAGGGTAATGGCCAGAAGGGTTTTTCCTTGTGGATTTTAAACAGAATAAATAGGTCAAAAATCAGGCTAATAATTACAAAGATAATTATATCCTTAACAGAAGAAAATGTGTTACCACAACTTGATAGCCAAGTAATTTTCAGGGCTAGAGGTTGAAAAAAAATAAAGACTGAGAAAGACAGACAAAGAAATTAGATTTTCAATCTGCTTTAGGCAAAGTGAGATAAATATTGACAAGAATCATGTAATACCTAAAGGTTAAAGGAAAGAACAAAATATAAAACTTTGCATTCCTTCCTCTGTTTCACAGAGGCAGAATGAATATGTCTAAAATTAAAATTAAGTAAATACCACAGAACTATATTTTTTTATCCTTTTGATAAGACAAAATATATTCTTTTGTTTTAATACATAAAGTATTCAATAAGTTTTTAATGACTTTTCACTGAAGACCACACAAAATTCTAATTTAGCACAATTTATGTCTTCAGGGAAAAAATGTCTGCTAGGCCACCAAAATGGCTTCTGAAAGAACAAAGAAACACTATAACACCTGATGCATATATCCATTTTCTTTTTCTTTTCAGAAAATGCAGCAATTAAGGGAGAAAAATCTATTCATTTATACATTATGCTAATTGTAAGTGGGATAATATGTCACTCACTAGGCCAAGCACTTTCTAAGCCTAAGCAGGAGGATGTTTAAAACTTAAGCTTAGTCAGCAGACTGTGAGAAAACTGTCCATTCTACCCATCTACCCTTTTGAGGCCAAACCAAGTGAAATCACTCCTGGACAATCTCATGGAGGAAGTTAGTTTACTGTTACTTTATTTGCAGAGGCTGCCCTGTATTGGTGATCTTTGGTTATTGGGATGTACAGAGCAACAGAATGTTTTTGACCTTTGCTGCCAAACCAGCAAGGATTTCCTTCCCCTTGATCCCCTTTTCTGTGACCTTCCTCTGTACATACTTCCCTTCTTCTGCCATTTTTTCTCTCATCTTCAAAATTATTTCTGCATATGAGCAGATAAACTCTCTACCTCTATAATGCCTGAGAATGATGAGTTGAAGAAGGACCAACCAGACCAGCCAAAAAATGCCTTAGACAAAAGAAGTGCACCAGGAATAGCTGTGAGAGGCAACTTGCTAGTTCTAGGTATCTACCTGTGATAAGCCATCTTAAACGCTGATATTTAGAGATCCATTTTTCTCATGATTTATTATACTACCTACACTTCTCTTTCTGGCTGTCTATTTTGTCAAAGTTAGCAAGGTAACCGCCATGCTCAAGGTTGTTTCAGGGTTAAAATTAACTTCTTTCCTGCTTATATGGCTTGCTTAGGAAAGACAGAGCTTTATCAAGCAACCTCTCTATGGCAAACAGGCTTTAATGACATTTGTTTTGCATAATCCCTACATGTCCTTTTTCCCCTTCTTTTCACTCTGCACATTACTGTTCTCAGTTTTGAGTTTGGGCTTTTCTTCCTTATGTTATCCACAGGAGTAAGTAAAGAAATGCCAAACTAAAACCTTGAACCATGTTTAACTGCTTAATATTACATAGTGAAAAAGTTGTGTTAATACTTTTGAGCTTTCTGGGTCCATTTATTTCTCCTGAATTAAGAAGGTATCATCTTGTCAATCTTGACAAGTTCAAGACTTGCAAAATGTCCTCAGGAACCAATACTACAGTTTTGGTTTGACCAAAATTATCATATTCCACCTGCCAGTCATATCAAGGCAAGATCTGGCATTTGGAATAGTAATCAGATAAGGCCAAAGGTAATTTAACACAGATAGCTCAACTTGTTCAGTAAGACTGTGGATTTGGTTGTAGTAAAAATGCTGAAATATGTAAGGAGTTTATGCATTTTCTTATAATCATGAGCTTGCTCACCTGTAGCTAGTTTTCATCTTCTTTAGTCACTAGCCTTAATGTCTCACTCTGATAGCTTCTTACTTTAAGAACATGGGATAAATTATGTATCCTTGGCTGCATAACCTGAGTGAGGTCAGAGCAGAGTCTTCTAAATACCTACCTTTTGATTACCCTGGTATTTTCCTGACTTCTGACCAGCTTTTCCCATGCCATATTGATCAATATCCAGCTTTCATAACAAGCATTTACCCACCTGTCAGCTGTATTTGATTTGCCTATGAATTTTTCTATTTCATGGATCTGATCCTCTGTAATGGAAGTCTGGCAGAAGACTTTGCATTCAAGGAGTCTGTGGCCTTGAGCAAGCCCTGTCTGCTGTACTAGGCCCTATACTTAGTGCTTGACAAGCCCATATGTTAGCATGAGAGGCCACAGGAAAATCCCATATGTACATATGTATAAAAAATCTGATGGAATATGCTGAGATATCCTGGATACATGCCATTCCTGAATACAGTTGGTAGACGCAGGTAGATGGATATGCTCTGGTGGGCATCATTAAGAGATAAATCCCTACTCCTCCAGACAAGATGTATAGTTATGTTTGCTACGTTAGCTATAAAGAGCAGAGGTGTGGGAGGGAGGGAGAACTTGTCCGCAGCTACACTGTAGCTGTCCACCTGGATTCCACCCAGTGCTGCACAAAAGTCATCTTTCCGCACCTGCAAGGATGTGAGGTTTACTTTCTGTGTGTATTTCTCTTCCTCTTTCATGATTAAAGCACTTTTACAATGTTATTTGTTGCCTGTTACAAAACAGTTCTGGATGATGTGTTTACATTATGGTGTTCTGAGTTGAAACAGCAACAACAGCATTTAGATCACTCAAAGTTCCTTCCCTGATTTATGTCTGGTTTTGACAAATAGCGGCATTTCTTACCCCCTTTGTGCCACTGGATCCTAAAAGCAAACCAAACCAGCTTTGCACTGGTAGTTGGACCAGCAGGGAATTTAGAAAGGCTTTGGATACTAAGCCTTAATGTAATATTAACATAATCGCTTTTGCTTATATAAAAGCAGAGTCTTTTCTTACTAACCTGCAGTGCCTTATGCTCGTTTATTTTCATGCATGGATATTGCAGCCCTCTGCCTATCCACACCCTTTTTTTTGAGGCAGAAGAGTGAGAGCTCCTGCCCTGGAAGCCCTGAGCTCTGAGTTTAGTCCTTCCTCTGTGTGGAAATTCAAAGGGCTACTTTTAAAATATGCAGAAAGGTGAACAGAAGGCAAGAAAGGTCATCCTTACAACGCATTTCTCTGCTTCCTCCTTGGATCACTAAAGATTAATTTATCAGAGTAAAAAAAAACCAGCTATACAACTGTCAAAACTATTTCTTCAATTAACCCTGTCTTCACACAAAGAAACCATTGCATGGGCTTTGCCTTGGCTTGTTGAACATCTACATTTTCATAGCTTTTGGCTTTTTTCTCAGTTTATTCCAGAACTGCAACTATTCCACAGTACAAGTGATCTTTGACAATTCAGCTGCACTGGTAAGGAGTGAATTACTAATTGGTGAATTTGTAAACCCTGGTTATGGAGGTGAGAGTGGTCATAGACTGCTGGAATTAGTGGTCTACATGCCCTACACAGAAGATTACATAGTTCTCTCTGGCTTTTTCCTTGCCCCATGTCAGAGCAGATGTGTTCCCTGGAATTCTCATAGTACAAAGCCCATTTTTGAAAACTTTTTTTCTGAGAAAGAATAAAACAAACAAACAAAAAACACAAACAAAAAACCTCATGTACCAAAACTGAAACTCGTAATCCCACCTTGATATAAATCTCTAATGTTACAACAATGATTAAATTTTTCTAGCAGTCTCAGGTGTGTTAACATTTTACTTTTGCTGTCTTTACTTCTCACTAGTATTGCAGAAGTATTACAGCATACAAATCTCTGATCTTTTGTCTTGAACTACATTTATCAAGGCATCCTTAAACACAGTTTGTAAGGCTTGAAGTTAACTTCAGGCCTTGGGTCTGAAATTTTCCAATCTATTTTCATTAATTTTGAAAACTTGCAAAAGATTGTTCTCCTGCATTTAATATTGCATCTTTTGCTGCTTTGCTTTTTTTAGGCACTTACAGTTCTGCAAATTGCTGTCTGATTTCCTGTGAAGACCAGGAACTGCATACTTACCTTTCCCGTGTTAGGTCTGCAGGTGGATTCATTTTCTGCATAACCCCTCTTCCAGATTACAGCTGTTTTCAGCACAGGCAATGGACCTTTTGCCTTAACTGAGTTCTTTGATATGCAATGGAAATCAAAATGTGTAACAATGCTTCACCAGGCTTCTGTTTCAAAAACTATTCTCTAATCACTAATTATACAGTGATTGCATACGTTTAAATAATTTTAGATTTTAAATTCAAGTTTTGACTTTAAAACAAGCAAAAATAAACACTCTTCCCTAGGAAAAACATAATTTTTATTGTTAGCATTTATTTTATAGCACTGAAATATATGAAAGGAATTGTATTTTCCTTTCCAGAAAAATACAATTTTTCCATATTAAATTGATATTTTATGTTAAAACACAACTTGTAGCATTTAAAGCATTATAATGGAAACCAAATATTCATTTGCATCAAAGATAAAGCTTCTTTTGATCCTGCAAGGTTATATAAAAATGGCATTATTTTGCATTTTGCATTTTTTCCAATTAAAAAATGCTACCACTGAATTTTGTATGGAAAAAAAAATCACTTATAGTTTGATACACACAAAGTACTTAGCTGGCTATGACCACAGGTTTCTGTACATACAGTTGAAAGGGTTTTTGTTGAAACAAACAAAAAAATTCAATAGATGTGTACTGTTAGTGCTGCATTGATTTCTGTGGTTGGTTTTGATCTGTGGCCTTTATATGCTCTAAAGCCCTGTCATATCAAATCTGACTTTCTCAAGCTCCTTTGCAGGCAAACTCATGTTTCTGATGGTTTGGGTGGAAAGCAACTGCTGAGTATTTGAACATGAGCTGCAGCTAGCATGGAGGGTACAGTGGCGCGTCAAATCCCTGGTATATCAAACTCCCACTCAGTAAACCCTTAAAAGTCCCTAAATTCTCCCAGTGCTTTCTTTTTCCTTGCAAGGCAATCAGCATCACAATTCTCCGTTTTGGCAAAAGTGCTTGGTCAGGTTTGGTTAGAGCACTCCCGGGTACTGCTCACACCTCAGCCCAAGATGATCCTCTTGCCAGTCAGGGAATCTCCACCATGGCAGGGCTCAAAAAGCACCTACAGACCTTCTTGCACAAAAAAAAAAAAAAAAGCAGCCTTTCCCTGTTATATGAAACAGCCACAGCTTAATGAATCTGCACAGAGAAAGGTTCAACTTCTTTCTCTGATTGAGGATTTTGCTGTCCTGGAGAATGCTTTAATTACTGAGCTGTGCTGGGTGTAGACATTTTTCCATCATTATTCTGAAAGTGTGCCAGGGCATTTTTTTTCTATTTATACACATGGTAAGTGGAAAACAGAACTATTTCTCATAAAGAAGACAAAAAAATTGAGTAAAATCCATTTTATCACTAGGGTAAAAGGTCCATAAGCTTGCATAGAATGTTTTACCTAAAAATATCAGCTGACAGGAAAAAGAGGCCATATTGATGCACAGGAAACTTAATACTTTACAGGGAGGGACAGGATATCTGATTTATACTAACATAGCAGAAGTTACAGGAAAACAAATTAACAAATTGAAATTAAAAGCAAAAGACTCAAACATTACATTACATTACATTACATTACATTTGTGAAAACAAGCTTTGTTTAAGACCTTAAGGTTTTCACCAGAGTATTTCACCTAAGAGGATAAGAAAACATGAAAACTTAGCAGTAAAAATAAGCGCTAGAAAACATAGGGATGCCTACAGAAGAAGAAGAAAAACTGAAATAATAATTGAAATAATAACTGAAAGACCTTTCTCAAGAGTGAAGGAAATAAATCAAAAATAATTAAGACTGTTGCTTGGGGCTAGATAGTATAAATCAAAAAAGCCTTAGGTTGAAAAGAAAATTTAATTTTAAAAACCCTTTGTGCCAAAGATTTATCATTTTTAATGCCCAGTGGGGCCAGAATAGGTTTTTCTTCCTTAACCCTAAAGAGATGCACTTCTGTTTTTGTTGACAAATCCAGTTGACTTGTACGTTACTAAGCCTTCTGAAATTTTTTTATCTCATTTTTGTTTCATCTTTAAGAAAATAATAATTTTAATATCCCAATATCTTGCATTTGATTGGTTATAGTAAAAAATAATTAGACTTGAAAAAGTGAAATTTGAAGTTGGTTTTTCCAAGATATTATTAGTTGTTCTCTATCATGACTGTTATCCACTTAAACCTCACTTTGCCACACTCAGTTTCAAAAGCATTTAGGTATCAGAGTCTAGCAGTCAGGTAGCACCAACAGCTGACAAGTACAATTCTGTAATTGTTACATACTCTAATGTTACAACTCAGACGAAGTTGGGACCAAAACTCTCATTATTATCCTGCAAGAAAATATGATTTGATTGCATAAGGCAGAATTTCGGTCACATCAATAGTACTGCCATGACAAGGGATGTGGCTGGGAAATGGAATCTGAAAAAGACACAAGACCATAAACAGAAGTGTGATTAGTGAAATCTGTAATGTCCTGACATTTGAGCTCCAGATGGCCATCTCTACCTAACAAGTCACAAATGAAAAAGCATCCCAAGGTGCAAAAGAGGGATGAGGATAGAACAGTGTAAGGCAGCAATAGCATGGTATGGGGGCAGAAATAAGGTTGTGGTCTTCCTGCTTCTATTTCTGTAAGTAATGCCATCACTGCAAGAAAACTGTGAAGGAAGTCAGCAAATAACAGCTATGGAATATGAAGGAGAAGCCAGGCACAGGGGGAGAGGGGAACTATCAGATATATATGTCTGAGATGAGATGGGTCTGATTATCTGAGGCATGATCAGCCAGCTCAGGAAGGTAGAAAAGCTGAAGTCAGTGAGAGGGAACTTGATTGTTCTTTATGATTAAGTACTTGAATTATAAGACTGTTCAGTGGGAGAAAACAATGAACAATTCAATATGTCTGGCTCAGAATAACTTCTATGATCCCTGGACACTAAGTCATGTCACCCCCATTGTCAGGCAACTCCAATGGCTGCTCATTAATTTCAGAACCCAGTGCAAAATGAGCTTCTTGATTATAAAACTCCCCATGAGCTTCCTCCAGTCTCTATTTCCTTTGCACATCTAGCTCTGGCCTTCTCTTTTTCCCTCCAGACAACATTGCTGGTGTGATTAAAAGCTCTTGTTTCTACTGTGCCACCACATCACTTACTTTCCTGGTTTGCCAGTGGCTGTATGAACACAGATTATTAATAGAGCTTGTGCTGTCAGAGCAGGAAAACAAACCACTGCTAAGAAATTGTAATGTGTTGGATTTTGAGCAAAAAGCAATTCATGCCTGAAGATGCATTTTCAATCCCGCAGCTGGATATGCAATGTTTAACAAATGTAGAAGTTTGTGGCCAGGATCTGGCTGCTACTGTGCGTGATGTCCAGTGATACTATAATTCACCTCTTGTCTCAAACCAGTGAAAATGATCTGATAGCAGAAAGTAGAAAAGTACTAATACCTGTGAGTTAGCTCAGGGTTAACTTAGTGCACCAGGAAAATGGAATATCTAAAGCAGGCATTCAAAAACACTTGAGGATGAGCCAGATTTTAATTTGTGAAAGACTGTAAGATTCTTGTTACTTTCATTGCATATCTGTTGCTTAATTGTTACAAATCTGATTGGTTATCACACCTTGTTAAGCAGCAGGATCTCTGGGGTCCATATTTAAGCACTTAATTTGACTTTTGATACCGCTTTTATGCAAACACATGGATTGATTTTTAAGATTAATTTTTTTTGTTTGTTTGTTTTTGTTTTTGTTTTTGTTGGTAAGAAAACCTGATAAAGACGCAAGCGTAAGTAGACCATCTCAGAAATAAGAGTTTGATTTCCAAATACAGCTGCCTTTAAAGGCAGCTTACCCCATCACAATTTCTTCTTACAGCCACAAGGAGGCCTGGTTTAGAGAGATTCCAAATGAGCAAAAATTAATTAATGAGCTTAGATTTTTGTATCTAATGTCATATGGAGGTAGGTGCCAGCATCTGCCCAAGAGATCTTTCACTGAATATAACCCTTCTCTAAAGAAAATAGAAAAACAGAAGTTGGACATACTGTTCTACTTTAAAAATGCTTGATTGCAGCCTCTTTGTCATTTTTTGGGTATCAGCATGACAACATTCACACATAGTCACTCCAGGCTTCTGTCCAGCCCAGAATCCTTGTAGCTCTACAGAATTTGGACTTCGAACAACCAATCAAAATACACTTCTATGCTCTATGATTGAACAAAGATTGAAGATTAAAAATTATAGACTATGTGACAGTCTATTTTTTCTACTTCCTCACATGCACAGGAGTGCAGTAATTCTTACACTGTCCTTGATGCATAAAGTAAAATTATTTTATTTCCATTGAAAGTCCAAGATCACAAAAGAGTTGTTATCCAAAATAAAGAGCTGATCCAAAATAACTTCTTTTTTTCCACTCTCTAACATTGATGGGGAGAGACACAAGCAAGGTCTCAGATAAATGTGAGACCTTGAGAGGCAATATCCCAGCCAGAACTCTCCACGTGACAGAAGGAAGTGACTGAACCAGACCTCACTTCTCCACCCACACAAATGAACCCTAGCTGCTGCTTTAAATGCCAAGGTCACAGGAGGGAATGGCTGTTGGCATATCATGGAGAGCTGTCCCTCAGAGAGGTGCTGGAAAACCAGCCAGACCAAGCTTCTGTATTGGCACAGACTCATGTGATGAATGGCTTGGAAGGGAGATGCTGGATGAAGCAAGCACCTGACACAGAACTTGGTCCTAAAGAGATTCCCAACCAAACCCGATATTGGGTTTTCATTGCCTGTGGTGTGTCATTAAGGCAGCCATTCAACACAGTGTTCTCTTTGAGTAGAACAACTATTTTCTACCAGACATGTTATTGACAAGCAATGAATTTCTATTCAGAGATGAGGCAAAATATGTTAGGAAGTACACTGAAAAGACCCTACTGAAATCACAGGGGTAGAAGAGATTTTTTTTTGCAAAATATAGATGTGTCCTAACAAAATCTGTTGGCAGAATGAAGCAGAGAGATATTATGAACAGAAGATAGACTGCACAGAAAGAACATAAGCATCACCTTAAAGCTGAAATAAAAATGGGGTGAAAGGTACAGAATAGGAGAATAGAATAGCAGAGAAATAGTCAGAATGCAAGGCCTCACACTGGGAGAATAAAATAATGCTGATTTCTGCAATGAGCCTGGAGATAGTGGACTGTGATGACTGAATAAAATAAATTGGTCCTTGTTTTGATCTCATTATGTACATAATTCATCAAGGCAGTGCCTGTGAAAAGGCAGTGAAAGTTTAAAATACAGCCATCAAGCTGTTTTCAAGTAAACCTAGGAAATCTTCAGCCTATTGTGCAGAAAGCCAGTAAGAGTTCAGCGAACACTGTGCAGAGCCATTACCACAAAAGAGGTATTCAGATTGGAATTGGTACAGACACATAAGAATGATTAAGGGACTGTATGGCCTGTCTCACTAAGGCACGCTAGGAGACTAGGTTTGTCCAGCAGCCCAAAATGTAGAACAAAAGGGAGAAGACTGATTTGTCTTTGTGCATCAAGAAGAGAATGTCAAGCACTAACATTAAAGGCAAGGACAGTGCTGAAACAAGGACAAATAGAGATAAAAAATCCCGTGCATACATATATCATAAATCAGAAAAGGTTTTTAAGCTACAAAGAAACTGTGAGGGCAAAGACTAAGACATCAAAAGAAAGTGTTTGGCATGTTTTCAGAAGGATTCTCCTGTCCCTAATACAGAATCACATAATTGATGACGCTGGTATTTTGCACCATTCCAGCCTTCGTGCTAAACCCCACGGGACAGTGTCTGGTATCTGCTTATGTTTGACAAAATATCAGCCTTCCTTCTGTTACAAATTTGGCTGCACTGCACCCTGACTGACCTGAAGAAACCCCCGTACACTCCTGTCCAATCTGTTTGTGTCACAGGACCCGGGCAGAAAGAGAACTACAACTTACCCACAGGGTTACAGTATAATCTGTACAACTACCTCAAGGAAATCAGAGGTGAAAGCAAGGCACTATCAAAAGTGAACAAAAGTAAGTGAACAAAAGTAACAGGGGTTGATCCCATAAGACTACTTAATAGAGACTGATACGTAAGTTCAATCCATCACTGAAGACAGACTTTATAAGGAAGAAATCAGAAGGTATTCAGTGCACCTAAGAATAGAGGAACAAAGATTACTTTTTTCAGGCTGAGAGTCAGGGACACAGTAAAATGTTAGAGTGTATCAAATGACTGGGATCTGATGTTAAAGGCAAAAGTTTTAGCCATTCCTTTATTTTGTGAAATAACCAGAAATGTCTTGTCTCTACCCAGAAAAAGTTCAAACATACCCATCCTGCAATTTATGTACTGAATTTCATGTGTGTATATATATATATATATACACATATATATATATGCATGCTATTTACTTATCACTAAAGAAAGAGAAAAATACAAATACGGAAGTACAAAATGAAAAAAAAAGCAAATAGAAATATATGCCAAGTGCTCCGCGGTATTCATACACATTCAGTGAATTTGCAGTTTTATAAGGTTTTTGCTTCTGTTCTACACCAAAACATTAGTAACACATAATAAAATGTGTTCATTATTTATTATTGACAAACAAATTATGCACATGCTCCCCTAGAGCGAGAAAACTGGAGATAAACAATCTGCAAAGAAAGAGAAAACATAGGAAAAACTAGGCAAACAAGGAAAGAATCCTTTAATGATTGGAAAAACGTACTGATACAAGATAAACAGCCACCCGGGAGTTAGCCAGATGATTTGGAGACAAATTAAACAGCTTCCCAAGAGAGATCAAGTGTTGGTACATATTCGTCAATAACCATTCAGAAGTGATGAGGAACTCTCCATGGCCATCTGGAAATGGCTCTAGCCAGCCTGGCCTGATTGATTTTATTAGCTGCACAATCTCATTTTTGTTTGATTGCTTTGTATCTGTATAGCATTAGGGAAGAAAGCATTTGTGATTTTCTCAGGTCTGCTGTTTGCTCCTCTGGACTATGCTTCTCTCCCTTTCCAAAGTCAATACAATTTTTCTTCCCTCTAAGATAAGAACTTTTTTTGCTCTGCTGTTCCTACAGAGATTTCAAAGTATGCCCCTGCAAAAAGGTGGAGGGGGAAAAGAGCAGGATTTCACATTTACCCTGAGGATATAAAGCAAAAAGGCAAGTTTGGTGTGTGGTGATGAAAAGGTCTTCTGCAGTGCAATCCTGGGTGATCTTACCTGTTAACACTTGCACTGCAGAATTTACACTTATTTCTCAAAACAAGGAATGTCTTACCCTCAGGAATATTTGAAGATACCTTGCGTGGCCATGGAGAATGGGATTTGGCATTTCACAAAAGATGCAATATAGAAGTCACTCTGTTAAATATCAGGGTAAGTCACCTAATACTATAATGCATCTGAAAAGAAATTTCACAATACCCCTCCATCCAATTAGGCCTCTTACATTTTATAAATCCATTCTCCTTATACACTCCTTCAGTGATTGCAATCTTAATTCCAAGATACATGTTAAACACTTAGGAGTGTTTTGAATAGCATCCCTGTTCTCACAGCAACAAGCTATAAAATGTACATTTGAATTTACTGGTTAGAGCTATCAATCCTGCTGAAGAGAGAAGGAGCAAAGAAAAGAAGATCAGATGAATAGTTTGGATAATATTTTTTATTATATTAGTTCACTAAAGCAGATGTAGTAGGAGTGATCAGTGGGGATACATACAAATTGAAACCGGCCATAAAGTCACAAACTAAACTGCACGCGTGACACATTTACATTTTTCAGAAATAAATATTTGGCACAAATATACTCAGGAGGGTTCTTTAAAATATGGCAGTGGTTTTTTACTAGACAAATAACTATTATTCTATGTATAGGACAAAAGTAGTGACAGTTATACTGGGGTTCTTTTTCTATATTCATTAAATTAGCTATAAAAAATTAATGTAAATATGTGATTAAAAAACAACACATGGAGGCAAAGTAGAAGAACTTAGAATACAGGAGGTATAGGTAGATATACAATTGATAGTTTCTCTGGTAACTATGCTTACAGAACACCCACTGTTGTGATAGCTAAGGGCATCTGAGTGCCAGACCTCTGAAAAGCAATCTCTGGGAAACTGAGATGACAGTTGGTAATGTGTTGCAGTCGCCCTAGCACACCTGAACCTCCCTGACCCATGGGCAGACAGCAGCCCAGAGATAGGGTCCTGGGAGTGAAGGAAGCTGCCTTACCCCCAGAGACATGAGCTCACTTAGGCTGTCATTGATTGGTTCTACCTCTCCCCTCCCCTGTTCCATTTATGGCGATGTTCTGGAATTTTCCCCTTTGTCTGTACCCTTGTTGTTCCTTGATTTGTTGTTTGAAAAAGTTATCCCTCCTTCCCCTATACCTGGTTGTGCAAAACCGATGTCACTCCCCAATTCCACTGCCCTCATTGGTTCCCTCGTGTTTCCCCTCCCCTCTGCCTTCTCCCTTAAAACCCGGCTCCCAGAGAGAGTCGGGGCCATTTTGGTTACTGTTTCCAACCCCCTCCGTCCCGTTACTCTTTCCCTCTGTTTCCTAATAAATCCTCTGGAACACTAACCAAACGGACTGCATTTCTTGCTACAACGTGAACTGGTCTTCGAGCGCTCCGCCCTCCTCAGGAGCTCCGCCGGTCCTGCGCTGCCCATTGGGCAGTGGCCCCTCGCCTCTCGAGACTCAGCCTCCTGGGGGTCTGGGTACCTTCGGTCGCTCTTCAGTAACGCTGATACTTAAATAGTCTATAGCCCACTTTCAGGCAGTTTGGGTATTCAGACAAATACCCAGAAGTTGAATGTTCCAGTCTTCTGAGGAATTAGGCCATCTATGTAGCTCTCTTGGCCAGTTTCTTTGGAAAGTTTTGGTCTTGGTGGTTTATTTTTGGGAGCAGATTCATGCCTGGATCTGTGACTTACTCCAGCTTTCCAGGCTGTGTCTGAAGGGGCATGAGAAAGCCCTGAGACTGGCAGGAGGGAGAATGCAGACCTGGGCTGCCATGCAGTGGGGTCTGTCCAGCCCAGCAAGGCTCAGCCATGACCAGAGAGCTTTCTCACAGCCCCATCCATGCAGGTTAGTAGGGCTGAAGGCAGCTCTGCCTCTCTTAAAAAACAGGGGATTTTAAATTAGGAGCCAGCCCTTAAGCACCCTGGTGTGACAGAACCACTAATGTTTTCTAAGAGCCTGATCCAATCTCCACTGGCATAAAAGCCAGTTATGAGTATGCTTAACTATAAGCCTTAAGTCACATATAAATAAGCTTAATTATGGGCCCTACATCAGTAATGAGCATGCGTAATTATTTTATTTGTGTTAAGCCTTGTTTTCTCTAGGGTAATTTTAAATTTCCTTGGCCTGTGTTCAAAAAAAAGCAACTGTCAGTGGAACTTTCTATTTTTGTTCCTGTTTCTATTAATAAAAAGAGAAATGATGAACATATATATCTTCCAAGAAAACATAAAAAATTTCAGTGTGTTATGTTGGTCTGTTATGATTAATTATCACTTAAATGTAATTTTAATAACTTTATCTTAAGCATCAGCTGCTAAAAATGATGCAAAGATATTTCTATTCCAAACAACTTTCTGTAGTTCTTCAAATTTCAGACTTTATTGAAATACTTAAAATACTGCTGCTTTGGACTGTATAACTACATTAATTAACCGTACCCATCCATAATATAACATATTCATCTTTTCATAGTGAAAAGGCAATTTCTTCTGCCTGCAGACAGATTTTTTACTTGGATATAATATATCTGACATTTATTTAAATAACAGAAAATAGTCAGTAGGCTGGCTCAATTCTTTCAGGAACAGGGTAGATTTGTACATTTGAAAGAGGTAACTGGGTCTTCTTTCACATGAAACATCTACTGTCTACAAATTTCACTTTTCAATCTGGGTCACAGTGACTTCTATCCTCTCCACAATTGTTTTTCAAGCATTATGTTTCCTTCTTTTATTAAATTTGCTATAATTGTCCCTAAAATCTCTCAGTGTTGATCACTTTCAAAGAACTTTATGATAAGGCTATTCGGAAGAGGCCACAGTTTTAAGCACAATCCAAAAACTGAATATGTAAATATGTTTATTCCACTTTCATGGGGCTTTTAAGAACTAAGGATGTGCAGAAAACTCAAGATACTGGTAGATAGATGGGAGAAGAGCTTGACTTCACAATATACCACTTCGTTGCATATACAATGAAGATTTCAGTTCTGAACTTGTTAGCTAGAGAAAATATGAACTGTGCAAAATAGAAATAATTCCTTGATAATTCTATTTCTGCTTACCCATCCATACCTTGTTTAGTGTCCTCAGTCCTAAACCAAACTCCCTGTGTGATGTATATAACCTGGGTTTGTTTGGGGTTTTTTTGGTTAGTTGGTTGGTTTTGGGTTATTTTTTTTTGGGGGGGGGGGGGGGGGGGGGCTTGTTTTTTTGTTTGTTGGTTTTGTTTTTTTGGTTTTGTTTTGGTTTTATTTTTTGTGGTGCAACATATTAGTTAAGATTATGTTTTCTCAGCTCTCATTATAGAAAAGTTATGTCCAAAACTTGTGCTGTTTTCTGGCTACCAGGGGCTTGTCAGGTGGGGTGACAGACACTCCAGGACTACCAAAGACATAAAGGTAACTGAAAGAGAAAGGCATATTGTGAGACAAAATCTCCAAAAGGTAATCTGTTTATGTTGATGATGAAAAAGATTAAATGTGAAGCTTTTCACTGAAGCAGAAACATGGGCGCTTAGCTACATATTTTCAGATAAAAAGTAAAGACAATTCTCTGACAGTAATAAAGAAAGCCACCACTGTAAAGTATGTATTCAGTGACAAATGTGAAGAGAGGAGGTTGATTTTGTTCATTTTTGCATACTCATTACAAAGAAAACTGCCCCAGAAGAAGGCCATCACCAACTTTTGGAGGCAATATTCCCAGCAAATGCTGCTGCCTGCTACTTGAGCTACAGAGGCAACACAGATGTGTTAATCATCCTGAGAACCATCTGCATGCTGTTATGAAGTCCTGTAGATCCAAGGCATCTACACCAGTATTAGTCTGAAGAAACATTTAAAAGTGCCTCACTGAAGACCATAGGTTAGAGAAACCTCTTAAAGCATAAAGAGACAGGGTAGTTAGAGGCATACACACTAATTTATTTTCCCCAGAAATAAGGGAACAGCTTGAAAGATTTCAGTCCAACCAATATAAGAAACACCCTCTGTCAAAGCTATTAATGCAACTGAAATGATAGTTTAGGAACCACTTTTCTGTTTTCATAAGGGGTAAGGAGACACAGCTTTTTTCACCAAGGCCTCCTAATCTCAACATACACTAAAGCACTTGGAAAACCCATTCTATGCATGTCTTCAGTGCAGTCACTTGTCTTACACAGGTGACATGTAACATCTGTACACTAGCATTAGCAGCCACCACAAACCTGACATGCTGACAAACTTCTATACAGCAGCAGCCTGATCCGGGGTGCATGTATCATATCTTTGTTTACATTACTGCTCAGTCAACGTAGATTAATTGGTGTCTCTAATTATAATGTAGTTTCATCTTTGACTGAAGTACAGATTTGCTCCTTTCCTTATTTTGGGCTGGTAAAAATCTGGTTGTGACAAATTTTTCTTCTGGGATAAGTGGTTTCCCAGATTGTCTCAGTCATTGCTAAACAGGTAGTGTTTAATCACTGATGGTCTAAAGCTTACATGTTTCTAATAATCTCTAAAGAAATCTGGAAAAAAACCCCATCAACTTAGCACATAGTTTTCAACATGCAGCCATGAGTAATTTATCTTAAGTTCTAAGCCTTGAAAGCTGTATCTTTGCAAAGGGAAAAAAAAATATTGAATAACACACTCCTATTTATCTGTCAAGAACCTGAAACAGTTTCCTAATTGTAAAAGGAATCCAATAGGACAGGAATTCTTCTTCAGAAACTTTAACCACCTTTTATCCAGCATTAAGTTCAAAAGTTCTCTCTCTTCTGAGAACCTCACTACAGTCTTCGCTAACTCACTGGTAACTCTTGCAAGTCCTGTCTTTTTGTCCTAGCCTTCAGAGATGCACACCTTCACATATGAAAATGCTTTTGAAAAAGCACTCAGAGGGTGTGCTGCAAGTGCTTTTATTTTTACCAGTGTCAGGTGCTGGCATACAGGATGGAGCAATTTCCATTTCACCTGCTTCTCTGCATAACAGCAAACCTTGCAATTTCTTATCACTATCCTTAAAGCAGTCCCTCTTCCATGCTGGTTTATATAACCATGCCAGAATCCAGAATTTCAATCAAGTAGGAGAGTTCCTAATGGCAAAAGGCATTAATGTAATTCCTTTCAGTGCTTATTATCACTACTAGGTGTTTCAGGAACTAAGTTTATTTGACTACAGAAATGAATGAAGTCAGTGTTAAGATCTTATAGCCTAACTGAAAAGGCAGTGAATTATTATGCTCATGTATGGGAAATGTTATAAGAGGTCATGTTTGAGATTGGTCTTCCATCTGCATGATGCACTGAGAATGATCAATGAGAAAATATGCCGGTCCTAATGAAAAGTATGATTGCAATGCTTTCTACACAACTTAACTTTCACCCCTGCTGACTCTGACAGTCACAAAGATCAAATCTTTTCGAATTTCTTTCACTGAAGTGTCAGAAAAACCTAATTTATGTTTTGAATCTCTGCAAAATTGTTCATTATGCAAATCCTATTTTGTGAAATAGATATGAGAGTGACAGAACTGATTGCAGCTGAAAGGCAAAAGAGGCTATAAGTTATGAGAGATAAAAATGCACTGGAGTGAAAAGAAGAATATTTCTATTCAGGTGCTGCTGGAAAAGTATCTAAAAGTCCAAGTTCATGTTTTTGTTTCTCAGCTTTGTGCCTTACTCATCTGAAAATAAAGCAGCATACAAAACCCTTTTATACTAAACACAGCTATTTAAACCCCTTTCAGCTGTAGGGAGTGCTAAAAATCTACTGTCTGCAGTAGCTCTGTGCTCAGCTAAACAGCGTATGACTGTACTGCAGCATTGCTACTTCATAACTCTTCCTTGGATCATCTCTTGTCAGTCAATTTGCTCCAAATGCTAGTGCAAATTTGCTGATACAAGGGCTGCCTTCAGCCCTTTAATCAGATAAAGCTGCTATTAACAAAAGATGGCAGCATGGCTCATTTTATTGCAAGGCTCCTACTACATATGTTCATATTTCCTCGAGTATGGCAACCATTGACCTTGGCAGTCTGGATTGATTCATCCAGTTCAAGGATCACTTAGCTTCTGTGCTGAGTGATGGTTGCTTGGCTAACTGCAGTCTTTTTCATTTCCTGTTGATTTAATAGTGTTTCTTATTTTTATAGATTATCATAGCATTGAATTATAAGTTTGGATCCTAATTCAATTTCAGCCTCTCTCAAAGCCCTTTCCAGGACACTGTTAATCAAGGAGAAGCTCTAGCCTCTGGTTTATTTCCTAACATACCATAAACACAAGTATTAAACAAAACATGCATAAACACGTTAGAGGGAAAGAGAAGTCACATAATGTAAAAATACTTAGCTCCTCACTAACTTTCATTCATTCTTTTACAGGTGAGGAACTTCTGGCTTTTAGAAATTTTCTCTGCCTACCTAGAAATGTTTAATTTATACCATAATCCAAAGCCAAAATTTAAAATTTGACATGAAGTAAATTTTATAAAATAATTTAACGGATATGATTATGAGAACAGAACCAGGAAATGAGAGAGGAATACTATTTAGAGTATATGTTCCAAATTATTTACACCATTATTTAGTGTGGATTTTGTGGGGATTTTTCCCATGATTATTTTCTGACATTATAGGATTTAAAAATTAGCATCACGGAAATATCCTCAGAATGGATAAATTCTTTACAAATGCAGAAGACTGTTTTCCTAAGGCATAACAACCTAATTTCAGGCATAAACTCTAATAATGGGACAAGCACAAGAAAATTGGTAGGATAATAGAAAAAGCTCATGCAGTTACTCAGTTAAGACTCTGCCTGTACCAATATGCTGGAATGAATATTAACCTCTTATAAGTTTTCTGAGCTCTGAACACAGTTTTGGCTCACACAAAACATACAGGATGTATCTAAAATGCCACTATTACTCTTCTATAAGTAAATATATGCAATAGCTTTCAGTGCAAGGTAGTCATACCTGAACTACATGTAAGTGACGCTGTATGCAAATGAAATAGTTCAGGCACTCACTGCAGAGTAGCTGCAGCAGCATGCAGCTCCTTACAGGCTAATTTATTCAGTTTATTGGCGTGGACACTGAGCTGAATGCAGAACGGAACTTGGCACAGTGTACTCTGCAGCACTGTGACCTCCAAGAGAGTCGGGCACTGCTGCACAGCACACAAATCTGCTCAGACAAGGAGCCTCCATCTAGTGCCATTGAGTGTTTTCCGAGGCCACTTGGTTCACCTTCACTCACGTGCAACAGAGGGAGGTCTGCCACTTGCACGACAGGAGAATAGTGGCTCAGCACACTACAGCTGCTTATGGAAATAAGGGTGCAGCTCTTCTCTCTGGTCTATCATTTCTGACCTGACACAGAACGCATATTTCGACCTCTTGGCTACCTTCAGTGATATTTAAGTTTCAAAGTTTGCTTTGGCTGACCCACTCAGTCAAAGGAATAGCTGTGCTCTGCTAAGCAAGATTTTGGAAAGCTTTCCTGTTCCGTACTTCAGTGATTCCTAGCATTTGCCTTTTGTTCCACTGGGCTTCCATGTTTTGATTTTTCTTTTCTCTTTTTTCTGATATACTCAGCCTACCAGGTCGCTCAAATCAGCCATTTTACAGATTTCTGTCCTTTATCGGTCATCCCATCCATCTGTCTTCCTCTAGTAATTTTCAGACTACAGGACTTCAGTAACATTTTCTAGCATATCATTTCTCCCTGGAGCCTCTCTAGGCTACTCCATAAAACTGTCTTACTAATGTCTCACATCGGTGCCCCCAGCTTCATGCCATGCACCAGTGGCCTTCTGCTCATTGCTCTGCATCACTACCCATCTAGCCCATACTCATGGATATTGGCCCACATTTTAATTAGGAAAAAACAGAAACTAAACAAGAAATAGATGAAGTAAAAATGTAAATTAGGTTCAGCTATTTGCAGGTGCTACCATTTTATCTTAATGAGCATTTGGTATACGAAGGACTTTACAAAGCATAAACAATTCTGTTTCAAAAATTCTTGTGGGCTTTATTAACTTTTTGACAACAGCCTAATTTTGGACCAAGAGAGAACAGACATCCTGTCATCCAAGACTGCTTTCCCAAGCCAATAATACACTCCTGTTTTGAATGATAACTCAGTGTCATAACAGCGTTTTTTGACACCTCCTGTCCTGTTCACAACAAAATATGAACAGCTAAAGTGAGAAATACACAAGGATGTTTTCTCATTCTCTGGTTCTGAATGAAATTAGTAAGGTATTACTAGACAGAAGTGTACTTAAAATTTTGTGGTACTGTCTAGCAAGGGAAAGGAAAAAAAGCTGGAAGGTCATAATGAAATGAAAACATCCACAGGAAAAAATAATTAGATTCTTTACCCTAGCAATTCATGGTAGGCTATACATGTTAAGTCAAGTTAGTTCACTTCTTTTGGGTAGTTAAATTTCTATCAATCCTTATGTATGAACCTAATGATTCCCAGACGTTACACCATTTTGGCATTGGTATTTTTGTTTCAGCAAAATGCCAAATATACATTCCTTTTATTTTATTTCTAGGAGGTTTATAAAGTGGAATATTAGTTATTAAGCCCTTACATTGTCTTTTTCTGTTCTATAGATAAGGAAGGAAAATTATATGAGGTGTGGTTCAAGCACGTAGACCTTATCTCAGTCAAAGTTGGAAGGATGGTGTACAGAAGTTAAGCAAACTAGAAAACTTCATTTTTGTTATCTCTGTCACACCATGTAGGACATTTGAAAAAGGTTGTACCTCGTGACAGCAAAGAATAATTTTGTCCAACTGAAGCATCTACTGTAGGTAAACAAGACACTTGAAAAAGTCTGTTCTGTTATTTTACTTTTTATTCCAAAACTTTCAATGAGAACTATATGCAAGAGTTTCCCATCATCCAGTGAATTATAAGGAAAAATAAGGATGCTTAGCATTGACTTTCAGATGTTGTCTCACTCTGTAGACTGGATTTTGACCAGGATCCCGTGGTCAACATACATCTTAAACACATGAAGATTGAGAGGCAGAAAACATAGCTTGCATAATATTGGGTTTTAGAATGCCAAAGATTTGTGTCAAATTCTCGATTTTCATCTAGTTTTGTTCTGCTTTATTTTCCACCTCTGATCTTCTTTGATTCACTTGCTTTCTAACTTCTTCCTCAAATTTCAGTGTTTGTTCTCTGCAGTAAATAACATATTCTTCTCACTTAGTCTTGCGTCCTCCTGCCAACTCCAACCCCCTCCCCAACCAGCCTATGTAGAGAAAAAAGTGTCTCTCTTGCTCTAATGGTGTTTAGTATCATTAGCCAGGCATCATTCATTACTCAAATCCAACCTTATTTTCTGCTTCAGTGATGGTAGTTCTCAATTAACTTAGCAGGTTTTAGACAAAATAGATGACACTATAATGTGTCCTTTTTTTTTTTCCTGCCAGAGTAAACTAGCATCTGTCTGTATAGTGATCATAGAGAAAAATGTAATTTTAGAGTAAAACCAAAATCTTTGTTGTAAGAAAGAAAAACACACAAGAAAAAAGAAATTGAGGTTACCCCATTCTCTTTAAAAATGTGTTATGGAATTTCACACAGATTGTTTACGTTTTAAAGAAGGAAAGGAAGGAACAATAAATAGCCTTAAAGTCACACACAACAGAGCATAACATGAATGTGAGTGTATGACCATCAGATTGAACACTGTGTTTAGAAGAAAGGTTCAGGAGATTCTACATCCTTTCTTTGATCCTGACTGATAGAGACACCTGAAGAAAATATACAAACAAGGAAGACATCCAGAGAAACTTCCCACGATGTCCTCGTAGCTTTCAGCAGTCTGCATTTCCTGAGGTGGATGTGGCTGTCTTGTGTTTCTAGTCTTAAATCATTTTCCTTTGAAAACTTGGCCTTACTGTGTTTTTGAACACGTATTTATTTAACATCTGTTGTGTCTCACATCAGAATTGCAACACTTTGCAACTGGCCGTCACTGCAGCTGAGCTGTGCCCAGTGTGGAGTACTTCCTTTTGTTGACTCTGATTCTGCTGGCTAATAATTTCAGTTTGTACCCGTCTTTCTCAAATTAAAATAAACAATTGTTTCTAATTATTCTCTCTGTATTTCTCATTATGTGTATTTCTAGCATACCCCCTTTAGTCATTTGTTTTCCAGACTGAAGATGCCTGAATATTTCTCTGCATTATGTAATCTTTCATTCACCTCCATCACCTCCTTCCACATTTCACTAGTTCTACCATTCCAGGAGCAGTATGCTTATGGGTCCAAGATGGGCAGTGATTGTGTAGCAATGCACAGTAGTTTGACCATAATAATATTTTCTATCATTTTCCTTGTAAATGCTAACTTTTGTTTTGTTAAATATCACCCAGCAACAAACTGATCTTTTTATAGAATAGAAAAATAAAAACAACAAGTATCTTTTCTGAGTGCACAGCCCTTCACTAGAACAGTATTTCCACAGATTTCATTTCTGTCCCTGGACACTGGATGTCATCTGTCATTTTATTGTCTCAGTATCATGAATACACCAACAGTTCCAAAGAGTCTTATGTTGTAGTTTATTAACATTGGCACAGTTAGTCACTTTTTTTCTTTTTTTCCAGATTATTTGCAAATATGCCAAGCACTGTAGGCCTTGACACTTGAACCCTATCACATCAAATATCCTTTTTTTTTAATGAAAAGAATCAACAACAAAGAAATATAATATAAGGACTCATCAAGATATAAACTAAGATTTTCTAAGGATTTTTCCAAGGAAACCAAAATAATAACTATAAAGGTTTTTGTAAATCAAAATCTGCACCTGGAAGGAAAATTAGGGTTTGGGGCATACAGTGAATGAAATGATGAGTGTGTGTATTCCTTCATATCTTGTTGATAGTTATATGTTGATTTGCCTCTGTTAGCAAGGACTAAGGCTGAGAAAGACATGCACATTAAGTCTTTTTCTGGGATGTAAGATATTTTCTCTGGACACTTCATTCTCTTCTCAGGATCTGTTTATTCTCTGTCGTACAGTCAGTCAGCTTAAAAAAAAATCTCGTCTGAGACTTCCCAACCACTTTCTCTGTTTCCAAACCCACAAGGTGTGAGCTGCTGCAGGCACACCTTGGTTTACAGTCAACCTCTGAAAAAGAAACCAGGACCCAAGTTTCGGAAGGAAAATAGGTGAAGCAAAGTATCAATTTCATGTTCATGGTGTTAAAGTTCTCAAAGGACGGAAATATAACTTCTCAGATAGTTTACAAAGGAAGTTCAACATCAAAGAAGACCATTCATTTCAACTTCATTAAGATTATGCTTACAAGGAAATTACTTTTATAAAGTTAGCAATGGTCAACAATATGAAATGCTGTGCACAGCCCAAGAAAATTTAACCTTAACAGCATCTTTATAAAAAACAAAAAAAAAGAAAGATCCTGACTGCATTACCTTTATATATTGTGCTGAGGGTAAGACTGAAAATAAGCCAGGAAGTGGGAAAAAAAACTGGGTGTGAGTAAGCTACTAATTATGTGGGGTTTTTCCCAACGTCATTATATGTTTCTCAGTTTATGCTTTTAGCTATGTTAGATCTTTTACCTCTCTGACAAGACACAAGAGTATTTATTTAAATATAAGTAAGTAAACTGAATTGGCAACATTTACATATTTAACCATTAAAATAAGATAAATTTCTTCTGAGGATATAGTCTTTATTATAAAACTTGAGAGCCCCAATCTGGATAACAGACCTCTTACCATATCCTTTGTAAATCCTTTCAACCGTTATAATTAAAATGTTCTAAAACTTAATTTAAATACCTGCTTTCAGTTGTGAAACCTATGTTCATCCAATTTAATTAGCTGGAGAAATATGAATATTTGTATTCAGTTCTTACAGTTCAAGCAATAGAAATTACAGGTTTGTGTTACCTTATCATTAGAAATCTTTTGTATATTCCAGTTTTTCACATTTTTTACCTTTGTTATGTAGCAGGACCTCCCACTTTTTGATAGCAAAAGTGAATATTTTATATTACATTTATCTATAAAGTAGCATATAGATTATTTTATTGAGCCACGATTGCATAAGGGTTTTTCTGTTTCAGGAGAGGGTGACAGGATCAGAGCAAGCTGGTCATTTGTGTTATTTTCCGTATTACATAAGTGACAAATGACCCTGGACAGTTAAACTCTGGAAGGCCTGTGAAGTGTTGAGATACCTCTGACTCTTTAGGTAATCCTAAAAAACTTGTAGTTTGTACTGTTGCAGAGATGTAGCTGAAATCAACTCTTTGCAATAGAAACTGTGACTGGGACAAGGCTCTTTCTTCTTGTTGATTGTGGTTCATAGAGTCTGTCAGCAAAAGATGCTTTTCTGTTCAAAGTAACTCTAACTAAATCACATCTTGACTGTTCTTTTAATGTTGCTATTAAACACAATAACCAAGTTGCCATAGCATCCATTTTTTCTCACCAAATTAGATTCACATTTTAAAAAGAGAAAACAGTTAGAGCTAAATATGTGGCCTAAAACTTTGTCTCAATTTGAAGGTTGAATATCTCAGTAAAAAAAATTTCAACTGACTTGCATGTGATAAGATCAGCTCCTACCTACTTATATTTGATTAGCACAAGGGAGTTACCTTGCCCCACCAAAGATTGTATTAGACCCATCCAAAAATAATTCTGTGGATTTTTCATTACACATAGATACCTTTTTAAAAATTATATTTCCATCCTTTTTTATTACTGTATTAATTCATTTAGCTTTAAAATAATAAAGAAGTCCTTTCAGAGGATCTAGATGATTTATTATAACATTCCTAATATAAAAATTCAGAAGCACATTAAAGCAATAGTTTCAAAAAGAATTCAATGTGTGTATTTCAACTCCCTTCTCTTTTACCTCTGAATGTCCTCTCGTACTTCTTTCTCTGTACTCGCTGTTTCATGAGGCATTATCATCTACCTGAGTGTTTTCAGCCTTCCCAGAGTCCAAATATAAAATTATTATAAAGTGACTTAATTTTATGCTGATAAAGTTCAGAGTTGTAAACCATAAGGTTTTTTTTCTTTTGGGGGAGATGGAAGACAAGAAAACACAATAATATTTGGAGAATTTATGTTTTACCTGCTTTTAACTTTTGCTAAATACAAAGGATAAAGAAAGTTTCCAAGTGAGAAATAAGCGGACCTCAGAATAGCCACACTTTCAAAATTGCCCCAGTTCTGTCATTTTGAAAGATGATTTAAGATCGTGAAAATGAAGCAAGGAAGTCCAAGAAGGAGCACTTTGACAAACAAGTAATCTCATATTGGTTGTTATGTAAGCATTCAGAACAGTGAGACAGAAAGGGCCGGTTAACGTGCCAAACAAAAGTATTCAATACAGTAGTCAGTGTAATATATATCTCTCACATTCTTTCATTTATCTTTTATAAAACAAGCAATTCCTATATGAAACAGAATAAAAGATGCAATTCCAAAATCCTCTTAAAATAAACAACAAAAACAAAGCCTCACAGAATATTACATATTTTGTGCTCTTTAAATGGAGTCATGGTCTTGCAGATTGTACATTGGATGATCTTTTCATTCACTCATCCAGCAGTCATTTTGCATTTAATCTCTTCTGAGGAGATAGGAAAAGAGTTACCACTTTTTTTTAGAGAACCCTAGGTGAATTCCATATTTATACCATATGATTATCAGTCCCATCATTTTCCAAAGATTGACTCTTCTGCAACCCTTCTGGTTTTTTTCCTCATTCTAGACATGCAGACACATTGTCATGATTACTATAATATTCAAAGTAATTCAGTAAATATTATTATTATAGTCCTTGTCTCCAACTATCAGGAAATGGTAAACAAGGGTAAAAAGAAGTATCTTTCTCTACTACCAGTAACATGAAACAAAACAAACAAGAGCTCCTTCACACATATTTTAGTTCTAACAACCACATTTTAAAAAAATAAATAAAACAAATACCCTCTCTTCCTAATAATAGAGTTTCATCGTAAAACATCCCTGTAAAAACTATTTAATTTTCCACTACAGGGAGGGAGGATTTGATCTCTTATTAAACATTTTATGGAAAAGTCTAAAAGTGCTTTCAATTATTTATCTGAATTGAAATCTAGGCCTGGGAAACTGCTGGCATTACACACACACACATAATATTATCAGCCCACTGAGTGCTATTAGGTCATAAAATGCTGTTGTAGCAACATCTCTGTTACAGCTGCTGGTGTTCATGCAACTTTTACTGCAGTTATAAAGCCATTTATTACATTTTCTTTATGATGCTAATGCAGTGCGGTCTGTTATTTTATTGTTCCCACTGTGATAAAGACTGAAATGTATGATATTGTGGAAAAAAATACAAACCTAATAATATACCCTGCTGCATTAAAAATCTCTTAGATAAGCTTAAGAGACTCATAAAAATATTAACAGGGGATACCAAAAGGGAAATATTTGGTAGGACATTTTCTTTCATTTATTTTATTGTTCCCCACAGAAAGTTTTTTAATTGTGCTTTGTCAAAATATACAAAGGATAATATGGATGTGACTTCTTTTCTTAATTATAATGCCATCATTGTGGAAGGATATAATTTGCAGTATGCTATGAGGAAACATGACTAAATAATATCTAAATAATCATTGAAAAGTAGAAAAGTCATTAAAAATAATCATTCCCTTATACACAGAGGTACATAGCAGTAGATAATTACAATTTGTTCAAATTTTCTACATTCACCTATTCCTTTATCGTAATTTTCCTTCAAGAAAATGCTGTTTCTTTTGTGGAAAAATCAATTCACCTAATTAACTATTAACCTTGTGCTAAGGCTCATTTAGAGACCCACTCACCACCAGTACTATAATTCAAATAAAAATTCATTATTTTTCAACTAAGGTGGAATCTCTAGGTTATGATTTGGATATTCTTCTGGATGTGGATCATGGCTAGTTTTCTCTTCAACAAGTGGTGGAGGAAGAATTGTTTCAATATTTTGATAGTTGCAATTATGCATAAGGAAGACAATATATTATAAGAGGGCTCTAACAGTAAAAAATTCCCGTATTTACAAAATTTAATTTCTTTTTCCTTAAAACAACCACAGACCATTCTGAAACAACACATTGTGCCCCAGAAATAACACTGTTTCTTCTTAAAGTATACACGTTAAGAACCCAAAAGAGAATTGTGACATGGATTTTCAAAACTAACTTTCCAACAACAATCCAAATAATATTTGTAGTTTTGAAATAAAGATTATTCTGACAATGCTAGGAAAATGGAGCAGACCTTCCTTCTTTTCTGTTGCCTTTTCTAATGTTTATAAACTTTTAATCTATTCTTTATTCAACCTGTGTGTTGATATTACTTACTTTTTTCAAAAGCTGTTCAGTCAAATATTTCAGGAGTTTACAAACGAACTGTCAGAAATTATCATAAAGCTGATGGAGACAGGAAAGAGACTGAGTTTGACAGATAAAATTTGAGCCTAATTTTCACTTTTTAGAGGGGTAGCTTTTGTTCACTGAGAGCTGCTGCTATACCCCTCCACAGTTGATAGTGCTTGGTCTTTTCACATCCCTTCTTCTTTTTCTATAATACACAGGGCACTTTATTCAACAAGAGAAAAGGAAAAGGAAAAGGAAAAGGAAAAGGAAAAGGAAAAGGGAAAAGGGAAAAGGAAAAGGAACAAATTTTAAAAACCAAAAGACAAACAAACAAAAAACCAAAAAATTAAAGAACAAGTCATCTTACAGAGCTAAGTGAAATGCAGATCGTAGACCCAAAGTTGTCACAAGGCATTGTAACATCTCATCAGATGCCCCTGTCCATGGCAGGAGGATTGGAACTAGGTAATCTCTAAGGTCCCTTCCAACCTAAGCCCTTTTATGATGCTATGACCAGAGCACATCTACTGGCTTACACACAAGTTTGTCATCTGGTTCATCATTATGGACTAAGAGGATCTGTGTTCTGAGATGGAAGTGCCAATCACTTGGACTAATTTAATGCACCTAAAATGTTGCACATGACACTGGAGTCAAGACCTGTTGCCTTAGCCCACATGCAAGTAAACCTCTTCTCGGACAAAAATTTTTCATTAGTGTACATGTCTAACAAGAGCCCCCAGCCCTTTGCTAATTGGTTACTTATAGCCCTCACTCTGCTCAAATTGTACAAGAGCAGCCAAACAATAAATATTTTAAATTCTAGCTCTGAAAATAGCTGATCTTGCTATCACATTCTTGTCTGTATCAACTGACAAGAAATAGTAATGACATTCCATATAATTTTGAGATAAAAACACGTTTATTGACCAACACTTTTTTACTTTTGTAACTATCTGTTTGTAAATCATGCCTTCCAACAGATGCACCCAAAGCTGCCTGTGTTATTACAACTTCATCATTTTAGAATGAGTCCTATCATTAAAAGTGTCAGACAGAGACTGTGATGCCTCACACACTAAAATAAGGCAAGAGAAAAGCTTTTATAACTTACGAAAAAAAATTAAAAGATGGTGCAAGAGCAAACACATTAAAGTTTAAATATTATCTGGTGCTGTTTTGAAGATGCACAACATGAAAGGCTTATATAACAGGAAATCTGGTACACATATATTTCAATTTTTTTTTTTTTTTATATTTCTGTGCTGAGCAAAATAACAGAAGGATATTTTCTCTGTTGTGAAGTACTCAGGCTGTTAAACTGTTAATATATTACCTGAAAGGACGACTGCTAAGAAGTAATAATTTAGCAAGACTCACCCTAGGGTGTAGTCATGACTATAAAGCACTATTAGAGAATGTTGTGGGAAATAAATAAATCAGCCATCAAAAAGACATCAGCAGGAATATCCAGTGGCTGCAGTAAAAGGGAATAAAGGAGAAAGTGACAAGTCAGTAATAATATATTTGAACAAGAAACGAATTGAAACTTCCTACTGCAATAGTTAGGAAACAGCTATTGAGATAATCAGCAAAACTAAAGACAGAGAATCAGCAATATTTGGAAATGATCTTTGGATATTTTTCTGCTCATTTGATAAGGAAGACTCGAAATATGATGACTAACCTTTTTTTTATAATTCTAAAGTAAAAGTAGAGCTTCTATCTTCTTCAGAACTGATAAAGAAAGAAGGAATGCACATTAGAGTGAACACAGAAAAGGACATGACGAAAGCTAAAGGCTTCAAACACAGAAATTATTTGTGTATGATCTGAAAGAAATTTCTGAACTTTATCAGTCAGTTTTTTAAGCAAATGTTGTTTATTCAGTACTAGAAATTATGAAAAGAATTGGTAAGGGTTGTCCGAGAGCGGGAAACAGTGAGTAATTATTTTATGGTGACAAAGAGTTATTGAAGAATGTGAAAAAGATTTCATGTATGTTGGGTAGATGATATGAAGCTATATATTAGCATATCATGAGTGAATTTTAAGAGTGGTTGAAATGATGAAGATTTATGGAGTGTTCATGGCGTTTATATGTAATACCTAAGATACAGCTTTGCTTTAATATAACAGTAAAATGTCAGATAAAGGAAGGTAAATGTGTGAATTTCCTAATTTGTTGCTCTGGCTCTTCCTTGCCTCTCTTTTCAGGTATTTTGAGGCATTCAAAGGAAAGCTACCTAATGACTGTTAAGTGGGAAGCTTATATCACTTTTATCTTTTAATAGATGGACATATATTATGATGCCAAAGTGAAATTTATATTCATTCAATAGCCAAATTTTTATCCATTTTTGAAAGAGAAAGGAGTCACCTTCAGGTTGAGCCATGTGCTTATCTTGTCATGGTTAGAGAAACTGTAAAAACTTTAAAGTAGCAGAAGCACAAAAAGGTGTCATAGAACATCAATTTGGGAATGGAAAGGTTTTAGGAGTTCTTGAGAAGCATTTTTAAAGACTAAAGATTCCAGAAAGGCTGCTTGAGGAGTTGTAGAGTCTGTTGGAAGCAAAGATGAGCTAGGAAAATACATTTCAGTCAATCAATGTATGTTTGAACCCAGTTTCCCACTACCCCATCCAATTCCAGTTTTTACAGTAAGTTATGCATAAAACAGACCATGAACAAGTGTTGTCTAAAGAAGAGGCCTGATAACTGTTAAGGATACTCTGGGAAAAAAGTGTATAAATGTAGAAAGGTATACGAGATAGAAGATCTTGGACCTGGTTCCAAAACTAAATGAGGAATATAGTTCTGCTGTGAACACTCACTAGACACATAGCAAGAAGATAGACATAAATTGATGGGTGAAAGACCTGCATGGGATTTTGGAAAAAATTGCAAAGACATCGTGGCTAATTAAAAATGGACTGTCAGTGGAGGACTGAGAAGAGAAACTGAGTTTTGTGGGTATGCAGGAAAAGGATACTCTCCCAAACACATGGTTACAGATGGTAGGAAAGTTGTCAGTCCAGAGTGCAGGATATGGGCCAAGCCCTGGAGACAATTAGTCTTACTGTAATTGGATTTACTGACAAAGAAACCTGCTGTACAGCATGTGCTACCATTTCATTAAAATAAAAGTCATCCAAACCAATAATTGGAACTTTTAGAAACATTGCAACAGTGAGATTCACAAGTGGTTCCTACGGCCTAAAACACAGAGCAGCTGGAGAGACACACAGATGTTTATATCCAGATGGATTGAAACAGCTAGAGCAATCCCAAATCTGAAATGTCAAAGAGGGCTACAACTATACTAACAAATGAAAATGCCTTGACCAACAAGAATGTTTGCAAAATGATGTGAAATACTCCCACCTATTTTAGAACATGTGATCATTCACAGAATCAGGACAAAGCATTTTCTTTCCCATTCCAAAGTACTGGTCAGCCCTGGGCATATCATCCTGCGACAGCAGTATCCTGTTGAGTCTTTTCTGTTGAAACTGTTCCTGTTTATGTACTGCAGTCACCAGAAAAAGGACTTGAATTTAGAATAACTCATTCAATACCTCAACTAACAACTAATTGTCTGGCTTTTGTAGCGTTGGCTCACTTCTCTGGCTAATGAATTACAGTAGTTTTCAAAGCCCAGCAAAAAAATTTTCATATGTACTTTGTACTATGTAAAGCAACATCAATAAAAATGTTGAAAGAGATTTTTTTGTCAGGGTAATCATCTGTCTATTTTTAGGGTATTCCAGAGGGTGGCATGATTGATGTAATGGGCTACGGGGGGGCTGCAGGAGCTGGCAGCCCCCCGGAATGGGGTCCCTGGGGCACATATCTCCACCGAACTCGGGGCGCGCGGCCCCCGGGGTGCTCTCAGCGTGGCCTGAGCCTCTGGTCACAGAAATTCAGCAGGAAACAAAGTAAGACGAAGGAACGAACTGGACCCATCTCCTTTCTGCCAGGGAAGTTTATTTGGGGTAAGGGAAGAGGGTTGCAGGGAAAGGAGGGGAAAGGAAAGCGAGGGTAGGTCAGGGGCTGGCAGCTCAGAGATGAGACCTCGAACTGATGCAGACATCAGCTTAAAAGGGAAAGGAAGGGGGTGGGGGCTGGCTCCCCCAGCGCCGTCCCGGACGGTCTGAAGGGGAGACTGGCAAGGGGTACACACCAACAGGTGTCAAATACAGCAGGATGCATATTTCAAAAACAGCCAATAGCATACAGAGCAGGGAAACAAAGGAGAGCCACATGGAATCCTAAAGAACCACATTGCTACATATGATAAAGCTCAAGCTTTTGCTTCAAAGTAGGGGTTTGGCTCTCCTGTGGTCCAAACAACTCATCTAATTGTGGTGTTTGGATATTTGGAGAGAAGCATATCTGTCCTCATCCAATTCTTCCTTTTCCCTCAAAGGATTTCCCAGCCCTTTTTTCTATTTCTTAGTCATTGCCTTCTAAGGCATGAAATCACAAGTGTACACACAGTATATTCTTATCACATTCCTGACTCAGACAGTCCAAGATAGATAAAATGAGAAAATGCCTTATTTTTACATCCCCTGCAGACTAAGGATACAGCAAAAGCCAGGTAATTAAAGATTTAGGAAGCCTTATACATGTCCTGGCAGAAAATTCGGTGTTGAGGGACTTTAGGCATCACAAAGGAAATGCAGCAGCTAAAAGGGGATTTTTTGCATGCCAGTGATGCTTAATTTGGAGTTAGTAACCTAATTGCCTCTTTAAGAATCTAAGTCTCTGTAGTAAACCTTCAACTAATATCATGTTATTCACAATAAAATCAACAGTCCTGTGGTAACTCTCATTTTAATCTCACAAGACTATCTTGAATACTCTAATATATGGGGCTTTAATAGGTTTTCCTGCTAGTCTAACAAGGTGGAGATGGTATCACAACACCAATATTATGATATAGCAGATATCACAGTTGCCTCCATTGCCATTACCAACACCTGATATCTCATCTACCTATCTCTAACAACATTATATTTTATGCTATTTTTATCACATGTTATGTATCATATTCAGCAGTGAGTTTATTATGTAATCAGAAAGTCAGCACTTTTCTAAGCATTAGTGGAACTTGTTTCTCATGCAAAACGTTCAACTTGTTGGCATACCTGTGTTATATAGAAGAGCAGTGCTCGCAAACTGAGATGAGGATAGAAGGGAGTAAGCCACGTCTTGTTAACAATACACTTAAGTGCATACTTAAAATTAAAAAAAAAAAAAAACAGAAAAAATTTCAATTTCCTGCACAGAAGAACATCACCAAGACTTACATCCCTTATATGAAACTAATTCCAGAAGCAGATGGTTGTATACAACTTTGATGGCCCTTCAGTTTCTTTATTGCAAATAAAATACTTGCTAGGTTTGGTAAAACAAAAGTAGAGCACAGCTGTCTTATTTGTGTATATTTTGACTAAGCACACATAATCAGTCTATAAATGATGTGGCACAGCTAAAATAAAACAAAAAATTACTCACAAGGTGTCATTAGTGAACATATGCCCCCAAATGAGTAGGCACAAGGTACCTGTCCTCTAGGGGCAATTCATCAAAGCAAAATAAAAGTAAACTACAGTATACTTCTCTCTAATAAGAGGAGCAATCTTTCTGACATACAAAGAAGCCTAAAGCAGGAAGGTATAATCAAAATTATAATTAACTGTCATAAGCCTTGAGCAAATGTAAAGCACTATCTGATTTATGAAACTTTGATCAGACTGTGATTAAATTATTTTTAGAGATATGCAGTATGTGTCAGATCTCAATTATCCAGAGCTATCTCACCTACAGGGAACTCTTGTTCAATTAATGCAACATTTTTTGTATGGAGTGGCTCTATAAGGAGAATTTTTGGTAGGTTTCTTCTACAAAGATACATTTTTTCCAGGCAGAAAGTGGCCTAATGATCTCATATAATCTTGTTTACTGTTCCTAGAAGATATATGAAAGACAAAACCATGATAACAAATGCTGTGTACAGGTTTCCTGGATTGGGAGAGATAAAAGTATCTTTTTGAGAGGAAAACAAATGAGTTTTCAACCTGCAAATCCTGATTGCCTGCCCTATCCTTATTACCAAGAGCAGTGAGCAGCAGCCATATCTCACATGGACAGCAGGACTGAAAGGGAATCTGTGGGGCAGAAAGGTCGAGCTACCAAGCTGGATCAGCTAATATCAACCTTACACAATGATGCAACACTGACCTGTCACATGCCTGTCATCACTCTTTAGACCTGGAACAGCTGAAGTGTACAGGATGAAGGTACTCTTCACATACCTTCTCAGACTTGTTTCACAACCTTCCTCCTTCATCACTCAGTTTTTTCCAGGGCCATGTGGCTGTGTTTCTGACAGCCCCTCAGCCTCTTTTCACTGCTTCTGGTATGTGAGCATGGTGGTTGCTCATGCAAATCCATGAGATTCATGCTGAGTGGGCCCCAGCCAAAATTACTTCACATTAAAAAAACAGGAGACAGTTAATTAATATGACAGAGGACCCTATTTTACTACTAAAGGTCACCCTGTTTACATTTGGTTTCATTTCAAGATTTTTTAAGCAAAAATGCTGATTTTGATGAAAATATCATTAACTTCTTAGCGTTAAATAGTAGCATCTTTTTCAGGTAAGAATTATGAATGGGCTGCACGATGTCAACTCAGAAGGTAGATTTGTACAGAACAGACATACAGAAAAGACTGCTATGCCTAAAACCTCCCAACCTCTTGTTCCCAACCTTTATTGTACTCACAGCACAAAAGCAGAGTTTCCTATTCTGCTCAAAGGCTACTTCCCCACACACTTTCACTTCTAAAGAAAAGTTTACTTTATCTCTTCACATATGGCAGACACTTTTTTATGTTCTAGTTTTTAAACATATTGTTTTACTATGAGTTCCAATGCTAAGTGCCATCTTAAGTAGAAGAAAGAGCTACTGTGAAGAAAAAAACAAACCAACAAACCCATAATAAAGACCATTTGCAACAATCTATATTACTTTCCTGATTCTCTTGCATCTTCCCCAAACCCTAACTTCTTGTCTACATATTTTTCCTGGTGGATTCTCTGCACCTAAACTTGTCGGCACTAAAGTGTTTAGTTGATTTAATTTTACTGCCAGAGCTCTACCTCTAAAAGTCTCTTACTGATTTTTACTGTATTTGCAAAGAAGTGCTTTTTCCAGTCTCTCTTATTTCAATGAGCAATATATGCTAAAGTGTCAAGTCTTGGTATATGTACAACTCTGCTAGGGCTTTATTGGCCTCACTGCATCATAAAGTAGCTGGAAAATAAGCAAAGTAGTTGAGAAAGCAAAAGCTACCAGGGTAGACCAAATATGCCTTCTTTTTACTTTACATAGTTACTGGCAACTAGTCCTAATCACCTTCTCCATTATCTTTTCTGGATTTTCATCTTTCATGAGCAGGTGCATCCATTGCCAATTGGGAAAACAATATAGATCTTGTTGCTCATTTTCACAGAATCATAGAAACATAGAATGGGTTATGGGACAGAAGGGACCTTAAATATCAGCTATTTCCAACCAGACTAAATGCCATGCACTAGACCAGGTTGCTCAAAGCCCCATCCAACTTGGCCTCGAACACTTCCAGGGCTGTGGCATACACAATTTCTCCAGGCAATCTGTTCCAGAGCTTCATAACCCTCACAGTAAAGAATTTCTGCCTAATGTCTATTTTAAACCTACTGTCTTCCAGTTTAAAGCCATTCTATCTTGTCCTATCCATGCCCATCCTTGTCCAAAGTCCCTCTCCAGCTCTCTTGTTGGCCCCATTCAGTTGCTGGAGGGCTGCTATAATGTCTCTCCTGAACTTTCTCTTCTCCAAGGTGAGCAACCCCAACTCTCTCAGCTTGTTTGCATGGGTGTTCCAGCCCTCATCTTCATGCCCCTCCTCTGGACTCCATCTCAACATCCTTCTTATTTTTCACAACATCAGTTAAGTTCTCCACACTTCTAAGAGTATTTGTTATTGGGATTCCAGAGACTGCAAGACTGGATTCATGTAGGAAAAGGGAAAAGGGTAGCTGGGCAGCCTCACAAAGCCATCTGCAGCATGGAGTCAGGGGCATTGCCAGTATCAGATCTGGTTGGTCAGTGGATGCCACAAGCCAGAGCCTATCCACTTCATTCCCCACTTAGCTATATATCTAGCATTTGATAGTTTTTTAGCTATTCTTATTGGCTTATCAAGAGTGGATTTTAGAAGTTTTGATGCCTCATTTCGTTTCAAAGGCAGTTTCTTTGCCTTCAAAGTACAGAAATCATTAATTAAGAATATTGCCCTCTTAGACACCTTTATCATTAATTATGAATGAGAGCAGTCAAATATTCTATCCTCATAATAATGCCAAGATTAGATTAATATCAACTCTGAACTCTAGGATGCCCTCCAAAGTTCAGAAACAAAAGAGGAAGTAAGAAACAAGAAGTTTTAATGGAAAGGAGAATCTTCTCTGTGAGCTGGCCTAAGGTAGATAACAACAGGTTTTTCAGAGCATCATCTGTCTCAAAATTTGCTCTCACACTGAATAAGCTGCACTAGTTCCTATGGGAGGAACTCTGAATATTCATTAAATGAGTATCTATTTTGTGACTTCCTGGCTTAATTTTTTGCTCCATAGGTTTTCTTTTGCCGGTAGACAAAAGATCTGGTCACAAATCTACAGAACTAGACTCAAGAATATGTAATCTTGTTCTTTTAATATATTGTAAAATGTGGCCTATCCAAATCAATAGACTTTCTATGGAAAACTCTGAACTTCAATGCAAAATCAAGCAATTTTCCACAGTTATTTACAAGTAAAATAAACAAACACTGAAAATTACAGAAGCAGATTATATTTCTCAACAGTAGGCTGTGTCTTTCCATGGAAGGCTTCTCTGTCCTGTCTCAGCCTTATTATCTGCACCAGGTCTGCAATACCAGAGAAAGAGAGATGGCAAGAGGAAGAGGTAGAGAGAAAATCCCTCTGCATACTTGATGTGCTAACTCTGATCTATGTAACATTGCCTGCATTAAGGACACTAGATGAACAGTCCTATTAGCTTCAGTTAGAAAGCCTAAAATGGTGGTTTTCAGGGTCAACTGACTCACCTTGGTCATATTAATAAACTATTTTAATAAATATGAATTATGTATATGACTCCCAGATAAAATATATATTACAATGCTACATGCAATAACCTTATCTCAGCTTAATAGTGACATGAGGTAATAACCATATGGTTATGAAAAATACATTTTAAACTTTGAAACTCTTGATTAGATTTAGCTGGTTTTTAATGGCACATTTTTTTTATTATACAGATAATTTTTTTTTCATTAGGTATTACTTTTGGACCAAATTAAGACTGTATGGTGACTTTAATCTCACACTTCTGATTTTAAAATTATTAGAATTCTTGTTCTTGTAAGGGTAAATTGAGTTTAATTTGGAAGCCTTGAATCCTTACAATGGAAGTAATTGCAAAATTCCTGTAAAGTTTTATTTCTTTAAATTATTGATAGATTTCCTGCTTTAGGAGTCTTATTCTCTCCCCACAGAATTAAAAAGTAACTGAGAATGCATGCTTGTGTATTCTATCCCTAGATGGGTGAAAATGTAAATTATGTGAAATAAATATTTTTCGTGATTACTGTTTGCTTGAATAGCAGACTGACAGATGCATCTGGACAGTGAAAAGCGAGTAGGTTGCTCTGACCCATGAACTGTGCTGCCGAACCAGGGAGCAGGAAAGTCAGTGTGATCCCTGACTTGTCAGGCTCTGTTTCCCCATTTAAAGCTGAAAGCACAAACATCCCAAGTCCTGGATTTGCTGGGCTCCCTTTGCACACTCCTCGCTCCCTGCAGGGATAACCAGGGAGTGGTGCAGGGCATCAGAGCCACACGGAGCCTGCACAGGGCGGGTGGTTAATCCATCCCTCACCTGGGGCCGGGCTGCCTTCTGCCAAACCCTCCAGTGATTGCTCATCCTGCTTCTGCTTCTGATAGCCCTGCTTGACCATTTCCTGAGACAGTGTTCACAATATGTTGTCTGTACAAGTACTGCAAACAAAATAATATTTAAGAAGCTAACTTGATTACCATACAGGCAGAATTTAGATGAGATTTCAATCTGTTTTAATTCTATAGACACAGAGAAAGACTCTACTGCTTTACTCTCATCTATAGTGACGCAGAAAGGATGAATACAGATGCTAAATTTTGTAGAGGACCCAGTGTCTAATTAATATAAGTTAAGTAATGATACCCATTCTTTGCCCAAAAAATAAATATTGTAATTTTGTGAAGAATATGTAGTCTTGGTCAAAGAAAGCAAATATATTCAATACCTGATTTTAATACAATAAAAATCCTTAACTCAGGAGCTATGACAAGGTTCTGCATGGAAGAAAATAAATTATTATACCAACAGTTAGCATACTGTCCTGCCCTGAAGAAATAAATCACTGCTTACACTGTATTTTACTTTACAGTATTAGAAGAGTTGAGAGGAATTTGATCAATGGAAAAAGGCAGCAGACACATTGCTTGTGACATTGGTGGAGTGTCACTCAGAATATTTGCTCAATATATATGATTTTTCATAATCTGTGTTTCATTATGCTTTATTAGCATAAAAGTTTCACAAAATGTTCCAGTCCCTCTCAACTGTTGCCAAGTTAAAATTCTCTCACTTTTTGCAAGGTTCTGACATTGAAAAAAAAATATTCGGTGCTTATTCTTGTGACCACACTTAGTCCTGTCATCATTTTCACAAGAGCACACAGTAAAGCTTAAGACACAAAAAAAAAGTCAAAACTATGTGGATGAAAGGAGCTATGAGCATATAAGGTAAAAAAATGGGGGCAGGGGGAGAGGACAAACTAATCAAGCACAAAGAACATAACCAGAGGAGAGATGGTGAAGACTTCTTAAAATATGGTGCAAATATCCAGGGACTTTACACTCAAAAGGACAAAGAGTCAGTTTTTGTGATTGCTTAAAGAAAATAACTTTTAACCAGACTAGATTGCCCAGGCATCCTGAATTTTCCCTTCAGGTGCTGAGTATAGTCTATCAAGAACTTCCCCTTTCCCATGACACTCCTTTTGGCTTCTTCCTGTATGCTGCAAATGTCCTTTTCTTCTGCAGTCATGGTCAAACTTCCAGAAATACAGAAATCTCATAAGGACAGTCACTGCACATTCTAGTTGCTCCTCTATATCTTACATATCTGCACTGTGATCTCCCTCCTTGCCAGAAATGCATATTCCTATCACCTGGTATATTTTTAAAACAATTTAACCAGTCAGTTTAAATGATGATTAACCTGCATGGGAAAACTGAAATCACTGCCTAAGTTCCTTAAAAGTTTTTTTGTGAGGCATGTTTCCAGAAGCATAGGAGAAGTCCAGGACGTTTTATTAACAAGACCATTTTTACAGGCATTTTTCCATACCTTAAAAACATGCAATTAGCAAATTTCCCCTTCACATTGACTCACTTCAGGTAGGTTATGTTGATTTATGTAATTGTACATACATGTCTACTAAATTTGTTCTTTGTTTAATTGATTCTGGTAATTTTCTTGGAGTTATTCAGGGACTTTTCAATGCTGAGTATAATGTGTGCATGTCAATTTAATCTTACTTTAGACATCAAAGACATTTGCTCACCTCTATTTCTGACTGCAGTTGATTGAATCTAAAATTAGTGGCTCAGTCTAATTTGATCTGTCTGATTTCTTTCATTTTATGTCCTTCAAATCCTCCTTTGAAAGCTACTGACTAAAGTAGCATTAAGTAATTCACATTGTATTTTATAACCATGAATGTGATATAGCCACATAACAGAGCCAAATTTGAGTGTAAAAATGTTTTGGTCAATAAGATAGAAATGTTTTGAAAGACTAGCATGGAAGAGTTATCATTAGTCTCTTTTGAGGGAAAAAAACCCAAACCACCTCTTAAAACAAATAGCAGCATTTTTTTACTCACTTGTTGTTCATCTCTAATCCACATCTAGCTCATATATATTCCAGCCAGCAACAACGTATGCAGTCTGTCCCTTTATCACGGCAGACATCAAACACAGCATTTTAAGTAAGTGTTTAGACTACAAGCAATTCTTTTTAGTCAGCTTCTTAAAAGCTCCTAAATTTCACTGAACACCACTGATAAGCCTTCCATATGTTTGGTGATGTTGTTGCCATGGCTTCTGGCATGATGACATTGGGATATGAAGACATCCAGAAATAACAGTTTTGGGGGTGATTTTCTGATAGCATCTCTAATTAATTGATGTTCCTGTTCATGAGAGGAAGCTACTTGTACTGCAGGCACATGCTGAGTGGGATTCCACACAGGCTTGCCAATTCACCTGACTCATGACCCGTGTCTGCTCCAGTCTTGGCACCAAAAGATTTGTGACACGCTGTGTGTTGATCTGTGCAAGAGATATCTCTGATAGATAAAATTATGCTACAGTTACAATGCTCATTTTGCATCACTGTGACCAAAAATAGGCTAAGAGCAGATTACACTCACTGACTGCAGTGTTTATAACACGAATCAACAATCTCAGAAAAGTCTGATGTTATACCCCTGTGGTAATGTTAATAATGGACAACATGCATGATTTAAGTAAATCATATATAAATTTTAAAAAGTAATAACTGTTAAAGCTCTGGTTATTAATGCTAGGATAAAAGAAAATAATACAGATCAAGTTTCCAACTTTGATATTTTATACAGGTAGGGTGCCAGTCAAGGGTGTGAAAAGTCATAAAATAACCTCATCATAGAGGAATCAAGATATATTGTAAACCTAAACAAACCTAAGCCCAGGGAGAATTCTAATAATGATTTATGGACAAAATTGGCCTGGATATATTAGGATGAATGTACAATTTTTCATACTTTGTCCTATGAAGCTCAACTTCAAAGTATTTTTAAGTTAATGTATCTCTAACTGGGAAACAAAAAAGTGATTTTCTTTCTTGAGATAAATCTGAGGGACTCCCAAACAAGACAGAAGAACTCTGAATCCATCTTCCAAAATTACCTTTAATGCACATTCCATCAAAATAAATACTCATGTTACAAAGGTTTGCTCTTTCTATATATTCTTTCCACTGTATTTCTAGATATTTTTGACAGGGTGACAGAATGTCTATCTTTCGCCTTTCCTTTAATTTTGATAAAAATTCCATAATAAACTATTGTGAAAAAACCTCATGTAGAATTTGCATCAGATGATGTCTGAGGAGTAATGGCAAGATATGCTTGTAACAACATAGACAAGCTCTTCAAGTCCTAAATCACTCACTTAGCATAAAAAAAATGTCTTGCTTGACTACTGGATAATTGCATCTCACTTAGAAAAGGCACTTTAATGTATCAACAATGCACGTGTTGACATCTGCCAAGGTAATTTTGATGCAGTCTTTTATAATTATTCATTTTCATGAAATACACATAGACTCAAAGTGTGCCTTACTTTCCTTAGAGAGAGCAATAATGGAAACCTAACAGCATCTTGAAATGCTTACATTGTCACGATAGAAATTGTTCAGGAATTAATATAGGCATCAAGGGAAAGAGACAGGATACTACACCTGAATTTCAACCATGCTAGGAATCCCTGGACTTTTGTGCATATAGGCTGAACTGTGGATGCTATTTAGCTGTCTCCTAAATGTACAAATGATGTATTTCCCAGATAAAAACATCCATCTTGAAAATGGAGTCTCAGAATAGATTTCTAGGCATCTTAGGAGGACCAAATGATTGAAGAGATGAGTAATGACACTAAGAAAAAAACAGTCTTAAAGTTCAGTATGTACTACCTCAGCAGAGAGCCCCAAATGCTTCTGAGACAGATAAGCAAGGGTAAAACTGACTTCTTCTGAATTTACTAAAACCGATCTGGAACTTGACTAAACGGATGCAGAAGCCATGCTTAAAATATTTGAGAACCGCTGACTGCTGATCAAATTGATCTTTTCCACCTGTCAGCTAGTCACATACTTCTATTAGACCTTGATGATTTACTAGAGTTTACGTGAAAAAGAAAAAAGTTAAAAATATGAGTATTTCTAAGGGAATGATCCTGAGAGGGAGACTACCTGAAAAAAATTCTATGATGATTTATCCTATCAGGAACTAGAATTGGTTTTAGATATCAACTCAACAAAGATGGAAGGAGAAGGAGTGAAGCAGAAAAGTTTGGTAAACAAATCGCTCAGGAAAAGAAGTAATAGTCTGTGAAACAAAACTTTGATGATATAGATAATTGTATCCAATCAGTTCAATGATTAGCAGTTGAAGAACTGAACATTGTTAGAAAACTGTGCATCCTTTTCCTATGAGTTGTATAAACCAACTCAGCTTTACAGTTTCCTGTATTAAATATAATTTTGAGCAATGCCAAAGTGCTAGAATGGAAAAAAAAAATATATAATTAATGCAATATTGGAGGTTGTTGTCACCAAGAACACAGCTTTTGCTACTAAGCTAATGGTCAGCAGCAGTTATTCTATTTAATCGAAGCAGACAGATAGATTCATTTTTAAAAGTATCATTATAATTTGCTGCTTTCAGTGGTACAGCCAAAACTTCAGAGACTAATGGTCATAGTACATTTTCATCTGGTTTGTGTTTTAAAAGGTGAACACATGAGTGGGATAAAAATACAGAAAGTAAAATTCTTCCTTTGGTTTGTGCTGTCCCTATGACATAACAACATCCAGAAAATGCCAGCTCTTGCCCCTTCAGTCAGCTACTGAGCCCAAGAACAGCACTCTACAAAAGGCAACATTTGTGCCACTGAATCTGAAGCTGAGAATCTGTTAAGATATGACATTTCTTTTGCTTACCTGTGACTTAAGAACATCTATTTCTTCATATACTGAAGGAAACAGTGTAAGACAGAGCATAAACTAAATTACATTCCATTTCTCTGCTCAGAAGCATGTTTTATAAGAGTAATGGCTGGTGACACTATAGACTGTGATAGTGAATATGAAGTATTTTTCTCATGTCAGTACAACCATGAAGGAAAAATATTGTTATGCTTTTAAAACCTGTCCAGTTAGTGTGTGCATAAATTGTAATGGTTTACAGTACGTGGGCATCCACAAACATATACAACCTGAATGTCATCTTCACAATATTATCCCCCAATTTAAAACACTTATTTTCTCTGAATCCCTCTTTATTTGATTTACCTCCTGCACATTTCTTTTTATGATTAGCTGTAACAAAAATAAATCTGCAGTAGTAAAGAAAACATTTTGCTGCAGCATAGTAATTGTTTCTGACACCTTCTGTCTGAGGCAGATGGATGATCTCAAAGAAAGCAACTGAAGAAAGAGTTTATAGGATAGACCCTCCTCTAGCACACAATGAAGACACTTCACTTTTCAATGCTGAAAATGCTGATTTCATATGGATACAGCAATCATTAACAGTATAAAGAATGCTTATTTCATGTTATTTCTGGTGTCTAACCCTTGTCTATGTTCACTGAAAATAAATTCTAGTCAAAATATTACCAATGATAATCAAAATATCACTACATGCTTGCACTAATTATTATCCTATCGTTTTGAAAATATTTGAACAGAAATAAACATTATTGGCTCATTTAATTGATTATACACCCTATGAGAGGAGGGAGTAGTATGTTTTCTGCAGAGCCACAGGCTAAAACATATTTAAACAAATCATCTGGCAAATGCTTAACTAATAATCATTTACACTCAGAGGCACTGGGATTGATTCCTCAATCTGTGGAAAAACGAAGTAGAGAATTACTTGGGCAATGCATTTGCAGTTACTCCATTGCCCCGTGCTATACAGCAGTGTTGCAAGCTGCTCTCCAGCTCCAGGAATTTAGTAATGGTGATTGTGTTAAAGCAAACAAACAAAAAAAAAAAGTTTGAACATGTCTGGTTGAATCAGCATGACTGGCACTCAGAAGGAAATTTTGGCCTCCAGCCTTGGGCACTGTGCCAAGTTCCAACAACTCAAAGAAGGCCTCCTGCAGGTGAAGGTTTGGCTTTTGGCTTGTGCAGCAGCTTCAAGGTGGTGTTGCAGAGGTACAGTGGCATGTCAGCTATAGCTGACAGCTTCTCATGGAGGAAAATGTGCTTTCCATAAGTTTCATTTGAACTCTTTTCAAACACACACCCACTCGCACAAATCTAGATTACTCTCCCAATTAATATGGAATATAGCCTGCATAGTAGTTTTTCAAGCATACAGCATTAATCCCACAGATTAGGAAGGGATAGAAAATTAAGAACAGATGTTTCATAGCCATGCTGTGCTAATGATGACTGAATTAGTGCCAAGAGAGCTAATATATCCACAGGATATCCAATACTGCCAAGCCTGGGTACTCAATTACCTTGTACACGACATTATGTTTCCAGATCCAAAACCATCTTATTCAGAGCTCTGGGATTTCTTCACAGCAGTGCATTGCACTTTATGGACATCTCTAGTGTCTCTTGAGATTACTATCTGTTTCCCTCATTCCACCATCTGTGCTGTGCATGGTCTTCTGCATCAGGAAACATTTCAGCAAGCAAGGTGAGTTGCACCATTATGAGCTCAACTAACACCAAAAGGAACACCTTTGAAATAGCAGTTAACATCTTAAAAGTTGTTTTTAGTTCACTGCAACTAGGAGCACATAAAATCTAAAAAGTAATAGAGCCAATTATCCTATTGTTTAAAGACTAGCAAATATGTCCGGAAAAAGATAGATTAAATAACATGGGATAATTTCTTAAAGAGGTTTCATAGAAAATGAATTAAAATCTTCAACTAGCTGTAAATCAGACAGTGAGATGTCAAAACATGGCACAAAACTGACATCCTTCAGAGAAATTTTATTTTTTCACAGGGTGTTAGAACTAGGATTGTGATCATATTAAGATTATCCCTTCTTTAAAAAGGGAGAGAAAGGCAGGGGGTGGGGGAGGGGGAGGAAAATATTGCTGCTAGGAATATAATAGAGAGATTAAAAAAAATGATGTGTGAACAGTGATGCACGCCAAAGAAAGCATAAGTGATGAAGATATAAATACTTTAAAAGGGTGAAATGGAAACAATACAGTTTTAGAGTCAAAACACTGAATCTACATCTCTAAAGTGACAGAGCTTTATGCTTCTTTTAAAAAGCAACAAGTAATGATTGCCACTACTTGTTAGTCTAAGAAGTAATGCTGCAGACAGAAAATAAACAACTAACCATTGCCTAAGGTACATTCCTACACAGAGAAGGAAAAAAAGCCTCTGTGTCTCCTATATTTTGAGAAAAATTGGCCTGGTGATTTCTTACAATGACATTTTTCTGAAATTGTTTTCCAGAAAACATAAAATTATTTGTGCTTTTATTAATTTTTTTATTGTGTTTGTTTTGCATTTTGTGAAACTGCACCTGTTAAAAAAAAATACTGCCCAAATTCAATGTTTTGAATTTTCAGCAGAAGTTATTCTGAAATAATACTACAGAAAACCTTACAATCTAGAAATCAGTATATCTCATAGCAGCACATTTTCTGCAGGCAAGTTAACACAAAAAACTCAACAGAATACATCTCCTGGAGATAGTACAAAATAGATTCAACAGCAATATGAAGCAAAGTAGGTTTTCAGCAGCAATAATGAACACACATTGGAATTAATAACAGTGCTTGCATGAGAGACTCTTATATGATCTTCAGCTACTTAATACCAAAGAATGATATTGCTTATCTACATACATCTTTAATGCCCTTTGAAATACCACAGTCTTTCAAACACTGAGCTGTTGTTTATTCAGATAACTATTTTTTTTTCATATTAGGTGGGACTTCATACCAAACACAATATTAATTATCTTTTCACAGAATCAAACAAAATCACAGAATGTTTGGGGTTGTAAGGGACTGTGGTGGTTTTAATTGGCCCAAAACATCAGTGAAGTGTTTTTAACATCTAAGAGAAATTTAAACCCCTCAGAAGCTGTTGTAGTAGGTCTGGGGAGGTGTCTGAGGGGTGGGGTGTGGCACAAAGATGGCTCCTGTGTGTCCTGAGTGCAAGTTCTAAAAGTTTTTACATCAAGTCCAGCAGAGCCAATCTCTGATGGCTCTGAAGGTGATGAACATGCTACCGGCCAAGTTTGGGCCAATTGGAGGTGCTAGTTACGCCTCTGTGAAAACATATTTAAGAAAAATTCAAAACAAAGCAAACACGCACTTCTTTCACTTCTTTATAGTTGGAGGAGGAGGAGGTAGTAGTGAAAATATGTAGAAAGAGAACAGCATGGAGACGCCAAGGTCAGTGAAGAAGGTGGGGGAGGAGGGGCACCCAGTGCTGGAGCTGAAAACCCTCTGCTAGCCACAGTGAAGGCCATGGGGGGGCAGGAGGTCCCCCTGCAGCCCATGGAGTCCACAGGAGTGCAGAAAATCACCCACAACCCACGCCAGAAGAGCAAGTAAATGCCTAGAAAAGACTGTGAACCAGTGAGAGTCTCATCTAAGAGTTAAAACTGCAAAGGCCTTGCAAAGGAGAGAAAGGCCTTGCTCCTGGCATGGAAGCAGCCTGGCCCCGGCTCAGGAGAGTCTGCACAGCACCCTATGAACAAAAAGACTCATGTTGCAGCAGAATTTCGGGCGGGATGTTGCTCATGAAATTGGACCCACGCCAAAGAAGTTCTCAAAGGACTGTCTCTCGTAAAAAAAACCCCCTGGCTAAGTAGAGAACCTCTTTTCCTGATTAAATTGACCAGAGGACCCCTCAACCTGCCCCCTGTCTGTGTTGCTAGTTTGGAAAGAAAGAAAAAGGGGGAGGTGAGTGCAGAGACTGCTTCGTAAGAGAGTGGGGGTGAGAGCAGAAAGGAAAACTGTCTGGAGAGAGAGAGAAATAAGTAGAGATAAAGAGTATTTGTAGTAAAAGAATTGTGGTGATGAGTAAATTTGAGAATCTGCTCTGTAGACTGAAAAGAGACCCCACACCCTGCCCCCCCACCACCCGGCTTGTTGACTATAAAGAAAGAAAGGGGGTGAATACTACAAGTTCATAAGAGGGAGGGGGGAGTGAACCAAAACTGTATGAAAAGTTTATTTTTGTCTGCATTTATCCTCCAACTCTGTTAGGTAATTAAACACTTTTTGCAACTTTAAGCTTAGAGCCTGGTTGCCCTCTTTTCGTGCGTCCTCCTAGCAATGTCCTGTCGAAAAAAACCATGACAGGGACTTCTACAGGTCACCTAGTCCCATCTCCCTGCTAAGGTTCACCTTGAGCAGCTGCAGATGCTGAAAGTGATTAGAATAGCATTTCCCAACAAACAGAGGGGAGTAGATCAGTACCTCTCTCCTAGGCATCGAGATGCATTGCAATATGGGAGTTGTATGTCTCAGTTAATTGTGAAGCAACTTTATTTAAGGTTACCACACCATTTATATCACTAAGTATCAGCTGGCATAAATGTGTAATGCAAATATTAGAAGTCATATATTTTGCTAAGTATATGTATTTTTATTAGTTCTACTTACCACTCTTGACTATTAGGATCAGGTGAAACCTCGATTAGCTTAATTTTTTATGGACTGAGATTGTAGATGCTTCAAATTGCAAACTATTGTAATTAGAGAAACCTATTATAAATATTCTAAAAAGAAAGGCCAAGCAGACTATAAACTAACTGAGCAAATAAAAGTATATAAAAGATAAAGTACTTGCAAGAAAAGGGTGATTTTTATTTCCTAAGTAAGACCTGGAGTACATTAATTGTGGTAATGAGATTGGAAGAACAGGCATATGCACACATGTAATACCAGTGCTCACATCCAACTCTGCAAATAAATAACAGCACAGTGGTTCTTTTGATATGACACAGAGGATATGTTTGAAGACATAAAGGTAAAAGATAATCTGTGAAAGAAGGAAATATTGCTGTGCTTATAATCAAAGTAAAAATAGAATTAAAATAAAACTTCTCTAAGACAACCTGATAGCTACAAAATACACTTGGTACTCAGTAAAAATACATCAGGTATAAGGCAAGGTATGGGCATACATAACACAAAGCAAAGAATGTTTAGAGAAAAAGTTATTTTTATTGAGCATTTAAAACCTCAGGGAAAGAAAATAATAATTAGTGTATAGGAAACCATTAAAGACTGTATAAAATTAATAAGGATGGTTGTGGAAAATCAGTTAATAATATAAAGGTAATAATATAAATAAAAGATATATAATAAAAGGTTCTTCTACTTACACAGTCATGGAAAGGAAACAAAAGAAGGGAAGTAATGGGATATTCTGGAGTTGGAAACTGACTTGGTTAATATGACTAGGGGAAAAAAAGGAAAAATAAAAAAAAAGGTGAAAAGGGGACAGAAACCAAGTGGAGGAAGGAAAATATTAAAATCCTTCCCCATTGTGCACTGAACAGGTAATTAGACAATTAGAGCTATACAAAGCAGTGAGAGCTCCAGGCTCAGGGGAATTATGGTTTTTAGAGTTTTGCAGAAGGTAGGCAGAAAGATGGGAAATGCATTGGCCAAATTCAATAGCACACCAAGAGCAAGGAGTACGGGAGGACTGGAGAGCACATAGTGTCACCCTAGGGTTCAGGAATGGAAAGAAGAGGGTGTACAAAAATCTTAATACCTATAGGAGAGATGCCATAGACATGAGGGCACCTGAAAACCCAAAAGAGCTGCTCTTGTAAAACCAAAAACATGCAAGTCAGTCAGTGGCAGCCAAAATGGTTTTATATACCAAAAATCACAGCTGGATTCAGATACAAAGGTAAAATAGTAAATATGATGCCTCCATATTAAATTAAAAAAATATTGATGTGCCTCAGAAGAGATTAAATTACAGACATATTTTAGACAGTGATTTCAGTCTCTGCAGGACCCTTTCTGCTTGTAATATTACTTTTCAAAACAAAAAAGAGAATTTCCACACATGGATTTCTCTCAGTTATGCATTTTCACATATGTAAGTTCATCATTAGATTTTTTGTGGTAAAGCTACATTAGCAATCACAGAAATTTAATTCAGTTCATGTCCCAAGTATGGTTCATAAACAAACCAACTGGGGCCAAGCGTAGCTGTAGCAATGTGATCTCCATGTGGTTTTTCCTTTGTTCCCCTGCTCTGTATGTTATTGGCTGTTTTTGAAACATGCACCCTGCTTTACCCGAAATCTATTGGTGTGTTCCCCTGCCTGTCTTCCCTTCAGACCTCCCGGGATAGGCTCCGTGGGAGCCAGCCCCTCCCCTTTCTCTTCCCTTATAAGCCGATGCTTGCGTAAGCTCGGGGTCTCCATCTTCAAGCTGTCAGCCCCTCCGACCTACCCCTGCTTTCCTCCCCTTCTTCCCTTCCCTTCAACCCCCGCCCTGAAGACCTAATAAACTTCCCTGGCAGACCGAAGATGGGGTCCAGTATGTTCCTTTGCCTCACCTTCTGTTTCCTGCTGGATTTCTGTGGCTGGAGCCTCATGCCATGCTAAGCACGCCCCGGGGGCCGCCCGGCCCAGACTTTTTGTGAAGATACGCACCGCAGGGACCTCGTTTTGTGAGGCTGCTGCCTCCTGCTGCCCTCCCACAGCGAGAAACATCACTTAGCTGTGCAGTTGTAAGTATACACTAAGCACACTTAAGTTTCTTTTTTTATATATGGAAGTATTTGCTACTGAAAAGTACAGAATTCTGAAAACATTAGAGCTTTTGAACAACTTCATTCATTTAGATGTCAAGAAAACAATTATATAAGTTTACTGAATAGAAATTAGATCAAGTGGTTACTTAAATGTCTGCCTAACTTAGCACTTTACTGAAACAGAGTGAAATTTTCTGTGTTTAATTTCTATCATTATAAACCAAAAAAATAATTCCATTTTTTCCTTTCTGTTTTTGTCTGAAGCATAAGTGAAGTCTGTAAGGCTGTTGGCTGTGCCCTTGGCTTTGGATTGCAATTTTCTAGAAAGAGCCATTGGGGGCACCTGGATCATGGGCCCCTCATCTAATTCAGGTCCTTTTGATTTTGCCCCAGTGTCGGCAGGAGTTTCTAAACTTTACAGATTATGCATATAGCATTGCACATCTGCAGACCAAATGGAGATTATCAACTCGAATACCAGAGGAAACAGGATTCAGGGCACTGAAACCAAGTGATCCTTCCAAAAAGTACAATTTGTTTAGAAGGAGAAAGATCAGGGCCCTGATACAAAAATGCTTCCTAGTTTGTTTAAATTAAGTAAGATTGAGATTGAAGAAATGTGACACTCACTCACTGCTTTTGTATGCATTGCAAATTTGAGTGTGGGCTCTTGTGTGATTTAAAAGCTGTGTAAAATTAATGTCAATACTGTTGAGAAAATACTAAGAAGCAGAACAAATTAATTAATTTTTAATAGTTTTAGTTTATGGACTGGTAAATTGTTTCAGTATATTACACAAAGTATATGGTGATGATGAGACTGGAAGCAGAATATTATCCCAGAGACTCAAGTAAAATCAGTCGCAAAGCAGAACACACACCAACAAAAAGAGTTTAAAGGTCATTATGGGCAGTACTTTAAAAGACTGAAAGTGCCTATTTAAGAATACACACCACTTCTGTTTAGTTTATATAGATATATATTACAGGACTGAGTTATGCATAAATGACAAGTCACTGGTGGACAGAACAATTTATAAAATAAATATACCTTTGCATAAAATTTAACTACACCTAATAGCATTTGCTCAAGAGTTAACTGCTTACAGCCCAGTTAAAAAGAACTTATTGCAGAACTGTCAGTGACAGTCATCTACTGTCATATCTACTGACATTTATCGCAGGAGTTTTTACAAGCCTGTGCAATAATCAGGAAGATAGATACATAGTTACAAAAAGAAGTTACGTTTTCCTTCCGCAGCTTCAACAGAGAAAAGGTATCTCCTGAGTTTAGGAGAAAGAAATTGATGAAATCTCTTTAAGAATACCCTTCCTCTTCTAACTCTTCAGGAGAGCTTGTCCTTTGCATTGCCTTGGGAGGAGGGTGAAAGAGAGGTCTCTATTTGATTAAGTAAACAGAAGGCTTCATTGGGAGTTTCTAGCCTTTAACAACCCCTGAGGTGGCACCTCATCCTTTTTCCCTGGGTGGCACGTTTTGTGCAAGCAGCTGTGCCTTGTCTACTCCTCCTCCACTGGAGCTTAACAGCGTTTGTTTGCATATCTTGATACCCTCAGGGTTCAGTTCTCTCTTTGGGATAAGGAGAGGTTTTTTTCATTTCAAACTTAGAACAGCCTGAATAGAGCAGGCAGTTTTTAGTCTCCTTTTAGAAATTTATACATCTATGAGGCTTTAAGAGATTTGGGTCACCAGAATTTAAGAGATTCTTGGTGCTCACATTTTCCCCTGTTCCTCAATCCACATAAAGTAAGGGCATTGGAGATACACCTGTACACTCATATATGTCACTTGTGCAGCCTCTTTTCAGGTACAGGCACAGCCACAGTTCAGTTCAGTCCACCCACAAAAGTTGTCCACACAACCATGACAGTTAAAAGCTGTACTTGTGAATGCAAATTTTGATTAGAAACAGAAATGTTATTTCAAAATTGCATATTGCTCCAATATGCACAGGAACACATGAGCTCTGGACACATATCACAGCATCCTTGAACTGTAGGAGGCTTCTGACTTTGAGCAAATTTGTGGAAAAAGGAAAATTTTATGGTTACAGAAACAGCAATAAAAAACGCAAGTTATTCCTCCCCTGAGGGAAGCAATACAAATAAATGACTTGTCACTTGTAAGTAAAGAATTTGTGCACAGATACTAAACAGAATGATACATACCAATAAAAATAAATGAAGAAAAGTAATGGCCAAGATATGAGACCTTGAGGGAAAATCCCAGTAAAGATACAGAAATTTTAAGCCATTTATCAATAAAAGGAGAAATTTAGAAAAGAGTGGCCAAACACACAAAATCATGCAGCTTTCTCTATGTTACCTTTTTGTTGTGGATATGTGCATGCAGTCATACAGTGTTAGTTCCTGCATGACTAATCATATCAGTCTTACATCACTTACTGACTGAATGAGTTCTACTGCAAATGAGAGAATATGACTGCTTGAAAATATAAATTGCTCTCAACACTTGATGCTCACAACACTTGGGATGCGACTGATATTTGAGCTCGATTCTTCCCTAAATGTATGCTATATTTGGTTGCACACAAAAACTTTTCATCAATAAACTAAATAGCAGAAACTTACACTTTTGTACTCGTGTCTCTTGTGGCAAGTTGACTAATTCTACTCCTTTGGAAGAATGAATTTTTGAGAGAAATAAGTCTTGTTTGAAGATGTTACTTGCACACACATGCCTTAAGTGTGATGGCAAAAATTATAGATATCTGAACTAATAACAGAATAATTAGGTCAAATCAAAGCACAGAAAAAAATCACTGTTACAGAAAATGTCTTAATTACTAATACATGCACTCTGGAACTACAGTTACTCTATCTATAGTAAGTATGGAATTAAAGTCTTCTCTGACTACTTCCATAGTTACTGTATATCATTCACAGAATGACAGAAAGGGTCAGGTTGGAAGGGACCACAGTGGGTCATGTGGTCCAACCTCCCTGCTCGAGCAGGGTCATCCTAGAGCACATGGCACAGGGTTGTCTCCAGATGGTTCTTGAGTTATCACCAGTGAGGGAGATTCCACAACCATAGATACTTTTGGTTTATCTTTGTTAGCTTCAAACTAATTTTCCTCCATTCCCAGACCCACATTTCTTTAACTATCTTCTGGCAAGATGTTTACAAAATCCTGGCATTATAAACTCTGAGGAGACTATCTCAGTTAATTATAGCATGGTGTTAATAATGCTGAGATTGTGGGTTTGATCCCTGTGTGGGCCATTCACTTAAGAGTTGGATTTGATGGTTCTTGTGGGTTCCTTCCAACTCAGAATATTCTATGATCAGCTTGTGTCTAACTTCCTCTCTCACCATCTCATTCCTGCACAATGCACCCTACAATGCACCTCATTTTCATGATCTCTGCTGCTATCCTGTTCTCCTGTTACCCTACACTCAATCATTAGGTTGGATCCCTAAATAATTCATTCTCCAGAACATAAGAAGTCATGACTGTTACCAAAATAATTTTAAAAAATAATCTGATATAAAAAAAAGCCAAGCCTAGACATTAGACCATTAGAAAAATTGCTGTTCCAGTTAAACTGAGCAAGCCCCAAAATTCCAAGCAAGTCAAGGAAAGTTTGGACAAAGTCTGACAAACCCATCTGTAAAGGCTTGCAGAGTCATTACAAAGACTGACACCTATTACTGGTAATAACCAAATTATACTTACATAGTACAATACCCTGAGCACTAAAATCCCAGGAGAAAGCACAAATTTCTTGAAAATTTGACAGAACCTTTCAAAATGTGTGGAGTATGATTCACGGTGCTGGACAAAGCCAAAACATTTTATCTTGTTCTCCACTTTCACTTGGTAGAGATGGATCAGTTTCTCAAGTTCAGTACCCTCTGCTTACCTAATTCCCTCTCTTTGTGCCATGTACCCTCTCACCAGCTGTTTGCACAGCACACGCTAATTTAAAACAAACAGCCGAATGGAACATGCTCAAAAGACTTTATCCGGTATTTTTAATATGCCTCACTTGGAAACCTATCAATACTTTTTTCAAAACATACATTTTAACATTGCAAAATACAGGATTTTAAAAAGTCAAGTTAACTGAAGGGACTAGATGTTTGCAATGGCGCCCAAGGGTGCCATACCATTTCAGTATTATGTTATTATTGCCTACAATCTATTTCAGGCACTTATATACTACTGAGGAATTCCCTGATGGTTACAGCAGTCAACATGATGTTTTGATAACATAACCAAGTGCAGCTACTTTTCTGATCTACCACTCTGAAATGTGTAGCACCGTTATTTCATTTTGTTGCAATAGTTCTGAATGAACAAGCCTAATATAAAAGGAGATCAAATTAACTGAGATTGCAGTTGACATCATCATTACACATGGGTTCTCATTGTCAGTAAAGATGATAAAATCTATGATGGGTTTCTTTGAATTATAATTAGTCTTATTTTGAGTTTTCCCTCATTACATGTTTTATTTAACCATACAAATATAAATGTCAGTTTTCAGTGAGGAAGCTTATGGCAAGGTCATTAGCTTATTGCACTAATATAAGCCTTTAGAAAATGATTAAAACCCTGAGCAAGAAAACATCACATTGAGCAAATTGCTTGCTACATAAAGATTTCTCTAAGTAAAGCCTCAGATTGCCAAAGCAGATACAACAGCAGAAATATGCTTTCTCAAATTCAAGTTCTTCAGATATATTTATTTGCTATTAGTTTAAATGTGGCTAGAAATTTTTTATTTAAAATGCTATCTAGAAAAAAATCAATTTTTAGATGCCATAATAATTGCTTTTTTATAAAGTAAAGTCACAGTATCTAAGAGACTGACTGAAAGGAAACTGCAGTTTCCTTAACGGAGTCCATGGTAATTTAGTTTAATTATCTTATTCCAACTGGTGATAATATCCAAAGGGAAACTATTTCTAAATTTACTTTTATTAAAACTTAATTCAAGCACAGCTAGCCAGATGTATATATACTACAAAAGTATTTTAGCTTCAGTGCCATTGCCCAACTCATTACCTCTCACTTCAATGAGACAGGCCTGTTATTCTAAAATACCAGAAAACAGACAAACACAAAGTACTCTGACTGTAAAAAAAGAAATTAGCTAAAAGAGATCAAAGTGAATTGGCCATTATATGAGGGATACTTTTTCCTACTTTCTGTAATACGTAGATAGTTCCGTGCTCCAGTGGCGAGGAAACTTGCGCAGGGATTCTCTGTTATGTCTTTCTAACCATTTCCAGTGCCATATTCAGTAGCAGGGGCAGTTCCCTGTCAGTTATCCCCACTTGAATCCTACTGGTGCACAACTGGTACCCAGCAGTGATTCTTTAAGAGACACGAATACATACATTTGAAGGGAGAAAAAGCCGTCTGAGGGCTATTGGCACTTAATGTAGGGCAACAATGTATTGCTTTGTATAGCACTGTACTGATTTTCCACTGCCACTCTTGAACTTGACCCTAAATCACCATGAGTTACACGCACCAGCCACTTGAGAGCAGATGTTCAGTTTGGCAAAAACTGAATTAAGAATTAAAATTGAATTGAATCAAAAACATAAGTGAACAAGGCCGTTAGGAGTTCTTGGCAGCAAAACTATTCAAAGCCCTTATATCTTAACTACATTGTGCTTAATTGGGAAATGCCCACTTGGCATAGCTGCTGCAGAGAGTTATTTCCCCACCTTCTAGAATAAATAGCTGTTTTCTTTCTACCTTCAAGGTGACATCTCCCATGCTGCAAAGCAATTCAAAGATAAGGGATATTTTTAGCTCTCCTTGTAGCTCTTAATACAGCTATGGCCATTACACAGCACATTAGTTTTTGCAGGGGTGCTCTTAGCAATAAAGTAGGTTCCAGGCCTATCACACTTCATGATTTTATTCTTCCAGCACATCCCTTTTTTTCTTGTACTTCAAATAACTGATTTGGTACTGACTTTTTAGAACATTTTCTCTGACTTTTATTCCATTACTATTTTAAATTCTCCTCCAAATACCTTTTCCAATACCATTTTTGCTGGTTTAAATTTTTTTTAAAAGTTTTGGTGCTGAAGTTCAATATTTTGAAGCTAAAGTTTCATTTTGCCACAAAAGTAATGCTGGAAAATGGAAAAATAATTAATGTATTGGTGCATTCAACAGTTGGCAACTAGAATAAACTGGTGTTCTGACTTCTTAGAGCTGGAGGCTGTTCAATCCATCTAGTTAAATTGCCATTCAGTCTGAGTCTTGCTTGGGTGAGGTATCTTTTTCAGAAGAGATGTACCATCTGGTTCTGCTGCACAGCAAAACAAATCATCCATTGATCTTGTTCAAGGGGTGAACTGTTATCATCACTAAAAATATTTTTTCTAATTTTATGTATATTGTTACTCATCTTTCAGCCTTGTTTTTGCTATGTGTTTAAATGTTTTCTCTTGCAGCTTTTCCTGTGCAACAGAAACCTCAGTGTCTTTACAGGTAATTTTATCAATAAAACACATATGTTTGTAAAAATTAGAATCAGACGTGTTTGATAGGTCCTGATTTCCATAAAATCATGTCCCTCCTTGCTTGCTTCCTTCTTACATTTAAAAATCAAATCTTATATTGCTTTTTGCATATGTTGCCTGTTAGACCAGGCAGTCCAGTTTTCCACCTGCCTTCTTACAACAGTAGCACATTTCTCAAACTTTTGCATCCTACACTATAGCCAGTATTCAATCAATATTAACAATTATCACCAGTAGGCCACAGATACACCTGCCACAGTATTTTAGTCTTCTGGACTATGTGGACTAGAGATGATAAAAGGTTGGCCTGTAGTTAATTTTATTCTTTGCAGTTAATAACGGACCAGAAAGCAATTTATATGAGTGTATTATCCCTATTCTTCAAAGTAGAGAATATATATTCAGCACTTCTGCATTTTCTACATCACTGCTAACAATTTTACCATCTTCACCTATTAAATTACTCACATCAAAGCTAAGATTAATTTTGTATGTAATATGCTATAAAACTTGATTCATATTAATATCAGAAATACCAGATATGGATTTTATTCTGATATCTTTTGGTGTGGCTTTTTCCTTATGAGTCTTTCCATGTATAATAGTTGTTGTCTTATTTAATTTTACATTAAAATCCTCTAGGGTTTTTTTTATTTCTAATTGCTGTCATTATTGGTCCCTGAAACAAGCATAGGCATTTAAGAAAAGCTGTCCTCTTTTTCACTGTAGTTGTATAGATGTTCATATATATAAACTTTTTTAAGGAATTATCCATTTTAATTCCTATTCTCTCTGTCTCCTTTTTTTTTTGCCAGTCTCAGTCACACTCTTCTAATTTTAAATCAATTTGCTATTTAGACATACATATTTATGTATATACCTATGTACACTGATTGGCACTTTCCCTTGCTCATTTGCACTGTAAGAAATCAGGTCATAAAAATTAGTCTCTAGGCAATCACTAAAATCCAGGTGATTTATTTACCTCCAAAATTATCCCATGTTGAGTGCAATACCTTCTGCATATCAAAGTTTTTAATCAGATTCCTAATAATGAATCAATGCAGAACCATTATACATAAAGTATAAAGGTCTAAATTTGCACACAGACTTTGCTCTTTAGATGTTTTCATTTAATCTGTATTTTTTCCTTTTTTAGCTTTATACACCTTTTTCTGCATTAAAGTCTCCCTTTTTTTTTTTTGTCTGTTTTGCCAGTACTCAGCTAGCTTTATAATTTGCATTCTTGATCCTTCTTTAATTATTTCTACAGCCTTGTTAATAATTGAATTTAGTTAAACTTGCATTTGGAGAGAATCTTATTTAATGTAAACTCTTTTTCAGTTATTTATACATATTAATAAATTTGCTCTCAGTTTGTGCTGTTGAAATATTATTACCACCATTTCAAGTTCATCTTCTTCTAACCAATTATTTCTGACAGAGATGGCTGTGAAACAAAATCATATGGTCAAAGTCACAGATTACAGAATTTCAAAATCCAGATCCTGTGCTATAGTGCAAAACCTGGTTTACTACACACACACACACACACACACATGCAAAATCTAGTTAAAGCTTTACTCATAAAAATATTGCTGTAAAAAAAGAGGGAGCTAGAACCTTCCTCTCCTGTGGAAGCAAGGGATTAAGAAAGAGGGCTTCCAAGTTGTGGAATTGAAGCATTCTGTAATTGAAGAGTGAGGCTTATTCCAGCATCAGTGGGTCAGTTCCCTGGATCAGTTGCAATAGCCTAATACATGGTACTGTACAAATAATGCCATGGTAATTATTTCATGGCCAAAGGGATTCGGATGCTCTCTGTAGGGATTCCCCTATAAAGGCTTATCATCTCGGTAAAAGAAACAATGGGGTTTTTTGTTGGTTTTTTTCATTATGTCTCAGAATCACAGAATATGCTGAATTGGAAGGGACCCACAAGGATCACTGAGTCAAGTTCCTGACCCAGAACAGGACATACCCAAGAGTCACACCATGTGCCTAAGAGTATTGTCGGAATGCTTTTTGAGCTCTGTCAGGCTTGGTGCTGTGAACACTTCCCTGGAGAGTCTGTTCAAGTGCCCAAACACCCTCTGGGTGAGGAACCTTTTCCTGATATCCAACCTAAACCTCCCTCAGCACAGCTTCAGGCCATTCCCTAGGGTCCTTCCACTGGTCACCATGGGGATGATATCAGTGCCTGTCCCTCCTCTTCCCCTCATATACAAGTTGTAGACTGCAGTGAGGTCTCCCCTCTGTCTCCTCCAGGCTGAACAGACCAAATGACCTCAGACACGCCTCGTACAGCTTCCCCTCAAGGCCCTTCACCATCTTCATAACCCTCCTTTGGACACTGTATATTAGTTTAATATCTTTCTTACATTGTGGCACACAGGACTCAAGGTGAGGCTGCCCCAGTGCAGAGCAGAGTGGGACAATCCCCTCCCTTGCCTGGCTGTCAATGCTGCGCCTGAGGCACCCCAGGACATGCTTGGCCTCCTGGCTGCCAGGGCACAATGACTCAGATTCAGCTTTCTGTCAACCAAGACTCCCAGGTCCCTTTCCATGTCACTGCTTTCCAGCATCTTTACATTCCCCAATCTGTACCCTCAGGGTTGGCTCATCCCAGGTGCAGGTGCCCCATCGCTTGCTAGACTTCATAAGGTTACTGGTTACCCAGCCCTCTAATTTATCAAGGTCTCTCTGCAGGGTCTCCCTGCCTTGGAGGGTGTCAACAGCTCCTCCCAGTTTTGTATCATCTGTGACTGCTTTGTATCCCTTCCAGTCCTGCGTGCAATATATTTTGCACTTCAGTGTCTTACTTGGAGCCTGCAGGAAAGAAATCATTTATGTCACTATAGTACTGACTCAGAAAAGTTGCTTGGAGTTCTTAGTCTTGTGTGAATTTCCAACCACAATGTGACAGTCAGAAGGACTCTCACAGGTATGAAGACTTTGCTATAGCAAAACCACACTCATTGACAGGCACAATTTTTCTTTCCTGATGTGATCCTTTCCTGAACCAACTAATAATTGTAGGTATTTCCAAGGAAAGGTCAATTTTGACAAATGATTCCTCAAAAAACACTGAACATCTGCCCTGTCTTCTTGCATCTTTATTTACAAATTATCTTCTAGTAAAAAACTTAATCTGACTGCAATCTGTGTAAATATGCCTTTTATCAACCACTTTTTCACCCAGTTTGCCAAGTTTTTATCTCTGTTAAATGTGTATTAGGGTTTTCACCAGATGAGACTCTTGCATGCTCATTTTTAATGAAGAGATATGGGCAACTAATTAGACCTGCATTTGAAGAAAATTGGGAATTAATAGCCTTCCAAAGCTTGTGTATGCTCCCCAAAGTACTTGCCCAAACACGGAGCAAGTACTTCGGCTCTTGTTCTCCAAGTAGTTCAGTCATAAATCTATTACATCATCATGGAAAATCCCATGAAAAAATGATCAACAGAGAAGCACTAATTCCATTTTTGGAACCTCTAAATACTCTCTTTGATATCCAGAGTAAGAAAGTGTCAGACAAGACTGGATGTAAATTCGTCACTGACCTGGGACATCCAGTGCTGAGTTCTTAGATCATAGGACCAGCATTGCTGCTCTGTTACCTAGTGAGTATATCTGCAAGGGATTGGGAGTATGGTGTGCCAGTATAGGGCAAGAAAGAAAAAGGGTGGAAAAACAAGCAGCAATTAATACTCCCATCCAAAAGAGTGCTTCATAGCAACTTTAAGGTGAAGACAATCTGCTAGGATTTTGAACTCTTCCTGTTTATAAGGAATCTTGGTCAAAAAAGAGGAAGATCAAGAGCCAGGGAGGACCCCATAGTAACCAAGATGGATTGCCAAAGACGAACTTTTTCTGGTCCCAGACTGTAGAAGGAGAAAGTCAGGAATACATAAGCTCTCTTCCTGGCGCTGTGCATCCGGTCTCTTTCTCAAAGAATTCAACCAGAAATTATTTTATTCAACTGCCTAGCAGTCAGGCTTACTGCTCTGTATAGCTTAGGGATAAAGGAAGAACAACACAGGGGTCGTAGCTTGTTGCTCGTGCTTTGGCTCCAATTGATACTTATATCATGTATTTATTGGAGCCAAAGCTAGAAATACATATATCATGTACTAATTGGAGCCAAAGCTAGAAATGCTGAGCCATAACATCATTTGCTTGTTTGTTTGCTATGTCTGTATCCTGTCTTGGCCCTATGAATGTTCAACCATTTATACACAGAATGTGTACTGAAAAGAAAATCAAAATATTTCGTCATACTAAAATACAGTTTTCTGGTTAATTCACTGTGTTATTTCTTTAGACTCATGATGGAAGCAAAATCAGGTCTCTCCCATCTTCGACCAGAATACTAATTGCTATAGTACAGGATAGGGAAGAAGGAAGCTTCTTTATCAAAAGACAGGAAGAAAAAAATCATTTCCTACACTTGCACTTTTTCATTTTCCACTGCAGTAAGTATGTTCCATGTGTGCCCACACAACTGGAGCATAAACATGAAATGGACACAAAAATTTCTACACTGATTCCCAACAGGGTTTAGGCTTCAGCCCTGTCATGGTTTTTCGACAGGACATTGCCAGGAGGACGCACAAAAAGAGGGCAACCAGGCTCCAAGCTTAAAGTTGCAAAAAGTGTTTTAATTACCTAACAGAGTTGGAGGATAAATGCAGGCAAAAATAAACTTTTCATACAGTTTTGTTCACTCCCCCTCCCTCTTACGAACCTATAGTATTCACCCCCTTTCCTCCTTTACAGTCAACAAGCCGGGTGGTGGGGGGGGCAGGGTGTGGGGTCTCTTTTCAGTCCACAGAGCAGATTCTCAAATTTACTCATCACCACAATTCTTCTACTACAAATACTCTTTATCTCTACTTATTTCTCTCTCTCTCTTCAGACAGTTTTTTTCTGCTCTCACCCCCACCCTCTTAAGAAGCAGTCTCTGCACTCACCCCCCCCCCCTTCCCTCTTTCCAAACCAGCAACACACACAGGGGGCAGGTTGAGGGGTCCTCTGGTCAGTCCAATCAGGAAGAGAGGTTCTCTACTTAGCCAGGGGGTCCCTCCCACGAGAGACAGTCCTTTGAGAACTTCTTTGGTGTGGGTCCAATCTCACAAGCAACATCCCACCCGAAATTCTGCTGCAACATGAGTCTTTTTGTCCATAAGGTGCTGTGCAGACTCTCCTGAGCCGAGGCCAGGCTGCTTCCATGCCAGGAGCAAGGCCTTTCTCTCCTTTGCAAGGCCTTTGCAGTTTTAACTCTTAGATGAGACTCCCACTGGTTCACAGTCTTTTCCAGGCATCCACCTGCTCCTCTGGCATGGGCTGTGGGTGGATTTCTGCATCCTTATGGACTCCATGGGCTGCAGGGGGACCTCCTGCCCCCCCCCATGGCCTTCACTGTGGCTAGCAGAGGGTTTTCAGCTCCAGCACTGGGTGCCCCTCCTCCCCCACCTTCTTCACTGACCTTGGCATCTCCATGCTGTTCTCCCTCACATATTTTCACCTCCACCTCCTCCTCCTCCAACTACAAAGAAGTGAAAGAAGTGCGTGCCTGCTTTGTTTTGAATTTTTCTTAAATATGTTTTCACAGAGGCATAACTAGCACCTCCAATTGGCCCAAACTTGGCCGGCAGCATGTCCATCACCTTCAGAGCCATCAGAGATTGGCTCTGCTGGACTTGATGTAAAAACTTCCAGAACTTGCACTCAGGACACACAGGAGCCATCTCTGTGCCACACCCCACCCCTCAGACACCTCCCCAGGCCTACTACAACAGCTTCTGAGGGGTCCAGATTTCTCCTAGATGTTAAAAACACTTCACTGATGTTTTGGGCCAGTCAAAACAACCACAAGCCCCAAGCTGACAAAATGTATATTCTTGCAGGTGTGCCCAGAAGCATACATTTACATGCCCTGGAGGACTCTTGACAGAAATCAAAACGTCAGGAAATTTTGGTATCAAGGGTCTTAATACTGAATGTAGATTCCTAGAATAATACAGAGGGAAGCAAAGATGGTGTTGTTTTACAAAGGCTATCTTTGGAATTTCATGTTAAACTAGCTAAATTAAGATGACTTCTGAGAGTCCTGCTACTACCAATACTCAGAGATGATGTATCTTTCCACCTCTAAATAAATGTTTCCCCTAGAAACCATGAGCCAACATCACAACCTTTCATTTGTTTTAACAAGCTCCTCTGTACTGTGCTGTACTTGTTGGTCTTAACCAGATGCTTTCAAAACATTTCAAACAAAAGGAATTACAATAAAGACACAATAAATGATGGAACAATGCTTTGTCTCCTTATAACTATTTCTGAAACATGAAGAACTCAAGACTGAAGAGAGTAAATTCAGAAAATAAATATTATGCTACAAATCCTTAGATGAATCTGAGTCAATACCTTACTGTCATAAACCACGAGTAAGGTTCATTGTTATTATATGAAATAAATAATAGGAACAATTTTCTTTTCCAAGATCTATTTGGAATCCTGTCTATCTCCTCACACTCTATTAAGTAATAAAGATAACATATTCATTGCACTTACAAAGCAAAATCAGAACAATTTATTTGAATTTCATAGAAAATAACACTACTTCCCCTTTACTTCAGATTTTTTTAATAATCTTCAACTCATATCAATAATAATAAAGAACAAAAATGTACCAGCTAGGATCCTCACAGATTTCAGCTACAACCTGGGTTTTTTATGTTGAAAGAAACTATCACCTTCAAAGTACATATTTTTAAAAACCTCTATGTAATCAATATCACTTACTACTGTAAAAATTTGACCATTTTATAAATCCAGTCGCTTTCACATTTGTTAATTCATTGCTTTTATCTCAACTTCAAAAAAAAAAGTCTTAAATAATTTCTCTGTGTAAAAAGATCCCATTTTATCTTCAAGCACTCAGTGTTAACAGCAGTCAGCCTGAACGAGGAATGAGGAATTTAGATAAACACACAAACAAAAGCAATTGCAAGTTTTGGGGTTTTTTTTTGAAACAGGAAATACTTTCATTCATTGTCAGTCTCATAATTCATGATCCAGTCTCTGGATTTTTTGTGGTTGATAGGATTTTTCACCTCAATGAATTGACCAAGACATTTTGTTTCTGCCATATATGTTTGAATTAGCTGTATGATGATTGAGTGCTGTTTATATAAAAGATGCTATAATAATAAAAATATGTTGCCAGCTCTTCGACTGTTTGCATATGCATACGTATGTCACTTCTGTCATACTGATTCCAAAATATATAACTATTCCCTTATGCATCTTTTATAATGCAATTAATTCTAATTATTCTTTCCTGATAAATGGTACTAACATCAAGTGCAGTTTATAGTCTTTCTATGGCTGTAGTGCTCAGCCATATTTTGATCACATGTAGCACCAACATATATACTACTACTCCATCCCATGTCTCATCTGTGTGCTCATCCTAATCTGGCACATGCAGGAGCCTTGAGGTCTAAAATATTCTCAAGACATTCTTTCTGCAAATAATAATTGTAAAAAGACTGACCTGCAATCTCATCTTATCGGATAATGACAACTCCAGAATGTCTTTTCTACCCACTCATGTTCAAGTGAAAACCCTACCAAGCATGTGAAGGAAGTTACAAGAGCCAGAGCCCATCACCAGGACAAGTGTACACCAGATGATCTGAGAACACATAAACAGAGCAGGGCAGATCAGAGATCCACCTTGCCCCATTTCCAGTGATGCAAATATCCTGGAGCTCCTTGCCAGCCTCCTCCTCACAGACTGCCCCCACCACCCTACACAAGCAGGGTTAGCACACTCCAGCCAGCATACCTACCTCTAAACCAAACATCAGGAATCTCTTCATGCTCCATCCCCTCTATTTTCTTGCCTTTGCCCCACCACACCTTTGCTGAAGAGGAGAGGGCAAGGAATCCCAGCTAGCTGTCCTGTGCTCAGAGTAGATTCCACCACACACTGTGGAAGGTGGAAGCTCTTGGTGGAGCAGTGAATACGGCCATGCACAGTTCAGAAGGTCCTTTAGAAGGTAGCTCTGGTGCATATGTGTTGAATATGCCACAGACCTCCTGTAGAATCCGCCAAAAGCCTTTGCTGAGGTCTGGCTGTGCTTTGTCATCCATCATTTTAATGGCATCCCCAAGGAATAACCAGTAGTAACTAAAGTTTTCTGTTATTTTCCCTGAATGCCTGTCTGATCTTTGTCAATGTATCGCAGCCAGAATAACACTGAGTATTCTTTCAGCAGCCAATAGGTGCAACAAAAATAATTGGTACCAGCACATGAAAATAAATGTCATAGAAAATACTTTGCATGCCAATACAAGTGCATTGTTAGACTCAGAAGGGCTAACTGAAGCTTGGGACCAATCAGTCAATTCATTAAAACCAAGGGATATGCCAAAATTTCCTCAAAAGGAGCAGATTAAAAAATACAATTTTTTATAAGAAAATAATGATCTTTAATAGCCTAAAGCAGTGATGTAAAAAACCAGAAGTATGAGTAAGACTGAAGTTTTCTGCTTAAACAAAGCAGATAAATGGAATTGCAGAAAGACGTCAAAAAAAACCAACCCAGGAAACATCATCTTCTGCCTAGGGTGGATTGAAGTTTAAAATAACAAAACAACAGCTAAAATGTATCTTTTTTCTCCTATACATTCAGAGAAGTAGGAATCTGTAACCAATTTTTAGCATATATATATATATATATATATATATATATATATAAGATTATATAAAAATTTCACCTGGTTCAGATCCCTGAGTTCCTATAGAGTGGAAAAGTTTTGGTCCACAATGTGAATCAATGGGACACCAACACACATTTGAAGTTCACCAACTCAATTGAGCCTGAGAGGAAAACATATCTAAAACACAGATTCTCATCCTACTAACATTTCTCACCCTTTTATTTTTATTAGTTCAATTAGTACAAATAATAGGCTGCCATGTTAAACCATGTGATCAGATAACTCTTCTCTCCTTTTTTGAGACAATACCAGTGTTAACCAAAATTTACACAACCTTACTGCAATCATCGTTACAATAGCTCTCTGATAGGCTGTCATATTGAAGCATCCCTCATGAACAGACAACCACCTATTCTTTAATAAATATTTGACAATTTCTTGCAAATATGACTCCTAAAGTATTTAATACAAAGGATTTACAAAGGTTTTGTATCTCTTCTGTCAAAGCAGTAGTGGAATGAAATTATCTCACATTTTCACAGAGAGTACAAGAAATGCTTCCCTTGTCAAAATTCCTTTGCTAATCATTGTATACTGCATGCCATACTAGCGGATGTGTAGGTCTTGAATAATATTTTAGTGAGGATTACTGTGTTTAGATATTGAAAAATAACACAGAACAAGTCACATTCACTGAACTCCTGTACTCTTTGCTGTTCAGTCTTATTGTAAATATTGTTACTAAATTTGTCGTGTAAGTGCATGCAGCTGCTGAATTGATATTGAGCAGATTTATAGAAATTTAATATTGACATCATGAGAGCAAGATAGTTAAAAATTTTAATTTATGTATGAAAGCCTATACCACCTGGATTTTATTTCTGATTTTTTTTACCAACTACATGAACATAAGCATTGGATCCATTCAGAATTATAAACAAATGCAAAGTGTAGAGATTTTTTTAATTTAAACTATATAACATTATTAATATTGTCAATGCTATGAATTAATTCCTATTTCCAGGCTCATATGGTTGAATTTTGATAATTCTTTATAAATGAATTGATAACTGGTGTAAATTTCTGATTAGTTTGAATTTCATCAGTGTAAATACATAGTGGTATATAAGACCAGATTAAATTATAATGGCCTTGTTTGGTATTATATTAGAAATGTATAATATATTAGAAACTTATATTATATGGAGAAAGTTACCTGCCTTATTTTCAGGGGAAGGGAAGTAATTATTTAAATATTCTTTTTAAATAAACACGAATAACAAAAAACACCTCCTTTGCTGCAACTGGTAACCAAAGTGTCAGAAATACTTCTAATTACAGTCTTATAAAAAGGATATTTTGAATTAGAAACTTGACAAGAGTTATTACTTAGCTACATAAAAGGGTTGTTTAGGGTTTTTTTTAAATTTAAATTTAAAAATACACCTGGATGAAAGGATGGATGAACAAGCAAATATTTCATTTTTTCTGAAATTTTCATCATTTAAAGAAATTCTCTGTGTCTTCTTCATCTTCAATCTTAAGACAAATCCCCAGGTTTTAAAGTCTGTTTTCCTGACTCCTTGGCTTACTGGAGTATCAGTTTGATCAATAGAAGAATCAATTTGAATCTAAAGCACTTGTTTTATCTCTGCCTTTTCTTTGAATCTAAATAGGTATTTTGTTAATTATCTCAAGGATAGGTACCATTTGTCTCTATTAGTGTTGTCTTTTTTTATTTTTTTAACCTTCCACAGAACATCCCTGCTTTTTCCTCTTCTCACTTGTAAGCTTGGGAAAATGCATCCCAGCAAACCATTCTGTTCACCTTTCCCACAATGTACCTTTGCCATGAAACACCCAAGATGCTGACATTTGGCATGGAGAGAAGTTGTAAGCTGTGATCACTTTGCTACCTGCCCTAAGTAATATTCTTTGTAGCTGGAAACCTCTTCTTTTAGCAGCACAGGAGGCACATAAACTCTGTGACACCCATTCATTACCTCTCTTGATCACCCTTTCATGGACTAATTGGTCCATTTGTATTTGTTATTCAATATTGTATTTCTTTGGCAGTTCAGGCTTGACTGGAATTCAGAGTGAAAACTGTGTAGAGAGTAAGTTCATATCCCAGTGACAATACAGAGTAAAGGTTTGAGTTGTTTGCTTTTTTTTTCCCCTTTTCTTTTCTTGTTTTTCTTTATTTTTTCCCCATTAAATGGACTATAAACCAACACAGGTGATTTACTACACTGCACCAGACACACATGCATTTCCATCTCAGTAGGGTTCCTGCTCCCACATTCATGAAATGCCAAAGAAATATTCAGTATCCTGGCCTAATATGTTCCTTCTCAGGTCTCAGGGAAAACCAAGAGAGATGCAGAGCCAGATTCAGGCTCCTTACAGAGGAACTGTTGACATTACTTTCTGAACTTTCCCCCATGTCTGATCTCATCTGGGGGAAGGCATGCTGGCAAAAAGCGCTGCCCAGAGCAGCTAAGTGTCAGACAGGGCACAGAGAGATCCAGAGGAAATTACATACAATTTTTTGGGGTTAAAAATTTTAGGAAAGGCTGCAGTAAATGCAGGTGAATGACAAACACCTTCCTTTGCATGAAGAAGGATTAAAATTATCTGTGATGCACAAATTATATGTTGTAATTGTGGAGCCAGAGTTACCTGCACTGGGACAAGTTTAGCCTCTGCTTTCCAAATGTTAAGCATGTGTGCCACCACCCAGCACACATGAAGCTACAGAGAATGATCTGCCTTTGTGCAAATGGATTTTGGACTTCTGTTTCTTTTTAATCATAGGAACAGCAATTGATGACATACAGTATTAAGTGCTGCTTTCTCTCCTTCTTTCTTGGCTCCTGTATAATAACTTCAGCTTGCAGTACAGCAGTGTATGGATCAGCATTAAATTAAAAGGTTCAGCCAGAATAATTTCTAGAGTCAAATGTTATATCTACGAAAATAAAAAGTTGGCAGTGGAAGTGCTGACATAATTATAGTAAAGAAAGCAAATAATTCCATACTTAGAAGTATGTAAACTGATGCTTTTAAAACTATTTCCCTCCCTCTGGGAGACCAAGTTGGCAGGGGTTCATATTAAACACAGAAATTGGGACTTTGGAGGCTCAGCTATCATTATTTTTGTACAGAAACCTGAGTTTCTCTTATTTTAGTTTCATATTTACAGCACCACAGGGTATGTAGTGACACTCAAACCCAAAACAAATATATATGTATTTTTTAATCCCAAGATGAATGGAAAAACAGCATGTATAGAAAGTAATAAGGTGTAGCTCAAGTCTAGTGTGAAAATGAACAAATCACAGGAAAGCATTTTTTAGAGCTTAGTTTCTGATGTGTTTGTGTTTTCTGATGAAAGCTGACAGGTAGAACAGTTTGCTTTTTAAGAGACTGATGGAGCCCCATGAAGACAGGTGACAGAAGCAAACGAAAACAACAGAAAAGTCAGATCTGCCTGCCCTACTTTAAAGAAATTTTGTCATATGGCATGATTGCTTTGATTTTTTTTTCCAGCTTATGAGACAGTGATGGAGAAAAGAGGTCCCATGTTCATTTCATAGTTCAAATTTTGTGGGACTTTGGTTGCACTTCTTAATTGACGGGGAAAAAAATAATGATCTGTTTTGTGAGTGTGGAGGAGCATACTCTGCAGACACATACAGGCATGGTTGTGAGTCTAAACTCCTGGCACTAAGAAAGCAGAAAAGATTTTAATGTAGGCCTAACTAATAATAGGAAATGAAGAAGCTGCCTTTTGTTCTGACAACCTCATAAGATGCTTCAGTAATAACTGTTCTTTAGAAAGGCTTCACTTTCATCCCACAGAGACTTTGACACAAGGCAGAAAAATGCTATTCCTGAAAGCTCTATGTGACTTACTTGAAAATAGATAGAGGGGAGAACAAAGCTTTCTCCTTTAAACTCATAGAGGAATGTTAAGTATCTTATTACAGATACACAGAACAGAGGGAGAAGAGTTCCTGAAAAGGCCTCTTTACCTGGCCCCAAAGGTCCAGACCCACGGCTTAAGAATTCTTTCTTTCCTCCATAAATCACAAAATACTGGTTTAACATATCAAGAGAATATTGTTTTAATTTTAAAAAAGTGAAAAGAATGGTGAAGCATTTTCTTGAGATGCCTCTGAGCCACCCTTAGGCTTTCCTTTGTAGCATAAAAGACATATATATGGTTATAAAATGTTGAAGTTCTCAACTTTTTGTGCAATAGCAAGGGTTCCAAAAGTGAAACTTAAACATATACAACCATTTGACATTACAAGGACCAATAGTTTTGAACATAAGCAAGGAATTTTATTTGTGAGTATTAATTTGAACAATACAAATATGTCCTCAGAACAACAGATCATTTAGACAGGTACCTGGTAAAGCAAACAGGAAAATTACAAAAAGATTTATTAGTCAATCACCTGTATCAATAGCAATCCCTATTTTTCTAAGATTATGTGTTCTGCCATCTCAGAGTTCCTACAGGAATTACATAATACTTCAAAGTAGGGAGGAGATTTTGGAGAGGAAAGGAAAGATGAGGAAAGGAAAACAAATAACTCATTAAAGAGGGCATTCAAGAAGACATAAATCAGCCCAAAATACAAATGTGACGTGTAGAGTTAGGGCAAGACTTGCTTTAATCCAAATACCAGGAGATTTATAGGTAATATCATTACTCTTAGCTTCAGATGGTTTAGATATAAAGCATTAGACCTATACTGGGAAGGACACGAGTCCTCAGTGTCAGACACTATTCAAATACAAATGCAATAGCACTTATTAAATTTTGTTCATGTCTTACTACTGTTCAATAGACTGTCATGTGTTCTTCTCCACAATTATTTAGTAATTCTTTAATTTAAAATCCTTTTACATGTCTATTCAGATCATGTCACCCAAAGTACTCTAAGTCCCACCAAAATTTTATTTTTAAACTAATTCATTGTGCACCAGTTGCCCACGAAATTTTCATGGGTGGGGTGATACACTTCACTTGTAATACAGAAGTAGCAATATGCTCATTGATATAAACTAGTGATTTAACAAAATTTGATAGTAAATATGACAGTGGTTTAACAAAATTCGATGGTAAGGTAGACTTCATTACTGCATAGAGGACATGGTTCAGACAAAACTGTCAGGGAGACCCTCCCACTGAGTCATGCGGTTCAGAAAAGACCTCTTTGTGTTCTAAATTCCTTCTCAGAAGAGAGTCTTGTGCTGCTGGATTCAGACTTAACCCCAAGCTTGGTCAATTGTTTGTGTTTAAAGGATTATATGTGTACAATCAATCCTTTGTATCACCTAGCTAAGATTTTACAGTTAAGTATGCTATCAATCACTTACTGAGAATCTTTTGTAGCAAGGAACCTCTCAGCATTGAGAAGCAGCCTTCATTACTTCAATGCAGAAGCACCTCTGCTCAAGGGGAGATCCTGGAGTGCACCTGCGGCCATGCTGGACAGCTCAGCGGGCCTTTGGCCCTAAGCTATATATATGGAGCAAGATAATTAACTTACAGGCATATTTGCATACCAGCTGTGTTTTGGGATGGTGCCCAGCTGTGTTTTGGGATGGTGCATGCCCAGCTAGCCCTTAAATGTTAAAGACTTATGGCCCTTAGCTGTTGAGCAAGATTCAAGGCCCTTGACTATGGCATTGTTATCTGTAAGCCAGATGCAGCTACCACAACCACCATTGGTGGGTATTTCTTAAGCAGATAAAGGGGAGTGGGGAATCACATCACACTAGTATTACTGAATTCTCAAGCAGCAACATCTGATTCTCCTCCAGGGCCCCCAACCCCCAATGTATCTTGTGTGGCTTGTACTATTGAGCATTTACTTGCAAGAAAACACTGAATAAAATGGGAGGGTGGTCTACTTGATCAGTGAAATACTTTTCCTAAGAATATACATTGAGTTTTAAATTATTTTTTAGGGAATAGAAGGGTTCAGCCTTGCTCCCTTATGCCATGTATATGTACAGTGCCAGTGCCTCCTGTGCAAAATGAATCTACAGAACCTACACTGCGGTATCTGAACACATTCCAAGACAAACCAAGTCATCGTAGCTGCTGAATTACAAGCAGCTTGTGTTCAGATACCCTGTGGTTGGTATGCTAAATGGATTAATTATTCACATTGATTATATCGATCCACAGGGCCTCCCTGATCTCTCTCTCTGAAACAAAAAAACTAAATATACTCCTGCTGAATTTGAACTTTAGAAGGATATAATTTATATCATTATCCTATTTTTTTAGTTCTTTTCAAAGAGTATTTTGAAAAGAAGGTGTTCAAATTTTCTTTAACATGAAAATATCTTTTCTTAAAACATGAATTAATCTGACAAAAAAAAAAACTTTGGCTTTTCAGATCCAGGTTGCATTACATACTTGCAGTCTATATCCTAACAGGTTTGTCACTGATAGCTTGCCTCTTACCCAGCTTCTCTTCTAAAATCCCTCTACCACCCACACACAAAACTTTTACAAACATGTTATATGGCTCTTGAGCCCAGGATGTCTCAAGTTCTCATACAGAGCATGCCAAGCTTTTAAGGCAGTTTTTAATCCATTTATTTTACAGTGAAAGTATAGCTAAGAATAAAATATTAAATGTATTTTCCTCTCCAGTGTCATCTCATAACTGCTCAGGCTTTTATTTTCTGTCTGTAGTGCTTATTCTCTGAGCTCCAATGCCCTGGAGGCCACCTGTGGGTTCATAGAGAGCTGGTTAATCATTCCATTCAGCCAGCTCAATTTGGATGGTCCTCGCCTTGCACACATAAAGATGTGCCTCAGCGCACCATTACCTTGCGAAGGATCAGAGCTGTGTTGCCATGTGAGTTCAGCAAATGCAGCTGTGGGAAACACACTCTTCAGCAGCACTCTTCAGCAGCAGCAGCAGCATGAAAGGATATTGAAAAGCCTGGCAGAGGCAAGGTTTAAAGGTACAGCCTCACGGTGGTTTAAAGACCTCAGGATACCTGTACAGTGGTAAGTTCTGGCATATTTTGTCTTCGTCTCTCTTTGGTAAGGAGTTCAGACATGTGCTAGCCCCAGACTTCAACCCACAGCTAATTGCTGTGCATGGGAGGCCCTCTCAAAGGGTTAGCTGGAAGTTTCCCACTACAGGCTGAATGTATGTCAGCATCAAATGGGATACACATTTAAAAAAAAAAAAAAAAAAAAAAAAAAAAGTGTAGAGAAAAGGCACTTAACCCTGGAAAGAGACTACTCTGCTGAAAAAAACCTAGCACCAGGGAAAGTAGCCTTAAAGCCACATTCTGAGAGTCTAAGGAGGAAACAACAGGCTCAGAGAGAAAACTCTAGCAAAATCAAACCGAAAACTGAAACTGCAGCTTGGTAAGCAGCCAATCTCACTAAATAGTTTCCATAAGGTAAACAGAGGGGAAACATTATATGCTGGACAAATAAGGAACTCAAGGCAACTAGTAAGAGCAAGCTCTATTCAGCCCAATCTACAGCTTTACTTCTCACCATACATCAGCAAGCTGTGTATTCAGCCATCAGTCTGAGACTCTCTGCATGGATAGGCAACATTCCTCCCTAGATTACAAAATTTTACCCTTTTTCTGCTGCAGGTTAGTTCCAGAGGATTTGATCCTGATGTTATCCCACTCTCTAAAATAATGCTAGTAACAGGTCTCTGGTTTTAGCATATTCCCTCCATTCCTCCAGTGACGCTGTGCTACTGCCTTCTACCTAATGAAATCTGAAATTCCTTCTGAAGTGCATGCAGACCAGCAGTCTCACTAGCAGCGACTCAGAAGAAGCCAATGCTTAAAAATTAAATAGTGATATAATAATTAGAGCAAACATTTCTCCTGTCTAGCAAAGCATACTATGAATTTTAAAAAAGGACAACAAATACTTTGTTCTGTCTTATGCCAGAAAGAGGCCCTTTGGCCTCTTCGAAAAAACATACAGAAGGGAAAGGAAACTAAAGAGCAATAATCACAACTAATCTTTAAAGAAACAATTATAAACTAATGAATGTATATAACAAAAGAGTGTAGCAATGTGGGTTTTTAGGATTCCATGTTCTCCTTTGTCCCTCTGCTCTGTATACCATTGGTTCATTTTGAAATATGCTCTGCTGTACCTCAAAACCTATTGGTGTGTAACCCTCCTGCCAATCTTCCCTTCGTCCTCCTGAGACTGGCTCAGAGAGAGCCAGCCCCTGCCCCCTCTCCTTCCCCTTAAAAGCACGAGCCTGGATCAGAGAGAGGTCTTCTCTCTGAGCTGGCAGCCCTTACCCTGTCCCTGCTCTTCCTCCCCCCTTTTCCTCCCCTGCAACTCCTCTCCCTGTTACCTCAAATAAACCTCCCTGCCAGAACAGAGATGGAGTCCAGTTCTTTTCTTCGTCTCACTATATTCCTGCTGAATTGATGTGCTTTGGAGACTCACGCCATGCCGCAGAACCTCGGGGGCCAGGCGCACCAGATCTGGTGGGATTACATGGACCAGAGACCCCGGACTGGGGGGAGCTGGCTCGTGCAGCCCCCCCCGGACCCTGCTACATCAAAAGAGGTCGCAGCATTGAATTCTCTCAGGCATTTCTGGAAACAAAGAAAACATCCATGCAAAACACCTCTCATTTCCATTGCACACTGAGGACTAGCTGCGGAGAGGATAAGGACACCTCATAATGGCTTGTTCAAGGACAGAGAATCCTGTGTGTTTCGATGCCATAAATGGAAAAAAGAAATCTCATTCTAACAAATTCTGTGAAGTCAAGCATTGCTGTACCTACACTCACGTAGTCATATAGGCAGTGACTTTTTTGAGGCTGTCAAGACTCCAGGCTATGACCACTCTGCAGAACTCCAGTTTCTTCCACCAGGAAATTCAAAGCCAGCATATTGACAGCTCTGTCAGTCTACATTGTCAGTCTTCCCTGGGGAGCTTGTTCCCATGCCCAGCCACCCTCTGGTTGGGGAACCTTTAGTAATACCCAACACAGTTTTAACTGAGTGGCTGAAGCTCTAATAATGTCATTATACCAGCTTTAAGTTCTGAGATTTTCCTCTTCCTTAGAGCCGTGCCAGTGCCAGTGCTCTCAGCACAGAAGATGGATAGTGGAACACAGAATCAGAGAATCCTCAAGATAGGAAGGAGACCTTCAAGATCATCTATTCCAGCTGTCAATCCAGCACCACCATAATCATCCCTAAACCACTCAAACTAACTGTTGAGTAACAGTACTTTGAGCTTGGACAGACACATCATCATTACTGCAGTATTTCTGACAATGGTTTGACTACCATGATGACCATGAGTCTGTCAAAGACAAATCACTTTCTGCCTTCATTCATATCCATTTTGACATAATTATTTTATATTAATTTGATATAAATCCTATTTTTAATTTGGAACCCTGTTCTGTAATCAGGTTCACCAGATTATATACAGATTAAAGCTTCATTTATTGAAAATAGACCAAATTTTACATTCATTGGAATACAAATCTAGCAATTACTCCATGAGTTGAATTCCTTTAACAGCACTGAATCTATTAGGAGGGTCATATGTTATGCCACTTACAAGTAAGATGCAAAGCTAGGGAAATCCCATACTTAAAATTTTGGTAATTGTAAACATGTTTTCAATGCTTCATTCTTCTCTGCCTGGCAATTTGCTGAGGTCAAGGAAAATCTTCTATGTGCAGTAAATGTCAGCTTCTCACAGGAGGAAAGAAATGGTCAATGTTACCTCAGTTGTCAAATGATCCCCACTCAACCTGAATATTATCCTTGGAGCATCTTTCCCATAATAGTTCACATTGTATTTTTCCTCTCTCAGTGAATGATAACTAAGAACACAACATGAGGACAAAATACACTGAAAATTCCAAAAGTAAGATCCTTCTTTAAAATCAATCACTGTTTACCAGGGGAAAGTATTGCTGTTTCTTGGATCTAATCTATTACAAAATGAATGTATTACTTTGAACATTTGATCTGAAAAATGAATGCAGCAGACAGAGCTAGCAGGTACTACGTAATCTGTACTCTGCTTTCAAGCACACAGGTGATTGCAGATCACCATTAAGATAAATCAGAGAAAGACTGAGCTGTTCAAGAGAAAAATGCTTATTGTTTACTTGGAGTAAGGCTAGTTCTGTGACTGAACCCTCTGGAACAGCACACTGGTACCTCTTCTGCCTATCAGCTCTGCTATTTACAATTTTTGTGTTTTAACACTGGTAACTTGTTTTGGTATCCCTTCCCACACAAAATAAACCTTGTTTCGAGTTAGCAGAAATGAAGTCTAAAGTGAAAGTGCATTACGTACTTTTGGATACAACATCAAACACCTAGGCACACACTCTGCAAAATGCCAATGTAGCAACTGCGTGAAAGACCACAATGTTATTGTGATGTATAGGGGTCAGCAAGGCGATTGACTGGCTGCTATTGGAGGTCTCAATTAGGCAACTAAAATGCTATGAAATAATCACCGAATTCATGTCTCAAAATGTCACTAAGAGCAGGAGATTTTTGCTCTGCAGCTTTATTTTCAGTTGCGTTTCTAGAGATCTTTTCTTGGTATATATTCTTTGTTCTTTGCTACTTAACATCATTATCAGTCTCCTGGAAGGCAGGGACCTGGATATGATGATATTCTGGAGGCACAAAAATTTTATTTCAACTTTCAGTTCATTTCAACAAGGCCAAATGTAAAGTCAGACATGGTAACAGCAAAAATCCTCCATGCTACTATAGTCTGTTCTGTCAGATAGTGACTCTAAAAGATTAAAGAGCTACAGCGACTAATAGGCTGCATGTGAGCTTTTAATATGATGCTCCGTCCAATAGAATAGCACAACCCTTTAGATGTAAAAGTAGGTGAATACCAAATAAGAGCACACCTACCTAACACAAGTATGATTGCTGTCATGTCTAGTCTTATATCCTCAGATCAAGAAAAATGTTGAAAAGAAGTTACCAAAGGAGAAGAGAATCACTGGAGGATGAAAAATATGTACAGACCAAAAGTCTCCAAGCGCTAAGTGTATTTATCTCAAAGAGAAGCAAAGAGGTGAGTTGATCACAACCTGTATGTGGATACACAGAGAACAGAGCACCTCAATCTAGCAGATGTAGGTTAACACACTTCAATGGCTAGAAGCTGAAACCAGACAATTTCATCTTAGAAAGAGGATAACATCTGAAAGTAATTAATGATTAGGTTTCTAAGAATTGTGGAAAGGCTTTTATTCAATATGGGTTGTCATTTTTTTCAAAAGGTGTCCTCCAGTTCAAATGCAGCCATCTAGGTTTCAACAGGAATGAATACTGCCAGGTCCTACAGTTTCATTATGAAAGAGGTTAGATTAGATAATCACAGTAGGTTTTGGAAGCCTTTAAACATATTAGACCTACCATGAGGAGCTTAAGATTATTTATGACAGGATATCATAGGCAGCTTGGAATAGGATGAAAAATGCAGAAACTTTTCTTTAGGAAAGAGAAATGACTTTAGTGATCTACAGAAATAGTTTGTGTCAGAATTAGCCCTCAGAAACGATATAGGGCAGAAAACCGTCATCATTAAGAGCACATGTCTATGAAATATTCCTGGAAGGGGATTATTCTTATTAAAATAGTTATCTACTGGACTCCCACAATGAGGTTCAACATCTTAATGTGCAGCCAGTGTATCACCATGGTCTCTGCTGCTGAAAAATGCTGGTGTGCACAGTAACGGCAATAGGTGACCAACTGTGACCCAGGAGTTGCCCTCGCCCACCTTAGCACTGGAATCTGTGCAGGTGGCTCTAACCCACCAACATCCCCTGCTTCCTAATATATCTCAGCCTTTCAGCATAATAGCAGACATTAATCACTTAAGGACAGCTATGAAATTTATGACATTTAGAATACAAGAACTGGATCCTGGAATATAGAGTCAGGACCATAGCATTTGCAACCCACTCCTCTCAAATTCAATTCATACAGAACTCAAATAAGGACAAGCATATTGCCTACATCCCAATACTCCACATCAGTCTCTTCTGAATTCCAGCTCAGGACAGCACAGTGTAAGCAATACCAAACTAAATAGTATCAAAAGCATAAATCCATGCAAAGGCATCAATTAAGAAATACAAGGAATGGTAGATATGAATTCCTACAGAACCCTAAAAGTTGAGTCCCCACAGGACTAAATACGAGCTCCTTAAAATCGTCCATTCTGATGGAGATCTTTTTATCAAAAAGCTTTCTTATGAAGTAATGAAACCTCTTCTCTTTTTCCTCCTCAGCTCTTCTTCCTCCGTTCCTTAGAATATTGACAATTTCCATATATGTCTTTAAATTATTCAAAACTACTTGTTTCCCTCTGGAAGCTGGAAATTTAGCATTTTATTTGTGGCGTGACTTGAAATGTTCTCATTTTTTTATTAAACAAATGCAAAATAATATGTAAAATGTCTTATGGGAGCTGCAGTGTCTGTGTCCATTCCCTCTTATTATCCAGACTCTGTCAAAGGCCGTAAGCAAGCAAAGAGGAAAGTAGAGGAAAAAAAGAATTGACCAGCACTCCCCCTATCATTTAACATAATCTACCTTAGGACAAATTTAATACAGTCTCATGTTGAGAGTTTCTATATATGTATCATTCTTACATATTTGACCTTTCACAGAAAGTAGATAAAAGCCCTGACAATTTAGCTTGAATTTTAGGTCTATGTTACCTTTTGGTGGCACTTCCAATAACAGTTAGTGAGAAGAACCTTGCTCACAAATGTTATGAATAATGTAAGCAGGAGCTCATTCTTATTTCTTACCTTGTCTGTTTTGGGATTAGAAGCATTTTCCATTACTGTTAGCAGCTACTGTTTACAGAGAGATTTGCCTGCATTCAGCTCAAGTTAAACAAGTTCTAATTTTTTTTGTCTGCTTAGTCTGTGGTCGATCTACTTCAAAGGCACTTTGCTAAACTAGAAATAAAGCTATAAACCCTTTCTTGCATGCCCATGTCCTCTAGATAGATATCTAGCCTTAAGTTAAGCACCACAGGCATGTAATTTAAGCATGTAATAGAGATCTGAACAACCGAATAAGTTTTAATCTTTTTTCATTTCCTTTTTGCATACTCATCTTCCTGAATGAAATGTCCACTCTCAAGTATGGAAGAAAGAAAGACAATGCATGAAGGAAAATCTAAAACTGAAATTTAGGAGATTGAGGAGATGCTTAGGCTTTGCAAAACTGAAAACACATGCTAAAATCTTTGCATCTTCAGTTACACACACTCACACAGAGTCTATAATACCATGAATCTTTGTCTTGGTAGCTGTAGCTACTTACATGGGTTTTATTCCCCAGCTCATTCTTGGAAACTGATTCCCACCAGGACATTAACAGCGTTATCTGTAAACTCTTTTGTGAACTGGATTTTAGAAACCTCCTATTGTTTTTCCTGCAAGAGTATCTTTAACCTAGACCACTTACTGCATTCTGTTCTCAGCACAATCCAATGAACACATTTTGGCACAGCTTAGGGAAAAGAGTGGGGAAAGGATAAAAAGCCTAGAGGTAAAGGAGATAAGGTTCTATTTAAGATGCCACTGCTACTGGGAAAAAAAATAAAATAGTTTTTAAAAATGATACCTAGAACAGCCATTTAGTCCTAAAACCCTTTTCCCACTCATCTGTTCTGACAATTTTTTTCCTTTCTCTTCTGAGACATGCAGGAAAAGTAGTATTTTATTCCCTTTTATGAACTCAAAAATCTCAAAGAATCAGAGAGCAGGGACTGCCAGACCATAGCATAAAATTTGCAGTGATAATATTTTGTACTAGCAACATTTAGGAAAACTGCAGATTATGATCAGTTTTATTTAAGGACAGACCAGATTTGGGGGCACTGATAACTGTGAAAAATGAGTTGTGCCTCTTGAGAATTACTTTTCTTATTCAGAAGAAGAGAATTCCTGGCACACTGTGTTTGCCCCCTTTTACACTCATTTAGTAGCTATCAGAGGTGGGGCAGATGCAAAATCAGTTGTTGCTCTTCCCAAACCCTTTACATGTGAATACACGACCAGAGTGAGACTGGAACTTTGCCCACAGAAATATTTTTTGCATTCTTTCTTCTCTGTGTTCACAGGGCAGCCAGAAGGAACCTAGATTTTATTCTCCTTGACTTAATTGCAATCAGTACTAAGAAATGATACAGGTATTCCCACAGGCTCTTCTGCCATTGAAAAGAAATGAATTTTATGAGCTCTGGTACAAAACTCTACTGTATACTCTAGATTTAAATAGCATTCCTAAAAAATGTACAGACTAAAACCACTTGTCAGTAAGTAGGAACATAGTGTTAATTAAAATGCATTTGGAGGTCTTTAAATGCAAATTAAATAACAAGATTTCTGCAGAATCACCATTTCTTGTTCCATCTAACAGTAGCCAGGATGATACAAACACTATGCCTTGAATGTTTAAGATTAAATTTAAAATCTGCTGACAGCTAAGACTGAAAAGTTTGGATTTTGACCAAATGACTTGGTAGAGCTTACTACAGTGTTCTTTCTTTCTGGAATTCCGAGAGCAACCATGCCTGGTTTGTTATATGATAAGCAGATAGCTGTCCTTTGTTTCAAGATGTTTTTTAACTCAGGAAGCAGGTGTTGCATACCTTTGCAATAAATTCTGTATTTCTGTTGACAGGAATGTTACCTGTCAAAAAGAAGGTTTTTTTAACCTCTGTCATTTTTTGTTAAAATTTGACCTCATGCTGTTACATGAAGATAACAGATAATATTCCACCTGATCCTTTTCCTTAATTCTTCTTACAATCTATTTCCAAAAGAATCAAAAGACTTTATAGAAATGTCGTGGAATACAAGTACTTTGAATGCCATATTTCTGGCTCAGACTTCACGCAGGTCAAACAGGGAAGAGTGAGCAGCTCATGTTGCTATCAGATGGGATATCAGGTAGGTGCTACCGTGCCTTCAGTAAGGAGCATGGAGCACTCAGCTCCCTTCCCAAGGGCCAAACACCGCTGGCTCAGAAACACTGCTGCCACATCTGAAACTAATTGGTATGTGCTGGATCTCTCCCACAACAGGGAGAGAAAGAAATGATGAGTCAAGGAGACAGAACAAACCTGTCATTATTTGGGATGAAGGTAAAGCACGGCACCTTGGTGATGCAAGCAATGTCACCGCCCAGGCGTATGGCTCTGCAGATAAAAGGTCCTCACAGTTGTCCATCTGGAGACACACCTACTTATTAAAACTAAACAAAAATATCTTTTGGAGCAAGACCACAGATTTTTCAAAGGGACCAATTAAGGAGAAAATAATGTTTTTACACGATAGGAAAAAGTGATTTGTCATGACTTTTACATTCTTATTCAAGCAGTTCTGCAATGCAGAAGCTAGACACTTCTTATTGAAAATACTCACTTGTAGGTTGGTAGTTTGAGTTAATCTTTTTTTATTCCCTATCTCTTCTTAAAAGGCAGAAGAAAATGCTTGCATTGTAACTTTCTGTGCTTTTTTTTTTTTAAACTAGACTTCTAAGATAGCAGTTGTGCATCTTCTTTTAGAATGCTTTCATTAAAAATCGCTGCACACATACATTTTCAGAAAACGAAAAATACAATTTGATTCATGTACTTCTGCAACACCTAGAATAATTTTGTGGATTCATTTGCCTTTTTTTCCATAACTCAGCAGGAGGATATCTCAGCATTGTCAAACTGTGAAACTGTGTAGCCTTTCATTAGATCTATTGAGTCCACACACACTGTAATTCCTGGTTATAAATTTGAAATATCTTCTGAAATAAAGTAGCTCGCTTCTTTCTATAACTAGAGTGTATTTGATTAAAAATAAATTAATTTCATTCCTTCAAAGTTTTCTGTAAGTTAATTTGGTGTAAAGCATTATATAACAGTAAAGATATTTCAAAATAAGAAATTATCTTGACCATCACTAATACTCAGGTAATGCTCCTGGGATTGTGCTGGTGAGTGGTATGCTAAATCATTTTGCACTGTTTCAGGATAACTGGCCACCTGGTCATTTTCTCTCTTGCAGAAAATATGTTTGCTCTTCACTGTTTTGCTCTGAATAGAAATTTACAAAGTCATCATCCAGATTGAAAAATAAATGCTTTGTGTTGTACATCTAAGGAAACATAAACAAATTCAAGCGACATTTCCAATTAAGTAAAGGTGACTTTTTAGATTGCACAAGGATGGAAAAGAAATCTATAGAGGTGAGAAAGAGAAAAAAGAAGATGATATTTGAAGAAATTTCATTAACATATTTAGGAAAACAAGTTTAACTTATTTTCGTAGAAAAGCTGAATACCAGTAAAACCAAGTGTTCCATTATATTTTTGCACCTACTTTGATGTGCTGAGTCTTCTAACATTTTGCAGCTTCGAACTAGGTTAACTGCTTTAAATTCCTTAAATGCTACTGAGTATCTCTATTATGTTTTTATATAATTAACATAAACTTGATGTATGTTAGTAATTAAAAAAAATTAAAAACCCAACAAAACAAACAAAAAAAAAAAGCCACAACAGACAATCTTAAGCAGCACTAAAAATGCTGATTTGCAGTTTGCTCCTAAGGATACACAAGCTTATTCTTATATCCCCCTGAAGGAACAAGATTAGGATTATTCAATATATCCACCATTTAGAATCTGTAAAAGGAAACCATTAGCAATTAATGTTAATGTATAAATGGAGTTAGATGTATTGTATCGTTTCATAAGTGATAGGCAAAAAAATTTTACTCCTTAGGGAAAAGAAACTCGTATTATTCAAATAATTAATTTCAATCCTTCATGCTCCTGCTAATACAGGTTTAAAAACTTAGCTGCTATTTTGACATCCATTTGAAATACCATGTTCTTCAGGCCTGTCTACAAGATGACAGATTCATATTCTAGACTCAGAATGTTACATAAATTATTTCCTTGAATTATTTGTACTGATAGAAGGACCTTAGATGATTTGTTTTCCAGCCTTCCTTCTTCTTGATCTAAAATCTAACTTTAGTCCTTTTATATGAGTTCAGTTTAACATTTCTGAGAATACGTAATGTTAGATGGACTTGGGACACTCTCTGGGCCATTTACAAACTTATGTTCTTTTGTACATTAGTGTGGTCATTTTGATTCAGGTCTAAACATATTTGTAAGCTTCAATATGGTCTTTCTGTCTGGGTAAGTTAACAAATTGAAGTGCTTGATCATTTCCACTGAAAACACCCTAATAGCCTATTTCATATACTCCGGAATCCTAGAGAAAACTAGACAAATGGAACAGAACATTCAGGAGAGAAAACACCGCATCACAATAGTTTCCATCATAAAAGCTGAAGCACTGCCCTAGAATGGATGTAAATAGGTCCCTTGATTTTAGTTAAAGCTGTACATACACTTAGTCAGATATGTTACTAAAAAATAATTACACTTTTAATGATCATTTTAAACCTCTCCTCTACGTTCAGAGACACATATATACATGTGAGTAACATTTCTTTACTGTGAGGCTGGTGAGGCACTGGAACAATTTGCCCAGGGAAGTTGTGGCTGCCTCATCCCTAGAAGTACTCAAGGCCAGTTGGATGGGGCTCTGAGCAATCAGGACTATTGGAAGGTGTCCTTTCCCATAGCAGGGGGGTGGAACTAAATGATCTTTGTGGTCCCTTTGAACACAACCCATTCTATGATACCATGATATACTAGAAATAATACAAAGAAATACGTAAGCATATTTATCTAAGATCCCAGAGTAAAATATTAGCAAATATTTTTCCCGCATGAATCAGTCTTCTTCAGCTTTTTGATCTCTGTGACATTATAATATTAATCACTCAGAAATGCTGGTGTTAGCACTCATAGTCAAAAACCTCTTTGCACTCCTCAAGAGTGTCTTATTAGTACTGGAATTGCAATCATTTTCTTTGTTTATCATTTATGTTCAAATTATTAATTTTTAAGTGTTCTTTCCATGAGAAGAAAGGACAATATGCATCCAACAACAAAGTATGACTGAACAACAGATAAAATGAACACTGAATATTTTTAAAACAACAGAAGAATTGAAATTAATAGCACCAGCTACTTAGCAAGAATTAATAAACGCTTAATCAAATTTCAGAACACATGACTGGAAAACAACAAATGCTACACTAAACAAAAAACTCCTTCAAGAAATTTTTTGTAAATGCTCTTTAACTTGCTGTCATATTCATTATCTTTTAAGGGTCTCATACAAATTGCTGTCAACCGGAATGTCTTGAACGACTTTAAACAGGCTCTAGATCAATTTCTGAGACTACATAAAGGCTGCTTAAAATCAGTCATTTACATTAATGTTGCTGGAAACAGCAGAGGCCCTAGTGATCCCACCAAAGATTTGGTGTGCTCATTGTCCAGCCATCTGTACTTTCTCCATTGCTGTGTTATGAGAGATGTATTATGTACTGTCTTGATTATTTTCATTCCCTTAGATCCACATGAACTTGCATTGGCTCCACACCAACTAAGCAGAATCTTAGAGATGGGGTAGGTGTGTGTGTATGTGTATAATTTCAGAGATTTTCTGACCTTAGAAAATGAAATGGCAGCTCGGAGTAAAAATTTCAGATACAAAGGCCACATCCTACAATGCCATGTGTTTGGAAACAGAGCAGTTCACTCATTTCTGGTCTGGGGGACAAAAAACCCAACCAAAAAAACCCCAAACAAACAAACAAACAAAACAAAAAACCACAAAGCTCTTGAGCTTTGGGAGACCATTAGCACTAGAGCAGTTTCATGAGGAGTTCATGAAATTTGAATTAACTCAGACATTAGTAGCACCTTAGCTCATTTTCTACATAATGATGAATTGGATTAAAATTTTAACAATAGCATTTCCATACTACAGGCTTTTGACTGCTGACAACTATTTAGTTTAATGTTAATGCTTCTGTTTTAATACCAGCTAACTTGTTTCAAAAATAACCGTAACATAGCTCAAAGATTGCTATCCTGAGAGAAACCATTTTGCATGATGGTAAGTAAGAAATATACAAACTCTGAAATTACTAGTCAGGTTAAAGTCGAATTAAAGTATAAATGAATATACCCAGAAGGATGAAATGCTGCCTCAAATATTCTAGTAGGAAAAATAATTAGTCCTTTAAAGTTAACCAAATTAATCAAGAATAATAGGAGAGAGAATACATCAGATTCTCCTTCCTCTTTCCTCCTTTAATTGCCTTCATTTTATATGCAGATACAAATTAGCCTTAGATCACACTTGTAAAATATTAAAACTCCAGTGAGATCGCCATTGGGCTAACTTGTATTTAGAAATGGATTGTACATTGGATGCATCTTTTTAAATATAAAAAGCAAAAATTGCTTATTTTATTTGAGAATTTTAAAAAGTGCTTGTATTTCTTTCTTAGCATTTGGAGCATATTTTTACACCTCTCTGAGAATCTGAAAGTAAACGGGTATTTTACAAAAATTCAAAGACCTGATTAGGTCATCTGGGTAACCTCCTTCCAGTACAAGATAAAAGATTGTTGTTATTTAGTATTTCTGCTGTCGTTATAAACCAAAACACTGTCACAGACTCATTGTACAAATAGTGTTGTGATATTTCTTTCCTGGTGGAAGCACAGTCTTTGGGTTTAAAACACAGAAAATACTGAGGACATGCTAACAATAGACAGGTATAATTGGATATGTTAGCAGTTGTAGTGAATGCAGCAATCATGAGTGATTGCCAGGATAACTATTCTTCTATTTGCCTATGCTTAGCACTTCTAAATACATTCAGCCTTGAAAATCCCATCTAAGGAGCATGCATGGCTATACGAAAGCCCCATGAGGTTGAATTAATAGTGTTGTTGTAATTCACACTTCCAGGAGTGTTTTTTTCATTAGGGTAAGCCACAGTGGTAATGTGCTGTATTTGTACTTGTATTTCAATGCAGAAAACACCTTGGTTTGTACTGTTTCATTTTGGCTCTGATTCAACAAAGCACTTAAACATGAGCTTAAATTTAAAGCATGAGGGGTCTCACTGATTATAATGAGACAACTCACATGTTTAAGGTTAAGAATGTTCTTAAGTGTTTTGCTGTATTAGGACCTCAGATATTATTATCACTGATTTACTGGGGAATGTGCAAGTGGGAATGAAAGAGATGAAATGCATAGTTTGCATATTTTGGCTGTAGTGTGTGATTCTTTATGTATTAATATTACCTGAGATGAAATATATGCATGAAATACAGGGAAAATGTGAGAATGTTTTTGTTCTGCATCTGAGAAGTTCCAATAAATGTGTGATAGGGAAGATTGATTTTACATACAGTATCTTCCTGTTTCGTTAGAAAGCCACAGAAACTACATTTGTCAAAAAGAATTATTACTTCTGTTTGATTTATCAATAATGCTCTTGCTGTAATTATGGCAGGAATAATGAATGGATCTCCTGTCTGCTGTGAATTATGCTGCCTTGTGCACAGCTTGCCTGGTGGGCTTTAATGATGCCTCAGACAAATTAAACATATTAAAGTTTGTTATTCACAGCCACTTCCAGTGTAACAGAACTAAAGATCAATTTCTGAGCCAAACTTTTATGCAAAATATCACTTTAAAAAAGATAAAAGGAAGGTGCTTTTAATTTCTCCCATTATGAGGAGAGTGATTGACACAGGTTTGATGAAGAACTGGTGCTTGAGATCTCATTGCTCTACATCCGACCAGTGCAAGTGTCCCACCCTTTCTCACACTGCATTGCGCTTTGTGGTTCAGGATGATTCAAATCAAGTGAGGATTGATGATGATATTAGTGAGAAAGAAATGTAGCAGGATCCAGCCCATGAGCTGGATCCCTCAGAGCACCATCAGATGCATCCTTCTTTGAATGGAAGGAATACACCACAGTTTTTGTCAGACAGGTAACCTTCAAAGGACCTTACTGTTAATTTCAGAGCCATTTTCTTTCTAAAAATTTCATGATGGAGAAATTGCTTGGCTACACTGATGGCGTTAGAATGAAGGATTTCCCAGTCTCACTTTGCATTTTGCCTGGCCAGTTGGAGTGGTTACGCCAGTCACCTCATCACTAAATCCAGTAATGAAAATGGACCTTTTAATGAGTTACATACAATGCATAATTGCTGTAAAACTCTAACATCCTCCATGCAAATGATTCTTTGGAGATCATTAATTAGATTTTGAGTAATATTAATTTCTCCAAACCAAAAGAAATATATATATTACTACAGGGAAATGGGCTTGAATCAGTTTTAACTATGATAAAATTACAGTCTGTGACAATTAATCAAGTGGAGCACAAGAGAGCCGGGTTTAAAATGAAAAGGATACTGTTAATACCGCTTCCCATGGTTACAACTAATTAGTATGCATAAATAGTATTTCAAGAAGACTATAAGTTATCTATGCTGCAAAATGTTTCCTGTTCGAACTTTGATGTGAGAACAGCACAGGTACTAATAGTTCAGAGATACTCCTGTGGCAAGATGATTCTAGGAACATATTTCTAAAACATACACATTTTCATCAGTGCCCCAAAGTGCATCTATTTGTGTGATAATGAAGCTACTAAACAGCCTGAGTTCAGGCTATTAAAAAAAAAAAAAAAAAGAGAATACAGCCAAGTGATTCTGCCCTAACAAAACTCTGATCAAGGCACTTGAGCACAAACAGAGCTGCCCCATGAGCATCACAGAAACTTATTGTAAAGCATTCAAATAATGCTACAGAGTTAATTTTATTAAAATTAACAATGCTGTCTTCTCCATCAATCTCACATTAAATGAAGCACTGAGAAAGAGAACAGTTGATCTGGTTTGCAAGATTATAAGCCGCCACAGATTGTTTTCTGAATACTTAAAGGGTACTGTGCAATGGAAACAAAATAAAACTAAGCAAACAAACAAAACCCTCAGCAAAACCCACAAGCAATTCTGTTGCATTGCCATTAAGTGAAGCCCTTTTTCTGGAAAGCTGAGGCAAATTGCTTGTATGCAAAAACAGAGCAAAACACTGTCCCCAGATGCACTCACGTAAATCCAGACTACCTTTTGTGAATTCTTTTAGAGTTACTCCACCTTAAAGCCAGTGTAATTGAGATGAGAATATGAGATTTAATAATAGACTGACACTTCAATTGTCATTGATCCCAAGCATTGAACTCCACAACTGAAGAACCCCAGCCTTGCCTCTGTACCATGCTAGTGGGATATCAGGGTTCTCCCATCTTTCTTTCTCCTGTTTCACCGCAGAGGTATACAACACCTTCTCACAAATATTTGAAATATTCTCAGAAAACTAAAACTGTCATTTTTATGTGCAAAGTGGTGTGGCAGTAGTAGTAGTGATAGTGGCAGTGATAGTGGAAGACAGTAGCAGCAGTGATAGTGGCAGTGGCAGTGTCTGTGAGAGGGGACATCCCAACTCCAGGTGGCAACACTGACAGTTTCCAGGAGCCAGCATTGAACAGTTGTGTTTTCTTCCTCTCACCCACAGAGCAGGCAGGTCTCTGAGGCTATATGTAATTTATTCATCACATGTGCTCTGCTGTGTGCCCCAAGATCAGCAGAGGCAGGATGGTGATGAGCAGCCACAGGAAGCAAGATGTGCTTCCAGCTCTTCCAGTCTGGATACAGCACAGGCACCTCACGGCTCCTCTGAACATTCTTCAGGCTGAAAGTCCAGCCCTTGGGTTGCAATGCTCTTGTCATCATCCCTGACATTTCCTTCCTTATGCATAAATGTATACTTTCCATAAACATATACTGCCACTGGTTTTGTTGCAATAGAAACTGAATAATAATGACAAATAGTTTATTGGGGTTTTCTCAGAAGGCAGCCTTCGACATCTGATTACTCAACATTACTTTTTATGCAATGGGGTTTAAGATCTTGGCAACTGTCTGTGATCCTGATAGAATGCTGTGGCCTTGGGCAATCTTGACTTTTTTCTACTAAGAATATTTATCCTTATGTTAAACTTTAAATATTCATGAAGACTCCAAGAGACAGGATTGATCTTTCTGAATAGTTCACAATAAATAAGTAAATAAACAAATGGGGTTTGCACATTGTTTGCTGCTAACTCTAATCCATTCCCTTCTAAACAAATGCTTTTAGTGCTCTAAGCAAGTGCAATACACTATAAGTGGGAGCAGGAGCTGCTTTTCCATAGGCAGATGTAGTATGTTTATATCATGTATCCGACTTCTCATGGGAATGAAAAAAGCTTTTCCCTTGTAATGATTTTTCTTCTTGTACATTAAACAAATTATTAAAAAACACACTGATGACTGAATCTAAATGAATATATGTCTGGATCTGTAGCTCAGATTTTTTTTTAATTATGAGGGAAAAACCATCCAGAATCATTTGTAGTTGTTTGTGTTTCTGTGTAATTTAAGAGCCTCACAAATGTATTTAAATCACCACAACTGTATTAAATTATACTTCCTGGTAATACAGATTATATGTTTGCTTGTTTTGGACATAAACTGCATTTAACATCATATTATCTGGTATTAAAAAGAAAGTAAGGTGTGCACAAAACTATTCAGCAGAATTCAAGTTCGATAATTACACTTTTCCTTCAACGAGAGACAGTCAGTGCAAAATGCTGGATAACATATTCGGCAAACTCAGCAAAGGCAGAAACAGAAACAAGGAATAAAAAAAAAAATGGTTGACAAAAGGTAACATATGTTTAAGCTCCATGGTTAAGTTCTGTAGTTCACATACTTTAACAGCCTATATAAATATAATTGAGATGGAACTGTAACAGCAAATCAGAAATTGGCATGTGAGAATCACCACGTTTTTTGCCAAATGTTACAGGTATTTTAGAGTAAACTCAAATTTTAATAAATTCTGTTTTCTGAATTCTTGGAACCTGTCTATGTTTGGATGCAAACAGAGTAGAAATTTCCCAAAAGTAATGAATTTTGAACCACTACTAAAAATTGTTAACACATTGCAAATATTCACTCTCACTGCAACAAAATCCTTAAACTGGATTTAATGTGTTCAAAGTAGAACATCTTCCAAATACATGCTCAGGTGAATTTTGTCCAAATAGGATGATATTGAGTGGTTTTATTTTTAATATGTTTGGAAGAATACAATGGTATGTATTAACATGCAACAAACAGAAAGAGTCTGAGAAGCTAGAAGAAGCTGTATATGATCTGCTTTAGAAGGAAACATCAGGACTGAGTTCCAGGTGTATATAAAACAGTGTGTCTACATACAGACAGCATCCTGTGCTGAGGGATTAAAATCTCATTGCTCTCAGTGGAGTACTCAGCACCTCTGGGGCCCAGAGAAACTTGCCCTGTCCTTGGGCACTCCTCCCAATGTGTAGGCACAGGCAGCTGTTGCTCTTGCAGGTATCCAGGGCACCCTCTCCACACGTCAGGTGGAGCTGCAGGTCTCCCTCCATCCAATCTTGCACCTGACAGAGGTGTCGCAGCCTGAGGCACTGCAAATGGCTCCAGATGCCAATGTTTAGGCAGCTCAGGGAACCCCCATTTTACGGTGCACTTTGTGAGATTTGTTTGAGAAACTATTGATTCTACTTTTATGAATGTCTCCATAGAGCTATTTTCTCCTCTGGACCTTCAGCACTGCTCTGCTTAAATCGAGACCCTGACTCCAATACAAATACTTGCTCTTTTCCAGGACAAAAATTCCATTTTGTTCTCACAGGTAATAGCACTTATGGGATACCTTCCTTAGTCACCTAGATTTATAAGATCAATAAATTGTTTTAGGAGATCTAGCTTCAGAAACTTCAGATCCTAAATTAAAATTATCACTTGAAGCTAACTTACAAACTTACTAATCAGCTTGTGATCTCTAATCTATTAGGTCAACACTGTCAGCATCCAATAATAAAGCAAAACAGCAAAACTTATAAAACGTGTTTTTTAAAACTCTGTAAAATCTTTATAAAGTAACAGTTACTACAATTCTGAACAATAACAAGCGGAATGTGGGATTCCTGTAGGAATAACACGAATATAGGATCCTGACATCTGTGAGAAGTGTTCATTTTTCAAAACATGCTGTCAATATGTCATTAATATTAAGAGAAATAAGGTTAGTAAAGTTCAATATATATTGAAGAGTTTCCTTGACATTTAACACATCATATTAAAAGCTTCTTCAAGAGGAAAGAAATATCAACTTGTCACCTAGAGATTGAAATTGAACTGCTCTGAGACAAACTGCTGTTTCTTTCCCATGATGAGATTCACAGGATGGGCAAAATGTCAAGATAAAAATAAACTATCTGGGAAAAAACATCAAAAGAAATATAGCCATTGTTACAGTTACTGCCAAAATAATCTAGAAAATCCAATTGTTCCCCAGTAATAATATGTGACAGAAGTCCCCACACATTCAGATCCGGTCTTGAAACACAGTGGAAAGTATTACTAAAGATATAGTCTTCTGCTCCATATAGTCTGTTAAATTCCCTGGGAAGAAAATAGCTCAATTTTTTGGGATAGATCATATTTTCAAATCACAAAGCATAAAAAATTATTTTCTAGTTTTTGAAGAAAACATTATGAGTAAAGAAGAAACCCTATAGCTCTATGAAATACTCCGCAGTGAAGCCAATTGCTAAATCATGGGTAATATTAGTAGGACTATTTTACATTGAAAGGCTGCTACGTAATTTTTCCTGAGTATATCTGTGGGTAAAAACTATTGTGAAGATATTTAAATATATTGCTGAAAGGGCAATATCATATACAAATGCATGTCATAAAAGCTAAGTAAAGATATCAATAGGAAGGCTAGGATAGGACCTGCTATTTTTCAAACCAGATTTTGATGTCCAGAACTACCACAGATTTACTATAGCTCAGTCTTTTGCTTTTCATGACCATGACTCGTCAACAGCAACAAAAATACTCTTAGCTCTTTGTAGTAGCCAACCCAATGTGTGTGCATGCTTAAAAGTTATAAGTGGCAACTCTGTTGACAATTAAGGAAAAAATGTACACTAAAATTGCTGCAAATCTAACAACTTTTTATGATCATCTTATGTAGCATACAAAGCATCCCCTATTGTTTACTTAGCATTTTGAAAACACATACAAATAATTTATTCCTTAGCTTCAATCCTTTACCCATATATTAGTGGCATCACATATTTTAGTGGCATATTTTCTTTTCATTTTCAGCTAAAAACTGAGCCTACATTTCCTCAACAAATATACATATTCCAGAATTTGAGTTTCAATTTAAAAGCCAAGCAAATACTTCACAACTTCCCACCTTCCAAGTCCCATTAAAATGTTCATTGTCAAATTAAAGCTCAAAACCTTGTATTCATTCCTTCACCACAATCATAAAGATGTTATCTGGTAACCTCTCTCCTAGATCTATTGACAGAGAAGACAGTAAGTATTTCAAAGGGTCACCCCTTTGTCCAAAAAGAGCAGTCTACAGAAATTTTTTAAGCTTGTGTCACAAATATAGGTGGGACTATGCATTATCAATCAATTATGATGTATAGAAATGAAGTCTATCTGCTTGTTTAGAATTTTTTTTGTGAACACACCTGTTTACTTGGGAAATAATTTTTGATGGGGAACAATTCTTTTTAAATTGACATTTTCAAAATAATCACATTAATCCAAGAGCCATAAAGTGCTGATCTTAAATAAGCAGAATGAAAAAGGAGTGAATTATTCTGAAAGACACAATGTGTTTTTCACATTTTTTATTTTTAAAATTCTCCTTGGAAAGGCCAGATACAACAGATTTAAGATTGAACATTCTATCAAGATTTATCATGTCAGCTTTCAATAGTTTATGCATTTCAAAGCCATGGAAAATTTCTTTTGCCAACACACATAGGGCAGATACACACATAAAAATCCAAACTATGTTGAAAGCACACCATAAGATTATTGAGGAATGCTTTCAGTGTTAAGAAATGCCCATCTTTAATTTTCCTGTCCATCCTTCATTCTTTGTGCATCCTCTTTACTCATAAGCTTTTTGACAAAATCTAATTATGAGACCACTTTTCTCTTTCACGGGACCTCTGCTTTGCTCAGTGCACAGAATGTTCACATAATGAGCAACTACTCAATATTTTGTTATCTCCTCATTTTTCAATGTGTGACCCAAGGCCTTATTTACTGCACGCTAGTCAAACCCTTCTCTCAAGACAGAATTGTTCATTTCCTCATAAGTTTCTCTCGAGCTCATCACCACAGTACGCAAACAATTAAAAATATTAATTAACCACTATTCACAGCACTCCTACAAGATTATAGAGAACTGAAGAGCAAAGAAATTAAGGTCAAGAAGGTCTACTAATTTAGCATCTGTAGCCAATAGCCTCCTTTAGTGCATATTTCTTTCCTCTTGTACAATGACGCACACCCTTTATTAAAAATATACATATAACATACAATTAAAACCCACAGTATAGTGCATTTGCAGAAAAGTAAATTAGTATGATTAGTAAATAGTATGAGTAGAAAAGTAAAGAAAATTCTGAAATTCCCTGACTACAAAATAATTTTCCTTATTGATTCTAATAAAATTCCTATAAGGCGAGTTTTTTGAAATTATGTAAAATTTCAGTTTAAAAAAAAAATCTAGTTCTATCACATGGTAGGAAACTGAGAACAACATGATTTATATAAGGATGAAAAAGCTTTGTGCTACTTGAACTGAAAGAGTAGCTGACAGCACTAATAATTCACCAGCTCCTGTGCGGACCAGCAGCAGGAAGGACCAGGACATTAGGTGAAATTTGTAGGTTTCTTGCTGGTGTCAGGAGAACTACATGAAGTGGGAGTCTTAAGCTCCACTACAGACTGTGCAGGGCCATATGTTCAGTGTGAAAGCTGATCATTCTGTCTGTATCCTTCTTCTCCCAAAAGAGTGATCCAAACCTCTCCCTATTCAATCACTTTTCCATCTTTTCTTATCCATCTTGTCTTGTGCTGAATCCATTGTGTCTTGCAGAAACATCATATTATAGACGTGAAAGATCGTAAAGCCCTCAGAGTGTTTAGGTAAAGCCATTTAAATTGACCATAACTAACAATACATTCATTTTTCCATTAGATCCAAAGCCAGATAGCCAAAAGTCCTTTCACTTCTTTTCGCCTCTTGGCTGAGAACTTCTTTACATTTGTCCCTTTGTTAAGTTGGGGGTTTTTTGTACTGATTAGTCTTGTGAAACATTTTCCACCAAAGACCTAAGGTCTCTGAAAAAGATACATCTGTTAAGATTCAAGTAATCATTCTGCATTAATATCTAACCTTTCCTCTGCAATTTAACCTGTTGCTTGGTCTCTGAATTAAAGCTTATTTTTCTAAGGTAATTTAAGTTTTCCAACTCATCCTGTCTCACAAGGGCATAATTACCTACTTGCCTGAAAGCAACTTATTTCCTTTTATCATGCCAGGATTAAAAAGGCAAGATGGAGTAAAAGTGAAATAAAACAATATCTCCTTTCCCTGTTCTATTTATCCCTCATCAGTGAGGCACAAGCTCCTGCATCATGAGGGATGGTCTCAGCTGAGCAGTTTCAATGTTGACACCTTCCCCATTTATACACAGGAGCAGATGGCTTCTCACCTACTGCTGTCTCCTGAGGGTTTTAACTGTAGTAATGTAAATGAAGTGTTCAGTTAAAAAAAAAAAGTTGGAGCACTGTTTAGAGACCCTTTGAAATTGTTGTGTTTAGTGACCTCTAGTGCTAAGGGTCTGAGTTTATTTTCACACCATACTTTCTTCTAGGAAAAACCCATATACAAATACATGCTGTAGTCAGCCACAGTTGTGTTCAAGGATACATATGAACATTATTTTCCTCTCTGATCCTGCTCTTTAAATATCCATTCTTTGTGAAATGAAAGTTATTGTCATGTGCTTGTCCAAATCAGCTATAGGATTAAGCACAATAGTGAGGAGTATAAAGATCCCTATCTGTTATATTCAGGATACAGGGAATAGAAGATAAATTAGAGAAGTGTCTGTTTTCTAGAAATTAGTCTGCTCGTTAGAGAATGAAATTACCACTTTATATTTGCCTTAACTAAACCTGACGCACCATGTTGTTTCTTGTGAAAGAACAACAAAAAACAGTGTATGCCAAGTCAAATACCAGCACATTCTGAGTAACAGAAACTTGAAGCAGAAAGCTACACCCTACAACCTACAATTGAGATAAAGAAGAATGTTCCAAACCAAAAGAATATGGGAAAACAAAAAGTACAAAAGGAAATAGAAAAAATGCAAGGACCACTGGTAGAGAGGACTAGAAGGGAAACAAGATGACTGTGGAACACCAAGGCAAGTGAACAGGAACCAAATTCTTAAATTCTTAACAATGAAAACAAGACACAAGAAATAAAATGCATTAGAATAGAAAAAATAGGTATTAAAAAAGCAATATCACAACAGTGGGTTAAGTTTCAACGGTGGCGATCTGAATCAAGTGCTAGGTAGGGGCTAGAGGAAGGATGAGATGATACAGAATGGTATTTTCCAACGAGTTCACAGTCAGCAAGAAAACTGAAGAAGTTTGGGAAAATTTTAGCTGTGTCAGCAAATAAAAAACATGATTGAATCTTCAGCACTGCTTTGGATAGAAAGAACTGGTATATAAATTAGACATGAAGAATGAATAGCTCAGACAAATTAGTTGGAAATTACTAAAGCTGTGAAGTGAAGGGTACTGCCAAACCTTAAAAATCAGGAACACTCAAGGAGGATGAAGCCGTGATGATGGACAAACCCTCCAAGAAACTCAAGTAGGAGGATATGATACATCAAAAGCAGGTAAGATAAATTCATCTGTTCACTGACACCAAAGCAGTTTCCAGAAACTCAGTTGATAGCTTTGTAATTCTGTTTCATAGAAAGACTAAAAAGGCAAACAATGAATAAAGCGTTCTCTCAAGTGTAGGATGTTAATGACAAGGGAATGCATTGGGAAAAGCAATGGGAAAGCAATGAAAAAAGGTGGTTAATAGCTCATTGGTTTAATACAGTCATCAACCAGATGGTGCAGAAAAGCAAAGGGGAAAAGGAATTGGAAGCTATATTTCTGTAACTCCACACTCTGGACATAGCAAGGTAGGCCTAAAACTATATTTCCAATTTAATTGCAAAGAAATTAACTCCAATATGTCGCCTTGAAAACATCATGAATTTTAACTAGTAACATGATAAATACTATATGTTTCTCATGGTTTGAGATCACTTTCATATGATTTGGATTCTTCATAATCCTACTTGTGACATAATTGATGCACTTATATAGGGAAAAGAATCCCTCACACCAGGGAAACTGAAAGAGGTTTTCCAAATAAGGAAATAGACAAGAGCCAATCCAGATAATCAATAGCCTAAATATTTTTTAAATTAAAACAATGGGCAAGAGCCTCAGACCTAATTACATGTGTTTTAACTCCCATAGCACAATGAGCACTTAACAATGCTTTGAACAAGCTGCTAAGAGTTTCTCAGAGCAGGGAGTCCTTGAACAGCATAAAGGTAGGGGAACCTGTTTATGTTTCCTACTTTAAACCCTTGCATGTGGAAAATTAAGAGGGAAGAAAGAACCACTCTGGGAATGTGGGGGAGGAGGCTGACTGGAGTGCTATTCTTGCTGCAGTAGCTTACCTGGCAAAGCCCCAGCCAGCTGAACTGAGATCACTGTAAATCACAGCCCTGACACCTCTCAACTGAATAAGGAGGTACTGAAAAGAAAACAATGCTTTCCTTTCTACCATCTCTATCTTTTCCCATCACTCCGAGATGATTCAGACATACACCTTTCACAAACATTCCAGAGAGTCTAAACATAGGAATTTTCTAAATAGGAAAATTTTCTCTATTATCTGGGTGGAAAAAAAAAGCACACTGTAAGATTTAAAATTAAATCACATGACTTTATACAAGAAAAATTATTAGTTTGTCTTTTTTTAAAACATACTATGTTCAAATTTCTGAGCTATTAATTGTATTTTTAAGAAATGTCACAACAGTTAGTTACTCTTAGTTACAGGCAGAGCAGAGTTAATTAAGATCAATTGGATCAATGAAATTTAGTCACCTTTTTCCAAGAAATTGCCAGCTTCCACTGTTAGAAAATAAAAGAAACAAAAGAATAAACCTGAGCAAAATTACGTCCAATAAGAGCATAAAGAATCTCTGCTATCCATAAACACATTTGTACCACAGACATTCATAACTGATTAACATATATCATATATCTACCCCCATATAAAACCTGTATAATCCCTATATAATGAAGAAATGTAGAACTCTTGTTGTTATGATTGAAATGTGCATGTAAAGTAAGAACAGGAATTTAGTTACAGCACTTTTTCCTCTGCTTATTGTAATGAACCCTTAAGAACAAAATGAATATTCAAATAAATCTAAATCGTTCACATTAATTTTTTTAATGATGTCTTTAATCTAGTCATTTAGAGAATAATTGCAAGAAATAATTCAGGATTTCTGATAAACTAAAGCTTATTCGTTTCTACATATGCATTAAAATGAGAGGTACAAACGCTGAGAATAAAAAAAGTGCCAAGTGACAAGTGCTGTTGAATTTGATCATTTCTATCTATCTCAGCTGGGTGGTAATTAATACTTTATCAAAGACTAAAGAGCCATTGTAGTAATTTGTTGATGATGGATGTTCTACTCTTTGAGGTTTTATATAATGTCCTAGTACTGAGGAAGAACAGCAAGAATGGAATGCTTTCCTTATATCTGCAAACAGTCAAGGAGAGTACCTCCAGTGCCAAAAAGGTTATTTGTCTTCTGATTGGCCTTGAGGACTGATACCAGGACTTTTGGAAGGAAGGTGTCACAGTACTTAATGCTGCCCTGGCATTGGTGTGTTCACTTCTTCCGGATAATTTCCAAGAGTCAGAAAGACAGAATTTCCAAGACTCAGATCTGGAATATGAAGCTGAGCAGAATCGATGTCTACTGGGACACAAGGCAAGTCTGCACAGACCCAGGAAAGTCACAGGGCACTGCAGCTGTCAATATTCAACCGCATAACCAAGGCCAGTCTTGACCTTAAGCAGAGCAGGTGCTCCAAGCCACACCTTCAGCACTACACAAGATGCTCTTCAGTTGTACCTGAGCATTGTCCAAAGTGTCAGCTGGTGTGCACATATTGTCTGACACAAAACAGGAACTGCTTCCATCTCCAGTGCTGGTATCCCCCCAAAAAAAAAATTAGTCAGGAACAGCTCAGTCTGTATTAAAATCACTGAGTTGCTGCAGATGAGTAGTTGTCACTTGCTCCATGCATGTTTGCAGTGCTATTGACACCATGTGGACTATTCATAACCTTGAAAAGCACCACCTTACATGAATTCAAGCATGGGGACCAGTTTATAGTGAAGCACGGAAATATCGATCTGCTGTTGACAGAGGTCTCAGAATGCTGATCTATAACAGGGAAAGAGCAGCAGCAGTGAGATCCTTTAACTAGCACAGTGTCAAATCAATATGTTTCAAAGAGCAGTGCTGTGCCATGCTGATAATGCCAGTTCAAGCCATCAGCCCACACATTCTGAGTAGGACCACATTTTCAAAAGAACACACCTCTTATTCTTGAAAATTCTCTATTGTTCTGGAGAACCCTAAATGCTGTATTCATATTCTCCTCTGTACAGCCTAATCACACTTTTGCAAATGCATTTATAATTCTCAGTACCTCTGTTTCTCCATCTGTCAAACATGGATAAAAATATTTTTAAATTACAGAGTAGCTGTGAGGCTTAATTTATTAATGCATGTACTCATAGATTCGGAATTGAAAGAAAACACACACAAGTTATTATTATTGTTTTTATTACAGATGTGTTTCAAAAATATTTTGAAACAAAGAAAGAGCAGAAGATGGCATTTGGAAAGCATTAGTAGTTAAATCCTTTTGAATATTATTGTGTTGATGCTATTAAACAAATTAATTCTATCATACAACATACATACATTTTATCACCATTTACAGACCATGTAAAATCATTACAACTGATGCTTGGTTCAAAAGAACCAGAGTTTTCTGAAGTCGTAAGTCTTTTTCTTAAGTATATGAAAAACTTTAGACAGTGAATGCAGGCAATATAACCATGATTTCTCTTGAGAATTCTTGATAATAATACCACCATCTATTATACAGTGCACGTGTATGACAGTTTGGGGTCTATTAGAATTTCTGAAACAACTCTTTTTGCATGAACTCTTATAAGTTGGCTGAGCATTGCACCAGAAATTATAAACTATGGTTCTGCAAGCAGCTAAGTCAAAATAGTAAAATTTAAGAGCCTGAAGCAAATCACAAAAGCTATATTTAGGACCATAATTCAGGGGCCTTATTTCACAGATACTTAGCATTGCTAGTTGCCCTACATGCCATAAGCAATCTCATCATGGCAGAAGTGCCACCACTAAATGCCTTATATATTTGCATGGTGCCATTCTCATCCTCTGGAGCCCTGAATCTTGTGTAGCCACAGGTGTGCAGAACAGCACTGCAATCAGTTTCCACAGATGACTAGGATTTGCTATTTATATCTTAGTAGCAGGATATCAGCTTCACAGCATCCCACATACAATTACTGTAAGAGACAGACTGTTATATATGCATTATATTACAATTATGTTTTGTATATTGCCTTTTTTTCCAGAGAAAGTATATCCATAAAAGAATGTGCCACAAAGTTAGCGTATGGAGGTATAAAACTGAATATGTGTAGTAAATCCAATAATTTTGCATGGTGAAAGTTTTATAAGTGAATGCAGTAATTCTCAGGCAAACTTTCAGAAGAGCTTTGCTTCTGCCAGACTTGCACTGCACTCAGTCTATATTGTAAATCTTAACATCACTATTAACAGACTTGATTGATTAGGAAAATTGAGTGCCAGAGTTTAAGTGGATTCAGGAAGCATGCTATAGATCTGTATAAATTTTCATAATATTTTGTTTCTCTTTTCCCAGCTGGTAATAGAAATTCTTTCAAGCAGAGTAGCCACAGCTGTTGTCCTTAAATACTTGGCATTTTTGCTTAGAGTAAGATTAAGTTACCTCAAAATCTGCAGCATTGGCTTTTACTTTGTACATTTGAAATGAGAATTGTTTTAAATACTGCTAACAAATATGGTTAGTTTACTGAAAATCCTTAGGGCATAGGCATATGTTGTGAATGTAGCTGGAGCAGTCTGAGAAATTACCACCCCCAGTTGTTTACTACCACCCCACAGCTGGAAATTACACCCCACACACAGCTGGAGCACCCTAATTGTCCATATGGGCAGTTGTAGTTAGTTTCGATGAAAATCAGACAGCTATGCCTCAGTCACCTTCAGAGGAACAGAAGAAATCCTGGCAGTGGGATAGAATAATGTGGAGATGGTAAAATAACAGAAAAAGGGAAAACTATTAAATTTTTGTTGGAAACAAAGAGGAGCTTGACCCTCCCTCCTTTGTTCAGGAGCTGTGCTTTAGCCAAGACCTTTGTCCTTGCCTGAGCTCTGCTGTTGGTATAGAATCATAGAATTATTTAGGCTGGAAAAGACCTCTAAGACCAGTGAGTCCAAACACTAATATAGGGCTGCCAAATCCACCACTAAACCATGACCCTCAGTGCTACAACTACATATCTCTGAACCACCTTCAGGAACGGTGGCTCATGTCCATGTTTATAGCCAAAAGTTGTGATAATCATGCCAAAGCCCTAAAAATCCTAGTCAAGGTTAAATCTGGCCTGCAGAACTGTTGGAAGGGAACAAAAAGGGGCCCTGTCCCCTCATAGTAACTTGTCAATTTTTTTTCAAATGTTTACTGTCTGTGAGAGTTCACAGCCCTCAGCCATGTACAGAAAATTAGAAAGCAAAGAGAGAATTACCCCCAGTGGAAAGGGGCTTACCAGAACTTTTACTCTTGAAAGACAGCTGGTCCTACCAGTTCACAGGATGTATGTATCAGCTAGGGAAGGAGGACGAGTTCTAAAAAAAATTCCAGTGGAATAAAAGCTTTTCTGCCATTTACCTTCCACTGGCAGGAATCACTCTTGGATCAAATGTCTTAAGAAATTGTTCTCACAAAATTTTAGAAATAAGTGCAATATACGCATTGTCATCCAATGACTGAAGGTTACAGCACTCATATAGGCTATAAAAACCATATATTGAAATAGAATCATAGAACAGTTTGGGTTGAAAGAGATTTTAAAAGTTCAACTAGCCCAACCCTTCCGCAACATGCAGGGAGATCACTGACATGGGTGAAAATGAGGATGCACATTTTCCTTTTTCTGAGACAAGATGTCCTGTAAAGAAATCCCTCAACTTCTCTTTCTGAAGCCATTTCACCACATTTAAAATACAGAAAAGAATATATGAGCCTGCAGAGTGAGAAGGATTTGAGACTCTTGTGGGTACTACGTTCTCCTGGGAAACCGACATTTCAGTCAGTGCTCCCATGAATATTTACACAAAGAGGAAAAGCTCCTAGAGGTGAGATTAAAAGAGATTCCACTGAGAATGCCCTGTTTGGGAGTAAGCAGCAGAAAGGCACTTAGGCACTGTTCATTGCTGTCAAGAGTCTGTGGTACACTGGCTTCAGAGAGGAGCCCAACCGAAAAAGCTCCCAAGCTCTCCTCTTCCCTCCCTCATTCTCTCCCATATTCAGGTATGGGGCAATGTCACTTTGAGACCACACAGCTATAAAACAGTCAATTAAATAATTACAGCACAAGAACAACACTACACCTCTAGCTGCATAATTGTTAGAGGCTTAGTGTTGCAATAAATTACAGTATGCCTATACAGTTTATGGAGAGATGAGTATTTCAATTCATCTGCCTTCAATATCTGTTCAGGATGCAATGAATCCACCTCTGGAAGAGCATGGCTTTCTACACTGGCTATGAAAGGAGACAAAATAAAACTATTTAAACTAGACATTTGATATTTGTATTACTGAAGTTAGATGACTTCAACTCCTTGGAATTCACCAACCACCACGGTAGACGGCCACTGAGAAAATGTTTCACATGTGCCAAGCTTGTTTTTGGATAGTCCCTCTTCTTTCAGGTGCTTTTATCCTTTGTTTATGCGGTCTCAATCTTGCTTGTTATCAACTTGAAAGTGTTGGTAAAAACCAGTGTTTTGCAATATTGGTACACCACTGGAGTACCGACTCTACCTCCTTTCCAAATTAACAGCTATTTTAAAACACAACATTACTGTGCACATACAGTTACACTTGGCTTTCCCCATGTAAATCACATTGAATATAATTACCCACATAGGACTTCAACTATTCTTGTACTGCTCAGTCACTTAATACAGGTGGATCCCTCTGCAGCTCACTGTCACCACCATTCTTTTTTATTGCCTTACATGTTGTAGTCGTGTAAATTGTACCAACTCACTTCCTTCTCCTTTCTTCATTGTTTATGGACATGTGAAATAGCAAAGGTGTTAGTAAAGGCTTCTGTGGGTCTCCACTGATAGCCTTTTACCACTTTAGAACAGCTAATTTAGTCCCATCCTTTTGTTCCCTTTTCAGGTGGCAAATCCACAAAGGGACTCTTCCTTCTTGCCCTAGGGACAGCTTTGATACCATACAAGCATTCTGCAAAAGGCCTTTGTTAAACACATTTTGAAGAACCAAGCAGAGCATATATACTTGGATGTAGCAAGTTGAATCACCCTTAGCTAGAGCACATCTGTGAAAGTGCTCCTATGTTTTATAAACTCCAGATTTTAGGGTGCTTGAGTGTGTTGTGGAGAGTGTATTTATGGTTAATTCATCTATAATGCAGATTTATTCATTCACTAATACAACTTGATACTGTTTTCTTTTTTAATAAAAATGTCCCATAATATTTCTTACCTTTTAATAAAATAGAGATTTTGCAAGTAATCTTGTCTCTCCCAAAGTCATAATGGGCCTCATAAAAATTGGCATTTAGGTGTAGATTATACATTATGCTGGAGATAACAGATGAGGTTATCAGTTGTTTTACAATTACAAAAGAAATGTATCAATAAAAACAAAACAACACAAATTAAACTTATTTTTGCCAATAACACTCAGCCATGATGAGTCCCTGTCTGCCCACCTGTTTATATTAATCTTTTAGGCAGCATGAAATTAACAGCCTGTGTTCCACTTGTAAAATAGTTTTATTGATAGGCTGTGCTTTAAAAGGTTTAAATTTCTCTTTTGCTTCTATTTTTTAAAGAGCTCTTCCAAAGGATTCATATTTTAGCAAAAAATTCTCTCCTTTTACAGTCTGACCTTAAGCAAACCGGAGAGCAACATGTGCCTATTGTGCCATCTTCAGTTTATTTTTGGAATAAAGTTATCCTCAATTTTGCTGTCTTTCTAAAGTAAAGAAGGAGACAGTTTTTGTTTTCTTCCTTTATGACTGAAGTCAATACTAATGACTTCAGTTAGGGAAGGCTAGAAAAAGAAAAAAAAAGGTTTTATCACAACATAAAACAGCTTTTTTTCTTCATCATTAGAAAAATGGTCTCAGAACACTACTCTATTAGTTGAACTTCTGTTCTCTTTTTAACATGATGAGGAGATTCTACTGCTGTATATCCCTGTTTCAGTATGATTTATTTGTGGAAACTCACAGTACTGTTGTTCATATCTGAAGTAGATTAATTACTTCATGGGACTTATGCTGAAACTTTTGCTTTTTGTTTTTTATTCTCTGTTTTTACAGCACTGAGCGCCGTGGAAAACGATGTTACACCACACACTTTTAGTGATGGGCTTCAGTTTTATCATGACCTTCCAATTCTTCAGTGGAATACTGTATGCAACAGAGCTGAAGCTTGCTCTCTGCTGGTTTTGACTTGTGTTCACTCTTTAATGCCAGTATCAACAAGCCTTGACAGAAGCAAATGTGACTTTTGCAAAATGTATTTTTAAAGGCACCTTGACTAAAGCAGGGCATTTTTCCTTCTGACGTAGGAGTAAGGACAATGAAAAACCTCTACCTTAAAATTCAGCACAGCTCTGGTGACACTGAGGACATGGCACTGCCTGTTGTTCTTTTGCAAAATGGTGTGAATTAAGTTAACAGGCTCTGTATGAATTGGAGCTATGAATAAAGCAAGATCTAGAGTAGCTGTAGATTAGGGTGAGCCTTATCTGGACAGAGAGGAAGTGCACAGAATCCAAATTAATTTTACTCTAACAAATTGATATTGTTAATGAATTACCACAAACTATCTGCATTTAACTGTACTGACATTGCACTTTGTCTGGCTCTCCCACATACCAACGTGAAACACACATCCTTTCTTGCAACAGAAATTCTATTCCTCCTGAGTAGGCCACAGACTCTGTAAGCCTCATCCCTGCTTACTCAGAAAAATAATGTTAATTTCTTAATAATACTGACAAAGCAAGAAACTTAGAGGGAAGCATTAAATTGATGGTGGAGTTATCCCATTACAACAAAATTATGGCATTACATGAATTTCATCTTATGCAGCACAAACAGATAAATAGGGGGGAAAAACCAAACCAAACCCAAAATTACAGAATCCATTATGGATTTCCTCATTAAGTGGTTTGTCTGCAAAGACCTGAGTGATTGTCTGAACTCACATCTGATTCTTTAGGCTGCTGATTACATTGCACAGGTTACAGTGGGAACAGTCAGCCAGCTGAGTCACATTTTATCATCCTTTTATTACTAAATGACTGATCGTGCTTTAAAGTTTATAAGACAAAAACACTTATCACAACCCAAAAATTCAGGTCTTCTGAACTGAATTCTACTAATACAGTTGGTATTATATTTCAAGCAGGAGATAACTGGCTTTCTGGGCTGTGGGTGCACACTGCCCTCTCATGTCCAGCCTCTCACCCACAGCACCCCCCAGTCCCTCTCAGCAGGGCTGCCCTCAATCTGTTCATCCCCCAGCCTGTTGATACCAGGGATTGCCCCAACCTAGGTGCAGCACTTTGCACTTGGTCTTGTTAAACCTCATGAGATTCATCTCCCTCCAATTTAGGGAATGATGCTTCAAGGGACCGTGTCAAAGGCTTTACAAAAATCCAGATCAGTGACATACATCTGCAGCCTTTCCCTCGTCCACTGATGGAGCCACCCCATCATAGAAGACCACTTGGTTAGTCAGGCAGGACTTGCCCTTGATGAAGCTGTGATGGCTTTTTCAAATCACCTCCCTGTCCTCCATGGGCCCTAGCATAGCTTCTAGGAGGATCTGTTCCATTATTTTTCCAGGCATAAAAATGAGGCTGACAGGTTGTTGGTTCCCAGGCTCCTCCTTTCTATGCTTTTTAAAGAGAGGTAGAATTTTTCTTTTTCCAGTCAGCTGGGACTTCACCTGACTGCCGTGACTTTTCACATGTCATGCAGATCGCCTTAGCAACTACATTGGCCAATTCTCTCAGGACCCTGGGGTGAATCTCATCACGTCCCATAGACCCATATGTCCAGATTCCTCAGGTGGTCATGAACCTGATCCTTACTTACACTTAAAGGGTTTTTGCTCCCCCAGTTCCCATCCTGCTGCTCATCCACTCAAGAGGTGTGGGAACAAAGGTTGCCATTGAAGACTGAGGCAAAAAAGTTGTTGAGTACCTCAGCCTTCCCCTCATTCATTGTTATCAGTTTACCAGCATTATTTATCAGGAGGGGTACACCTCCTTTGATGCTCCTTTTCTAGTGTTTAACAGCTGTTAAAAAAAATTACAAAAAATTTGTCTATCTTCTACACATTCATGCAGTTTAGATTTCTGACTCTACGATTTGATTATCTGCATTTATAATGGACATCTTCATCTGCCTGATGGATGCAATCAGTATCAGCTAAAACACCTCATCAATTGTTACCTTAAAACAAGGAGTCCTCACTTTATTACCCATATTTATAACATTCATGAACTCCAGAGATGGAAGCATAAAAATAGATGGCTGTATAACATATGCACAATGGTTCAGGCTGAGAGCAAAGATGGGAAAACATTTCTCATGCCTGAAAAGTGCATGAGTGTGTGTAAGAGCATGTGTTCATAGACTGAGATTCTATTAATCAAAATATCCACACATTAGTCACTGTCACCACTCACCAGCCACTGTTTTTTGATTTATTATACTGATTTGTTTTTCTTAACTCTGAAAACATTGACAGCTTATACACACTGATGCTAACAGAACTCCCAAAGAACTTTCTTTCATATGCATTACATCCAGGTCTTCCTGCCTCTCTGACAACAAAAAACAATAAAATAGGAAAGTTCATACCCTATTGAAATAATTGTTAATTCTAAAACTAGTAAAATTTGCGACCCACACTTCCCGCTGCCCTGTTGTCATACTTTCTCCTTGCAAAGAAACACACATGCTCTTCATAAGCACATTATTTTCTGAATAGTAAGATAATGGAAAATCTTGGAGGAATTTACACCCTAAAAAGCAAGAAAATAAAGTAGGAAAATGCATAGTAGATCACTGTTATAATATTTCCCCTAGTCATCTCTTGAAAATTTAAAGGTTTGCCTTTCAGAAGATATGCTAGGAAAACCTTTTTAAATGGGTGACCCTGAAGCTAGATACATGAATACTTAATGGTGAATGTGAAAGAATGGCACTTTGAGGTAAAAGATTAAATTCTTCTTTCCTTTTTTGTGGATCAAAACTATCATACTGAAATATATCATTTATTTGCAATCTCACATTTGGACTTGTTGGTGAATCTTACTAAACATGAATCTTTTTTCTTCCTTACATTAGGCTTTTATGGTTATCAAATTAATTGCATCAAATAAATAGTTATAGTTCTTTCAGATAGAAAATTTTTATTTTTACCTAAATACAATGAAAATCTTTCACAGAACTCTTATTTCAAACAGCTTTGAAAATTCTTGCCAATATTAATGGTAGCCACGATAGCATCTATGGTATTATTCTATCTTACATATGAAATAATGATTAAATATTATGAAAGGCTTTGCAAGAGTAAGTATAGGGCAGAACAGAAAATTGTGTATTAATACCAAACCTCAAATTACCAAAATATCTTTACAAAGCAGTGAGACCAAATAGACATTTTACTTATTGCTTATAGATAAAAACATTATTTTCTTCTATTTGCAATGTATTTGAGGGGAAAAAATTGCTCACAGTTCTGTTTTCCAAATATATGTTTGTCCAAGTTTATCTTCTGATGCTGTCCACTTCAGACATATAAAGATAGCAGTAAAGTCATATAAAGCCCTCTTTTGAGAATCAGAAATCATAAACTGGAACCAATAATCTTTCAGATTAAAACAATCCTGGGGGGGTAAAAAAAGGAAAAATAAAGTCCTTATCTGGGCTTTGTATTCAGGGCTGCAAATAAAAACCTTCACAAAGCAAAAACCAAGAATGAAGACTGAGAGAAAGAGAAAAGCAGATTTTCTGATTCCTATAACCTAATTAAGTAACAAAATCCCATGTAAAGAGGCTGTGAATTGATACTAGACTGATCTGTAGAATTTCATCTGCCTATTGTGCTCAGCAACTGCAAGGCAATGGAGGCTTCACACTCTGAGTTTTGTTCTCATCTGCAACACCAACTATTTTATCAGTGAACTTAGTTTGGAAATCAGGTTTCTCAGTTTAAAAGAATAGGTTTTGCAGTAGTTCTTAGAAGGGTGTGATCAGGCATAATTTCTATTACGAATGAACTGTCTGAAAACATTCCACTATGCATGATTACAATACGGCTATTATTTTAATTTTAAGGGTATTTTTACTTAACTCATTTGTTGTTTTTCCAGAAGAGGCTAGCAATTTTCTTTAAGATACCATTCTGAGTTCCTTGAATTCTTAAAGACAGGAGTCTAAGAGGTAATAACCTTGGAGACTAGCCCTGAAACCACACAGTACCTCAAATCATATTTACAACCTCAGTACATGACAGCTACTTAAGAACACTTAAATCAGAACAAATGAAAGCTCAGCTGAGCAATTGAATAACTTAAAATGTACCATTTCTCCTCAGCTACACAGCACAGAGAACTCAAGTTAGCCTGGTTAAATTTAAGTCATTACATTCTCAACTGTAAGGCCCCAAGCACAGGAATTAATTTCTGACAACTGATGATTTGAAAGAATACAGTTCTCACACAGCATGTTACATATTCCATGTTCTGCCAATTATTCATTTGCTTCAGTGTGTCTTTTCAGGAATGTAAAAAAAAATACATATATCTGAAGAGGTCTCTTAAAAAAATCTCATCACATTCAGCAAATGATTTCTTTGAAAGGATTTCTCTGAACATCCTGCCAAAATAATTGCAGCTCGTTTCACTCCAGCATTACAAAAAAGAATTTCACAAGGACATGTTTCCCTATTGATTATAACATTTATTTTATAGTTCTACTCTGACTGAGCTGATTGCTCAGTCTCAATGTATTGTCCTCTGCTCTGCACTTCTCACACGGAAGGTCAAGGTTATGGTCATATCCTGATCACCTTTCCTGTATATGAGGGATTAAAGAGTTCTTACCATAGCAGTCTTGAACAAAGCAAGTTCCTCCAGCTTTACTAGTGGCTCAGCTCTTGCTCCTTTCTTGTGCTTCTATAAGTGACACATGTTTGAAAGAGTCAGAGACAGACAGATGTTGGTGTGGTCAGGATTTTTTTGGCATTGTCCCCCACGAGACAAGTTCTCAAATTATGGGACAAGGCAGTCCAAAGAGGGAAGGGCAGCCAGCCATCTAATTTGCAGAGACATGGCTATTCTACAACCATACATGCACACTGCATTTTGGTCACTACTAGATTTGCAGCTGTTCATGGTCTGAAGCATCCATCACACGTGTAAAAAGCTCACTGCTGTAGGATACTCCATCCATATTGCAAGTGGAGCATGCCAGGTGGCACCTCAGTGTGTCACTTCAGCCTTAGCTCTGGCATTCAGGAGACTCCTACCAATGTACCAGGGCAGCCCTTTTGGGAATTCCTTTCAGCTAATTATACAGAGATGTTTACTTTTCCTTAGGATTTTCATCTATCATGTTTTCCAATTTTAAATATGGAATTCATAATTCTCAGGTAAGATCAATATATTAGTTGCCATAGTTGCATAGTTGGCAGTGTAACTAGTCAGGCAATTTGAGTATAAAGACCTTTTCTAACATTTTCTATCCTCCTGACTAACACAAAAGGGCAATGACAACAGAAGAAGCTGAAATATTTATTTTCAGAGGAGTAAAAAAATATGAACTATTCATAAAAACCAGAAGCCACACTTGAATCCTGCGCATTATTAAAAGTCACACTTAAACTCCAGCCTTCTGACTGACCTAGACGAAAGAGTGCACTCATTTTGAAAGTTCAGTTTCCCAAACATACAGATGGAAAGATATTGTCTGCATCTGCATGCATGGACAGACAGCAATCCAAAACAATTTGGTTTTCTACATGTCCTCCTTCATATTAAGGGTCTTCTTGATTTTGCTCGTATCCAGAGAAAAGACATTATACTAAAAGAACCTTACTGCCCATAGCTGTACTTGAAGAAAGACATTTTGCTAAACCCTTAGTGGCCAAAATCATAAACTCTTCTATCTAGTGCTGACAAAGGCTCTTTCCTTCAAAAGTTCACAATGTTATACAATTAGATTACTGAAGTGTAAAGTTTATAAGTGTACGTTTCCCAGCTGAGATGAAATAAAATTTTATCAATTGTAGAGTCATTTCCATCATCTTGATTTTTAACTTACACATAAAACTTTCTTTATTACATTCTATAATTTAATAAGTAATCGTATGTTTGCACTACATTTAAGTATATATTAAATGCTTTATAAATGCAGTCCAAACTACTTTTAAAATGGCAGAGCAGTCAAATTACAGCAATAATCTCATCTGCTGATTGATTTGGATCCCAAGCTGCTTTTATTGTGAGAGAATGAAGTACCATTAGATCTGGGAATATATTTTCTGTAGCAATGTTTTGTTATACCTAATGAAAGACAAGAATTGGGATATTTTTCTTAACTTCAAAAATGTCACTTTTCCTAACAAAAACACCATAAGAACTCCCAATTAATTTTTCCAAATATAGTCAGTGTATTACAAGGTAGTTCTATCCGTGTATAAGCAATGATGATAGTAACCAGTGGGGAAGGTCATTAGGAAGCCTTCCTGGGAATACTTACCAGCTAGATATCCAACATTTTGGGGTTTGGAGCCAGGATAACAAGGCTGATAGGATAGTAGATCATGGACTATAGATTATTTACTCAGCATGGTATTGCTAGCCTCAGCAAATAGTAGGAAAGGGAAAAGAGTTTGAGTTCCAGTTAAAATACAGTTTGAAAGTAGGCCAAAAGATGAATCTAACAAAAAAGCAGAACATGCTGCTGAGTGTATGGCAAAAGCTTTTAAGAGGGTATAGTTATAAGATCTAAGGTCTTTTGAAAAGCAAAAGTTACCAAACATTGTTCCACATATTTATTTCACCACTTGAGCAGGTCTGAGGCATCTAATGTACATTCTTCACAAAGGCAACATTCTTCACAAACTTCACATTCAAGAGTCAAGACTTTTTTTTTACTGCAGTTAGAAATTCAAGGTTATGAACTCAATAACAGCCAACAATCAAGAACTCAGGATGCTGAATTAGGAAATATGGTGCTAAAGAAGAGAGAAAACATTGGTTTTCATGAAATTAGGAAAGAAAATACTCTGCTTCTAGGAGTCATCTTTTCAAGCATAAAGGATGCCCAGACTATTCATTTCTAATAAGTAGATGATAATTTTGGTAATACTTTGAGTAATTCTCTTCTTGAATACCTAATACAAGGCTAAATGAGTTTAATGGAATTCAGAACATAACCATGGAACATCCAAAATCTGAGACAGATTTTAAATTATTAAGATACTAAATTATCAACTTCTTGTTCCAATTTTACAATCTCAAAGATATTTTCAACCTTTTCTTTTTAATATGGCTAATTAAACCCAGCTGATAATGATCTTTTTTGAAATAGCAGATCTGTCATTTCACAAAACGCTGTGGATCTTTTATTGATTCTGAGCTGATGTTTATAAAAGACTTTCAGACAAGAAGAAATTGACTGAGCTTGGAGGAAACAGTGAAACCATCTATACATAGAGCGAAATGGGCCATATTTTAGTAAAACTGCTGTGGCCTGAAACTTACTGATGAAAAGTACTGCATAAAAAGTAGGTATTAGAATTATTACAGAGAATTGTCAAGTGCAAGAAGTAAACCAATCAAAGAAGTAGAGATTTCTTTCATTAATTTTTTTCATTAATAGCAACCTTAGCTGTTACTTATAATTACATTCAATAAGAACTTTTTAGACAGCACTGTTATTTTCAAGTTGATTGTGTCCCTTTAAATAAATCCCATCATGTGTCTAAACCAAATACATGGCAGAGAGCTGAAGCAGGTATTTCAAAACCTATGAGCACTGCAGATTCTGTGTTTGCGAACTTTTCAGTCATGACCTCAGTTCGGAATTTTCTTGAAAGAGATAGGAAAGACATGAAGATATTCACTAACTCGTGGCAGTATTATTAATTATATTTACATGCTATATTTACCTAGATTCTGCTAATTTCACATTTCTAAAAATCAAAAATGTTCCTCTGATACAAGAGAATGCTCACTTTATTCACTAAATGGATCAGGGAACTATCTCATACATATATACACACACACACAAATATTAAGCAGAAAGAATGAGGCAAAGATCAAAGTGAGACTTGGATTCCTAATACTTTTTATAAACATGATTATTCCTGCCCAAAATAAATAAATGGAGATTTTATGCCAGAATATCTTTCAGCAATAATTTAAATATGAGTGACTGAAACAAAAAGGGAAAGCAAACTAAAATAGTAATACAAAAGAAATCAAAGCTATCCCACTGCAGTCAGAGATAAGATGGGCAGACCCTGGCTGCATATTTTAAAGCACAGAACTGTCTATGAACTCCACTGGGGGTATAAAGTCACACTATCTTTATGGTCTTATATCATATAACATTGCTTTCATCTGTCATCAGAAAGTAAATTAGAATTTTTTTTCCTTTTCACCACAATTTCCCATCTTTTTGCATAAAACTGTGACTTCCCTTTGATTTGGGGCACACCTTTTCCCAGTTTAAATCCTATCTCCTGCTTGGCTACTGCTTCCATAGTGAAATATTTTTCCCTGTTTGGTCTCTGATTTCCTAACACAGCATTCAAGCTGGAAATTTTGTTTATGAGTGGGTAACTCCACCTCACAGGAGCCACATTATGATTGTATCTTCTCATTATATTTGATTACAGTTCTTGACAAACTAATCTAACAAAAAGGATGGTAGAAGATGCCAAGGAAACTTCCTTATGTTCTGCTCTAAACATCCTTAAAAGTGGAAGAAGTGACTCTAGGAAAAAGCTAAGGCAAGCAAGCATTCAACTTAACTGCAGTGCAGACAAACCCACACCTAACAATTCATCAATTATTAGAAAATTAACTACGTAATTTATCTATCTCTCCAATCTTCACTTACTCCAGTAACAGTTAATCCAAGTGCTGACCCTTTCGTTCATTGCAATAATTGTGCTTAATTTCCCTTTGTTGCCTGTTGATGCGAAGGTTTAGTTGCCATTCATTTAATTGTTCCCCAGTAAGCAATGTCAGGGATCTCTTCCACAAAATACTGAGTAACAGGTAGGCTGAAGCATGAAATCACTGTGTACCAGGTACTCTTAATTAATGCTATGGCTGTGGATGCTCTTAATCCACTGAAATGGTGCATTGCTGCAAGGCACAAGAAAACAGCTCCTCACTAATCTCCCTGTATAGACCAAGTGTTTTTAATTACACCATAACTCCTTTGTTGCAGAGAGGAATGTATTTGAGTGTATGCTGAAGTCCTGCCTGGCAAAATACAAAAACTATTTGTGAAACAGTGAGCAAAACATTGCTTTTGCAACTGGATTTAATGACGTGGTTGCAGCAGAAGGGGTGTTCAGAGTACAGCATGAAAACTAGGGCAGCATTTGACTGGAATGAAAAAGCCATCATTAGGCATTTGAAAAAGGAATAAGGCAACGAGGGAAAAGCCCAAGAAGTATTAAAATTTCAGACCAAAGTCCTAGTTAATATTGACAACAATCTGGAATTTCTACACAGAAATTCTGATGCTGAAAAAAAATATTTGAATATAAATTATAGAAGAATTATATGGGAACTTCTTTTTAATATTGAACCATTTGAATGCATCTATGAGCAGTCCATATTTACTCACTAAAAGTGAGCAGAGGTCCATTTGCAATAACATGAAAAACAAAAAATGAAAATTCCTGAGAGTAAGACAGTGCCTCAAAGCTGGATGTCCAGACAGCATGACTCATGACACAAAGTTTAGCTTTGACATTTCTCAAGCCAGGAAATCACTCTAATTGGTAGCATTGATTGCAATCAGTGAAGTGGCTACTGTACATAATAGCTGCTCTTCTGTACAGTATATTTTGTGCTGTATTTGGCAGATGCAAGCGAATTTATAAACTCCTAGGTGCTAATCTCCAAAAGGGAGGCAGTCTTACTGCCTTTATCTTCTGAGGCAACCTTTTATTTTTCTTCCTTTGTTTGACCCCATTTGCAAGACCTATTTGAACACTTCACTGGTCTCCTGGACCACAGTGTACCCCAACATTGCTTAGCTGACAGTCATTAAATGTAGTATGGGGCTGATGCAAAGAGCAATGAATCAGTGGAAGAAATCCTACTGAACTGAGGTTGTGGTGAATCAAGCAAAAAAAATTGGGCTGCACAATCTCTAAAGAAAGCCTATTTTAGGTTTCTCAGTCTCCAAAATACCCATCAGTGTTACCAGGAGTAACAAAAGAAAGGACAGGATTTTTTCTTCACTTTCTTTACTTTTATTCTTTTCTGAGTGTAGCTTCTTCTGTTACACTCAGGGTTTGACAGGCATATAGCTATATATAAAACATAATAGACAAATGTATTTAATATACCAAAATCAGGCTCTTAACATTAATAGTAACAAAGTAGAAATTGTAATGGAATTACAATCAGACTTTCTAACAAGGAGAAAATTAAAAATGACAAGGTGCTTTCAGAACAGCATACACAGACTTGCAGTTTCTTTTTAAAAATGCAGACTTGTATCTCTCAGACTGGAAAAGAGGTTTCCTAAGAGCATAAATTCTAAGGTCAGAATGGACTATCATCATCTAGTCACTTCAGCCTCCTCTATTGTGCAAGGCATAGGATTTAACCAACTCCTACACCATGACAGAACTCATTGATCTAAGGTATATGCTGCATTTAACAACATCAACAGAAAAATTATTACTGGTATTGTTCTTGAAATAACTTCTTTCAGCTCCAATATTAATAATATCAACAGGTAGACTCTTTTCCAATATTGCCTCAGAGAATCTGCAGAGAATCCACCTACAACCAGCTGAACTGCTTATGGTGACTTATTTTTTAAATTTGTTTTATGTAGCCTATGACAGACTGGCACAGCAACCTCAATCTATTCAGACACCAAGGCTCTGCAGAATCACAGTGTTTATACCACAAACATTTTTTTTATGTGAGAAGGAAAAAAGACCTCTTGAAATCTCGAAATGAAGTTACAAAACCTTAGCAGAATGCATGAATGACTGCTCTGGGCAGTCATTGATCATCCAGCTTGCTCTGTACCAGATCTGAATCTTTCAATTTGTTCAGGCATCAGCTAGAACCAAAGTGTGGTTGCTTTTGTGTTTCATTTCATCCCAGCTCTCACCAGCTCAAACACAGCTGTCATGTGCATAGTGGCTTGCTCCATCACAGCTGCTATTGCCATGGCTTGGCTGGGTGAATATAGCCCTTCTGCTGCAGGTTCTGTTCTGCACTGTGGGGTTTTGACAGCAGAGTGTCTTCAAAGGCTCATTCAGAGTTTAAATCCTAGATATTAGGATCTGAAAGTATGCATCTCAGAAGCTGAGTCCTGATATATGAAACTTTCAGGTAGCTGCAGCTCTCTCCAGCTGCTGGCAGGGGATGAGAAATCACAAGATATGAATCAGTCCCAAGTCCTGGGCCTTACTCTAGATTCAGCAATTTCTGGGGAAAAGGGGATGGAAAGACAGTCAGCCCTCACTGTGGAGCACCTCATCATGCTCTTCTTGTAGCACACTCATGCTTTTTTCCTTTGTCCCTTCTCTCCTCTCTCCTCAGTGACAATGACCAGTAGCTGAAATTATATTGCTTTAACACATATTAGAGAATCTGTCCAATGTAGCTCCTTGAGTGGTGACATTTCTTCCTGTGGCCATCCCTTTTCTGAAGCACATTTTGGTTTCTCAGATGGAGGTGAGCAGTCTGTCAAGTGCAGGGAGAGCCAGAGCACCAGGCTATGTTGCCTTCGGGCAGCAAGATGAAAGATGGCCTGACAGAGCTTTGTCACAGCTAACACTTGTGACTTCACCAGGTAAGTATTTCTTGTGAGCTCTATCTTGTCTAAGAAACCTCTGACAAGGTTGAAACGAGTGACACAGTGCTTAAATTATCCCCAAGGATTTTAGCATTGTAAAGTCTGAAGGTAAAAAGAGTAAAAAAACAAGAAGACTTCCAAACTTCAAACTAAATGAGTGGAAAGGAAGAAGAGAAAGTCTATGATGTGAAATTATATAACCTACAATGAAATATGACTTTGTCTTCCATTGTGACAAAGGTGAAAAAAGGTGTCATTCCAGAGAGGAAAAAAGAAGTGTTCCTACAAAGTCCTCAAGAATGGGATTACTACAGCTGTTCAGTTCAATGTGAGGTTTATTTGGAAATATTCTTTTAGCAGCAGTAGGAAGGACAAGAGTTGCCTTCTGAATACAAGCATTGTAATTACCAATAAGACAGTGTATCTCTCTTAAGGTGAAGTGTAGCAGCCACTTCTTAAGGTCTGCCTTCAGTGTGAATACATTGACGCCCTGAATCTGCAAAGGGACTGATTCAGTAAGTGCAAATATAGCACGACTCTTTTAAAGTTCAGAAATGTCTTTGTCCTTTTTTTTTTTTTTTTAACTACTAATCTCTCTCTTTCATACTTTCCTGAATAAAAAACAACCTGCTATGTAAAAAACCCCACACTTATGTTATTCTCCCATCATTTTCCACTAAAGAAAATTCATGCAGTGTCATGTGACATATGTAAAAAAGTGTGCACTTCAAAATACAATTAGTTCCATACAGTACCTCATTAAAGCACACATACCTATGGAATGGAACATTACCAATGTACTTGGGGTTTTGTGATGGTAACCTTCAAAGAGTCTGGCAAGAGAGACATTTAATACCAGCATTTTGGTATATTCAAAATAATAAGTAACACTTAACTTTTAGCACACTCAGGCACATTAGTTCAACAGGACAGTTCAAGCATGGCAGCCTATTCATGTAAGCCTATTAATGTTGCCAGGGCATCAGTTTTTATGATGTACCATAGTACATCATTCTCCCCACAGAAGTCTTCTTACATGTTAATATTTTTTCAAATAGAACAATAACTTAAAATATATTCATAGGTATATTTATGCAAATATTTAGAATTTACAAGTCATTTAACCTCTATTGTACATAGGTTTGTTTCACAGAAACTGCTACCATCAGTCGTCTTCTCAGCTAACAGATGTTTATTCTAACCATGTTACGGTCCCTCATTAAAAACAGAGTGGGGATTTACAGTGTATTTTGTGTACCTGACATGAGAATCGAGCAGGATTTTTCAGAAATACCTTCAGAAATTACTCTAGGTACTTCAATTTTTCAAATGTTCAGGGAAGACATTTTTTTAAAGTCTTGTTGGACAGGCAACAACACTTCCAGGGTTATTAATCACTTGGGGAAAACCTCAGCTAATTGATCATGTGCTATAAATGGAGTTGGTGCCCTGCTGTTTGTGTTTCAGGCCTGTTGAGGGGAACAGACATAACTGTACATTAGGGATTTTTAAAGTGTGTACATGAGTTACTGGCAAGCAAAGAAGGCACAATAGGGAGAAGTAATGCAGGGCAGGCATTAAAATCCAATTACATTAAATCAGTATATTGCATTGTTGATGAGCACTGGTTCTGTTTCCTATCCTGTAAACTGGGTATTGGGTTGTCAGACTCTGAAGCATAACTCATTGAATTTGAGCTGCTTTTCCAGAGAAATAATCAACCAGCTGGTTTCATTGTGTCTGTACCTCTGCAGAGTTGTCAGGGAAACAGATATTTCCAAGAGGAAAAGAGTAAGTTTCTTCCACAGATGTTCTGCACTTACGAGACCTATGAACTGAACATCTCTCACTATTGTTGGGGGGTTTGTCTCATCTTTCACTGAGGTCCTGTCTATTTGCTCTTGAGAGCAAGGCACCAGAAGTCCATCCATCCAAACAGGATTATACAGGTCAAGGAGCTCTGCAGTTTGAGGAGATGGGCAGGTTCCTGATGGACAGCAGCATTCTCTGCCCTTTAGAACACCACGGTGAGAAGAGAGAAACACCATCCCCTCTGGTCTCTTATCCACAAGGAACTGTTGTGTCTACCAGCAACATTCCAGTTGGGAAAAGGCACAGATGGTGTTCAAGAAACCACAGACTTTGAACCACAGAGAGGAGATCAACTCTCAGCTCCCTTTGCACCGAATTATTTTCCTGCCCTATGTCATATGGTGAAAAATTAAAAAAAAAAATTAATTGTACTAGAAGCCAACCCTGCAGAACAAGGAAGAGAAGCAGATTTGTTATCACCAGACCCCTGGCAATACATGGTCTAAATGACCCAGCTGTGTTATCATCCATCTTAGTTCACCTGTGATGATCCCCCCTCACTGCATTCTACATGCCTATCAGGTGATATAAAGTAATACTAAAACAATTGAAAATAGTAAAGAAGAAAATAGAGCCCTATACACACAAATAGTGTACTAATAAAGAAAAAAGAAATGAGGTGAGGGAATGGGAAAAGGATAAATGTTTTCTAACTACCCTGTTTCTTTTACACTGAATTCAGGGAAATTATTTCCTTTACATTCTGATAAAATATTTCTACAAACTCTATGAAAGCTGACAGCAGAAACTTTGGAAACACCTCCTACATCTACAGAAGCAAACTGCTACATTGGAATAAGTCCAGAGGATGAACATTTTAAGAGATGTGCAAAAGAATGTCTCAAATATTGGAACCATGGGTCTACATATGAAAGGGAATATTGATGTGGTGGATTAATTCAAAATCTACAAAAGACAGACATATTGTGTGGTTAATTAGCAGTTTAGATGAAAGGAAATAAAGCAAGGAGCAACTGCACATAATGATAGAGAACCAAATCAGGTTTTTTTAATCAATTTCAACATCAAGATGAAGAAAATGATATGAATAAAACTAGAATAATTTGATCTAAGATGGCAGTACTACTTTTCTCCCGCTGATGGATGCAAATTTGTAGCAATGTGGGTTTTTAAGATTCCATGTGCTTCCATTGTTTCCCTGCTCTGTATGCTATTGGTTCATTTTGAAATACGCACTCTGCTGTACCTGAAACCTATTGGTGTGTTCCCCCTGTCAATTTTCCCTTCTTCCTCCTGGGACTGGCTCTAAGGGAGACAGTCCCTCCCCTTCCTTTCCCCTTAAATGCCAGTGCCTGCATCAGAGAGAGGTCTTTCGTCTCTGCGCTGCTAGCACCCGCTACCTGCCCTGTCTCCTTTCCCCCTTCTCCTCCCCTGCAACCCTCTCCCCCTACTCCAAAAAACCTCCCTAGCAGAACAGAGATGGATTCCAGTTCTTTTCTTTGTCCCATTATTATTTCCTGCTGAATTTCTGTGGTTGAGAGACTCACGCCAGCCCGCGGGACCCCGGGGGCTGCCCGCCCAGGATCCGGTGGAGACACGCTGACCAGGGACCTCTGTTTTGGGCGGCAGCCGGCTCCTGCCGCCCTCCTGGACCCTGCCACATCACAAATTGAGATCTGATATGAGTAATTCAAGTGAGCAATGCTACAAGAGAGAAAAAGATTATATCTGTATGCAAAATCATGCACCGAAATTCAGTTTTACAGAAGGAAGACAAATATAAATAGACAAGTAACAAGATAGGGCAATATAAAATACATACTGTTAAAACATATATGACATTTTAAAAGCATGGGTTGTTAAAAGGGAAAATCCCTACAAGCAATTAAGGTTTCAAGTAGATACCTAATTCATGAAGTGGACAACATGATGCAGAATGAAAAATCAGGGAAAACTAACTGGGATAAAATACTAAAATAGCAATACAGCACACACAAACCAAGAAAGAGGAAATTGGGAAGGGAGTAATGCATGATCATATTTGGAAAAGCAGAGGCGTGCTTGAGGATGCAGAGCAAAGGTGGAGGAGGAGCTAAACAATAGTAATCATTGTAGTCAGTGCAGTAATCATAAAGAATTTATATTTGAAAGTAGGATGGTGGATATATATATGTGGACATAGACTACAACTAATCAGAATAGATCATGGAGGTACATGCAAAACACAGGGAGAAGTGGATGGGTTAGAACCAGAGAGTGGGAGCTACAGGGGGGAGAACTGAGAATGCAAAATAAATGTATGCCCAAATGATGTGTGGCTCTTCCCACAATGAATGAACTTTTAGAGAAAACTAAACTGATGAGCAAGCAAGCACAAAAAGTACTGAGAAAAAAATACTAAAGAAGGATTATAGAATTAACTTTGATAAAGAAGGATTATAGAATAAAGTTTGCAAATGAGTCTCAAGAAAAAGAGCAGAAGAAAAGAATGAAAGTTAAATTGTACAGGAGGTTAAAGCATACAATAAAAGACTTTTTAGAAATTGAAGGAGGCGTCACTAAATGTAATTGGAACAAACTACAAGTGTTTATCCAGTCCAATTTCTCTATGTCATTAACAGATGTTGAAATCAATGAGATAAATGGGTTCAGCTGAAGCATTTGAGTCATTCTTATTCTCCTATAATAGATAAAAGATGTCTTAAGCTGTGGGCTAGATGACTTGTGTAAAGCCTGAAAGGAATAGCACATGAAGAAATAAAATGCTTTCTTTAACAATGCACTTATTTTGTGTATTTTTCAGCACTTGAGAATTATCCACATCACTGGTTTGCTGAGAGTTTGCTTCCTTCATCTCTGCAAAACAAAAGTGTGTGTCAATAAAAGCAGCAGGAAAGGTGGAAGAGAGAAGGTAGCATCAAATGCATATAATAGAGGAGGGTGTAAACATTTATGTTAAGAAAAGTTTGGCATGCTGCATAGGCTGGTTACCCTCAACGCTAAGCTCAGCAGAAGAATTGAATGTCATGATGTGGCGCAAGACTGCAATATCCAAGTAAGTGAACCTTGAAATATTACCTGTCATGAAAAGTCAAAAGTAAGATACTATATACCACCAAAATGGTGCTAAAATCAGAAAATGGTTAAAATACCTCAGAACAAACCCCACTTGCACTCCATTTCTAACAGACTCTTTGCCCTACCTATGTTAATTTTGATAAGAACTGGACATACCACTGAGTCTTTCAAGAAAGAAAAAAGACTCCTGCCCTGCTTGAAGAATTTAGGGTCCTCCATCTCTCAGACACCGAATAGGGACTAATTTTTTTTCTTAATTATGGCAGAAAATGTTCAGCCTTTGAGTTTACAAGAACAGAAACCATCTCAGATTTTTTTGTCCTATGGCTGTTTACACTAAAAGCTATTGATTTAATAGCTTGTGAGGTTTTTTCATATTTAAGGATAGGACATAATAGGATACTTTAAACAGTGATTTAGAAGTGAAACATTCATGTAGAAAGATTGAGAGGTATAAAGCTCGAGAAATGACAACATCCATAAAATTTTGACCAGAGTTAAAATGCAGAGGGGTAAAACTTATAAAGTCATAGCATACAGCTTAATAGAATTAAAAATATTCTATAACCCACAAAGCAGGGAATCAAATATAAAATGGAGAAAATAGATCCAGCACGAGGAAAGTAATAGAGAATAAGATCATATTTGGAATAATGGGCATCATTCTGGTCACCTTATTATGGAAGTGTTGAAATCTCATTGGCTGACATCTGATATGAGGCGGTTTTGGATGTTGCCCTTTTTCTTCCATTATTAATTTTGTGCTCGAGGGCAAATGCCAGCAGCGCTCATTTTAGTTTTTACCTCCTGCTGCAACTTCAACTGTCAGAGAGACAGCAGGAGTCAAAAATGAAAGGAGCCACCTTATAGAAATGCTGTGCCACTATGTCATTTTTAAACTGACAGCTTTTTACAGTCCAATTTCTCAGGGAAAGAAAAAAAGGACTTTCATTTTCACCTCCCACTGCTGCTTTGACAGAGAAAGACATTTACCCAGGTTTGAATGCTGGTGGGAGGCAAAAATGTAAAACTGCGTTAGAGTGTTTGTAAGTGGGCTTTGACTACCCTGTAGAAGGATAAGCTGATTTGGGACAAGTTGAACTCTAGCCTTTGCTTACCAGGTGGCAAAAGAGAAAAATGTGTCCATCTGCCCTTAATGGAACAGATCGTGAATATTCTGAAGGATATAAGTGAATATAGAAGAGCCAGATGCACCTAAGGATTTCAGTTCACCTGAAAACATAAAAATTGCTGGTTTAATAGTTTTTAGTCTTCAAGAAATCGACAATTGAGAAGACTCTTCAATGAGAACAACTGCTAAGGAAGGCAGAGATGTTTAGAAGGAGGAATTTAGGAAAAAAGTGTGGTCCTCATATTAGCAACATATAGTAAGCAGAATCACTTCCAATCAAAGGACGTGGAGACAGAAGGTTTGAAAAAAAATGAATGCTGAAGAACTACACAAAGTAAATTTTGTACAGTTATTAATATAATAGATATAAATGCAAAGTTTTTATAACGGCGAAAGCAAAGTAATAAGGAACAGTAATGTTAAACTATATCTCCTAGAGAGATCCCTATAGCATTCTAATCTATCTAGCTTTTCTGACATAGAGTATTTAGAAAACTCAGAATCCAATATAACATAATATAATGTAGCATAGGATATAAAAGTAGAAATAGCAGCTACTACTTGCTGCTGGATTCAGCTTCTTATTTTCAAAGTATCTAGTACATAGTCTTCTGAGCTCAGAGTTAAAATTAATTGCAAGTGACAATTGTATTCAGGGTAAAGAAATTACTCTCTAGTCATTTAAAACTGTCTACTGTTAATCTTGCATTCCTTGTTTTGGGTCTCTCTACAATGTGTATGACCTTGTCAGGCTTAGAAGGACACATTTGAGTAGAACATGCAAAATGTTTGGCTTTCAAGGACAAGAACACTGAGTATCTCCAAATGCATTGTTTATTGACAGTCTCCAGGACAGCAAAAAAGCTGTGGTAGCTGTAAAACAGAGATTTCCAAGAAAAATAGCATATAGATGGGGTATACACTTACATATACATATATGCATCCATATGTATTTAAAAATATAAAAGAATGTGTGTTAAACACACAAGTTGTACCTGAGGTTTTCTAATACAAGTCTGGAAATCTAAGCCTTGTACACATCATTTATTGTAATGATGTCTCAATTTATAATTAATGCCTGCCTCCACACAGTTCGTGGGAGAGCAAAACAACATTCTGAATTCTGAATTTTATACATTTGATTTTCAGTTTTGAAGGAGCACAGAGAACTTGTATGCCATGATATTTGAAATACCTGAGAGCACTTTTTATGTAGATGGATCTCATTTTGTAGTTGTGGCTAAAGAAGGTATAATTGTGTCCCTTTCTCCCTTTCTTGGGTAGCAAGCACTCCAGAGAAAAAGAGAGACAGATAGCTGGAGTGGAGGCAAAGTTAGCATGGGACAAGGCTTTGAGGAAATGGGGAGCGAAGAAGTAGTCAGGATAAATTGAGCAATTGTCTCACAGACATGAATCTCAGAAACGGAGTCAAAAAGACCAGGCATGTTCAGAAGTAATTGTGTGGAATAATAGAGATAGATTCATCCTAAGTAATAACCTTAGGAAAGAGATGGTTTTTACCACTGATAGCAAAAGCAAGGAGAGCTGCAGTGAAATTACATAAAGAAGGGGTTTGGGTTTGGGTTTTTATTTTCCTCTCATGTGTTTAATACAAACTTTTCTCAGTTTCTATCTGAATTCAGAGCATCTCATTATCCCTTGCTGCCTTCCCCACTTACAGTACAATTGGTTTGTTTTCCCAACACTTTCTAGTGGTACATTTATTCTGAGTCAGTTTTGGACATTAGTTTCAGAAAGGGGCATATCTATGAAGAATCTGCATACCCAATGATTCAGAAGAGTGCCCAGTGGAACTTCTCCTGTGTTTCAGGAAAATCCCATCAAGCAGTAAAATAATAAGATACTTCTGAAACATTTCTGCTACGTACCCTTTTTGTTTTACAGTTTTAAAAATTCTTGTTCTTAACCAGAATGATAAAGCCAGAGGTTAAGTCAAGGTGAGTTGGGGGAGGTGATCCCACTCCTCTATTCAGCCCTAGTGAGACCACATCTGGAATGTTGCAATCAGTTCTGGGCTCCTCAGTACAAAAAAGACATGGAGCTCCTAGAGAACGTATTGCTGAGGGCTTCAAAGATGATCAGGGGCCTGAAGCCTCTCTCTTACAGGTAGAGGCTGTGCCTCTTCAGCCTTGAGAAGAAATGACTAAAGGGAGATTTCGTCAAAGTCTGTCAGTATCTGAAGGGAAGGTGCCAAGAGGATGGAGCCAGGCTCTGCTCAGTGGTGCCAAGCAGTAAGACAAGAGGCAATGGGCAGAAACTGACGCACAGGAAGTTCAACCTGAACAGGAGGAAGAACTTCTCTATTGTGTAAGTGACCAAACAGTGGAACAGATTTTCCAGAGAAATTGTGGAGTCTCCTTCACTGGAGATACTCAAGAACCATCTAGACACAACCCTGTGCCACGTGCTCTAGGATTAACCTGTTTGAGCAGGGAGGTTGAACCCAATGACCCCCTGTGGTGTCTTCCAACCCGACCCATTCTGTGACTCTGTGATATGTGGGGCATGTACTGTGAGTAAAGGCATGGGGTTGGGAGAGAAGAAAAATCCACCTAAAAAAAAACCCCAGAAGAAAAATTCTGGAACAATATCGGTTTTGACTTTGCATAGATATCTTCTGATAAGTATTTTAATACACCCTATATGAAGACCAAATTCCTCTTTTATTTGTAGTGATAGCTAAAGGAAATATTTTGACTGACAGGAAGTCAGTTCATGTTCTGATATACAGCTTTTCATTACGACAGTGTTAGATAGGTTCAGCATGAATCCCTGAGAGCAAATCCCTTGTATATCCTAGCACATTGTTCTTTTCACTCCTGACAGCTGAAACCCTAATTGAAATCTTATATTTATTTATATATTTTCTAAATCTTTCTTTCTCTCACTCAAACCTCAAGTGATTTCATTATGATTTCTATCTTTTAATGACTACTTGACCAGCTCTGGATCTTGGTTTGTCCTCTCTAATGCAAATACTCTGATGAGTTTTACAGGGCCAACTATACAAAGCAGCAAAGATTCACTTCAGTGTCTTTGCAGGGCTGGACTTTTGGCTGGTAAATTATTTGGGTTCTAATATTAAAGATACCTTTATTTAACTGTCAGACTGGTTGAATTATATAACTCCAAGGAGCTATGTTTTTCCTAGCAAAAAATCCCATGAGGAAATGGTTGAACAATGAAAACCATCAGGATGTGGATGGCATATTGTTAGAGGTGAACCAGCAGCTACATATTTCACTTCACAAAGGAATTGCAATGAGCCAGCGAGAGAAAGGTTCAGTTCGGCAGCAAAGAGGATGCCATGGTGGCCAGTAAAGCATAATAATGAGAACTCTTTCTATCAATGCCCTACTCCCCTACAAAAAAACCTCACAGCCAACCAACCAACCAAAGAAACCAACGATAACAACAAAATAGTAATTATACTCTGTATTTTACCCAATGGGGAAATTGGCTTTTTCCGATCAATTCACCAAGGCACCCCTGGAACATTAATCACTTAGAAATGTGTTCAGAAGGATCACTCTGGAAAAGAAACCTTAATTGCCATTTCTACAACTGGAAGAAAGCTCTGTGTAAATGATCCCCTCTGCATCATTGCATTACTTTTGCTTTGGATAATGAAGTCACACAGAAAATCCGTTCTCTCCAAACGAGTGAACAGAAGAGGACCTGAACACATGTTGAACATCATGACTGATTGTTAATGATATCATTATACATCTGACTTGCCCAGAAGGAATAATGTTTTTTTTTTAAAGCAGTATTTTAGCTTTGTGGTGGCTTCTTTTTCCGATGGAAAGAGGGAGAGAGAGAGAAAGAGATCATGAGAAAACCTCTTCTCATACTGCAGTCTTCTATAACCAATGAATTCAAAAGTACAGATAAAACCTCATCTTTTTACTCTTTTGTAAACAGAAATTAAAATAAAGCTATCTTATTTTCATTTCATGATCACCCTGCTGCTGTTATAATGAGTATATACTATTATATTTATATTCTAAGGCACAGACATACTAGTTATTCAGCTAATCTGAGTATCCCACAGCAACAGATTATACTGTTGTACAAATTATTGAGTTATTTGGATATGTTTTAAAGCATTGAATGAGAAAATGTTGAAGCAATAAAGAAGGACTTAAATTAATGCAGAACCTTTTATTTCAGACAACCAAAGTTACAGGTTTCTCTGGTCATATGTACACATGTATGCAAAAAGAAACAGACATACATATAAATGTATTTGGATACAGCTTCTAAACAGAGCACAAAATTCTTAACACAGGAACCTGCATCATTACCATGAGGATGAGAAATACGCATCAGTATTAAATAATAATATTTTTAACTTTCCAAATTAAGAAAAAAATTCTTTTAAAGTTGTCTCACTAACATCTGTTTTGAAAGTCTTGTCCAACAGGTAGAGAAGGAAGCCCAGACAGAATAGTTAATTTCACTTCTCTGGTGATACAGTTAATTTCTGATTCTGACAGAAAAATGCACAATGAAGCAGTAAAACTGGGCTACTATTCTGTACCATTTAAAGGAAAATTTCTACTACACTTTATGGACAAATCATACTATTGTCACACTGATGAGATTGTTCATCTTTTTCAGAAAGCCTAGAATGTTCCCTGAAGTGCTAAATGTCTTCTAAAATAAACTTGATCTTAGAATAGATATCTCTATTACATCAGAAAGGACCTTGAGAGCATCTGTCTACATTTTAAAGAATTTTAATGACACAGAGCAGACATTTGTATACTCTGATTTCAGCAATTCACTTGCTTTTAATTAGTATTTTCAAACTTTAATAATAAGATTAAATGTAATATTTTACTTTTGCATTTATTTTCAGTCAGATCTGTAAAGATAAGATACAAAGTAAATTGAGGCAAAGTTCAGTTGCTATCTCTCACTGCCTAAAATCCACAGAAAAAGAAAGGTAACGTTGTCAGTGTTTTCTGACTTTAACTCAGTTGGGAGGCATCAGTGGCAAGTTTCAACTGCTGAGATGCATTTGATGAAAATCTTAAAAGCAATTGAGTAGTCTAAACTGTTGACTTTTATGAATTTGTATTGCGAATTACTCTTTGAAGGCTCTTTACCTGGGAGACTTTGAACTGCCATTGTTGTGCTAAGCTTCCTGTATTTGGAGATAACAAAAAATTAACTTTTCAAAGATTCAGTAGTCTGGAAGCTGGGAAGTTATTTAAAAGGTTTAGTTCCAAGAGTACAGCAAACCCAGGAACCCTTAATTATTGGAGAAAATCTTTAATGCTTATCATCCAAATAAGCATGGGTCTATTCATTTACTATTTTTTTAGCAGATAATCTCAGCTCTTTCATTTGTGGATTAGGTGGGTATTGTTTTCACAGAATTTGATGGATGATTCGATACTGCCTTTGAAATGTGGTTGGGCACTGCTGTATTTACTTCATTTTCTTTTTATCCCTGTGGATTTTTTTCACACAGTCATTAGGAGCATAAAAGTAGCTTCATGGTGAGTTTACGCCTTTCATTTTTTAAGGCATTCCCTAAAGGTAAGACACATTTTTTTATTATTATTTCTAAACATAAAGGACCTGATCCTGCATGGTAATAAGTGCTTTTCGCTCCCTTCAAAACTAACAGGCAGAGAGTTTGTTTGGCATCTTGCAAAAGACACCCTGCAGGATGCAAATCTGGGCTCAGAGTGATTTAAAAAGACAGTACATGTTTTGAGTCACATTCAAACCCTATTTCTGCACAAGAAATCTATTTCTACGTTACCAAAGAACAAATAAAGCATTCACCTTCTATCTTTCTTTCTTTCTTGTGGCATATGAAAACATATATTTAATAAAGTTGGAAAATGTAGTTTTTAATACAGCAGGATGGACACTGCAGTGAAAGCCTATTCAATCAACCTAGTAAGATAAGGAGATGTGGGGAAAAGCCCCAATAGGATCACAAGCTTGCCTGAACTTGTGCAAATGCAATTGGTTTTAACATCTGAAACACAGATGTTTGAGATTTCACTTTTGCTTCAGCATCCAGGGTGAAGTTTGAAACAAATATGTAGCTTTTCTGGAGGATCTTTTTTATGATTAGGGCTTTTCATATAGTATTTCACAGGAATACCTAATTTTCAGTTTTGCATAATAGAGGGCATGTAGACTGCTAACAGCTATCTACAAACTCAGACAGCTAGCAGAGGAGCCAAAGTATATCATTCAAATCCAGGATGCAACCTTCTGACATGAAACATCAATATGATGCAAAGATACCATTTTCTCTGAAAGAAAAAAAAATTACAAGATACTTTTTTTAGAAGGACAAAAGACCAAAATGAGACTCTAACTTTTTTTATAAAAACTGGCAGTTTGAAGCTGCACAAAGGATTCTAGAAAAAAAAAATTCTTTCTTTTATAGACACTCTGAAGTCCACAAATGTGAACAAAATGTTTTGGTTAGCCAGAGCCTACCTGCATTACTGAGAAGCCTTAATACCCCCAGCAACCATAATACAGATCTGTTCTCAGGTCAGAAAATAGAGTCAGCAGAACAGAGCTGAAAATTGCTAAGTCAAATATCAGAGGAAAAGCTCCAGTTAACATACAGTTTGAGTAGGACAACTTTTGCGGTCGCTAATATTTTTCTAACACATCTAATCTTCAGATGAGAACTGGTATAACATACAGCAAGAAGGACAGAAGTCCTCAAAGCTGAGGGAAATGAGTGGAAATCCTTTCCTCTCTAATTGACAGGATCTAATGCCAGATGGTCTTGCCCTTTAAAGAGCTCTTCAAACACACATATATAGTCTGGGAGGTGCGGAACAGACAGAACGTACTATTAGTACTGATTTCCAGCTGTTGACTAGGGGAAATAAGATCATCTGAGCTTCCCCTTCCTTTCTGCATCCCCTCTCTCCTCCTCATGCTGTAATTCTACTGCCTCACACTTTGCCTCTCAGAAGGGATATCTGCTTTGGCTGGCAAAAAACACAGGTAATGCAGCCCAACACAAGGCTATTCTAACTACTGTCTCAAATTGCAATTATGTCTTATCTGAAAAGAAGTATGAAAGATGTTTATAACACACAAAGACTTAAAAGAAATTTTGCTAGGTTTTATCATACCTCTAAAATACAATCTAAAAATCCAGCTCATGACTCTAACAAGCTGGCTAACTTGATGGATGTCTGAACACCTTAACTCCTGGATTCCCAGAGTCTCTCTGACCAGGGGCATTTCAGCATTCCCCATAGCATTACATTAAGCAAAGAAAACCAGCAGGAAAAAAAGCTGGAACTGACTAAACTGGAGATAGTCAAAAACCCATGCAAAATCCACGAAACAACTGGACAGAAATATATTCAGGCAACATTACAAAAGTAAAAAAAAAAAATATATATTTTTTGTTTCCTCCACACAGCTGCAAAATACTGACTGGCAGGGATCAATATCAATCTACTGGATGAAACACTGGAAGCGTTCACCAAGCCCAGGAAGATGAAAATCACAATGATAAGAGTAAAAAGATGCTTCAAAAAACTACTGGAGCACTATTGTTCTTTTCAGTTGAAAACAGTTGCCCTTTGTTCATCAGATGTCAATCCAACCCGCTACAGCTTTCATAATAAGGGCTCATGAGTAGGTGTAAATGAAAGAAGAGTCTCTGTTATTTAAATTGAAATGCTCTTGCAATTCCTTGGTATGTAAATTGCAGATTATGTTATACGCTGATAGCAGTGGTATAAATAGATCTGGCAGAATCTAAGGGGACCTTTTGAATTGCACTGAGTAACACGCACCACGTCTGAATTTGGCCTTGAATACAGACACAGGGGCAAACACAGAAAGGTTTAGCTGCTGGAGATACTTTAAATGTGAACGTGTAGAAATGAACAGGCAGAGAAAGGAAGAGGATACATCCTCCCTTACACTCAGGGTCAAACAAGAATATCAGTAAAGAAAGACATTACACTTTCTGTGGAATAGAACATTTCACAAACCGCTTAAGACTGAACAGGACCATGAGTAGTAAAATATCTCCAAATGACATCAGGACCTAACACCTCATGAAATCCAACCCTGCTTAGCACCACTGGAGATATAAAGCACAAAAATACATGACACAGAAAACCTTTAAGTCTATAATGATAAGGATTTTTTTGGTTATAAAAACTTCCATAGAAGTATGATCTTGTTAGTCTTTTGGGACATAACGTATGGCTTGGCGCTTTAAGACATGCATGCTTGTTTCTTAACAGAGAAACTAAGCACTTTACACTTGGAAGATGCAACACTTGGAACCTTTGGCAGGCCTGCTACCAATATATTGAACTTGTGCAGTTTAATGCTCTGGCCTTTCTTCATTTATTTTAGATGATACATGCTATGTTGGAGGATAAAATTTTTTATCCTATTCCAGTCATCAAAACTGCAACTCACAAGGAGAAACTAGAGGTTGGGCTAAATAAAAATGGTATCCTGGCTTTGAAAGGAATGTTACATGTGCAGGAAAGAGAATACCTACATTGAAAGCTAAGTGCTAGAAAATAACAGAAAAGTAATATACAGCATCCTGGTATCCTGGTGAGCAAGAATGACAGAATGATAAAGCACTTAGAGGTCAATCCATAAGGCTATTTAGGTGTCAACCTGCCAATATTAATTCATGTCAATGGAGAACCCAACCCTTCCTTTCCCTTCCCTCTTATCGTGCCTTTTTTAATGTAATCCAAATCTGGGATGGTATTTTCCACTACTCTTGCTTAGTAATCATGTTTAGGAACATTATGTTTCAAATTGTGGCAGCAGTGTGTACTATGAGCAACATGCAATGGTTAAAAGAGGGAAATATAGGCACAGGAAAAAGATGAAACCATACCAGCCAACAAACCTGTGTAATAATTTTCAAAGGAAAACTATTTTAATAAGCTGTTTTAGACAAAAAGGTCTTGTTTGCACAGCAAATTCTGTAGGCATTTGTGTGAAGTACGCAATCAATACAAGGAAATTGGTTTTTATCCTATTCCAAAATACAGAAGGAAGAGCACAACTGCATAACTAAAGATCTTTCTAAAGGTTTCAATTAAAGTCTTTCCTGTCCAACCTGGGATACACAAAAAGTGTTGCTAAGGTAGGTGCATCCCTTTGACAGAGAATACCATCTTTATTAGAAACACGTGAGTTACTTTTCTTAAGCTTCCTTGCATTAAAAATTTTCTTGTGCCTCTGAAAAAATCACAAATACCAACCCTATTCCTGGCACTTGAAAAGTCCTCTGGTAAAGATGCTTCAATTCTGAAACAATTTCAAGAAAAGGAAGCCCTAGAATGTCCTATTAAATATGTCCTGACACAACCAGAGATGCTGGTGAAAGAAAGAAAAGTTAAGCAACCCACCACAGTCTTGACCTCAAGTCAATGACAAGACTGACACTCCAAATCTCTTCTGACAAAGTGCATTCCACAGCTGCATGAAGAAGGTGTGGGACACAGTGGTTTGTAATTCTCTGAACAAATGAAAGCACAACATTTTTACACTTCAGCAAAATTGGACCTGGACAATAGGGAACCAAAAACTCATTTGGATACATGGGGTGTTTCAAAACACATCACCAGGATCTTCCAATCGATCCAGTACCTAATGGTAGGCAGCACTGAGATCTCAGTACAGTGACATATGATGACCAGCTATTGTATATGCCTGAAATCTCAGTGGTCGCATTATTGTACAAGTTCTTATTTTGTGAAAGGAGGGCTGAGTGAGACCTGCAGGCAGGGAATTACAGTAATCCAGACGATGTCACAGAAGCATGAATTAACGTTTCAGTATCTCTATGCGACAACGCTCTCAAACTTGTTATATTTCTCAGTTGATAATAGGAGTTTTGTTCCCCCTGAATGCACATGATCCCCAAAGAAAAGCCCTCAATTAAAGTTTACCTCTACATTTTGCACAGATGAAGACCAAGCAGTATTTATGTGCAGTACAGAGAAGGGACAAATCTTCAGACATTGTGTTAACAGCATTATTAAGCACAGTGGTCTCATCTTTTTCATGTTTAAAGCAATTTTGGGGCAGTCAGAACTGCACTTCATAAGAAATGGGGATCAGATGCTCCTATGGAGTCTGTAGCAAAATAATGTAAGTCTTCTTTTCAATAGCTGTGCAAGCTTTTTACTTCTACTCTTCTATCTTCCCCTGGATCTTATTATCCCCTTTTGTCTACAATGCTTCATCAGAGACACAGCAGTTTAAACTGCTATATGACCTGAGAGATGACTTCTTTATCACCTCTGCACTTTTATAACATAAGTAAGTGACAGATAAATTATATACGAAAGCCGAGACTGTGACCTGAGCTAATAATTTTTGCTGGCTGAGTCTTGGCATTGTAAGGCTTGCACAGTGCTTGCTCAGGCAAAACCCTCACAGGAGCAGGTAAGCCTTTTATCATAGTCAAGCCCAAATGAAAGCTGTAGAGGGTTGATCAGGGTCCTCAAGATTTGCCCTGTTTGGACCTCTGCTTAGAATTTCTTGCAAGCATATTGGGCTATGTTTGCATAAGCATTCAGAAGAGTGAAAGTCCTCTCTGCTATTTTATGAAACTCATCAGTTCTGTACCTACATTACTGGGGTATGTCCCAATAAATCCAATATGCTACATATTGCCACTTCAAGTTTGCCAATTAAAAAAAAAAAAACTTCAGCTTCATAAATTACTTTGGTTAGAAGAGATAGTATTAATACTAAAATATCTCTAATACATCTTACCATTTTATAAGGCCTTTGCATTCCAAATAAGCTTGGTGGTCAAAAAAACCTCCCATATATTCAGAGCTGCATTCACTAGTCAACAGGCTTCACTGACAAAGCTAAAAGTGAGAACACACCTTTTACTTCTCTTCATCAGAACAACCCAGGTAAAAGGGACTGACGGTGCTCTCCCCTCAGAAATCCTTGGCCCCAGCATCCACCCATGAAACCCATCAAAGCTAGACATTGGGAGCAGCTCTCTGGATCACCTTTCAGACTAAGGCAGGTCACTGTGTAGGGCTCTGTGGCACACTATGAGATGCATGGAAGAATATTTTGAAAAGCAGCTTTGCAGGAAAAGACTTGGTTCCTGTGCCCAGCAAGCTGAATATCAGCCAACAATGTGACCTTGCAGCAAAGGTGACAAACAGTGCAGGCTGGGCTACAGAATTACAAGGAGCACTGCCAGCAGGTCAAGGGAAGTGATCTTTTCTTTTATTCAGCCCTGGTGAGGCAACACATGGAGTACTGGCTCCAGTTCTGGGCTGCCCAGTACAAGAGACATAGACACACTGGAGACAGCCCAGCAAATGACCACAAAGATGACTAAGGGACTGGAACTCCTATGAGAAAAGGCTGAGAGAGCTGGGACTGTTCAGCCTGGTGAAAAGAAGGCTCAGGAGGGATCTCATCAGTGTATATAAATATCTAATGGGAAGGTGCAAAGAGTCCCCCTCTCTGGAGATAATAAAGTGTCATCTGGACACGGTCCTGGGCAAATGGATTAAAGTGTCCATGCTTGAGCAAGAGGATTAGAAGAAATGCCCTCTAGAGATTCCTCCCTACTTCACCCATTCTGTGATTCCCTGAACTGGAGCAGGGCTGCAGCCTTGGGATTTTCTACATCCAAGTGCTCATAATTGAAAATAATAAGATCCAGAAGCAGCTGCTGAGCAGACTGAGCATGTGAGCCTTGCTGCTGGAGGGAATCACACTGCTCATATATATATATTTATAGTACTAGAGAGGGCATCTGCCCTGCTCAGCCAGAGAATGGCACAAGATGAAGCCATTGGTGCTGTGCTCATGTCTGTCTGTAGTCTGAGTGGCAGGCCCTGTATATACACAGCTATGTGATGTATCCAGGGGCTCAGTGTGCCTGTGCATACTGGGAAAACATTTTCAGACTTGCTACTTGTTGGACCTGGACACACTATACAGGAGCCTTACCACCCTTGGGCTGTCAGAGCCAGGATAATATATTTTCCTGTAATAGAACCAGTTAAAATAAAGTCAAAACTGTTAATTTTGTAGCTTCCCTTTATCTTCTGTATCTTTGACTTAAATCAGGGTTTGGCCTTTTTCCATCCCACTTCATCCATTCTGTAAAGTTATAAAGGTGGTAAAAGGTAACAACAGCTCTGCTCAGCTCAATAAATATGGATCCAAATGTATAAAAACCCAAGCAGTTGCTATTGTTTGCCATTACCAGTTACATGCTTTGTCAATAATTTCTGTTATCAATGCTCAAAAGCCCTGTGAATCCTGCAAGAAGCCTCTGACCAGTATACATAATGTAAATACTGCTGGCCTCTATATCCTGGAAGCGCTAGATGTTCTTAGGGACATACATTATGTTCCAGCAGGGCACTGATTCTATTATTACCAAAAGCAGCTGTTTTCTTATCTGCAACCTGGAAAGTCAGCTTCATTGAACTCAACAATGCACAGGATAATTTTGCCTGCTAATATTTTTGAATGTTTTTCCTTTGCTTAAAAGCTCTTCTGAATGCCCAGGATTCAGCAATTATCCCGAGCTCAAAACAGAAGGCTTTTCTTACACATCATAATAATTTTACAATAATTTTATCTTTATTTTATCTTTAGTCTACTGTCTTTAAAAGCCTTTTGGTATTCTCAAGTCATATTTTCAAAATTTGTCTTCTACTTGGAAGAAAAAACTTTATATTTTTGTTTAGCTGAAAGCTAAGAATCTCTCTTGATGACTTGATTAACACAGTGAGCTTTTAAGAGAAACAACAAATATTACAAGCTTCACAATGCAGTAATCACGGATCATGTCACAGCATAGTTTGCTGTTTCCATCCATGTACATAAGTAATGCAAAGGAAACTAACAACAGATAGTAAACTTATTAGCAGGCATAGGACATAATTGAAAACAAGGGACAAGAGGGAAAAATAATCATTTAAGTCAAATCATCAGTTTTATCCTAGTAATTCAAAACATACATAGTTCTTTAACTTCTGCTGAATTACATTGCCAGTATACTTCCCTATTAAAACAGAATGACAAAGAAAGATTTTAGCAGGGTTTGTAGTGTTCTGGTGAGGTTGGACCCCACTAACTCCAAAGTGAGAAACACTTTTGGCTGCTAAAAAGTTCTGACATTTTGGGGATTTGTTTACTTTTAATTTGGACAGCAAAAAGAAACCTAAAATATAGTACAAATTCCAAATTCTCCAGAATTTGCAACATGCATTTTAACAACTAACTTCTTAGTTGGTCCCATAAAATACACAAATCAAAAGCATTGGAAATTCTGAGATATATAACAGGCCTAGTCCAAAAATAATTAAACCAATTAAATCCCAAATAAAAATTGTCTATTTGAGAATTACAACAGGAGGGCAATCTATCAAATGAATGGAGGTTTAATTGAGACAATTTGACTCAGGAGCAAGTGGTCAGGACAAAAGATTTCTGGGTCAGACAGACTAAACCATCAGGGTTATAAAGCATCATGGCAGCAAAACCTTCTAAATACAAGCTTTGCCAATTTTACTAGCATCAAAAGTGTAGACAGCTTAAAAGAAAAAAATTAACCGGTCAAGTCACATAATGAAATTGGAGAAAGCAAAAGGCTGCATACAGATCACAGGGCAAACAGTTAGCCTTGCATGAGGACATTCTGAAAACCAACAAAGATTGAATGTGACTGACAAAAAGTATTCATTAATTCGCAAGGCAAATGAGAAAAATAACAACTTGGTTGTATAAACCACAATGTTTTTATTTTAACTCTTCAAATGTACATCTATAAAAGGAAGATTTAATATTGAAGTGAAGCCTATCCACTGCACAGACAGTGCCATAGGCTATCCTATCCACAGGCAGCCTACCCATTCCATGTACAGCAAGTCTAAAAAAAGGATTGCAACAGATCCAGATGGTGGTCTCCAGCTTTGCAGCATCTTCTTCTGGCCCCATGATGCAGACCTCGTTCCGCCACAGGTCTCCAGAGTCAGCTCAAACCAGTGTCACCAGGCTGGTGCAGCTACTACTCTAGCCCACATCTTTGAGACTCTTCTGGGCATTTTCTGAAGAATAAATGTTACAAGAAAAGAGAGAACCACAAGGAACTCATAGACAAAGCTATCCACATTCTTCTGCTCTGAATCAGTTTTCATATTGGTACCTAGAGCTCTGATATGATCAGAGCAGATATAGTTCAGCAACTCTAATAAAATATTTCTAATTCCTGTCTATAATCAGGTTTCTCTCACTGACTGAAATTAACTCTTTCCCCCAAGGTAACTGAGTTGCATATGCTCCCTTCTACATCACACTCCACCCCTACCCTGACACTTCAGAACTAAGTACTAGAGATGATGGGGTCCACTGGATCCACCTGACTCTAATGGGCTTTGCAATCTATGACAACCTTATGTATTTTCTACTTAGGGTGTAAGTAAAGTAGAAATTTTTGTGAAAAAAATTTTAAAAAGAGTAATCTTTCAAAAGTAGACTAGGAATCAATGGACATTTCTTTTTCGCAATCCAGTGTAAAACATTTATGTAGTGCAGTTATTTCTGATCAGTTCCACTCTGCTGTAAATTTTATACAAATTACATACCACATTGCCACCTAGTGAATAAATTCGGAAATTCAGCCTTTAAAAAAATGGAGTAAACAGCAATAGCTTTATGATACAGATAGTCTTAAAACTTCACATCTGTGGATCCCTTGTGATTGCCATGTGGTCCATAATCAGGTGTTCACTGACCATGCTAATCCTCCCGCTTGTTTGTGGTTGTGCATGTGTGCATTGCCCTGCCTAATCACCATGCACACAGGCAGGCATAATTGATGGACATAAGTTTTACCCTGCAACGCATTTGCATGCTGACACCAGTGTCAGGGAAGCAAAGAAACCTTATGTGGTGCAGTCTGTCATGCTTGCCATCAGACCACCTATGCCTAGGTAACATTAAACTGATTTGTTAACAGTGCCGAGGCAATCCAAATTCTGCTTAAACACATAGCACCCATCAGACTGTGCTGGTTTACTTGGACTATGCTGCCAACAGGCTGACCTACCAGAAGATTAGCCATGATTTCTAAGACAGACTGTAGGGATAAAAAATCAGTGGTAAAGCTCATGGACTGACAAACTGCAAGTGATATGTTGACAGCCACCATATGAGCTTTTATGTCACGCTTAAGGCTGTTTAAAAACTTACATTGGGACACAGCAATGCCAGACAAGAGGAGACTATATGAAAATGTGGTAATCAGAAATTATGAAGGCATAAGGCAATGTTATACTGAAAATTTCTCAGTGTACTCAATCACCCTGACTGCCAACAGACTTGTTTCAGAAACCGTCTTCCTCACCAATACTCTCCACCAAGAATGCAAGGTCATGAACTGAGAAGTTCAAAGACCAGATTGCCATTGTTTTTTCAAGCAGGAAACATTCAATTCCTAAGCAAAAAAATGACAAAATTACTTACATGACAGGGATTGCCTCTAAGGAAAACTCTGCTTTGTAACAGAGAAATAGCTGTTGGCATATTTTGCGTCTATACGGACAGAAAGATACATCCCCACAAAAATACAACTCCTAATAAACATGAAAGAAGTGTAAATTTCTAATGGCATATATGTGAGCCCAGATGTTTTTCCTAGTACTACTAAGGTTGTAATTAGGATTTCACATTACTGGAGTAATAAAAAACAAAGTATGCTTCACTAGCAGCTGGAAATGGAAGAAGTTCCTTGCAATTATGTCATCCATTTTAAGTGCAAATATACAGACATTAGGGTGCAATTAAGTGTTAAGACACAATTTATAACGTTTTGCCCTCAAAGCCTGTTTGTCTGCATGCATATATATATTTACAGTCTTTATTGCCCTCTCAAGTAGTAGATGACAATAGAGTCAAAGGCAGCTGATCCAGCCATGTATCTAATTACTAAATCATTTGCTGACCAAGGGTCATTTTCAGAAGCACACCTTCTAATCTGGATTCATTCTTGTTTGTATAAAATAATCAGAATGCAGTCAAATACATACAGTGTGTGGAACAAGATGCTGCTTATGTTTCATAAGTTAAACAATGAAAAATGCTGCTTGAAAGTCCACACATATCTTACAATGCCAAATGGAGAGGAAGTTCCATGTCCCATCTGGTTTCCAAGGGAATTTTATTATAAATTTCAGATACATTTTTCAGCTTCTAGGTATTACGTTTATTACATGGATTGATCTGTAATCTGTTTTTCTCCTTGACTGAAACCTGGTTTTATGAGTGAGACACTGAAATAAAATACCCTTTCATCTGCTAGTTCTTATAGACTGTAGACAGAATCATAATTTCATACTATCTGTAGACTAGCAGGAGTCTATATTTGCTACTTCAAAGCCAAATATGTGCAAAGTTAATAAATGTAAATTCTTTAAACACAAGCAGAGAATTGCTTACAACTAAAGCTTGTATAGTTCTACGAGTAAACACACTAGTCAACGATGACACTTTGTTAGTATATCTTTTAACAAAAAAAAAATTAATTGCAGAAAAAAAACAGACCAAACTTCTAAAACTACAGACTTATTACACATTATCTGATCCATTTAATGCCTTATTAATATTCCAGTTTTTTTATCAAATTACTGAACAGGCTTAGTCTCTATGTATTTCACATGCTTAACAGATGTTACACAACATACAACAGTCCACACGTAGCATATAGCAGTCCACGTCTTAAAAAAAATGCAGTGATAAAAATAGTAACAGTTTAACTTTGAAAATGTACAATAAAGAAAACTGAAACTGCTGAGGTGATAAACTCATAAATTGAATTGCCACCAGCCATTTTTTAAAGGGGATGAAGCCTCTGCTTTCAGTAAACACCTGAAAGAACAGACCATTCCTATCATGCCTTATCTCCATTTTTAACAAAGCACTGAAGGGTATTTTTGGTATTAAAAAATAACGCAGTCCCTGATCCTCTACACTTTTTTGTCCAAGGGTAAACAAAATTTGTACTGATAGGGAGTGATACACTATTAGAATGCATATTTGATCAGAGTGAACTCTGATAATAACAATGAATAAAACATAATATGAAATTTTAGAAATTGAGTTAGAGGAAAGTGACAGCACTCATATGACAACACCCAATTTTGTCCCTAGAATGGTTTTACTGATTTAAGTAGCAACCAGGTAGTACAACATTTAGCCATGATCATGATTCCAATAAAAGGATTACTGAAATTAAAAAAATGTTAGAAAAGATTGTTAAACAAAGTTTCCCTTGAAGTCTGAAAGTAGTTTCATCTGAAGTAGTATTTGCTGGGATAAGCCTTCTGGACAAAATTTAATTAAATAATGCATCACTTATGGATTAAATCAAAATTAAATTAACAAAATTAATTATATGGAAAAAATCAGCCACATTTTGTTCAATTTGTTATAACACACGGCAAGGGCAACTCCTCAGGATTCCACACTTGTCCTCCCTGCTGTCATACACACAGTAACTTATAGTTTGATGAAAATACATTAAATGCATACATTTTCAAAAACATCTGAGTGTCATATGTTTTTTTCTGAAGAAACTATGCTTTATCTGTTAGTTATGCATTTCTATTATTACTATTATTATTTTTTCAATAGCAATGCATGCAATTCTTTAATAGTGTGCGAAAGATTTTTAGACACATTTTTTGCACTGAGATCATAATTTTTAAAACAGACATAGAAAAGAAAGACATGCACAATAAAAGAGAAAAAATATTTCAAAGAAGTTCACTTAAGGTGACTTTGGTAGGTAGAAATGAAGAACACTGGGCTCTTAAGAAGCAGGGCGGAGGCACTTAAGACTTCCATACCTCATTCTAGATAATTCTTTCATGCTCTGTCTTCTCTAATGTGTGCTGCTCTTCTACAGTGAATCTCACAGCCACAGTAAATCTCAAGTTTTCATTTTTCTTCCCTAGAGATGCTCTGTAGCTCTGCAGACACTGGTGCAAGCACTGGTGCATGCCAGGAGATAGAGTCCTCTGAATGTAGTTAGCTGTGGATCTTACTGACGTGAAAGAGACATGGGCTCAGGTTGTTCTGCACATCTCTCAAATGTAGAAGATATTGATCTAGAGACAGTGTGTCCAGATTTAAGTTCAGCCTGTCCTCCACATAAGTTCAGGGTGTTCTGTTTAGACTAACAGAGTCACGGAATTATTTAGGACGGGAAAGACCCTTAAGATTACCAAGTCCAGCCATTAACCCAGCACTGCCAAATCCACCACTAAACCATGTCCCTAAGAACCATGTCAATTAGCTCACTGCTATCTGTTCAGGAGCTAATATTTCAATGAAACACTTTTGATTTAAGCTGGTTGTTCAGAAACTAGCCATAGACTAGGCCACACTTACATAGGAATTTGGGTTCCTACTTTCTATTATGTCTATACTTTCCAGATACTTGGTAGTTTGGGAACCCAAACATGAGTCAGGAGCTTAAATAATTTTGTGGATCCAGGCTAAGTCCATGACTGTACTGCAAACTGTCGTGTATTTGAAATGTCATATGATACAAATACATATTTGCAAACTTAAACTATGTCCTTTCATGCTACATCTCTGGTAACTCTGCTTACAGGAGAATCAGACATGATAAATTAGTCCTATTATGTAAAGCACTATAAGCATGAAAATTCTGGGTATTTTCTGGTGAATTAATTGTCAGTACAAGGGTTAATCCAAGCAAAAATACATCTATTAGTCTTTACACAGATTTCATGTAAACAAGCTCATAGAGTAATTCAAGTAGAATATTAGACACCTCTATATTTGTATTGCTTGTGATTATGAATTGAAATTTCCAGGTGAATTAAAGTCAGCTAGAACCAGCTCAACAGATATTCCCCAAGCTACACAGCTGTCCCTCATATACATGAAGAAAAGAGCACATGGTAGAACATACAACAAATATGTTCAGATAAATACAGGGAAAGCTGATAACATAGTCCACCTTAATAAGAAATGTGCAGTGTATGTGCACATACCTATTTTAAGTGAAAATTCTGGCATATTCTCTTTACACCCAAATCCAAACAGCATTATTTCCATTTAGAAGATTAACCATTTTTATCAAGTCACAAAACACGGTGTTTGGTACCAGAGCAGCTCAAAATTAAATCCTGTTTGAATGTAAGTCTATGGTAACACCATAGTTTCAGAATGATATATCTAGCTTTTAATAAAGTCCTACAGCTCCTTTAAGTAAAGCCTAAGTGATGTTATTGCTATAGTGATTGACAAGGTTGTTAAATTTCAAATTTTGGTGCAAATCTAGATTTTCTTCTAAATAAAGAGTAGCTACAGAATACTGGGAAAATTAACAGACAATAAAGACACTGGTCTTGACCAATTTTAGCAATTTTAGTTTAGCGATATTTTGGTTTAATATTTTAAGGTTTCTTTTCCTGAAAAGATGTATGTCAATGTTTTCATGAAAGTCAAGACAATGTAACAATGACCACAGACTATTGTAATTCATGAATTCAGAAATGATGTCTCACACACCGTTACATGTGTTATTAGAGACTAAGGGAGTTGCAGGTCAGAAGGTTAGATATGCATCCCTTTTTTCTCAAATGGCCATGTCCCTGCACAGCATAGAGCTCCAGGCAAGTGCCCTACGTGCCTCGTAGCTTAACAAGTGCTGCTGCTGCTGAGGGAATAGTCATTTACCAAATACTCCTCCAATGAAGCCGATGGGGCCACCCGTAGCACTAAGAGTCTGAAAGGTCAGTTTAACTGTTACTTATTCATATTTATGCTACTAAAGCAATGTAGCCTCTCCTTTCAAGTCTAAAAGTAATTGTAAAATCACAACCCTGCAGAGAAGAAAACTAGGAAGAGATACATTTTATTGACATTTATATAGGATATGTTATGAGTCTAAGTCATAACATTATTCTAAAAGTGAAAACCAAAGATGACAGAAAATGCATGAAACAACTCCTTTCTCTCAAGTAAAACCTTCTAGAATTTGAGAAACATTTATATAGAACAAAAACACAAAATCTGAAGCAAAATTCTACTCTTGTTGCAACCTACATAATCTTCTTTACATTCTGTGGTGATGCACTTGTGTGACCAGGAAAGGTTGAGATTATTATATTCACATAATCAGACTAAATCCTCACAAAGTAAGTAAATTCAGACTCACACCTGCTGCTTAACTGTTGGCTTGCCCTCTTGTCTCTAGACATTATATCTTATGATTTAATCAGTAGAGAAGATCAATCTCTGGCACAAAAATGAACTTTAAAATGTAGTGGTAGGTCGTAACTTTGTATTTCTGTGCATAGCATCTTGGCCATTTTATCTTAAAATATACTTAGTAAAATGTTATCAAGAGGATTTTTATTCAATAATCTAGTTTGTCAGTCTGCAGCCAAAAAAGATATTTCCCACTTAAAAACCCCTGTGATTGGTATCAGAGTTCAGTGGAACTTGCAAAGGACAGTAATTGAATGGCTGGTACACTGCTGAAACAGATTCTCAAAACAATTTTGACCTGCTTAGTACATTTCTTCAGTGGTTAGGAAATACTGCAGTGCTGTGGATATATCCAGTTCAGACATCATCGAGTAGGAACTAGCTCTTTACTATTTCTCAGATGCATTCTTAAAACCTGTCTTCAAAGTTTTACAATAGTTGAACTGAAGTTTCAGTTTACACTGAGTATTATGGCGATATGATACCTCAGAAAGCTTTATGTGCTTGAACGTAAGTAGAAGACACAGAAGCCCGTATAAAACAAGGGGGTTGGCTTGTACACTGGAACACATGGAAAAAGCACAAAATGACATTATTAGTGTGTCTGAAAGAGAAAAAAAAAGAATTTTAAAACCCAAGAGTACAGTGCTTCTACAAATCTACTCAAAATAGAAAACCACAACACAGTTATTTAAAAATGTATTTTAATTAGCAAGTGCTAATCAAACTTGATTATTTTATTAAGAAAATTATTCTCATATTTGCTTTTCATGTGACTATGTTAATATTAGAAAATGTAAGTAATATTAATTTTAAAATGTAAACAAACATATAACAATATAATTGCAACACTTAATTAGATTTCAAAGCACACTTACAGCAAATTTGAGACAGCAAAAAGGAGCTAGGCACGCATTTTTTAACAGATGGTGCTAGATAAGGTCACACAGATATAATTGAGGTCAGAATTTGGCCACTGTAGGAACAGACCCTCTCAATGAAAAAGGTGAATTTCCTCCTGTGTTTTTCATTAATTACTCAGTGCCATCCAGTCACAGTGTTGTCTGCTTTAAATCCTCTCAGTAATCCCTTGTCCATACAAGTCCTTCTCTAGAATATTCTTTCAATATTATATATTTGAACAAAAATTCTCATTGTAGAAACACTGATTTTCTTTTTAGCAGCAGAGACAAAAACTTACTAGCTACAGTCTCTAAGATAACAGTAGGTATTGGGGACAAACAGATGAAGGGGCATTTCCACTGATGATGTAGAAAGAGCTGATACAAAACAACAGGTAACTTTAAAGAAAATACTAAGGAGTTTTAAATCCCAAGAAAAATTTTAGAATACTTTATGTTGAAGATGGAATATAAACCAAGAGCCCACAAATGTAGCAGAACTGACTTGCAGAGTTGTTTTGTACAGACACTGCTCAAATTCTCCTTAGCCTGCAGCATGCAGAATGAGAGTTTTATTGACCTTGCTGTTAGGTTTACACACTGTATCTGAGGATAGAGTTTGCTTTGTTTGTTCACACACAGCATAAATATACGTTATATTAAATAACATTGTATACACTAAAGCCTAGATTCAAGATTGCATTTATTTCTAGCAGGAAGTCATTCACATTTGAGTGCCAGTTGGAAAGCATGCCACGGAAATCAAACCACCTGAATTTCTGCATGAGCCTCAAAGCATAATGTTATGCTGTTTCAAGTCATACAAAACATTCTCTCCACAGCTGTGCAGCCTCAGCCTGCAGATGAAACCATCACAGTCAATATTTATACTTGAATGACACCCATATTAAAGTAGTTTTCTTTCATATTAGTCCATTTTATCTCGCTGAAAGAAAACTGTATTTGAAAAATATAATTAATATACACTCTTTATGAATGTATTGGATTATATTTTTCTTTTTATTTACTACTAAATTTATTTCCTAAAAATATTTTCTTCTATTTCCCTTCAGCTACCATTAATTTGGGTCTGTATTTTGGCCCATCTCCCTTGCCTAACAGCTTTACACAGAAATACGTGACAGAAATAAGAACAGTAATAGCGCAAATAAATCAGCTAACATTATTTACCTTAGTAAAGGTTTCTCTAGACTGCTTGTAGTTTTGCTTTTGGGAAATGGCTGAAACCAAGGACATGCTATTACTGAAGTCAAACCCAATACTGTATTTTATTATTTTGTGACTTCTGTAATAAAGGATAATACATTTCTTTTGTGGCAATCATTTAATTCCAAAGGCTGTGGAATGTTTTGTTATAATAAAAATAATATTGCTTCCAGCTTCTTAAACCAGCTTGGGTGCACTCACAATTTATATATACCTACAAACCTGAGGCAGTCACACGAGGTCCAAGTATCCCCTCTTAGTACAAATACAAGACCAGCAACATTGCTGCTAAAGTGTAATTGAGTTTGGCCCCTTACATATTGAAAAGGAGTAATAAGGACAAGCCAAAAGAGTATCTGGGAAAAAAAAAAAAAGTAGATTTTATATCCACGCAGAAGCAAAAGTCACCTTTTTTCATGTTGTTCAGATATAATAGCTGGTTAATGATCAGCAATTCCTTGAACATAATCTGCCCTGAACAAAAGCCAGTGAAATTATGCTTACAGAAGGTGAGCCTTTGGACCTGGAAACTGTCAGAGTGCTATGGCAATGGGTCAAATGGCTTTAACCTACTGCTAATGGTCTATAATGAAAAGCTTGAATGGCAGGGGCAAAATTAAGAAAATACTTGTTATATGTTTTATGATTTCTGTAAAGCAAGGCTTTTCACAAATTTTCCCATAAACCATTTGGCTGTAGTAGGTCCCAAAACATGCTCTTCGCAGAAATGTCTCTGTTCCATGAGGCACTTTTGACAAAGACATGCATGTTAACAAGGCAGCACTCGAAGATGCTGCAAGTGGATCTCACGAGCTTAGGTGGAGATTGCCGTCCTGCAGCCCTGCTGCTGCACAGCCCCTGCACAGCAGCACAGCTCAGCTCCCACACTCCAGCACTGCGCGTCATCTCATCAGCGGCTGGGGGCCCTGCACAAGCAGCCTGGCTGTGACAGATTCCATCAAAAAGCTGCAACAAAAGCAGCACAGCCAGCAGGTCGAGGGAGGCGATTCTGCCCCTCTATTCTGCTCTGGTGAGATCCCACCTCAAGTACTGCATCTGTCTCTCTGTGACCCCGACATAGACATCGAGCTGCTGGGCCGAGTCCAGAGGAGGGCCACACCGAGTTTAACAGAGGGATGGAACACCCTTTCTGTGAGAAAAAGCTGAGAGAATTGGGATTTTTAGCCTGGAAAAGAGAAGGCTTCAAGATAACCTAATTGTGCCTTTCCAGTACCTGAAGCGAATTTACTGGAAAGATGAGGCAAGACTATTTAGAAGAGCATGTAATGACAGGACAAGGGAAATGGGTTCAAATTGAGAGACAGAAGCTTTAGATTAGATATTAGGAAAAAATTAATTACTGTGAGAGTAGTGAGGCACTGGAATAGGCTGACCAAGGGAAGCTATGGATGCCCCATTCCTGGAAGTGCTCAACACCAGGCTGGATGAGCCTCTGAACAATCTGCTCTACCTGAAGGAGTCCTTTCCCATAGCAGGTGGGTTGAACTCGGTTATCTTTAAGGTCACTTCCAACCCAAACCATTCTGTGAGCCTGCGAAATACACACTGGATTTTAACCCGCCCTAGGCGTGAACCTCAGCCCCTGCTGAGGCTTCAAGCTTTTCCTCGCCGACACACTTTCCCGGCGCCGCAGGCTAGAGCCCTGCCCGCCCTCAGCCGCGCCCGGGCAGCTCGGTGCGCGCCTGCGCCGTCGGGGCCGCCTGGTTGGAGGAGCAGAGCGGGGCCGGGCGGTCGGTCGGTCATGGCGGTGGAGCGCGGCGGGGGCTGGCGGCGGGGCATGGCAGCGCTCCTACTGCTCGCTGTGTTGATGCCGGCGGGCGCTGCCTCAGCCGCCGCCCTGCCTGTAGTCATCAACACCTGGGCGTTTAGGACGGCCGCAGAGACAGGTGTCCCGGCGGGGCCCGGGCTGGAGCGGGGCGGGTGGGGCGGTGCTGAGCCGCGCCGCTCGGTGCCGTCCGGGTGCGCCCTGCTGCTGAGGGGCCGCCGGGCGGACCTGGGTGTTGGTGCTGCTCGGGGAAAAAGAAGTGTCCGAGGCGTGCCGGGGCTGATGTGTGGCCAGAAGGAGCGGGATGTGACCCGGCTGCAGTCAAGCGGCGCTTGCTGCGCAGGGCCCGGGCTGCTGCTGCTGCTGCTGCTCCCCCGCTGCCCCGGCACGGCTCAGAGCCAGCCCTGCTGCCGGCGGAGAGGCGGCGGGAGATGCCTCGGCCGGCTGGGAAAGGGTGACCCCTCCTATGGGAAGGGGCTAAGCCCCGGAGCTTGGCCTTCCCTCCATTTTCCTTGGTGCAAGCAACTTCTTACAGTTGTATACGGCGTATGTGATCATGAGGCTTCTTGAGGTGGTTTACTGTGGCCAGAAAGAGCTGGCCTGTGTGCACCTGCCGCCTGTCCTGTGCTGGGTCTGTCGAGTGACAGGGCACCAGAGGCAGCACAAAGAGGAGTAAGCAGGACCTTAACTGTCTGTGGCAGCAAGCTCAGGCACCCTGGAAGATCTTGCCTGAGGTCCAGCCTTGTGAAATGTCATATGTGCAATGCCTTCAGGCTCAATGTATTCAAGTCATGTTGTTTGACACGTCTGTAATGTCTTACGAAACTACACCATGATCTAGATCCTGAAGAATAGAAGACTAAGGGTTGAACAGGAGTATATGGAGACTAGTTTCTTATATATCATTTCCACTTTGGTTTTGTGCTTATGTAGCTGCTGATACAGGTTTAGACTTTTTTATTCTGCGGCTGGACTCTTCATAGTCTCATATGAAGCTTTTCAGGGCAGGGGGTTTTTTTAACTTTTTTTGAGTTGAAAGTTTATTTTCTCCCTCTTCCCCAGGAGGTTTTAAACAAGCAGGGATAAAGTAATGACTGGTTCTGGGCAGAAAAGGTTATTTGACATAGAGAATGTGTGATGATTGTTAGTAACACCTCAGAAGAAAAGCACTGTTTCTCAGCCAGAAACGCTAATCAGATATGCAAGAAAAAGAATATTTAGAAAAGTGATGCTTTACATTCTTTTGGTTATATTTATATTTTGATCTTATAATCTATAAGTTACGGTGTACTGGTTTTTATTACTTTATGTAGTGCATTTGCATCATGTCCATGTCCAAGTAGTAGTGGAAACTGTTTTCCCTGGTGACATTTAATTATTTGTATTGATTCCAGCTTGGAGAGTGTTGGAGCTGGGAGGTTCAGAGCTGGATGCAGTCGAGAGAGGCTGTGGTCAGTGTGAGATCGATCAGTGCGATGGGAGTGTGGGATATGGAGGAAGCCCAGATGAAAGTGGAGAAACAACTCTGGATGCAATGATTATGGATGGGTAAGGAAACTGTATAGAGAAGAGAATGATCCTTGTCATTTTTAGCACATTTAAGTGTTGTTATAAAATCTTGTTGCTTTGGGACTGACTATGGGACAAGTTAACTTGTAGAAGTAGGAAAAATAACATACCTGATTGGTGGAAGAGTAGGAAATGACTCCTCACTTGTAGTGCAGTAATCCAGTTCTAGATACAGAAGTTGCAAAACAGATGGTTTGTAGCATTGTTAGCTTTCCCTTTACATTTAGTCCATATATATTTCGCTTCTGGTCTTCAATAATTTATTTGCTATTTAAAGCTGTCCTGATTAAAAAATAGTTGCAAGTGTGAGGTTCATGTTAAAGAGTTTATGTAACAAAATAGTTACTCTGCAGAAAATATTACTGTGAATGGAGTTATTGCTACTTGAGCAACATCTCCAAGCCTGTGAAAGGAAACAATATATGTAGGAAGTTTGTCCCTACTGATGGGATGCCATCTGTCTCTGACATAGAACAATTAAAGCATTATGTTAAAGGAGCAAGCTTTTTGATGTGGGTGAGAACAGATTTTGTCTAATAAAAAATGTGCAGTTTTTCTTATATTTTTAATAAGTTTTAAATATTCCTTGTTTCCAGCAACACTATGGAAGTTGGGGCTGTTGCAGGCCTCAGGCGTGTGAAAAATGCAATTGGTGTAGCACGAAAGGTCATTGAATACACTAAACATACCTTACTAGTGGGAGAGTCAGGTAATTATTCCTTTAACTGTTTCCTAGTCAAACCCTCATTTTAAAACACTTCCTATTAAAACTGACAACCTTTAATCTTGGTAATATAGGTGGAAGAATTCCTTGACAATCAAATCATTCTACTCAAATAGTTCAAAAGTATTTATTCTGTCACTCTGTGTGTATGAAATAGGTTTATTTTTAGAAAGAAACAAAAATTGTTTTATGTTTTTTCCACCAGCTTAACTGCAAATATTGACTTGTAATCTCAAGGCTTTGCTAATATCACCGATATCCAAGTTGTCAAAGATGATTTATTAAAAGACACTGTAGGAAATGTTAGGTGTAAATGGTAAATTTAAAACCATGAAGTAACTTTTTCAAAGGAATGGCAGAATAGACAGTGGAGTTACATTTCAATATTTTGGTATCTATTGGGCATGATTACTGTATTTCATAGTATAAAAATATTAGTGAGAACTTAAATGTAAAAAAGCTCATTAAAGGCTGTACTCCCAGGCACAACAAAAGAGCAATAGCAAATTGGAGGCTTAGTTGGGCTTTTTAAATACAGGCTGCTGTTGGTAGAATAACACCAGTTTCTAAAAGAGGTGTACATTCCTTGGAGATATGACAGTGGTGAACAGGTTCCTTGGCTTTTAAGAAGCCTGCCCTGAGCCTACAGCTGCTCAGAAAGAAATGTGGGGATAAGTGTGGAAGCTGACATCCGAGCATTAATGGTGATTCAAGTGCTTTGAAATTGATAAGAAAACATAAAAGGTTATTGAAGGAATTAGTATGTACAGAAGTAAGTGCAACAGCAATTTTTGATGGAGTAAAATGGGGTGATATTCAGAGGTGAGGATGCAGTTTGACAGGTCTGAACAGAGACACTTGAAGATTCTATTTAATTTAAGCCAGTTAATCATGATTGCAAGTGGCTTTGCTAAGAGAGACTTCACAGGTAATGCAGAAAAAGAAATTGGTCAGGTTCTACATAGTGGAGGAAGAAATACTCCTAATACTCATTTGCCCATCATTGCTAGTTACTAAAGTATTTTTAAATTTTTATCAGTAGAATGAGCAGAAAAGAGACAGAAAATGAAGAAACAGAAGAATTAAGGTGCTGATTTAAAATATATCTTCCAGCCTAAGAAGACAGCTCTTTGCATAATGGAGGCATGTGGGCGAGGTTGTTATGCCGAGGTTTTAGTGTCAGTGATAACTTCTTCAGAAGAAAATGTCTAGCAGTAGTAGCAAAAGAACAACAGGAAAGTTGAAGATTTATCAGAGTAAAAACTGGAGATGGTGTTTAATGTTAGTGAATTAATGAAAGCAGTGGAGAAAATGAGAAAAAATATTTCTTGTAAAGAAATGTGTTATTCTGGAAATTGGAACTTGGATAAAAGAAACTGTGATTGTCTTCACCAGATGAAGATGAATAAAGAGAAAATACATTTTGAAACTTCAAATTGGCATATGAGAGAAAGAACAGTTTATTTTCAACATAAAAATATTCACATTTTACCAGAAAAGCGAACTGGAATAGTAGAATCTTTTCATATAAATGCATATAATCTCTGCAGGCATTTTTTCTTCAAGATGCAAAATTACTGAGGTTATTGTGTATTTTTCTCCCAATAACTAAACGACACTTTTGTTTGAATATACTTAGAGATATAATCCAGGGAAATCTGCATCTCTTCTAAGATTGCATTTATATGAGTGGTTGACACTAGAGAGGAAGAGGCAAGCTGTGGTATGCATTAATTTCAATGAGTTTATAATTTTAAAACATATGACCTCAATATTGTTCCTGTGTGTAAAATTTTAGTGACAGTAATATGAGAATTTTGCTTCCGATGTGAAAAACAATGTTGGAAACCGTTAGAATGCAATCACACCTGAAGAGCCTTCACAGTTCTGTTTATTTTGACTCAAAAATTTGAAATTTAGGTATTTTAAAACCCTTGGATGGCTTAAGGAAGAAGATATATTACGGAATCATGGAATGGTTGATGTTGGTAAGGACTGGAGGTCTTCTGGTTCAGTCCCCTGCTCAAGTACTGCCACCTAGAGCTGGTTGCCTAGGACCATGCCCAAATGGTTTTGACTGTCTCCAGAGATGGAGAGTCTACAACTTCTCTGTGCACAACCTGTGCCACTTCTTGATCTCATTTAGAGTGAAAAAGTGTTTCCTGTTCAGAGGGTACCTCATGTTTCAGTCTGTGCCTGTTGCCTCTGGTCCTGTCACTGAGTAGCACCAAAAACAGCCTGGCTCTGTCCTCTTTGTACCCCTCTTTGTGGTATTTCTATACACTGGTGAGATCCCCCCGAGCCTTCTTTTCTCCTGGCTGAACAGTCCCAGCTCTCTCAGCCTTTTCTCAGTAGAGATGTTCCAGTCCCTTAGTCATCTTTGTGGTCATTTGCTGGGCTGTCTCCAGTGTGTCTATGTCTCTTGTACTGGGCAGCCCAGAACTGGAGCCAGTACTCCATGTGTTGCCTCACCAGGGCTGAATAAAAGAAAAGATCACTTCCCTTGACCTGCTGGCAGTGCTCCTTGTAATTCTGTAGCCCAGCCTGCACTGTTACCAGCCTTTGAAGCAAGGCTATGTTGCTGGCTGGCATTCACCTTGCTGCCGCTCAGAACCAAACCTTGTCCTGCCAGGTTGCTTTATGGACACCATATTGACCCTAGTGAGACACTGCTAGTTACTGGCTCCAGCTAGATTTCCTACCCCTGATCACAGCTCTCTGAGCTAAACTCTTAAGCCAGTTTTCAGTTCTCGCTCCCTGCTCATCCAGTCCATGCTTCACCATCTTCTCTTTGGGCATTTTATGGGAACCAGTGTCAAAAGCCTTACAGAAGTCAGGGTAGACAATAGCCACTGCTCTCCCCTCATCTACTGAACCAGTTATTTCATCACATTTTATCAGGCTGATCAAGCGGGACTTCCCTTTTGCAAAGTCATGATGACTGTTACTGATCACCTGCTTGTCCTTCATGTGCTCAGAAATTATTTACAGGGTTGATTGTTCCATTTTTTTCCTCAGTGATGAAAGTGAGGCTGACCAGCCTACAGTTCCTTGTGTTTGCTTCTTGCCAGTGGTGTGGCTTTTGTTGAACAGATACAGATAACCACACTCACCAGTAAAAAGAACTGTTAAAAGAACTGCTTTCTCCATTTGTTGCCTAAATTCTTTAGCCCAAGTCTTAGAAAACTAGCAATAAAGGACACGTATGTCATTGTAGACAGGTGAGGGATATTCAGTGCAGTATGATTACAAGTGAGGAAAAAAACTATTTTAGCTATTACCAAGAAATTTTCTTGTTTGTCTCTAACAAATGGGAAGGCTTCATAAACACAGTGACCTTTTTTCTTTTTGTTCTTGCAATACTTAGACCAATAATCCAAGTAAACAAATTCTGTCTATTTGTTCTATAAGTTTCTATTTAATTGAAGCTGTCAGTTTAGTTTTCTTTTCCTCTTGAGTGCTAAGGTACTTTAATTGTGTCAATTTTTAAGAAAAACAGAAAAGCAGTCAGGCAATAATTGAAGGCTTCTCTTAATTCTTGGACTGGGTAAGTTTGTTCAGTTGTGTATTATAGTGACATTATTATCAAGGATTGATCATATGAATTCAAGCATCTGAACCTAGCAACAATATCTGTTACTGGGTTATATGAAAGGTATCTACAGCTAAAAGATGAAAGAAAAGTTGATCTTTTTTCTTTTCCCTTTGCTTAATGATGAAAGTAATTCTTAGAGGTGTTGCATTCTTTCACTACTTGTGTTGGTATTTATTTTTCTCCTTTGGCATATACTGTATTAATTTCCAAAACAAGGAAACACTCACTTTTAAAGCTGCAAGGAAGAAGTGTAATATGATGTAAGCTGGTGGATTGCTTTCTTAAAATACCAGAGTTTTAATGGCAAACTTGCTGCTATGTTATTTATATTTCATAAAAACCAGCTTTTTAAGGAAAATATGCCTCAGTTTGTATGACTTATTTTATTTCTGTGATCCACACAGCCCAGGCCATTCTTGCTCCACACTCTTATTTGTGTCCACTTGATTAACAGAGTTGAATTTGGTTCTCTTTTCAATGGGAAAACTTTGATGTTACTGCCTGTGAAGCAAGATTTGGCTACTGCAGTTGAATATAGCTCTAATGGCTGATACTGCTCCCTGAAGATGTATTTCTTATATCCAAAGAGGATGTAGAATTTCTTGATTTCTGAAAAACACAACATGAATGCATTATCATAAAATACATAAAACTGTGAATAAGTCAATGTTTCTCTTTTGTTTTGTTCTTGCTTTTCAAGCCTCTCTGTTTGCTGTGAGAATGGGGTTTCCGTATGAAGATTTAACTACCCAGAAATCGCTTTCGCTGTATTCACAGTGGCTTAATCAAAGCTGTCAGCCAAACTACTGGAAGGTACAATGCAGTGATGGCAGTGAAGGGGGGGTTTAGAAAGTCAGTAATGCAACATTGCCTCTTCCTTTCAGCTTATATTGAAGTTAGGTTTTACATGTGAAGAAAAAAAAAGTTTTGCTCATTAAACAGAAAAATCTTGGTATTACCAAGCACTTGGTAGACTTGGGATTGTATGTGTCTAGTTCTTATTTCTTAGATCCTGCTGGTTTTGACCTTGCTGCAGTAGTGTTTCAGTGTGGTAGTTATTTTTTTAGTTATTAACTGGGACAGGGTTTACCAAAATAAACAAAGTAGTGCGTGTATTTCTTGATGAATGTATAAATTTCTGAAAGAAAGTCTGACAGTAGTAATTGAGGTCTTTAAATATGCAGATCTGTCAATAGATCAGGTTAGTACAGCTGTCCAGGTTAGTACTTTATGCAGATCTGTCAATAGATCAGGTTAGTACAGCTGTCCATTAATCTTACCTGTTGTGGTGAACTTGGCTTGTTGTTTGGATAAGGTTTTTTGCTTTGGGTGTTACAGGTTTCTACGTGTTTGTACACTGGTTTGGGGTTCTCTTGACTAGTCAGTTGAGCAAAGGAGAGTCTTTAATTTGAAAAACCCAACTTTCCAGTGGGAAAACCTTTTGCTGTATAATACCAGAAATCAGTCTTTATTCATTAAGCAAAATAATTTGTGGGATCTCAGTACATCTCTCTGGTTTAAATACTGGGCATCTGATTCCTGTATGGTAGATTATAGGTATTGATTGGGGTATTTTTTAATTTATCTGTATTGCATATGTTATAATATATTATTCATGCAAATCACAAACTAATTACAGAATGTAGTGCCAGACTCTTCAAAATCCTGTGGACCATACAAACGGCCTGAAAAAGTAACTTCTGCAGAACAGACCAGCTCACAAAGAAGCTTTCATAACCATGATACTATTGGTAACAACTCTTGGTAACTCTGATGCTGATCTTCTTTTTCTCATTCCTCTATGGATTAAGTCATACTGATTTAAAGAAAAATATTTCATATAGGAATTATTTCCTGTTTACAGTGGTTTCAATATTCTATTACTTACATGTTAGAATGGATTGCCTAAAAGTGGGATTTGGTTCTGGGCTTTTTTTCCAGTTCACTGTTGCACAGCCACTTGCTTCATTTTTTGCCCTTAGCTCTTGTTCATTGGCCTACTGCTTTTCCCACAGATACCTTGATATAATTATTTGGGCAGCTGTGGATGTTTAGAAGACTGATTAAGGTTGAAAATAGTTATGTTTCTCTTGATTATGATGTCGCTGTCAGACTAGCTTAAAAGGCCTTGCAGTGGTAGAAGAAATGAGTAAACGGTTAGTCCTGTTGCCAACTAAAAGCAGTGTTTGTCACACTCCTGAAGCTTATAAAACAAAGTTTGCTTTCATTTTTCTTCTGTTCTGGCTTTCGTCTAAATCAATAAATTTCTACAGAAACTAATATACTTTAAAAAGGTTAGTTGTAGTCTCAAAAACTTCTAAGAGTTTAATGATGGAGGATTGTTAATTGCTAAGCCTGCAAGTTGATTAATGAGCAGATCATACAAAGGACTAGAGCAGTCCTTGATTCATGTCTTTCAAAGCTTTATAATTTGTAGTCTTGAAACATGCACTTTTTGATTTAGTTTGGATTTTTTTCAGTTTAGCAATCCAGAACTTTTTGTGTGATGGTCTTTAAAATACAGAGAATTAACAAGTTGTTTCAAGTGTGAATCTTTCGTCTTTGTTTCTAGTTCATCCTACTAATAATTAATAGTCTACAGAAGTCAGGCAACCTACCAAATTCTTAAGTTGATAGCTAGTTTACTTCCTGGGTAAACAGTCTTCAATTAGTGCTGGAAAACTCAGGAATTGTGGAGTGTCAGGAGAGGGGAATCTGCTAAATACAATTCAAGAATTGATCTATGATTAAGTAGCCCTAAGCTGTTTTGTAGTAAATGATGGTATTTTGTATTAGTATTTCAAGTTCTCCCACCCCATTGTTCTACATAGGGAATGTCTCTGTGACTAGGACATTTTGAGAAGAGTCGTCATTCAGCATGGATTTAGGACATTGGTAGGAATTTATGCCCTTCCAGTCTTTTTTTGCAGAGGTCATTGGGTCAGTGCCTCTATATTTTTAGCTTCTATTGGTCAGGAAACTTTTCTGTGAGGAGTAGGTACTGCTTACTGAGGTCAGAGAAACAGAATTCAGCTCATCAAATTCTGCTTCTTGGCTATCAGTTTGTGCTGGAGTTTTATGTAGCAGTCATTCATGCCCTCTCCTGCTCTGTGGAGGTAAAGTCTTGCTCTGTGGAGAAGCAGCTGATCCCAAATCTGATTCCAAGTGACAATCTAAACTGCTTTAGTATGAGGCAGTGGCTTTCTTACCAGCACAAAATTAGCAAGGGGTAGGCCCATACGTACATTTGATTGCCTCTTGTGTAATTCTAGTTACTTTGGTAAGCAGTATGTCACCTTCTGCCAAGTTTAAGCTTGTGCTTCTGACTTTATTTTTTTTTAAATCTGTTTCAAGAACCATTTATAATTTCCAGACTTTGTTGTTCTGATGGTATTGGTGCTCAGTGTGGAGACACTGGGTACTTGTTCTCTTCTGGTTAACAGAGGTGTGTATCAGGAGACAGTGGCTGCTTGGGCAGCAGTAACATATAGCCCTGAACAGTGTGGCACTCACTGTTCCACATTCCTTTTTTGCGCTCTTGTAATATATCCTAAAGGTTTCCAAATGACTTTTTAAAAGAGCTTGTTTTCCTGAAATGTACAACTCATATACTTCAGGATATCAGTAATTTGAATAGTCAGGGCATTGTGGTTCCATTTGATAAGCACAGTGCCAATTAAATAAATCTGTTAGTAGTGTTTATGAATATGTTTTGTCCCTGTTGAAAAACTTAGGTATGGTTGTAATTGGTGTGAATGGAACTGTTGCTTCTGGGACATCTACAAATGGTGCAGTCCACAAAATTCCAGGGTTAGTATCTCTGATTTCACAGAAAAGCTTTTTTCCCCACCTTTTTTCCGTGTTAAGCTTGTCATTTGGATAATGTAAATGTAAAGCAAGTATTAATGTAAAACATTAACCTTTAGATCTCAAAATAGCCTTGCTTACTTTTGTGCACTTGCTATAGATCTTATGAGAAACTGAGGAACTGATTCAGTTGCGAGACTATGTGTATTTATTGAGGGAATGCTTGCTTTCAGCTTGCTTAATTCACCATATAGAGACAAAAACAGCAGTGTCTCAGTTGTGAGACAACTTGTAAGGCAAGGCACCAGAAAGACAAATAAGCATTACGGAGAGGTGCACAGTCTCCTAAGAAGTGAACATGAAATCAGAGCCCCAGGCTTGTATTTTGTCTTTGAGATACTTTTTCTACGTGGTTAGGATTATTGTCTGTCAACCAAGTCAGACAACTTCTGGATTTAGCAACAAGTTATTGAACATATTAATGTCCCCAGCTGCTTACTGTTGCCTGCAGGCTAAACCTCACTGGCTTAACTATAGTCAATATAATAACAAACATTGTGCACAACAGTTGTGCATTGGAGGTGGATTAAGCCTCAGGTCAGTCAGGTTATCACAGATCACTTTTATTGGTAGTTTTAAGACAAGACTTTTGACTGCAGTGGATTGACCTCTTTACCTGTTCTGTTCTTCTGTGGGTTTAATGCTAAGTCAGCTGGAGGCAGTGAGGCTGACAAAGTTTGGTTTTTATTTTCCATTGTTCGCCACAGCCGAGTTGGAGATTCTCCAATAGCTGGAGCAGGATCCTATGCGGATAGTACTGCCGGAGGAGCTGCAGCCACTGGGGATGGTGACATCATGATGCGCTTCTTACCCAGGTTTGTCCTTAGGCCAGACTTTGTTAGATTTCTGCAGCAAAATGTAGACTCAGCAAATGAAGGAATTGATTAAAAAGACAGTCTGACTGCTGGAGGGGGGAGTAAAGGAAGGAGTGGAAGGGGAAACAACAGTAGCAGAACCAAGTTATCCTTATGATCTGTCTTAAGAGACTTAAATACCTTGATAACAGATCCCTTAATACTGCCAAGCTGTGAGCAAAAAAGACAGCAGGTAATGAGTATATTTTGAAACTGTATGCTTTCCAGCAGAACTGATTAGCTTTCTCCTCCAAAGCATTTTGTTGTGTGGGAAAGTATTGTAGAAAGGGTGAGGTGTGGGTCTCCAGTTACTTGGGAGGTTTCACTGTAGCAATCTTTGTAATTGCATGTAATTTGAAACTGAAAGAGGTGTTTTAGTGTTGTCACTATGGTGGCATGAGCTGTGTAAAGATACGGCTCTCTTCATGAGCATCCTTGTGGGTCAGTCTCAGCAGGAATGAATTATGGAAATCCATGCTGAACGTAATGGGCACTGATGCTTGAAGGATAATAAAGAAGTAGCCTTCATACTGCTCAGGTGACTTTTCTGGAACTCTGGCAGCTAAGAAAGGCTGCTATCTGTTGCATATTTACAGATGTCATCAGTGAATTTCAAGCTGTTCCAAGCCAGTCTTGAAGTTCAAGGCAGTCGACAACCTCATGAATTACCTATTTTGTCATATAAGATCCAAGACTAGTAGTGAGTTGAGCTTTACTATAAAGTTAGTCAGTAAAAGCCTAGATTGCACTTAAGCAGCCTGAAGTGTTTCTCTGTAATGCTTAAAACATTTAGTGTTGGCAACAGTGGGTTAACCACCAGACTAAGTGGTTAATTACTAGTTCCTCATAGATCAAGATATTTACTAATTCCATAATATTTAGCTATTCCCCCATTAAAACAAAGACTAGAATTAACCTCTCAGAAGTGAAGGAAGAGTCAATTAAAGGGCAAAACTGCTAATATTTTCTGTATGCCTTCTTTGAGGTGGTAACTTCCTGCTGAGTTTTTGATTAGTGAAGAAATCCCTGTGAAATACAGCTTTATATTCAGATAGTTATCCTTAGATAACTTGAACCTATTTCATTGTTAGAACAAATCAAAGATAATAGGGAGTCTCAAAATGCAAGAGATGTTATTTTCTGTGGTACTTTGATAATATCCGTAGTTAATGCAATCAGTAGATGTCTTAGTGTAACAAGAGTTGGTCTTGGTATATGCATCTTTCATCAAAGTGATCTAATGTTGTTTGCTTGTAAGTTATGTCATGAGTTATCATTTAGTCTTCAAGTCTGAAAGAAAATGGCAACATAAGTAATTTTTTACCTCTCAGGACATTTTGGAAATGCAACTGGTTTATATCAAGAAATTCCTTTAGATACAAAGGAAATTCATTTTGATTACTCTTAGAATTAGATTTTTTTTTTAATCACTTTGCAAAAAGTTTGAAAGTGGCTTAAAGTCTTGATCAAAACATGGTACCTTCATATTCACAAAATAAAGAAAATGTGTCAATTTTGATGTTTTCAGAAAATTAAATTTTTTTCTAAAAGATTTTTTTTAATGGTTACTGAAATCAATAATTTATCAGTAATGGAATATTGGAGGTCAGTTTTCCTCAAGAAAATATGTTGACATTAACCTTTTTGCAAACTAGCAATTACTTCTAATGTCAAACTTAATCATGTAATGAAAAATGGAAGCCCCTAAGTCTTCAACTGCTCCTTGCAGTTCCTTAACTGATCTTTTGCTTAGTCTCCTCTACTGTAAATGATTAGAGTTCACTCTTGGCTTGGGCTGCCATAGAACAATAGATGGTATAGATGACATCTTGCAGTCCCTTTAAGTCTCGTTTTTAATTGCTTCTTATGTAGAACTTGAGTAATAATTGCCAATATGAAGTTGGCCTAAAAATTATTTATCATGTGTTTCTGTTATTCAGAGAAACCAGGGTCTCTTCTGTGGCACTTTAAATTATATAACCTGAGTATGGCTAATTGTCTGGGTATGGGGTTGTTTTCTTTTTTTAGTTATCAAGCTGTGGAATATATGAGGATGGGAACAGACCCAACAGTAGCCTGTCAGAAAGTTATTTCCAGAATCAAGACGTATGCTCCAAAGTTTTTTGGTGCTGTCATTTGTGCCAACACAACTGGAAGTTATGGTATGTATTTTGTTTTGGAGACAAAGGTGCTTGACCTTACTAGATCGCCAAAGTACAAAACTAAAGGTGGATTTTAAAGAAGTCCTTAATTATTCTTTGAAGACTGCAGCAATACTAGCCATTCACAGTATGGAATGCTGGTTAGCAGGGCAGCTGTGTCCTAGTGCAGACTGGAGATAATTTTGTTTTGCATTTTGATGTCTTAGACTTTCACAAAATTTATGGAAGTATTAGCAAAACCCAAAAATATTTACAACTTTCATGTGTTTTCCTCCACTGTATATGATTAATTTGAAGGTTTTTAAAAAAGTCTTCTTTGGCTTCCCTAGATATGGCATAAGGGAGGGAGGATGTGTATGTTAAGTATAGCTTCGAAGTGATCTAAGAGTACTTACTGTGCCAGGTATCTCATTAGTGAACTCTTAGATCAGTAGGAAGTGCAATTTGCTAATCAACATGGATTATTCAGTTAGACTGCTTTGCTTATTCTTTGATCTCTTACTTCCTATAGTTCTGTGTTTAAGAGATTAGTGTTGAAGGAACTCATTAAATTAATCAGGATTGAAAGAGAGATTTTCCTGACTTGTGTTAGTTTGAATTGTAGTATATGGGCATTAACTGCACTACAGCAGTCAGTAGTATTGTATTTTAACTTAAAAATTAAATACTTTCAAGATGTCTTGGGTTAAACAGATTGTAAAAGAATAATTATACCACTGTGGTAGAATTAATAACTGGATCTTTAGATGATAAAACACGATGACAGAGACACTAATCCCAAATGTAGCAAATTAGAATTTTTTTTCTTTCTTTCCTAGGTGCTGCGTGTAATAAAATTCCAGGATTCACTCAGTTTCACTTCATGGTTTCTAGCCCTTTGCTGAGTCGACCAACTGAGCAAGTAGTAGATTGCATTTAATTTCTTTTGTCCTATTGGCATCTCAACTTAGAAGAGAACAGTGCTAAGTCCCCCCAGTTGTTACTTCTTAAAATGGTTGTTTCGAGCATCTAATGGCTCTAATGGTCTGCTTGTTTTCCTAAGAACTGAGTAACCAAAAGTGATGAATAGTAACCATTGAACAGGCCCTTTGCCATTTAAAAATGTATCTGTCAGACATCTGAAATAATGGGCTGGAAGCAGAACTATGACTCTACACGTAAGACTTGCTTTGAGAATATTTAATTGTCTTTCTAAGATTTACTCCACGTTTTCTTGAAAAACAAAACTGCATGAAAATGCTGACAGGCAAGGAAGGGGGGTTGAAGAGTAGTGGAGAGTACTTCAAAGCTTTAATGAAGAGGTAGGAAGTCCTTATGGACCATTCTAACTTGTACCACAGCGGCTGCAAATACATTTGAATAGAGAGTACATGCAAGCATTCCTGGTAGTACAGACCTTCAAGGAATTTTGGTTGACTGACTGGATGTGAAGACGATTGGCAATCTTCCTGTCACCTGTTTTTTGTAGTGGAAATTACATTATGAATTGTAATCACAGTGATTTCCTTGTCACTAATATGCTGTGCACTCACCCTGTCCTGTAGCACATTTACCTCTGCAGTGGAGCAGTTAAATACCTGGAGCGTGACAATTAGTTACAGCTTCGGGTTTTGTCACTTTCTGTGTCTAGAGACACCAGAACTTCAGCATCTTGAGGATTTTTCTGCAGATATTTGAAGACATTTTTGATCATTCTCTTAAATTGGTGGCTTGTTGATCATTTGATTCAATCTTTGCTAAACTTCAGCTAGGAAATGGCAAAAGTGGGGAATGAATAAAAAGAATGTGTCTTGTCACTTTAATTATTCTGTCTGCTTAAATAAAATCATTGGGTATTAAAGCACTCCTTAATGTATTTGTACAGTTGTTTAGGTGCTTTTGTGTTGTGCCTTAGATTTATTCTTGCTTTCTGTTTCAAGTTGGAATCTTAAGAAGCTGGAAATAAACCATTCAAACTAGAATAGCTATGTTTAATGGCCTGCTATTGACCTTCATCAACAAACTGATATATTCAGTGGATTCGTTTCTGTCAGGATCCTCAGAGTATGTTGTAGCACAGTGTTCACTGCGGGCCACAGCAAGCTTTTGTCAGAGAAGGTCGTACTGAATATATCTGTAAAGGCTTAAGTTTTCTACCTGTCCTACCTTCCTACAAACCTGCCATGGCTGCTCGGTCTTCAGATAACTTGAGCAGTCAAGTGCAAATAGATTAATAAAACTGCAATAATTGTTACTTCGAAGATTGCATTGTGTCCTATGAACATATAAGGTTCAGTAGTGGGAGCTGAGCAGTAATGTCTCAAATTGCTGCAGCTAAATCCTCCAGGATTCATTTCTGAAAGAGGTTTGGGATTATCCATGGCTTGCTTTCTAGAGTGCTTGTATCACTCTGTACCAGCTTGTGTATGCCAGCAGAAGTTATGAGTGCCCTGTAACAGTGTACCTTGAAGTCAGTATTACAGTGCTAAATAGTCAGCTCATCTGTGCTGGTTGACAGCCAGCTGGACATGAAGCCAACATGTTCCCAGGTGGCCAAGAAGGTCAATGGCATCCTGGCCTATATCAGCAAAGGTGTGGCCAGCAGGATCAGGGCAGTGATTGTCCCCCTGTACTCAGCACTGGTGAGGCCATGCCTCAAGTGCTGTGTTCAGCTCTGGGCTCCTCACTGCAAGAAGGACACTGAGGTGTTGGAACAGATCCAGAGAAGGGCAGTGGAGCTGATGAAGGGTCTGGAGCACAAGCCTTATGAGGAGTGGCTGAGGGAGCTGGGGTTGTTTGGCCTGGAGAAAAGGAGGCTTGGGGGAGACCTTATCACTCTGTCCAACTGCCTGAAAGGAGGCTGGAGCAAGATGGGACTTGGCCTCTTCTCCCAGAGGATCAGCAACAGGACAGAGGTAAATGGCCTCAGGCTGTGCCAAGGCAAGTTCAGCCTGGACATCAGGACAAATTTCTTCACTGAAAGGGTGGTCAGGCATTGGAATGGGCTGCCCAGGGAGATGGTAGAGTCACTGTCTCAGGAAGTGTTCTATAAATGACTGGACATGGCACTTAGTGATACGGTTTTGTTAGCGTGGTGATGTTAGGTGAAAGGTTGGACCTGGTGATCTTTTCCAACCTTACTGATTCTATTATTCTATAAAAATTACTTGTCTCTGTGAGACATAGGTGCTAATACATGTGGTTTGATAATGTGGGCTGATTTGTGATGATGAATTAGTTATAAATGAAAAGGTTAGTTTGTGTAAATTATTTTGATACATCATTAATTTGACTATATTAAATCATAGTATCAAGAATGTACCATTCTGATGTTATGAACAGAACTCAGAATTAAAAAAATATCTGGCTTAATATTTTGTCTTAAAAATATTTCTTCAAAGGTTGTTAATCATGTTTTGTTACGCTTAGCAGACACATAAATTTTTTAAGATAAATATCAAGTACAAACTTGTCAAAAGTAAGCAAAACCTATGACAATTGCTGTTGGAGTTGCAAAAAAAAAAATCTTACTGTTTTTCGGTTTTTACTCCAACTTGTACTACAAAAAAACCTACACAGGATATGAGTATTTGCAATTTAGTGGTACAATTGAATGCATCCTGTCTGTAAAGCTGTGAGGTTTTTTTAAGATCAGTAGCTTCTATTTAGCTGTCTTTTTTCTGTTTCTAAAACTTCTTACCAGATTAATTCTTCATGTATTGGAGACAGAAAAAGAATCTTAGCTCAATTGTCTGACTAAAAGTGAACTATGCTCTGTTTTTGCATGGCATCAAATTGTTCCTTAGTTAAGCAATCTGTGTGTACCCAGGCAGTGTTTTGTATGCACTTCTGAAGAAGGCTTCCCTGTCATTTCACCATTTGCAGGTTACCACTGAAACCTGTTCTTTCATTTGTAACTGCCTCAGTCAGGAATAATTCAGAGTTTTGAGAGAATTCAAGGTTGATTTTTAGATGGAATCTACAAGTAATACTATATAAACTAGAGTGACTCTGTTATCTCTTCACTTAATAAAAAATGTTGCAGAAATTCTATCAGCATTTGTTATTTTAGTTTATCACATGACTGTTGTAGCTCATTAACAGTGTTGTTCATTCTTACTTTGAAACACAGAATGTGTGCAGGATTTCTGTATTCTGTGTGCATGAAGAAACATCAGTTATACAGTTAAATTTACTCTAGCTCTAATATACAGCAGGTATGTTATATATTAAGCACTGAATTATAGGTGTTCTCACTGGGGGGGGTCTGTTCATTCCTCCGCATAAATTCCATTGAATTCACAGCAAAAAGTGAAATGTCCTTGGAGCAGAAGTGACTGATCTCAGGATTTTGTGACTAATGTTGTTATTATTGTTTAAGCTGCTGAGTCAGGAGCAAATATTTATGTTTGTGCATTTAACAACATTAGCTGTGTTTTAATTTTCTTTTTTTCCTCTGACAATTGGAATCAATGTAGGTAAATACAGCTGCTGGTGCAGTGCTGTCTTGGTGTGATTAGCTCATACCTTTACCGTGACACGTGGTGGTCTGTGAAATAAAAGCAATAGCAACTTCAAAGGGTGCAAGTTCAGGGAATCCCTGCTACTGGTGACTTTTTTCCTTTTTCCTAATAACATAGGGAAAAAATCTTTACAAGAAGTTTTGATTATACTTTTTCCAGGTAGAGCTTTACAAAAGCAATTGTATTGTAAATATCAGGGGGTTGTATTGGTTAGAAATGGTGATTTTGGTGCTTTGCATAGAAAAAAAATGGTTATGTGTTAGATGAACAGGAATTTTCATGTTTTCACCCTTTGCATACTTGCCAGACAGATTCTGAAATAAATTTTGACTCTAATTCTGTTTGTTGCTATGTAATTATTTTGATTACTGGTGTGAATATAGAAAGCAGTGGACTTTGCCACTTGAATATAGTTGTGAAGTAGGGTTGCATTTTATATTTCTAATTTCTAAACATTTATCATTTAAAGATCTGGAAAAATAAGAAATTCAGTTTAGCAAGAAATTCAGTTTAGCAAGAAATCCAGTTGCCTTGGGTTTTTTGAATATTCTTTTGTACAGATGGGAAGACCTGAACATGTAATTTTTCCAATACAAGTATAGAGAGATTCTTAGAGACCTAACCCTTCCGGACAGGAGAAGGACTTTTTCCTCTGTTATCAGAAGAATCCCAGTTATGTTTTTCTTGTTCTGCTGCCATTAATGATACTTTATGTTTTCTTCAAATGTGTTATTTGTAGGTTTATAAATGTTTTCTTTATATTAAATTTGCTTTCTTTGCTGTCAGCAGACCTATCAAAACAGCTTTCCTGACACTTTTTGGCTATATCCATCCAGGTTCAATTGTTGCTTAATTTTCTTTTTGAAGTTTACTTCATGCATGATTAGACTGTAGACTCTTATTCTTTCGGCAAGTAGTATTTCGCAGGGTGGATTCTACTTCTGTATGCTGTGACCTCTTGAAGGTGGCATAATTGCTGAAGCAGTAATTACAGTTTTGCAGTACTGTACAGAATTATACGTAGCTAGATCATGAATGCTTATTGTTCATAAGTAGATGTTTGGTGGTATATGTGGTTATTTATTAAATACAATGTGACAGGCTATTTGAAAATAAAAACCATTATCCTGCTAGCCTAATGCTGCTCCTGGATAGACATTGTTACAAGAAAAAAATTCAAGACAAATTATCATGGATCATCTTCGAGATCTGTGGTTGGGTTGGCAGGCTGATACATAGAGGACTATAAAGGAACTGAAACTTCCCATAAATTATTATTTTTATCTGCAGCATTTTTCCTGAGCATTGAGTAGCAATGTAGAACTGACAGTTTCCTACTTTCCTTGTGTAATCATTTCTTTAGCTATGTGGGTCTTTTTCTGAAGGATTTATGGTAATAGATGTAGCAAAATATTATAGTTTAAAAGGGCGGATGTAAAAAGTATTATAAACAAGTTTAATTCATATGCAGTCAAGTGTGTTTTGCTAATCTGGTTGTTACTGAAGACTAATTTGTATGTTATAAATTAGAAAATAAATTACGTTGGAGTAGCTGCAGTGTTAATGAACTGTAGCTATTGACATTGAATCTATACCCATTCTTACAGATCTGCCAACACGAGAAGTCTTGTGATCTCACTTCTCAGCTGGAGGTATGACAGTTTTTGTTAGTGCTTAGTGAAAGTGCTAGTCCCAAAAATGGATCTTTAGGGGTAACATCACTTTGCCACGTGAGCATAAGGGTGTTGTCAGCCTCTAACTGATTTCTGCAGTGCTATTTCTCCTTGCCTGCTGTGTCTCTCAGCTGGAGGTTACTGTTCCTATACCAGGACTGGCAGACGGGTGCATGCTTTGTGCGAGATCCAACAGTTTAACCTCTCTGACCTCCATTTGCACTTTGCACAGCGAATAACAGTTGCCTGCACCCCATTCCGTTGGCTCTGCTGTGGGGTTCATAACTTCTGATCCAAGAGCAGCATCAAACAGCTCCAGGGCTTGTTAGGGGAATATGCATCAGATACGATGTATATCATACCATCATCATTCCTGTAAGCGTCTGAACTCTGAGAATCATAGTTACAGCAGTGCTAATAAAATCCACAAAAAGCAACTGTATTGGACGAGGAAAAATAAGTGTTAATTAATAGTGAAGGGCTGAAGAAAAGGTTATATTTAAAGATTTGTCCATCTCTCAAGGATGGTTTCAGCTGGAGAAAGATTTTGCTGCCCAGAATGGGTGGTACTACCCATGTCCTGCAGTATGTGTTCTCTCTTCAATTATGCACTTAGTTCTGGGGGTTGTGCAGCTCCACAAAAGGGATCAGCTAGCTGTTTGGCCAAAAACAAATAATTGTTTTTCAGAATGTGAGTAAGCAAGCTGTTCTGTTTTACTTTATGGCCACACAGCTGCTATAGGTAGAGTGCAGGAATGCACAGCAGGGCACCGAGGAACACGGGAAATGATGCGGCTGGTGACAGCACATTCTTAGTTTGGCAAAAGAAGACTCTTCAAAATTTTCCTGCAGACTAAAGTAACATGTTTGACTCTCTACAGGTTTAATGATTCAACCCTCAGGCTAGATGCCCATCTACTGTTTTTCCCCCAATAAAATTCAGTAAAAGGTATGGAAAAATTTGGATTGGAATCTGGAACTCTTAACTATTTCAGAGAGCTTTTTTATCAACAGGCTATTGTCATGTTTCCCTTATTCTCTCTTCTGTCATGTAAATACTTAATTATCTACCATAGGTTTCCCATTTTCAGGATGGGAAACTGCAGAGTCCCCATAGAACTTTCTGATCACCTTCTCTTTGTTAAAATGCGAATTTGAATTTCTGCTGACTGAGGAGGCTTTACAACTTAATATTATACTTCAGAGCAGCTGCTGCTACTACAATACTTTATGAAAATGTTAGCACCATGAATTCAGTCTCCTTGACTGGCTATTTAATTGAAAGTCACTGTGAGATGTGCTTTGTGTTAACACTGCTGTGTTTGGACAGACTATGAGATTGGATTCTTGGGGAGTTCTGTCACAGGGATGTCTGGTTACTGAATCACAAGGAGTTTTAGGGAAGAGACAATCTCCAATATGCTCAGTGGAGCTAAGATAACATCTGCAGGCACACTCAAGAATACAGCCATAACCCTGTAACTTAATTTGAAAAATCAAGACTGTTTCAGACTTGGGAATAAAAGTTTGATCTTGCATGAAGTTGTGCTTTTATAACAATAATGTAGTGCCTTACTATGAGCAATATAAGTACTAATGGCAGATATACATTCCAATTATAATTTATAATTACCAGTTTTGCACTTTGGTCAGGCAGCTATTTATAGTATGCCAATCAGTGTTGAACTTAACCATTCTTTAGGAATGTGGAAGATGTTACAAGGATTTACCCATGTCTGTTCCTGTCAATGCTAGTTAGGTAAGGTGTGAATCAACACATACAGGTAACCAAGTCAGCCACCAAGCCACAGCAAAAATGTGGAGTAGATTTATTTAATTACCTTGTTCACAACTCAGAGTGGCAGAGACACACAGGGACACATACTCTGCTGGGCTTAGCTCATCCTAGTGGGCAGCAGGAGGGTCTCTGCCTGCCTCAATACTACAAAAGGCTTTGTTCATGTCTGTGAGAGTGTGTTACATCTCCACAGGAACTACACTTAAAACAGGCAGAGGATAAACCACACTAGGCATAATAAATGGACACATTTTTTTCCCACACTGACATCTTTAGCGATCCCAGATACAAGGTCACTTTGAGCAAAATTATTATTCCGTCCTCCTCACCAAATCTTGTGGTTTTAACCTTTTCCTTCCAACAGGTAGTATATGATAAGCATCTGGTAAGCATTCCTTGAATACCAGCCAAGCTCAGAAAACAGACCAAGTTCCTGAGTGGTTCACTAACAAGGCATTAAGGGCAACTTTCTCATGAGTAAAGAATAAATGTAGATTTCTGACAACAAGACTTTTCTGTCAGTGTAATTCTTTAACTTCCCATTTATTACATTTTCATTTTAACAAGTGTCTGTTCCCAATGATGTTATGGCTTAATAGTGAATGACTAACAGCATACATATATCACTAATTACAAGCTAGGCATTCTTTTCTCATGGAATGAGTAAATTTTATTCTCAAACTAAATATGTGAAATTGCCAGCCTAGCCACAACCCTTCTCTTTACGCAATCACAGTTACAGGTCTGCCATCCCCTGTGTGTGAAATTCACATTGTTAACAAATTTCAATATTTGTAATGATGTTCTGGCAATGTTAGCAGTGCCTGTTCACAGGAGAACCATTTAACAGATATCATTGTAATCTCAGTAATTAATTAATGATCAGTAAATCTTTCTTACATCCAAGGATGTTTACTTCAGCCTTACTTAACAGGGTCATGGAAACATGTGCTCAGAAATGATGCTTCAGGGTGAGCTATCTGGTAAAGCAGTGTTACAGCCAGAAAGTGGATGTACTGCACACTTATTTAGGTGAGAGATTGTAACTGCCATCTGTGTTAATCATATGGCCAAGCACATGAAATTTATGTTTCAGGATATTTTATAACTGAAACAGCTACATTCATTCATTCTTATTGCAGGGAGTAAGTGGGAATTGTTTTGTTTTCTTCAGCAATCTGAGTACATATTTTCCTGAATCCTGACTGTCTTCAACTCATATCTTGTATGAAGAGTCCTGAAAAACTTCTGGAAAAATTATGGTTCTAGCTGACTCCAACAAATTGCTGGACTTGCTTTTGTACTAGAGAAGAGAGTTAGGGTCATCTGGCAGGCCTGCAAAGAAATTATAAAATAAATTACTATTACTATGCTGTATTTATCATCATGGCAAAAATTATATGTGAATGGACATAAAGGGCAATTGGAGGTAATTTCTTTTTATCTTGCTGACTGTTTACAATGCAAAAGCTCTTAATTATCTGCAACATCTAGGAAACAGTATTTTCAGTGGATATGAACAGTATTCTCTAATTTAGCAGCTTTCAATAAAGCAAGGTAATTATAGTTACCTTTGATTTTAAACACTTCAAATTGGATATACTTTTAGTTGGGTATACTTTCATTTTCAAAGTTGATATAGTTGTGGTTTTTTAGCACATAACTCTGAGTATGACTCACTCACCGTGAGCAGATGCAGCCTGCAGCCAGTTGGTGGCTGAGCCTGCAGTTGTGCCACTGTAGGAGTACAATCCAAGAGCTGCAGATTTTGTGTGTGTGTCCCAGTCATTCTTGTTCCTAGGAAACAATCCCAACCTCAGTTACAAGGGGTTTTTTTCTGGTTTTTTTTCAATCAAGCAGCCCAAACAAGCTCTAAATATAACTTGAATATAATCACCTAAACTGTCATTAAAAGACTCATCTCAATCAGCAGAGCCTGCTAGCTGATTGTCACCTCAAACCTTGCAATTAACACAATGACTAGTATTTTTGACAAAATAGCAGAGTGCAACTTGATTATTAGTGCTGTCTCAGGAATGGTCTTTTCCAGTATCTATTACCATTAAAGCTGTCACTTCTGCATAACATATTAATTTTTAAGACTTCACAACTGATACTGCTAAGTGGATATATGAAAAATGGGCTTCTTCTGGCTTTTGGAGATTGAAGTAACAAAGTTCAAGTGCTTGAATTTTTTCATGTGTTTCATGTATTGGTATAACAATAAATTAAGTTAATCCATCATGTGCAATGAATAAGGCTTTAAACTGAATTTGAAAGTAATGTGTTCTAGGCAACACCCAAACCTTAGATTGTGTAGAGGAATGCGGAGGGAAAAAAAGTTGTTTGAATTGCAGTTGATAATTGTTATCAGGGGCTGAGTTCAGTAGTACCTAATGTATCACATTCAAACTAGCATTGCATCACCTGAGATTTGCTAAATGAAGTTTTAAATTAGCAATCGTGCCACTTTTTTTTTTTTTTTTTTTTTTTTTCTGGGAGGCTTCTTATGTGCACTGTAATTTTAGGGTTTTATTCACCCCACCTGACTTCCACCTCCTATTTTGCACCATAACTGCCTTTCTCCTTCTGTTTCAATCTGCAACTAAATTATTCCTGTTCTAGTTTATCAAAGCAAGTTGTAATTAGCAAAATATAAATAATTGAAACTTCTGTAGGTACTGTAATATCTGTGTATCTGAATAGTTTTATGGCAAGTTTCTTCCATGCTTATGTCTCATTCTGCATTGCTGAGTCCAAACATGCTAAGTCAGGCTATAGGGGAATACTTTGTATGATTACACCTTGCTTTCATCACCTGATCTTTGCTAGTGTTGGGCTCTGTGGGAATCCAAGAACCTTTAGTAGCCAATGTCAAGGCTACATGTTTAGTACATTTCCCCTGCAAAAGGAAAACATATTTTCTGGTGTGTTTATGTAGGTTTTTTTTACTTACTCCTTTTCAGTGGTTCCATATCTCACAAAGATACAAAAGTTTCAAAGGTAACTTTCTGAAACTTTCTGTCCTTATTGTGAACTTCTTGTGTAACACTTGTACAAAGTAGTGTTGGTACTTTCAGCATCTGACGCTGGCTTAAATTACTTATAGTAATCCTGAGTAATTTATGGGAAAAGAATGGGTTATGATAATATTAGATATATTTGTTCTGGTCTACTGGGAGTCAGTTCAAGTTTTTAAGAAGTGCATTTGCTGAAAGACTGCTTTTATAGAAGTATTTTTATTTTGTATTTGTAAAGCCTTCTAATAGATGACTTTAGACTGATTAAAAATAAGTATATTCTATTTTTCTAGTGCAGATGAAGTATAACATGAGACATTGCATGGATTTCTAGCATTGAAATACTAGGTGATCACTGAACCTTGGAAAGAAGCTGAGAAGTGGCAGATACAGTTTAACTAACAAGCTATCAGAGAAGCAAAGCATAAATTATATATTCTATGTGCACAATAAGATAAAGAGAAAAGTAAGTGCATTGTTTTTCTAATTTCTTGTTCATACAAATGGATTTTAAGCTTGTGTATTCTAGTGTTGAGTGCATTTTTTATTTTTATCATCTACAAGGCCAAGTATTTACTTAAAGTATTTCTCAGTTATAATCAAAGCAAGTCACATTGTTATATTCAAGACCTCTTCATGTTTAAGTATCATCCTTAAGAAATTTCCCAACAGCCAACCATCTTTGCCTGGAGTGGAACTTTCGTTAAGTGTATTTTTCATTTCCAAAGGGTCAGCAGTATAGCTATAGTAATGAGTTCAACTCTTCTATTACAAAATTGCTCTTCAAATGTAGTCTAGATTTAAAATTCAACTTTAGATTTTAGCTTCTGTTTACATCTTGTAACTTGTTTCTCTAAAGACATTTCAGAATTTTCATTTGTATGTTTAAGATCATCCTGAAGTTCTAGAACATATTTAATAAATTAATAAGTGCTTGAATTTTAATTTGTTTCATTTTTATTAAAACTTTTGGGGTTTTGCTGGTATAGAATTATTTAGTTTGAGAAATGTAGTCTGAATTATTTTTATGAGACGTTATGCATTGTTGTTTTCTCTAGTTGTTCCTAATGGATATTGCCTTAGGTTTGAAATAATGTTAGCCACTGTTGTGCTTTTCAAAAGTCAACTAGCTAGAGCAAATGCACCTTGCAAATACTACTTAACTAGGTGGGGTAACAAAACTGGTGACACCTGTGTGGTGCTGCACTGTGTTTTGAATAAAGCTTAAAAAGCATTTGCCAGTTTTCCCCATTTCAGGTGGTCTCTTCCTTTTCCATAATGCAGTGTCCTAGTCTCTAACAAATTATGAAGGATTTTTTGCACATCAAATCATTACTGTCACTGTCGTCACGATGCCTGTGATAAAATAAGAGAAGTTATGTTTAAAGAAAATAGCCAGAAAAAAAATCTGAATTCACATGTTTTCTATAGAAGGGTAGGGTAGATACTATCTAATCCTTTCTAGATTTAAGGCTATGTGAATAAATAAATACCACTGAGGACTACGTAATGCTCGAGCATCTATGGCAAGGCTCACTTTGAGTACTGTGTCTTTGGAGCTGTCTGGGATCTGCCTGAAGCACAGACCAGTCAGCAGCACTTATACATAGGTTATTTTATAGTCTAGTGAAATCTGTGGTTGGATTTACTCATAACCTGAGATTAAAGCCTGTTTAATCTGAGCACAGAGCAGTTGGATTGCAGTTAAATTGTTGGATGATGTAAAACACAGATGGAGATAATACAGGTTGGAGTGAAAAGACCACACAGATGTTTGGTGTCTGACTTAGATTTCAGCTCCATATGTAGCTGAACCAGTCAAATGTGCCTTCTTCCAAAACAGAGGAACTCTTGCTTCACTATTCTCTTTGGTGTTCCTAACTACATAATTTCATCCCATCTTTAAGTCAGGCTCTGCTGCTCCTTGCCTTCTGAGAGGTCTCTCTTTACTCTGCCATCTCTCTGTTAAGAAGGTTCACCTAAAACCTTAGTATTAAAAGATGAGTAGTGTTAGCACCTTTTCACAGTATGATCATATCACATGACAAATAGCTGAAAGACAGTTATGTTGTTTGAAATTGATTTTATAATAAAAAATTATAAAGCATACAAACTCTGCAGGAACCTGCACTTTCTACAGCAATGGCAATTCAATAAGTTAAATAACTGAATCACTAACTGTGTTTAGACAATACCGTGTACACTCTGAATTCTACTCATCCATAAGTGTGCTTGATGCATTTTTAATAAGCTTTGATATGGAAAACAATTTGTTGGGTTCTCTCCTTAGATTGGATTTATTTTGTTGTTCCGCTAAGATAAATTATAGCACATTTCCACACTTTTCTAAATTAATTTTGAATGTATGTTTTGAATATTCAAGTAAAAATTTGACATAATAAACAACCTTTCAGGCATCACAGAAATAAAAAACAGACGTGCAGAATATTAAGTTACACTAGATGCTGAACTCTGCCTGCCATCAGCAAGTTGAACTGCAGAATGTGCAGAAGGGTACAAGAAGAGAGACTGAAAAGAATTTTAAATCTTCCAGAGATGTTGCTGTGAAGTCTGTTAAGAGACTTTACAATACCTTTTGATTTCATGTGAAAGATGCTTAGCCCCTAATGATCAACATTCATACAGATATTAAGGAAGACATCTTCTGCTTCTTTGAAAGTCCCTTTCTACCATAAAGCTAAAAGACTCTTGTTTTCCATTCCAGAAAAACAAACACCTTTTTACAGAGGAAAGTGGATATAGAATAATTGTATAACTGTAAATGTCTGTGGTCACAGCTGTGACACAGTCATGTCCTAAAACCTGAGTGCATATTTTCAGTGTAAATTTAGTTGTCCCTCAGTGAATTAATAAGTAGTGTTCTATTAATCTATTTGCTGAATTCACAGTGACATCAAATGGCATGTATAGACTAAGAAAAATGCCTGTCTGTAACAAATAGCTGGTTAAAAAAGTACTTTAAAGAAGACTATTAAGGCATTAAACCAGACATAAAATCTGTTGATTCTAAACGAATGGCACAAATTAGAAAATAAACATTAATTTCAATCTGAAGTATATACTCTGCCTAACCTTACTTAAACTGTAATAGTAATGAAAGTGCTACCAGTAAAGCATAAACTGGTCATGGCATATGACATTAGTATTTACTAAGTTGGAAATTTTTACTCCATAATTTGTGTGACCTTGATTTAATCCTCTAAAAACTCTTGCACAGCATCTCAGCTGAGTTCAGGGGCTTTTTGGGGTTAGTTTTGTGGTATATAAAACCAGAAAAACATGTTTTCAGCTTAAGGTGAAAGATGGGTTTCTATTATGAGTCATGCTATCACATTGTAGTGGTAATGTCTAAAAAAGCTTCCTAAAAGTTGTACACAAGAGTACTTAGAAGTCAGCTTTACTGGAAGTCCTTTTTATTACAGAACTGTCATCACCACCTCCTTTCAGCAATCATCCAGTCAAAGGAGCTTATGTGAGCCTGTCAGTCCTAACAACCTCATGTAGGCACTGGTAATAATCCCATTTCTCTTGGTTGTGTTTGGGTACAGGTCAAAGTAACAACACTGTGTCAGACCCCAAGGCTTTTAAAAAGGGCTGTATTTTTCTAAAAGTGATTTACATTTGCTTTCATTAGGAATATAAATTACAGAAAATCTTTGGGAAAGACAGTTCCCTCTTTTAAATTGGGTCATGTTGTTCTTTTTAGCCTTCACAGTTGATTGTGTGCTACACAAGCCATTAAAATGTGTAAGCCAGACACAAATCTGAAAAAAGTGCATTTCATCACTTGCACTGAGATAGATGAATCAATGTGAAAAAATAAATACACATTTGTAAACTATTAGAACAAAAGCTGAAAATCAGGACTTTCATCTAGTTTTGCACCCTTGGTTGCAGCTTCTTTTTGAAAGATTGAGTGGGGATCTATTCCAAGATAAGTTTTGCTGCCAGCTTTTTTTGGTCAAAACTTTGTATAACCAGCTATCAGATAGAGCTTGTTAAACAAGTTACAAAGTGCTGTCTTCTCCAAGTGAAACAGAAAAAAAATAAGCCAAAAGAAGAATTTAAAAAGCAATGTTGGCAAAAGCAGTAAGGTTTGCAGAGGCATTGAGTGAATTCATCTAGTGAATCTAGAGAATTCACTATCTCTTGTTTAGTTTCCTATTTCCTTTAAGTGTAAACGTGAGATTCCTTCACATGCTAGTTCACTGTGATAAGCTCAGGGTGTCCTTGCCCTTTGTGATTTCCCTGTCTGCCTTTTCTCACCTTGTGACATTATACAACTAGCATAATTAGCAAAATTAGGCTGATACAAATACACCACCCATTCAAAACATTAAAAAAAAAACCAAACAAACCAATATACAATATGTTCAAGAAATACAAGAACGGAAAAGGTAAAATGATTGCAGTAGCTAATAAAAGCAGTTCATCCTTTAAAACTTGTATGCATTTTATGCAAACAGATACTAATTTCTTGTCTGGCTATTAAGCTAAAAAAAAACGATATGAAGAGCCCAACTGGTATTTTTCATGTGTTAGTTTGAAAAAGTAATTTAACTTCCAGCTTCAGAGAAATCTTAACATTTGTAGAAGGCAAGTAATCAAAAATGGCTGTATTTCTTAATTTTTCAAGTTTAACTGAACTACTGAAGATTTATCCCTGTGCAAGACATCCAAAAGCATGTACAATTTAAAAATAATCAAACATTTTATCATCGTAATGAATTGTACAAATACAAGTGAGGAACCTCTTAGATAGCAATTTTAAAGATTTAGATGTATAAGCACAAGCTAGCAGCAACATATCATTGTAACAAGAAGCATCACAGAGAAAGATGGCAATGAAAAAAATCAGTCTTCACCATGTGAAGTAGCTTGTTTTGTTCTCAGGTGGAGTTTTGTATGTCATGAAAGAGATATATTATTTGGAAAGAGGCCATTGAGCAACACAAAGATTATGGTTTCTACAGTCTGATTAAAAAAGATTTCCTTGATGTAAGGAAAGTTTTAAAAGCTTTCAAAGGTATCAAAGGCTACTGAAAAGAGGAAGAAAAAAAGCCTCTGAATTTGTGCTGCTTAGGAAGAGAATTAAACAGTTTCACTTGCACCATGGAATGGAAGATTTAAATTGGACTGAAGTTATACAATTTTCTCAAGAAAATCAAGTAGTCCTTTCCCATTAAAAAAAAACAAACACAAAACAAACTGAAGCATTTGCATATACCAAAAAAACATTTACAAGGTGCTTTTAAATCTGCTTCATCCCAAATATTTTGGTGGGAAGCAACACTATTTCCCATTATTTTCAATTAAAAACTAATGTGGATTGAATAATGTATAAAGCTATGGTCATTTCTTCATTAGTCTCATTTTCTGTGGTATTTATAGTACTCTGTCTAAAGATTTGAAGAATTCTGTTTCTGATTTACTGCACATTTGATAGCTTAGCATATTCTATTTACTTTGCCCCTTGCTTCAGCCAATAGTGGTAAGACCAACACACATTAACTGAGTTTTAACCACCTCAGAGGTATGATTTTATTATGCATTATGCATGGATTGGGGAAAAAATGTTCAGTAGCAACTACAGTAAAACGTTAGGATGTGGATTTAGAATATATCATTTAGAAAACTGAAGAGTCGTGTTTTTTTAGAGCAGGTTTTTGCCTTCATTTTCCAATTCTAAGCAAGGTCAATCAACTATTGTAATACTTGAATTGTACACTCCATTGCTGTTTCATTTTAAGCTCTGAGTAAGCATGAAACAGTATTTAATAAAGTATATTCTTTTTATTCACTTTTGTTAAATACACATTTATACTTAAACGTTTACCAATTTAAAACAACACATGAGAAAAGGGAACAGTGCAATTTTTTTATTAGAAATACAATATGCCACAATATGTTGCAAGCTAAATGTTTATTTCAAATTCATAGGCAGCATACAAGCAGTGTTTTATTTTTATAGGACTGTGTAAAAATACTTTCTAGATCTGTTCTTTACAATGGAGCTCTTTTACTAGTTAACTAGTGAACCGGGAAAAAGACAGAACAAAACAGAAATTACTACGAAAGTTGTGTGTACTTAAGACATCCTGAAGAACAGGTAACTGTAACATGAGCATCACGGAAGAATCTGCATACCTGGCCCATTTTCTGCCCATTGGAAGAAGCCACACTGTTTTTCCTTCTCAAGACGGCACACAAAAAAGTTCTTTCCATTATTTGGACCAATCTTCAACACAGTCCTCATAACACATCGCTTGCCATGGTTACAAAACGGAAAATCCATGTCAGCCCACTACCAAAGAAACAGGTTTCAGGCACATGTGATGGCTATAAATTCCATATTTTAAAATTTATAGCAGAAAGAGATCTACAGGGGATGCCATAGAAAAAAAATCTTCCTAGTAATCAGGATAGTTTTATCTCTTTTGTGATCACTTTATAGATTTTTCTTTCACATCAATTGCAACTGCATGCATTTTGACTGGCATAAATTTAAATTATGTTAACACATAGTTTTCTTCAAATTTAGGCATTACAGTCATTACTGTCTTGAGTGCATCTATTAACCACCTGATAGCAAGTGACTGTCAGGTGATTTACCACGTCAAACTCTTCTTAGACACACACATTCACAGCAAGGAGCAGAGGTGACCAATTGCTGCTACAGTCATGTTAGGTATTAGTGCAGCAGTGGGAAGGTTTACAGATTACAGAATCATCATCCTAAGAGGCTGTCAGGACTTGGGCTAAGCAGAAAGATGTCTGACAATTAGATCTAGTTTGCTATTGTCCTCCTTTGAGCAAGAGGCTGATCTGAACAACTTGGTCCCCTCAAACAAGTATTTCTCCTATGCGTCTGTTTTACATCACAAAGAAGCAGATTAAGAGCATTTGCACAAGCAAGTGCCTTCTCAACAGCAAGAGAAGTAACTAAAACTGTAAGTTTATTACTATTATTATGCTCTTAGTTTCAATTCAGCATGCAAGAGTATTTAAAATTAGATCAAACTTTAAATGGAATACATCTGTCCACAACTGACAGATCACTGGGGCAAGGAGGGTGCAGGAACAAGTGCTGATTATAAAACAGGTCCTGAAGTCCTATACGTACTTGAAAGTAGTCACACCGAGATTCCCTGGGTAGAGGGCAGGAATAAAACTGCCTTCCCTTGTTTTCTCCATCCTTTCTCACAATTCTGAGGCTGCAGAGACGGCTGTGTTTACTGCAGCGAGGATGGCCCATGCTTGACATACGGGTATCATCTGCTGCATTGGTTTGAGGTGCGCTGCAAGGACAAGTTACAAAATGACTCCTGGGTAATTTTAAAGGGATTATTAGCCAAAGAACTCTTCTACCATTACAATAGCTCACCCAATATACTTTTACACACAGTGGTAGAGAAAGGACTTGCTCCTCTAATGCACCTTTAAAGTTGAATGATTGCGAGTAGTGAATAGAAAAGACTAAGTGCTTTTCTTGAGGTATTATATGTTTTCCCCACCACATTTTGAAGTATTTTTAACTACTCAAATTTATCTCTGAAACAATAAATATTACCACTGATACTGTACTGCTCACCTCAAATTCTGGCATGTTTTAAAACAGTATTCTGCTCTCAGTGGGAAAAAGTCCAATACCAAGTAATTCCTCCAGGCTGAAGGCATTTGTATGCTTCACAGAAAAGACTCCCACCCTCTTTACTACAAAGTTACAGTAATGCTCCAAATCATATTTAGACAAGAAGTAATCCAGCTGAGGGGATGGAACAGAATTCTCTGACTGGGGTAAAGTTTCTCTCTTTCTTCCTCGCGATTGAGATAATTTCTGACTATCTGAATGCAATACACAAGGTTTCATTTAAAAACAGTGACATGAATAAGATTAATACTCTGAAATGTATCTTTCCAATATATTTATAGAGCAGAAAAGCAGCGATGGAACCTTAGTGAAAAAAGAAAATATTAATTCATTCTGGTCAAGTTATCAACTTCAGAACTGTATGATCCCTTCTATGTCTGGAAGATTGCAGTCCTGCAGATACCAGCAGTTTTATTCCAACACCTCATTAAAACACAAGAAAATAAAAATAACCAACAACTTTTTTTACAGTATTTTTTAAACATTTCAGTTGATGACTTGCTACAACCACCTATTATCATGATTGATACTGTCTCATTTGTTTGCACTCCTCTGTATTCTCAATTATCCTGCCTACAGCCTCAGTCCTCTACTGCCTCTACTGCCAGCATGAGGAGAAATGGTATTCATGCAGTCTAGCCTGGCTAGTCAGTGAAATAGTTTCAGAACTGTCGCTTCAACAATGCAAGAAGTAATTTCTGTATTTCAGAACAGACATATGACCAAGAATTTTGTAGCATATCATCAATATTTCACATTCAGCCTGCATAATTTACCATTGTAAGTGACATCTACCTTGCACTCCCATTACTGTTGTGAATGTCTGCCCAACTTTTCCTTGACAACCCTCCTAGATTCTCACATTTCTCTCAACTAGGCAATGGATGTGTCTGAACAGGGCCCTGTAAATAAAACTTCAGACTGGGTACAGCATTGAAGTGATTATATATAGAATGGGGAGGAAGTTAAGAGTAAAAGCAGTGATGGGATGTTCATCAAGGTACCTGTATAGTTTCCTATCATGGAAGAATGTTGAAAACTGATAGTTGACAAATAACTTTAATTATAATATATTCATCCAGCTGGCTTGCTTTTGTAATCTTTCACACTGACTTCAAGATCTCTCTAAGCAGACAGCAACTACAGTGCTAAGATCAGACAACTCCTTAGGACGAACTGTGCTTGACCTATTAAAGCTTGACTGTCCTATTCAGTGGGAATACCTGAACTATGAACAGCTGTTTAGCTAACCAGCAGTACTGGCCAAATGCCAAAATAGGACTTTTCTAGTGACTGCCTAGGTCATTCCATGCTTTTGAAATATGAATTGTAGTTAGCCTAGAATATGTCACCTCCGGCAGAAATCCAAAGAAAACACTCTCTGAGACCAACAGCACAGTATTCAATTAATCTTTAAGGATAAAGTTGGTTTATGGGATTATAAAGACTCATTTTCATTTTAGAATACATACCTGATTGCTCTATTATAGGGGTGAATTGAAGGTATATGATCTGTTTTCTGTTTCTTCTGTACATGTTTGAAAGAGATGGATTGCTGAGAGGAGGACAAAGCCAGAGCAGTTACGTGTGTTGAGCAGTCCTTGTCTGCACTTCCCTGTGACTGGTAGGCATTGCTTTTAATCTGTTTAAAATTGCTTTTTGGAACAACACACTGAGCGTGTCCATCAGATACCTGGGTATCATTTCTCGAAACAGTTTTGTTACCAAGATCTGTTAAGACAAGAGTTGTAGTTCCAAATGCAGTTTTCCTATTGATTTTTATTTCTGTGCTCGGTTTTCTGAAATCATTACAAGGATACTTCATTAAATTTGTGTTAAAGGCTGCAGAATCTTCAAAACTCTCCATCTTTGGAACTAAGGAAAAAAATTCTTAGTTATAATCCTTCTGCATAGAATGATACATTGTATTTCTGATCTGTATTCATAAATCATCACATGGAGAATGAAAGAGTAAATTTGTGGTACTCTCTCAAAACCTGTCACAAATTAAGTGTACAACATTTCTTACAATAAAAAAAACTCATGCACTTTTGGAGTCATGCAAAACATGTTTCAAGATAACGTTACTATTGCTTGAATAGGATCAGTTAATAGTACTATGTAAATGAAAGCTATTGGACAATTAACAATTAAAAAAATTGAATTTGGCCCTAACACAAGGACTGAAGTATTTGAATTTTTCAAAATAACCTTTTCTAACCCCAGCAATGGGAGATCATAAAGTATGGTACCTCCAAGCAGCAATGTATTATCCATTTTTAAAGTATTACTTTACTATTGACACAAAAAGGAATACTCAGATTTTGGGTTCTTTAGTGTTTTCAGGGATCCTGTTCTTTCCAAACTTTGTGTGCATCCAAACTTACTGTTAGAGGCTTTTCAGGAGAAAGCAGTTCAGACATTTGCTTTGTGTTTATTTCCTGGCATAAACAAGTTTCTTCACAGAATCAGAGCCCCTCCTAGTGGGCAATAATAATTTAAAAGAATGGGCATAATTTATTAGTGCCCATTTAATATACAAGGAGTCTGTAGGTAGTCCCTTTCCTAAGAAAAGGGTGAAAAGTACTTTATGTCATCCCTACGTGCAATCTTTTTAAGTAGCTGTGAAGCCATAGTGTTCAAGGACAGAGTCCTTCCTTTTCTACTATATCCAGTGAGTGCCCTCTATCTTCATTCAAAGAGGGAATTAAACAGAAGAACAATGGGTAGAGACATCCACACACTCTCTCCAAAGGTATTCTCACTCAGAAACAAAAGAAGGATCTCTATGGTTTACTCAGAACATTGCTTGTTTCCAGGCTCCTTCATTTTGCCACTACTGCAGTGAAACATACTGGTTTCAGTGCATTCAGACTTTTAAGAAAGAATTGTAGCTCAGCCTTGTACTTAGCAAAGGAGCATGGACATTTCAATGTAATGGAAAATAATTATTTGTCTACAAACTGAATTATTTCGGCTGTAGGGCCGGCAGCTAATTTTACATACCAAGCATTCTCTCCTCAAAAATACAACCATTTCTGTTGACAGTAGTTAATTTTAAAAACAACATAAAAGACAGTCACTGAACAAAGTGAGAAGGAAAACAACCTTAAGGATTGAATAAAGAGAGGTAAGCAAACCCATATTTGAAAAAAACCTCTCAAATATCACTCCTATGATGCAAAAGTAAGTTACGTTTTAAAAAAGATTTTTCTAACAATATTCCGTCAAGTCTAACACATCTTCAAATTCCAGGCCTGTTTTCAGTAATTGCATATAACTAAACAAGTAAAACTTGGAAGTACTTGGAAAAGAAAAAAGGTTTTGTTTCAAAGCTGAAAGCATTTGTGCACATGGCACAATATATTATAAAGCCCAGCTACAGGATTAATTCCAGGATAAATGATGGTTCGCAAATCTTACTCTGTCAACAGATAAAAATTTTCAGGTTTCTGGTGCTGATTTTGCAGAAGAATTACTCAAGGTTAGCCTATGTTGGCAACAACTGTCATGTAAGACACAAAGACATACTTTTAGTGATTCCTGACCTGAGAAAATGGACTATAGCTACTGCAAAGTAAGGGTTTTCCACACATCACTCCATTCATAAAATGATTACGCAATGATGCAACATTTCATGTAGATAGAGGCATTAAAAGCTCCAGCAAGAGACAAACCACAAATGTAGGCAAGAAGTCCAGAATCATTTCTACACTGAACTTGGAGGGGAAAAAACCTAACCCCTGAGAAAACTGACATCCTTTTAGAAAAGGATTCTAGCTTTGTTCACATGAAAGAATGACAGTTAATTTTCTGACTCTTGATGATTTCTAATTCAGACTTATGATGCAAATTTTGAGTGAATTTAAGGAGAGTTGAAAGAATGGTGATTTTTCTCACTCCTTGCCCCAGTAAAAACAAAGGGTCACTGAAGACATTTATCTACAGAATCCCACCTCCACACCAGGTTGGAAAATGACACTTTTGGGATTTAGGGTAAGACAGTTTCTTCAAAATCTGACTTCAAGTTAGCTAGTTATATAAATATGATCCACAATGAGACACTTCTACCTAAAAACTACATCAAAACCACAGTCCTCCCCCGCTTCGCGATACAGATGCCAGAAAACCCTTCAGTACCTTCAGGTCTTGAAGTCAAACAGGCATCACAAATTTCAGCAGAAGGCTTGTTTATTAGGGTGCAGCGCATACACGTCCACTCCTCTTCAGATTTCTGAGCTACATGTTCATTAGAACATGACCCCCTGCCATATGCCCAGCCAATTAGGCTATTCCTAGCTGGCAGTTTGCTGTGAAATAAAAGAATGATGTTAGTGTTTTGTGGCATTCCTTCTACAAATTGCCTTACACCACTCTGTGCAGGGAGGCATGGGGCTAGAGAACAAGCAGTACACAGTGTTATGCCTCCTAATCAGTTTGGACAGCATGTCACCGTTCAAGTTGGATTTTTCTTTTCTTTACCTCAAGGGCAAATCTTTCCAGATGCTGCAGAAGTAAATCAAATAAAAATATTTAAACAAGAAATTGACAGAAAGTTAATTATTAACTGATGTACTCTCCAGCACAATGCCCCAGCCTCTCAGACTCCCTACCATTTTCAAGTACTGCAGCAAGAAACTTGGTGAGAAAGGCAGACTGTTTCAGGGCTTTTCCCCCATCCCTTGTAGAGAATATTAGCTAACAAATGCATTACTGGATGAAGAACTGTTTAAAAGATGAACTGCAGAAAATCACACAGTCTAACAAATAATTTTTTTTTGTTCTCATTTAAATGCTACCCGTAAGTCCTCTTTGTTATCATAACAGCCAAAAGCACTGAAAGCCTTAAAAGTTAGAAAGTCTCTTGTGTGTCACCATTTGCTGGAAAGCCTTTAAACATGTAGGAACCAGCTCAGAATTAAGGAACCTAGCTGTGACTTGTGAGCCAAAGCTATACTCCAGACACCACTAAAGATCTTGTTTTATTTATTTTCCTGTAAATTATAATACCTCCTATGTTGATACACTGATTTAGAATTATAGTTACTCCTTTACAGTCACTAAGTGTTACCAGGAACTACTCTTGTCATAATATCCCAACACTGACAGCATGTTAAATGTAACTTGAACTTAGCTGTTCAGTAAGTTATGTATGTAAATTTTTAAGTACTATGCTATCAAACAATTTATGATTGATAAGCTGTCAAGCATTTTTCTTCATAGTTTTTGCAGAATTGTGCAGTTTTTGGAAACGTTTATTAATCCTAAGAATTTAAGCACTTCAATTCATAATGCAAATGCTGTAGTTGGGAATTGTTGTGACACACCTTGACCTATCACATTTTCCATAATGATCACTCTCTGTAATAGGCTAGACTCCTAAGACAAGGGAGAGATATCCACTAACTACCACATCTTCCACAACAGGAAAATTAAGGAGGATAATGAGAACTGCCGACACACCAAAGAGCCTATGCTGTTAAGAGGTAGAACAGACATTACAACAGCATTCACCAAAATACTGTGGCTAGATAACAAAACAGCTGAACTGTAAGTATTAAAATGAGTATTTTCACATTATTACATCAGTTGTTCTACTCAGCTATCAAAAATGCTAGACTGAATAGATTCAGTGTGTCATGTTTTGGAGTTTAATTCCATGCTGTTCCCCTGGTTCATTTGTCCTGTCATTACCTGCCACACCCTTTCCCATTTTATGAAATATGTGGGGGAAGGTCTATTTTTAAAATTCAAGGTACATTTGAATTTGACAGGGGTTTTTAAGTTTATTATGGGTATTTTCTTAAATTTTTCTGTTGAGCAAAATCATAAGCTACTTGACTTGACCCAAGAACCTCTGGGTTAAATTCTACGGTTTATTATCTGTAGCAAGTCAGTCTGATCACATGGGGTCCTTCCAGTGTTCAAATGTGAAAAGCAAGAAATGGCAGATAAATTACTTGAGCTACACAAACTGTTACATGGTAACAGTTACTGCATAATTGAAATGAGAGCAATAGAACACAAAGAACTGACCATTAGGACAAGGACAACACAAGAAACCTTTTTATTTTATAAAATAAATAAACAGAAAGAATACCTTTTTATTTTATAGCTACCGCTACTGTGTTTTTCACTGAAATGGAGCACTCTTTATTTATTTAAAAATACAACAACAAAACCCCAAATCACTACTTGTTCTAGAACAGAAGATTTTTTCCTACATTGTTTTCTAGTTATCTGACTCAACAGAACACTGCTGTCTTTCTACCCTTCAGTAAAATATTTCTCATTATTACTTTCTGAAAATACAGCAGATTGGGGTTATCAGCTTGTGAAATATTTATCCTCCATTGCTGGAATTTTCAATATTTGATCTGTACTCAAAGGCAATTTTTAAGCTTTAACCAAAATCCCTCCAGCCCTCTGAGTCTTGAAAGAAGCTTGGAGGTAGGAGAGGGATTTGTGCCTTCAGTAAATCTTATCTAAAAAAAAATATACACACACCCACTAATGAGGCAAAGTTGCAAAGTGAAACAGTATCTTGTATTAGACTGACAGAGAGTATAAAGGCAAAACTCCGAAGCCTCAGATGAAAATTTTCAAGTATAACAGATACCTAAGTCTGAATAAGGTGCTTTTGGAACTTTTACCTTTTGACCCTTTGTCATATCAAATGCATTTTCTGCTTTCCTGAAATAAAAGAAGGAAAGCTGCTGCTAGCACAATTTATGGGGAAGTGAAAGTGTCTCTGTGGCACACCTATAGTAAAAGCTTTTAAAATCCAGTAAGGAGGAAGAAAAACTACTAAGCCCCTAAAATATCTGCTGTAGTCTGAATTTACTGAAGTTTTAGTTATCCTCAGTGTAACTCTATATCCACAAGAAAATTGCATAGATGCACAGCTGTCTAAGTATTCCAGGACTGACAGCTATTCTGCAAAAAGAAAGAGACAAGAATTCCTATTTCATGATATTCAACTCAGTTGTGCGGTAACATCCAAGCCCATTATATTGATAACACCAAGAACAAAGGGCAACTTTTCCAGTCACTTAGTTTCAGTGAATAAATCTGAGTGCTCTGAACTGTTTTATAATTCCTACATTTGATTAGAGTAATAGCTACTTCACAAGAGATGGTGCCTTTGAAAAGAATAGTGTCAAAGAATCAAAGCTTCTAACCATTTTTAAATACCAATGGCCAAAACATTTTTCTTTTGCAAGGTATTCTGGTTTTGTCTGGCATAGTTAATTTAGTTATAAAATGCACACAGATCCATTCTATTTCGAAAGGGGTGTCGTCTTACTGTAACAGCACTTTGAGGTGCTCAAAAATGTCACCATGTTACCATCATACCTAAGATTGAGAAGCTGGGGATCGGCCTTTTGACATCGAGAGCAGAAGTAAGTCATCCTGGTATTGTCTCCTAAGCGACACACAGTGATGCTGCCATTGCACTCCTTGCAGGCTGGGCACTTGTACACCCTGTAGTGTTTGTAGAGTGGAGACCCAGTTTTGCGGCACTAAAACAGAACAGGTTTAAAATCCAAGTCAGAGACTCAGCATAAATTTTATGTGAGTGTGAAAATAAAAAACTCTACATAAACAGACAACTCAATGACTAGATGAGGATATTTAAAAGAGACACTAATAAGGGCTATATCTGTATTTCACATTATTTTATGTAATGAATTGACAAATCAGGTATAAGTGTCTGTAATTCTCCACATAATGAAATAAAAAACAGAAGAAAAAAAAAACATACTAGTGAAGTGCAAGCAAATACATGCTAGGAATTGAGTTCAGCTGAACCAGCTAGCTCTGATTCAGCACCAGCTGTCTTTGACCTGGCACCTGCAGGAGTATTCTTGAAGAGCTAATGAGGTCCAATCAATGCAGCATAGAAAACAAAACCACAAAACCAATAGCACCTTCTCTCTCCTGCAAAAGAGCCAAAACCACAGCACAATGCCAGCTCAGACCTGATGCTACAATCTGGGTAAGTAAGTCTTCCCAAAACCTAAAGAACTGTGCAATGCAGAAATATTCCTGAGATGCTGTAAATGTTGTGTAGTGCTCAGTAAAGTTGCTCAGCTTCATCTTGGCCCCGGCCATGCCAGACAACCTGGCACTACGGTGAGCTCTCCAGATCCTGGCTGAAAGTCATATTAAATTAAGTGCAGTGCAAGCCCAAGGGCATAATGACCTAAAGAGCCTTCAGACAGCTAACCGGCAGGCACATTTCATGAGACAATGCACATGAAGTCAGCATAAACACACTATAGCTAAAAGTGGCAAAAAAAAAATCCAAACGAGAAAAGCCCAGAAGAGATGCAGCCAACTCTGCAGAGCCACACAAGTTTCTGCACTCCAATCACAAAACCTTGGGCTCAGTTCAAACGATAGCACAGCTGGCCCAGCAATACCAGCACAGCTCTGGCAGAGTTCAATAGCTCTAGCTCCATAATGCATGAAGACCCTTGGAGGTCTCCCAATATACAGGTGTCTTTGAGCACAGCATATTTGCTTCTGCTGTGCTCTTTTTCATCAGTCTTGCTGAAAGAGAATTCTTGTGCCAGTACAAATGAGTAATTCAATCAGAAGGAATTACTAATATATATTTGCATGAATATTCACAGCTGTCTCCACAAGGTTTTCAGTCAGTTCCTTAAGAGTAGCTTTTTTCCCATTCAGTTATGTAAAAACCAAACAAAAGCGACAGCTTTTTACACAAACAAGATTTTTCATCTTTGCATCTGTAATGATACAGTATGATTGCTGCAAACAATCTAACAGTCCATCAAAAAAATTTCAGGCACTTTCGCTCATATTTTCATTATGTCTCTAAGATGGGAGGAGAGGCTAGCCCTCTTAAAAGATTTGACTGGTGAATATTTGCTAAGCATGGATTACAGAAGTTTTCAAAATGGCTAAACAGAAAGTTTAACTTGTTTACTATCAGTCTAAAAGCTTTAAAACTTCTGAGTATTATAGCTGTTGCAGAACTAGACGGTCTCTCTTTACTGATAGACTTCACTGTGAAGTTTGGAGAAAGAAAACATTCCCCTAGCCAACAAACTAAAGTTCTGTTTATAGGGTTGAGGAAAAGCAGAAATTTAAACAGACTATTAAAAAAATTACAGTTTTAGCCTTTATGATTTTAGGAATGTAAGGTATCCTCCCCGTCACCTACCAAACAAGAATTCTTTTTAGCAGTGCTAGCTCCTTGCCTTTCATGAACATCAAGAGAGAGAAAAAAAATGTCATTACTGCTGTTCATTTCTTTGCATGCAGCTTAAAGAAACAAAACATAGAAGAATTAGGTCAAATTCACTCTTTTTCTATTGTGTAAAGTTAATGAGCACCAGGAATTATCCAGTTTACAGGGCAAGAAATTAAGGATTATTTAACTTGTAGCAGTAGTTGTAGAGAAACAGTAATTTATTGCACTTGAGCAACCAAAACCATTATTTCAGTTAGGGGAAAAAAAGTTGTAAGAAGTTACAAACTATTTAGCCAAATAAATCTAACTGCTATTTCAAGTTTTAGAAAGGAAGCCACATTAACTGTCTTCATACTTCCCTGGGACAATCTCTAGTTCCCAGTTTGAAGAGTCATCTTTATGTTATCTTACATGTAACTGTGCTTAACCTACATCAATTCTGACATGTTGAGAGAGGCATAACAGCACATTCACAGGAAAACTGAACTGGCCCTCAGGCAGCATCTGTGAAAGTCTTTTGGCCAAGCTGTGCATATTTTATCAGTCTTGACTACCTCTACCCTTCCATCATCTGACAATTCACAATTAATAGAGTACACAAACCAACATTCCTGTTCGTGGAAACACTTGCTTTGTTGCATCTTTATAATGTTCTCACCAGATGATCACACACAGCTAACATGCCAGAGTAACATTTTGGAAGTTTTTCAGAAATGTGTGCCAATACCTTATAAAAAAGCATGGTAAAATCACGTGTCATTTTCACCAAGTGACGTATATGCTCATCTGTCAGTTGGCAAACCTATAAGAAAGACAAGAATGATTTTTAGAATATTATGATGCTAAAGGACAATGGCCAGAAAAGACCTATGAGGCAAGTGCACTTTGAACACTGATGTGGAGTTGGATTTCTTCATGTTGTGATGATTCCCTGACTTCATATTATATTATCATCTCAGTAAAACAGAACATGTTCACATTCTATACTACAAAAACTCACTGCTTGCATACCAAACAACATGCTTTGCCTCAACCAACCAAAACGTGGTAGAAAATTCAGCTGTCTTCCCCCATACTGACCAAAGAGTTCACAAGCACATGAATCACATAGAGTTAGCAAGTCTCACTTTCCTCCTAATTTCCTCACGGATTGTAATTCGACCTATCATATGAGGCTCTTTCCTGTGAGAGATATTCAGGAAGAATATGTGAGCCAAAGGCATCACAATTAGAGAGACATATCAACCAACTCTATTTTTAATAAGAATTCAAAATTTTAAATCAAATTTTTCTTTTTTTCTGCCATATTGCAAGTAAAAGTAAAATCCAGATTGATACTATAACAAAATACTGTGTTTAAAAAAAATTTCAGTTACTGATCTTCATAAGCTTCCATTTACATTCTGTGTAATCTCAATCTGTTTTGCAAATATCTCAACCAGTTTTGAGACACATGCTTGAGGATCTTAAAACAGAAAAAGCATGATAAACAATGGTAGAAAAAACAATTGATGCCAGCTAGCAGGACAAGAAGTGGAAGAAGGAGCTGCAAAAATAATCAACTCTACCACATAGACTATTTTGGGTATTAACTGAACAAAGAAAACCTGAGCACTTTTCACTTTCCCTTATTTATGGACTGTCAGTTTAATGGTAGCATAATACGGTGCCAGACATAGTCAGAATATGAAAGTTAACCAGCTCCAAGGAGTGCCATGACAAATATCTCCAGTTATAATGATAAAAAATTCATTTAGTGTCTAAGAATAACTTAAGAAATGACAGATGATAAAACAAAGGTAAGAAGATAGCAAAATATTATATAAATATGTATTTACATTCTTTGGTGTCCTTAAAAACCATCTTGAGACATTCACCCACCTTAACAGCTGGATGAAGACCAGAATCAAACAGTGCTTCATTTTTTATGATATTTCCCACTCCAGGTAATACTGCTTGATCTAGTAACACATCACACAACATGCGGGTCTTCTGCTGCTTAATCTCATGTTCTGCTCTCGAGAAGCTAAACTTTGGAGAACAGACATCCAAGCTTTCCATCATCCTCACCTTCTGCTCACACTCAGCTGCATTTCTGGAAGAGAAAAAAAAATTGATTTATTTTTATTTTAAATATATTCTAATATAGCAGTGTGGTTTTAAAAACTACACAATAAATTATAACAGAACATTATATGCAGATAAACAGAAACCATGAAAATAGCAGTGACAGGAAGAGGCACAGAAATTCCATGACACACCTCTTCCCAAAAGAGGTCAATGATACACGCATGGAACATGCATCTGGTCCACCATACAAGAAATCATGTCATTTTGTTCCTATTTGAAAAATATTTGCCAGCTCCTTGCTTTAAAACTACTTCCAAGATGGAAAGCCTATGTGTGTGTGTGTGTGTATAAAATATATAATATATAAATGTATTTTTATATACATATATTTCAAATAATCACAGAATTTTCTGAGTTGGAAGGATACCACAAGAATCATACAGTCCAGCTCTGGGGTGAATGGCCCATATGGGGATCAAACCCACAACCCTGGGACTAATAGCACCATGCTCTAACCAACTCAGCTAATTACATAACAGATATATGTAATAGTAGATTATTAATAGTAGATACAAAATTAAAAAACATGTATATTATTATTTAAGATATTTAATAGGTTAAGCATAATAATTTGAAAATAATCCAGTACAAGAAGTCTTGAGCTTACATCAGATTTTGTGTTTTGTAATTTTAAATATGCTTATATATGTTACATGAATTTTCATGCCTCTTTCCACTCAAGAGCTTCAATCACTTTAAAATCAAGCCTGCTGGTATTTTTATTAGCAGTGTGAAGTACAATGCTAATGGGCATAAACATCTGCTTAATGTAAATCAAACAATTATAAAAATTTGCTTTCAAAAAGAAAAAAATAAAAACCCAACCTTGGGAGCATAAAAATTTGAAACCAGTAATCATGACAGGTTCTTTGCAACTCTTGTTAAGTAAGTGAGACTTGCATGGAAATTACCAGAGCAATGGGTTTCAGATCTAAGGGCAGAATTAAATCCAAATTTCCTTCCTGCTTTTGACATTATCTAATGAGACTATGGAATAGAACTACTTTAACTGTATGTAAGTTCCCATACAAAAGCAACAAAATTAAATTACCATACCAATAAATATGCTATGTTTAGAAAGTTTTATCTTGATAGCATCCAAGCACTTAACAATTTGTATATGACTTTTCATTTTCCTCAAAAGAATGTTATAAAGGATATAAAAAAACCTGGTGGTTAGTTTCCCTTTTACCTATACTCTAGTGTAACATCGAAGAAACAAACAGTATCCTCTGTAAGCTGTATCTCCAAAATTGGTTGTGGTCCATTTCTGTCTTTGCTTCCATCAGGATTAATGCGCATGGAACCGTTCATACCGAAGTGAATCCTCAGAAAGAAAGAAAGGTTTTATAGGTATTTTACCTTCACTATGGTTTCCAAGCATTACACCAGTCTATTTTTAGAACCTGTGAACCTTACCTAACCAAGTCAGTATGTGTGTACATTCATTTCAGCCATTACCAGTAACACAGCAACAAACTATCTGCTTACACAGTGCTCGATTCCCAGAGAAGAAAGAACCCTCTCCAAGTCAAAACCCCTCTAAAACATAGCTGTTTTCCAGTAGTCTTCATAATTCATTATATAGAAGTCGAACCTGATCATTAAGTAGCACCATTTTCTGGTGCACTTACAATTTTCACTTGACATGCTGATCTTCCAACATAGATTCTTAAACCTCCAGGGAGGCTGAAAGAAATGAGGCCACTTGACCAGAAAATTTTCTGTTAAATCAGGCAGAAGTCACCTGGTATGGAAAGAAGGATTTCAGTCCCCATATTGCCAACACTGTTATCACATTGCAGCGACATCCAGTAACACCATAATTAAAGTAATTAGTATTTGCCATATGTTGTTTTCTGCTTTTCTTTGCCTACAACCAAGGCAAAACCTGCAGGTCAATTAAAAATTAATAAAAGAAATAAACTGAAAAATGCACAGATGGCAAATTGGAAGAACAGACTCTTTCAAGCATTCATTTTACAGATTATGAATGCTTGAAGAGGTCTTAGGTTTTATACAATATTCTACCAGGAGCTATGCTTGAGCAAAGGACAAATCTGACTATTGTCTCATACATTTTATTTATTATAAATTCACCTGGTACAATCAAGTCCTAAAAACCATAAGAGAGAGGGAATGTCCTATTACACTGTGTATCAGAAAAAGTGTATTATTTTGCAGTTACAAGAAGATTTAACAGATTAAACTGCATACATGACCAAAGAAACGCAATATCAGATCTGTATTTCCTTTAAGCCCCTTTCTTACATTTCAGAAAGGACAGGCATTTAAATATTTAAAGGTGGGTTAAGACAACATGTCATTAAGCACAGTTTTAAAGTTAACTCTAAAATTTAAAAAAAACCCTGTGTCTTTCCAAAACACTCTTCTTACAAGTCAGTTCAGGTGATATAGTTGTTTCAATTACTTTTATCTTCAATAGCCATTTCCAATTCTCAAGTGCCATGAGTAGTACTGCACAAGCTTAACTAGCCAAACTTATTTTTAAACCTAGACAAATTTTTTTTAAACCAAAATCTTGCATTGTGCCAACAAATGGTAATGCACTACATGCTTCCACGAAGTTATTTTTCAAGATACAGCATTCACATTAATAGCTGATGGTTTCATTTACCAAGCTCCAGTATACTGTTTAAAAGAAACTTTAAGAATCACAACTATTAGCTATCTTAGTAACTCGTCAGTTCATTAATAGAAAAAATAATTGAAGCATCCCTACAGATTTACATTCAAAAGCCTTAAGAAATTCATAAAAATTAATTCTATAGTGTTTCATTGCCTTTGATGTCCCGGAATAGAGCAAAACAGAAATTTTCTCATTTTAATTAAAAATAGAAAAGGATCTGTTATTCAATGATAACTAGTAGTAAGAAGTTGATGATTTCTTGTTGTTTTAAAGTAAAAAGGTGAGACTGCGTTATTTAGTGCTACACAATATTGTAGGGATCTGCATGCACTACAGTGCATGCACTGTAACTGTTTTGTCCCTAGAAAATACAATTTCCTGTTTGAAAAGAAGCATGTCAGAAAATAACTGTCCTTTTCAGATACCTTTACATGGAGTCTTAGAGTAAAACAGTAAATTATCTGAACATGTGACTATATCCAGTACTGCTGTACTGCAGAGAGGCTGATGAGAAGTTTGTCTAACACTTTCAAATCTCTGGAAGTGCCACTAGCAAGAACAAGATGACCCCCCCCAAATACATTGTCTGAATGCACAGGAAGCCTTTTTCTCACTGATTACCTCAAAGCCTTCTGATCAAAATACATAAAAAGTTCCTTTCCCAATGTCTCCACACCCCTGTAAACATGTCCAACAAGGAAATCATGAGCAGAGATTCTCTCTTCACTTGCAGCAGTCTGAAAAATGAGTACACACACATACACAAATATTAGAGAATTTATAGTACTTTGATTCTAGCATCAGAACGTATTCAGAAAGCAGCTGTATGAAGTAATTTTCCAACCTGGACAACATTAACTATTTTCTCCTCAAGCATTCTACAAAAAACAATGGGACTATTAATCCACAAAGCAGTCACTATTGCTAATGCTATCATAACTTAGTTCAGTTTTTTTCCTAATTGAAACAATACATCTTTTTTATCGGGTATTTCATGCCTTTTCCTTTGAGTCATGAATTTATAATAAGAGTTTCAAACTGACGTAAATAAACAGGTAGTTTGAATATTAAAAACATGTCAGAGTATCAATTCTGACATTTGCAGATCTACATCCTTCTCCAAATGTTAATAATACGCTTTCAGTGTTTTGCATGGCGCATTGTGTATTACAGAAAAGCCTCCACTGAGCCCACAGAGATATCTCTCTCCTCCTACTAGTTTAAAGTCTAATCTCAGAAGCAGGTGAGCAGCAAGTGGGATGCTACTAGAGGACAAGATAATTGTGAGATTTAAGCAGTGATATTTTCTTGCTTAGCACATGAAAATCCACTGACATTATTAGGAATCTCTACAGATTATCTGGTCCAAACACCTAGTCAAAGCAGAATACACTTAAGGACAAGGAGCCCAGGGCCTTGTCCAGTCAACTTCAGAGCAGCTCCAGGGAGGGAGACTCCAGTCTCTTTTGGCCCTTGTTCCATGGCTTGACTATTGTTGTGGTGGAAAATTTTTCCTACTACCTAATGCGAATTTCTCCTATTGTGACCTGCATCTGCTGCTTCTCACCCACTGCGCACCTCCAAGAAGAGTCTGTCTCCTCTGTATCCTTACAGGAACCTGCGGAGAGCAATGAAACCTCAATTCTACCAGCTTCTCCTTGTGCACTGTGTGCTTCAGCCTGCTAATCATACCAGGGGAGTCACTCAAGTTGTGTTCTTATCTTGCTCTTACTTGGGAGTTGGAAACTCAGACACAGCCTTGCAAGCACTGATCAGAAGTAAAAACCACTCTTCTCAATGTGCAGAGGCCAGCATGAGGCTGCTCCTCTTCCCTGGAAGGGCATGCTAGTGACTTGAACTCAGCCTTTACAGGACCTTTACAGGACCCTATCATTTTCTGATGCAGAGCCATATTCTATTTAAGCAGCAGCCAGGACTGTGCTGTTGCATGACACTCTTCTGTTCCAAGTGCAGGACTTGTAGAGTCCTGCAAATGCTGAACTTGGGTTTTTACCAGCCCTTTTTTTTCTACCTGTGACAGTCCCCCCAAATAGCACCCCAAGATCACTTCAGACCCTGCTGAAAACTGCAAGCAGCAGATTCACTGTCATCATAGCACTAACTGCAAGGCAGATACACATATCAGTGCTTCAATCGCAGCACTCAATGCAAATATGTATGAAAGCAACTCCTGCAAACCAGCAAGGCTTCTGCTAGTTAGTGACATTTCAGAGCTACCCTCTCTGCAATTTCCCACTATATTATTACCTTGAAATGATATACATTTAGAGATTTTTATGGTTATTATTCTGTCAAGTAAGAAAATAAAAATATTTCTTGCATAACATCATTTACTTTGCCTGTTATGAAAATAAGAAAGCAAACTTTTGCTCCCAACAGTTCATGGTTTCCAATAAAAGTATTAAAGTCAGTTGCTGTGCAACAAAGTTCATTTTAAGTCGCTCAGGTTTGTTTAAAGTAAACCAGAATAACAAATTACTGAGATGGAAAACTAATTTGTCTTTTCAATTATTTAAAGTTAAATTCATACCAAAGTGTAATCTTCAGCAGTGGCCAAGGCTTTGGCCATGGTTAGTGGCCCTTGTGAAATCTAAAAAGTCCAAGACCCTTACGACAGTCATTTTCCAATGAATAGTCTGCCCTGAGGTGACTTTTACTGCACAAAATTGTGAACACTAATCTATTTGAGCGAATGAGATTTCTTTTTGAAACCTTACGAGTATAACTCCTTACTTCAAAAATCTGTCCTGAAAGACATTAACCTATAAAGACTAATCTTAACACATATTTCGACAGCTATATCTTGAACCACTTTCTTTCCTAAATTGTTTCACTGAAGTACTATCTTATTGTGCCTTAATCACAAACTCCTACACTGCTTTATTTGCACTGAAAGTGGGTAAAAACTCCCCAACTTTCTGCCTGGAGGCATCCAGTATACTTACCTGGGACACAAGCAATATACAGTTTCTTACAGATCAGCAAAACCAGGCATGGAAAAAAAAGATACCTTAGCTAGCTCTGTAATCAAAATAAAACTGTACCTCTATGCTCATCAGCCAAGGTCTGTTTACTGATACCCTGATTTCTCCATCCGCTACAAGGTCTCATGAATCCCGGCAGCTTTGTACTAGTGAGCTGTTTTATGCTGCCAACGAAGGGCTAAAAACTAGGAGGAAAATTACATACTGTGTACACTGAAAGCAGATGTCACACTCTTTATTTAAATACTTGGTCTAATTAAAATCACTTTGAATATAGTTGTAGAAGTAAAAGCCCCCTTTCTCCAGGTCAACATGAACCTTTCTCATGTTTCATATCAATTAGAATCAGAGCATAGCTTGGTTTGGACCTTTAAGATCAGCTAGTACATGCAAAGACTTAGGAGATTATGAAAAAATAAGATTAGTAATAATTTTCCTTGTACTTAAGGCCTCCTCAAGCAACAATGTATTTTGAATTTTATCCTAAGTGAACACGAGTGATTCTAAGATTTCCATTATTCCGTAAAGCTCCTGTTTTTACAGTTTCAGCATCGCCTTTACACATCCGACCTGCTGAAACCTACTAAGCTGATGAGAAGAATAGTTTGTAAGTTAAATAAAGACGCTATTCGCCGATGACACCCACCGCCACCCATGGACAGCAGGAAGGCACCACCCACCCTGCTGGGAGCTGCGGCCGCCAGCCCCGTGTCCTCGCAGCCCGCTGGCTCCTGCCGGCTCGCTTGCTCTCACCCAAAACCCGGCGGCATTTACCACCGCGGGCACCCGGGACCGGAAGCGCTGTGTCCCCCTTGCCCGAGGTGGCTGCCCCGCCCTGTCCTGTCCCGAACGCCGGGCTGGGCTGGGCTGGGCCGGGCCGGGCCGCTCCGCTGCCCCCGGCCCCAGCCCCACGCCTTCGCCCTCACCGCTCCGCTCCCCCCGGCCCCAGCCCCACGCCTTCGCCCTCACCGCTCCGCTCCCCTCGGCCCCAGCCCCACGCCTTCGCCCTCACCGCGCCGCCCCGCGCGGCCCGCACGCTCTGTCCGCGGCGCAGGCGCGCCCGCAGGCGCTCGGCGCAGAGCGCGCAGCCCGGGCCCTCCACCATGGCCGCCAGCGCCCTTCGAAACTCCCGCTCGGCTGAGGGAGGGCGGAGCTGTCCCGGCCCGACCCACGGAGCCGGCACGGCATATCCTGTTCGCTTCCCGCCGAACGGCAACGGCTGGATACCGCCAGTACCTCATTGGCTCCTTGCAGCTCCCTGGGACTGTCTGCAGCACTCGTGAGTGCATCTCCTGCCAAGACAATCCACAATCAGAAATTAGTTTCAGCTTTTACAAAGTTGGTATTTAATCGGTTTTTGCAGCCTGTCCAGCTTTACAGCAGTAAAATGCTCCTGTCCCCGCCACATTTGAAGTACGAACAGGCAAAATAAAGTCCACGAGCTGTAAGGAAATGGAGGGGATTTGCATCGCAAGATCGAACAATGGGCACCATTTCCTAATGCCCAGCTCGTGAGGCAATACTCACCCTGGTCAAAAACCTCTCCATGTTATTTCCTATATACACAGCCCATATCCAGTCCTCTATCTGGGCTCAATCAAAATGTATTTTTCCTAAAATATTTTCTTTTTTTTTTACATGAGGGGAAGTGGATAAATCAGGCTTAATTATATTTGCTGGAAAAAACCCCATAATTCACATTTTCTAATAAAGTTAGGCTGTGCTATAATTTTTGCAAGTGCCATTTCGGTATTAGAATTACACTTTTTTTTGGCATGTAATTCCATCGATAGTTGTTCACACCTTATTTTGGTTTTGAAAAATCTAATGTCCACAAGAGTCTCTCCCACAGGTAATTAAATGTGCAAATTTCAAAAAAACAAACAAACCGAAAATTTTTAAAGCAAATAAATCTCACTCAAGTTTTACATTTGACTATTTTTTTCCTTCCTCTCTGCCTTTGCATCAACAAAATCAGAATATGCTACTGTCCAGTAATTGACATAGCAAATAAGACAAGTTATCTGCAGTGAAAGGTAAAACCTATTTTTAAAACAAAAGTTGAGTAAATCTACATATGCTCATAAATTTATCCTCTGTTCTTGGAGCTCTGTGCACAGCTGCATCTCTTATTTTTCCCAATGGTGTTTGCAGGCGTGATTTCTTGATTTGTTTGTGCATTTGCATATTTACCTTCAGATAATAGCATATGACAGAGCAGTGTGCTCAGAATTGGACACATGTTTTGGTATATTACTGCAGCTGTGATCTCAGTAGAAAAAAACATTAAAAACAGAGAAGTACATTTCTTTCTAAAACTTCAGGCTTTCCAGAATTATGAAAAGGATATAATTCCTTTTTTAATTGAGTTTTCCAGAGTTTATATACAAGCCCTGATTCCCTTCCTTGTTGTGCCAGTTCATGTAACAGGACATTTGGCATAAACGTGATGTGGCCAATTTGCGCAAATAGAGCTACTGACATCCAACTGCTAAAACTTGTTAGTTTATGCACATTTTCTCCCTTGAATTAATACCTTAATCTTAGGACATTGGTGCTCAGTTTATATTCCTAAGTTAATTTGCGATTAATAGAGCTTTGAAAATGGTCTTGGCAAGGAATATTATCATCTGGCAAAAATAGATCAATTTAAATATAGAGCAATTTAAATATCATTTTAGATCAAATAGTAAAATTACATTTTTCTGAAGGCCACACAAGAGAACAGAAATATGCAGAATACAAGCACACCCTGTTCAAATCCAGCAGTCCAAATAACATCATCAGCACGGAGATTCTTGCTAAAGCACAAGGGGTTTTTTCCTGCTGCATGGTTGAAGTATACAGTGAACTACAAAGCTATTCCCTTTATGGTGACAAAATCTTGGATAAGAATTAGTAATCAGTGGATGACTGATCTGCTTCATGGTTGACTAGAGAGTTAATAGAGTTAAAATGATCAGTTAAGCACACTCAAAATTGCTCATCATGTAATCCCAAAGAAATCCTTCCTAAACCTTGTAAAAGCATTCCTAAATCCCTCAAAATTAAGTCTCTTAATGCAATTAATCCAAATAGTTGCACTGTCCAGGGAATGTGTTCTGGTTATAAATTCCTGGTCTGACAGTGATTTTTGAGGGTCATGCATAGTTGATACGGATACATAGTTAAATTATTTTTTGTCAATTATTCAAAATAAATAATGCCGTGAGTGTTGGGATTATTTTATTAAGAGAGAGGTCTTGCTTTCCTTTACAAAAAGCCCATACTACTGTAGCTTTATTTTTACAGCTGCAATTATTGTAAAGATAGAGATCAAGGAGGGTCTTTGGAAACTGCAGTGAAGTATCAATATAAAATTATTAACTAAGTTGTGAATAACAGCTTTAATATGAGAGTTTCTTGCATTTATTTCATTGTTGCAGCCATACTAAAATGCTACAACTTAACCATTCTCCCTGAATGTGGAGTGTGTGTTCAAAACGGAATAATTAATAGACTAATTGTTTGGAAGTAAGAGGGATAGTTGAGACATAATAGTTCTGTCCTAATTTCTACCTATTGGAAACTGGTCACAGATAAGCAAATTCTTAGGGTTCCAATTCATATGCTAAAGAAGAAGGAAAAATACATACAGAAGTATATATTTGCTCTAAGTTTCCAGAGAAGACATGCTTTAGAATTAGATAGAGGATGCAAAAAAACCTAATCTGCTTAATTGTGTGCGTAATTATATTTTTAAAAAATTACTATTTTTTTTTAATATTGTCACAATATGACCAGAATTTCCCTGGGTAGTGATTAAGAGTATGACAGGTTCACCTGTCAGTGACTCGTTGGCCGGCTGTTAGCAAGACACCACTCTTTTAGAAAAAATAGTTTATTATCTTTGTAGCAATCCTTGATTTCCGTAGTAGCATCTTTGAAAATCTCGGCTAGTTTGACATGCTAGTTTTCAGCAGAGTAGTTTTGCCGTTTTCAATCAGGAATTAGATATGGATTGCTTTAAACACTGAAGATCATACTTCTTTCCAAAGAGACCTTCGTACTATATTAATTTCTTGACTTTGCAAAGGCGGGGGGTGGGGGGAAGCAGAAATAATCTCTCCTCAATCTGAATTTTTCTCCTGCTCAGACCAAAGGGTTAAATCCACAAGAGGGAGTTAGACTTGGAGACAGACAAGCTATTCACACTCCCCAAAAATCAGTAATAATTGAGGTCCATCAACTATACTATATATCAAAGGTAATGGAAACTCTGAACTCTCTATGTAATCGGTGGCAATAGGTAGGCACCTCACCAGACAGTGATTTAGAGCAGGGGCCTCATTAGGTCTTTCTCTCCATTAGCCACACAGGGAACAATGCTAGTTCCTTCTATTGGATACCCTGCTGCGAACCCTCAAGCAGTCACCTATTTCCCTTATGCAGTGTAAGGGGAGAGTTATGTCAGAGAACATGATTTAGTTGTACGCTGGGCCAGGTACTGTCTGGAAGTGCCAATGGAATTTCCTAGATGCCTCTCTGCACTCTGCATTCATAGCAGTGAAACAGCTCCTTTGGTTAGAAATCAAAGCAAATTTTTCAAAAAAGGGAATTTGGCAGCTTCTTTAGGCTGCTGTAGCAATCCAATCAGTGGTGCATCCTTCCCCCGGGAAGTGGAGAAAATTGATCCTAGAGCTTCTAACTGCTGAGAAAGTATGCAGTAGACGAGAAAAGAAGTTGTTCTGAGCTGTTCCTCTTACCAGAATGTTTTTTATTTGCATAACATACTATGTTTTCAACTAGAGCAATGACTATCACCAAGGTCATTTAGATTACCCTGGAATTACCAAATATAATTTTCAAGATATGACTGCTGAACAGAGCCACCTCAAACTTTACGTTTTATAATAGAATTATTTCTGGAATAATTCAGAATAATATCAGAAGGATATTCTGATCTATGGCTGTGATCTTGCCATGAATTGTGGCAGGATCTTTTGAGATTATAAATTTAATTTTGGCTTGTTGGAAGTGAATCTGTGTCTTAATATTGTCGTTAATAAGTTATGTTCTTAAATATTCAGTATCCATCTACTTTTTTTTTTAATTGAAATGTTTTACTAGGAGATTCCTCTTCTTTTCTCCATCAGAGTACCTAGTAACCCAGTGAAAATGACAGTTCCTTTGGTGACACCAGATCAAGAGTCCATATGTTGCTTCAAATCATTTGGAATGCTTTGAACCTAGATATATTTCTTCTTGTGTGACTATTTTAAGCCAGCAGGAGAAAGACTTGCAGAGACTGCTCCAAGCAAGACTACACTCCTCAGCATGTTTTTGTTTCAGTTGACCATATAAACATGGTCAAGAGATGCTACATCTCTTGGAGCACACTCCAAAAGCAAAATATGTAGCGATAGTTAAACAATTCCATCTACATATGAAGTATAAGGAAACTGGTATCAAGTCTTGATTTGTGAGCACGTTCTATTGAGATAATTGGCTACAGCAGAAATGTACCTTCCTAGGAGAAGACTTGTCTGAAGGATTAGAATATCTCCTCAGCAAGTTCACTGATGATGTGTCTTGGTTTGAAAGACAGGTGTCTGCCAAGAGAGGTTGAACCCTCCCCCAGGACAGAGAATGTGATTTCCTTTCCTCCCTCCCTCCGAATTATTCAATTTCGTAAATCAAGGGCTTTCAGGCAAAGGTATGGGAAAAAAGGAATATCAGTTCTTTACTAGTATCTATAAACAAGCAATAACAATAATAGCAACCAGAACTAGAACCAGAAAACCAATAGCAGATGGCTTGTGAGCTACTAAGCCTTTGCCCGTGTGGTGTAATCACGGTTGCAAGCAGCAGGGGCGCTGTTGAGCTCCCGGCCGGGCAGGGCAGGTGCAATGACTCCCGAGCGGCTGCAGGTGGCGCTGTTGAGCTCCCGGCCGGGCAGGGCAGGCGCGATGACTCCCGAGCGGCTGCAGGTGGCGCTGTGGCGCAGGGTCAGGTCAGGTAGTGGCAGCCGATAATGGCGGAGAGATGAGCAAGCAGGCAGCAAAGCAGCTCGGAGCGGCGAGCGGAGCGGCGGGTCAGGAGTTGGCCCTCTCCCCAGCCAGCCAGCCAGCGAGGATTTTCTGCAGTCACAGCAGACGCCGCGGTCTCGTGCGGCAGAGGGCGGGGGCAGGCAGCAGGGGCCGCGGGACTCTCCTGGCAGCGGCTGCGAGGAAACGCAGCCTGGGGAAACGTGCCCTTTCCCGTGGGGAGAAAAGGTTGAATCCAAGCTCACCCAGTCAGGAGAAGAGAAAACAGGGCACAGTTGGATTCCCTCTGGTCCAGCCGAAAAGCAAAGAGCAGCCTCTCCTCTCAGCGTCCGAACCACGAGAGAGCAAAACTCCCGTTTCCAGGGCCGGGTGTTCCCTTACCCTGCCTCGCCCAAGCCCACCTTTGTCTTTTGATTACTCTAAACATCTAACTATTTGTTGCTTAGTAACGGGAATGGGAAGAAATTCTCAACCCCCAACATGATGCAAAGCTGGGAGTTAAGTGAGGGGTTTTCTTTGTATTTGAAAGCAAAACTGGAGAAAAAGAAAGATCCTAAAATATATAAATTTGTTCAGAAATGCTCAGTGTAGTGCACAAATGATGCATTTCAAATGTCTTTCCTGAATGCTTCTTGTCAAAATATTATACCCAAAGGAGAAAAGATCTTTTGCAGTTCTTAAATTATAGATTGATATTGGAGTGGAATTGACTTAGACCCTACTTAAATTCAGAAATAAAATGTTTGTAAAATAACTGGGAAAAAAAAAGTTATTTTATAAGTTTTTACTGAAAACTATAACTCCTTAAAGGTTCTTATTCCCTTCCCAGATACATACTCTTGTTGCTTTTAGATACTCGAATCCATCAGTGTAGATGCCTCTCTACCCATTCAGAATGGCATAATCTAATTTACAGTCATAGTTTGACTCCATTTGAAGAAACAATATGATAGCAATGTGCAACTGCGTCGGGGTAAGGACACCAGATCTTACTGACGCTGGATATTCATGGGATAAGTACAGACAACCTTCCTGGCAACGTATCAACATTGCTCATAACTTCACTGCATCTCAAGGCACAGTTCAGGGCCAGTAGTTTTCCTTTTTTGTTGATGGATATTGGCTCCTCCCAAATTAAGCAGAAGTTACTACATTTGTCTGGAGGAGAAAACATTTAAAACTTGTAGTAGTTCGTTCAAACAGTAAAGTCTTGAAGATCTTTAAGATAAAGTATCCAGCAGTGCCTCTAGGCTATCTACATGCTAAAACAGATGAAAGGAGAAAATTGGTACCTGGAGAGAGGCAGAAACATTCTTTGCAGCCTTCTTGCCTATACTGCATTTATATGTGCACTGCTCTGAAGTGTATTCACATACAATGGATGTTTTTTTACTTTTAAGATTAACACCTCAAGGAAAAATAAAAGGAATTAGGAGAATATGATCTTGATGAAGAATTTACCATCTTTTCTTCAACTTTAAACCTTGTACTTTAATGCTGTACTGCAAAATATTAGGATAGTATTTGTTCAAAAGCATAGCTAGTATTAGAAGATTCATGAAGCTCTAATAACAGAACAAAATAATTGATATTTGCTGGGCAAAACAAGATAAGGGTGTCCTGGTTCTGACCAGGACAGGGTTGATTTTTGCAGTAGCTGGGAGGGGGCATGGCTAGGACCCAGAGGTCATTCTGTACCACCTCACGTCATTGCCAGGGGTGGGGGAAAAGGACTCTTCTAAGGAGAAGGGTTCCTTCTGCTCGAGTAAGTGGGATGCCAGTCCCAAGGCGGAGGGAGCGGCTGGGTGGCGCTGGTCCCGAGCCAGAGGGAGTGGCGAGGTGACATGGCTGCGGTCAGGTTGAGAGCCATGGTGAGCATTTTTTGCATATGAATCACTTTCACTTTTGTACACTTTCCTTTTAATATTGTTGCTGTTACTGTTTGTTTCCTTATCTCATTGCTGTTTCCAGTAAATTGCGCTCATCTCAAGCCATGCATGATCTTTGACTTTTGTGCCTCCAGTTCTCCTCTCCAGCTCTCTGCAGAGTGGGAGGAGAGGGAGAGGGGAAGTGAGGGAGTGGCACATGGTTTGGAGTGTCTCAGTGAAAGCATTAAATAAGGGGATATCATTCTTAAACCAAGACAGAGGGCCATAGCAAAAATGTTGCTGTGTCCTAGCAGATGCAATGAGATTTTACTTCTTTTGTGACACAAATAGTATGATTCCTAGTACCTTGCTGAATGCCTTTATCACATGCATGTGTACATGCAGCACTCCATTTTAATTAGCCTGAAGATTCAAGGCTTAGAAGGAATAGCAGGGGTCTCTAATTATCTTCACAAACTAGTGATCTGCCCAGAAAATGAGGAATGAATAAGCATTAAACAGTCAGAGGCCAGTACTTAATCACAGAGAGATTCAGAAAGAATGGAAGATAGAGAAATGCAATTTTTACTGACTTGGTAGGGCCCTGAAAATTACTAAAAATAATCCTTCTTTAGTAACACACACCAATTCTAGATATAGAGATTTATGATTTATTCTTATCAGTAATGTTTGACTAGATACTTTAGAATTTTTTTCTCATATCTGTGCCATATTTCTGATACTTTTATTTCACATGTGTCTATTTAGGCACCAGTAGCCTTTCTTGAAGGACTCTTGTGAAAATAATGTTTTCCAAGCATTGTTTGTAATTTTTCCATCCAAGTTCCAAGGAAATAAAGACTATTCTTTCCTTCCTTTGAAAAAAAATATGACATTGGAATTTAAATCATTGCTATTCACAAAATGGCCCTGACAAAAAAGGCTGAGGATTATCTCTTTAGCAACTTTTGAATCAAAGCTGCATTATTGATATGAAGCTAAAAAGGCTTTGCAGTTCTTTATATAATTAAAAGCAACTGTTATTATGGAAATTTTTCAGAACAGCTGTTGTACTGGAAGAAAGGTTACACTCTTCTCTATCAGTAATCCCTTTAAATCTCTGACATGATTCATTGCTCCTCAGACAATGCCAGTAAATTAAACAAAACTGTATGTCTTCCATACATATATTTATTACTTGCAACCCTATCAGCAAGAAATAATGCAAAACAGAACTCAAATTGGCTAATGAAAGTAATGTGAATGTCCCATTTTTATGAACTTTATTTCTATTTTTGTCTTCCAAAGTACTCATTTTATCCAAAAGTGATGTCCAGCTTCCTGACTGTCCCAAAGAGCTTAAAATCACTACTTTATTCTTGAGCCTTAGTCAAGGGTAACAATTTGGAAGGAAAGGATAGATCTTGCTGAGTTTGGTAAAGGCTAGAGACAGTTTTGATGTAGGATAAAAAGCTTTAGCTCTTTATGAATTTCTGCCTGTCCTTGTGGAGATTCGAAAAAGATTTTTCCTCCTGGTTGGAAGGAAGCAGCATATCATTACTGCAGCTGAGGTTTTCATTTCATTCCTGGCTTTCAAGCCAGGAAAGCAGAGAAGGACCAGACAAGATTTTTTCTTTTTTTTTTTTTTTCTTTTTTTTTTTCTCGAGGGGTTAGAAGGAAGCAAAAAAAGAAAACAAATGTAGGCCTCAGAGTAGAATTGGTAAATGACTTGCTGGGTTTCAGAGTGAATAGATGTAGTGTATTTAGTGTATTTTGTATATGTGAGGATACAAAACAGCGTGTTTTGTAGGCGTGAGGACAGTCAGAAACAAAGAAGCCTGGGCTTGTACAAGAGCGAGAAGATGCTTCTTTTTCAAAGTCGAGCTCCGGGGGTGGAATAATCTCATGCAACAAGTTCTGGCCGAGGCTTTGTGCAGTGGCGAAGTGGCGCGGCTGCCCGGGGCTGCGGGCGGCCCGGGGCTGCGGGCGGCACGGCACGGGGCTGCGGGCGGACACGGCGCTGCGGGCGGCAGGGGGCTGCGGGCGGCCCGAGGACACTTCAACGCGAGCAGGCAGCGCGCCCTTGTGGCCATGCGGGAGAACGGCACCCAGGGCTGCGGCTGCCCCTGCGGCAGGGCGGGCGGCGCGCGGCGGGCGCTGAGTTCTGCTCACTTCTGGCACGGGAAACCATGCGTTCTGCTTAGTTACTCACGGGAAACCATGCGTTCTGCTTAGTTACTCACGGGAAACCATGGGTCCTGCTTAGTTATATAACGGGAAGCCGCACCTGGGCTCTGGTGCGTAGCTTTGCATTTCTCAGCACAGGAAGGCATTGACAAACTAAAGCGAGTCCAGCCGAGCTCCACCAATATGTTTAGGAGGCTGGAGAACAAGCTGGATGGCAAGAAGCTGAGAAAGCAGAGTTTGCTTAGGAGAAGAGAAAGCAGAGCTTTCTACACTTCTCTGATTTCTGTCTTCACCTGCTTAAGAAAAAGGAAAGTTGTTAAGGATGCAAAGGCTCTTCTCAGGGGCTTACAGCACAAGGACTATAGGCAATGTAATATATTCAGGAAAGGAAATTTTTTCTATATAAAAAAATCAGAAATTCCTGAAAATAGGTTAAGAACAGGAGTAGGTTGTCCAGGGTGCATGTGAAATTTTCACCCCAAGTACTCCTGGGGTAAAACCCTATGGAACCTGATCTCACTTTGAATATTGCCTTGCTTTGAGTGGGACTAGCTGAGCAGAGGTTTCTTCCAAGCTGCTTATTTCCTGTGAGTCTAAGATCTACACTCTTCATCAGCCAGACTGCTCTTGCTGTAGTTTTGAATTCTGTGTGGAATTCTTTGTTACTTTAACAAAATCCAAATGGTGTTGTGCGCATGCTGCCAACTCAGACTTTATTTTTTCCCCTTCTGATAATGAAATACTGTATCTAAGAGCTGATGGCAGAGGACTGTCAAAAAGGTTTGCTGATTAAACTGCTACAGCAGTAAGAGGTGTGCAGAAAAGTTTCTCATGCTTTGAGAAGTGGGTAGAAGTTTGATTTGGCAACAAGGTTATTTGGCAGAGTATAACCTGATAGAACCTGAGGAGGAAGAAGTTTGACAGGAGTACAGGAAAGTTCAAAAAGGACAAAACATTGCTTTAGGATGCACTTTTCCAGTGTAAGGGTTGGCAACACTGTAATACTATGAATGATTTATTCCTTTTGCCTTCAGGTATTTTGAACTCTCTCTACTATATTTCAACCTTTGGCTTTAGTTCCCTCATGCAGATTTATGGTGATAATGGTGAGATTTTTGTAATAGTGGGAAACTTCCACTATGGCTTCCACTATAGAGGTTATATAAACTGTTTCTACAAAGAGAATAAAAATCGTTGAAAATCACAATGACCGCTAAATGTCTTACTTTTTAATAATTTTTTCAAAGGGGGAAAGACCTTGCTTTGACCATCTGTATTCTGATTTGCCAGTAAGGAAAACTACAGCAGGACATTCAACCACTAAAAAACAATCAGGGATACCACGTAAGTAACAATATTACCTAGATCATTATCTGGGCTGTAAAATTATCCTGAGAATTCTTCATCTGTAGAAGTCTGCATACAAAGTAATTTAAATACAGTTCAGCTTCTGCTAAATAGATTTTGCCATCAGAGATTCAGAGGAAGCTGACTTTCAGCTTAATATGCTTTGGTTTGGGAGCACTTTAAGAAAAATAGGTTGCTTTCTTTTTGGAGTTGATGGTTTTGAGTCTTCTTCATTTTTTTTTTTTAACCTGGGAGTTTGTATCTCTCTGTCTCCATTAATTCAGTATGTCCTCTTTTTAAAAAGTAGAAATGTGCTTCTATGATGAACATTTGCAGTGATCTCATTGCTGAACTGTCTCTCAGGTGTCAGGAGCCAAAAAGTTTAGAGCTCTTCTCTATAACCTTGTCAACACTCTTCATTTTCTGGCTTGCAGCAAGAAGCAAATAAAGACAGTGAAGTTTTCCTGTAATTGGTGTAATACGTTCCCTGTGGATAACATAGCCAAGGAGGTGGGAAGCATTCTTTTACATCAGCTATATCATCCAAGCAATCTCCAAAGAGTATGATGAATTATGTTGTGAGGAGAAATGTCTGCCAAGGCACCCTGGGACTAGTGTTAGAACTGGTCTTATTTAACATCTTCATTAATGATCTGGAAGAGGCAGTAAACAGACCGTTAATTGAATTGGCAGATATTACACAGAAATAACTCTAGGAACCTAGCTAGACTAGAAATAAAAGCAGACTGAAAACAAAGACAAGTATTAAGAAGATAAGAGTAATTTGTGAAAATTATTTCTCTTTCTGCAGCCACCTTTGGGGTATTTATGCATTGTGATTACATAGACTTGTATGAGCCACACATCAAAACACTGTTTATATTGCAAGTAAACATCTGCTTGAGAGACGTAATATAAGATACAAGGTTTCCTTCTTTTTAGCAGGGATAAGGGGGTAAGGTGGTAGAAACAATGTGGTTTTTTACTTGAGCAAAAGAGCACACTGCAGTACTCTTCAGAGACAAAGTCTACCCTTCACACTTAGTTGTCAGTATCAGTATACCTTTATTATTTTAATTTTTGACCAATTCTAAACTATTGAACTGAAAAGAGCTGACTAGCATTTGATAGACCCTCTACTAGCATTTGATAGACCCTCTACAGACACCCCAACTTGATACTAGTAGGTACTTTTTCAGGTGGATTAATTTACTTCATTTTTTTATGAGTTGCTTTTAATCAACAGTGCATATGGTCTAATAGTGCCACAAAACTTATTTGATGATAAGATTTTTAGAAACAGTGGTGTATTGTTCAATTAATTATCCTTAAATTCCTCACTGAAATAATGTTGTATCAGCAGTTTCATGATTTTGATAGGGTTCCATATCAATCTGTCCATGCTGCAATCACCACTATATTTCCTGTTTAAAATTTGTTTTTGAAAGAAAAATGAAACTCATTATTTGTTTTATGCCAATTTTATACAAGGTCTTGTAAAGTACGCAAAAGAACAGCTATAATCACCAGCTCTAAAAATCAGGCACATACAAACAACACAGAATAAAAATCTGCTTCATTTTTCAGAAGCTGTGAATGTACCTCACATATAATGTTATGTGTGCACTGTGTATAGGTAAGGCGTACTCCCTGTCCCTGTCAGTGAGACAGAGATGTCTAGACTGCAGTAATGTGGGCTGTATGCATTTTCCTTGGAAAAATCAGTTGTTTCTGTAAATCATGAATAAATCCACACAGCATGTGTTAAGTTGGAAATAAGCAGCCTATCTGTAGACACAATATTGCAGTTCTTGTGGTGCTTGGAACTCTGCTTTAGTCCTGCATGCAAGCACAGGAAGCAGGCTCCTGATCCAGCAGCGCTCTCAGGAGGAAGCTGGCAATATAGCAGAATCTGAATAAGTCAAAAACTAGAAAAGCATTACTGCAAGTGCATCTGTCAGACTGGGGGATGCAGGAGAAAATGAGGTGATGACAGGTTCGGCAGAAAGAGAAATAGCATAATATGAAGTGAGTTAATGATGCCAGCAATTTTTAGCAGTTGAGAAAGTAAGGGCTGCACAGGCAAGGTGGCACTCTATGATTTATGTGCAAGAGGTAGGCAAGGTGATATTTTTTGAAGTGTATGTTTTAAGCTGCTAGGCTGAGTTCAGATGTTCAATTTCAGTGTTGCCCAGGATATATAATTGTAAAAACAATTTTGATGGAATTATCCAGTTATTCACTGATTTGCTGTCTCTTGAGCTCCCGAATAAATGAGATTACTTACTATAAAGAAATATTTATTGATAATCGGGGGTTTGGTTTTTTATGCCACATCTATGCTGAAAAATTCGATTTCAATTGAATTATTACTCCTGAATCACCTACGAAAAGTAACAAAAATCTTTAATTGAATTACAAATATCTACTATAAAGATTTTATTTCTATTTAAGAAATCATTTGTCTTGGCCCAAGATGCCTGTTACTTTCATCCCACTCATAAGAAACTATAACATGGGCTGTATAACAAAAATAAATCATGCCATTCCAGGTACCTGAGTTATTATTCATACTAACAGGATAAATATTAAAGGAAATGAAAAGCAATAGAGCACTTAAATTAAGCAGTGTTACTTTCCTTATGAAAATCAGTGAAATTTGGGGAGGTATAAAATTCTCAAAAAGCAACAGCATAATCCTAAAAATTTCTAATAATATGAAAAATCAAAGGACCTCTCACATTTCCTTGGCAAGAATTTCATTGTCTGTTTGCTACAGCTTGTTTCAAGGTATTGTGTTTGTAAAAATGAGTGTGCTTCACTGTTCACTGGTGTTATATGCAATGCATATTTGGTGAGCTGAGCAAGTTATTTTAGGAAATAAGTGTATGTTATAGATATAAAAATATTATTATTGTGGCCTAGGTTTGAAGATTTCTATAAAGTAAAGAAGATGAAACAAATTGAATGGGTTATTGTGCTCAAACAGTGTTCATTTGACCCTGCATATTTCCAGGCTTGTTTAGTATCTCAAACTTATTTCTTGTTAATTGCAGTCAGGGTATAAGCTGCTAAAGCTTTTTCTTTAGGTGATGACTTCCAACTCTAGAATGAGTTTGATATCTCTACTTGATATGTTTAATTATGAAACTTCCAGATAAAGAAAGAGGCTATCCAGATGGAATATTATTCAGCACATTGTATGTTAGAGACATTTAAAAATAATAAATAAGAGCTGTCAAAGGAAGCTTGTTGAACTAAGTCTGCAGTAAATAATAATAAATAATCCTGGAGGATAGCAGTTGAAATTTTAGAGAAGTAAGCATGTGGTCGTGTCAGCTTGTAGTACAGTAGTCACTAGTCACTGTGAGGATAGTAGCTTTAAAATGGCAAAGGAAATGAGATGTGTATTCATCAGTGTATGACTGATGTGCTGACAGGATCCTAATTATGTCATGAGCACAACAATGCTGTAATACAACTTCACCATAAGGGACTTAAAGCCATAATATATTTTCTCAGCTGTTGTGTGGACTGAAAAACCTATTGCAAGGATTTGGTTTTTATGGGACTGCTGAAGAAGTGTTGATCATTGAATCAAGTCATGAATTCTCAAGATCATAGTGATCAGAGAGGGATAAGTATCTGATGTGAGAAACATCTGTTAAAGAATTTCTCCTGAGTCTCACCAGTAGTTGGCAAGTCTCATTGCTGTAGCACTGTTTTCATTATAGCTGTCTCCATAAAATGGCATAATATGTTTTGTCTGGTCTTTTCTGGCTTCTCAGTGCAAACTAGTAGCAGGCATTTTAATTCCAGGTTCTTGTTAAAAGTTGTAACAATATATTGCAAAAAATAATATAGTGCTTTTTATCTGCATAGTCCTATATTGAAAATTTCAATTTCTGTGCTAATAGAAATCACTAAGAATGAAAATAGCCTATATCTAATCTACAAATGATGCATCTAGCTCTGTTTAGACCTAGTTTTAAAATGAAGAAATTACTTTGTCCTTTGCTGTGTTAGCCTAAAAGTATATGTACCATTACATGTACCTCCTTTTCTTGATTCTGTACACAGAAAAGACAGGTTTCCCAGTGAGGATCTGTTGAGAAGCTGATGATCACACCTACACTAATGTTAGAAGAGCAAACTACGTAAGTAAAATAGGCTAGCCTGTTGTAGGAATTGGTTTGCCAAACCAAGTAAGTATTCTATTTACCTGTTATTTTAAAGGAATCAGTATTGGCTAGCATCAAATACTCCAGCAAAGTTGAAACAAATTGCACAGGGGTGGCATCCATTTAACAAAAAAAATCAAAAGAAAGATTTTTCAGTTAGGCTGAGGCTGAAACGAACTTTTTACATTGTCTGATATCTCTTTACAAGTGTCAATGCTAGAATATTCAAGACTTAAGAGCTGTAACACATCTCGTTTTTTTTGTGGTGACTTTGACATCACTATACATTTAGGTACATTTAGGTAATTTTAAGATGATCTACAGTTTTCTACACAAATCTCAGGGATAAAGGAGATTCTTTTTACAGCACAGCCTGCAGAACATACCCTCCCAATTAGCAGTGCTTGGGCTGCACCAATCTGCTTGATGAGGGCTGGGCACACACACTTAACTTTCTTTAAAATGGACTATGCATTTTCATCAAACTAAAGGAAAAGGTTCCTGTGCATATGCTAGTGGAAAAAAATATTTTGCTAATGGACAAAATATTTAGCTATTCTACTTTTATTTCATCCAATTTGAGCAATGTTTGAAGAAAATACTATTTTGATGTTTAGAACAGTTGTGTATTCCAGACCATGTATCACAACGTTAATTTTGATGTCAAAGACACCACTTTATCTTATCCATTCACTATTTGCAAATCTCCACCAGACTACTATACACAGCAGAACTTACTGGAAAAAGTCCAAGATGTACCCATTTTTCTCAGAAAAGTGATAGGGTTGAAGGGAGGGGGAGATCTTAACTAAGAGATGCAAGTAAAAGTTCAGGTCCTCAGAATCTGAGTTGAGGTGCACGGTCTGTTTTGCGTAACAGTTGTAATAACAGTGATGTTTGAAAAAAGGGATATAGTTTTATTTCACTTTCATTTCCTGCCTTTTTTGCTTTGTCAAAACATCTGATATGTCTAGCAGTACTCTAATTGCTTTACATCTATGAAAATATGTTTTAATATTCTGTCTAGTGTAACAATATTCACTAAATACATGCTTTTTCTGTCTGCTGATATCACATCATTGTTACCTTGTAGTGGGGAGTTCAACACATTAATTATGTACTTCATAAAAATATTCTCTTTTAACTTCATGCCTTGAATGAATCCTTAGATTATAAAAGAGGGTAAAGATGTGTTCACATTTACCTCTTCACATTCAACTTATATTCACTGCTTTTAAGAACTTATAAGCAATAGGAAAGAATTTAATCTAGAACTGACAGATTTCAGAAAAATTAATTTAAAATACAAGCTTGTGTATACATTCTCGTTTTCCCCACAGCTTATCATACTTTAGGAGCACAACTAGACCTCCAGTTTACCTGGCTGTATGTAGCTCTCTGATAGTTCCTCTTCTTTTATCCCTGATCTCTACTGGTCACCATCCTCCATTTCTCAGATTTTTTTTTAATGCATTAGACTTAAGCAAACACATACTGTATATGGAGTATCATCATCTTTATTTGCATGTTGTCTCATCTCTAACAGTCTGTTTCATTGGAATTACTTTAATCTGATTTTTGCTTCTCTCAGAAACAAGCCTATATTGAACATACCCAGCATCTTAATACAAAAAACAATTACCAGTGCTTATTTTACTTGTTAACAACTGTGCTAAAATCAGTATTCCTAAGGTAGTGAATAGTACCTTCACATCTAACATACAAGGTTTTGTTGCTCCTACAAGTAAGTTATAACTGCAAGATCATTGATGCATACAATGGACCTGGCAAATAAAAGTAGTTGTCTGTGTGTAGTCATGCCTGAATTCTTATAGGTAGTAAGATTACTTAGCTAAGCACTCACACATTTTGTGTGGTGCCAGATGAACAAGTGGAAAAGGATTGGTGTAAACATGGGAACACTAAATGTACCATTAAAGACATATCAACTGCTGTGAACTATCTGAAGAATTTCTTCCAAATCTGAGTTTAAAAAACTCTGGTAGATGAAACGAGTGATGAGGATGTAGAAATTATCTATGTTATAAAATATGACAAAAACTTAAAAAAAATGAAAAAAAAAGAGGCAGACAGATGGTGGCAGGTGTCATCTTTGGATCCAGGGTACTTTTATAGTCATCTGACTCATGAATTTCTCTGATTTATTACTATCAAAGAGAGGATGAAACAGCTTAGCTTCAAGGCAATGCTGAAGCCCTTTACATCTAACTCCAAGCACCTGGCTCACTTCAGAAAGAAAAGCTACTCATCTGTCAGTCTCCAGCTTGAAACTGGCAGTTTCCATGCACTGTTTGCCAGGTACAATTACATCAGTTGGCACAAGACATTAGACTCCCTGTTAAACCATCACAGAACTAAGTTCCCTAGTTTTAAGAGTTATTACTTTGAGTTCTGTTAGGTGCTGAGTTTTCTGATAAGTTGTTATCAAAGAAATTGATAACAAAGGTTATAATAATGAGGTTGCAGTCTTCTAGAATCCATCAAAATCCATAGCAGATCTTCCTTAAGACAATTATTACTTGTTCAGTCTGAATTTAAATTATGCCATACATTCATCGGTGGATTCCTAGGTCATACAGAGATGCATTGAGACAGGTAGTGCTAAAAAAAAACAGGAAAGCTTTTCTAGTTAGATGAGTTAGAAAACAACAAAGGGCAAAGGTTTTACTGAATGCCACTTTACTATACATTAGAGCAAACCAGAAGTACATACATGGGCAGTTACTACATCTCCATAAAGAAACCATGTCTCAGGTGAGGTGTAGTAGTTAACAGCTGAGAATTAGCTATCTTCAGCTGAGCTCTAGCAGAATATTCACAAATTATTAGCTTTTCTGAAATTACTCTGAGAAAGGAGAATTGTTTATAATGTACAGCATTACCTAACGTGTTTAAAATAAATGCTTCCATTTGTTGTCCACAGAGTACTTAATGCAGTATAGATAGACTCTTAAAATTAGCTTAGAAAATGAAAAAAGGGATCAAATACATTGTTTGCAATAAATAGATCCCAAACATACCTCCTTTGACTTTATTAGGCATACACTAGGGAAGAATTTAGTTCGCACTTACTCTGGTTAATACTAACCTCCAGTTGCTGATGCCATTATTAAGTTAATTGTTTGGATCATCAATCTGTGTCAACAAAGCTTTCAGAGTGCTTGATGAGATATCAAGCATCAAGCTGCGATGCATTAAAAAATGATGAATTTACATCCAGGTAAAACAATGCCCTTCAGCTATAATAATGAATCACTACTTTGTTTACAAATGGGTATTCATCATGAGACATGGCAAGCACAGACAGTTTTGAAGGGGAAAGGCATTAGCACAGTAAATGATCTTTGCAACTAAAGCTGAATACATAGCAAAGTGAAAAAGGAGGGCATGTCAAATTATCTTTTCAGAAAGGAATTATGAATGCAAATTCACACTGGTGTTGCCTGACTCACATTAAATATTAACAAAAGATACAGTTCAGTATTAAAATGTCCTTTATCAGAAGAGATAAATCAACACAATAGACTTCTTCCAAAAGTTTCATTATTGAATAGAAGTTCTCAGCATACAGTTTTAGATCCTAGAGTAAATTGTTATTCTTTTACTCAAAATTAAAAGCTACTTCTTCTAACAGGCAGCAGGTGCCAGTGGTCTACCTCCCACCATTCTGGCAGCTAAGGAAGATTCAGCTATGTTGGCTGTCCCTTCTCATGCTGCTTCTGCCATTGGTTAGGAAGATTGATATTATTTTGCTGGGCCTGTCAGCCCAAATAACTGTGTGATCACATCAAAAGTAAATTTAATGTAATTAATCTCACAAAAGCAGTGAAGGTACTAGTGCGCAGGCTCAGGAAGCCAGAAAACGTGCAAAGAATTGCCAGAGGTCTGATACTGTGATTTCCAGCAAATTACTAAAACTGGGAAGATTCTATTATCAAAAGTATGCTTGCCTTTCCCATAATCAAAACCAGATCATGCATTACATATATATTTGAAATTTAATTTATTGGTGTTACAACTTCAGAGTCATTAGTACCTTCCGTGCCGTAGAGCAGTGCCTTCCATGCCATAAAGGCTCAATTCTTATGACACATTTCTTATTGTACAGAAACCCCCCTCCATTGGTATTTTACAGTAGGTTATTCAGATGAGCAGTACCAACATCCAGTGCTGGGGACATGTCAACACAAAGAGTTCCACAAAGCCGGATTATAAATTAGAGACACATTAATACCCCAGCAGTAAACTCCTGCTGTGAAGATCTGAATAAGTTTGTTAATTCTAGAAGCACCAAGCCTATTAGAATGTTCTTTGGGAGAGGAACATACTGTACAAAATACAACCATGGCAGAATTCTTAATCATAGTATTCAGGCTGGTTACCATCATTCTACCATCATAAATTGTAAGACTCCTGAAGCATCTTTCTTAGGCTGGCCTGTGTCTGAAAATTCTTAGAGTAGTCTTGGTTGATTTCTTCAGCAATTAGGTTGCAATTGTCTCAACAGCATAGTTTGACAAGAAAAGAGTGCTCTGGTCAAAGTGTCACATTCTGATGGAATTTTTGACAGACAGGCAATAAGTATTTCTGCCAGATAAGAAGTGATTCTGAAGTTAAAGAAAATTTGTTCTTTCCTCAGGGTATGAGAAAAGAATTTGTGAAGTCAGTGTGCTACCAGCACTCATTGTTTTCCTTTCTTTGTGCAAAATACTTGTCAGCCTAGCCACTGAGGAGAAGAGGAGGAAACCTCAAAATAAACAGAAAGACTTTCATGCTGGTAACATCTTAGTTATTTTTATCATTAATAATATCGGTCCCAGAGCACATTAAATTTAAAATAAAACTGACACAAACTTCAGGACATAAAGTGATTTTCCAACTTAGATTTTAAATATGCTTGCAAATATTTTGTTTCTGAAAGGAAAATATGAGCAAGGGATGGCTTTTTCTTATTATAGAAAGTGCAGTGACATTCAGAATCATTTCATACAGCTTCAAGGCAGTAAGTAATATCTACAGCAACTATATGTTAACAGTGCTCACTACCATCATGCATTATTGATTCTTTTTCATGAAGAAAGGCATTTTTTTCCCCTTGGTTGCAGGGCTGTCTGCCAAAGTTCTGTGAAAAATTACAAATAGCTCTAAGAATTGTTTATATAAGGCAGAAGAATACTTGCAAAGATCGGCTGGAAATGTTGCAACAATTCCCATTTCTACATTACATGACTTAAAAATCACCTTTGTGTTCAGAATTTTAATTTACAAACACTAATTATTACTGTTCATTTGGCTGAAGCAATTACTGTTTTTCTGCCTGATATTCATTCTCTTGGAGATTATTGCTTCTGTAGCAGGAGTAACCGCAAATGAAACTAGTTCTGAATAACTGTCATTTACTACACAGGGTATGAAAGTAACCCTAAATAGCGTCAATATAATTTGTTATGGTGATCTGGGTGAGGTAGTGAACCATCTGTGGTGGTTAAGAAGTTGTTCCTGCTGTGGAAGCAGAAGCTGTGGAAGCAGAAGCTTTCAACAAAGAGGTAGGGGAAATAGCTGAGAATGGTAAATTCTACTGTTATCTGACTGTAGCAATAAAAATAAGCTTCCTCAGATGTTTCTTGCTGTTTCTTATTAGTTCTTATTATCCCTTTCAAGCAGAAGTGTTCATGTTCTTCATCTGAAATTCCAGCCTTGTACCTTCCTAACAACTCATGTAGTATAAAAATCTCACACATTTTAACCTGTAATTATTGTCTATTTCTATCGGGGGAAAGAAATATAGTTTAGTCTACTGCTCAGAACTCTGATTCTTTTGAATAATTTTGTCGATTTGTAATATGCATCATTCACATTCATGGTATATTGTAGAATACAACTCAGTACAACAAAGTAATGTATCCAGAATTACACAGAGGGAGCTCTTGCTTTGTTTTTCCAACGCAGTAATGCAATATTTCTTGGCAATGACACATTTTTGTTGTTCGTTATAGGCTAAAGCAGCAGCACCCAAGATACTATGCCATTTGCTGACTTTCTCATTTTTCTTATCTAGAATAATTAATTTTCTTTAAAATGCAGTGTTTTCATCTGCTCCTTGTGTCATATAAAGATGTTAAAAGAATAAATTCTGCGTGAAATTGATGCTTCTTGATCCTCCATTGCTCAAAGAAGAAATATATCATGCTGCGATGTGTAAAATATGAACAGGAGCCCTACAAAATTGTCTGTAGAAGAATTAATACTTGTCATGAACCTTGTGCAGTTTGGTGTCTCCCTTTATCTTGGATTTATAACTATGTATTTGGTTCCCATCATTGTTAACCTGGTATTTAATCTGCAGTTGCAGTTCAAAACCTTTCATCTGTTCAATGTGCTTGTTGTGTTTCAATTTTCCTTTTCCTGGAGTTGTTTGCTTTTCAGAGAAGGTTTGAAGTTCAGCTGCTAAACAAATGCTAGAAGGAATAAGGTTTCCTCCTCTGTTACTTATATGGAAAGCTTTGTGGGGTTTTTTTGTCTTTTTTTTCTTTTTTGTTTTGTTTTGTTTGTTTGTTTGAGGTTTTTGTTTTGTTTTGTTTTGTTTTTGTAGGGAGTCATAGAGTACATGCTTCACAGACCCTTAGGATGGCAACTATAATTCTGTGCAAGGAAAAGAGAAACTTGAACCAGAATTTCATGCTGCATGGACTAACAAAACAAATACTCTTATGGGTGTGAGTTTCTTAAAGTGGCTGACTTAGGTACCAGTTTTCCACATGAGATTGTGTTCACCTTATAGTTGTTTACAATCTGCAAGTGAGACAAGTATTTTTAAAAGCTGTTAGTTACACAGCAGTCCTTTAAGAAAATTACACCTGCCAAATAGAGCATAGCTAGTGAAATGACCTGGTGTAGTATCTATAAGCTTTGACATTCTTTGCAATTCAGTGTGCTATTTTTGCTCAATAAGCTAGAATAGTTACATGAACTGGCAGACTCTCAGTCCTGGAGGACTAAATAAGCTGGCTGCTCAGACTGGATGCTGTAGTAAGTTCTGTTAGCCATGTTTTGAGATGCAGTCGCTCTCATATCACCTTTCTCCCTGTCTGAGTTATTCCAATAAATCTCTAGATCATGAAGGATTTAACATACATCTAGAATAAACTGGGATAATTCAGTAAAGTTGATGAAACTCTTTATAGAGTGAAAGTGTTACAAAATATTTTGAAATAATTTAGAGAGCAAATTTTTTGGCAAGTTAATGATTATAAAACTCCTAGGAAGTTAACTTTACATGTTAACTTTAGTTTAAAATAAAGATGTGCACACTTGCATCTTTAAAATATTTTATGGGTTTTCGAGTAGGTGTTACTGTACTAGACACAATCTGACACTTTAACTGATCCAGCAGCATCAGTAAAACAGAATGAGTGGTAGTAAAATCAGCATTGCTGAAGGTCAAATACTGTTCACTGATTGGCAATAGCTGACAAGACTCCTTTTGATGGTTCTTGTCTGAGAAAATGTCTTTGTGTTTAGGGAACAAGAGCCCAATACTCCTAAGCCATCTAATTTCAGAGTATCCCAGGGTAAGGAGACAAGGTCACTTCATCTAGTCCCTTGGTTGGGGTTTTTTTTTTGTTGTTTTGATTTGGGGGTGTTTTTTTTAGTTTTTTTTTAGGAAGTGCAATATATTGTGGCCCTTGAAAAGTATTTCTTTGGAAGAGAATTTCTGTATTGCCATTTTAAGGTCCTGTTCTTCTTAAGCTCTGAGGAAGGGAGTTTTGGTCTGGAAAACAGTAAAGCATATCTCTAGCTTTAAGTGTGAATAAAATGTTTGTCTCCTGATTCAGATTCCAAGTTCTGCTGCTCTTATGCTCTTACCTAAGGTACAGAAGGATTTTTTTTCCTACTTGGTCTTTGCAGCTGGCCTGCTCTACACCGCTGTGTTCTTAAGCTTTGAAGAGTCCAAGTTAGGGTAGTAGATCCACTTTAAGGCACAGACTGGTGCAGTCTGTCAGGTGATGAAGAGAGCCTGCATGAGACATCTGGCATGCCCTACCTCTGCGGAACATGGGTCACCTTGGGCTGGGGAGAGCAAACACTGGCACGTGTGATGGAGATATTCCATCTGGCCAGTGCCATGAAGACAGGCACAGTGCATTCCACCTAATGAAGACTGTTGTCTCCCAAGATGTAAAAGGGTCCTGGGAGGACAGTATAGATGGCTGCTAATGCAGAGGTACTGCCCTGGCCCAAGATTTGCAGCACTTTTGTATTGAGACACTGGTGGGGTAAGGTAGAGCTCCTTATGTTGCACTGTACAATAAGGGTGTGGAATAGCTGTGTTACAGGAAGGTTGGAACTGGAACAAATACTAGAAGGTCTGCTGTGTGAATGCAGAAAGGACACTTTATGGAGAGGTGCTTATTGGGATACTTACACTGGAATAGCTCACGGGAATGGTGTGGACATAGTCTTTATCATCAACTAAAAGGAAAGATACCAGGGATGCAATTGTAATACATTCTCTATATATCATATTATCTCTGAAAAACATTGTAAGAAAAGCAACATGTACTCTTGGAAAATATGGGATTTATTTTTTGGCAGGTTGAGAAAGTGAAGGCAAAGAGAGTAATACAAAATTAAGTTTCTTGCAATTTTTCTCTTTTTTTGTCTCCGTGAGATTTCCAGTTGGTAAATAGTGGAGCAATACTTCAACCAATGATACAAAATGTCTGGGTTTAGCTGAGTACAAACATGCTGTTCTCCAAATGCAGAGGGTTTGTAGTTTACATTCTGTGATGAATTTGCAGTAAGCTTTTGTATTATTGTGGGCGGAATGATCTGTCCAAAAAACCCAAAAACCACAAAAAAACAACCTTTATCAAAATACCAGTGAAATAACAATTAACTTTAGCCAGTGTATTTTCTAAACTAGAATTCTTTTACTTTGGAAAAAAATCCAACTTTGTCTTTTGATTTGGTTATGTGTAGTAAGGTTATATTCTGTTCTTCATTTCTTGCTAGTGTTTACTGTAAATCGACTTTTCCTGAGTGAAGAATTTTTGTATTGCCATAAAGAAGTAATAGTTTGTAAAGAATAGTACTAATAACAACATTATTCCTGGAGGGTAAAAAAAGTATATTTTCTTGGACTTGAAGATCTAAGAGATCATCTGCCTTAGCCAATTGTCACTGATTTACCTGGTTAAGCAATCAAAAAAGCTGACACTATTTTATAATTATGCACTCCATAGTGTTTGATCCCAGACAAAAGAAAACTCTTATTTTTCTACATACCCCTGCTGATGGCTGTGTCTTGGATATACACATACAGATTTATATGTGTTACAGTGTTTCTGCATTATCGGTGTAAACATTTAAATGCTTGTGTTTACAGTGCCTGTTTCTGAGATAATTACAGTAGCCATTGAGTTATTTGAGTGTATCTTGTCAACCCTGTCTTGATTTAGATTTTGTTCCAACTTTTGAATGTTTCTTGTAGAATTTACTAGTTTGCATAAAGAATAAAACACAAAATGCTGAACTGACATATTTCTGATTATTCTAAGGTATAGCTTTCCTTTTGTATAAATCCCAGTAATTTATACAGAACATTTTGGTAAATGTTCTTATTTGGTGCTTATATACTCAGAGTAGCAAAGCCCAAAAGTTTTGAGACAGAAATTCACACTGGGAGTGGCAAGTGAAATAAGAATAATCCTGGGTCTAGAAAACAATAAAAAAGATTCATCCTAGAGAAATGCCAGTTTTGATGCATAATTTTTAAACGCTATTGATCAAGTTGTGTTACTACTCTGGGTCTTGAAAAGATCACAAGTAACTGATGTCAAATCACACTTTCACAAGAATTCTTGGCACAAAGCAAGCATTTCTTACTACCTTTGTTCAGAATAGCCAATGAATTATGTCATTCAAACTTGTTGCAGATAAGATTGATAATTTGAGCTACTTTTGTATAACTAATAATAACTAGTTAACAAAGTCACACAAAAATATTTGGTTTATATGCTGAATTTAATTTTCATTTATGTGCATTTATTTTACGGTTAGTAAAAAAATTTAAAAACGTATACATAAATCTGAGAAAAAGTAGGCTCATATTCACAAAAGGTATTGCAAAAATAATGTGTTACATACCCAATGCCCTAACACTTACTTATTCAAAACTGAACAATGACTGGAATCTATCCAAACGCAGGCAAATGCTAAATACTGCCAGTATGCTGCCAGTATAAAACCAGTCTCTCTTGCAAATATTCAGTGTCCCAAAGGGAATAGTTACCCGTACATTGCCATCCATAATAGCTACTTTCCCAGGAATAGAGGGGAAGAGAATGTTTGTACAACCAGCTTTGGTAAGTTGAACTGCTTTTTCTTCATATTATATTGTGGTATAATGGCAATCAATGGACCCAGAGAAAGGACTGTGTTGCTAATTGCGGTTTAAGAGGCAGAGGCAGAAGAATCAGTCAGAGAAAGTGTTAACTCTATACTCATCCATTGTGCTACCTTACTTTCTAGTTGGCTTTTATATTGTCCTTTCTGTCCAGCAGTGAATTTCTTCTTTTCCTTTTAATTTTGCTGCAACTTGCAACTCTTTGTCAGCATACTTGGAATATCATTACACAGCTCACTTTGAAGGTGGTCCGTTCGAGCACTAAACTATAAGCCCTTACCACAGCTGTTGAAGAGCCAGGATAGTGTAGGGGAGACAAAGAAGAATAAGAGTCCAGGAAGTCTTAAATTAGGATTTTCCCCATCACAAACAAGGCCTACAAGACAAAAACATACCCACGGTTCTTAGCAGAGGAGGATGTTTCTGATAGCAATCATCTGATTCAGACAAATTCTTAAATAAGGATAAGCAACATAACTCATTAAATAAGTAGTCTTCCCCTTTGACACAAGTTCCACATTCTCTCCAGAGTTTATGACCATGGGAAAGGAAATACAAAAGTTCCTAGACTTTTATGAAGGGCCAGGCAGACAGAATCTGAGCTATTCCAGAGGAGTCTTATCTTCCTCTTCCATGTCACAGTTCTGTCCTCTAGTTCATGAAAAGAAAGAGCTATTCAAAGCATGTCTAGAAGGATTCAAGTGTTGAAGAAAATCCCATGCATTATAAGAACACTGTGGGTGGGAAAGGACTTCTTCACAATGAGAAAATAGTAGGAGAAGCTATTTTTTGTGTTTAATCAATATATACAACTGCATTCATTGATGGGGATGAATTGAAGGATTTTGCTTTAGCAGAGTGAGAAGAATTCACTTTATCTTATCTTTTTTGTCTTGTTATTTTTTTTTCTAAAACCAGAGCACTCATGTATATTAGTAGGTTAAAAGAAAACAGCAGAAAGCAATTTGAAAGGTAGGCTTCCCAGGAGGAGAGCACACACTGTTGCACAGATGTTAAGCCAGATTTACAGAGACTTGCAGGCACAAAGGTTTCTTAGTGATACCTGTAGCTGAAGGCACACATCACCTGTAATGGGGGAAGTTCATTCACTAGAGCAAGTGTGCAGCAGGCAGTGATGATGAAGGATGAAGATGATGATGAAGACAATTTTACACCATGCTGTTTCTCTAGTGCTACATAATTTCTATGAAGATTTGCTGTAGCTCTCTGCTAGCTGTTCTTGTTTCAGATGCCATCAGCAATGATTGGTAGTATGCTAAATAGATACAAAGGATGCACTCTGATTGGTGTGTTATGGAATACTGTTTACTGAATATTTAAATAACAATTATCAATTTTGCTGTGACTTTTTTGTGTGCTTTGATTTTCTCTAGGCTGAATTAAAATTTACAAAACGAGTAGAAAGGAATAGGGAGTGAATAAGGGGTGATTCTCTTGCAAGTGATAGTTGCTTCCTATAAGAACCTACCACAAAGCACATTTGATGACAATTGGACTGAATTTTCCAGTTGGGCATCCTATGAAAGGAAGGAAATTCTCTTGTCTGATCCAAGGCACAATAAGTAGGGCTGATGAAGATGTTCACATGAACAGTATACTATAGGTCTAAACTAGAACCTGAATGCAGATATGCCCTATGAAGAATAGCTTGATGGTATTACAGAGACAGGTGAAAGTCCGAAGTAGGGGTCAGGTGGGAGGCAGAGATCTGCGCATCAAAAGGTGGACAAATCAAGTTGTAGGCTCTGATTTCCTTATTCCTGAGAAGGGCTGTGATTGTTTTTTTTGTTTCTCTTCACAGACGTAAAGCAGTCACAAATGAGCTTGGAAGTAGGTTACTCCTGTCAGTGTGTGCTAGGTGTGATCTGAAAAGTCCTGCTAGATCTGAACTTTGGATTTGCACAGTGTTGGCTTTCTGCATTATACCAGGTTTACATGGAAATTAGGAGTTTATCGTATCAGCATATCAGCTCTGGACTAGAACAACATCCTGCCATAGAAATGCTGTGAGCACAGCTCAAGCAGTGCAGTACTAAGGCAGTTGGGCACTTCTGATCTTCGGCAGCAACAGGTTTTTATTGTAACTTTTAGTTTTGGTTGTTTCTGTGTGCTTATATCTCTTTCTTGAGAAAAACAGAATTCAGAATGGTGGTTATAATTAAGATTAAGGAGCTGTCCTATTAAGCACTGTATAAAATATAATGAGGAGCAGAGCTCTAAAGAACATAGTATCCGGCAGAAGAAAAAGAGAAGCGAAATGCCTTATCTTGTTTCTGTAGAAGATCAAGGAAAAGAGTGTTTTCTCATTAGTCTTATGGCACCTGACCCCATGTTGCTGCTTCCTAGTAGAACTGTTTATTTATAATTATTTGCAAAGTATCTTATTTGTTTTCAAATATACTTCATTCTTCCAACAACTTCTGACCCTTCTTGTGCTGCCCTCTTTAAAAACAACTACAAAGTTTGCTTTCTCTGGCCAGTTTGTGTAAAGTACTACGTTCTGTTAGCTCTACTAAATCAAGTGTCTTCCATGATCAAACCTTGTCTAATTGCAACATAAATTATCAGAATTAAAGACTGTAATACAATTGTTGAATTATATTTCACTGACATGTCAATAAAGTTACAATTGTAGAAGTAATTAGTAGTGTAGAATTCCTAATCTTTCAAATGCTGATACCCAGTCTGCACTAATGTAAATTCATAATCTTCTTTCTGGGATCGCCTTATCAATTTCTTGTCATACCATTATTTACTCTGTTTATTAATAAAGAAATTTTATTCTCATATATCTAACTTAAAGCATGGACTGTAGATAGTTGAAGGAGCTGCCAATCCATTATTGTAAGAAGTGGAGAGCAGAGAATTACCAAGAGAAAATGTTTACACAGATGCCCAAAAGGAGCATTTAAAACACAACAGCTATATTAGCAGCGTTAATTGATAAGCATGACCCAAATCCCTTCAGTCCAATTATAGCAATTCACAAATTCCATGAAAAATCAACAGCTGAGTAATACACAGCTGGAAGAAGGGCTTCAAATGCAGATGTCTTGCTCTTTTTAACGGAGGATTAAAAAGATTCAAGAGATCATTATGACAAACGGAAACTGTTCCTCATGTAAACTGTAGGGAGAGCCTGCTTGCTCTCTGCTTTCTCATGAGTGTTGAGAGATAATGAGAACATGTAAATCTTTTCTCCAAAACCATATGTACGGCAAAACCTGGCTAGTTACTGAGCATAACAAGTTTGATCCTGAGTGCCATATCATTCATAGCTCAGGAAATTCACTATTTCTCTCGTGATTCTAAATGAAAGCCTAACCTATTATTTTGTCATATCAGGATAATTTTTTCTTTAGTCTTTTAAACTCTTTTTAAGTTACTTTTTCAGTTTCTCTTTCAAATGCTTCCTACAAACTTCATAAATCTCTTGAAAATGAAAAATGTGGTTTGTTTGGGTTTTTTTTTTTTTTTTTGGTTAAATTCTTATTTCAAAAGTACCATTTAACTGACTTATTATATGAGGTCTAAGACTAATGTTTTTGAAAATACCTTTTGTGGACTGATCTGGATCATGCATATATATAGATATATCTATAGGTATATATCTATAGGTATATTTGATATCTGACTTCTTTTTTATGATGTCTAAATCCTGTTCATTGACATTTATTTTTGCTCTATAGAAATTTATATGAATATGAAATAAAGCACAGTAATAATTCAAAATATATTTGAAAAATGTGGAATTCTGATTTCAGGAAGAAAAAAACTCATTAATCTTCTATCTGTCAGCATTCTTTTGTTTAGAGACTTCTCTTTTTGGAGTATAAATAGCATGTGCATTGTACAGACATCCAGTACTGAAAGGGAACTGCTAGTGCTAGTTTACAAAGAATTGGATTTTACTCTGTAGGAATACTTATTAAGTCAAAGTACTAGTCAAAAAGTAACCTGACCTTTAAAGCCAGTTAATCCTCAAACTTGAATTGAGGTCATAATACCTTCCAGGCACAATGATGTCTGACAGAACATGTCAAATTTTACTCAAAAGTAAAATGAAAGTAGCACTGATAGCATAATTTATTATAATATTAATTTTTAAGTGAGTATTTTGCTATAATTTTGTCTTTCTCTTTTGCTGTTCAACCACAGCCAAATGTGATCCAGATATAAAGATGTTCTTAACATTTTTTTTCCTTAGGAAATGCTAAAGTTAAAGCCTCTGAGACTACTCACTAAACCTTTTCCTTCTAAAACAATTAAACTAATAATTTGGAATAAATTTAATACCAATTAGTATGTCTCATCCATGTAAACCACTTTCAATCTAACAATTACGTACTTTGAACTGAAAACACAATCTGTTATTATAAATGTATTAGCAGTGTATTTAATTTCATAACTACTCTCTGCCTACTAATAGAAAGACTCTAAAATAGGAGCTTTTTCTTGTATAGAGAAAGGTAATTCCATTTTTCCGAGGATTCAAAATTTGATAAACATCTAGTCCTAAATCAAACTATCTAAATTATTAGTAAAATCCCCATATGCCTCCTGGGTGACAAAAATGTCAGTACTTTTACTTTCTGGAGTCGTGCTTAAGAAATACATGACCCAGAAGCCCAAATACTCTCACATTTATCTCAAATTGTGTACTCCTAGAAGTTCTTCAGAACCCTGGAAGACTTCACTTCTGAGCTCCCATGTGGCCCACAAATGGGCTTCTCTGAAAAAAAACCAGATATACAAATCTAGGGATTTTTTATGCTGAGGGCTAATGGAGAGCAATTTGTATAGCTTTGATTAGAAACCAGAGGTTCTGGAGAAGCATGGGTCTGTCACAAGTCTGTCAAATGCCTCCACTTGATGCTTTTAACTTGATTTTAAAAATCTAAAGCAAGTATTTGTAGGATTTTCTGCCATTGAGTTCAAAGAATGGACTTCAAACTTGTATGCAGAAGGCTGTATTTGTTTCAGTTAAGTGCTGACTCCCATTGTACTCATTTAATCACACTTAAAGAGGAAACATTTGTGTCTAAATTGTATTTCTCTGATCCACCCTGTGCAAAGGGATAATGAGAATCTACACAGTCTATAAGTACACCAGGAAATGAATTATGACTCAGAACCACAATTTCTCTTGTGTTTTCCCTTCCTGTTGTGTGGGACTGTGGGATTACTCCACTGTATGGAGCAGATTACTTGCTGTTGTTTAGATGGCCATGTACTTTGGCTAGCAAGTATCAAAATCAAACCCTCAAGCATGTCTAAAGGGAGAGGAAAAAAAGTAATATTCAATTTGGTGGAAATATTACTAATAATAAGCTTATTCAGTAAAAGTAATACTCTGCTTGTGAAAGCTGAGAAATTATCTGTAAAGTATGGTTCCTTATAAATAGCAACAGAACCTGTCTTTGAACCATTAGTCCAGTGATATATTCCAATCAAGGTATTCTTTGGAAAACAAAGAATGCAGCTCAAACGTGTAAAAACATTTCTCTTGAAATTACTTTTTCATGCCTATGAGCTGAGTGTATTGAATATGGTATCTTAAAATCTATCATGTCAATTCTGGTTCTGAACAAAACATTACTCTCTATGTAATTAAAATGAATATGAGAGCTAACACTTTCTTACGTCTCCTTAAGCATTCTCCCATTTCCATATCTCCTTATCTTAAAATTCTCCCTGTCGCCATAAGCACAGTCAGTAAAAAGTCATAACAATGTATTTATTGTTTCTCCAACAGTAGAAGGAAAAAAACACTCCAGAACTAAAGTAGCAAAAGAGTACATTTTATAAATGACAACCTGTATTTTTTTTACAGCTTTTTGCTGCCAACCCAAACTGAGCAACAGGTTTAAAAATATCCTGGATTACTCTCTATATTCTAAATCCATATTTCCAAATGAGGTGAAATTAGATAGTCTCTTTATTTTCTTTGTTGCATGCTGAAAAGCATTAAACTGATGTGAAGGCCTTCAGAAACATACCTGCCTTGGTGCCTGTCACATTTTGCTGAATGTAAAAACTGTGATTGATATAGAAAAATAAACACATTAAAAGAACACAGTTAATTTTCATCTGCTGGAATTTATTAAAAGCTTACACTAAAGATGATATATAAAGATTTAGCAAAATATACATTGGCACAGGTAGAAAACTTCCCATTCTACTAATAAATATGCTGCAACTACAGCTGAGGTCTGTGTGAGTTACATGATTGTATAGGCACAGTTGGGCCTTTCTAAACACATTGCAATATAAAATAGAAGGTCAATGGTCAGATTCTCTCTTCTAGATAAATATAATTATTCCTACAAGAAGTAATTTACATGCTTTAGAAGTCCAGACATAGATTTAAACAGGTTTGTGTATCTTTATTCAGGTTCAGACCTACATGTACTACATTGCAAAAGAAAGCAAGCTGATTGATTTCCATGTGGCGAAAATGCAGTTCTTTTCCTTTTACAGCAAACTCTGGTTTATATGACTAATATTACCCCAGATCAATATCAGAGTTTGTGAGGTCAAGATCACTTTCTGTGCAGTATGCCCACATGCAAATATGCAGAGATTTCCAGATAAATTTTTGAAAATGCCAAGGAAGTACTAATTGAGAGCGGAGAGCTCTCTCCATTGCATTTGTGAGAGCTGGTAAACTGAGCAGTTTATGAGCAGCATGGTCATAATACCATGTTCTGGGGGTTTTTATCACCCAAAGAAATATTGACACAAGGTGATAATCAGTCTCTTCCTTCTTTCAGCGACTAAGCACAATTGGACTCATATCTTCTGATTTCTTTGTAATAAAATGCAAAAGCAGTCTGAACTAGAAGAAAATCTCAGGATCTAATTAACTGCCAATTTTTAGTAAAGCTTGATTAGTTCTAGTCTGAGGGTCTTTTACTGACTTTGCAAGGGCTGAGAAAAGAACTTTGTTACATCCATCAGAGTTAACATGAAGAAAGAAAGATTATTATCTCTTTGGAGTCAGTTTGGTTCTGGCCTTTGCTCTTGTTTCCCAAACCTTTGTTTGAAGCTGAGATGGAACAAGGGAACAGAATTAACTGAACAAAGGGAGGCCAATATTAAATAGAGAGAAGTATCTGGTTGCCAATGTTCTTGTGCATTTGAATTTTGTAGGTGATAAAAGCATAACTGGACATTTGAGCAGCTACTTCCACAGAAGGGATACTAGTTTGATTTTTCTTTGCATTCTTCCGGTGGGGAGAGGCTCTCAGAAGAGACAGCAGATTCTGTTCCAGCTCTTCAGAGATCCCATAGACACACAAGGCTCCCAGCATGGAAGCTTGCATCTCACTATTTGTCTTTGGCAGTGTGCATACTCGTGATGGAAATATTTTAATATAAAAACTCTTTTGTTTCTCGAGGCTTTCTTCTAAGAAGCCTTTTTATATTGTGAGAAAAAATAGATTTTACATTAGAAAAAGCACTTAAACTAACAGTCAACTTTAACTTGCCTAGTAACGTTTTATTATACTCATGAGTGCATGTAACGATGCAGAGTAGTTTGCACATTCTTAGCATCCATGGAGTTTCCTTCAAAGCGTCATCTTTGTGGTCAAGAAGTGAAATGAGTAATGTAACAGCCCTCTCCTTAGCTTTTATGTCTGAGACACATTTGTATACACATACTGAATGGGTATGTGGTTTGAGGCAAAATTTTTGATCAGTGGATACCTATTTCTGAGGCTGATTCAAATTGGTGATGGAAAAAAACACTTAAATTAAGCTAAAAGGGGAGAGAAGGGCAAAAGAATAGTAATACAAAACCTACTTATATTTCCATTTTAAAAAGTATGATAAAACAAAAAAAATTTTCTCAACAAAGAAGAACGTTATTCTGAAACATCAAAAAAGTATTTTTGTAGGATTGTTACTTTCTTATCATGACAGACCAATTTTAGCCAGAAATAGCTTTGTGCATTCACTTATTTAACATTACAAATTCTGTACCAAGTTCTCATACTTTTGGCATTCCAGGCATGAAAACATAGGTCCTGAAACTGTTTGGAGACTGAATGGCAGAGAGATTATTAATAGTGCACAAGCACCTTCATTTAGACAATAGAGTAATTAATCTTTAGGTTTTCTTGCCCATTTCCTAGCAAACAGAGGCTTTGAATAATGTCTCCAACTAGGTTATTTTTGTTGCTTGTATTCATATACATCTGCATTTCTGTTTGAAATATACCTTTATTTAAAAAATAGAAAAGCTATTTTTTAAAACCAAGATAAAAAAACTCTATATAGATGTAACTATAATGAAATGTATGGACATATAAACTCTTATTTAACATACTGTATTGAAATGCAGTTTATGGTATTTTTCTATTGTTTAACTCCATTTGGTTAAAAATCATGAAACTCTGCAAACTTTGAATATTATTTACATACTGTTGGATCTGGCTTGGTTTCCTTACTTGAAAATATTTGTATATTCTCACCATTGATTCCGTGCATATTCATGTAATCACTTTCTACCTAAGAGATTGTTTATGCAAATCTTCATTGAAAGTGAACATAAAAAGGTAAATTATTGTGATTGACCCAAATTCATTTGAAAGACAAGACACTGATCAAAGAGCAAGTAATCAGAATGTTACAGCAGAAATATTTTCCAAATAAAACTCCTTCACCAATCTCACTTGAGTGGGAAGCCTTATTGGAATTTGAATTCCTATATGGTCCCTTTTTTTACGTTGCAGACTCATACCTCAGGTTCTAATATACTGCCTGGTAATTTTATTTCATGAGATATAAAGTACATAGTTTGAGTATAGAGTGTACAATTATTCAGACTAACAAAGGAATAATGGGAGAAATGTTAACTGGCAGAAGAACATCCTACCTTTTTCAGATTTGGATACCTAGGAAAATATGGTTAAAAAGTATTAAGTCGTATGTGACTTGTAAGAACTTAGCAGTTTTTGACTTAGTTTCTTCATTAGATAAAATAAGCTGAATAATTCTGCTGAACAGGGTGTTTTTCTGTGCATGAAAACTGAGAAAGAATGTCCTGCAGAATTCAAAACTGTTACAAAAGAGCTGTCTTTTCTTAGGTGAGATAAAAAATGTAAGAAAATGAACATTAGTACATTCAGAAGTAGTTTTTATTTTTATTTAGTCTGACAGAGACAAAATGACATAGAACTGTGAGTTGCATACTAACATTTTCAATACAGAAGATGGTAAAGTCAACCATGACTCCATGCTGGCTCCATGAATCATGAACCAGTTCTTTTTCAATCTGTGAAGCTGCATTCAGTTACATTTGCAAATGTGTTTTACTGGATGAATGTGAATATTGAAAGGTTTTTTAAAAGTCTAATTCAAAGGAATTTATTTGTCCATGTCTCATCATCTTAACATTAAACAACAGTAACTAGAACTGGTAATACCTGATAACAGCAGACATTAAATACGATTGATATGATGTACTGCAAACATGGTTATTTATTTTCATGTCTTAATAGTAATACAAGGGAATAAGGAAAAAGCTGTTTCCTTTTAAATTTCTCACATCCTTGCATGTGTCAATTTGCAGGAGGCCACTTGTTTGGAAAGTCCACTAAAACTAAGTTTTTGTGATATAGTTAAATCCAAACATAAATTTTCAAATCACCTCTGCATTTTATGGTGACGTAATATTTTTGCACACTGAAAAGATTTATATAAAAAGGCATAATAGGGTATTTTCCTATTGAAGAAAGTCGTAAAAGTAAAATAAAGACAGAAGAGATCAAAAGAGTAGACAAGACAAAACAGTCCCTTTGAGAATTAGGTTTATATTTGCTTTGTTCCTCTCTTACTTTATCCAACTCCCCATCAAAAAAAAAAAAAAAAACAAAACCAAAAAACCAATCAAACAGACTTAACAAAAAACCCACAACCCAGTCCTAAAGCTACTACCTATTTATAGGATTTATAGGCACATTCAAAACAACTTAATTCAAACCTAGTTCTCCTTCCTTGGTTTTCCTTACCAAACTTCAGTTTCTGCACTGACTAGAACCTCTAGAATCCAGTTAAAAACACACAGGATAGATAAAGTCACTAGAGGGAGACATGAGCACATTGACTTCATCAGTGCATTAACATAATCATGTTTAAGTCATGTGAGAAAAACATTGGTTCTGAAGGAAGTCTTTAGATACCAACACTCTAAGACTTTAACGTATGATTGGTAATAATTTTTAGAGCTCTAATGAGTATTACATATCCTGAAATGTAAATCAAGGTGCTTGCTACTGAGTGAAGTTTCCACTAGCATAACAGCAGTTAGAAATATTCTTTCAAATGTACTATAATACGCTAGTTGCAAACTTTAACACAAGAGTACAAGGTAAGGAGAACACATTCTAAGGTCCTTTACTAGCTCTCCTATTTGCATATCTTTGTATACAAAGTTGTATCTGGTCTAGGCACAATTTAAGAAGAGATGCAGACTGATGCCAGACAAATACGTGAGACATTACATGAGAGATTTTATGATGGAAGAAAACTTTTTAGTTTCTTTTGCCTAGTTTATTAGAAGTGAAAGATACATATTTTCCTGTAGGTTTATGATTTAATATAAAATGTCACCACCTGCTTTTATTTTTATAATCCCATTTTTTAAAGTATAATAAGTACATTGTATTATTATTGTAATTACAATTGGTTTTAGTTGCTTGAGAGATCGCTTTGCATCCAGCCCTCTAAGCTACTAAAGTTTTAGACACATGGAACATGCACAATTTCTAAGAATCTGAGTTTTAGCTGATAAAGCAATCAGTTAAGGTCCAGACATCTTATGACCTGTAATGGGATACTGAAAGATCCATACAATTTGTGTAAGCCATCTGTATAAAATCAGAATGTTTGCCCAAAGATATGCTCAGTTTAGGTAATCTTCTCAGCCACTTTCAGCTGTTTGAGAATAAAATACTGTTTTCTACTGCTTTCTCTGATTCTATCAGCAACATGATTTATGCATGTATAATGTGATTCAGAAACAGTCTTTTTAAAACACAATATGTTTATTTGATATCTGTAATTCTTTTTACTGTAGTAATTTGGGGTTTTTTCAGGGTAACAAATATATATTTATTCTGGTACACTCCCCATATGAAATTTTTATATAAATCAGTGTCGGTAAGCAGTGCTGCCCAACGAAGCAAAGTTTGGGAACTATGCAATTTGAAGAGAGATTTAACTTTTACTAATAGCTCTGTGTCTGGCTTTGAATTTCTTAATATTCTAAGAGAAATTTGTCATAATACTTACAGCTTCATTTCCAATAAAACAATTTTTGTGTTCTCTCTGAGTAATGCCTGCTTACCAATTCTTGAGATAACATATCTCAAACACAAGACTTATTACTGGAAATTAAATACTTTATTAATGTACCACATATCAGCTGTCACTCAGAAAAAGAAAGGAAAGCAAACAAAACAAGAAAGTCAAGGGCATGTAATAGGCAGATGTGCTTTTCCTATCCATAATTTGTTCTTTTGCCTGTGTGTGACTTCTTGACTACCCAGATGTGTTCTATTATTCTAGTTAAATGTGACACATTGAACATAAGTTTATTTCTCTATCCTTATGGTACAAGAAGGTATTTTTCAACAAATTGGAAAAGTAAATTGCTTGGTTTCTGCTTCTACTCTGTTTCACTTTGATACACAGTGCTTACCATAGGTCAGAAAACAAAAAATGCAAAACTCTCAGTGAAACACTGATAACACATATTGTCTCTATTTCTTCAGTGGCAAAGTGGGGCTAACAATATACACATCTTTTAACTATGAGTAGTCAACAATTAATATCTTTACAGCATTTTGCAATTGTCAATACCCTGATCATTAGAATGTTTTAATTGAATTAATCTATGAAGTATTTTCTAGATTGAGTTGTTACTTCTATAAAATAAATTTTAATATTCAAAATATATAAATAGGCAAATACATATTTTGATATTCTTATCTATATATACAGTATTTGCTGTCACGCTCATAATATTAAGTTGATAATTCCCTACAAGAGGTATTTCTTATTATTCAATGAGAAAGCAAGTGTAAGAACCCCAAAAAACATCTCAGAATGCAGTAAAACTGTTCAAAAGGCATTAAAAAACCATTATCCCAGTAAAATAAAAGACTAAAAGCATATTCTGTTTTATTAGAGCCAGAGTCTACATGCCTGAGGAAAAGCATCATATAAATAATCATTAAGCATTTTCATAACTAAGTTTATTCCTGTTGTTGACTGTAAAACAGTAACTTATGAGAGCATGGGACCTTCATGGACTTAGTACAAGGGAGGTTTTCAAAAAAATCAGCTCTTTGAACCCAGAATACAGATACTTTTGTCAGAAGAAATAGAAATATAAGTATATAATTATTGTATATAAAATATTAACTAGATGATGCATTTTGTTTTCAGTATCCTGGGTGAACTGGGATTTATCATTAGTCATACATTCAACCAGTATCCTGATGACCATTTAATTTATTATGATTTTTGACATCAGCAGCAGGGGACACTAAGAACCTTTTCACCTTCAGTTAATATGTAGCCAGTCACCTCAGGGAGGGGACTGCTTGGCACTACACAGAATACAGGATTGAACCTGTTCCCATCCAGAAGAGTTATCTAGTTGTATGGTTTGGGGAGTTATGAATGACTTTGGGGAGTCATTCACTTTGTGAAAAAAGACTTTCCTAAACAGATGACCACCATTAGAAAATAAAATTCAAAATGGTTTTGACAAAAACCACAATGGAAGGGAAGTAGTTATTACCAGTCAGACTAGGTAAACTAAGCCTTACTCTTTGCTACCTTTCATTCCCAAGTATTTGTCATTGTCCTAGGACCTTTTCATAGGTTCTTAGTTCATATTATGCATTACATGAGGAGCCCAAATTCTAGTTCAATGTTCAGAATTTAACCTCCATGCATTTCCATTAAAATGTTTACCTTGTGTCTTCCATACTATGATTTCAATTATTTATGTTTTCTTATTCAACTCCCATAAAAAACATCTTAGGTAACACTGATTACATCTTGTTAATAATAGAAACCTATTCAACAGATACACAGTAATCATTATAGTAAAAATGCACTGTGCTCAGTGGAAATAACTTCTATATTTTCGAAGGAAAATATCCAACATGTTTGAAAGTGAATCTAATGCTGTGCAGATGAAGGCTTCACAAGAGCATGGTTGGGTTGCTAGAGTTTTTCATTCATTCTTTTCTAAAGAGGCATGGAAAAATAGGAAAGCTTCTTTAACAAATACTTTCTGATTTTAAAAACAAGTTTAAATCGCTTAACTGTGCTTTCTGAATTGAAAACAACTTTTGTAGTGTCAACAGTTCCTCTCAGTGTCAGTTTTTCACTAACTACAGAATACTAGGATCCTAGTATTTTCTCTAGGAGGTAGATTCACACAGGTACCTTATAAAGACAAATATCTGCAGTTGGTTTCTGCAATTATGATTGCAGCAGGCACTACCACAGTGTGCATCTCAGTAATCTGCCTTATCATCTCTGGGAAATTGTAATAGTATTGCAAATATTTAGCCTAGATGTCTCTGAGCACTCACTGGATATTCAGGTGACTGGAGTTTACTCTATGGTTAACTATTTGTACCTAATGTATTGCTTTATTGAAATTGATTAAAAAATGCTTCATAGTAATTGGCTATTACAAGCTTGCTTTCTTCCTGAAATGTAAGGTAATTATAATTTAAAATATCATTTTACCAGTGCTGGGAGCCTTATACAAAGATAGGCTGTTGATTTGGGTGTAATTCATGTTATTTATTTAACACAGTGGCCCTATAAACTCATAAAATATCAGAAAAACTTAATGCTTAATTGGCCTTACAGTATAGCTCCATGCAGGGTCAACTAAATGTCACAAAGACTGTCCCAATTAGGTAAACTCTTGGAGGGATTACATGCATATTCCAGTCATGTATTAGCCAGAAGAAAATCACTTTGAAGTTTGAGTGGTTAGCTGATGACAAGCTAAATACCAGCCCTTGTATATCTCCGACATGTTGGTAGATTAGTCTTACTAAAACACTTTATAGTTTTATAGGGCCATTTTGGAACAGCTGTTTTAAGTGCAGCTACTAATCAGCTTGGAGTGGCCTAAGCTGTTGTTTGGGCAATTTAGTCTTTTTGAAAAGTGGTAAAAAAATCAAGCTATGTATCACATGCAGGGAATTGCATTAATTAATCGAAGTACAACAGAAAAGTGCTTCAAATGCATAAAAGGAGTATAATAGTTAAAAATTATTCAAATCAAAACCTTCACTAAAGTTTATGCTCTCTGATACAGTGCTTTCATAATTTTATGTCAAGGTAGTAAATCTACAGTAAGTTTTAGAAGACAAAATAAATGAAGGCTATGGAAAGGGAGATTTCATAACATTGCAATTTCCATGAACAAGATTCTCAGGTCTTTGTAATTAACATTTAAGTATTTTCTAGCTGAGAAATGCCATAAATTGAAATGTAATTTTTATGAAAATAACAGTCACAAACCAAGTACTCAGCTTTTGTAATTGGTTAGTTGATATAGCACACTCTTGGCCCATAATTGCCATCTTTGAGAATGTTAAACCAAAATTTAGACTTTCAAAATTATGAGTTCTTCTTAAAAACATCTTTGGATATGCTGTTTATAGTTGATGATTTTTAAATTTTTAAAATCATGGTTTAGCAATATAATAACTGTGGGGGTTCAAAATACCATTTGATTTTTAAAAGAGATCTTCACTTTTTTCTTATAACTGGTTATAGAGAGATTTGTAATAAAATGATGAAACTTCTTTAAAGCTCCATAGTGAAAAACAAAAAGACAAATGTCCTGTCTCAAAATACTTACAGTTAAGTAAATGGAACAGAAATAAGCATGAGGAAAAATAGTTAGGAATGAAAGCTGTTGTTTTCAGGGGATACATTAAACAAATCAGCAAGTTACACAATTCCATCCTTCCCATTTTATTCTTAGCAAAAAATGACCAGGCACAGAGTACAAAACTGTTAAGGCTTCACTTTAGTAAAAGAAAACTGAATTATCCTAGGACAATAATAAAGAAATTGTTTAAAAATAGATAAAAGCTTTTGTACCTAATGCCTTTTCAGGAGTCCTTTTGAAAATTGTAACACCCTGGGTTTAAATGTCATAAGCTTGTGTTCACATCTTGCAGCCAAATCTAACAGGTCATGCATTTGTTTGAGAGTACAAGAAAAATCAAGTATTAAACAGAAAATTGATAGTTAAGCTCAATTCAGTTTCTGAGTCACAGGGCATTTCCATGACTGCACCAGAGTTACATAGCAAACCAAAATCGTTTAAAAATGTGAAGGAAGAAGTACTAGGTCAGATCATGTATATATATTTTCGTGGTGTCCTAAAGGGACACTATTGAAAAGAGTAACTGATAAGGACAGTTTTATTTGAAGCTATCACTGGCTATCAAGGTCAGTTGCTTAATTTTCTCTAAAAATTTGGTTTTCTTTGATTTTGGTGACAAGTGACTTGTGACACTTTCTGCATTCAAACCAGAAGTTAGACAAAAGGACATTATTATAACATTCAAAAATATTATTTGCTATCTTTTCTGACATCATTGGCCTTCTGTGATGCCAGTTTAACTTATTGAGTAAGAAGAGACTTGTCTATTTAAAATATTTAAAGTGTCATTCCAGACAGACAAAAGAGCATTATTTTGTCTAGAAATTCTACTGGGAATTCATACTGACAGGGACAAGTCATTAGAAATAGTCTAGCTATGAATATGTTTGACCTTCTCATTGGAAAAGAAGGTAGAGGGGAATATTTACACAGCCATGTATCCCTTTTGTTTCTTAACAAAGAGAAGACTCTTGTCCACAAAAAAGTGTGAAACTAGAACATGAGGTAAAATGTTAAAGTAACTGGGAATAGGATCTGATGCCTGTAAAAAGTAGGTTTTTTCTCCACTGACAGTAGTTATTGTTACTTTTACACTTCAATATATTGTTTCTAAATGTCCTAGAAATGTTTTGTATGTTGTATACCTTACCATGCTTCATAGTTTACAACTTGTTATGTGTTAAATTGAAAAATTAGTTAATCATACATGCAGCTCTTTCCTTGTTTAAGATTTGACATTGCTTTAAAATGTGAGAAATATCATCCAGACAGTATAATTCCTTCATGTTTTGGTTTTGACCCCTGAAGAAACAGTTTCTGGAATTCACAGATTTGTGTAGACCCTTATATTTCAAGCTTGCCTTTAAAGTTTCTGTAACCTGGAGTTCCTCCCCTGGATCTTTAACTCTGGCACTAAAACCATGTCAAATCAAGGATAACCAACACATTTAAACATTTTTATCTACCAACTCAGTTAGAAAATGTTGTTGTAAGAGTTTTGCTGGATTCTTTGTAGCAGCTGAGAGAACAGAGGGATTGTTTTTTCATTTGCTTTTTGGAAGGCATAATTCTTTTAATAATGCAAAAAGTATGTTCTATTTTCAGTCACATTTTTCTGAGTCAAGAGCTTCTCCATTGTTTTAGTCCATGGGATTTAATGCAATGAGAAGACAACATTAAATGTATTTTTAATTTCTTCTGAGACATAAGTGTTGGTGCATGTGCTTTCACGTAAGACATTTTGTAAAAAACGTATGGAAGGAATAAACTAGAATATAAATGTGTCCATTTGGAGTTCCACTCTGTGGCATATTGACTCAAAAGCTAGATTATCCAAAGTACTATTAAAAAAATGTTTCAAGAACCTTGCAAGGTGAGACAATACTTGGCATTTTTGAGGAAAGAAAATCACATGGACCAAAATATAAATTATTAAATTTAAGGAATTGCAGCTAAAATCAAATGAAGGTTGTAGTTGATAGCATGACTGCAGTTTCTGTACTTGCAAACATTTTAAATGACACTAGACTAGGAAGGTGGTGTTTGTTTTACATTTGCACTAAAGTCTGTGTTCTAGTAACTGTGGCACAAGGCATGGATTATTTTATTTTGTTTTGTTGGGTTTTTTTCAGTACAGATTTCTTGCATGTTACTTTTTTTACCATCCTTACAATTCACAACACTTACATATTCTTCTATATAATCCTATGCAAAGATGCTGAGAATCTTTGACAGTCTTGCTTGACTGACACCATTTTTTCTATGTTGATTTTATCTACAGCATGTGCCATTCATTGTGAGCCTGACCAAAGGGCTAATAGAGTCTTACTGACTTTGATGGATCATGAGTTTTTAATTTCAAATAGGAACAAATACTCTGATTCCTAGATTCCCTGAAGCATTTTTGTTTTAAAATTTGATGGCTCACAACATTAACAGCAAGAAATCTTTATGTGGCAATTTCTGTTGACATCTTATAAGACTGATCTGAAAATTATAGATGTAGAAACTTAGCTCCTAGCAGAAATAAAATATGTATTCAGGAATAAAATTTGGAGGCATTTCAATGAAAACTCATCACTAATGCAGCATTAAGTAAAGAACCATGTAAAACAGTAAGTTTTATGTTTTATTTCTTATTTCTTTTTTTTTTCCAATTAATCAAAAAGTCAGATTGGTAGACTGGTATCTGACAAAAATGTTGCAAAACTTGTTTTGTACTGCTATTCCCCAAATCCCTGTTATTTAGTGTTAGAGGACCATTCACTTTTTCTGAAATTAAGTGAAGGCAAATAGTTGTTTCGAATTCTTATGACCTTGGCCAATAAACACATTTCATCACTATGGTTGCAAAAAACAAATACCCACAATTGCAGTGTGTTTCATAGACGCATAAGAATTAGTTGACATGGAAGCATTTGTTCTCTGACACAAGGTCAAAACCTGAATTCTTGAGGGAGAAAGAGTGAAAGTAGAGCAATATGATTAGATGAAATCTCAGGTATAAAGTTTTATTCTTAATGTGGGTTTGTATCTGATCAGTTTTGATGTATTCTTTCAAGAAAAAAATCTGTTCAGAGACCTAATTTGAGCATACAAACAGTGCTTGTACAATAACAGATGAACTGTTTCATGACATCTTTTCCAACTGTCTTAATGATTACATTCTTTGTGTACTTGGCCCTGGAGGGGAAAAAAGCATGTAAGGTAGACTAAAAAGCCCTGACATGGAATCCATGGGGACATTAGAATTAAATAATTACTGGGGATGGAAAAGGGCAGGAGTTAATCTGAGGGTTTGAAAAATATTGCAGTACAAATGGCAATGTTGCAAAGCCAGGAATTTAATATTTAGGGTCCTTCTGCTACTTCAGTGGAGCTGCACATAAGTTGTGATACAGATTTTAATTACAGAGAAGTGCTAGTTTTCCTAAGGAAAAAAAAATCCAAGTAACATTCAGTACACAAGTACACAGTATTTGTTTAAATTCCATCGCTAAAAGTGGTTCAGAGCTTTATTTACTAACTTCAGCCAAACCCCTGTTGAGAAAAGCAGACAGTGTTTCTCTGTGGACTTCCAGAATACTTGTTCCTTATACTAGTTGTGAGTAGAGACTTTGCACACATGTAAAGTTTCCAATGCAGAGAGAACATGGACTTTCTACCCCCAAGAGAGACTTGGAAAAAAAAATTAACAAGACAGAAGAGACTGCAATGATCTGTTCACAATGACCAACTCTTTTTTTATCCTCTTTCCTTTCTTTTCCCACACTTGTTCTTTCCCTTATCACCTAAACCGCTCCCTTTTCTCCATCTTCTTTCACTGAATATCCTGCAAAATTCCTGTGCAATCCTAAAACGCTCTTCCCCTGCATCCCATAGTGTGTCCCAGGACAGTGGGTCTATGGCTCTGCTGAGACAGCCCTGGGAAGGGCCCGGAGAAATGGTATGCTCTTTGAGAGTCCTTAATCTGGGTTCCATTGTACCCCTGTACCCCCCTGCTCCCCCGGACTAGTGGGGATGGGCTGTTAGTGGCTTGATGACTCCTGTGATGGGCTTTTGTCTCCCTGGGCGCCTTTGTGAGTGCTCAGATGGCTTTTATCATATGAGCCAGCCAAGTCCAACAGAGATGTTATTAGTCCTGTTCACGTCCACAGTCTGCCTTTACCCATTTCTGAACTGTTTCTGAAGACAGAAAGCATTCTTCTAGTGACAGACAGCTGTGGCAAAAATGTAAATGATGTTTCAGATGTTTTCTAGCAGGATTAGGCAAATCTCAAGTATATCAGTGTAGATGTGTGGCACAAGTAGTCTAGAGGTTTCTAGAGATGCTGCTCGATGGATCACAAATGAAATAATTCCAGTCTTGGGCACCTTCATTGGTACAGTCCTCATCCATGTCTGAATAAAACAGTGTAGAAGCACCTACAGTGACTGATACTTTTAGTCTCTATTTTTGGGATATCATACTTCAGGACAACTGATATTTCAGGAAATGGATTTTCCATTATTTTAATAAACCAGTATTTTCCAGGGGTTGTAGTCTTCTAAATATTTTCAGAGCCATTTAATTATGCTTGAGAGAAGAAGTTTAAATCCCTATATTTTTTAAACTAATGCGTGTTTGTTTGGGTTTTTTTCAGAAGTGCTAAGCAGACATTTAGATGACACATTAAATTTGTTTTTTATCTGCTGGAGTAATCTTCTGTGAACATCTGATTCTTCTTCCACCTACTGAGAATGACTATTTCTGAGGATGTTTGTTAGCCCTTGCCTTTACATAGCAGGATTTTATGTCTACATAGAATGAAACTTAAGACTCTTTAATGAAAGAAGGTGTATCTTTAATCATATTTGAAAATTGGTTATTTTCTATACAAATATAGTTTGAATGAGGCTGCATTAGATGAAAATTGAAATAAGAGACTGAATAAGCTGTATAATGAGTGTGAAATCCTAATTCAAATAATCTAAGTTTAAAGAAGGCATGCTATGACAACAAACAGGGGGCATAATGCATGCAGCACACACAGTGGGCTCCAGGATAAATTAATTTTCTTATAAAATGATACTTCTACACTCAACACAGGGCCAGAGCTATGGTGTTCAAAAGGTGTAATTCTCATTTTCAACACCAAGATAAAAACTGCCCAAGAGTCTAATTCTAGAAACAAGACATGAAGATATTCCTGCCACTTTGTGGCACAGGAGAATATGGCAAATACAGTCATTCTTCCCTGTTAGGTTATGTCTTTACATATAAAAGACAAAGTCACTGCTCAGCCTGCACTACAGCTGCTGCATGTTCTTTTATTTTCGCATCTGCTCTGCTGAAAACTGTACCAGAAGATATGCAGAATAATCTACAAAGCTTAGTCAATTTACTATTTTTTTTCACTTTAATAATGTACAAAGAGGAAAGATGTAGGTTATGATATCTAATTGAGCACTGCATAACACTTGCAGGAATACGGAGGAGATATTGGGATGCTTAGCATTAGAATAGTTTGTGATAGCAGGGAAGAATATAGATGATCAGATGGAAGAAGAGAACCAAATAGCAGCTATTCTTCAGTAAAAATCTACCTTAAATTCATATAATTTACAAGTATCCAGATAAAAATCTAGAAGTTATTTTCCTTCACATATCCTGCTCTATTTGTTCCATTTGAAATCCATTTGATCATTGTTTTGAACAATGCTTTTTAGAAAGATGCTCTTTTGAAAGATGCTTTTTAGTCAAGTATATGAGTGGTCTACACAAGACTTCAGTCTTCCAACCTCCTTTTCTGCTGTCACGTCATTGTGGTTACCTACACTACAAACCCTTCTGTCTTTAAAGGTTGTTTTAAGAACACACTGTGAGCATTATGTTTGTCTTACTGAGCAAACTGTTGAAAAAAAACCTAGCTCAATCTAGTACATAATGCCCAGGATAGAAAAAAATGTTGATGCAGTATGCTCTGTTGTTCTGTCTCCACATTCCTCACCTGAATCTACAAATATTCTAGTAGTATTCTTATGCAATTTACACCTCCGTTACCTGTAACATATTTGGCTGAATAGGGCAATCCTAAAAGACACTGATGAAAGCTGTGACATAGTAAATAAGCTTGTGAGAATAAAATCTATCTACAAAATATATTTCTGACAAAGTTGTAGAAAACTAGTTCATTTGAAAAATTGAAAATGCCCTGGTCTAAAAGAAATTAATGCTCAAAAGTGTAGGTTTAAATGCAATGTTTGTTAGCTGAAAAAAATGTCATTGTTGAAGAAAGTATCTTCAGTGCCCTACTTCAAGGGAAAACATGTTTTACACATTTAGGTGGCAGAACTCCCATAGGAAATTAGGAGTATAAAATTAGGAATCTAAAATTAGGAACAAATTGTCCACTTGACTGTTTCTAATTAAGAAAATTCCAAAAGATTATTAACTTCTGGAAATGCTTTTGCTTTTGAAATGATGACTTCTGCTGCTGTGAACTTCATTAATGAAGGGAACAACTAGATCTCCTATTGAGGATGTAGGAAAGTGAATAACCAGGAAAACATTCATAAATACAGTCAATAGTGGAGAATTCCTTAGAGAATCAGGTCTCAAGTGTCTAATCAAAACAATTTGTGAAAGCCCTTAACTTAGAGCTCATGGAATCCTATGAAAGAAATCCAGAGTGTTTCAATCACTTTTGCACAATGACTGTAAATCACAGTTTATTACATAACTGCTCTGGATTATGCATTTAATGTTGGTGACACCCGAAAAGACATCAAATCTGAAAGAAATCGAGTGTTTTATCTCAATTAACTGTTTTAGGAATGTAAAAATTTCCTTACTGCGATATTGAAAGACATTAGCATAGGAGTTTGATTTTTCTTTTAAATATAGCAAAGGTATATTTAAGGAGGAATATTAGAAATATAACTGTTATATAAAAGCATTAAGTTAATTTTTCATTTGGAGGGGCTTGGTATGTGTAAATAGGCATAAACTTTCCTTAAATCCCTTAACTTAAAGGGATTGCCTCTAAGTTTGAAAGTGGTATTAATCTCAATGCCTCTTCTGTTTTAATTTTTCTTTAGCAAACCAAAAGAATTCCAATTAGTTCCAAACCTTGTGAATTAGTTTCAGTTAAGACTGACCTTCTTTTCATGTGGGAAACTGCAATGTGCATGTAAATTTATCAGTGAACATCAAAGGTTGAACAAACTGCTGTCTGTCATCTCTGTTAATTCTGTTTTGCTGTTGATGTCATGTGAAAGTCAGCACCAACCCCAAGAGATGACAACCCACATAGTTTTTGCAGAGAGAACAGACTTCTTGTACTGGATTTTATAAAAATACATAGGTAACTCCAGATCTGAATCAGAGATTAGTGCAGAGCAGAGACACACCAGTTTTTCTTTCTGAGCCATGTTGTACTCTTTTGAACTTCACATATTGCATATGCATTTTAGATGAGTCGTGCTTCATCTTTGAACAGATGGAAACTGCCTTGAGTAAAAAGAGTGGTAATGCCTGAAAAAAAATGCAGGAGTGTGGTGAAGAAGGCAGGTAATCACTTTCTCTAAATTTTTCCTTAGAAATGACAAACCCAAGGCTATGATTAAGCCATTATGTTAAAGAATGCTCAGTTAAAGTTAATGAGTCTTGTGTGCAATGCTGGTTCCTTCACCCCCTTGCTCTCCAGCCATGGTTCCTGCTAACAAGGTGGTGGTAATAAAGAAGATGGAAAGAATAGAACACATACACAAAGTTAAGGAAAAACTGACAAGCTTTTCACCTGAAAAACAGACAAATGCAGTGTGACATAACAAAGGTTAGAAGTTGGAGGTTAAAAGTGCAATTGAATGAATGATGTTTCCTCTGTTCTTACATTCTTCTCTGGGTATCTGTCTTTAGTTATTATCTGGGGCCTAATACAAATACCTGTACCAAAAATGCAAAGTGCTCTGATATAACTTTTTTTAGAATGAGCTAGAGTATAGAACAGAAGTAAGGCAAATTTTAACAAGAAACACACTGAATTATTGGTGAGAGAACTACAAATCTGTTTTTGTGCAAGCAGATCTGTAGTAGGATTAATCTGTTAAGCATTTTATAAGAAGTGGGAGATTATAGGGCCTGCAGACAGATTTCCCCCAATCTGTAATTTATGAGAATTTCAGCCCCAGTTTTGTGAATTCCCTGTGGCTCTATCTAGTCCATCTTTCAAGCCATGAAAGCAGTAAGACGAGAAGCAAAGTCATACTGCTGCCCCACCTGGATTTGCTGTTTGGCTTTTAAGGGTGAATAGCATAGTAGCCTTTCAAAATGTGCATTTTTCTTGAGCGTCAAGGGAGTCTGGGAGTTCTCTGTCTTTCTGAAGCACAGGAACTCATGGTTTACCTAATATGCCTCAAGTAAATGCAGTTAAAAATGCCTATTTAGCTTTATTTTGTCATAAACCTATAAAGATAAAAGGTAATGTTGATATGAAAGATATAGTAAAACACTAACCAGATACTGACCCTTTAAGCCCAGGTAAAGTACTCAGAAGAACATGGAGTGTCAACTGGGCAATTCTTGCATACTTAGCACATTTAGGCATACAATTTGGGGTTTAATAGACATAGAATGGAAATGTTGCTATTTCTGGTCTATAAATGCCTTAAAATGAGCCCACTTGGAAACAATTTAATTTTGCTTTATTTATACGATTGTAAAAGTTAACAATCATGGAAGTTTATTGCTTTTATGTTTTTGGTTCTTTGCCACTTTAAAAAATCATTCAAAATAGTTTATTCCCAAATTAATAAAGTTTTGTGATTAAAATTTTGTGGTCGGAAGAGATAAGGGAATGGGAACAGAATTTTTTAATATTCATGAGGAGTCTCTGCTGATAAAGCAATATGCTCCTTATCTATTGATTTAAAAGATCAAATGAGGTATTTAAGTTACATTTCTGTTTTGGTTAAGTAAGGTCAAATAACTTTTACCTCTCTGCTCTCACCTTCCAAATTTTGAATGATTATGATAAATTAGTTGTTGATAGGGATCAGTCTTACTGAAGCCATAACTTGAAAACCTTCTGAATAAATGTAGATTTGCCAGCACTGCTTATTACAAGTGCAGATGTAAAGATCATCCCAAAATTTAACCAATATTCCTCCACTCAATACAATGCAAAACTTAATAATTTGAAGTGAATTTCTTGTCACTATTGCAAATTAAATGGAAAATCATTATTGTTATTATTATTAAACACCTATTCATAGCTCTGTACAGCAAATACTGTTGTATATGAGCATTGCTTGAATTCCTTTGACTCATCAGAAGAAGATTAAGACTTTGAAACCTTTTCAAAACAGGATTTGTGTGCTGCAGTAATGTGGCTTTTATTGTTTCTTTTTTAGCTGTCCATTCATTATTTTATTATAAAAACAGTGTTGTATAGCAATTTTTCCTTAAGAAATATGAAGTCTTAAAGTGCTCAGTGAGAAGAATGCAATTAGACCTACAGTATCAGTAAAAATAGCATTTAATTGTTTATCTAAGGAATACAGATGAAGGTGCCATTCAAAAATGCTGTTAAACTCATGCCTACATTCGGAAAAGTTCAGATGTTGCTTTGATTAACATATTGCAAAAAGGATTTTAAGAATCAAGTGTATGAAAGACACACAAGACATGGTGTAGGAAATTAAATCTGCTCACAATTCATGCATCCATCAGAATTTATTCTCCCATAAAATCCAGTAGGCAAGGAATATTTACTTGAACAATATAAAGCACAGTCATTCATCTGAGTTTATAATGTGTCTGAAATTGAATGAGAACTGGAAAAAATCAGTCATCCCAGTAAGAAAGTCTGGCACATGAATTTAGGAATATTTTAATTCTTTTCATTACTCCAAAACAGTATTTTTCAACCTATATAACACTTTGTTATGTTAGACCTTCTTTTACTTTCCATTTGAAGGTATTTAAACACAATTAAATTCTGTGTCTCAGATAATAAGTTCCATTGCATACCTAAGAGAAGAAGAACTTGCTTTAAGGAGCACAAATTGAAAGATGATATATCAAACATAAAAGAGGCTTATGAAAAGAGGATATGTCACATGTCACTTTCCGATATGTGGATTTTTAAATCAGGTGCAGCTCATAATGTAAGGAGGATCAATATCCTGTTCGACACTTTTTCAGTTTCAGTTTTGGACTTCTACATGTCTGTTTGAAATCTCAGTCAAGAATTGACTACTCTAAACTGATCAAAGGCCCTTCAGCATACATCTCACACTTTATATACTTCTTTTTAACATTATAATTTATCAGATATTAAATAAAATATCAGAAAATAAAAAACAATTAAAACTTATCACAATGCCTTTACTTACAACTGCAACTTGGTGTTTCCAAATGCATTTCCAAAATCTGATTCTTTTCCCCAGTCAAAAAGTTACAATCCAATCAGGTGTTAAATCTCAATTATGTTCAATTGTAACATCATTGATTTCTATATTTCTTGACTAAATCTTGAGCTTTATAATTGTTTCAAATACAGTTGTTGCCTCAAGTTCTGAAATACTGACTAAATATTGGCCTCTTTTTTGGATTTAAATCTACATCACTTCTGTACAGCTCCTTAGACATGCTATGCCATCACCATTAATGTACTATGTATGACAGAATGTGAACCACTTAGTTTTCTTTTGAGATCGCATTCACCCTCCTTACATCATAAGGAAAAATAGCTTATACTCTTCTCTTCTGAAGCTCTCAACTCAGTATTGTGTTTGAATATCTCCCCTCTTCTTTGCATTCACATTGGTTTCTTTTTAAAAGAATTTTGTTATTCTGGTTAGTCTATTCCTGCTGTCAAAAGTGCTGGTTAGTGATCATGTGAATTTTCCTTGCAGTGTGTTCCCTATGTTACCCATTGCCATGCTACTTGATCTTCAAACTACCAAAACTATTTGCAACTGTACTTTTATTTCTTGGAGCTTATTGATTTTTGGAAACCACTTTATGACAGCTCTTATTGAATGTACACAGCTTGTTGACTAGAAGTCCACATTACTCATCTTCATGCTAAAATATTATCGCTCTCATAATTTTTTTTTGGCAAGGAAGAGCACTCCCTGTAATTTGATTCAACTTGGTGTCCAGCTTTTGACAATGGATGCATGGTCAAACTTACGAAAATGCAGCCATTTTTGTTTTCTGCATTATTCAACTTGACCATATAAAATTAACAGTGTGCTTTGTAACTGCTGAGGCTTTTCTAAGTGCGCTCTACCTACTGCAGCATCCAGGCAACTGACAATTCACAGAAACTGAGGCCCAGAATATTTCATTATGCTATGATAAATTTGTTTTGGAAAAGATGATTAATTTTTATTTTTGTCCAGAAATTGCAGGAGTAACTATTTGGTCTCAAGGATATAGGTTTGTCAGTGAAGGTTTAACTACTCTTCTGGCTCTTGCTTAAACCATGTTGTAGTGTTGGGAAATCTTTTGCAATTTTTTCTTACCAGTAAAGTGAATATAAACATAATCCTTTTTGTAAAATGTCACATGGTGTACAGATGGAAAGTGGTGTGTAAAAGCTTGATAACTATTATTCAGATTACATATAATCTACCATTTTTTGTTTTGTACTCTGTCACACGCTTTTCCACATTCAAGCTAACAGCAGCAGCTGCTCTGCCTATCAACCACATTTAGCAGGACAGTAGAAATCTCAACCTTTCTGCTTGTTTTTGCCTAAGATGTGGATAAAAGGTCACTGCTAAAGCAAGAGTACAGGCTGGAGAGCAGAGTGTGCTGGATGCAAAGGAAATATGTTCCATGATCAGCAGTCTCCCAGCAATCCAGGGAGACCCTGGCAGACTGTAGGTCAAGGAGCCCCAGACAGATTTTACAATACAGAATGGAAGTTGCTCTCTGCTGACAGTAATTACTTTCTTCTTTGCTAGAGGTTTGTCTGTGAGGGAAAGCTGGATGAAGAGTGTCTAATTCTGACTCATTTTTTTATTAGGATATTGGAGCTTCCATAGCATGCAGTTGAGCATTGCTCTACTGTGTCTCAGGATAGTGCTGATAGGAAGAGTGGAACTAGAGGGCTGGGTTACAGCCAGCTTCACCTAACCATTAAACATCATCTAAGAGTAAAAATCCAAGCCTCTGTTAATAAAAGGAGTAAAATATCTTCCAATTCTCATTAATAATCTGCAAAATTGGTCTTAAAGGTGTGATTCAATTGTCTTCACATAAACATTTAGTACTCCTAGGTGTACTAGGGTACCTTAGAGGCCTTCAGCTGCTACTCCAAGTGGCACAGGTATCCCAAAACCCATAAACCTAATCTAATAGTGTAGCAGTGGTACCTCAAATACCCTAGGTAACAGAATCAATCCCATTTCTTTTCTTTACCAAAATAACTTGTCATATTAAAAAGGAGGAAGTGCTATCCTAGTTTCTAACAGAGTGACATATTTGTTTTAGTATCAGTCACATTCAGAAGATACAGCTGAAACCAAAGCTCAGAGAGTCATGGTTGGCCTCACTAGATGGTAGCTTCTCTTAAGTAATTCTGTCTTTAAATTTTGTTCAAAAGGAAGCTGTCATTTTCATTCAAAACTTTAATGAATAATAAAAATCTAGTAGCCTGCATATAATAATTTAAACAGAAAGGCAATTATATGTTCATGCTAATAGGGTACCATACGAGTTTTAATATAGAGAGGTGTACACTGAAACAGCAGTAAGTTCCCTTACACTGGATAGAGGTATTCAATTGAATGTCAGCAAGTTGCTGTCATGTCTAGAAACTGCAGAATAGTTTCATCCCTGACCTGTGCTAGAGAAATATGTGTGAATGCATGTGCATGCATTACATTTGGGAGAAATGAGTATGTGATTTTTTTGGTGCATGCTTTTTAAATAACAGATACAAATATTTTACAGTTTAATTTTGAATATTATTTTTTTCAATTACTCATTGTCCCAGTCTGACTTGCAGTAGTTTAGTGTTTTAGATACCGACTAGACCTTTGAAGTCAGAAGAAATAATGCTTAACAATTAGCAGAGTGTTAGATACTTTTAAATGCCATGAGGTAAGTTTTTAAATAAACTTTATATTAGTAAAAGAAAAATCCATTTCTGGAAAAACTTTTCTACATTCATCTACAAAATCTGCAAATGTAGAAGTGTACATGGGCAAAATCAGTCAAGTCACATATTTCCAGAATGTGAATAAAGAAATCTAAGATGCTAGAAAACCCCTTTACAATGTCACAGCTGGTATTTTGTACTGAGGTAATAAGTTCTGAATGACTAAAACTTATCAGATATGCAAAAGAGCCTGACTATTAGCACAGGATTATTTATGTTGTATTAACTACTATGTTTATTCATGGTTTCTAACAGTTAATAATTTCTTTGTGTATTTCATATTTTTAAAAGATGTGTTGTATGTCAAGAAATGATATTGTGCAACAAAATTAGTGCTGAATACACAATAAAGAGTGTGCATTTCTGAGGTTAGTTTGCTTTTCACCATACTGTATTTTCTGTAGGATAAACACATACATATGATTTTATGTGATGATAGATTATCAAAACAACATCTCTTCCCTTATGTTTCTCACCATTTTTAGTAAATGCCTAGTTTAGGGATCTATTATTCCAGCAGACTTTTAAAAAATCGTTAATAGACTAACTATTCGCTGAGAGGAAAAAAAGTGATTTACAGTTACCAAAAAAAGTCTGAATGTTGAAAGCCAGATAGAGCCCAATAAAAGTGGCTGAAGTGGAATGTTATTAATGGGAAAAAACAATTGATAAGAAATAAAAACCATTTTCAAAGTATTATTTTCTTCTAATTTTATGTAAACATCCCAAATCCAAAACAGATGTAACTGATGCCAAATCAATTTCTGTACATCCTTTCCTTTCAGCAACTTGGAAAGTGATGTGGTTTCTACTTAATGAAAATGAATATTGGTCCAAGATCAGAAAAGCCATTTCATATGGCTTTAAATCTCTGAGCTGTTCCCTGTCTCTGACTGATTATACAAGAATTATCTGAAAGACCATTGACATAAAATGGTGCTAGTGCAAAGTAACCTGTTCAAAATTGTAGATTATTGATAAAGAGAGCTAAGTGGAAGGTCAAAGTTCAAGTGGACTGGCTGTCGAACACAAGCAGGACCTAATAGTAATACACGTTTTAGTAAATAAACTGGGATCCTTTTAAAACTATACAGTCTTGACAGATTGACGTATTCATGCTTATCTGCTATGGACAATAATTCTTTTGATTGTTTTATTTAATTCAGTGTGAATTCTCAACAGAATAACATAGGGGAAATGCAGAGTTTAATAGTAGAAATATTACTTAAGATTTATTCTGGATAATCTAACCAACAATGGAGATTGATTAAGGAAAAAATGACATTTTTTTTAGGTATCTCACACACTCCACTTCCATAATCAATTAATATTTTTTCTGTTAAACTCTTCTTAAAGACAAAACTGCATATTTAAAGCTTTTGTTTATGAAACTGTGGTTTCATGTATAAAAATAAATGTACATGTATATAAAATAGCCTGATAATTACAAATAGCACACTCCAAAATTTTTCACTTCAAGCAAGTACAATGAAAGGAGATAATTGATTGACATTCCAGACAAGCTTCTAAGTCACTGTAACTTTGCCCATTTTAACTTTCTTTTTTTTTTTTTTAATTTGTGTGGTTTTTTGGTTTGTTTTTTGGTTGGTTGGTTGGTTGGTTGGTTGGTTGGTTTTGGTTTTTTTGTTTGTTTGGGTTTTTGTTTTATATGTTTTGATAAATATATTTGGTAAGCTGGGATTAAAAATGCTGCCCTTTGAGTTGTAAAAAATTTATTTGTATACAGAAGAAATAGCAAGTCTAAAAAATGTAGAATTTACTAAAGAGAATACTTGAATGCATGTCAATCATGAGTGAATATTGAGTGTACAGTTTCCCACAAAGAGACCATATGGAGTGCTTTTGGAGTAAAAATATCAGAACTGAATGTAAAGTGGGATTGAACTGGGACAAGCTGCACTATATGATTCCATGCATATAGTGCATGGAATCTTCTAAGTTGAGCATGTGAATGTTTTCATCAGGTAAATGAGCAACATTGTGTAAAATAGCATGCAGTTATCCCCAGATACATAAGTACAAATTAACAGTTACTGATAATTCCAAAATTATTCTAGATTTTAAAATTTACTTGATCTTGGCAAAATAAACAAGAGTGTACTTCACATTGGAAACGCATATGTTATTACCTCAAATAATTCTGATTTTGCAAGTTTTATTTTAGATGCATTATCTTTATTGCATTAGACCATGTTGTGTGTTGCACAAATAAAGAACATAATCTCCCCCAACATTCATATGTCCACTACTTGGCCTGTCATGTGAAGCTGTTATTGTAGCCAATGACTGTTAATCATCGTAGTCAACAAAATCTGAAGTCCGTTTCATGTTAAGCTGGCAACCGTATTTTGTTAGGTGAATTACACTCCAAAAGTACCTGTTTCTTCCACTGGAGCACAGACCAAGTTGTGGCTGCCTAGAACAGATGTTGGCTGTGGTGTACATGCCTATGCTTCAGTGCAGTGAGTCTGAGTTTTGTGAGGGGATCAGAAGTTAGGTGAAAACCCTTGACTCAGCAGAGATTATACAAAATGTTTATGATTCAGATGTTTGGGACATGTCCTGTCCAAGTGATCTGGGTGTTTTCAGTACCTCAGAACAAGGCCACAGGACTTACTGGATGCACACAGCCTATTGCCATTGCATTTATCAGGCTGAAGAAATCCAAGGTGCTAAAGGCCCATGGTATCAGCCAGTCTGCACATGCACAGAAAATTTGTCTGGCTTTTCTAGATATGCTGCCAATGTTATATGACCTGAAATATTGGACATCCCAAGTAAATGTCTATGCTGCCATGTTCTCAGGCAAAATTACCGAAAAGAGAATTTAGAGAATCCCAGAATCACAGGATGGGTAAGATTGGAAGGGATCAGTGGGTTATCTGGTCCAACCTCCCTGCTCAAGCAGGGTCATCCTAGAAGACATTGAACAGAATTGCATCCAGAGGGTTCTTGAATTATCCTGGGGAAATCCGTAACTGTATTAGCTTCCATACATTTCCTGAAAAGCACATCAAATAAAGAGATTTCAATTTCACTCCAATTTCTAGAAGTGATTTCTCACAATGCAATATAAATATTGTTGCATGCATATAACAAGAAGGGAGGGCTTGGTGTTATGAAAAGGTAGTTAAGGTAGTCATAAGTCCTCAGAACTAATTTTTCAAATTGCTTTTGTGAATCACTGGAGCTGAAAGCCTTGGAGATCTCTTTGTAATTTCTTGGCAGAAATAATACAGTTGGCTGAGCCTTAGAAAACACAAGGTATCTCAACTAGGTATCAAATTGTTGCTATTATTAGAAAATAACTGGCCATCTGGTTGGGCATTGTGTGCAATAAGCTATAGGCTACTGGTGTAAAATTCAGCATTAGAAAGAATTTCTTGAAAATAGAAGAGCCAAGTATAGGCTACATCATCAATACGTATAACTAGAGAGAGAAACTTTTAAGGTCTGAGCACTGCAATGTGAAAGCTAGTAGGGGACAAACAATCTGTTTACTTGAAGAGTAAGTGAGTATTCAAGCAGGGCGAAACCCTTATTTAAAGTCAGATACTGAGGCAGTACAGTAGCCCTTCAGATATAATTTAAAGCACTTACTATAAAGTGATTGTGTGCATCATCTTAGAAGCTATGCAAAGATTATGTGAGTCATAAAAAGCCCACTTTTCTGGAAAAGAAGAAAAAGGGTACAGGAAAGAAATGTTCTGTTTTCTTTTTTTGCAAACTTTACTTTTACAACTTTAACTGGTCTTCGCAGTAAGGCAGATCCATGGAGCTGTATGAAGCATCCAGGTAATGCAGAAAAGTAATTTCTCGTTAAAATATACATCATCCAATACACTATTCACGTCTTTATGGAAATCACTTACAAATAGTGTCTGATAAATTAATGCTTGCAATAAGTTCTGTGAGTTAAAAATGTGAAGTATTTGTATCATAATCTAGTTTACTCTAAAACTACACATTCATATTTAAAACTACACTTATTTATTTTTCTTCAAGCTGCCTTCAAGTGGATTTACATGCCTATGTTATGGAAATTAACAAAAAATTGCTGTTTCTGTTGAAAGACTGTTTGGACCTCAACAGAAATGTTATTATAATTTTGGCCTTATTTAAATAAGTGAGTGAAGAAAGAATAATTTTCAGGAAAGGGTAAGTTAGAAATTATCTGACTAAAAAGAAGTGCAGCCCTGGAAAAGCTATAAAACATATGGTTTTGCTTCAGGTAATTTTTAAGTTTGGACACACTGGGCAGATCGTTGACAATCTGAACACATGTATCCAGGCATTTCATGTTGTTCTAGGAGGGGAGCCTCCCAGGCTCTGACTCCTGTGCCAGGCAGGAATACTTCGCACTGCATTCAGAAGTCCTTTCCCCCTGATTGCTGTAGCAGGTACCTGGCTGGATCACCATACATTTTTTTGAATACAAGTGCTCTAATTTTTGAGGGAAGCTGGAATATGTGTATGTCTCACGGGAGTACAGAGGAAAAAGCATACATAGGTCTTCTTCCAGAAGCTGAGAAGCATTTTTGTGTTCCAGAGTTCTCTTTTTCTCTTGTGAAAAGCCAACTCTCCAAAACAAGAAGAGGATATGATTGTAATCCTGATAAAGATAAAAGGTATTAGCTCTTTCTGTCATTATTTCAGAGTCCTCAGAGTCAGCTCTTAGGGATAAAAACCATCTGGGTCTCATATATGAAATCTGAAGTGAATGAATCTATTTGAGTAATTTGTTAAATGAAACTGGGGCAGTGACAACAAAAATAAAAGGAATATGCTACCTCCCTGCTGTATAATATCCAGGATGTCTAAGAGCAATTTGTCTTTTTTTCCCCTGGGAAATCAATACTACACGAAAGAGAAATTCATAGCGACCAAAGAGCAATTTGTATGCCAGCATTCACCATATATCTTGTGATATAGGTAAATCCTGCCAGGCATCAGCTTTAAATAGCTTGTAGTGGAAAATATTTTTCAGCATAGCAAAAGGCAGAAGGGACGTCTTTTATAATTTAAAGGGGAGGACTGTGTAAATTTTCCTTCTGAATATTGATTGCAGTTGCTTTGGGCAAAGAATGCCTTCAGTAAAATATTTAGTTTGTTGCATTTGAATTTACATGAAGCTGAAGCCACCTGCTACACAAAGGATAAATAGTGAGAAAATGTGGGTTTCATAAGGAACCCAAAATTATCTGTCAATTTTCTATACTTTTCTATTCTTCGATATACTCATCCTATGTTAAGGTCAAGATCTTTGAAAACTGCTAAGTGTACCAGAGTCCAAATAATGCAGATATGGTCCCCATTCACAGCAATTTGTTCCTTTCATATACCTATTTTACTCTAACTCTGATCAGCAAACTTGTTTAGTGTTATCAGGATGATGTTAAAACCCCCAAACACTAGATGCTATGGAATAATGAATTAACTTTACAATGTCCAGAAGTCTCCTGTACATAAATAACAGAAACTTGGAGAGGGGTGGTAGGGTGGTGTGGTAATGGTTCTGGCAGATGTTCCACTCATAATTGATGCAACATATCCCTACATTTCTTTATTAGTTCTGTTAAACGAGATAGTATTGTACCTTATATATATTGTACTATATATGTAGGCAATCACACACATGCACAGACACATACATCAATGATAAATGTGACAGAAAATATGCTGAAAATGAAATTAAAATCAAGGAATAAGGAATAGAGAATGTTTTTAGAAAATCAAGAACATAAGAAAGGCCCAGATTTTGAGGGGGTTTCTGCATTTTTAGTTCATGAAATACATGCATGGTTGTTAGAAAACATTGCTCTAGGATAAATTTCTGTGTATAGCCTACTATGATAAAAGCATGGGGAGATGTTTTTAGTTATCAAAGTAAGGTCATCTTGGTCATTGATACAGATAAAAATAGCTAGATTTGAACAGTGTTATAAAAGCTGAGACATTTAAACCTCACGGAGATGTTTGTGTTTAGCAAGAGACACAGGTTGAAGGGCATATCCAGGCTTGAATACTAGTAAAAGTAGTTTTTCATGTGGGTTAAACAAAAAGACATAATTTGATTTGTCATATGCATGGTGAAGAGTTAATTTGATCTTGATTTCAGGAACAGTTAGAATTTTATTTTGATTTATACAACTGTGGTGTAACAGAGATTAGTCACAAGTAGGAATTCTAAAACTGAACCAAAATCAAATCCCACCCCTAATACTAATGGAAGTATTTTTAGTTGTGAGGCCTGCTGCAGCACAATACAACTTGTCTGTTCACTTATAATTTCTTGTTGTTTTTTTTGAAGAATTTTGCATTATTTCAGTGGGAAAGTAATGTGGTTTAAATGTTTTGTAGAGTCTACATTGCTTTATAAATTGTAGGCACATACGTTAATAGATGACTAATTCTGTTCTCTAAGTAGCATAGGCATAAAACAAAACTGCTTTAAGATCTGAGTAATATAAATAAATTTTTTTTAAACACTATACAAAATCCCTTAATAGTATTTCTCTAAAGGAGCTAACAAAACATTAAATACAAGCAGGGAATCAAAGAGAATGCTATATTGCACCTGTTTCCTCTGTCATTCAGAGCATAATGTTTAGTAGTATTTCCACACAACTGGAAAGATACCAAAGAAAAATAAATGCTGTAATTTGAATGTGTACAGCACTTAATATAAGTGTTTCTTTGTAGATCTTACAGAGTGGTTCAAATTGATTGTTCTCATTCTTTCTTACTATGAAAACCAAAGGAATACTGGAATAAATTTCCTGGTGTGTTTTTCACATTTCTTTAAATTCATATTAGCAAACATCAGTTTTAAATTTGACATTAAGAGTAATATCTTCTACTATCATACCATTATCTAGATGAAGCCTAAAAATTGCATTTGTTTTGCAAACACACTAATGTAATACATGGCTAATTTCTAAATAAAGGTCCCATTATAAGTATGTTTTGATGAATGCATATTATTGCAATTGTTCAATGAAGAAAATATTTTATCTTATGTGTTTCCTTTATATCTTCTTAGGAAACGTATAAGACTGAAGTAAAACAAAAAAAGCGCTGGATGCTGTAGTTTAAAAAACTCACCTTGTGCATCTTTGCTCCTGATTTCTCTATCCTGACTGCCCAGCATTGCAGCAAGTTCAACTTCACAGCACCAAGTGAAGGGGTAGCATGTTGGTGTATGCTTTTCAGGTGCAAATCAAAAGCCTGGTATTATCTGCCTTCTCCAAACATGAAGCCTAGGCTAGTACATATTCCAAACACGTCTCTAGTCAAGAGTAGCTTGTAGTCTCTCTACCACCTCTCCCTTCCCCTTTCTCTTCCCCCACATTGTTTAGTTCTCAGTCTTAGACCCAGAATAGAAGGAAAGTTCACCCTCACCAAAATTCCTACATTGTAGTGTCAGAGTGATACTGAGTTACAGAATCCCCCCTCTATAACTGTAAATTATTTTGACTTATAGTAGCAATCAGAATTCAGAGAGGATGGTCTTGTGGCAAAAGTGATTGAAGAAATCTAGGCTCTGATTGTTTCCCTCCTGAGCGAGTAAATCACATTGCACGTCATTTCTTCCCTGAGAAAACAGAAAATATCTTTCTCATGTGTTTTGTTATGGAAACTAAAATGAAATTGTTGTAGGAGTGTAGAATAGTCTATACAGAAGACTTGATAAGTGTATGTCTGTGTGCTTGTGCGTGAACACAAATATAACATTCAGTGCTGTACATAGAGTCACAAGTTTCATTTGGCATAAAAGACACTTCAAAAGCTGAAGTAGTCAGAATGACTATACTCAGTTGGGTTTTAGTCAAGTTTAGTACAGTTTAGAGGACCAAATGTGATTTGACTAGACTAACACTGTTTAAATGCAGAAGCAATTTCAGCAGAGTGAAAAGTCTTTGCCATTCTAGGGGAAAAGAAACAGCCGAGGTTTGGGGAGCAATGTCCAAGCACTATGCTACCCATATAACAGCACAACATATTGTTTAGAATGTACAAATATAGGAATATTTACAGTTGTATGTACAGATACCTATGCACTTTATTTCTTCAAGCATCAGGAGAAGAGTTATAACTTCTTTGTGCTGCCTTTTTTTTCCCACTTGCTGCGCTGCCACCAGCACAGAGAGAATTAACAAAATGTTTTATGGGCGTTTTTGATGAAAAATGTTTTAAGGCTGCCAAGTTCGTAGTCATTTGTGCCTTGAAGGCTAGATGAGAAAGATTGTCAAGGAAACACATAATAATGAGTTCCAAAAGAAAATGTTGTCTTTAGAAAATTAGGGAAATAGGAGCCAAATATCTACCAGGCTAATCTGTAATTGTTGTGGCTTACACAATAGAACAAAACACTGCATGGATACCCCAGCTTTTGATGTAGAAAGTTTATTTGTAAGTGCTTTAATGAATTTTCAAGGAACATTAAGATGATGGGTGTCAAAAGATGGTTTTTACATCATGCAGAAAGGAGTACAATAGTTTTCTGAAATGTGTTCCAGCTAACTGCTTGGGTCATTTCTATACACACTAAAGAATTTTTAAAGCAATAATGTTATGTGAAAAAAACTTTATTTTTTCAGTCCAAACTGGAATGTGATGTAACTTTATGGAAATTCAGTGAAGGCCATGTGAATTAATTCAGTAGGAAGGGATCATATCTTTTATGTACTTGTTTGTGGATATTTTCCTGAAGTCCATTGGTTTCCCGGAGTTACAGAATCACAGAATGGTTAAAGAAGGGTCCACATATTGGGTCATCTGGTCCAACCTCCCTGCTCAAGCAGGGTCATCCTAGAGCACAAGATTGTTTCCAGATGATTCATGAGTATCTCCAGTGAGGGAGACTCCATAAGCTCTCTGGGCAATCTGTTCTTGTGCTTGGTTGTCTGCACACCTTCCTCATATTCAGGTGAAACTTCCTATGTAACACTTTCTGCCTGTTGCCTCTTGTCCTTGATCTTGGCACCACTGAGCAGAGCCTGGCTCCATGCTCTTGGCACCCTCCCTTCAGATACTGACAGACTTTGATGAGATCCCCTCTTGGTTGTCTCTTCTCAAGGCTGAACAGGCCCAGCTCCCTCAGCCTTTCCTCGTAAGAGAGATGCTCCAGTTCCTTAATCATCTTTGTTGCCCTCTCAACAGGAGCTCCAGGTCTCTCTTGTACTGAGGAGCCCAGAACTGGACACAGAACTCCAGATGTGCCTCACAAGAGGTGAGTAGGAGGGGCAGGATCACATTACTCAACCTACTGGCAAAGTAGGTCACATTACTGTCACCACTGGCCTCTTGGCCACAGGGTCACACTGCTGGCTCATGGACAGCTTGGTGTCCAACATGACCCCCAGGTTCTTCTCCACAGAGCTGCCTCCCAGCAGGTTGGCCCCAGCCTGTGCTGGTGCCTGGGGTTATTCCCTCCCCAGGTGCAGCACCCTGCATTTGCCTTTGCTGAACTTCAGGTGGTTCCTCTCTGCCCATCTCCCCACCCTGTCGAGGTCCCTCTGAAGGGCTGCACAGCACTCTGGGCTATCGGCCACTCCTTCCAGCTTTGTGTCATCAGTGAAACTGCTGAGGAGGCATCTGTTTATTTACATCAGATTTTATGATGTTATTAAATTATACATCAAGATTGAAGTGTTTAACAAAACAAAGAGTTTAACACTGATATAAAGGAAACTTGAAAATATTGGCCCTCTTTTCTTTACCCAAAAATTTCCTGCTTGAGAGCATGATTTTACTTGGTAAAGCAGTTTTGGAGAGGATTTTTTGTTTGTTTAAGTACTCATTGTAAGAGCTGCTGGTGGGCAATTAAACTAAAATAACCTTTCTATTGCACTGAGTCAGAATTGAACCCATGTCTTCCAACGGGTGGCTAAAATATTTGTCAGGAGCATGCAAAGAAATTGAGCTGCTCTAAAAGATAAAAATAAAACCTTAATTCCCTAAGAGTTGATATTTTAAAAATGAAAATACTATGACTTTTCTGCTTTGTTTCATTTTGCTTTTTAATTTTTATAGATTATACATTATCCCCCTGAGAGGTTGCCATTAGCGGGAAACAATTAAAATGGAGCCTGGCTAGGAAGATGTCATCTGACTGAAACATATTACTCTTTTTTTCAATCCACCTTTCAAAAGTAACCAAGTAGTGTCTTTTTGTTAGATATCATACCTAGGTTGCAAATGCAACACACAGATTCAGCACAAGGAATAAAATCAGCTGGGAAGGCAATATATACAAATTAGGAGAAAGATTAATATTGAGGTATAGAGAAATATATACATTGAATTTTTAGTTCTTAATTCAGTGTTGTCACCCTTTCTTGCATCTAATAAATCTGAATCCATGTGCATAATCATAATTGAGATCCACATAACTGGACAGAATTTTTGTACAACTTCTCTTATCCAAGGGGGACCCTGGAGATTTTCTGGAATGAATATATGCATGTCAACCTGCAGGCTGGGTGTGCTGAATCAGCCACAGGAGCCTACATCTTGCTGTCATCCAAAAGACTTAAGAAAGATGACGTAACAAGTGCCGGACACTACATATATCCATACATTCAGCCAAGTCTTTTAGAGCTGCTGAACCAGCAGGCCTTATAATTTTTGTTGCCAATAAAGTGGTGATACAATGTCAGTACTTTCAAGGCTCCAATTTATCAACTGTCTAACTATGAACTGATAGTCTGAGCGCCATGAGATTTGGAGTGTTCATAGACCAGAATCTCGTCTGTAGAATTTTGGTCATATGGGATTTCAGTTAAATAAAGTCAGTGGGAAAAGCTCTGGCCTTTTAGTCTTCCACTGTAGGACAGCACATATTGATTTAGTGCTGAAAAGAGAGGATATAGAAAGCAAATCTTGCACTGCCAGAGACCTTTTTGTCAATTTATTCATTTTCCTCCCATCACTGCAGTGGAGGTAGGATTAGATTTGGCACTGTGAAGCATATGATAGCTTTTCACTGATTATTGCCTCCTCTTTTCACTCCTTCCCTGTCGCCTCGTGACATATTTAGGAGAAAGACATAACAGAGACCATCAGAATGGGAGACTCGGAGGGGAGCATGAGTCCTCTAAGGACTGCTGTATGGAGCAGTGGCTGTCCAAGTAGCTACTACTTGATCACGGAGGGAGAAATGTACTTGCATCCAGCTGGAGTATCATGCTAAGCTTGGTCTCATCCAGATTTGGGGTTGTTCTTGATGACACAGCTTTATTGCTTTGTTTTGTCCTGAGTAACCATGGCTTCTGAATTTTTCTTTCACTCAAAAGCTGGGGTTGAGGGCTTTATGAAGTTGATGTGCTTGTGTAAATATACTGACTTCTCTCTGCTCACACTCTACCAGACAAAAATCTGCTTTACTTTTTTTTTAAAAATAATTAATCTAGCTTAAAACTGGATTAGTGTTGACATCTCTTCTTAACAATAAGGATAGAAACTCGGAATGAACAGCTGTTTGGACAATCTTGGATGAAAGCCTTTCCCTAGGCAAACACAGTAGATGCACAGGCACATGCAAGGGCACATTGCTGCCATTATTGATGCCCATCTGTCAGACTGGCAGGGTGCCCACTCAGAAGCTGAGCCTAAACAAGGTCTTTGTGATACAGGCTCTGCCTCCTCTATGACAGTACTGCCACCTGGGTGCCAAATGTCTTTTCACAATAGCTTCCATTTTTAGGTTAAAAGTGCTATTTTTAAAAGGAGGAAAAAATATAATCAAATGGAAAACTTGTTTTGCTTTCAAGCAAATATGGTGCAATGAATGACTATATATGTGTGTGCAATGCATAAATATATGTACACACAGACATTTTATATGTAGAATCACATTGTTGTTGCCTGTTGTGACAGGTGACCAGAGTTACTTGTTTTCATGGAAAATGAGAATTTGTCATTTACCAGGCAAGTGATCTATAGGTTTCACAGAATTTTAGGGGAAGGGGGAATTCAGAATAATCGGCAGTTTTACTTGGAAGGAGTCTACTTACAGAAAAGTGATTGCATTTAAATACCTGAGGAGACCAATTGTTTCTACCCCTGGAAAATCTTCGAATGACTACATAAGAGGTATTTGATTTCAAATGCTTTTGTAATGTCCATTCCTTACCTAATGTTTCCAATGGACCCAACATCACCAAACACCTAGCAGTAATCTTTTCTAGGCAGTAAATGGAATTCCAAGTAATTCCTACTGCCACGCATAATCCTCCTGCAAGCTGTTAAAATGTCCTTAACTGTTGTATGCAGTATTATAGATGCAGTGTTTCATGTCCTGCCAAATTCAGCTTATTTTTCACACAGAGTATTCTATTTAGTTACGTTTTCTTTAATAGAACTATTTATTTTTCTATTTTATTGCAGTCTGGTAAATAAGGTGTGAAGTTTTATGCCGTGTCTAATAATAATATGTAAAAATATGGGTCAATTTAATTTATTTTTTTTTTTACCAATATGACTCTAAGAATTAAAGTGATTCTGTGTTTGGAACACTGGGCTATTGGCAATCTGCCCTGGAAACCTCACTAATGAGATTAATAAAAAATAACTTCAGAATATTTTACCTTCCTTTTCCTATGTAATGAACCTGAGTATTTTGCCTTTAAATGCACACAGGTTTATTATTATTAGAATTATGTTTAGTTGTGAAGAATAATACCAGGCAATAATTACAGAGGTCAAAATTAATTTTAACAGTTTTGAAGTAGAAATATTACAAAAAATGTCACCAGGTGGCAATGTTACACAACCTCTTCCAAGTTATTGTTGGTGTGAAAGCAAATAGTGTGTTTTAGAAAGATGTGTTAGCTTTAGCCTTCAGTTATCTAAGACTCTTGCACTAAGAGCAGTTCACTCTGAACACAAAACTTTATGAGTATCAGAAATATTTACTGTCTTCTTGACTTCTGATTAGAATTCATCACTGAGGCAGACCTGGCTGTGGATGAGTAGAGTGTTTTCTGTACTCTGTGAATGGCAGACACACATTGTGCCCTACAGGCTGCACAGGTTACACAATAGTTCTGACACTACCAGCTGACCTCTTAACTGGACTAATGGGACAACTGCTATGAACTGGAAGTCCTTCATGTGGGGAGAGTTTTACTGTACAAAGAGCTTTCCAAAGCCCAAAGAAAAGATTCTGTCATTGTTTTGGTTATCTTCATTGAGATAGAGTTACCTCAAAAAACAAAAAAGTGCTATGTAGGAATACATGGATTGGCTTTTTGCCAAAAGCTAGTTGCAACAATGTCTTTGAATCTTCAGTAAGACAATAATAAAGGTTTAGTTAGTGTTTCAATAGGGAAGGATGATTCATGTGTGTACAAGTGTGTGTACAATTAGTGGTACTACTACCACTAGCTGGTGAAAAAGCTTACAGTCCATCCTGGCTCTGTGACCTAAGATTGCCCTTTCTTGTATCTGAGCAGTGATATTAATGACAATAGAAAAAAATCCTTTCTCTTTTTCATTGAATTCATGAAAAGATTTATTTACAACTGTCATACATACTTAATTTTATGAAGCAGAAGAAACATTTTATGTGGCATTACCGAAATATTTAAACTATTATTTGTATTTTTAAAGTGGCTGCTACTTTAACTTTTACTTATGAAGTAATGGCCTTCAAGATTATTAAGAAAAAATCCAAGTCCAACAGGGTTAGAGTATTTCAGGTTATTTTAATCTAATTTTTGTATTTAGTTAGGTCCATTTCTAGGTAGAAATTACCTAAATTTTTTTATTATTCAAAAGTCATACAGCGCTTGTCACCGGGAAGGTAATAAACATTAGCTTGTTGCCATCATCTAAACCTCACATACATCTGAAAAGAGTAATGCAGAAAATAATTGAATATGGTCCAGAGAAACATAGATGGAACTATATGTGGAATTAAATTGGCTTCTGAGATATCTGATTTGAATTCAACACCAAATCATATGAAAAGATGCACTATGGATGAGGACTTTTTTGCATATAAATGTGAATTACATAATTTACTGTCTTGCTGTAGCTGACTTTAAGTAATATAAGTAGTGAAATCATTGCACAAAACAGATGGAGACCGTTTGAGCCCAGGACTACCCCAGTGACCTAATACTTGGGTTTATATACCTGTTAAGCAGGCATACCAAAAAAAATTTGCTTTCATTTGCATCTAAGGGAACTGAATTTCTGAGAATTTGCAGCAAAAGTGTTTTGAATTGATGTGTTTTGAACAGCTATTTGCTGACTGCAAGGATAAACTCACATCTCTAGCCTGTGATAAACCTACTTACAGACTGAGTCAAATAATCCAAAATTATATAATGGATTAGTTAAATCAATGAAAAGAATATTTAACTTAGAAAATACAATATTTATTATCTTCTCTTATGGACCTTCAACTTCTGGAATTATACAGTCACACTCTCCCAGCCACATGTGTTGCTCAAACCAGGATGACCAAAGTGAGTCTGAATAGGACACTACCATAGTTACTTTTGGCCAAATAAAAAGTGGGTTCTGGAAGAAGTCCAAACTCAAAGAATATTAGCTCTGCAAATAGATGTGGGAAACCTAACTTTTTGCATTCTCCAGACATGCTCAGATAGACAGTTTATGAAATATTGCTTTGTTTGATGCATGAAACTTTAGATGTCCTGAAATAGTGTAACAGGAAATCTTTATTTACCAAACTCTTGGCCACTATTTCATATGAATGTTTTAAATTATTTCCCAGTTATTTCCTAGTGAGGTTCACTGGAAAAATTATTTCAAAAGTTAATAATTATATTTTAAAAATACCCTAAGAAAATACTCTGGCTTTTAAAAAAACTTGTGAAATCCATGGTGATAGTTGTGATAAACATCTTTGCAGCCATGATTATCACTTTCACTTGTTTAAAATATTGTCTCATCATATCTCTTTCGTAGAATGTCAGAATGATCCTAGGGTTTATGAAAAAGAAATAGAAGATCTCCAGATTTATGTAATTTGATGTCAGAGCAGACTATCTCCTGAACTACCCTATGTACCTCTAGAACTGTAATTTTAAATAAAAGTGTGCTGCCACTACCTTTTTACCATCTACTACAAATTTTTTAGGTGACTTTCATAGAACACTCTTCTGTATTGTTTTTATGCTTCTACAGTGTGCTTTCCTTGCAATAAATTGGAAGTTTGGGCTTATTCTGTTTGCAGTATGATAGTAAGGCCTTAGATGATTCTCATAATTTTCTTACCACAGGTTTCTTCTTTGTATTCCTACATACACATATATGCATACCCCAAACAATGTCATTCCTCTGGAATTAACTTTTACATAATCCTGGCTTGGAGTCTGACTGTTTTAGAGACTATCTCTATTTCTCTAGCAGCTGAAATTAATAAGAATATTATGTCTACCAAAAAATGAGATTTTTGGAAAGTAGGAACAGGGCATTCTCAGAGCATGTAATTTATATTCAATCTACATATGATATGTGGATATTCGCTTTAATTATTTATACACAGAGGATGATCTGTGTGGAAAAAGACGTTTGCCTTTGTCAAAAAATGATCTCAAAAAACTCATAGAGAAGGAATGTAAATAAACTGTGTTTTCAATGACAGAAATGTAGAGAAGTTCAATAGCTTTTCTACAGCAAGTAGTTAACTTTGGGATATATATTTGTTCGTATTAGAAACTGGAGCCAAGAATTGTACAGCAGGTTTTCAACAAAATCTATCATTATTTTAATAGAAATCAACTTAAACATAAGAAATAAATCTCAGTCAAATAAATTTTGTTTTCCAGGATGAGCGTTGAAGTAATTGAAGTTAAATAGCTAATGTAAGAATATTAGATTAAAAAAGTAAGAAAGTGCTATCCATGTACATCAGAATATTCTACAGTATCTATTGTCTTCTTTTATCTTGAATTCAACTTTTTCTTACGGTATAGAGAAGTAAAATGGAAGGGAATACTTAAAGGAGAAATATATATCAAAAATAAGCTTATTTAAAAGAAGAGAGAAATAACTATAAGGAAAAATAAAATAGGAAATACTGTTAAACGTAGAGGAAAAGGCAGAATGTCTTTTATACATTTTTTGGAGCCTGCAGGTGGTGTAAGTAGCTTAAGAATTATTCAGAATTCCAAATAATGGTTATTTTTCTCTTTTCTACTAATATTTTATTGAACTATATTGTATGTTTGGTAAGACTGTATTTCTACCCATATCTGGTGGAATCCTGTTTTTTCTTCTGAATATATGAGTGATGATTTCACTTTAGATTATTCAAAGTGCTCCATTACAATGCAGGTTGATGCACTGTATCACCTAAAAACAATTGAAATATATTTTATTAATTTATTTGTAGGTTATTTGTGTGGGGGAAAAAGTGGATGGGATACTAGAACATAACAATGAATACTTTGAGAATATAAAAAAAGCCACCCACACCACCTCTTTGGTTTGTGTATTTAAAAAGGATACATGTGCTTCAGCTAACCTATGTAGCTGTAGGAATTTACTGGGCTTTTTTCAGAACAAAAAATACAGAAGCTAAATAATCTTTGCTCATCAAATATATTGTCAAGAAAACAGTATGTTTAAAGACAATTATATGCTTCTTGTTTGAAAGTTCTTCTACATGTTGATGTTTTTCTTGCATGTTATCTGCAGTCAACTGTGACTCTTACATCACAGCAGATAAGGATCTGAACTAATTTTGGGTAAATCCTTTCAGCCCTGTGTTTGTTTCCAGTGAAATTATCACCTATACTCACAACAATAGGTTCAATTACAGGACTGATTTTTATGAGGTTTCCTGAACACATGTACCCATTTACTCTCCCCAAAATCATATTTTTTGTGGGCAGTGTGGGAGGATGCTGTCGGGGAAGTTTGGCATGGACAATAAGGCCTGGCAGTTCCCGCAGAAAGTCATTTCCCCATGAATTACCTTTGCAAATGACAGAATATACATGCAACATTTGTCCAGAGCTTTGTAGAACTAAATACAAGGATTACTATGACTTATTTATATTGAAAAGCCAAGGAATAACTGTTGCTTGTATAAAAAAATCAATTAGTGTCATAAACGTCACTGTACGTCTGAGAGTAGATTGCTACAATACCCTTGATGCTGTTCTGTTATGATTAGCACCCATGTGTGAAAAAGCAATTATTTGCTTCAAAGACCATAGAATATATCTGCTATAGGCAATTCAGAAATTGAAACACCTCTCTTGGTTACAAATAGAATTTATAAAAACTGATATATTTGGCAACTTTACTAACTTGAAAGAAATAACATAGATGGCGCAACAGTTAACTGTCTGTCTCTGACCTTGCTACAAAGCCATTAATTAAAATATGTATGTACCATAATATGTAAAAAATATAGATTGAAGTTTGAAAGCTGGTGGAAGAAAAGGTTTTTACCTAAAATCCAATGTTAGATGTAGAAGTACATGGAACTCCATGGAAGAAGTACACGGAAACACATGCCCCAAGGCTGAGACACCAGATGTGAATTGTATAATTTGTGAGGAAAGATGTTTAATGTGACCACTGCCCTGAGAGTGTAAAATAATACTTGAACTAATCAGTTGTAGTTTACATAGGAGTCTGTGAAGTGATAGCTCTAAGTGAGTATACTTTGTCGAAAAACATTTATTCCACTCTGTGGTGGTCTGAAATGAATAAATTTGATACGTATCACTCTGTGCTCCTGGGAATCATACCATACAGATCTCCAAGACAACAGGAGAGCACAGAGCTGATTTTTTCTATAGTTTGTATAATGCTTGTCTTAACTGTAGGCAAACATATTTTCAGTTAGCCAAGAACCAAATGTTACTAGAATTGTGAGATAAACTATTACAGGAGGGCTGCCAAGCAGCCCATTCCCTGTAATCCTAGTTTTAGAAGGAGACAAGAAATAAACAAAATGTAAGATAAATCAGTTTGTTAAGTACGAGATAAATATTTTGTGAAAAATTAAGGAAAAAGCAGTCAACTATTTCACTGTATTCACTTCTCTGACTTACATCCGTCTTACTTTCGTTATTCACTCTTCTCTGTTGCTACATTGTATTTTAGGCCTCTGTAATCCACGTGAACGATGGCAAATTATTTCACTAGCTGTCTTCTAAAGAAACTATGTGAAAAGTACTAGTCTGCTGCCAAAAAATAACTTTCTTCCCAACAACAACTTACTAAAATCCTAACTAACAGGCTCTATAATGGAAGCCTACAGACTATTTCAATTACAATAGTAAAACATTTCAGTCACTGTGCAGAGGAGGAATACATTTATGCATAACACCAGAAGTTCAAGTTGTTATCATGTCAAGAACCTTTTAATGAGTTTATTATTTCTTTGCATATCTGCAGAACACAGAATTTCAAAATTAATCTGAACAGTGTTTTCAAAACTGGAAACTACATCTCAAAAGTCTTTTGGTAGTTGAGATTCACAAAAGTATTTTAGAAATAAAATATTTAGAAATTCCACTAGGCATCTAGTGTCAAAAGTACACAGGGACAAACTGAGTTTAGGAGGCTACTTCTAAGATTTTCCAGGTCCATATTCCTTCACTTTACAGTTTTGCATGTAAATATGAGCCTTGGGATCTAGAAAGGCTCTGGAGTTAGAAAAAAAAAGTGGTTTAGCTTGCAGTGATGGAGGAATTCAATGAAGTCTGATAGTCTTTATGGATTCCTCTTCCTATTATCTTCCATTACCTTTAGTATCCTGTGACTCCTGTTCCTGTCTTCAAGTCCTTCCATATATCTCCCTTCTTTGCTTCTTCCTTTCAGTGTCTCCAATTCTGTGCAGTTAGTCCCATGAAATTCCAGTAGCTCTACCTTCTTCTTACATCCTGCTCAGTTAGAAAAGCAACAAACACACTCAAGAGTACAAAGCTCCACATATGCAGACTAGCAGGAGCTAGGTACCAAGCAAAATAGCACCAAGAAGACTTGCTCTGTTTTCTTTCTTAACCCAGCAGATTTTATGAGGTTTTTATTCTTGACCAGTCGTTGCACTTTACAAAATGTGTAGCAAAAGGAGACCACCTCATCTCTGAAAAAAATCAGTGGACATTGACTGGTTGGTATAAAAGATATTAAAGAGAAAATGCAATTATATAACTTCCATTTTCTTTGGAAACAAGGCAAGAATAGGAATGCCAGCATCTAGTAGTGTTGGTTATGAACCTGTAACTTCATAGCACAAGAGTCTCAGCAATGGAGAGAGAACAGAAAATCATGCTAAGTTACTGACAGATTCCTAGATAAATGCCTATATGTAAGTAGTTTTATTCTATAGCCTGTGAGTTTGATAAATACTGGTAGTCATTTGAGGGACAGATGAGATTCAGAAACACTGACTACATATGCCCACTTTTTTGTCATCAAATGGTTCATTTGGCTCTTGATCATCATTCTTTACATGTAATTTCTTTCCATCTTCTTCCATATTATTAATGCTTTGCAATAGCTGTTATATTCAGTTTCTTTCCCTTTAGAATCTTTTTTTCCTCTTTCTACTTCTGTTTAATAATCTAGTGTTGTAGTGTGCAATCTAGGTTGCTTTTTTTTCAGTCCTTGTTATCAATCTTCCCATGCCAATCTTCCTCTAATTTCTTTTAGCAGTCAATACTGGCTATCCTCAATGCCTCTTAGTTGCATGTATGTGCTTCAGCTCATTACTCGTGTTCCCACTTTCTTACTTCCTCCTTATAGTTAGTTTTCCTAGCTGACTTCAAATTCCTACTCTGCTCATGGAAATATATCTCTCTTTACTGTTTTCTTCACATCTTTGAGCAACAACTTTCCTTACAACTCAGATCTGTTTTCTCAAACTACAAACAACTTAAAGATCTTTCAACAGGACAGGACTTTTTTTTAACCTTAAAAAGTGTACAGGACTTTTGTTACTGCTTGTAGAACTTGTCAGAGTAATCTAAAAAACTTTACAAGTTAATGCAACCTCCTAATTTCTTTCCAGTGAAGAAAGAAATGTAGTGTGTGTCATGCTGAGAACTCACACACCGGGGCAAATAGAAAACCTAGACATCCTCCCCCTGCAACTTAATTCCCATAGTCTGCTCCCTTTCTGACATAACAGTGTGCCTCCCTTCCTGCTAAATAGCAGTGGTCCCATGCCACTGGAGATATTTGCAATAAGGCAAAATTATTACAGTAAAACTGACTTATTTATTGCCAAGAGTGAAAGATGTTGTAGAGGTCAAAAAATGCCATTAACATTGAACTTACACATTTGATGGTTTCAATGCTCCCCAACTCAATTGAATTTTCTAGAAATGAACTAAATTTCACACAGAAAATATTTATGAAGTAACATAGTGCAAAGTCTCAGATGCAAAATTGATGTCGCATAATAAAATATATGTGCTGGAAAAATTTACTTGGTGTCATATAAAACTTAAAATCAGACAATCTTACAATTTCGATAAGACCAGTTGACAGGAATACTTTTTTATACATTGCCATCCAAATAAAATATTTACATATGCAGCATAAGATTCATAAGATTGCTAACCTTAATAATTTAACATAATCATAGGCTGCTGGACAGCCTAGAGAGGAACAATACTGTGCTGATTACAGTAAGGCCATCTCTGAAAGTGCTAGTGGGATTCAATAACACCCTTTCAATAAAACTATTTAATAGAAATCAAATATGTAAATTATTATCCTGGACATGACTTCTTCCCTAGAGGTCTTGTACATGCAACAGTCATGCTCCATTAACAATGAATTTAGTAAGCATATATGATTGTCAGGCAACCATAAGAGTCCCAGAATTTATGGGAATCAATCTCTTCCTACAAGTATTATACACACACAAGGAAGTGAATGTTTAATTAATGGTTAATTAACAGAGTTAATTTATCTCTCTATGCACCCTGAGACTAACTAGGGTAAAATGTAACTCAAAATGTGCGTCAAAGCAGTTCTGCAATTTCTCTTCTCATAAGTGTACAAAACCAACAATAACAGATGCACTCTCCACAAAAAGAAAAGTAATGAAAGAGAAATTATTTTGAAATCCGGTTGTTGTGCGTACTGAGGCAGTAAAATGTTTTGGTGAAAGTTTCTTGTTGCCTAGGCAAGTGCTCTGACCATTACCTTATTAGCTAAAATTTCCTTCTGTGGTCAATTTACACTATAAGGAATGCATTTTCATTGGAGAGAGATCAGGCATCCTCATAGACTCTACCTTCTTACTGGGTCCCAGCTGGACTTAAGTGGGATAAAAACGTCTAGATGTTCAGTCAGTATGGTATTGTGGACTACATTTTTGGACACAGACTTTAGATGTCAAAATCCTTTTACAGATATAGCCCTTGAAGTGTTTTTATATGTGATTGAAATCAACCACAGCTGACAACCAGACAGCTAAATAAATTGTGGTCCTAATCTAAAGTGACCAGACCAAGCGACTAGGAAGCTTTCCTGCAGATTTCTGTGGGTAGAGCCTTCTGAAGGGTCCTGCTGTTTGTGCCACAAGCTTTTAGTTGTTCATTACCAAATGGAAGCTGCTAGTAAGTGTTTCTTTAGCCCTTCAGTATGTCTTTAAGGTTCTAATTATTTTGCATTGTAGTTCATTGTACTTCACTGCATTCATCACATGGCAAGCTAAAATTCATAAACAATCTGCCTAATTTCTTTCAAACAGTTACTAATGCTACTTTTACAGACACTAGAAGTATTTGTTTGAGAAACACTACACTAATATGCACAATGTTCATAAAATATTGAAAAGCATCTTTTTAGACAGAAATTAAGTCAATGTTAGGTTTTTGGTGTCTTCCATAGTTTTAAAGTATTTCTTTTCATTCCTCACTCTTTAAATGTGTTAATGCCCTTCACAATGCTATGGGTATTTCTGAACTAACTTCAGGAATTTTTTCATCTTGCTGCTTTGCAGCTTGTAGCATAATTGAGAAGTATTTATGTTAGTTTAAGGTGGCAAGCTGAGATCTCAGTTGTACATTGTTACCAAATGAAGGTGTCGGGATGCTGGGTGCACTAATAGGTCTTAGTGCTTTGGAAAGCTGCACCCCAGATCCCTCAGCCCAAGCCTGTACTCCCTGTACTGTAGGGGCACTGCATGGGCTGGGAGCTTCTCTTGGGGGCTGGGAGCAGGGCCTGGCACTCAGCAGCTATGGAGCAGGGCAGCCAGGGGAGAGGAGGGAGGGAGGGGGGAGAGGAGGGAGGGAGAGGAGGGAGGAGAGGAGCTCCAGCCCTAGGCACCGGGCAGCTCCCTGGGATGTGACCCAGCTTGGGAGGGCCCTGGGCAGGCAGCGCAGGGCTGTGGGGAGCACAGGGCTCACCCTGCTGCAGTGCCAGTGATGCCACTAATGGACTTGGAGGGAGACAGAACGGGAAGCAGGTCTCAGTGGTACCCTCAGGGCCCTGGTAGCAAGTAGGGAAAGACAGGGCAGGCCACATGCACCCAAATTTACTGGTAATGCTCAGCATCTCTCACCTACTCTGCAGTGAAAGGCTACCTGAATTACCTGAAGCTCTATGATGACTTCTCATCTTCGCACTTTTTTTTTGCTCTTTTATCATGTCTCTATCTACAGTCTAGTGAGACATACAGGACTTATTATTCCCAGTGAGAGCTGGGTTTACTAATCCCCTTTCTTTTACTGGTATTATAAGTAATTTTTCTTTTATTCTAAATGGAATTCCTACTCATGGATGCCTTCCTAGAACTTATCCAAAATGGTTTTCAGTGAGCCTAAAGTGTGAATTTCCTGTTTTAGTCACTCTTAATACTGAAATGGTGGGTTTTGTTGTTTATTGTCCTTATAATACCTAATGGACTTGCCACATATTTGCTAGTCATGAACTCATCTCATTTCTTTACTAGCTATTTAAGAAGTTTTCACTGCAAGAGACTCCAAAGTTTTGCTAGCAAAGCTTGGGTGATTTTTCATTACTATGTGTGTATATTAAAAGAATGGATATTATAATCTAACTACAGGTGGTAGCAAAAATACAGAGTTATAAATTTGATTAGATTGTATTTTATGTTTTGTATTTCAATATAAACTTGTTGAGGTAATCTCTGATCACAGATTAAGATTTGTTGAACAAACAGTTATGAATCATTGGCTCTGGCACCAAGCTTAATAGAGCTGGACTGGCACCAAAAACCATGACCTACACTGCTTTTTAAAATAAACTTTAGTCTTTCCAGTAGATCCTTGCTAGTATTTTTCTAGTTTCCTCCAGTGTCGGGATGAATTAGTCAATCTGTGGTACTCTGAATCCCATGTGAGCCTCAAAACTGGGTCAAAAGTAAGCTGGCTCAGGCACAGATCTATGTTGAGCTGCAATAGCTGCATTTCTAGTCGCACTCCAGCTAATCAGCTGGGAGATAGCACAGGTATCTCACAGAGAAGGCAGCTGTGCAAGCTGACTGTCAAATGAGTTGGCTTGCATCAGTGAAGTCATAACTGCTGTAACCAGACAACAAAAGTTCAGTTAAGTTTCCATTTTCAGAGTCGTAAAAGAGTTCAAAATAATTCTGTTGTCCCTCTTTTCAACTGTTGTTGGAATATAAGCATTGTGCAATCAGTTACTTCAGAGCAATGTGCTAAACATTCCCCTGACAAATTTAGGTAACATGACCCAAGGGTTGGGGGAGGTTGACACACACACACACGCACAGAGACACACGCAGATACAGCTCCCTGTTCCCTGATAGCTCAAGTATTCTGATTGAGACTGGCTTTAAGCTCTTTTGTGGATTTCTTCCCGCCATAAATACTGCTTGTCTGTTCAGATTGAATACATCTAGTTTGGTGTCATTTTTCATAAAATATTCTCACTTTGCTGTTCAAGCATTTGATTATTGCAGAACTCCTGTCTGTTGTTTACTTAAAGACAGTTGTTTACTGTCTTTAAGACTTTTCAATTTGACACAGTACTAAAGAGAAAATGTTAACTTACCTACTGGAGTTGCTATGACAGCAGTTCAAACTTTCATCTCATGGTCTTATTACATCCTCTGTAATTTCTCAAGCAACAAAAGTAAGAATTCTGACTTCTAAACTGTTGGACAGATGATTTTGGGTTGCTGATACATTTAAAACTTTTTCTTATGTCCTAAAGTATATAATCCAGTTTTAAAATAACTTTATTTTAAAAATCTGTAATTTATAAACCATCAAAGAGCTGTTTCTCAGGAAATATTCTTTTTAGATGATGTCTTAGTATGCCAAATTCAAATAATGAATACATGGTTTCTTTTCTTGTAACTTCATGATTCAGCAATGGATGTTTTTATATCAAGTTTGTTGTATATATTCTTAGATGTTTTAAGTGAAGGAATCATAGAATTCTTTAGGTTGGAAGAGACCCTTAAGATCATAGAGTCCAACAATCTGATGCACCAGAGCATGCATCTGATAATCTGGCTGCATAAGGAGAACAGCTGGTAACAGATTGAGGAAGGTTCCCCTCTACTCCACCTTGGGGAGGCCACAGCTGGAGTACCATGCCCAGTTGTGGGCTTCCTAATACAAGAGAGACATGGACTTACAGGAGACAGTCCAGTGAAAGACCTCTAAGGGAGAGCTGAGATTCTTCAGGCTGGAGAAGAGAAGGCTCAGGGGGGATCTCAGCAAAGCATAAACATACCTGAAGACAGTTAGTCTCTTTTCAGGAGTGTCCAGATACAGGACAAGAGGTGACAGGCACAGACTGGAACACACATTTGGTCTGCATGTCAGGAGGCACTGCTTCACTGTGAGGGTGCCTGCACATTGGCACAGATTGCCCATAGAGGGTGTGGATTCTCCATCCTTGGAGACATTCAAAAGCTGCCCTGGGCAACCTGCTCTAGGTGGTGCTACTTAAGCAGGAGGTTTGGACCAGGTGATCTCCAGAGGCCCTTCCAGCCTCAAGCATTCTGATGCTGTGATTTGCTAAGCCAAATGCAGGGCGTTTTCAGTACAAAGAGGAGCTCTCTGTGGTTCACTGAATCACGCTAGTTTTTATGAATCCTATTCAATTTTGATGAACTGGAATTTTCCAGCTAGATTGGTTGATGAGCTAAGATTTGAGAAAAAAATCAAAATTAAAATCACTGATGCCATGAAAAATGTTTCTTTATCTATTCTAAATATCCAGTGGGAACTGCTGACATCTTGGAGGTTTTCAAGCCAGCGCTACAGATATAAGATAGAGACAAAAAATGTAGTAAACCTGTCAAATATCTTCTAGGAAACAAACAAAGTTTTATCAGAAACAATTCTGGTATCCACTGATTTTAAGAAAAAAAAGTTAGTATTTCACAGGCTCCTTTAATTTCTTATAATGAAGACACAACGTATTCCCAGAACTGTGTTTCCTGCTGAGTGCCTTTCAAGAACTGGAAACCTTTCCTCAGTACTTTTTATCATCAGAAATAACCTCCCAGATTTAGACATATGTTACTACTAAAGCAATCACATCTTGTTCCACATCTCTTCTATAAATTTACACAACAGGTCTTAATTTTTTTAGTATAGCAAAACAAGAACTAGTTTTCTTCTGTATTGGAAAATGAGAGCACAGTAACATTCTCTGGATAACGTGTAACCAAGTGAAACAACAGTTGGATGAAGTGGCAAGTTATGGCTTCCTGTTGAATGGAAAGAATTTAAATCAGAATTTGTAAAATATAGTGCAGTATTGGACAAGCTCATAGGCACAAGAAAAAGCCAAATAACAGCCAAAAAATGTAAATTTTCATGTATTTCTGGAAGACAGTGTCCCAATCTTACAACTTTCCCGTAAGAAATTATTTCCTCCAATCCAAGATGACCCATATGCATATGGTTCAGTGCTAGAGAAAGCCTGCCAAATGTTACTCCAAATGAAAAAAAAGGGAATACAATTCTTGCTACAACTGCAGATTGCAGAAACAGAAACAGAATCTTAGCATCAGCCAGGAACAAAGAAACATAACACTGGAAGAAAGCAATATTCCATAATTATTCTAAATTTTTATCCAGTCATCCTGTGCTGTGAAAAAGATTACAGCAATAATGAGAACCTTCCAAATGTAGATAATTGTCACTGCATGTTCTGTCCTAGAAAAGGTACTGTAAAATATATTTTAACTGACATTTTGGGGCAGATTGAAAATGTAGCCAATGTTTTTAGCTATGTTAAAAGAGAAAAATAGTTTCAAAGAAATTAGACATCCAAAATAAAAACTGATTTTCATATAATTTCTTATAAACTTTGCATTTCCTGTATATCGGATTTCTTCTTCTGACTGCACAGCTTTACTACATAGTCAATAGTTTGACATTAACATGAACACGTTTCTAAGGTTTTGATATGATACCAGAATTATCCAATTGCATAGGAATATGTAAGTCAGAAGGAAGCATCCTAGAGTAACAAATGTTATACTGGAATAGAGCTAATTTTGATTGGTAGCTCAGTCACTTCACAGTTCTGCTCATTTAGAACTAATAAACTATAATAATTATAGTGTCCCGTATCTTCTTTAGTTTGTAAGACTACTTTACAGATGTGGAAAACAGAACAGGTATGAATAGCAGCTGGTGTAATTGTAAAGGGCACACATAGACAAACACAGAAAGATTATCATGAATATGGCAGACACCTCCCAGTTTAAACAAGCTGTAGCCATGCTTTTTGAACTCCAATGGAAATGAGAATTATCCATTCCTTTAGGCAGGACTCATTGTGATGAAAGCAACTTAATTCTTTTGGAATAAGAAACCGTCTCTCCAGAATACGGTATGTAGTAGAAAAAGCTATGTGATGCATATGTAATAGAAAGTTTGTATAGCCAATGGGAGTCAGGGTAGGAAAGGTACATGAAAAGCTGTGTACATGTATTTATTTATTTATATTGATAATTTATATGTTTTGATGGTTAAAGATATAGGAATCAGGTATATGCCTCGAAACGTCAAACCTTACCTTGTTTGAAATACAGATTTTTTTCTGTTAATAGAAATTTGAAACTATATGAATTTGAAAATAAATGTTTTATTTATATTGAAAGAGTGGCTTCTCCTGATAATCAGCTGAACTCATAGTTCTTTTAACTGTATCTTAAATTATTTTACAAATTTTCTTAAATGTGATATAACCTATAAAACCTCCTTCTTTTTTTTTTTTTTTTTTCAATCAGTGGACTAATTTGTCAAAAGAACTTAATTTTTTATTGATAAATATTTTCTTTCCTTTGAAATATTGTCAACTTTTAAAAGGATAAATTCCAGCCAGCTTACTTTCTCTGGAGAATGCTTTATGAAAATACAGAGATTTGAGTCTGTGTCTGGGACAAACATTTTAATTTTTGTTTAGAGATGATAGATTTAGTACAGTATGATATCTTCTGGGCAACTGAGAATGATCATAACAATGTTAAATCACCGTTCCAAGTTATCTGAAGCAGCACTGTATTTACCTTACTGATTGGCACAAGCTGTGTTATTTTCTTCTTTGGCCATTCTATTTGACTTGTCAAAACCAACTATATGTATTTTCTTTATGACCACCCTACAATGCAACCTTGAAGTAACAGAAATTCATTTCCTCCAGTGGCCAAGATATCTCATTTATCATTTGTTGAAGTGAAGCTGTACTTCTGGATTAGGTAATTTTGGATCTCTGCGGGAGAAAAGGAGTGACTCACAACAAAGGTGTCATGTAAGCAATGACCAAGCAAACTATCTGTACTGTGATAAACCTCAACCATACTGGTAACTTTAAAAATTCCACCGAGAAAATTTGAGCATTCGAATATAAGGGCCACCTGAACAATGGCCATAAATCCAACTGTTTTCATAAACTAGTAAAATATTATACTGTTGCATATAAAGATACAACTTTTCATAATAAATAGAAGAATGTAGTAATTATTCATTATTGTTATTTAAATTTTATTTATTCCATGCATACTGTATAATTAAAGGTCAGAGATTCATCCTCTAGTGTAAGCAGTTTGCAACTATATTTTTTTGTTCTGGAAAACTGCAACACAATTTCATGAAAGCAGTAATGTACTGTAGTTCATTCTATGGTGTCTTTATAAAACAAAAATCAGGAAATGTTCTTTCTGTGTCTTGGGGTAAAAAGCAAATGTGACAACAAACACAGAGAGAACAAACAGAGTTAAATCAAGAAAGATAGTAAATAATGAAAGACATTTATTTTCAGTATAATATTTGTCCGATATCGGTTTCATATTTATTTAGTAGTTTCTCCCTTTTAATAAACATTCCTATTCTAAGTATTCTTAAAAAGAAGTTATTGAGGTAGTTTGATGCAAATCTAAAAAATAAAACCCAACCAGGAAGTGACTTAAGAGACAACTTTATGACAGTTAAAATGTTTTTTGTTCAATTTGCATTCATTCATGGAGCCATAAACAAATTGTTCTAAAACCCCTCCCTACATATAGATATCTACAAACGCCAGTCATCCAGTGTTGTTCCACTCTAATATGCCCCAAGGCATCTATTAACAAGGACCTTGGTTACCCTCACTTTCTGAGGTGGGTCTTAACAGTGATAAGCTTTATTCATCTATTGTTTTGGGGAGTTTAAACCTTGTTAGGAACCTTTTAGTCTATTAGCTTAAATAGGTACAGTAAAACAGTAGTTCCTTAAGGAATTGCATAGTGGACTAAAATGTTTTGAGGTCTGGTGACATTAGTTTTAACACTTTTTTTTCTTACTGAGACAGCTATGGTGTCACTTGACATGGGACATGACGAAGGAGAGAACCTGCTGACAATCTGTTTGTCACAAAAATTTTTCACATTTTGTATTGTGTTTACCTCTTTGATCTCAAAACACTTCATTTGTTGCCTTCAAGAGGCACAGTGCAACCATCCACCCACCAGTATTTGGGGGTTTTCAGACAACATTGTATTTTAGAGGGACAGTGCCTAAAACATAAATGGATTTATTTCCCTCTGATGTGATCATTACTACTTTGTGAGACTACTTTGGCATTCTTTAATGCAATGGAATGGAATGGAATGGAATAGAATGGAATAGAATAGAATAGAATAGAATAGAATAGAATAGAATAGAATAGAAATAGAATATTTCTTTTGGAAGGGACCTACAATGATCACAATTTCCAGCTGCCTGACTGTTTCAGGGCTGACCAGAATTTAAAACGTGGTATTATGGGCATTGTCCAGATGTCTCTGGTAGGTTCTTGTCTCCTTAACTTTGAGCTTTTGAAAACCTAAGTCTTTGAAACCCCAACTTTAAATAATTTAATAATTTGCAATCCTCAAGCTTGATCTTTCTTTTTATTTTATCATTTTAATATAAACTTAGATGCATGTCTCAATAAATAATTTAAATTAATTATGATTACCCACTAAAACTAAATAGGAAAAGCTCCTATGCGTTTCAGTGACAGAAATAATAAGCTTAGCTTTTTATTGTTCTTGGGTTTTGCACAAGTTGTACTCAAACGGATCTTAAATCATGACAGATGTTTTGAAATAGACTGCAGGGGCTCTGAGTAATATAATTAGAACTTTTAATTTTGTATTTCTAAGGTGTTTCTCATTAGAATACATATTTTTTTAATTTTCAGAAATTAATTTCTTAATTGAGGAAAACTTGAATGCACCATGCATAAGAAATTACCATCCTGACTATTTGTGTCATGTACACATGTAGTAATCTGCTATAGGATGGAAAACCGCATGGAAAAAATTATATTGCTTTGTCCTAATGACAGTTTGAAGGATCCAGATATTATGAAAATATTTTAAATGAGTGTGTGACCTATGAAATTTCATATTTCATCTCTTTTTTTTCATATATAGGTTTCACAAACACTCCTGTCATTTATATGTTGTATAATGTAATTTTTATTACTTCCATAATATTTTAGTTGCCGTGGGTAATTTCTTATCACAAGCAGTTTCTCAGAATGTCTACTAACATGGACAAAGGGATATCTTCAATAATGTTTGTATGAGTAAGATCATAGGAAAGGAAAGTTAACCTTTTGTAGAAGCTATATAAATAATTTATTTACATTGGAGAAAATGTGCTTTTATTGTTGTACTCTGTTAGAAATATGGGCCAACTTTTTTTCTAAATATGATTGACTGCTGAACTACTCTTCAAAATGGATACATCTGGGTGTTTTATAGTGGACTTGATTTTGTTTTGCAAGAAAGTGTGTGTCCTAAAAGTTTGCCTCTGTGTTTAAGGTTGATATTGCTTTTCTCATTTTCAGCTGAGGCTATATCAATGAAATAGGAAATCTAATATAATATTATATCAAAATAATTACACTGTAAGCTAAGCTTAATTTTTTCTGTTTTGGAAAGATAACTTGACTGCAAATGGCAGTTGGATATAGAATTCCCATATCTCAACTTATGCTACTGAATCATTCAGTCTTTCCTGACCATTAAAAGTCTATATGACATAGCTAAGTCTGGTAATTTATTCAAATATAATGAAAATAAGATATACATTATACATAAAATGTACATTAAAAATCTGCCTAATAGTGGGCTTTGAAATTCATTCTGACTGAGATGGAGAAAGCAGAAGAGAATGGAGATCAAGTCTTTGTCTAATAGACTAGTGTGGCTCAGATTACTTCAATGGTTTTTCACTGATTTATACCAGCTGAACTTTTGGCTTGCTCACTGAATTTTCAGAATCATAGCTGGCTTATTGAAATAATTTTTTCTCACCATTCATCCAATCTTAGCTCTATTGTGTTTTAACTATCCTGAAATTCAGTGGAGTTTTTTCAAAGTTCAATTTTCAGTTTAGATTTCATGCCAACTATATGGAAAATCCATCATGGCAAGGAAAACCCTGATAATAGATTTTGTTAAGTTGGTTCACCATGGTGAAATAGGCAATATGTCATAAGCATGCATCTAAAACAGTCCTGTTTCAAGACAAATGTGCCAAAAGAATGTATGTGGGCAATCTCCTTAGCGGTCACACAATATTTGTTATTTAGAATGCATATATGGCATTTGGTGATGTCCCAGTGGTTGTAGGAGAATATAAATCAGATGCAATATCACAGAATGAAAATTATTATTTGTACTGAAAATTATATGAAAAATCAGCTTCTGAATTCTATGTATATGTGTGTATACATTTCTATTCACATTATATGTTATTAATTAGACTTTTAGAAACCTGTGGGAGGTCTGCCATTACTTTGAGTGATGCCAGAATTTCACCCCAGTGTCAAAGACTTGTCAGAATGCCTTTAAATATACCTCTGTGCCAGAGTGAAATTCCTTGGAGGATTTGACGTGTTTAAAAGTTTCATGGAGTTTGTTCAAGAGTGATTAAGTGGCCATGCTGAATAAATACTATTCATTTATGTTTGGCGAGGTAATCTCATTCATACCCTCAGGCTAATGAAAGCCAAGTTAAGAATACAAACAGCACTTAGACACACAGCGTAAGGGGATTTGAGGGTTATTGGCATCTATTTGAACATTGAAATATCAGTGCCCAGACCAAATTGTTTCATTAACCTTCTCATTGCCTAATTCACAGATTAGTTATCATATTGCTGTCTTACTTACTACTTTCTTCTGGCTAAAACTGTGATGTCAGTCCCACCACAATACTAAAACAAGTTTTCTCTTCATGTTCGAGATTGCTTTCATTAATGCTGGTAGTACCTTTTAAATCACCCTCTTCTTCAGATCTCTTACAGAGTATCCTCTTTCTATTCAGTTTCTACTGCTGGATATTGATTTTAAAAAAATTGGAGAAATAATTGAGATGGGATAACTAATAAATAGTGACATAATAGGTGAGAAAAGCAATAGAACAAAAGAAAAGGAGGTAGAGAAAAAAGGAGAAAAGAGTGCTCAGATGGCAGCAAATAGAGTGCTGCAAGGATACACTTACAGAGATGTAGGAAAAAAACATGAAAGAAAGGAAAGAAGGAAGAAAGACTTATGAAAGAAGGACTTAGGAGGTGAAAACATCTAGCAAAGACAAGCTCAAGTGTGAGCAAATTATGTAGAATTGATCCAATTTTGAAAATTAAACAAAAAAAAAAAACATAAAAAAGGAAAAGGAAACAACATTCTGAACAGAACAGCAGTTCTGAGATTCCACAGACATCAACTTCTGGGCCACTGAACTTAAAATTTGTATGTTGTGGAGACTAGCAAGTAAACAAAAAGTTTGTTGAAGTAACTTAATTCCTTTGCTCACATAAAAGGGAAATTAAAAATTAAATGTATTACAAAGGGTTTTTGTAAGGTTTGAAATTATGAAGATGAGTAAAAAGGGAGATGAAATTCAATATAGTTAATATATAACATATATAGTTAATATACAATGATACAGTACACATTAAAAAAAAAAAAAACCAAAGAAAAAAAGGGCTATCCACTCTCAGGGCAAAAAACTGAAGCTATGAGAGAGAATTGTATGGAAACATCTGATTGCTCAGAAGCAATTCCAAAAACATAATAAGAAGTTAGAAAGTAAGTAGAAGGGAGAAAATTCACTGTGTGTTCCTGTACAAGATCAGGGAATATTGATGAAATTGTCAGGGAGCAGGTCACTTTTTCACATATCATTTGGAATGCCAAAATTTTGTGGAGCTTAAAAAAGCAAAGAGATGCATTAATGAAAGAATAAGTATTAATTGAATAGGAAGTTGTCGCTGTTGAGCCGCTAGCTGAGAGAAAAACCCAGGTTCTCAGACAAGAAAAAAGTGTGTTTATTATTTTGATTTCCATATATATAGAGTTTTCAGAGGTCACCCAGATTGGTCAGCCAGAAACCTCCCCCTAGGCCTAATTGGCCAGGTCTGAACTGCTCAAATCTCGAGACGTTGTTTGCAAAACATCCAAACTTTATCTTTGTTTATGAAACATAGTGAAAATGTTCTCACGAAAAAAAACCTGTGCTAGCCACAGGAAGTCTGACATATTAGCTTTAAATCAGTTCCAGTTGTGTGATGAGGTCTTTTAGTAGAGTCCTTCTGCAAGTGTCGTGCAAGTGGAGTGTCATGGATTCTGCTTGGACACTGTGCTGAAGACAAATCAGTAGTTCTTTATTATACTTGCTTTATTTTTTTCTTCTCTACCATGTCAAAATGGCCATTCAAGACAGAAGGAAATCAAATGCTTCTCTGACACCTCTGATGTTTGAACTCTTTAGTTTAAATATGAGACAAAAATGCAGTAGCAAACAGATAAGTTAAAATTAGATATATATTATCAAAATATTTTAAAAATTTAATTTCACTCAGTAAGAAAGTTGATGAAAAATTTATTCCAGCTAATGAGTTCTTGGCTAAGTTAGAGGCCAAGTTAAAGTTTTTTTCAACTCTTTATCTTATACTGCTTTTCACTTGTTAAAGAAGTTATGTGGATAGTCCTGGGTTTTTTTCATTTTTATATACTTTGTCAGGCTCCCAGCAGTTCACTCTCACAGGCTGTATATGATAGAACAATCCACAAGGGAGATAGTCCTGTATCTAATTAGTAACTTTCACTCAAAATTGATTCACAGTGGTAAGAAATATTGTGTCAGTCTCTAAATATCTCTGAAATAATACTCTTAAAACTTCAGTCTGTTAAGCCATTCAATTTAAGTAAAAAGCTCATCATCGTCCTCAGTGCAAGTGCAGCTTATTGGCATGAATCATCTCTAAAACTGTTTGGGAACATGTTCATATTTTTCCCCTAAGAAAATGTCATTTTTGGCAAAAATAAAACCTGTTTGGAAGAACATTTTCATTGGAAAAGTATTTCTTAGATCCAGACAACAAATTCTAGCCAAATCTGTGGAAAAATAGATCCAGCATACACTTTCTAATTGTCCATAAGGTTCCAGTCAGGTTGGTAAAACACTGGATTTATGCATTGTAATAAATGCCACAAACACTGGGGAGTGTCTTCTCTGTTTTGTTGTGCTTTGCCACATTCTATAAATAATTAACTGTTTATTGGGCCAAAGTAGTGCAATAATATCAGGCAATGGCTAAGAGGTTAATTGTTCAGCTAATTTATGTGAAATTCAATTTTGGATCCCCTCATACCATTTTTCCTGTATTGTTCTGTTTCTTGAAGCATGATTCTTAGACATGTTTAGAAACAAAATTAAATCTATCATTCATGTATTTAAATGATTTGGCAAATTTCCAAACCAAACCAAATAGTTCAGCAGAATATTCCCACTAACAGCAAATTAGGAACTGGATGAACTTTGAAATACACCAATTTACTTTTTCCTAGCAGATATGACTGATCACCTGAATCTCAAGGTCATTTTTTCTGCTTTCTGACTTACGGACAGAAGCTCTCTAAGCAGAAAAAAATAGCATCTCTACATCCCACTGAACTTTCATTATGCATTCATTCTACATTTTATGAACATTTTGCGGATGCAATGCTCATTGGAAATATAAGTAATCATCCAAGTACTTAGGAATGTAATAAAATACCTGCAGATTGAACTTTTTGCTCATAAATACATGAGTGAACATTGTTTGTTTTATCCAAACAGTTCCCTCCATTTCCAGAAAGAAAGCTCTACTTTCTTAACCAAGAATCAAGGGTAAGGTTTGGCTGTTGTTACTACATGGGCTCTTGACCTACTGAATGTCAACAGAGAATTTTGGACTCCAGTGTTTCAGCTAATTTTCCCCAGCCAAAGAAAGTTGTCTTTATTTTATTGGAATGTTTCTAGATATCACTGATCCGAGCATTCCCTGTAGGTGTGATCTACCACGTGGATCTACAGAAAGAACCATTACAGCACCGCAAGCAGTATGAGGTCTTCACTATATAAATATAAAATGCAAAAATACATTAACAGAATCAGTAAATTATTATTTAATTGAAGCTTGTTGGAAAAGACATTTTCTCTGTTACTCACTTCAATGAGACCAAAATTTCAGCTTTCTGGAGAAAATAGCTAAATCAAATATCTCGTGTAATTTCTGTTCAATATTTGGTAGAAAATGTAGCTGCCTTCTTTCCTCTAAACATTGTGTTCTCTTGTAGGACTACCTTTGATTTACCATGGTATGCTCTTGTAAAGTAATTTACTCAAAAATGAATTGTCTGAGAGCAGTGCTTTCTGCATAAAAGAGAATGGTAAAAGAGGAAATTAAACCACATTTTTTATCAATCTGTACAATTGCATGTATACACAAGAATACTTTGAAATATACTTATTTTTAACAAACAAAAAATGTCAAAATCTATTTTCCATCAGAAATCAATGTTGAGAAAAATATTAAATTTACCCTGTTTCTAAAAATAATATTAGAAATTTTACACTAGAAGAACCTGATTTTTTTCCCAATAGCTAATTCAGGCTGTTGTCTTTGAAAAGTGCAAGTGCTCTTTCAAAACATGAAAAATAATTTCAATACTTGAATCAGCGCAGTGTTTCATGTCACAAGATTCAACAGGTTAATGAATTTTAACCAATTAGTTGAACAGAAACAGTCTAGGTACAACAGTAGAGTAGCAGCTGCTTTTCTGTAACTTTTCTATCTTTTTCATCCTTTCTTTACGGAATTGTTGTGTGGGAACCTTCAGTTTTTAAAAATGTGTCCTAATGATTACTTAGCCCAGTATGAGCACCTACATTCATAATTTCTAGGTTGCTTAGTTATCTTAATACCAACTTTCTATGCTAAACAGATATGTTCAGTTTGGCCTTGATCCTCCTTCCTGATTCTTTTATTTTGGCTAATAGCCTCTTGATATGCAAAAAAATTATAAAGGGGAAATTTTCATATAGCCCTTGATGTTTCTCTCTTGCTTGAATTAGAATAATTCTACAAAAAATAAATTAATCATTTATAGTTAAAGTATTTATGCCAGTTAAAACAAAATACACAGCTGCCATGGCAAGAAAACCTATTTTCATAGAACTTGGAATCTACAGATCTTCTCAGTCAGAATATTAATTTCAGTGTTTCTGTTTAGCTTCACTGCTTCTGATAGGAGACTTTTTAGTGAAGTGCAAAGGATCAGCAATAAACTATAAAATCATCATTGGCTTCAATCCATGCAAAGTGAGACAAAACTCAAACAGATCACTGATCAGCCTTTTAGTGACCAAGAAGTTGGGATTTATTTTGTAAGTTTTATTCAATCAGTGCCAAGCATGTGATCAGTATAAATAATACTCCCTCCTGTGTGAATGTTGTTTCTACTGGCATTCTTATCAAGGTCTGTGTTGAAATTTGTCCTTAGAATATTTCTAGTTCCAACTATCAAATCATAATTTAGAAATTATAGATTCGTGTAATTATCAGAATTGTAGATAACACTTGGCAGCGTGAAAGAATGGATTGCTGATATTTTCCAATGGGAAGCAGAAAATGAATGTATAACTATGTGAACAGTTCCATATAAAATATATTGGAAAAAAAAATGCTGACATAGCAACCTTTTTCCATTGACAGGGAGGAAAGATGAGGATGAGAAACATATGCAGGAAAAGATACAAGACTTAGAGTAGGCACAAGAGAAATGTAAAAATGGCCAGTATATTTCACGCAACTAATCAGGAAAATTGCCAGGTTAATCTTTCTTTCCCTCTTTGTTCCTTAATGAAATCTCATTTGTTTTTGAGAGAAAATAGCTTTATAAAACAGTTTCATATCCAGACAGAAACAAAGCCAAGGGTGAATACAAAGCTTTAGACATGAAGTACAGATGAAGGAAGGTCTGTTTTAGAAATTCCAGCCAACATCCTTCTCGCCAACCTTTTCCCCTCAATCTTGCTCTATGACTTTCATATTGTCTGGAAAGAAAAGCAACATTTTGTGTTTTTTCTTTCTGTTCATACTGAGTCATACGGTTACCAAGCATCTGTTGCTGAAGTGAGGCACAGTGCTAACACTGAGAGTTGTTTTTAACTTGTTAGAATTTCTGATGCTAATGCCTGTTGTAAAGCTGTGAAATCTGTGGCTTTATGCCTTTTCAGTTTCACTGAGTTTTATCTTGAAGAAGTTTCACATAAACCTGTTGAAAATCTATTGTGCCATTTCAGTGTACTTGCTAGTAAATAAGACTATGCATTCTCACACTTGACACAAACATAAGTAATAAATATATGGTACTTTAGGCATATTCAACATTTAAAATATTTGTATTAAAATGAAAATAAAACTTTTCCCACTGGAGGGGCTGAGGTTGCTTAATTACTCCCTGGCTTTTTGGAATGAAATGAAAAAAAAAGTTACCTTTAAGAGCTTTGTCTCTACCTAATGACGTAATATGCAAAACAAGAAAGACTGTCAGTGAAGTTCTTAAATCTATTGTTGAAGCACTGGGCTGGGATTAGCACATAAACGTACTTATCCATAGCTCAGATGACCTCTGATCAATACCCTAACCGTTCTGAATTCCATTCTAATTATTCCTAGACTGTATTTAAGGGTGTACATTTGGCTTGACTAATTAATGGCTGCAGTGTTTGTAAGGGGTTTTAAAAGCCAAATGCTGCAGTGCCCCACAGCTCAGAAGTGCAATGTGTCTGTATATGTAATCTGCAGGTTCTGTATTTTGTAAAAGCAGATTAATATCTACTTCAAAGGTTAGAAAAGTGAATAGAATAAAGATGGAGAAACGTCCGTACATTTACTATCATTGGATTCATACATAAACCTGACCTGTGCTGGTTGTTTAAAAATAATTGCTACAGTCAAATTAGCAAATTAGCACTAGACATATTCTATAAATGATCAAGTGCAAAGAACAATTTGGGTTGAAGAATTTGGTAGCTGTACTGAACACACATAAGTCCATTCCTTTCTTTTCAGTTACTTAGCTGGAGACTGCAAAAGTGCATATATGTACATGCAGATTTATTTATATTTTTATTTATTTATAATTTCCCAACTTACTTGGTGAGGGATTCCTGGAAGGGGTTGCATTTTAGATCAATGGTGCTAGTGACGTGTTAATCTGACCAAAACTGCAGTGCTATTATTGTTAAAATAATAACAAGATGTAAGCTGCTGAACTCCTCCAGACTCTAGTTGTTAGGGTTTTTTCCTACTGTTGAAAAGCTCAAGAAAAATTCCAGAAACCAAGAATTCATAATCCTGTGATCAAGGAATGCCAAGTATAATGGTAGTGTTGGAACATGAATAAGACAGAAATAGAAGTTACATAAACAACACAGCTGACCTCTTTTTATCAGAGTTTACAAGAAAAAATACTGTGCCTGAGAAAAGAACAGATAAAGTCAAAATATCACCAAAATAAAATGGCCATGTTTCAGTTAGAAGATACCTGGAGATAGACCTATGACTGGATTTTCACTCAGGTTCCTCAAAAGTACTTTAGTGATAATGCAGACCACTTTAGGCACTTAAGTACCCATTTAGGCTGCACTGATATCACCAACTGCCACCTTTCTCCAAAGCCCAGTACATTCTCTCTGTATTTCAGTTTCTGTCTATGAATTTGTGTTCACATCAGTTCCCATTCCAGCCCACTGTTACCTTAGCTGAAGTTCAGTCCCAAAGGAAGGCTCCTAACCTAAACTCAGTAGATTCAGTTTTGAAGGCATGTTCTGATCACAAATCTGAAAACAAATTAGAAGAAAATTGCTCCAGGTATTGACCAACAATTTTTGCTTTTAGCCATATTGTACTTGCAGAATACCCAGAAAGTTTTACAGTGAAAACACTTTCTGTATGAATTTTCTCAGATTAAATTCCTTTGTCAAACTAGGCAAAGTAGAAATTTGAAGCTGTGTCCTGAGTATTTAATCTGGTCCATTTGTTACACAAGAGCTGTATGTTTCTGCTTATTCCCTATTTTGGGTTCCCCTTCTGCCTGTAAAAACACAAACTAGTAACACTGGAATCTATCACCTTGCTTCCAAGAAAGGAGTGTACAGGTTTAGGATTGCATCGTACTTCTTGGTCAGTTCAAGAGACAATTTTTATGCACCTTCTTAATTCATATAATTAGGTAAAACGTAGCAGTTTCTGATTTCACTAAGTAATATTTGCATCAAAATTAGTGGACAATTATATAAGTATTTCAGAGCAACTTTATTATATTCAGAATCATATCAATCTGGTTTGGAAATCAAGTATCTTAGATCAAGTTTAAGGATAGACATGGTGAATTAGTAAATGAAAGTGAGGACCAAGAAAGCAAGATGAACATAGGTATTGGATTCAAAGCCATTAGCTCATTCCTTACAGCACCAGAACTGACATTAGAATTAGTTATGCTGTATTTTGATGGATGTCTCTCTTGATGAATATTGAAAAGATAATGACCATGTTTTCAAAAATGACTAATTTTCAAATAATTTTGGATAAAATAATATGGGAGTGATTTGGGTACCTAAACACAAACATCTGCTGCCACTGACACTATTCTTGTGCTTGTCTTTAAGGGCGCTCACCAGTTAACCACAGCCTCGGTATCAAATCTACTCGCCTTTTATTGACCACAGTGCTCCAAAGTTAATAATTCAGCTTTATTTAATGATGGGTCCATTTTTCCTTCAATTACCTCAGTGGTCTTTCCCTCTCCCTCCAGATGCCACTCCCTCAATATGGAAATATTTCTCTTTGATGGTCTCTCAGCTGTGAGAGTAGTTTAATATTAATCCGGAAATTTGAAACAGTGTTTTCTAGAAATTCCACATGTTGTTAATCTGTTTCTTACCTTTCCATCCATACCTTCTACATTTCAATTCTTGCTTTTTCCATTTCTGAGCAGGAACAGTTTTGTTTCTTACTTCTCTGTCCATAATGAAGTGTGTTCCATAATGAAGCCTTCATTTATAAATAGATATTTTGGTGTTAAAATAGTAAGACATACGCAGGCTATGCACCCATAGTGCTGTCACATATATTACCTACTATAATAAAGTTACTCTAAAATACTGAAGACTAATTTCATTAAGCATCTCCTGGAGCTGCTCTAAAATAGGATGCTGGGGGGAGCAGTAAATAGCACCTAACATCATTTGCTAGGCACCAAGCATAGTTTAAATCCACTGAAATTATACTTCTACCAAGTTAAGTCTGTCTATGAGCTTCTGTCTAATGTCTCCTTTTCTAGTCACCCTCCTTCCTTCAGCAGGGGACAAATGTCAACAAAAGAAACAGCTTCTCAGAGCAGTTCACAGCGAATACCATTAGTAGTGACCTCTTCTGTACTTGACCAGTATTCACTGGAGATACAAAATATGTGGAGAGGATATTGATGTGAAAAGTTTTCCTCTTTAGGATAGAATTTTGGCTAGAATAGCTCCCAAACTCTGTAAGAGAAGATCCTGTAACATTGCCTGAAGTACTGAAAAAAAGCTGGCTTTGATTTACTACCCAGACGGAAAGAAAAAAAATTCATTAAAAATGTCATGCTGAGTAAATAACTGAAGTACTTCATATTTCTGTCATTCAATTTTATGTCATTTTTGGTATTGTCCCATTCTAACAATATGCAGAATACCTCCTAACACAGACTGAAGTTTAGTATGTCTGTGTTTCCCAGCTGATAACCAAATTCCATACTGGTGTACTGGTAAGAGTCAGATATGGATGTGACAGGAAATTATTTAGATGTCCTTGAGAAGATCTTATTTTAGAAACAACTGATGCTTTGGAAGGAGCATGGAAGCAGGCTAGACCATAGGAAAAGGTTCTTGTTTTGTTTAAAATCACTAAATATTCATATATTTAGACATGGTAAGCTGAGGTGTTTTAAGACAGCAGTATCTACTTTAAAATAATTTGCTGGATTCTGATGCCTGGATCCTACAAATGAATCCTGAAGTAGAATGCAAAAGCCATCTTTTAATGGAAAAATGCAAAACATTAATTTGCATTGCCTAATGGAGGACAGTATGAAGGACAAATGAGGCATGTGGAGTCTTATGTGTTGCTACATTTACAATTCAAAGAAACATTTACCTTTTTTTTCTTTCTTTCTTTTTTTTTTTTTTCCTAAGGCACAGTTGGCTGTTCCCTTAACAACAAGATACAATTTCAGCCTTACTTATAATTCATTGATATGTTGGATACAAGCCTTGTTCCACCACATTTCATATATTACATTGTTTTAGAGAGCATGGACATAATGTTTCAATATTCTGTGACAAGTCTCAATGTTTCAGTAATATTTTCTAGAGATAAATACAAAATTAATTTTCAGTCCAGTTTTTATTACTAATCCAGAAATAATGAGGAAATATGTTGGCTAATCTGAGTAGCTCTGTTTCAGATCCAGATACCTTTGGAAAAGGAATTATTTTCCATTTTTAGCTAAGTTGCACGTTCTCTAAATGGATTCTTTTCCATGGAAAACATTCATTGATTAGCACAGTGACTGAAAAACACACCTACGCATGGCTGTTCTCTGATGTTCTCTTTAGTGAATCAGAGCAAAACAGCATTTTAAGTCAAGCAAAACAGCATTTTAAGTCAAGCAAAACATTATGACATCAAAATCTCTCTGCAAAAAAATTTTACAGCAAATACTTTTCATTAGTTGAGATTATCAGCTATTTACTTTGGGTTTTAGCCACAAAATCTCCATTAGTATTTGAAGAAACAAATTGGCTACTGCAAAATGCTGCCAAACACTACTTATTGCAGAAGCTGGTTTGAAATTAAAGGCAGGAAATGAGATAAAAACCCTTTGAAATATGCCAAGTGCTAACACAAGTTTTATTTGTTAAAGCTATACTTCAAACCCTTGCGTAAAGTGAAGAAAATGAAAAAAAAAACCAAAACAGCACAATTTTAGAATATATAACTTCCAAATATAATTGTGTTTTAATTTTTTGACTAGTAATAGCATGAGTTTTTCCATGAGAAATAGTCTTTTGTTATATAGTTATTAAATAATTATTAAATAGTTATTTTCTTTAGGCTTTTATTGGTCTTTTCAATAAAATAACAAATATCTTGTTAGAACACAAAGTATTTTAATATTATAAAAAAATATATTTTAAAGAAAAATCTGTTTGAAGAGGCAATAGTTGTTTCTTTTTCTAATTCAACTTCTCTACCCCAAAATTAAAAATGTATGATATACAAGCAATGTTGTTTTCTGTCTTAAGAAATTCCCTGGTGTTTAAAAAACCCTAACTACAACTAATTGCTCAGGCTTTGTGCCATTGCTAGATCTTGACTTCAGCATTTTTATAAATGTTTTGCTTGGAGCAAAATGACAGAAATCCCATCCTAATGATGTGCAAACTTGGTCAGACATAGAATTATAAGAACCCTGATAGAGCTGAGCTAGAAGTCCTATGAGGTTTTTTCCTGTCTGTATTTCTGGGGACCTCCTGCTAAGAGGTGAGATGTTTTTCTGTCTCTAAGAAAAGTAAGTGAGGTCTCTGGAAGCTATCCCTTTTTGTAAATTAAATACTGTTATGAAATAACTGGTCCATTAACACTGTAATTCTTACTTGCATTCAGTATTCAGTAAGTGCAGCAGTTATCTTGGAGATAATCCCCCTTGCACTGGATCTTTTACATCCAGTATTCAAAAGTCACTTCAATGTTTATCATTTTCTATAGAATGATTTCACTGTGTTTTAGAAGCCTGGTATTCATAACTTCTACTTCTGTACATTCCCCTGAAAATTGGAAAAATTGTGACATTTTGCACCCAAGAAAACCCCCATACCTATGGGAAGTGCCTTAGCAGTTTTTAACCACAATAAGCAAATAAAGGGAGGTGAAAGCAAAACCAAAACTCAAAAAACAGATGAACAGATAGAAAATTATACTTTCTGAAGAATCGGCTTTCACTTTTCCTGACTCTAAAAGTTATCTATATATAGGCAAATAGTAGCTTTATATCTCCTATTATATTCTATTATGCACACACATGCACTGTGTATCTTAAATATAGGGTATATATATTACTTTATTGTTGTAGAAAGCTGTATATCCATAATTAATGGGCACATGTTTTGAAGTTTGACTATAATAATTTACAAGAAGATACTCCTCATATCATGCTAAGTAATACCAAGCCTAAATTTATCATATTTCTTGCAGAAAAGCAACATGTAGTAAGCAACGTTAAAACTGATAAGCAGCAAAAAAACCACCCCAGTCTGATGTCACAAATAAAATCACAAAAAAAACCCCTTGTGGTCCTTCGTTTTAGTAATTTCAGCTGATCTCAGTAAGGACCATGAACTACATTACAGAAAGACACTCCAGCCTATTTCCTGAGATAACAGTAGTGTAAACAACCAGACATATATACAGCCTTGGGAAAAAAAGTAAATGCCAACTTCCCACTGAATGCCTGGCAAGAACTGCCAGTAACAATGTCGCTAAGCCTTTCAAAATATACAGCCATCAAAACATCTCCAAAACATCCCCAAAATACTGTAACCTTAAAGATTTTCACTGATGGATTACAAATCTAGAATTAGGCTTTCAATCTCCACTGGATAGTAGTAGAAGTTAAAATACTGAATCAGGCTATTGGATGACAAATCCCAAACTTTGGCATCAGTTTTGAAAGGTGTGTGTTTAGACACATTCATATTTTCATATTATATCAAAACTAAAAAAGAACTGTGTATTTGTGTCTGTTTCCAAAAGCCACCCTAAGCTGAGACATTATATTATGGTAGAACAATTACAATTTTTTCTTAAAGAGAATCTATCTTTCCAGGAGGATTTTCTCAGGTAGCAGGTATCTTGTTTCTTGAGAAAGATGATTCTTCAGACTGTCGTGTCAAATCCAGTCTTTTCATGAGTCAGAATAAAGACACTTTCATTACTTACAAGACTTATTGGTTCACTCTTGAAACTTTTAGAAGAGTGGAATAGTCTGAATTTGGGAAATACTGCCATATGGATTAAGAAATTATGTCTTTTTTCCCCAGAAATTATACATATTATGTATTAATATAAAATAAACATTATTTTACTACACTGACACCATTAAAAATTAACTGTATTATGTTTAAAATATCACAATATACTTTTAATCTGAAGGTCCTTAGTTTAAAATCACTACAGTCTTTAGTCTAAAAATAAGTTTTATGTGAAGTAATATTTTCAGGGATTAATTAGGTGTAGAATTAAGATTATATACTTTTTAATATGAAAGAATACCTGTCTGTCTGACTGAATGCACCACAGTCATCTTGGAATGCCTAACACATAGGAAATTATTCCTCATATCTAGATTTTCTGATAGATATGTCATAGAAGATTCATAATTTAGGGAAATTGGGATGCTGTCTTATATTAACAACTTTGGCTTTAATGAAATGAGAGTTATGAGCAGCACATAATCCATGGCACTCCTATTTAGCTTTTTCTTATGGTCTTCACATATTTTGTTGTCACATACTATTTACATAAATAACAAAGTAGTTCTAGCAGAATATTCAAGATTTATCAGTATAGTTGATGGTCAAATTTAGGCAATAATTTTAAGCACAGACATATAGAAAATATCTGGGATTTTGTTTTGTAAAAAAATATTGCTGTTTGTCTTTTAGGGAAATACTTTATAAAAAATTATAAGTACACCATTTCCACTGTACAGTCTAAGTTTCCACATTTAGTTTACATATTATTTCTCACTCTGTGTAAATTAAGATATTATTCCAGTTTTAAAAGTTCTCTTTAGCAACAGATTACATACTCTGCTAAGATAGCTAAAAAGGAGTGTGTACTTGCTCCTGGTTTAAGATACCTTAGACTGGGTCATTATGTTATGCTAGCCACAACAGAATTATTCTAAGTTTTGCTTAAAGACAATCAGTTTTCCCAGGAGGATTTTCTTAGGTGGCAGGCATCACGTTGTTTATCTAGAGAAAGCTAATTCTTCAGATCATTTTCCCAAATCCAGCCCTTTCATGGGTCATAAGGAGACAAACTGTCAAATTTTGTAAATAAACTCCTGGATTAATTCTAGCTTCTGAATAACAGCCAAAAGACAACGTGCTCAGCCATTAATGTTTTGAGAGAAAAAAATTAGTAGATACAGGAAGTCATTAGAGTGTCTGATAAATTTCAATATCTGCAAACATATCCTGCCTGTTCAGCTTGATATTTTCAAGAGTCAGGGATTAAAGATCTTGTCAGTCTTCAATAATAACAGCATTCAGTCAAGTCACTTTTCTATGTGTATTAAATCTGATCAGCAAATTTGTATACTGAGCCTGTCATGTTTTATTTTATATGCATATAGATCTCATGTCCAGCATGGAGTGGACAACCCTTTGTAAATAACATAAGAGGGAGATGGTAAATCAACTCTTTAAACAGACTGAGATTTCTAAGCAGGCCAGTGGATAATTATGTGGGATATGTATCACATAATTAATGTGAAGCTCACAGATTTGGCATGCTAATAGTCACAGTATCCAAAATACGCAGTTTGCTTTCAGGAAAGTAATAATTCAGATACATTTTGTCCAGATTCAGAATCTGATAAAATGCCCATTAATATTAACAAAATCTGCCAATTGACTGAACTGATTGTCTGTCAGGTTGCTAAGTTAAATTTTGCATCTACAGTAGTAAAAATCAAGTTTGAGGTACATTTTTACGCTATGAAAAATTCTATTTGTTTTGTTCACCACTGTATACATGACCTAAAATAGCAGAAGCTGCTTGATTTCCTCCAAGAAAAATCTCCTTGGAGAGTAGAAAATGACAGGTATACTGAAAAGGAATCACTGAAATACTGTGTATTCTTACTGACATAACACAATGTTTGGGTTTGCAGCAGTAAGAAAACATTTTGGAGTTCCCCCCACTACAGATTTTTTCTTAGCTGGAATGATGTAATTAAACCAGGCCAGATAAAGTTTCTAAGAAACAGTGATTCTTAGAATAAGAAGAGTTCATATTTTCAGCACTAAAGTTTAAGAGAATAATTTTCAGGAAGTTCCTTATCTAGAAGTAATAATTTAGATTCTGTTTTCCCTTTTTTAAATTTGTGATTTGGTTAAGTGAAATTTGGATGGCTTTGGTATATTTGAGAGTAGAGTTTGACCTAGCTGGGCTTTTTTCTACATTGCTGAAATTTTGGCTAGTTTCTCATAAACAACAAGAAAAATCTAGGGGAGTAACAATATAGATAGGAACACTGAAAATTTCATAAATCATGCAACTTCAGTCTGTATTTTAAATTTGTTACTTCAGATACTGTTTCTCTCTGAGATAAATTGTTCTCTTCCCACAAAGTTAAATTTAAATATTATGGTAAGTACAATATACAATCATTATCTAAAAAGCACATACTATAATGAAATCTAGAAATCCAAGGAATTAGGCCATCAAATTAATGAAGATATTAAACATCTGTGTTAGCTATGCAAAGTTTATCAAGTAGCAGTCTCTAAATATAAAATGGAAATAGATTCAGGAGAACACATACAGAAAAAAACTTAAAACCTATGTTCCCAATAGGAAGGTAAGATATTTAGGCATTTTGTCAAAATGCAAATTATATGACTAGATAGGATGTAGGTACTTAAGTTATTCTGAGAATCTAGATATTCTTCTGTGGAAATAAATCATCAGGCTGAAGATACAGAAATTTTTAACTTAAAATACTAAAATCCCATGGTATTTAAGTTAAATTAATGATAGTCTGTATACTGGTTTGGGGAATCTTGGTAAAATATAATGACATTTTTGGGCAGGATGAGAAGTATGTCAGAGTTTAAACAAAATTAGGCCTTAATCTTTGGAAGTAAACTTAGACCTTGTTTTTGCCTTCATTCCTCCATCTCTTTTTACAGTTTATTAGTATACTGCATTCCTGATGTGTATTGAGCTGAAACGAATTTTAGTGCTAGAGCTTGCAGATCTTTTTCAACTCCAGAATGTTTCCTTTTCTCATGATGAAGAAATATCTACTTACAGATCGATCAGAGGCCACTCTGTTTTCCATCACTACACTGGTTTAGCTGACTGCTCCCTTTTTATGTGTGGAGCACATATTGCTTCTAGTGCCTGTTTTTCTTTTATCATAAATCCAGGTCCCCACAGAATAGGAAGATATTTGTTCCCATTACTTATGTTTTCAAGTAGGAACATGAAGTTCAAATTCTGAAATATGTTTGAAAAGTCAGAGTTGTTGTTATTAGAAGGAATTCAAACTTCTTGTAACGCTGACATGAAACATTGCACTCATTGTTATGGGAGAAGGTCAGTAGTTCAGCTGGAATCTGTACTACAGACAGTTCCAAAACTTAACGAAAGGAGCACTGATAGTATGTTTTTAATGCACCTTTCCCTGTGCTCCCTTATGTGTTATTCATGAAAGTGTGGTGGCCTTGCATCATAGAGACAATCAAGGCAGTGATTTATAGAACAGCCTTATCATAACATGTATTAAGGAGTGAAATGAAAATGTTGTCCAAGATTTCATAGTCACTCCTGTTTTTTAGGAAGTGTGTATAACAGAGAGAGGCTATTAATGGAGGCATATTTACTTTTAATGGATGGGGTCCTAACAGGAGAGGATGGGCACTTACTGAAAAGCACTCGAGTGTTACAGACAAAATTATACCACTGGAATCCTAGTAACAAGAGAGTGTGCAATATCACTGTAATAATTGGGTAATAAATGTGATTTGATCATGTTACTAAATAATAAAATGAATTAATGATGTTTGGTCTTCTTCTTATGAATATGAAATAACTGTTAAAGTCATAAGATCATTGCAATTCTTGGACCAACAGAGAACATTTAAATTTTTGGTCTCAAATGCTATATGAACTTTTAAATATCTACACCATGTAAAATGTTTTGTCTTCTATTTGCCAGGGAATTATTTGGAGCAACAAGAGTAATTTATATTGCAGTGTGCTCCACACAGGCAATTGCTATAATGTTTTGTTGATTTAGAGTATTCATAAAATGTGAACATTTAATTATGCCTGATATAAACATCTCTGTCATAAACAGTGATGAGGTAAAGGAAAAGATTTCCTAAGCAGTCAAGCTAAACAACTCTTGTTTGCTTACCTAACATGACATCATAACATACATCACAGACTGCTGTCCTGCGCATGCGCAGTGATATGTTGCACTGCCAGTTTTCTGAGTACCAGCCTATCACCTCCCCTTGAGTAAAATGATTGCATTGATAAAATTTTTTGTCAAACAGTAAAAGACATTATATTTGGTATCATGGTATAAAGTAGTAATTATTTTTATGAGACCTATAATTCATGTTACATCAACCAACATAATAATGTGGGCATGTATTTGAGGTGCAATAATTGGAAACATGACAAAGCTAATTTTAGTAGCAACTGAAAAGTCTTACTAATTATTGCAAGAACCAAACTGTTGGATAACATAAGTTGTGACATTAATGTCTCCGTGTTGCAAGATTACTGTGACTATCAATAATAGTAAAAAGATAGCAGCATATGCTTTATCTTATGCCAGCAGCCAGTGTACACTCTTCTAAGAGCCTTAGTTTGCTGTTTTATTGCACATCCTAAAGCTTGAGTTGCTGGTGTTTCATGTTTTGTTACCTGTGTGAAGCTAGCTCAGGTGCATATCAGAGTCATGGTGTCCCATGCTAATAGAGATGTCATAATGGGACTTTTACAGTGCATTCACTGGATAGGGGACTATATGAGGTAGAATGGCAGCACCAGAGACCACTCCATTAATAGCTGAGGCCGTTTTCACCCTGAAAGGATTTTTTCCAGATATGGACTCATACCTGAAGGATGATATTCATTTCAGTCCCATAATTTACCCAAAAATTCAGATTAATTAAGTCAGGTGCCAAGCCCAGCACTATACTGTTGCTTCTGATGTGCAAATTAATAACTCTGCAAGGCACTGCACATTCATACATGCAAAGTTTGGAAGACATCTCTCTCTTATCCTGTCGATAATTCAGGTGCCAGTTTAAAAGAGAGTCCAGAGCCCTGCAGTTAGGTGGGAGCTTTTCTCATTTAAAAGGGAATTTGTGCCTAATGCTCAAAAACTCAGTGGGATTACACATCTGAGACTGAAATTAAAACATGCTCACAAACTGCTTTTTGAACTCCTTGTTAGCCAAAAATTGTCTTACCTGGAGATGAAATACATGTTTACTGATATCTCTTCCCAACCCCTAAGCTATGGCTTGCTCAATTAAATTTGGACATTTCTAAGTGTCACAAAGCCCTAATTTCTCATTGCGTAGCTATCTTCAGTCACAGAAACTTACACATTAAGTGATTTTAGGCACCACAAAAGTGAGACCCTGAGACTGAAATTTTGGACTAAAATTCCAGCAAAAGAAGTCTAAATACCCATCTAGGTCATCTGTGATCTTTCTCTACCTTTTCTATGAATCTAGCCCTTAAATAACATTTTATCTTTCAGTAATAAATAAAACTCATTATGAGTTGGAAGCTACTGACCTCACTCTAGTTATTTCTTTTACTATTTGGCTTATTTGTCTTTCACCAATTAGTCTTAAGTGCAGGAAAGAGTCAGAAGATTGAAAATCCATAAAATCATTCATTTAGGCCATTTCAGTACCCATTGTAGATGTCAAAGCAATTTCTTTTGTTATAGGTAGGAAGGAATTTTTTCAGGTTAGAGTTTGCTTTTTATTTTACTAAAAATTTTCTCATATTCTAAAACAAGTACCAGAAATTATCAGCTGAGGTATGAAATTTATTACAAATTTTTGTGCTATTAAATGACCCTTACTCGAAGATAAAACATGACCAGGTTAACAGGCCTTTGGAAGGTTACATTGGAGTTGCACATTTGCTTTCTGCTAACGCAGGACTCTGGCCAGCAGAGGTCACACTGAGTTAGTGGGATTTCATATTCCCACTTTTCTTAACATCTCTTCAGGTAAAGTTTCCAGGAGAAACCGAAATAATGCTTCCAACAAAAATATCCCATGGCTGTGAAAATATTCCTAGCATGAACTGAGCACTTACTTCTACAGCTGCATGTTGCCACTTACTAGTCTGCACTCTGACAGTAGTGTCTTGTGATTATGGTAAAGTCCATTTGTCAGGCTTTTCTTGACTCCATTATTAATTTCAATATTTTCTTCATAACTGTCCCTCCACAAATGAGCACAGATTACCTCACTGGCAGGTATCAGTTCTATAGTTTGCAGAACACAAGTCTGTGGCAATGATCACTTTCTGAGAGCGGCACAACAGCAAGAGACACAACTAGTAGAACTTTGCCTCTTAAACCATAAATGAGCATGCAAATCACCAACCCACACAAATTTTCATCAGACTGCACAGCCTGGGTAGTTTGCCTCAAGTGCCAGAAGAAAGCAATAATCTAGGATTGCATAGGCATTAGAGGGTGTTACTCATTTCAGAGCAATAGCAGAGAATGCCCTGGGGGAGGGATGGATTGATCACATGCATGATCTGTACCAAAACTGAAGCACTTATGCAAATTATCTCACAGTGGAGCAAAGGCAGAGACAGTGGTATTGCAAGTTTCTCTTCACAGCTCTAGAGCAGCACGCAGGAACCAAGGCCAAAGAAAAGGTATTTGCTGGATTATTAATTCCAGGAGGCAGCTAGCAGGAGCTGTCAGAAACTAGGAGAAAACAAAAATGAGAACATGAGCTGATAAAAGAAAAGGAAAAAGAAACATTTGCAAGCCCTCATGACTGGTGAACAGGGGAAAATCACCTAGGAGTATTTTGGACAGCAAAATAAGAAACAAATAAATGGTGGAATGTAGCAGCAGAAGTGTCTCCTACTTGTTTTTAAAAATTAATTTGTAGACACTATACTTATCTGCCCAGTTGCATTTAAATATTACTGCTTATATTAGGTACTGCACCATCTCTGAAGACTCAAAATATTATTTTGAACTTATGCAACAGTAAGCTTTACTATGATTAACTTAATTCACCAGGCTAACTTGTGACTGCAAGGTGTGTTTGCCACGTCTTCAACCTCTTCTCAATCTGTTTGATAGAACTCATTGTGTTTCCAAGAAAAGATAAAAACTAGTTTTTTACCCAATTTCTGGGGTTTTTTAACTTTAAAAAAAAATTATTTTTGGTGAGTCTTTGCTTTCATGCCTTCCCTGTTGCCTAATAGTTAATATCATTTTTGCTCTCTTTGCATGCACACCATATGTGGGCTACAGCATGTGTTAAATACTTCTCCTGGATTTTGACTAATATAAAAGACAAATATCTCAGAAAATGTCAGTTATGGTTGGAATTTATTATGGTATTAATTGGTTGGAACCTTTACCAATATCAAGGATTTCTCCTGTACATGAAGTCCCCCTTTTCTCTGATCTGTTGATGTTCAAAGCACTATTCATGTCTTGTATCTAAGACCTTGAATCAAGTTTATTTATAGAAGCTTCATTTAGGAACTATTACCTTCAACTGGTATGGACCATCCTATATAATAATGATACTTACTATAAAGTCTATATACTATATACTGTATACTTCAAACTATATAGTATAATCTGTATACTTTATGTCACATACACATTATGCAATTAATAATCTTTTATACATATGTATCTGTAGTGTTAATGGTATACACAACAGGTCAGTGAAAAAAGGGCTTGCTGGTATTAGCAATGTAGAAATGCATGTGACTCATCTTGCATGCAAAAGGCTTCCACTGAGTTCTATGGTCCACAGAATCCAGCTTTACAGAGTTAGGCTACTTCAGCAAATAAATCACTTTCTCCAATATAGAATTTTTCCTCTAAGAAACTGAGAAGTTCAGAACATAACACCAAGGGATGAAATTTTATATTCTGGTATTTTTATACTATAGGACATACCATCTTATTACATTCAAAGAAAGTACACAAACTTACATTTAAAGAAAATAAGTCTGTAAATGGATAACACAACCAATTCAACAAATAACAGTCCAGTACAAATTGTTTCATGTTTGGTGTACAGCCAAAATATGCTGAAATATGTACATTATTTTTGGCAAGGCTTGAATTCAGCTTGGAGCATGCTACTGGTTGCTTACTTTTACCACAGTTCACATAACTGCTGCATGCACTGAGTATAGTAGATAACATAATGAACTGTAAACTGCATTGCTTGCTTGTACCCCTGCTAGAGGCAAAAAAAAGCATCTGAAAGCACTTGGAATGTGTGGGGTTTAAACTTCTTAGTCATTTTTCTGCAGTGCTGGCCTTTGTGGTATTCTGGGACATGTTAGGATTCAATTAGCAGGAGTCTGCTTTGTTTTCATTTTTAGTATAATGCAGAAGCATGACATTATCTAAATAAAACTTTAGTATAAAAATAACCTCTTTCATAGTCAAATGATATGAACATTGGAGATGAGTAAACAAAAGGAAAGAAAGAAAAGAAAGGAAAGGATACTGAACATAGAGAACAACTTCAGGAAACTCACTTCTATAGTATGGAAGCATTTTTGTTGCTATTGGGGTATTAGGTCACTACTGAAATGTTTGTTCTTTTCCTTCGAACAGTAAAATTATTTGAACTACAGAAAGTACACATTATTTCTACAGATGGCATTGTACATCAGAGTGCTGTTCAGACTGGGCCTGAAAAATATTTCTGAAACAAAAAAAATAGGTTTTTACTGGAGATGACTTCTAACTATATGGAAACTAATTATCTTTAAGTGCTCTTTAAGATTTCATTTTTGAAAAACAGAGATTTATTTGTAGCCTGAAACATCATTTGAGTAGCAAGTTCTTGGATAGATTTTTAAATTTCTCTAAACTTCTTTTCCGTGTTTCATTTTCTTCTGAGATTCAATATGATCTTTAGTAGAAGAAATTATGAGGCATTTGAGGGTAATCTCTAAAGTGTTTTTAAAGAGGTACCGGTATACCTTTGTATCATTTTGACCTACCACAGTTTTTAGTAACATTAGTTGGCAATGATTCTAAAGCAATCAGGTATACATAAAAGGGCAAAAGGACAGGCTTCTCTGGCACTTCTAGTAGATTACATAGCTGTAACGACATTCCATTAAAGATTACTGATAATATGTAAGAGACACTTAAAAATCCCTGCTTTGGTTAGCAAGAGAATTAAAGATGTTTGCTTACAAGCGAATTCAATTAATTCAGAATATATTTTCAGTGGGACTAAACCCAGCTGTTTCTACTGTGATGGATGTGCCTAGTGGTCAGCTATCTTTATTTATAAAAACACCCATTTCCCAACGGTTACCACACTGTGGGGTGTAAGATAATGGCCTTTTACCCTTTCATTATTTCAAATACCACTGTGTACTGACTTGGTAAATGCAGACTTTCGTGTTCAGCTGAGCTGTCCAGATATTTAACTGATCAAAAAATCATCTCTTTTTTCTTAGTTTAGTGAAGACTCTTAGTGGTATTTATGTGGTACTAATAAATGAGTACCTAGGAAATTACTCCAAGAGTTTTGTGTTTGCAAAACCAGCCATTTTCAAAATTGGAAGAAAAATTACAAACTATAGAGCATAGTTGTGAACATCTGTAAATGAACAACAAAACGTGTTAATGTTGGGTCACTGATAACTTCTTGGCTAACCTGTGAGATGAGATGCAGACTTCAGAAGTCATTTCACCTACCCAAACTTTATGCATGCTGGGAGTATTCAACATCTATTTTACAAACATTTTAAAAATAGTATTCTTCCAAAAGGCTACTCACATGTATGTGCTTTGTGCAATATTGGTAATATTTTTAAATATCATAATAATGGAGTTTAAATGTTAATGTAAGAAGTATAAGAAATCACTTTGTTTATTTCTGGATGTACTATACACAATTTATAAGAAATATATTTTTCTTGAAATAAAACTTTTCTAGCAGTTTCTCTAAAACAAGCAAAATTAGGAAAATACATAAGCCAAATATAAAACATTATTCAAAAGTACAACTTTAAGTACAATATAAAAATTTTTAAATTAGAAAAGGTAAAATATTACTTTTCAGAACCACAGCCACAGTGACTCATGTCTGTTGTAGCTCCTCATTAGGAATGTTGGTCTTGTGGTTGTGGCAGGGAATTGTGACTCAGCAGATACACATTCAGTCTCTGGTTCTACTAGTTTTCCTGTGTAATATCTAGAATGGAATTTAAGGCTAAATTAACAAAACCAGGCAAACACAAACACACTTGATGCTACACTGCTGAGCAGCTTTGTGCTTAACTCACTTCATTGCCCCCAGTTTCTACACAGTGCACAGGAAATGTTCAGTCACACTGAGCAGAGAGGCACTTCTTGCTGGCAAACATAATCCTGAAAACAGAAATGTGGTTTAATTTAAACCCTTATCCTATATTTAGATGTTCTCATTATTGCAGAGAGATGCCTCCTTCCACTCCAACTCTACAATCTAAATTCTACTCTCAGATAGCTGCTTGTAATCCTTGCTTTCCAAACCTGTGTAGAAGTGGTGACAGTGATGCCCTCTCACTTTTGCTTTTATACAGTGCCTTACTGGTTAAAGCATTTTCTTAAGATAACAAAGACCCCGGTTCAATACACTATTTTGGCTGAGAAAATTAAAACAAAGTTCCTTTAGCCTTTCAATCTGTCTCCTAATGACCAACATAAAGCTCATGAAAAGATAAGTACAGTTTCTACCCCACATGTACCTAACCAGTGTTAGGTTATGGGGTGGGGTGGGAAGAAGAAAGTTAACTAAAATCAGAGAGAATGCCACTAAGGCAAGCAGGCCTTCTAGCCTAGTGGTGAAGATCTTTCGCTAAAGGCAGCAAGATAATAAAAACCTCTCTACTAAGGCTTGATGTTCTGTTGTCTGGGGAAGAGACTTCTTTCCTTATTTCCATTAAACAGAGCACTTTTGACAAGAATGTCTACTGCCCATAATGGGAGTGCAGAGGCTACAGCAGTGCACAGTACAAGCTACTGGATTTATCACAGTTTTGCAGTTACATGTGCCCCTACAGAATATGGGTAGAAGTCACAGATAGAAACTGTATTTACATTGCATCTTGAAAATAATTGAGAAACATGATTCTTGATAGATTCAAACTGCCTCTTTAGGCTCTAGTGACATAGCTTTATCAAATTGTTATGGATCTCCTCAGTTTATTCTACAAAATATACAGTGAGTTCATCAATGAGAAGCTTAAGGGTAGAAAGAAAGAAAATTGTGCTGACAGCAGTCTTAAGATAAAAAGATATCATCACCTGCTTACTCTTAAAATCTTTCTAACTTGGAAACATGTGGTACTTTATATTAGATGTTTCTTAAAGGCTTGCAAAATATTTTTTAAATCACAGTATTTTGACTCATGCTGTCTTTAGCATGGAGCAGTATTTATATTGCTGTGAGTTTTGTCTTCTTTCTCTGCTAATATTGTTCAATAAATGCTCACTTAGTTTGTGTTGATAACTAATAATCTCCAGCCGAGCATTGCTTTGTTGTTGGCTGCAGTAGATTAATCTGACAGATAAAGAGTGCTATCAATACTTCATTCACAGCGTGGGCATGGTCTTAAACTCACATACAAAAAAAAAAAAAAAGACGACTCTTTATTGTCTCTGAATTCTTCCATGAGAGCCTCAGTTTCAAAAGGTAGGTTTGAGTAATGAAGGACACTGCACAGGACTGAACTATATCTGTTTCATAAAACTGAAAATTTCTGATAGCCATCTGGGTGTTCTTTCCTGAGGGACAGTTTTTCTGACACTCTGCGTTAAGCTGTCTGCCACACTTCTTTCATTATGTCTTAGTCAAATAACTGAATATCCTTAGACACCACAGGAGTCAGTGGGAATGGGGATTGTGTTCTTAGAACTTCACATAATATAATCAGATTCTTTTAAAACTGAGCTTATTGTTTTCATTGTTTATTAAATCCAACTTAAGTGCAAATTGAAATGCAAAATAGAAGAATGTATATAATCAATTTATTTATTTTGAAACTTCCAAAGATTGTTATTGTTTTAGAGAAGAGGTGGCTGCAACACTGAATTTATTGAACCTCTGTGTTTTACTTCTCTACGTTTTTTACATAACGTCTTATATAAACTCAACCTTTACTAAATTTACCTATGCTTTACTAAATTTACCTATGTTTATGGTTATATGTTTCCTTCTTTGCTGAAAATCAAGTGGGTTTTTTTTCCAGACAGTTAATTGTAGATTTTTATCTCTCCTCAGCATTATCTCACACATGTATCTTTTTAAAAAAACAAACCACCTTTGTCATGAGAGCTGTGCTCTATGTAACAGTGATAAGCTTCTTGTTGTTTAACACATGATCTGTTAATGAGGATGTACAGATCTATAAATGACAGACAGAAAGGATCTGCAACTTTATTTAACTATTGAAGACACAGGAAAGCATTATAATCTTATCTAGTACTGTGCAGCTGTTACTGTATTAAAAGTTTCCTTGCTACCCAGATCATTCAATCTGTTCTTATCTTGTTTGGGATGTTTCAGGTACACAGTTTATAATTTGGAGGGGGAAAAAGGGCATTTTTATTCCCACTTATTTCTATATGTCTATCAAAGTAAGAATGCCACAAAGACATGGATGTGTTTTCTACTGTTGCAAACTAACATTGCAAGGTCTGAAGATTCAAGAGAGCTCTCTTTTGCCCAGCTGAATATGGTTCCCATCTAGTCTATGGCTTATAAGATTACAGCAAACCACAAAGAATGTATTTCTCCTTAAAAATCTACTACTAAATTAATACTTTTATAATTTTCTATCAGCACTTTAAGTATTATGAAAACCTAAAACCCAAATAACACCATGTACTTTGTTGATGCTTTATAGCATTTATCATTTTCACATGCAGTTGCTTTGCATTGCATTTGAAAACTGAACACCAAAAAGTTCTTGTAAAGCTTGAAGGTTAATGGCATTAGTCTGCCCCTTGACTATAGGAAGCTGTCTATCTAATTTAAACTGACAGATGTGCTTTTACAGCTGGAGCAATACAGAGATCTTTGCGTTTTGGCCTTCTGGGAGAAAGTAGTGGGTAAAATAGCAAGAAATGCCACTGAGTAATTTTTTCAGAAAAGATTGATCAGGGTTTGGAATGTGTCCTGTCCTGAGAAGCCCCAAGAATTCACAGGAGTCTCTCTAAAACAACCTTTCTTGTTGACTGAAAACTCAATTATACCAAAAAGTGTAGGGGAACCTTATGATTTTTGTAGCATATTAATTCATCCAAAGAATATTTATTAGTTTGATGGCTTTAGTGCATTTGACAAACCCACTAAATAATTTCCTCCATATATAATCTTTTTAAAGATTTTTTTTTCTTAATTTAGAATGATTAAATCTAGGGGCAAAACTTTATTTTATGAAATTTTTATGTTAATAGAAGAGTAAATTGTATGCAGGTTTTGATGGGCAGAATTTGAAGTCTCAAAAAATGTCAAAGCATGCATTTTTCTGTCCAAGTTTATTTCCATGAAAGAGCTAAGTTATTTCTGCAAGGCTTTCTAATTTGTGTTTCATCTAATTTTCTAATTTGTGTTTCATCTAAGAATCCTGAGATAACTTCTATCTGATTATGGCTTAAATGAATTAAGAAAATGATCCTTTAAAAACCACTTTTAAGAAGTAACTTCATACATTTGTGAAATAAATTATACATGCGTTGCATTACAACAGAAATGGTCTTGGTGACCCAGAAAATCTATTTCAGTCCTATCATATCCTAAATATGCACAAAACTGGCTCTGGGTTCAGAATTATTCTTACAATGATGGCTGAAATGTTGTACATTTTATCTTATTTAAAATAATTTCCAATGTAGAATTTTTGCGTAACTAGAACTATTCTGAGACAACTAATAATTACAACATACTTGGAACTTAATGGATTTGAGAGTAATTTCCTCATTCTCTGTAGAAAGTGAAGAAAGTGGTACAAAAAGTGCTACTGTTGATCTCTAAGGGCTAGCACTGAATTCCCCTGAGATAATACATAGATAGCATCTAAAAGTTTGTTTGGAGTAGAATTGCACTGAGGTCACTGTTCAAGACAACAAACTGTCTGCTGCATTCTCTGACCCTGAAAGGTTAGAGTTTAGGAATTTCCTGGAGAGATTCTGTTTGGTCTAACATTTTTATGAAAGTATCAAGGGGATAGTTAAGAGCAATAGTGAGGTTATTTTCCCCAGAGCTGTAAAACTCTTTTATCTAGCCAAAAATACTTTCAGAGAGATGCCTGTTAAGTCGGTGTGAATGCAGAGAAGAAATCAGAAAAAGGAAACTGTTTTTTTCAGGATTCTAAGAACACAGCATTTTTTTAAAAATAGTTTTTTATTTAAGTACATTTACTTAAGTACATTTACTTAAGTAGCATAGCAGTCTTTTATGTTTATGTTTTGTAACACATGGAAAAAAAGTTCTTTAACACTTATTCATTTTTTTAACATATTTTAATGTACAAAGTTCTTTTAAAATGGGAAGAAAACAGATACATTTTTTCATTGATGTAATGAATTTGCTAATGATGTGTCCTGCAAAAACAGCTGGATACAGCTGACTGGACCCTTGAAGATATGACTATATTCATGATAACTTAGGGGAAGTCAGAGGCAAGTTAACTTTGTCATAATTGCATTTGTTCAGTTTACTTCTGCTTGATTTGTAGAATATTTCAATTCTAAACATTCACTGCACATCATGCCATGGTGATATAAAAACAGTAAAGAAAGGAAATTAGTGTAACTTTGTACAGTCCATAACACTGGTAGTTTTACAGCAGAAAACTGATTGTTTCTTTCAAGAGTATCCAAAAAGATAAATTTTGGCGAACTTAGCATGTGTTCTTCATCAGTGTCTAATTTAGGGTGTCTGTAATAGCTCATTAGTACATCTCCAGGCAGAATGTCAGTGCAAATACCGACAAGTCGAGGCAGACAAGTCCTCTGAAACAGGACAATGCTAGAGTCAAATACTGACATGGTGGATAACAGTTGATAGTGTCACTGCTGGTAGCACCCTGTAGCCAGCACTCTGGAGGTCAGCTCAAGCAGAGATTCACATGGACACACCACAGGTGAGCTGGTGGTAAACAGGGATACAGCGTGGATGTTCAAAGAACAAGGTAGCTGTAGATCTTCAATAGGGACAACTATTCAGGAGCATCCCAATAACAAAGTTGGAATTGGTGCTAAAACCATATTGTCTATTATATTGACTGTGACTGTTAGTCACCAGTCACCTAACGTGTCCCATTTTTACATCCTTCATCTCCATTTCACTGAGGCATCTATGTGTTTAGCACTCACTTTTTGATTAACTTGCAGCATTGTCTTGTTTTCTTTGATAACTTATTCCTTATTGCTAAGGGTCTGTTCAAATTTCATATGCAACTCTGTTCTTGTTCACAAGTGTGTTTCCTAGTTACCCTCATTCCATCAGCCAGTTTTTCTTTTTCCATCCCTTTCTCCCACACTTCACTTTTTGCTTAAGGCCTTACCGAAGGCTGTTCTTAGAATTGGAATATTTTCTTCAACCTTACTGTTTCATATGAATTTTCACATTTTTCACTCACTTCTGAGTCCTTTAAATACAATTAACAGTAATAGGATTATCCTCCATATATGTTTAACACTGAATATTAATGGGATTTCACTTCATATAGGTTTATTATTACTTCATTGCTTTCTCCTTGGGGTTTAGTAGGTGGTCACTTTCAATAAAATTTTCTTTGGAGGAAGAGAACTCCTTTATTTTTCAGTATCTTGAAGATATCTGTAAGATGTTTGAGACAGACACTACATCTGCTCTCTGTGTTGTCAAGCAAATCATAATAACCTCTGTCTTAGAGCCATGAAAAGGGCAGTCCTGATTTCATACAACAGATCAGAAGGAACATTTTGCTGGTTGAATCCAGTTTTGGTTATCAGAACTAAAACCAAAACAAATGGTCCTTGTCCATCAGGATTCTTCTCATTCCCTACAAGTGAAGGATGATTGGATCAAACACATCTGAATGATACAACCCAAAGGAGTCAATTCAGTTTAACTCAATACCAAAGATCTAAGTTGCATGTTACACAAAGAGAACCACAAAGCTTGAGCAGTAGATTCTTTTATGTGTCTATTTATTTCAAATAATACACTCATATCTTACTATCTTGCTATAAATGTAACAGATACTATTGCAATTTCTCAGCTTATGTTAACGTAATAATACACCTTTGAACTGACCAGTTGTGAGATGCTTATATAACTTCTAATAATGTGCTATTTACTACCAAAGGCTAATAGTAAAATTTGGCACTTTGTGCACAATTCAGATCTTTATATACAATAAGTCAAGGTATGGATTCTGTATTTTCACCCAGCTGATGGGTTACTTAGTTTTATAAACCTTTTGTAGAAACATTTTTTGTATAAACCTGTTTGTAGAAACAGTATGTATTCTGACAAGGAGCTCACTGACTCAGAAAAGAATTCAGAATTTGTAAAAATAAGATGTGATACTGGATTTCCAAAGACAAATAATATTCAGTTTATTCAATTCAGATCATTTGAATTGCTGCTATACCAATTCATGTGATCTAAAAAAATAGCTACTTGTACTTTGGAATAATTTTTTGTAGTATTTTTTTTGTCTCACCATCTAGTATCTACCAGCAAGAAGAATATTTATGTTAGCCACTTGTATCGCTGAGTTCGCTAGAGCAGAGTTAGGTGAAGACTTCTAGTTTGCAGAAAGAGAAAATACAATAACTCCCTAAGTGTTCACTCGTAGGGTTTGGGAAGAGGAAGATGGTTACTAAGAGGAATATGAAGGTAACCCTTAAAACTAGTAACAGGGAGGGTGAGAATTAGGACAGCCTTGTTACTAAGGACTGTTCATGAATATTTCTTCTATCCTCAGTGCCTTTTGAGAGCTAGATGAGGTGTTATCATCTGCTAGCAACTGCTCAATGAAATCAGACATTTTCTGCAACTGTGATTAAGAATGGAGTTAATTGCCACTTGTGTACCAAACCAAATTTGGTAAGAAGGGAATCGTGACCTGTTACAGAGTTCTCAGAGGAACTGATGAGTTTAATTAATTGAATCATCAATTCTGAATTTATTAAACTAAAAAAAGAAATCATGTTCATTGTAGTCTCACCATATTGCTTTTCTGGCTGTAATTGAGATTCCATTGTGCCATTAAAACAATAGTAACACACTCAATTTTGGTTTTTGGCTGCTTCATCTAAGATGTCATGGCTCATAAAACACATTTTTAAAGATACCTTACCTAACAGGAGGCCTAACAACTAACTGGGAAATTTCAGGTTTTCCTAATGACCTTGCACTTGAATAGCTACCTTTATCCTCAGATGGTGTAGTGGCTCTTAAACTTAATAGCAGCAAAGTGCTTTAGAACAGGATGAAAAGAATCCATCACCAGTTGAAACTGCATGGTAGAAAAAACAGTTAAGTGCTATTATTTCATAACTACACCAATTCCAACAATTCAGGGAGGCATTCTGTAAAGTATGTTGAACAGAAAAGGAAATTTTTTTACTCCTAAAATATGCGAGAGGAAGTATGAATTTTAGTTGCAGTCGTCAATACATGTTTTATAACTGAGGTTTTGTCACTGATCCTTGCTTAGGTGACTTTTTATTCTAAATGAAGTAAAAACAATCTGCTAAATTCAAAATCATCAGCCTCAAAGATATAAATGAAAATTTTTAAAAATTCCCTTGCAAAAAATTAATATAAGATCATAAATCAAAAATAGGTATGAATATCTTTCCCACACTGCATATCCAATCAGAATGAGCTCTAGATTTTCCGTTAGGATTATACGTACATTCTTTCTGAAATAAAAAGAAGTTCCTTTTAGAATTGAAATTTAACCTCAAGAAGTACACACAGAGATGAAAAGTCTTCACTTTTCTGATGCTGCTTAATAGCCATTTAATGGGCAATAAAGCTTGGTCCCTAAATGCGTTGTACTCTGTAGTTTGTCCTTGAACTCTCAAGTAATACATTGGCTTCCAGGTGTTGGCAGTGCACCACACTAATATTAGTAAGAGGTATCATTTGTGTTACTAAATGTGAAAAGAAGAGTATTTAAGTTACCATGATCTGGAACATAAATAAACTGTTACTTCACATCCTCTTTTCAACTACTCTCTATGGCAGTATTTACATCTTCCTGCTGGGATATATTATGGCATGCACTACAGTCCAAATTAGACATGTGTTCAGGGAGTGTCATGGTTCTCATCCAAATCAGAAGTCTGTGAAGAATAAAAACCAGGTCATGAGGAAAAAAAAGGTCAATATTCTTGGATTTTTCTTCAAACACTCTGGCTGCGGTAACTCGTAGGCATCCCTGTTCCTAAATTCTCTTATCTTTTTGTTCCTTTTTTACTTGGATACTTTTAGAAATAGCAATTCTACAGCATTTTAATTTTTGTTGAGGAAAAAATAATTCTAATTTTTAAAAATTGCAATATTATTTACACCAAACAATTTTATTTGCACCAAAATGTAACTTTTTACCTAGCATAAATTAAGAAATGCTTTTATTCTCCTAATTATTTTATTAATCATACTACTTGTTATCTCTTTTTTTCTTTTTTTTTTTTAATTTGACAATATGGGCTTAATGTAGCAAGAGGGAAGAAAGGTTTTATTTTTGAACGCTCCCCAGTCCCAAGAAACAGTCCTGCACTCTGTATCTTTGTCTCCTTTGAGCTATGGTTGTTAAGTGAAAGTTATGATATGCTGCCTGATTTCCCTCTTCCCACCAATATGGCATGACTCTGGAAACTTGGGAATGAAAGAGGACATGAATAAAAAGCCTTGCATTCCAGAGCAAGGGAGTATACTCAAGAAGGGGGGAGCAGTAGGGAGAGGGGAACTAGGGCTTTGTCTTGCAAAGCATAACAGCATGTTTATAATAGAGGAAACACATACCCTTTAAAAACTGACTTGATTGGAAGAAAATTACTTTTAGCCAGCCACTGAAATCCCTAAGCACATGCTGGTTTGTTTAATGGGAACCGATTTTGAAAGCATTTATGGAATGTATAGAGGGATCCTGTCTGAAAACATATACAAGGAAGGCATACCAGCTGCAGCTATTCCCTTCATCTTCACTGACATTAGCAATTTAAGATTTAGCCAAGCACAAAACACCCATGACCTTCTGAGCCATGCAGTCCCAAGGAAAGCAGTCGACCTCCGCAGTTAGGCGAGCCATCATGAAAAACATCACTGTACCACAGAAGACCTAAAATAAATCTGCAACAATATTGAGAACTGTGGGACACTCGAGTAAGAAAAGTCATAAATCTGTGTTCTCTCCTGTCTGTTGCAATACTCTATTCTCAGGATCTTTGTCCCTGTAAAGCTAGCCAGAGAGCAAGACTGAAGAGGACTATAACTCAGCATGTTTGGTTCCTATTGTTTTCCCTGACAGCAATTTTTCTAGCTTTAAAAGTCATCCAAAAGCAAATGTTGAATCATGCTTCTACCTGGTTTCTGCCTTTAAAAATAATCCATGATTTATGGAGAAATCTTGGTGCTGTATGAATCTGAATACTTCCTGATGTAAAAACTATATAGTTCCTTACACGGCTGATCACAAGCTTGGAGAAGTAGTGCCATTGCCATTCCAGTTCTCTAGGATGCCCATTTTTAAGAAGTACCTGTTCATTATAGAAAAATGTATTTGTCTGGTTAAAGTTGTTTGGTTTTTTTCCAAAGTTAGTGCTGAATAGCTCAAAATATACATATGGGAGGGACTTTTATTACTCAATTAAAGCTCCTTTTTAACAGTTATCTTTGTTGTTGTTAGTCAGAACTTTTTCTGTGATCTAGTTTACAGCATGACTCTCCAAGCAGGAGCATCAACATCATCATTTAATGAGGGTAGAAGTGAAAAGAGCAAGGGGAAAAATGAGCTGGTGAAGACAAAATGGATGTGGGAAATTCCTAAGTTAAATCGGTAATTTACAGTTCTAAAACCTACTTTAAACACATTAGTGTGGGACATTTTATTATAACTTGCTTAGTTATTTTCTCAGATAGGAAGGCTGTCAACAGCAGAAATTGAGAAAAACTCCCAAAGCAGATTTTTGCCTTTTACTTTTGAAAGAGAAAGGACTGTCTAGGGAGCTAGCATTCCTACAGGCTTCTAGGGCCCTGATAAGTTACTTTCTCCCACAGATATCCCAGGAAATATCCCAAAATGCCAAAATGTTCACTTAAGGTGTAAGGTACTCACCTATTCCAATTACAAGTTAAAAACCCCAATTTTGGAATAATGGAATTATTGTTCACAACAGAGAAAAGAAAAATATCCACCTAAACATCTGAATTAAAAATTCTAGGCAAAGACTGACTCATTGAAATTAAAAAAAAATTATTCTTTGCAGATACAGACTCATGGTTGAAAATAATTTTATGATACTGAAAGCTCTACCAAAATTCTAGGCTACATCCATCCTCATAATAAAAAGAAATTTTCTACTTTAAAAAGAACAACAACAATTAAAACAACAACAACAAAAAAGGGATGGGAATCAGCCCAAATGCCCAAATCTGCCCATCCATCCTCATAATAAAAAGAAATTTTCTACTTTAAAAAGAACAACAACAAAAACAACAACAACAACAACAAAAAAGGGATGGGAATCTGCCCAAATGGTTCTTGTGAGCCCTTATCATATATTTTTTCTCCTTCCATAGGGGAAGTAGAAGGAATGATGATTAATGTTGCCAGCATTCTTGGCAGAATTGTAACATATATTTAGCCCCTGGGTTCACAGTTCTAAATAATATTATAACAAATATGCTTCATTAGTGATGTACATAGCATTACAAGACTTTTGCATACATTGTGAAAGTTCACAAAATGCCCAAGACACACTGAAGATGGGTTATTTGGGAGTAATTTTTCACTCTTATTTTGGCAAGAAGTGTTCTTAATTAATACATAATGAGAAACTATTTATCAGCATTATAAAATGTATTTTTAATTGATTGAAAGCTACAGTTTTAAGTTAATTCTTTTAGTGTGATTACATTCAAATCCCTTGAACTATATTACATGTGTATTCATTTCCCTATCTTTCCAAGAAGTGACTGAGAAATAAGGATTTCTAGCCTTTTGCTATTGGCTATTTTTAGTATTAAATAATTAGGCATTTCACAGCTTCATAGCCTGAGAAAATTGCATTGCAGATGGAGAATGGGAAAGAAAAAAACCTGTCATTAATGCCCCCTCCTATCACCTCTCTGGTAGACAGTCATGTTCTATGTTGATAACTTTTAATACAAAGGTTTCTTCAGGCTCCTAGTCATTCTCCTGGGCTATGACTAACTATGTGCTGTGATTTTATTGTTTTTAATCTGAATGAGTGAGAGTTTCTCTTAGCTAAGCAGCAGATCAGTCAGGTTTTGTTTTGTACCCTCATTCTACAATGAAAATGGTACCTAGTCTCTAACATGTTGATAATAAGAAAAGCAGTTTATTGTGGTTGGCATATTGGAACAATAATTTCCCTTGGCAAGTCTCTTTCACTGAATGAAAAGCAATCTTACTATAGGTATTGCTTCAGAAATGCTTTCAGATGATCCCTCAGTCATATGCTTAGGTCAATCTAAAGCTAAGGTTTTGTAAGTGCAGGCGAAGCCCACCTCCAAGGAGGATCAGCAGAGATTACAGTTGTCTAACTCACAGCACACAAAATAATAAAATGCTCTGTTGAATAGTTTTGGTCTGATAGCCAACATTCATTGAGTAGAAGCTTTCACGGAATCTTCCACGATTATCTTTCTAATCATCTTTCGTCCCTGAAAGATTAGCTTCTTCAGATCACATAAGTGAACAATATGTGGTACAGGAAGAAACAAACCTATATAGAAAATCTCTGAATGCAAAAATAAATGAGCAAAAAGCTGAAACTTTTAGGGAATATGGAGAATATTCCTGCCTTTATTTTTCATGGTATCTGACTAAGCTGAATAACCTAAGGTGTTTATCCAACTTGCTGAAAGTTGTTAGAGTAGGGCAGTATGGAATCAATGGACATTAGAAACTCACCAGGCTCAACCACTGTCCAAAACCAGTCAGCTAATGCTATGTAATTCCTGAGAGGTGCTAGTGTGGCTTCAAACATCTCCAGACAGATACATCATATATCTTCACATTCCAACCTGTTTCAGCCCTTAATTATAACCTACCATTGGATTCTTCTAATGACAAATGAAAATCTCTAGTTCCCTCCTTGTTTTCTGCCTATATAGAGAATACATTACTCCCTTACTCTTTTATCTATCTGAATACTGTTTCCATGCCCACCACTGCTTTTCTCCTCTTCAGCCTGAACAATCACATGTTGTTGCAGTTTTTTCTTTCAAGTCATGTTTCCAAAGTATCTGATAGACTCCTGCTGCAGCAAGTTATGTACAGAAAGCTGCATTGTACTTTACTCCCCATATAAACAAAATAGGCAAGCCATCACATTTTCAAACAGCTACCACAAGAAGAAGAAAATAAGGAAGAATTTAAGCTTTTTATAGATGAAGTTACCACACTGCCCTTATAAAATGCTAATTATGTTATGATAGGGGAGGGCAGGGAAAATGGTCAAAAGTACCAATTTTTACATTAATTATTTAAATAATTTTCACATTAAAATCATGCCCATTTCATGAATTCATTAGGAATTGCATGTGCTGCTGAGATAGAAGACAGGAAACATTTCTAATGAGGTTCTAAAGAAAGCTGAAGGATTCTGAGTACCCCCAGGAAGGTTGATTTTGACCTATGACAGAGGCTGAACAATTTTATTACCCTTTGAATTATAGATTGGCTTAGAAGAGCATAAAGAGCAGATACACTTGCTTTAAAGAAACATGAAAAATATTTCTGTTGTATGGGCATAGAAACATTTATGAAGCAATGGACAACTTTTCTGACTGATTGAGAATTAAGAAGAGAGATGTACTGGAGTGTTACGTTGTCAAATGTTTTTCACCACTTGACATGTCAGCAACAGGATTTGGGCAGGTGCTATGAGAAAAACAAAGTATGTGTTTATGCACATTCAACACCCGTTGGGAAGCACTCTTGCCTCACACTGTCACACTGGCTGCTTTCAGCACATACTGTGCTTCGCAGGGATAAAAATAGCATAGATATATGATTTTGCAGAACAGAGTAGTGTTTAACAGAGAAAGCTGAATAGTTTTGGGAAGAGCTATGATACATGGGCTAGTGCTGAGAAAAGGGGAGGAGATAAATGTCGATTCTCTACAACTGAGAGAGCTCTTTTCCTAGGTGTACCAATCCAGGAGGTAAATTACTGTATGGTGTATACTATTTCCAGTATGTCTGCTTCAACAAACAAGAAATAGAATAAAAAATATTTAAACAGCCATAGAGAAACTGCTTTTTACGTGCCCAGCAGTAGTCGAAGCTGTGTTTCTGAGATTTCATAGTAAGATAGTTGAGAGTTTTTCTACAGATCTCAAGGAAAATTTGCTTTTTATCTAACTGAAATTTAGATAAAATTCATGTTTCTCAAAAGGAATTAGCAAATATTTATGTGAGTTAGGATTCTTCCTTTTGTTTCTTATTTTGTCGGTTTTGGTTTTGTTGTTTTGGGGTTGGGGTTTTATTTTTGTCGGGTTTTTGGTTTTGGGGTTTTTTGTTTGGTTGGTTTTGGGGGGAGTGGATGGGTTGGTTTGGTTTTTGGGGTTTTTTGGTGGTGGTGGTGGTATCTTTTTTTAATTCTGCAACAGGATCATTTGTAAACTGAAGGAAGCAGCTGGTGATTTTACACTCACTCCACACAATTAAGGAAAATAAAGAGATAGCCAGGCCAAGACACATACCAATTTACTTACTAAAAAACTTTTTCAAATCAAAAGTGATATCCAGCTCCATTACAAAAGGTGAAATCACAGAGAAATTATGAAAGGCTATTGGTAATTGTCACCATATTCTCCCTTTTGGAATCTAATATTATTTCTATAGTGCTGACAGATATATAATAATATAAAGTCACTACTTCAAGAAAGAAAGATCTGAAAAATGGTACTACCAAGGTCCTTTCTCAAATGAAGGAGGGACAATTTTTATTGAGTGATTTATCAAAAGATCTCAGGAACATGTTGAAATACCTGTTTAACATTATACAAGAAGATAATTAGAGACTGAAAAAGTATGCACTATCTTAAATAAAGAGTGCCACTGAAGAGACTACTGGTTCCTGCTATCCATGCTGGAGACTGAAATCCAATCAAGCAAAAGAGTCCAATTAATTAAAGAGAAATGATGGAGAGTTTTATTGATGCCTGCAAAAATATGAAAATAATCTTTTTTTGACTGGTCTTAATTCCTTCATATAACTTTATTAGAAGTAGTAAAAAAAAAAAAAACCAAGGCCATGGAATTTCTAGTGGCGAGAACCATTTTGAGTGTTTTTTACTTAAAGTTTGGACCTCTCTCCCCAAAAATATGATTACATACTTCTTATCACCTTCTGACTCTCCAGCAGATAAAGGCAAACAAGTGTTTCTCATTAGAAACTAATCTGCAATTACTCTGCTCAGATGAGGAAACAGATAAAGAAAAATATCAATGCTTATATCTTGGATATGTAAAAGATTAAGAGAAAAATACCAACATGTTATATTCATTACTAACAGACACATAACAGTACCAGGTCACTACCCAAAGAAAGACACCTCAGAATATTTAGATGTTACTGATGGTTTCAGGCCAGCTCTTTTTTTGTCCTGACTCTTCAAAAAGCTACCAGTTTCCCTGCTGATTGTACAAAATCTTGTGTGCAAGTTGCTAAGGGGCTTAAAATTTTAAGTCCATGTGAAATAGCCCAAGAGCATGAAACCAAGGCTGAAGGTCTCTCCATGGAAGAAGGAAGGCTTTGCACTGTGCATATTTTTTTTCCAGCTAATGAAATGTAGAAAATCACCATCAGACGATGAACAATAGTTTCAAGAAAAACAACCAACAAAACAATTGGAAAAATCTAAGTAAGAGAACCATAAATATGTGTGCCATAAAAATTCTACTGACATGTCACATAAAAATATATAGCTGATTTACAGATCACTGTATCAGGTATTGACCAAGCTAGGAATTGTCCTGTGTCACAAGTTTCATGTTAAGTTTGAAGGAGGGAAAGGCGTGCAGAAACTCTTGAGCTACCCAAAACTGAGAGCTAATTAACATGACTGGGGCAAGGACAGTGACTGCTCCTTTTCATGACTTGGTCTCATGTCTCTGATTTGAATCACATAGATTCATACAGAATTAGTCTCAGGGCTTAAGTAAGATTTACGGGGCTTCTTTGCAAAGCTAATGAAACAGTTCTGTAGCCCTCTTGTAAGTCATCTAACTAAAAGTGTACTTTTGGTCTTCCACTTTTGGAAAAGTTGACTTCTTCTGTCTTTAATATGTACTAATCACTTACAAAAAGCTGCCTTTTTCGTTGTGGGGTTTTTTTTGTTTGGTTGGTTTTTTGCTGAGGTGACAGGTCCCTGTTTGAACAGGAAGGGTAATGTAATATAGAAGTGTTGCAAAGTACATTATTTTTATTTAAGCTGGAAATCATGCTTGTGAAGGCTTATAGTTTTGAGCTAGAAATATTAAAGTGTCATTGTTGGACAACCATATTCAGGAACAAGCCAGACTCCAGTCCAGCCTATTTCCTAGGTGTGACTGCAATATACTAGAATATATCTAGTAAAGCAAATAATACTAGATAACTGATAAAGTTATGTAAATGCTTACATGTCTTTTGAAGCAAAATCCAGTGGAATAATTCTTTTGGCTTGGTGGGGAATACAGTTATCCCCATAATGAAAAGAAATGCATTATAGAGGAGTTCTAATACAGCATGGGAAGAACTTACCATGTCATGGAAATTGGACCTCTTTTTAAACTAAGTGAAATTCTTTGGAGCTGCTACTGAAAATGAAGTTGTCAATTAAGGAATAGCTCACCTCAGCAAAGGGAAGATTGCACTTTGCTCAGTTTCAGCCAAGACAGAGGTTGTGAAGAACATCATAAGTATTTGTGGTCTCCTTGCAAAGCTGTTTCTACAATTTGAGAAATAAAGGACACAGGGAAATCACATAAACATACATAGGAGGTATTTAATCCCAGTGGAGTCTGTGTGGCTTCAGTAAACAAAGAAGGTTCATCTCTCCCAGAGCGAAACCAGTCTGTAAGGAGGCAAGTCTAGTTAAAATGGTTATCCTCATACATATGTAAATATTTTAGCTAATTTTTTTCACAGTTCTCTAGTAGGTCTATATTAGAGCTGTAGCATCTTTCATATGCTTGAAATAAAATAAACTAATCAGCATTACTATCATAACCAAAGTAATATAAAAGGTATAAAACAGTCAAAGCAATTGTTGGAGTAATATCTTAATCCTCTTTCCCCTCATTATTTCTGTTAGGAAATTCCCCAGCATCATCAGACTATGTAAGAAGTCCTCATACACCTCCAGGTTAAAAAAAAATAAAAATAGTAACTTTAATAATCTGTGTTATTCAACCTTGTTTCACTGCAGAGTTATTGCCTTCATTCCATTCTGGAAGGAATTAGGAACCAGCTGTCTTTAATCTTGTCTCCTGTTCGAGTCAATCACGATTCTCCTGAGCAGCAGGGAAAGACAGATTCAGGTGTTGACACTTGCTCCTGATTCCTGTGTGCTGATGAAGTACAGCTGCCCAGATGAGGTGCGAGTAGCATGCCTCTCCAAGCTTGAGTTTTTCAGTTTGGCATAATATCCATCGGTTAGTTTTTTAATTAATACCACAAATTTTGTGTTGGTTTGGTTTTGTTTGTTTGTTTTTGACAGTCTATACTATACATATGTAAGGATAGATTAATATCCACCTAAGGCTAGACCAAGATTCTTGGCATAAAATCTTGTTGTTGTTGTTTCACCTCAATTATTGTAGTTACATAGGTGAATTTATATTTGCTAAAAACAGCCTAATTTATCAGGGCCCTTTTTTCTGTGTGTTTTGCTAAAATTCACTTCTCTTTATATTACAGTGAAGCTATGGGTACATAGCATAGAAGCTGAAGGGAGTAATTGGAAGTGAGGAAAAGAAGTAAAGAATTTTAATAGCTGTTTCACATTAAACGTGCTTCATTATTGTCATTCTCCTTTCTCTATAGTAGAGGAATTGGAACTACAGAATCTCTTTTATTGTAGTGGTTTAATGTTTCAGTATTCTAGCAAAAGAGTGAGATTAAAGGTAACAAATCAACACTTTTTGTGAGAGAAATTATGGTGCCAGGAGTGGCTAATATTTTTACTAATTTGAAATTAAAATGCAGCCAGAAAGCATGGATTAAACTCTGGGGACAAAAACAAAAAGAATTTTGGGCAGCATTTTCTTTTTTCCAAAAGGAACTTGATTTGGTCCCTGGAAGAATATCAAGTCGTCCTTAATCTATACTAAACCAGGTGACTTTTAATCATTAAAGTAATATTACTTAATGTTATAAACTAATGTGGATAATATATCTTTTGATGAAAAAATTCTGCTGTAATGAGTGGGAAAGGAATTTGGAAAATCTTACAAGGAATTAGTCCATAGGTAGTTAAGGAAGCACTTCCTCACACATGTGTGTGCATTTAGCACCTGATTTTTATTATCTTCTTTGGTAAAGTTTTAATTTGAGTAGGAATAAGTCTTATGATGTGTAATACTTTATTGACTACTTGTTTTCTCATTTAAGTGCTGTGTTGATTTCATAGAACCTTTAGGTGGGGAAATAAGAGAACAGCATGAAATAGAAAAATCAAGGAAAAATAGCATTAATATCACAAACAAGAAATATGTTTATGTTAAAAAGAAATCTAATTAAGTATTTCTGAAGAAATAATGTTTCAGTAATATTAAATAGATCACCTGGAGTAAATATGTTGTTAGTTATATACCAAAAATTGCAAGCAAAATCCGTACAGCAAGTGCACTGTTTTACAGTCTGGCCTATGTTTTCCTAACCACTGAAATCACTCAAGCTTATTACCTTTTCTAGCTTTTTAGGTATATAGCTGTTACTGAAACCCCCTCAGTGAATGAGTCTTCCTATTTTTTTATGTCTAACCCTGGATAATTTACTAAAGGGGATTGTTCTTACAGAAATAAGATTTTACAAATGGAAAGCAGTTTTAAATAGGTGCCATACAGACTGTGAAAGTAAATTTTTTTGTTGCTTTTTGGTGTATGTTTAATTGATGAATATATTTCTGGAATTAGGAGGTAGACAGAATGAGATCCAGGGTAATTTCCGGAACAGTGAAAAGGTATGTTAATCCTTTGGGATTTGGTGATTGAGTCAAAATGCAGGCAATCATAGTACTTTGATACACTTATTAAAAAAAAAATTTTGAATAGGTGTAGCAGATGTTTTCTAATGCAATTTGAGTGCCCCAATTAGTTTTAGCTAGTGGGTTGCTTTATTTAAAGTGAGAGGAGTTGGATGAGCAAATGAAAGAAACTATACCTCAGTTGACAATCTGTAACTGAAGGAAAACTAATGGAGTAAGTGAAGAGAAAAAAATTAAATGAAATGAGATCTTCCTGTGAAAAGTGTTCTTTTTTTCTTCTCAGAGGGGAAATATGGTCCTTAGAAAGGTGTTTCTCTTCTTTGAGATTGTAGTGTTGATAATTGATTTTAGGTTGTTATCATGTTTTCTATTCTTATTCTTACTTAAATTTGTGTCCTGAGTGTCTTATTACTGTCTTCTTCCCTACTCAGTGGACTTGGACAAAGCAAACTACAAAAAGACAACTTTACAAATGTGTAAAATGTACTAATTTGTAACCTGTAATTTGACTTTTTTTCTCTCTTTTCTTGTGTGTAAAGTTTAAACATAGAGAAAGAATACACAGAAAATAGTACTTTGATTTCCCTCCCTGCCTCATCAGCTCATCTGGCTGGTTAGTATCTAATTAACAAACACTGCTGGGGTTGTTAAACATTTTTTATTTTAATCTATTTTGATGTGCAATTTTATACTGAATTTTCTTCTGTGCAATCAGATTGCTGATATTTAACTATTCCTGATTCCTGGAAAAGTTCAGTGAGAAGGAAGAGATCACTAAGAAGAAAAATGTTATATCTTGGTTTGTCAGGCTTTGTGCTGTTTTTATTGCATCCTGTACAGCCCAAAAGTCTGGGATGTTTATGTGCAAGCAAAATTTTGGCCAAAAACATTAACCAGGAAAAAGGTACCAAAACAGTTGGTCCAAATATATTTGCCCTTGCAGTAAGGAGAAAGTGACTTGGTATCAAATACAATAAAGAGGCATCTTGTTTCTCAATCTTAAAAGTTTATTATATCACTAAAAAAACTCCACTAGTCTTAAAAAAAAAAAAAAAAAAAAAAGCCAAGCATTTTTAAGTAAGGATTGTAAGGATTAATAGTTACTCTTAAGTGTCTAATTTTGTGTTACCTACTCAAGGAGAAGACATGGTTTCTGTTGTCTAAACCTTGAAAATAAGGAAATCATGTCAGTTTCCCACCTCCTAAATTAGTTTTCCATTCAGCAGATTTTAAATGTATTTTTAAATTCTGTTGCCTATTTTTGATCCAATAAACCTCAAATTGCTGTTTCAGGAGCTCTTTCATTGTAGAAAAACAATTAAGAATGTAGTCTGGATTTGGTTATGGTCCTGAGGGGAAGGATAAATCTTGTGGTTTTTGCATCTCAGGCAAATGGCCACAACTCTGCATATAATGATCTGCTTAATATGGCTGAAACATACCTGTTTGTTTATTGCTAGTGTTCTAACAGCCTAAATCACATACTAAACACTAAAACAGCAAAAGGAAAGGAACATTTTCACCCTATCTCACCCCTTCTTAGTTGAGGAAAGTGCTGCTGAATCATGGGCAGCTGTCCTGTGACTTCGTTCTGTTTATCCCTCTGAATATGGAGTACTGGAGATGTTGACACATCTCTTAATTCTTGATACTTTAAGGTGTTTCCTAAAGAAACTGAATTGAAGGATAAACAAATAAGAGATAACGCAACTTAAAGAGTGAAAGTCTTCATTCCAGCAGGAGCCATCCCATTTCTCCTCTAATATCTGTTGAAACGTGACAGGGTTATATATGCATATTATTAGCTGGAGAAAAGTGAAATAATTAGAGCTTCTGTTCCATTCTTCTGGTGGAAGTGTGGGCTTCTAGTTGCCCCTTAAAACATAGGGGTTTAGCTAGCATTTTGCTTCTGTTCCCATATAATATGTTAAGTATGTGTTTATAACATGTAGGAGAAAGTAAAATATTGAATTTATCTAAGGCAAAAATCACTCAAACAAATTAGAGATTGATAATGGATGTATTTTCCTTTTCATCCACTGTATAATATTTCTAATTAAAAAAAAATCTGAACTGAATATTTATGCTGACTCATACCAGCTAAGTTCCTAAAATAGCAAAGCAGCATCCTTATCTACAATTCTAAAACTCAATTGCCATGCCATTGATCAGGCATTATTTAAAAGGCTTAAGCTGACTTCCCAGGGAGGCTCATTTCCATCCAAATCAAATCTATGGCGAGTGTAACCCCACCTTATTTGTAATGCCTGGTGGGACACATGGGGCTTCTGTTGTTTATGAAGTATTGCAGTGTAAGTAATTTGCCCGCATAAGAGATCTATAGCTTGAAGGTCAGAGGTCTTGATCGCCTGTGACCCAGAAACAAGAAATGTTTAGCCTTTTTGTGTACATAAAATTTGGCCACTTCAAAACCTTTTGAATGCGCCTGTGCCGTGCCCCTGCAGCTTTATGTGGATCTTCTCTCAACAGTAATTATTTCAAAAATTCCTTTAAAAATAGTACCTTGCAGGAACTGCTTGGCCTACTCCCAGACTGTGAATGAAAAATACTTTCACTGTCACAGTTGAGCTCTTGGGAGTGAATGATACACTTGCCTAAATATTTGCTGCCTTAGGTTACTGTGAAACCAGTTGCTTAAACTGTTATTTCAAAGGCAGTATTTATTTCCATGGTTTAAATTACCTGTGCAACATGTGATATGGCGATTAGCCTTGTTGATTTTTCATGTTCCATAAAATCTCAGTTTGCAATAATGCATTAGCTATAAATAGCACATGTTACCTCAGAAAAGAACTTTGATCAGCTTCAGGTATCTTTCAGATGAAGAAAGGATTTTACCAAATGATCTGGAATTTATCACTGCAGCTGCCGGATCAGGCAGCAATGGAAATTAATCCAAAAATATGCTAAAAATTTGAACAAAACCAGGGATTTTAGTGTGGTCTCTTTTTCAGTCTTGAGTGTGATCTCAGCAACGTTTTAACTCTTTTTATTTAAAGTTACCAAACCATGGTGTGATGATCTCTCAAGGTTCTTGACAATGAGATTTTTATAATGAGTTGAATGTTTCTCCTGCATTGGGCTGAGCGTTTTCAAAACATTCCTTTTTTTGGTAGAGTACTGCCATGCTACTAAGAGTCCTGTTAGAAATAGCCTAAATCCACTTTTGGGCAAAGTAGTTCTGAAGATGGTCAATCAAATATTTATAGGTCTCAAATTTGTAGATCTTTTCACTACTAATGAATGGAGGCTGGTTACAAAATAGGGTTTTAAGAGCAAAAACCAGATTAAACTGTAGAGTAGCAAATTGTGGGTTAATGGGAAGAGTGAAGCTCATTATTCAATGATTGTTGAGGATACAAATTTACTTCCAATGCTGAATAGAAAAGTCTTCCCTGGCATTACCCAGCAAAGAGCTTTTCTTACGAAGAACTGTGCTGGTCTCTTCTCACTGGGTACAGGTGAAACATCAAGATGTGCAGTAGGCAAGTCATGGTGGAGTACAATTGGGATAAGAGTTTACACCTGAGAGCTTATAGCAATTCTATATTAAGTCACACAGACTTGGTGTTTAATGGATATTTTGCTGGGATAGAGTGTCCATATTGCTCCCGTTACATGCTTATTTAGCTGATTTAAGGCATAAGCCAATTAAATTATTCAATTTGACCAAAGTTTTTATGTGGGTTTAATCTCTGAGGTACTGCCTTCTCAAATTTTCATGCTTGCCTTTTTTTGCAACCTTTTCTTATGGAAAGAGTGACTAGAGAAAAACATGTTGTGACTATTAAACTTTTACATTTTCTTCTTAAGGGCTAAGGCAGGAGTAGAACAAAAGCATCACTATTGAATTTGATTGTAAACAGGTAACAGTAATCAATGTAAAGCAAATATGTTGAATTCTTGACTACACCTTGTTGTATGTTAGTTATTAGTGGTTCAGTTCTTTTTGCTCCAGTTACCTCAAGTAATCTTCAGAAAAATACTTCAGTTAATTTCATTATTCTAATTATTTTTCCTTATTGTGTAAAGCCCTGTGATTGGACAGATATTTATTAAGTTAAACAACTAAATCAAAAGATGGGGTTGAATGGATGTTTTTATGGTGTTCTGAAAGGTCTCTGTCCCCTTGAAGCTTTTGTTGTCTGAGCTGGTTAAAGGTAGGATGACAACTGAGAAATCTAGATGGAAAAAGAAACTAGGATACAGTTCTGTATGCAGTTTGTAAATTACTCACATTGCTATTTCATTTCTTTTTATGATATCATTAAGAAAAGTGTTGAAAATAGGAACATAATATGCTTTTCTAACTACATCTTTTTTGCATCGCTTGTCACACTTTGGCAGTAGATACTAGTGTAGACTTACATGGAAAATGTAAGTTACTTAGGAGAAGCAGGTTTATTGTAATTCTGACACAGACACAGCATGCCTGCCTTTACTGATTGTCACAGCTTAACTTTAATTTTTATAGCTGACAATGTTTTATCTCTTTTGTACATGGATCTCAGTCCCTCATAGATTAGATCCAGCTATTAATTTTCTTTGAAGGGATGGGGACTTACAGGTCAGTGCTGACTTTAAATTTCCATTTATTTTTAAAGAAACTCAAGTAGTCAGTAGACCACATGGGCTGCTTTTCACTTCAGAAGATACCCATAATTGTAATGCTATTTGTCATTTTAAGACTGGGAATATGACCTAAGTTCCCAGGCCCACATAGCAAATAAACACTCCGTGTCTCTTGGGAGTAGTACTACCACTCTACTACTAACTTAGGCTCATTATACTGAGTTTGCTGAACATTTAGCCTTTTCAATGTACTGTGTATGTGATAGATGAGAATGAATAAGTGGGTGTTGCTTGCAAATGTCCTCTCTTCATCCATAATATAAACAGGCCATCCTTACTGGTCCCTAGGTAACCAGTTTCTGGCTCAGTGTTTAAGCTGCTGTCTCCTGGCAAGATTGTGTATTGGACCTGGTTCTGTTTGTATTAGAAAATTATCTAGGGTTTGTAGAACTTCTAATGATTTACTGTACAGGATTCTAGCATATATAACCTAATTTGAATGCCCTGATAACTCCTTTACCCTATATATCATAGATGCTTAAGCAATAAATCATTCTAATCCTTAGGTTTGACCCCTACAACTTCTTTTCTTTGTCTTTTAGAGGCTACAGCCAGCAAACTGAAGTTCATTAACTCATGGACTAACAGTGTTGTACTTTTTTGCTATTCCTAAATGCCTGCTCCTTAATGTTGTTACCATCACTTTTTAAAATATTTAGTAATTACTCATATAAAGTAAATAAACTCACTATAATGTTTTGAAAAATACTTCTTCCCATTTTAAGTTCTTATCTGAGACACTTAGCATTAGAAAACAGAAAATGAGAAGGGGGTGTATGACAGTGTGTGCTTCACCAGTTGTAATTTTGTTGTATGCTTACTTTTATTGCACTTACCATCTCCTGCACTGAGGCTGTGATTTGTTTCTAGCTGTTTTGCTTTGTATCCAAATGACAAATAATCACTCTTCTTAGTACAATGGAGCCTTCATCTTACATTTTCTTTTCCATTAGAATTTGCAAAGGATGCTCAGGCACTCAGGAGAAATTGATTCCTATTTGATTGGGATTTTTTGGTTTGCTTTGGGATTTTTTGGTATTTGCAGAAAGAGGACTTCAAGGTGAATTTCAGGACTTCCCTCTTACACTAAGTTCTCAAGGTGTCTTCACCTGTGAAGTCCCTTTAGCTGATGCATGTAAAGTATTCCAGCACATATTCCTGCCTGTAGCGTTGTGGCAGGCAGCTTCAGACTCTCAGAGTCTTGTCCACTCTTGTAGTCAGTCCTCTCTTCTCTTTTGTTTACTGCAGACCATACTCTCTCGAGCTCTTGTGGTGTTTATCAAACAAAAGCATTCTTTTCACTACAGAATCAACCATGATCCTTTCTTACGCTCTCCTCTCTTACGATTGCTAAATTGTCTTTTATATTAGACCTGTGCTTCATCCATTACAAAACACTGCCATAATTTCCTATCCTGCTCTAGCACAGACAGATCTTTAGGTAGATGATATTCTGAATGCCATTTTGTAATGTTTTCTTATTTTTAGCAGGAGTGAATATCTCCTGTATCTCTGGACCACAGCCACCCCTTGAGCACCATGTTGCTCCAGCAGTCATGTCTGTAACACAGGCAATCCTCTGGAACAACACTTAAAATGTGCAAGCAGAATGCAATACACAGTAATCTGGGAATTGGTTGTGACATGAATTTTTGGAAGACTACTCGAGCATTCTTGTTCTATAGCAGCTATTAGTTACTCTTAAAGAATTTCAGCCATGAACATAGATAAAATTGCTATCATGAAACTTTTTACATAGTGGTCAATATGGCATAAGGTGTAGGTCAACATATGTTTGCATGTATTAGCATCTTATGACAGAATATTCCAAAAAGCTAATAGAACCTCTTGACTGTTCTTTTTAATTATACTTCACTTCTATAAAGTTCATGGTTTTAGTATTTATTTCAGAGCTCTTCTTGTTAGGTAGTGCCTCAGAGGCATTTCAAATACTAACAAAGAAGGAAAAAAATTGCAAAAATGAGGCTTGTTACCTGCTTGTTAATTACTACTCACTTGGACAAATTAGCTTGTGAGTTCACCAGTGCATATGGATCCATTTATATCTTTTGAACTGCACTTGTGTGGATGCTCCATGCTGGGCAACTAAAAAGGAGAAGTGGAGAAGTGGAAGTACAGGAAGCCACAACTGGCAGTTAGATAATTCATATGCAAGAGCTCTTACCTGAAATGCATGGGACTTGTAAGATGAACACAGTTAAATGTATGCTGGTATTTCAGAGACCGTATTACTTACAAATTTCTGTCCTGTGAGCTTGAACAGTTACAAATGTTTTCTGGTTTATAGCCTTTCTTGCCAAGTATTTTTGATGCCTAAAAGTACTAATAAATATGACATCTTCATACCTATACCCTCTGAAAAAAAGCTAATAAACTTTCAGATCCTTGCCACACACTTTGTGTTTTGTGGGTTATGAGACCAATGTCATCTGATTAAAAAATGCACACTGATGAGTAAATACTCTGTTTTACTAGGAAACATTATTGGGAGTTGGAAGAGGGAAAGGAATAAAATAGGTTTTTTTGTCCAGATTTAAAGTTGATAAGACCACCATAACACTATATGTAAGAATTGTTACCTTGAGTTTTGTAACTTAGAACATATCTTAAAAAATATCTAGATCTACCCAGAGGACTTGTAGTAATGGTTTGTTTTGATGATTGCTGCACTCACTGGTTACAAATCGATCTCTTCATTAGTTCTTGCTTTAGTTTGTTGATTGTCTTATATTTCTGCTACATTAAATGTTCTCATTTCTACTATTCATTTTTCATTTGTTTTAAGCTTTATGGAGCCAAATGTCTGAAGTAAAGGCAGCATTGCAATAAGAGATCATTGTACCTGGTCAGTTGAGATTTTCTGCTCTTTAACTAACCCTAAATTCAAAGTGAAGATCACTTAAAATTATCTTTTATAGTTTAATAGAAAACTCAAACTGAAAACAGTAAATCTTTTGAGAGCTGGCAGCAGGAAACAACATCTTGACCACAACTCAACGGAATATTTTATCTCCTATATACACATCTTTTCCTATGAATGTAGTTTTCCAGAAATGACCGACAGTTAAGTGACTGTGACAGATGTCACTGTCAGTTGCTCATTGGGCAAAACGGCCTCTGATACGCTGACTGATCCAACATCAGCAGCCCTTGCAGAAGATGACTCTGCTGCTGCAAGCCTTGGCTTATACAGGGCATTAATATATTAATTCTGGATGGTCTGTATGAGTCAGATAAGACTTAGGAAGAATAAGTTATTGCAGCATTATATGCTATCCTGGAAACACTAACACTACTTCTTAGCAAGGGCAGGTTTTGTGATGTTACAAAATGGAGAGCTTTTCTTCAAACATTGCTTGATTTCTACTTAACATCTTCAGTAAAGCAGCTGTAACTTTAAAATTGAGTCATAGGCTTGGCATGAAAATCTGTATGACTTGCAATATGAAAGCAAACTTTTGTTTGTTTAGATTTCTCTTCAAGGGCAAATTTTTGTAACTATATAGGGAATATTTCTTGACTTAATGATTAGTAATAAAGAAACAAATCAATGTTAAAAATTACTAGGAATGTAATAAAGAAATTAAATAGAAAACATCACTGTCATTATTTTTATCTGTAACAAACATACAGGAACTGTGTACAATTTTTTTTTATTCATTTCAGGTATGAATGAAAAAAAGGTTTAGAGAAGGATGACAAAGATAATTAAATGTATAAAACCATCATCCGCATAAGCAAAGAGCATACTGACTAGGACCCTTCAGTAAAAAGAAAACTAAAGAATATGTGGAAGGAGGTTTACAAAATGAAGTGCTGAGGAGAAGGTGGATAGGGATTTATTTCTGTTCCATCACAAGAATGAGAGACATAAAACTAGTAGTATTCAGAGCAAACCAAGGAAGATGTTTCTTCACACAACTTGCTGAGCTGCCACATGGTGTTATGGATAGTGAAAATCTACATGATCTCGAAGTATGACGGTTCAGATTCGTGGAAGAAAAATGAGATCTGTTACATAAAAAAATAGATAATGTTTCTGCTCAAGAAGTTTTTAAGCTGCATCTTGCTGAGGTTTAGATAATATTCTGAGAAAACATTGCTACGTGCTTGCTTTGATCTTCCTCAGGTACCTGCTGTTGGTCACTGTAAGGGTCAAGATAGCAGGATAGAGAGACTCTCTTTCCCCAGTATTTCCGCTCAACATACAAGCTGCATCTATTCCAGAAATACTTGAGGGTACCAAACAATAAAACTGAAAGTAGGAAAGCTTTTTGTGTAATATGTTGGAATTTACCCCCAGAAAAAATGTCTTACTTCTCTGAGAAAGAAACATTACTTTGAGGATACAGCTCCCTGAAAAAGGCTTTATGATTTTCATCTTTCTTGCTTCTCAATCACTTTTGGTGCAAAGAAGTTATTATTTCTCACTTAACCTATACAAGCAATATCATCTACAAATGCAATTATATGTTGATTTGATCAGTTTTAAAATGACTAATGCATTGCATCAGAGAGAATTTTGCATTTTCTAGCAAATATGTGCTCAAATTCTTTCATGTCCTTACTGATTTCCTTTATTGACATTTTACATAGCTTTCATTGTTATTCCTATCAGAAAACGTTATATTCATCCTATCAGAAAATGATATATTCAAATTCCCTTTTTAAAAGGAGTAAATAAAAAAGGAAATTCTAGTACTGTCTGTTACATATGAGCAAAATAATCCCTCAAATTTGATACATGCTGCGTAATTTAGTAGTGCTATTATTCTTGTCTCTTCTATTGCTTACTTATTTCTCATTCTGTGGTTATATAAGTGAAAATACTATGGTAATAAGAGGTAAAGTAGCTGCTTTATTTATTTTTAATGGAGAAAGTAAAGATATTTTCATCTGTTAACTGCTGGGCTTTTTTTTTTTGTCTTAACTGAAATCACATTTTAATTAATTCTTTATTTACTAGTTTATTAAGTCTATTTATTCTGATGAATACATTTGTTTGTTTGTTTCTGGCATTTTCCCTATTTTTCACAGCCAGAAAACTAGGGATTTTTGTCCCAAATGCAAATTCCTTTCAAAGAATTCAATTTCAGAATCACACAAAAAAGTCCTTGGCTACGATTGCATTTTCTTTGTAACACTAAATTATGCATTTCACATTTTTTCTCTGCCTGGTCAAAGCAATGTCATTAAAATGACTTAATATACAATCTTAAAACTAAATGTTCAATCTTACAAACTCCTGTCCCTTAATAATAGTTTATGAGCTGAGGCAGTACACTGTCCATTAACCCTGAAAATAATAAACTCCCATCTTTCTCAATTTGTACTTATTACATTTTATGTGGTACCAAGGAAAAGAAACTTGGTAATATGTGGTTTTGGTTTTTGGCTTTTGTTCTGTAGTGGTTTGCCGTGGGTTCCTAGTAGTCATCTTTAGCAGTATTGTTGGAGTTTTACAGAGACTGACAAGAATTCCCTGCTTCTGATGGACTTTTATGGCTTCGCAAACCCTAAATTACCTTTACAAATTTTTATTCATATTGAGTTCAAAAAGATTTTTTTTTAACAGAAAAAAAGTAATCTTATCCAATGCTAGGTATCTGAAGAGAAAAATCCTGAGGTTTTAGCAAATTCCCCCTGTTGTATAGCAGTTGTTTTTACTATTCCTCTTCTTCAATGTTGCAAAACATTAATTTACCTGTTTTATTTAAGGGAGGAGGAATATTTTGTTGGTTTTCTGTTTTGCTTTCAGAAGTAGAGATAAGTATTTCTAGAGGCATACAGTGGTATATGAGGTTTTCCCTGCTCCATCAGTTGCGATTACAGGGGGGAAATATAGAAAAAAGTCCTTTTTTGAACAGAAGGAAAACAACTAATTAAGTCTTGCCCTCCACTTCTGAATGCACACACCTGTAAATTTCCACTGTTTAAAAAGAAGTATTTTTATGGGAGCTGTTTGGTAAAATAGTGCAAACTGTGTAGATTCTTGGCTTGCTTTCTTCTATTCAAAATAAGTACTATTTTTTAAATGGAAAATAAAGCACTTTTGTAATGACAGAATCAGCTTACTGTAAGCCTCGTCTTGTCCTTAAATTACATTTTCATTCCTATAGAATGAAGAAATAGAAAGATATGTTACTGAGTGTGCCAAGTTGGAAAAGGAACACTTCCCTTGCTTTCAATACAGGACTGAACTTGATGGAGAATCAGAGATTGGTTTTGCAACATAAAACACTGGTGCTGTGTTGCTATCAATTTTGCCAAGACCAACACATTTGAAAACCAAAATGTCTATAGATTTCTTCATCATGTACTGTTCTGCCTAAAAAGCAAAGAACTAGGCATGAAACTTTACTCACTGAGTATAGTGGGAAACTTTGTTATTGATTTTTAGTAAATTTTGGATTTTATTAGTATTGGAATATCACATTCCCCCTCATCCCCATCCCCAAGGCAAATAATGAACACAAGACTCTAAATTATATCCAAAATGTAACTTATAAACACTGTGACTTGAGTCAGATTCACAGGTAAATACTTGGTAAACTTTTCTACTAATTAAGTACAACATAGGTCTTACTTCATTTTAACATTTTGGTCTTTGAATTGAAAATAAAATCTTGCTGAAGGGAAATGGGAAAATTAATGGAAATGGGGACAGCAAATCTTTAGAGTAGCACAAAGCAGCTCTTTCAGAGTTAAATATTGGACACCAAAAGAGGAAAATAGCTATTTAAATCCCACATTTTCAGGATCTTTACAGTTTTTCCGTAGGTAACTAATCTTAAGCAACATTTTGGCTACATGTTTTATTCATCTAATTTTAACTATTGTGGTAGCATGCATGTGACTGAGCAGCAGGATATCTTTCATGTACAAAACACCAAGTATTAGTAAATTGCATTCCTGTCAATCTCTTATTTAAACAAAAGCAAAAAGAACTTAAAGGCCCCAGCAAAAACTGCTAGAGGTTTGTGTTGCTTTCTACGCATACAGGATAATTACAATTGTAGGAAGATATCAAGCAAAAAATTTCTGATATGTAAGTATAAATAAATATTTTAATAAAATATAAATGTACTGTAAGAGTGTTAGTGACATGCTTTCTACTTTCCATAGATGTCTTGCGGCCTTCTGCCTGATCTTTGGAAACAATAACTGTGACACTGATGTATTCAGGGCTATTGTGCCTGTTGTATAAGAAAAAAAAAAGACACTTCAGAATAAGATATTCTGCTTAAGACACGTTTGGATGAACCTGGGGTAAATCTGCCTGGGAAAATCGGATTTAAGTGTCTAGAAAACAAGATTAGCCTTTTCCATTTGATCTTTGGTGAAATCATGTTGAACTGAGATGTTTCAGAGTTGACAGCTCCTAGTGAATTCGCTTTTTCTTCACATTACAGAATTGGAGAGCAGAGGCCACAGGCCCTGCTGCCCTTTTATTGTCTTATAGCTCTGTTGTGTCAATTCTCATGCAAGAACTTGTGTTGCATGTATTGAGTAGCTAAAGCTTCCCTAATAGTATTTGACATTATAATAGATGTCTAGCCAAAATTATAGAAAAAGATTAGATGGATTCAAATCTCTGTGATTAATAGGATATGTTACTTCACGCAATTTTTTCTTCTTTGAAGTAAGAATACATAGTGAATATCATAATGTAATTGTAGTTTTTGCAACTTCCTAGTATTGTTACCTTAAATAGGTGGAAAAAAAGGTAAAGACAACTACCTGTTCCTTGTTTTAATAAATGTAAAATGTCTCAAATATTAGAGAAACTAAGTGTTGCATTCAGATAAAATAAATTTAGAAGCCCATAAAATGCAATATTTCTGCAAATCAGACTACTTATACAGAACAATTGATATTTAGCTATAAAAAAAGAATACCTGGAACACAGTTGTCTTGTTTCCATTTACTTAATTCTTGTGACATGCACAAAGGGAAAATAGTGCTGTTTATAACCATAAACATGGTTCCAATACAAGGAATGGATCAACTTGTGGGGAGTTTTCACATCTGGTTTGCTAAGAAAACCTCTCATAATACATTTAGGGTGTAAGGACTAACACAGTCAGTAAGGGAACTCTGCGTGCTTCTACACTAGTTTGTGAACACCTCAGGCTCTTATTGAAAACACCACTCCACGATAGTCTTCAAAAACCTGATCTGAACATATAATTAGTCATGCCTAACTGGACAAGGATCTGTTATGATCAGATATGGTTTTGAATCAGAGGAGCTCCTTTGCAATGATATAGACATGGGAGTGCATTTTGTCTCAGGTATCTATATTTCTAATTCAGAAGATTTCATAGGTGTAGGTAAAATACTTCCTGTTTCTCCCCTCCTCAAGTAGAGTTGCGTTTTTCTTCTCAGTTCCTTTTTCTTTCTTTTTTTAAAAAAAAAGAAAGAAAAAGGAACTTTTTCTTTTCTACTGGGAGCAGACTTCTAAATCTACTCTGGAAGAGGGTAAATGAAGCAATGTTGGATTTTAATGCTTAATATTAGGTATTTTAGTCATCCACAATAAAATATAAGACACTTTGTGTGAGATTTTGTTAAATGGCTTTTTTTTAAATCTACAATAAAATCAGACTTTTAAAATACCTACCTGACCACTTTTTTACATGGCAGGGTTAGTATATGTTTTGTATCCATTACATGATACACACAGCAATTCCAGGAATATTCTATAAAAACATAACATTTCTACAGAAATCTCTCCTGGTTCATTAAAAATAAAAAATACACCAAAAAACCCAACATCCTTACTATCATACAGACTCCAGCAACACACTTTACTGTGTTAAATTTAAATCCTCATAAAGTTATGATTATCAATAATACATGTTGTAAAGACTTGTAGTTGCAGTGCAATGAAAAAAGGGAAGAAAAATGGCATGTTCTTTCTAATGGCAAAAAACAATGAACCTATAAATATTTCCTTGATAAATTTCTCCTTGATAAAACTGTAACTTTTACTTGTTGAGCAGTCTCTGTTCACTTTGCTAGCCAGAATATTTTGAATGCATTACTGCTGAAATACCAAAGGAGCCATGAAAGAGTCAGTTCCACCTATGTATAGCAGATTAATCAGATCATCAAAATTGTTAGCAAGTTTGTCTTGCAATGTAGACTTCTATAAGAAAGGTTCTTTATCTAGAAAGAGACAAATTGGTTTTTAGTTTCCAGAGTTTACAAGATTGGCAGGAAACAAAAGTGGGAGGAGATATGAGGTTTTTCTGGGGTGAGGGGTATTAAATGAGAACCTTTGGACTCAGAGAAGTTATTCTCTGGTTAGGATTACTTTTAAAAGACTTCAGACTGATCAGATGAAATGTAGGGTTTTTTAATTTTTTGACCTGGAATCTTCTTAATCTGTTTTTTAATCTACCTCAATTTTTTAAGATTTTTCCATGCCTGCTGTGTTTCAAATGCAATTTCCTTAATTTAATCTGTAGTTTCCTTTCACACTTTGTAGAGAACATAGCTCTTTCTATGGCATGTTTCCCAACAGATGACTGCATCCAAAACTCAACCAAAATGTCAGATCATCTAGCAATATCCTATTTTTATATGGCTTGATTTTGACAGTCCAAATATCTCAGATAGAAATCAAAGTACTTTAATAGAAATTACTCCATGAGCAAGATGAGAGCATTAAGAACCTAACAACATTTTAGACTGACTTAATCAATTGCAATGTGAATTTTTTTCATTCACTCATTTGATAATTCTCCAGTAAAACCTACTGACATGTCTAAAGACCATTTGTCACACTTTCAATTTTTTTTTCAATAGAGAGCTAAAAACATGGGTAACACACCAACTTTAATATGAAACATTATCAGTGAATAATCAAATAGTTATTTTATCAATTATGCCACTATAATGTTTATTCCATTTTGGTAATCAAATGGCATGTTGGAGACTAAGTTCCTGTCCCTCTTTCCACCTGTATTTCTTGGGCATCCCCTTATGGCACTGGACCTCCCCAGGGACAGATATTCCAGTGCAGATCCTCAACATGAGACTTCTGCAACTTTAGGGATTTCAAAGTTAGCATATAGTCTCCTTCTGTCACCAATTCAGAGAAAACATATTTTAGCACATGTCCAAAAGAAAGTGCCAAAGAAATGGAAAACTACTTCCTCTTTGGAAGGAGGGTGTTTTGTTTTTCATTGACTGTAATGGGCCATCAGTCACTTGGCTTTAGACTAGAGCCTTAATTCTGGGATGACAGAAGGGAGATCAGATCCTCTCCCATTTGTTCTACTCTTTCTGTGTACAGCAAGTTTTGATGAATATCTGCCCACACATGACTACTGTTGAAAACAATTGTAGTTCTCCGTTTGGATTTCACATTCTTTGGTCAGTAAATGTTGGCATGATGCAAGAGAAACATCAAGGCAACAATGCCCTTGAGGCATCCTGGCATTTGCATGGGTTTGAAGATTTCTGTGTATTCTAGAGGCAAATACAGTTCAACTGATGACCTTAAGAAAATGTCAAGAAAACAGAAATGTTTTTTTTAATCTTTGCATGGTAAAAATTAGTAGAAATAGCCTGTAAATGTCTATTTTTAAGATAAACTATCTTTTTAATGAAAGAAAGCATTTAAACATGCTTTGAAATGTCAAACTGACAGCTCTGTTTTGTTAAAGCCAAATGGTTTGGCTTTGCATCTTAGGAAGGGGGCAAAAAGGAGTTTGCTTATAAGGTCAAGTGTTCAAGCCAACCTGAAAAAATGAGTTGTGCTATAATTACTCCCACTGATGTGCAAACATGAAGCTGACTGAAATGAGTCTTCTTAATTATGAACTTTGGTATTGTAAATCTAGGGTGAGCTTTTGAAAACTCACTGAGTTTGATCGCAGCTCTTTTTGACCTCGACTGAGAGTAGATTGAATTCAAAAAGTTGTTTTATTCCTACTGGCACTCAGCATTATTATTTAACAAGGCATCTGTTACATGGTTTGGCTAAACAGTAGGTCACACAATGTGCAGAAAATCCTTTGAAACTAGTGTACATCTAGACTTTGAAGTTATGTTTTTAAAAAAAAGGAATACACTTTTACTACATAGTTTTAAAAATCAAATGGCTTTTCAAGATCTCCTATGAATATTAACAGCTTTGCTAAGAATATCACTACACAAATACATGTCTTTCTCGTTTGAGTCTTATCCCTTTTGGCTTAGATGATTGACATATGTGGATAAGGTAAAGAAAAGGAATAGGGACTTAGAAAATCAGATGTGATTTGAAACAAGGCTATTACCATCTAAAAGTGTAAAAGGATATAATTAAAATTAATTATTGTTCTTAATTCCTTCCTGTTGCCTTAAAGATTTCAGTCCAAAACTGTGGGCTGTAAATATCAGCCCATCAGGTCAATAGCTTCAGAACTGTGTGGAAACAAATATTCCTTTGGAGTATTTTGATTTTTATGCAGTTTTACCAAGTAGAATACTAGAACTCCATAGATCCACTACTAAACACCTATTTTCATTACAAAAGATTAGAAACACTCTAGAAGTAACCCAAGAGCAAAAAGCATGTGGTGAAGCCATCTGCTATCTGCAATGCCTTGGAAGCAGAAAAATGCATTTAAAACTATAGTATAACTTGTCTCATCTCTCTTGTGGCTGTCTCTGTGGTCTCAGCAGAAGCACCATGTAGTTAGGGTTCACTGAGCTTCACGAGGTTACATACTTAATATGGTCAGATCCCTGAAAAAAAATCCCATCTATCTTGTTTCTTCTCTTTCCATGTAGCTGAGGTCATGGGCTTGGAGAGGTTGTCCTTTACTGTATACTAGTCCATAAAACAGATTAAAGTAAGTTAATGTCAGGTCCTCTGACAATCCAACCTCCTCTGTACCTCCTCAGCTGGGGCAACTCAGAACCCAGCACCACACTGGCATGTTCCCTCATTCCACAGTCCTTCCGCAGAAGAGGGGCTCCTCCTGACTGGTCCCATCTCAAGGGAACAAAAAAATAAGATGAAAGGATGACTCAGACTTTTCTCTATCTTGCTAAAGCGAGATATCTATGAGTGGCCATACAGTTGCAGAAAAGGTAATTTTTGATGACTGAAAATTAAAAGGCAGAAAAAGTTAGCATAGGTAACATCTGTGCATCTCTGAAAATTATTTTAATGTAATAATCCACAGTTTGGAACCTATTTTTTTATAAATATTTGCAATTTTTAGATTTTTTTAATTTACATGCTTGTCTCTCTATCTCCTCCTTCTGTCTCCAGGTCAGCTGGTTACCCTGGGAAGATGCCATCACTGCAGGGAGTCTTACTAAGAAGCTGGGGTTAGTTTTAGTTTTGAATACACTCAGGCTTATATTCATTATCAATAGAGAAGATTAGGTTGAGTCCCGCAGCTGGAGCCTGCTCCTGAAGTGGTCTGTTGATCTAGCCTTTGCACTTAAGAATTTTATGCTGGGCAGATTAGTTGAAATGTCCCTGTGGAGTATAGCTACAGGTTAGTGATGGGATAGGAATTGAAAAAACAGATTAGGCCCAGCATGCTACCTGTTTTTAGGTCAGTAGTAGCTGCTTAAATTCAAGTTAGAAAGAGAAGCAACCAGAAGGATGGATGTGCTCTACTGCAGCCTGCTTTGCCCAGCAACAATCTGGTACCATGGTGCATGCATCAGCTGCCTAGTATAGCCTGAAGTGTTGAACATCAAGACACTGGTCAGAGACAGACTGACAGGTTGTGCTGAAAGTAAGAAACAGTAATGAACTGGTCTAAGCATGTCTCTTATGACACAAATTCATTAGTGATAATGCGGGAAATTACCGTGGCTTTCACTGTATTACCAGCAACTAAGATCTCTGTCACCCAGTGTTGACAGCGTAAGAAAATGAAATTTCCTGGCCAGACAGTGAAGGAAGGAATTGTTTGTGGCCTCTGATGCAATCTCCATATCAGTGCACCTTTGTTTTTTAATTTGTTGTCATTGCTTTTGTTTGGTTGGCTGGTTTTTGTTTCTTAGCAGCTTTTGAAAAATGAAAAGATTAGGGATTGAATTTTGAATTGTTACAGATGAGGTGGGTCCTCATCCTTCCAGGTCTGTGCCCAGGATATATCCTTAGGTCTGACAGCAACAATAACACTCTTGATTCAGCACAAAACATACAACTTTTTGAAAGGAACATGTTATGATTTTTATTAAGCAATTGTTTAGAGAACAGAGAATGAAATCTTCTTAGTAACCAAGTTAAGCATGCTGCAAATTCAAGCTGCTAGTAATGGTAACTTCCTGACTGAAGGTTGGTATGTAGATTTCTTGTTTTGCTTTGCCTTGTTATTTAAAAAAAAAAAGAAAAGGAAATAAATTATCTGAAACTGCTGCTTTACTGTTTTCCTGTGGGATGTATCCAAAAAGCTGATACACAGGGTTTGATTTAGGTTTTTTCTTTTTCTGACTGATTGATTAAATCTAGTTTCATAGAAGATGGCAAGAGCACTCTTTATTAATTTCAGTGAAAAGTATAAAGCCTATGTTGCAGATTTGATTTCCTGTGTACTTTCTTTCAACCGTATCTGTTGGACTGACTTTTGGTGCAATAATGATGTGTAAAAATAAGTATTTTTGTTATGACTAAGGATAGTGGCCTGAACATGAGACTATAAGACAAAAGCAAATTTACTTTGTGGTTTGGATCTGAATCAATGAGCAATTGATTCAGTTTCCCTCAAAATATAAGATATGTCCTATTGGCTTAGACAAACCATCTGTCTAGACTGTTTATTTTTTTGTCTCCAACAGTTGCACTTGCATATGCTATTTGTGGAGAGCACACTGACTGTCTACTACTGCAGTCCATTTCTTTCATATTTTTCCACCATCTCTATTCATTGAGATATATATTCATTCATATATATACAATATTGGACTACTCCTGCCTTTCCCCACTCCAATTCCCTTTTTTAAAAAAAAATAATTTTAAGGTCCTGATCTCCAGAACTATGTCTGATCTATTCTGAAACTTCACAGTTTAAACCTCTCAAACAACAAATTCCAGAGGTTCACTACCTGGTGTATAAAGAAAAACAAAAAAAGACCCCAGAAAATGAACAAACCCACACCGGGACCTAACCCAAACCACAAATCATTTTTAAACTCATCTCCAGCTATTTTCAACTGTGTGAAAAATAAAGTTGGACCTAAGCAAGAATCTCAGACCTGAATGTCCCCACATTTTGGCATTTTTGGATTCAGAATCAGTATGATGGGCTGAAGAAAACCCTGCAGTCTGCATCAGCAAGTCAGGAAGGAATTTTTGACCTTTAACTAAGCTTTGCAATAGGTCAGTAACAACACCTTTTCTGACCACAAGGAAACAAGGGCAGCACAGGTGCAATACACCTCTATTTTGTTAAATATACAGATGAGACTAAGGGAGCAATGAGAGCCAAGACAGACTTAAAATTGGAAATAATTTTCATAAAGTGAGAAAATTACTAGAAAAAATAGGAGACAGCAGACACCTTTCTCTTGGGAAATGTGAATGTTCCACTTATGCTGGAAGAGTCAGATCTACAACTACAGGAAAGGAAATGGCTGGATAGAAAATCCTCAAAAAATATACAAGAATTACATCCTATTGCAAACGGAAAATTAATCTGCCTAAAACGAAAATACCACATGGGAATGTACATGCAAATGAATGGGTTGTGGTCGTTTGTTCTGCACAACACAGAACAAAAAGGGTCAGTTTTGAAGTACCCTTTTTCAGTGTTGAGCATCATCTTTCAATGAATCCCTGGATAAATGTTATTCAAATGATAGTTATAAGTGTAACTTTAGAAAACAAAAATTTATAAAGACTTTGAAAACACTGATCTTATTTAGCTTAAAACAAGAAGATTAAGTAAGGAGGAGTAAGTGTTCAAATATGTAAAAGGCCATTTGCAATAGGAGAAATTTCTTGACTTCAGTAAAGAAAACCTATTAAGAAAAAATTAGGATCATTACAATAATGCATTTACACTATTCTGAGTTTGGAAATGAATTGTTCTCAATCCTGTTTGACAGGTTTTTTTAAGGTTTTAACACTTCAGCATTTTACATTTGAAGGGTTTAGCATGTTCTTAATTTCTAGAATAGGCAAAATATTGAACAGAATGTTTGAAGCACTGAAGAAATAGAGAAGGAATGCAGCAGATATATGAGTGGAGAGAGGTATGCAGGAGCAAAGTTAAGGGAAACTGTGTCTCTTTAAAGAAATAATTATTTCTGCCATTGTTTATCAAATATGGAAATGTCTCAAATTGATTTGGGACTGTTTTGCCCTGTTATCTTACCAAATTTTGTAAGTATAACTGGGGATAAAAAACACTTTGAATATGCTATCTCATTGCTTGTCACTTGGAAATCTACTGCAGGAAGGTATGTATCTTATGTGTTTCTGTGTTTAGTGGTCATGTGCTGTTAGTTCCTAATATTTTTTGTTGAATATAAGATTGTTTATTTGGTGACATGCCTTTATCTATACACAATTTAGATTGTGCACAGCTTTCAGTTAAGAGACAGCATAAATTTGCAATCAGTCATTTTATTGTCTGTAGTCAGAGGTTATAACAATGGACATCATCAATTTACAGGACGTTAAATTAATATTCTATGCGTACCTGGTTTTGTAAGACCTTACATCACAAGAGGGAAGAAAAACAATGGTAAAGAGAAAAATCCTAATGTAAATCAGCTGAATAAAATGTGTGCTAGGGCTTTCTCCATTCTAAGTTTGGGACAGCTTTAGAGATATGTAATTTACTTTGGGTAATCCAGACACTGTTCTTGAGATGCCGTCTGGTGCTGCACATTTTTGCACCATACTAACCCCTTATTATAGCAATGGTTGGAAGGGTTTTACTCTAGTGCAGTCATTTAGTCTGTAGCACAGAGAAATTCTAATGTTAGATGCCAGTGGTTTTGATTTTAACAGTTTAAAAAGGGAATCCCTGAGAACAAAGAAATCCCAATAATCCTGTAATCCCTGAGTATCAACTGGTGTCAAAATGCTGAATTCTAAGGATTCTTGTCTTGTTAATTAATTTTCAAAAGGGACCAACTTTTATACTACACAAAAGAGAAATTTCTAGGTAACAAAGTGCAGGCTGCTAGGTCAAGCATTGCAGAAAATGATTTTGCAGCAATGATGTCTTTCTCATTGAACTGAAGTTATTTGTTCTGGCAATAATGCAAATCAGTGGATTCGCATTACTCCTACATTTCAGGAGTCCTAGCTGGAAGTTTGCTGTAGAACAGTTTCCTATGGGTTAATTTTTACAGTGATAATGCCTGATCAAAATCAATGAAAATGTTTCAGTAGCTATTAATGATCTCCAAGCCACCATGCTTAGATCCTTTTCTGGGATTATATAAGGATGTGCTAAATGAGGACCTGTACCAAGACGAAGATAGGTTTTTAAATGTGCTTTTGGTGAGTGAGGAAGCACATTACTCTCATAATCAGTACAACCGGCAGTACTCCTAAATATTTCCATTAAATTATATTTCACACAAATAAGAAATTTAGAGAAGTGGACTACAGCCTCAAATCCCCTGTACCCCCCTTTTTCTAAGTCTTCTGTAATGGTGGTTACTCTGAGTAAATGAGCAATATGACAAGAAATGTGTAACAAAACTTTGGATTGAATGATTCAATGGCAGAAAATGCATCAGTGAGCAGTTGTTCAGTTCAGTTTGGCGCTGAATCTGAATTATCTTTTCTTCTTTTCCCTTTTTTCTCCTAGACATTTACAGTTAATTTATGGTATCTACACCAGACATTGATATTTTAGACATTGATCAATATCCAATTTTTTTTTTTAAGCATGAGAGGAAGTATGGTGGAGTCCTATCTGTAGAGGAGCTAAGGAAGCTTACTTAATGCCTTCATCTTTTGGGATGACTCCAGAATGGCACTTGCACAGTGTTGCTGCACACAGGGAGCAATGTTTTCTGCCTTTGAGATTTACATTAAATATAAATTCCACTGAAACTTACCAGAAAGACTGGTATATGTATATTAAATGTAATAAGAGTATTAAAACAAAAACAAACCACAGTATCTGATTTTAACTCTTGGGTATGCTTCTGTCTGTCTGTTTAAAAGGAGAATGAAAAGGAGATTACTTTGAATCAAACACAATAATTTAAATATAAAGAGAATGGAAATTACATTCTGTGAAGACATTAGCATTTTATTCTATATTATTATATTTTATTCTATAATATTATGAAATCATGCTACTGATTTTTCTTGCTGCTCTTAACTCTCCTATTTCCCAGTCTCAGCTCACATTTCTTGTAGTGAGTTTTCATACTGCTAACAAATGGACAGGAAACAGGCACTGAAATGCATCTGTGTTTCAGAAGCAGACTATGTGAAAGGAACACTTCAGGTATGTCTGATACAGGAGAGGAGTGTGCTTGGCTGATGCACATCACACCAACTTGATCAAGGGATTGGGGCCTGGATTTTTTAAACACATTTTTAAAACAATGTCAAAAGAATTCATTTGAAGCAATGTCCTGACATAGAAAAGATTTCTTTATTTTTCAACAGTAGCTATTGTTGTCATTGAAGCATATAGGAAAGTAAGGCTCAGACCTGCATCTTTACACTGTTTGGATATCTCTTCAGTAATTTCTGTCTAGAAGGTCAGCTCACTGTTAGTGTACACAGTGTCACTTAGAATTTTAAATTAATTGTCCTGTCGGCTGATTTCTACTTAATTTGAAAACAAGAGGAGAAATATTAACCATTAGGAGGTGGAGAAAGGACAAAATATATTTTAATTTGTAAACCTTTTAATTAGCCATCTTTTATGGGATGGAGAGAAATACAGTCTAGATTGAAGAAAACCTTAGTATCCCAGAGCCAATGGAATGTTTATGTTTGTGCACAGAACATATGAAGTATCACGGTCTTCAACCACTTTCATTTTAAAACTTTCTGATTAGACTGAGACTTTAGCCACCATGATTACTAGCTTTCAATTATGACACGTTAAACTTGCTATACAGGGCAGTTGGTGGAAATGCTCTATTACATAAAAGCCTTTGATCCTGTGATGGATGTTCTATGAATTGTGGGGAGAAGAATGCAAGTGCTGGAGAACTGGGGAAATAAATAATGAAGCCAGCTGATATTATGATGGCACAGCAGGAGTGGTATGTTTCATCCTGTTTTGTGATTTAGTTATGCAGCTTCTCCTTGCATGGCACTCAGTTATTGAAATAATATTATTTGTGCATGATTTGTCAAGCAGGTTTTAATAAAGTGCTGCAAAAGAGCTTCCTTTCAATACCAGTCTGTGGTACTTTTGAGAGATTTTAATATGTTTAAACTCAGATTGGTAATGCTGTATTTCTATTTAGATGGATTTTGCATCCTGGACTATGCTCTCTTTAGGCTTTAATCCTATGCTTTGATCTGAAGCGCTCTAAGGGTCCAGTGAAGAACAATGGGCTTTTTAATTTATGTATGCTATTTTGTATCTTCATAGCTGTTCTGTTTAACTTCTACCCCTGTCTTTATTTCATTGCTTTACTTTGTTGTGAAGATGTTTAAAAAATGTTAGCACTTCAATAATTTTCTGATGACTATACAAACTCTTAAAATACAGCTCTATTTAAACTTCAGATTTCATTCTGATTGCAAATGAAGTGATTACTTTCAGGCATCAAAATATTTATTTGTGTAGCAGCATGCTAAAATACCATCTTGGAAATGATAAAAAATAAATCAAAAAAGGCCAGGAGGTATCAGAGGACCTGCTAAAGACACCTTTATGTATAAATCCCTGAATGTCACTCCCAGAATAGTAACATAATGGGATTCCCAAAGAATAAGAGCAGTGTAACATGAGCAGACTGCCAGCATCTAGTGAAGGCAGTAAGGGATCTGCCCCCACAGTTGGTTCCCATACAGTCTAATTACCAAAAGATGTACAGAAGTGACGCAGAAAACAAATTAAAAACTTTTTAAAAATTTACACAAGGTTCGATAATCAAGGAAAAAATAAGAGTAGAGGAAATATAACATTTTCCTTTTGCATTGCAGAGATTTGAGCAGGCTGTAGTGTATTACTTTGATAGCAACGTGCATTTTCAAAAAACTTTTAATCACAGTGTAACTGGAACACAGGATCTCTGCTCAGTTTTATTTAGGGCTCTGAATGGGGTGTTACTTCTCTTCCAAGACGGCTCCAAGATGTCATTGATAGGAAGGCTACAAATAATTATGGTGCTCTTTAGATTACAGTTTCTAAGATGGCAAAAATCTTTTTTTCTCGAGCCAAAAATAGCTGCATACTGTTTTAAGTGAAGCTGCCAACACTGCTCAACAAGTAACTGATTAGGATTCACAAAATTTTTCTTGCATGATTTTTCTGTGTTTTACCGAACTTCACCCCTTGGCTTCCGAGCCAAATGAAACGAGCCGGGCACTTCGCTTTTTCCTCGGGGCTTGGACCTACCGCGGGCTTCATCTTGGCGGAGCCGAAACGCGGGGCAGGACGAGCCCAGCTCTGCGGGACGGGCGCGCTCGCCTCCCCTTCCCAGCAGAGCCGCGGCGCGCCCCGGGCGGCCTCTTGCCGCGCTGCGGGGCGATCGCTCCCCGGGGCGCCAGCGGCCGGCGGCGCCGCCGCGCCAGCAGCAGCGCCTGGAGGAGGAGGAGAAGGAGAAGGAGGAGGAGGAGGAGAAGGCGGCCGCAGGCCCTCTCGGCGCGCAGAGGCGCAGGCAGAGGGCGCTTTCGCCATGCGCGGCCGCCGCCGCCGCCGCGCAGCCCCAGGAGCCGCGCAGCCCCCGGCCGCGCCGCCGCTGACAGGCGTCCGCACACAGCGCGGCGGGGGCGGAGCGCAGCGCAGCGCAGCGGGGCTCCTCGGCACCGAGCCCCGGCCCGGCCCGCGCCAAGGGAACTCCCCGTGTGCGACCGGCCGCTCGGTCCCGCTCTGCTGCTCCCTGCCTCTCTCCCTCCTTCCCTTCCCTCCTCCTCCTCCTCTCTGCGCTTTCCACCTCCCCTGCTCCTGAGTGAGCGCAGCCTCGGATGTCCGGTTTCCTGGTGGGTTTTTTACCTGGCAAACTCTGGATAACTTTGGTGAGAATTTGCAAAGCGGCTGGGAAAGTTGGGAACTCCCCTGCGGGCGCATAGGAGCTGCTGCTACCGCATCTTCTCCATCCCACGGATTTTACTGCCTTGGATATTGCGAGGGGAGGGAGGGGGGAGAGGACCGCGAAAGAAGGGAGGGAGAGTGAAAGAAGGAGCCTCATAATTTCAGCTGCATTCCTCCGGCTGCCCCGCGGCCCCGCTCCGCGCTCGCTCTGCCATCTCTGCACCATGCACTTGCTGGAGGTGCTGTCCCTGGGCTGCTGCCTCGCTGCCGGCGCCGTGTTCCTGGGACCCCGGCAGCCAGCCGCTGCCGCCGCCTACGAGTCCGGCCAGGGCTACTACGAGGAGGAGCCCGACGCGGGGGAGGCAAAGGTAAGCCCGTGCCCCCGCCGGAGATGCCAGCTTGCTCCTTTGGGCATGTGGCTGCGAGTCCCTTTGAACGGCCGGCTTGGCAATTCCACCAAGGAAAAGATGTGGGAGAAGCCTTTTGAAGTGGGGGTGTTTCCTTAAAAGTGGGGGTAGGATTTTTTGAAAAGTGTCTGAGTTTTCAGGGTTGCTGAAGGGCAGGCTGCGCGGGGAACAACTGCATTTGCAGAGACACGCGAAACACCTGATGAGCAGAGGCAGCCCACGGGCTAGGCTGCTGCCCTGGAGCTGGAGTGCCCGGCGGGGAGCCATCCCGGCCCGGCTCCGCCGGTGGCAGCGGCGCTGGGACGGGGCAGCTGGGACGGCCACTGATGCCGGCGCTGGCAGCTGGGTGCGCCCCGCAGGCGCCTCCGTGCGGGGTCTGCGCTGGGGAGCGCTCCGGGGAGCAGCTGGGCACAGGAGCGAAGCGGCGAGGGAGGCGTGGGGGGACGATGACAACAAAATCCTAGACTTTCCATTTGTTGAAAAGCCTCTCGGAGTTACTGACGCTTTGGGTGAGCTGCTGCTGCGTGACAGAGTTGACGGGAGGTGTAAGGTGACACTCCAGGCTGAAAATCTTAGTTCTGCCCAGACGCATGGTGAAGGCTGGGCTTAAATTCTCGGATTCCAGACACAAATACTTACAATTCTCGGTTAATATTTGTTTGCATATTAAGTTTCGTAACATAAACCTCAAGTACCTTTGGTACTTGTGGTTATGCAGTTCCCGGTATGCTGATGCATAAAAAAGATGCATAGTATGTGGTTGTATAAGCATGTGGCATTGTTAGGAAGACCTTTGATGCCTGTCTTACCCTCATCTCATTGTTTTGAAGATTTCTGACATGCTTATTGAAAGCAATCAGGACCCAGCTCATTCATTATTCATTTCAGTATGGGGCAAGGAGGGAATGGTGTGGATTAAAATTTAAACTAATATTCTGATTTTTTCCCCCCATGCTGTTTGCTTTATTATTAAAAATGTGGGAAATTTTACTGTAACTACATGGGAAGTCAAGTTTTGACAGTATACATTACCTGCACCTCAGGTGTTCAAACTGTTGTAGACTGTACATTGTACACAGAAGTCATACTTTTCAAATAATAATCTTCACAGAGAAGTTTACTGATTATACTGTAGTGTCTCTTAAAATATTTTTATTATATCTGAATGCTTGCATTGCAATTTTCTGAGTGCTAATACACTATCAGTGATCATATTGCTTAAAAGTCTATAAAGTGTTTTTCACACTTAAGTATTTAAAAGTAGGAACACAAAATCAATTCAGTTAGCCACTCTTAGCCCTTAGACTATTTATAAAGGTTAAAAAAAAAAAGTCAAAACTTAGTGGAGGGTAGAAATACCTCAACTCTTTCCAACCCATGACTGTAAGTCAGTTATTTACTGGGTGAAACTGGCCTCTGAGTTGTAAAGCCTCAGAACAGCTCATGCTGAAAGGGTAGAAAGAATCCTAACTGAAGCTGAGCACATATTTTGTACACTTAAACTGCTGAGGTAGAACAGCTGATAGTGAAGGTACTCTCCTCAGTGATGCTTCGTGTTCCCATGCATATGGTGTGGAAAGTCACTCTCTTTCTTGAAGAAATCGTGAAGTCTTTGGGAGCTGCCACTCTGGTGCATTGTGTAGAAGTGCAAGTGCTCCCTGGAAAAAGAGGAACTGTCAGCAAACCAAAGGAAGGAAAGGTCAAGAGACCGGGAAGTGAGTGGGATAGCATGTGTTAAGCGATTATGTTAATAGGAAAATGTTTTTGTGCCTGACTACTGCTGAGTAGTAAGTAGAGAGAGAGAAAGATTCTGGATCCAAGCAGACTTAGTCATGTTGGAAGCCTTTAGTTGTGAGTTTGTTGCTTTTGCTAGAACTGTTTGAGTACCACACATATTTGTTTTTGTGAATGTTGAGATGAATATCTGAAGTAATTATGAAAGGATTAAAAAAGTAAACTGCAAATAATTGTTTCAAGGAAAATATGATTGTATTGTCAGTATAAAGTCATCTGCTTGAACTTTGTTAACTTCAAAAAAGTTCATAGATGTTATGCTTCCTCTGTTTTTACTTCCCACCAATATGCCATGCTGCTGCCTGTTAAACCGATGCCTAAGTGCAGGTCATACAGCCCTTTGGGTCAGCTATTTACACAGCATATTTATTTCTCTCCACTCATATTTTAAGTGCTTTAGCTTTAGAAAACCCTTTAAAAAGTGTGGATGACGTGGAGGGTCCTCGAACATAGGAGGAAAAGCTGGCCAGAAAATAAGGATATTGTGGTTTTAAGCAGGTAATTTTCACTCATTAAACTTGTCTAGAGATTTGCAGCAGCTTGGAAGTGTTACAGATATAAATAGTAGTGGTTCTTCATACACAGCTCTTGCAAGGGCATGTTCTGCAGCAAGTGGGCACTGATAAGCTTGTGCAACACTGCCTCATCCCCCTCCACTCCTACCCCCCACCCCTGCCTTGGTTTCTTTTTTTTTTTTTTTTTTTTTTTTTTAGCTTAAGGGTGAAGTTCGTTATTTACCAAGCTTTCAGGGCCCAGATTAATACTTTTCAGCTGAACTGTCAGCTCGGTGGGATGGGGATGAATCCCGCCCGTAAGTCACCTCGCGGATTTCCTGCACGCAGGGGGCTGTCCCGCCGAGCTGAGCCCCTGCAGCCACAGCCCGCCCCTCCCGGCGGGGCAGCAGGCGGGCGGCCCTGGCCCTCTCTCCGCCTGGGTGGCTTCTGGCGGAAGGCAGCCTGGTACTTCAGTTCTCCCTCTGCTCGAGGCGGTCTCGGGCGAATCAGCCCTCCTGCCCCAGATTTCACGCCTTTTCAGCCGCCGCCCCGCAGGGATGCTCGGAGCAGCTGCAGCAAGGGGAGGGTGAGCTGGTTTGCTACACCGGTGGCTTGAAACTTTAGCTCTTTGTACTGTCTGCGAGTGTTTTAATAACTCTTATAATATGTTTAATCTCTGGGTTTTGTTTTTTGAACAGGGAACGTGGGGTAAGTATACGGTGTCTGCCTGGGAGAGTATTATTTAAAAGAAATAAATAATTCATTATTGTTTGTTTGCTGAAAGTTTAAAAATGAACTGGAGGAACTACATGGGCATTCTGTTCAGGAATTAAACTTCTTAGATTATTGAAATGAAGGTGTGGCAGTAGCATGTACCTAGACTTCATTAAAGGCAATGAGGTAACATTAGCAGGGATAGGTTATTATGGTAACAATAACTGGAATGAAACCATACCGCTGGGAGGGTTTGCCACAGCTGCACCATCATTTGGTTGCATAGCCTAACTAGAATTATGTGACTATGCAAAAGCAGTGTTGGTCAATTGTCCCATGTAGTTTGAAAATGTTTAAAACTATATTTATGCAAAGATTCTTAGTTTTGTATTAGAATGGGAATAGCAAATGAAAAGGTATTTCCCTGTTCTAAAGCGCATCCCTGAAAATTTCATTACACAGACAGCAATAAAGTACAGAACAGTTTGTGCTGTACTTCTGTGATTTGGGGTTTTTTGCAAGGAAATTACATGCACTTACTTGAGCTGCATTTTTCTTGGGTGCTATCTGTGATACACCTTTTAAATTTTATTATTATAAAATTATTTTAAATCTGACCTAATCATAGAATGCTGCTCATTGATGGCTAACAGAGTTCAAATACTGTTAGCTAGTGGGAATATGAGGAATAGCAGTGGGTCAGTTTCCAGGGTTTCCTGCTGTCACTGTATCTCTGTGGTATAATCTCAAACCCATCAGTTTTATGGCCACTCCTAAGTTTATGCAGTGTGCTTTACTCTGTGTTACATGCATAGGTCAGTGATGAGGCTGGATTATCTGTTCTGAAATCAAGCATACACATCCCTCCCAGTACTTAAACAGTGCTAAATTGAGCGTGTAGGGAGAATGTTATTTTTTCCTGCTGTTGCTGTGTAGTCTGTTGCAAATTTTCTTTGAAAATGTGTGTAGCCAGTCTCTTTTCAGACACATACACATAAAAAGATCTGGGTTTTTTGAAGTATGATTTGTAGCAGATGCAATGGGATGAACATTGATAGTAGGACCTATTTTAAAGACTAAGCAATGCTTCTGCAGACATAGCTATTAAACCTTGGTCTAGCCTTTTGTGTGAGTAAAGTGCAGCACTGAGCTCTAAGAGCTCAAGGCACTTTCTAGTTCTTGGAGTAGGTATGTGCATTCCTGGGTGTCTAGTGTAAGCACGCTGGTGTGCCTGGGAGGACTTCAGCTGTTTGTCAGCAGCAATCCCATGCGTTTATGAAGGTTATAAAAAAACTCTGGTGATCATTTTAACTGCAGTTTTAGAGAGATACAGAAGCGTCCCAATCAGAAATATTATTTTTACGCTCACTTAGGTTCCGTATGCATTCAAACTATTGCCTTTTTTTCAAGGGTTTGTGTCCACTTATTTTAGTAAACATAAACCAGTACTTCCGACTGTTGTAGCTGAGGGGGATGGTAATAATACTCTCCCATTGATACCCAGCATCCAGGATAGAAAGTCTGTGTACAACCTTGTGTTCAGCTGCTGCTTTTTTGAATGTGGTCAGTGATTCATTAAAAAAAAAACCAAAAACCCTCGGAACAAAGACAATCCAACTAAAGTCACACTGGTTTCCTATCAAATGTAATATCCTGTTTAATGTAAAAAAAATTTGTTACAGCTGTTTGTAGAATAAGTTATATGAAACTCCAAGCAAGATTTTTACTTGAAATTTGCAAGCTCTTTCAAAGTCTAAGTTGCTTCTTAAGAGTTTTTTTTGGTAAAGTATTGAATTTTGTTTGGTGAGTGGGATCCTCATCAAGGGTTGTTTTCCTTATCTATTATAAATATTCATTACTTTTTAAATTTCATCTTGCTTCTATTGAATGTGATACTGTAATACCAAATTCCCCTCTGTGTAAATGTGAATCTACTTCAAAGACACTAATGGCTGCATAAATTGCACCAGAATTTTAATTTAAAATATTGATAATGTATGGGAGCATGGGCGATTGTTTGTTGAACTCCTATTATGTATCAACTTGTCAACTTGTTTGTCTTGTTTTGTGTTTATCTGTCTCCAGAACTTTTGGTGACAATATTTGTGTTGCTCCCCCCTTTGTTGCATTTCAGACTTTAGTTAGGAAATAGCTACACTGTAAGTAATTTATTCTTCTATTCTTCCATTGGAATCATCATTAATCAATCCCTTTAGCTCTGTAGTAGTTCGTTGGGTTTTTTCTTTTGGCATTTCCTGACTTGTCTAAGATAGTTGTAACTCCTTACAAGTATTTAGAGACTTCAGTAGCTAGTGGAAGGAATGAATATTGTGGTAAGAAGCTGTATTTTAGCAAAGTAACCAAGAGAAATGGTGTTCTTTGGGGGAGGAGGAAAAAACACAGCGGAAAACTGATAAGGAGAAGGAAAAAAATAGTAGCAGTTGGTGTATTTTGACTATGTTGTAGTCTTTACTGGGTGTAGATGAGCATGTAATCATCCTATATGTAGTTACTAAGGCCATGTATCATCTGCAGCAAACTTTTGGGATCTTGATTGTGGTTAATTTCAATGAAAAATGATTGTTTGGGGAAGTTAATGACATTAGTTACCCAATACTGCTGTCACCCTGAACTCTGTAGTACTCCATTCTGTTCACATAATGACTTCACCTACTCAATGACAGTTTTCCCATAGCTTGACCTTGAGAATGTGGCTTAAAAATTGTTGAAGGTGTTTTATGTCTTGTTTCTTACTGAGTTGAGCAGGATTTTCCATACTAGACAAAGGAAAATTCTGGCAAAGAGTTGGACAGTTCTTGGAAGAAGATGCCAGAAGGCTGCTGGGGAGGAAACGACACATGTATTTCTGTCGAGTTTCAAGTGTGACATCACCTGTATTACTCTGCCTACCTTCTTGAGGCAGCACTGAGACATAAGTCATTTCAGGAATCATCTAGAACAAAATTCTTTACACCATTATATCGTTTAATTCTTTGACTTTCCTTACTCAATAATTGTGTTCTGTTGAGAAAGAGTGAAGAGAGAAATTCAGCAGAATGGACAGCTTCTGAGAGCAGATGTAACAATCGGCTATTTCCTAATATTTTTCCCTGAAGATGACCCATAATAACTCCCCCAGCACCCCACATGCATGTATGAAAATTTCTAGTATTTCTAAAGATTTTTAGAAACAGTAGATATCCTGCTTTCCCACTATATTTAGCATTGTTGTGTCCTCACCCTGAGTTCTGTGTGCACTTCTGAGTCCCAGAATTCAAGAAGGATGTGAAGGGCAACAAAGCTGGTGACAGGGCTGGAAGGAATGTCCTGTGAAGAGCAGCTGAGGACTCTGTCTAGCTTGGACAGGAGTCTGAGGGATGACCTCATTGCTCTCTCTGGCTTTCCGAGGGGAGGCAATGGAGAGAGAGGTGCTGATTTCTTCTCCCTCAGGTCTAGTCATTGGATGCATGGGAATGGTTAAAACTGCACCAGTGGAAGTTTAGACTGAACATTAGGAAGCATTTCTTTATGGAGGAGGTGATCAAACACTGGAACGATCTTCTCAGAGGGGTGGTTGATGCCCTGAGTCTGTCAGTGTTTTGGAGGCATTTGGACAATGCCTATAGCAACATGCTCTAGCTTTTAGTCAGCCCTGAAGTGGTCAGGCAGCTGGACTAGATGATTGGTGTAGGTCTCTTCCAACTGAAATATTAAATTCTATCTGAGATTGTTTAAAAGAAGCAAAACTACTGTTGTTGTCCTTCAACTTCCTTCAACTGCCAGATTCAGCTGGCCAAATGCATTTGTGGTGAGCTGCTCCAGCTGTCCAGAATGTACTTGTGGCATCAGTTACAATATTAAGAGCCAAGAGAAAAACTGGCCAAGTGAAGGTTTACACCTTATCTGGTCTTGACGTGCTCATATTTGTGTAGACAATGAAATGTTTGGAGGGCTAGTTAGTTTGTTTCATTGTTCCATGGGTGTATTTGTTTTAGAAGGAGAGAGAGAAAGTTACAGCTGGCGAGTAAACTCTCCAGTCTGCTTAAGGAAAAGTTTCTTTGGTTTTGTTTGTTCCTTAAGAAAAAAAAACAAGTGAGAGCATTTCTTCACTTGAGTATTGGAAGTAATTCTGAGAGGGTTTTGGCTTTGTTGGGGGTTTTTCTGTTTGTTTGTTTTTTAATAATCTATTTTCTTTGAAAATGTGGCCTTTGGAGCCCTGTGAATTTACCAGTCTTGACCTGTCATTCTTCTTGACTTACAGCTGCTAGGTGTTGCAGACTATTTGACAGCTTTGTGAGTGCTGTGAGTTGGAGACTATGGGGATACCAGAATAGTAGGTTTCACTGCAAGTCAAAGACAGTATTTTGTACCCCTGAAAGGATCATTCATTGTTTGGTGTGCTGCTGAGGAGAGAATCTCTGCTTCTGCACACACTCACTATTACTTAGAACACACCACTCCTATTTCTTCTTAGAAGTAAGGAACTTCAGTCATTCCAGTTCTACCTATTTGTAACTGCCCACAGATACACTTGGTAGAATTTGCCTGTAAAAGTATCAAGAGTTTTGGCGGAGGTAATTGTACAGTTTTTATAGAATTGCTACTTATGGTTAGGTCAGCAGTGCAATTAACTGTGAAAGGAAAATACAAAATAAACTTGTGAGATGATGCCTTATTGACATCTGTCCCTTCCCTAAGGACAGATGTTTCCAAATTAAAACAGAGCCTAGAACTTCCTCTTCACCCCACCCACCCTCCAGCACATCTTACATAATGGGCAAAGTGTTGCTGCAGTACAAATATGAACATTTCCTTTGTTTCATTTTATTTATAAATGTCAAAATATTCACGTTAAGCTTTCAGTATCTCTTTGTCACAAGGATATTTTTAAATTTTATCTCCTTTAAATCATTAGTACTGATATATTCTGTGATTCGGAGGAAATGGGATGACCTTTTTAATAAGCAGGCTTGAACAGTAGATTCAGTAAATATGGAGAATTGTTTTTTTTCTAGGAAGGGCAATTACTTTGACTTTCCAGCTGGATGTTTTTCTGGCTGGTTAGAGAAGGGCAAAATGTTGGTTCATTTAAAAATACCAAGAATCCTGTTGTGCAGCCCACAGGGCACAGCTTTCAGGAGAACATTTGCAGCTGCTAGAAGTCCCAGTGACACAAAGCCGAATATGCTATGTATTGGCCTGTCTCCTTTGTAAAGTTGCATGGCAGCTCCATGCAAACTGCCAGACAACAGAAGCAAGAGGCCAGGCTCAAAATCAAATTCTCCAAGTTTCCTTGCTTGCTGAAATGTCAGTGATGCTGAAGTTGTGCCTTCTGCCTTGTGTTCCCAGGCGCACCCTGAGGTATGAGAACATACTCTGTTGAACACACGGTTTGGAGTGGTCTGGGCTGCTTTTGTGGCTCAGCAGAGCCCAGCAGGTGGGCAGCTTCTTGCTACCTCTGTGCAATTTGTTTCAGCTGCAGGAATGCCATGTTAATAGTAATGGACACGTGAGAATGTCTAAAGAGGGGATTCAATGTGTGTGTGCTGAGGGAGGTGGTTTTGATGAACAGACTGAGACTGAGATTAGACCACCTTAGAGTTGCACATTGGTCGATAAAGGGCTGTCTCTACAGTTACGGCTCCCTCTAAAATTGTGGTGCTCAAGTCAGATGAAATGCAGCCTGCACAACTAAAAGTTGTAGTCTTTTGTGATAAAATGCTTTTATTTTTCTCATCCAAGAAGAGCTGCTGATTTTTCTCTAATTATCAGCTTTGAAAATAATGAAAATCTTTAAGAATAATGATTATTTTTTTCTCTGCATGCTGGGCCAGCAGGTGATCAAATCACTAAAAAGAAATAAAGGAATAAAATCCTATAGAGGAGCTCTGAAGTACTTTCCTTTTTGAAATGTCTTCAGAGGGGCTATAAAACAGTAAAAGCACAATGAACCCTGAATTTGGAACAGGAAGTAGGGAAAGGAGCAGTGAAGAATTTTCAGAGGGCCGGGCCATGCTTCAAAGGAAGGAAGAATTAGGCTGTTCTATTGCATCAGGTAGAACTACAGAATTAGGCAAACTCTGAATTGAACAGTCACTACTAATCTGGATTAACAGCATAAAAAGGCTCTTTGTAGTAATGAAACTCTTTGAATATCTTAGCTAGCAGTTTCAGAAAATTAATGAAATTTTCAAATCCTCATCTCATATGACAAATGGATGATCTCTGTTTTCCCTTTGAGCCTGTAAGTTGCTGCTCTACTCAATGTTTAGTTGGCTTATGCTATATATATGGAGAATTGAAGTCACCTAAGAGTAGAGGAATATCTGTAGCTGGTCAGACAAAATTCCTGATTAACCCCATATGCCATTTTCAACAATCTCATTGGAGAGCCCATGTTGCACAGCCACTAAACTTGCACCCTGTGCCCCACTAATGATGCAGAGGATGACTTGGAGAGTGGCATTGGAAGCCTCATGCATAGTACATGATGAGAAATGATCTGTCACATCTTGTCCCTGTCCCTCTTCCCCCCAGTTCCTTCCAGGTGAAGGCTGCCCTTCGGCCATGACCGTGTCTATTCCTGCAGGACTGCACCCAATGAGTCCTGGCCCCCCAAAGCTTGGTTTTGTATCTTCTATCGTGTGAGCTGCCCTGTCTGATTCACCTGCAAGGAGTTTGTTGTGCAACATCCAGCTGATTTGTCCTCAAACCACCCCATGGAACTTATTTGGGAGATTGCTATTCCACTTGCTTTGCTCCTTCACCTCTGCATCCCACAGACTACATTCAGCAGAAATCCTGATAACCTGCTGGGTCAAGATGTACCTGCTGCTCACTCCTGGAGTGAAGCTGGGGACTTCAGTTAGAAAACCCAGCAGCAGGCATTTACAGGATCTCCAGACTCATCATGTTTGTGAAAGGGCAACCATGGCAACATGCACCTGGCTACAGGCACTGGCTCTTCCAGTACCTCTTAGTTTTCTTGGCTGGCCTTCTTTTCTTTTATTTATGCCCTTACCATCCAAGACCCTGCCAAATTACAGGACCTACTTGACAACCTCCTTCTGAGCAAAGAAATGGAAAGTGTCACTACATTCTGACGGGCTGTTGGCAGCAACTTGTGAACTTCCTTGCCTTAAATGATGGGGTGCGTGTGTGTGATTTTGCTTGCTTTAATAGCTTTCAGTTGACTTTTCTCCAGGTGCTTGTTGAGCCCACAGAAGCTTTTCACATCAACACTTTTCTGTATCAACAAGTATGGCTTTAAGTGGATGTTGTTTACTTAATAGTAAATTTAAAAAACAAACAAGAAAGGCTCAAGACAAGCAAATGGAATAGTTCTGACACCTGCTGATGAAATGTGAAACTTCCAGAGTCCCTGCTCTGGACAAGGCAGGGAGCAATTCTGTCCATGACACTTGTGATTTTATTGAGTTCCCCTCTCCACTGTTCTTTTTCAGGCTAAAGAGCTTTCACCTATGTGACCTGCTTTTAATTCTCTAATTAAACTGTTCTTTACCTGTGATCGTCTGACTTCATACCTTCGTAATTCTCTTTAAGACTGCAGAACAAGGAGAGGGGAGAGCCAGGAGTGCACACAAGATTCCAGATGTGGGGCACCACAGATGTGTGTAGGGACACAATGCTGTTTTGTTCTCTTTCCTAATAATTCCATTTGTGTATTTGTTTTAAAAGAAGTGTGTCTTGATATACCAGTATTTTGTAACATGTCAGACATGAGTATGATTAAAATGCCTTCTTTAAAGAACTACCCATATTTATACTGAAGAACAGGATGGGGGAAGGCATTTCATGGTTATTACTACTTCCTCAAAATTCACATAAAAGCTGTTCTTAGGGGCCTGTTTCAAGATGATGTATGATTATTTAAACTTTTGTGTTCATTATGCTTTTAATGTGTTTTTCTGCCTGCCACATGTGCACAGTGAGAGATTTAATGGGACTAGCTATCTTTTGAGTTGTAAACCATGAGCTGTATATTTAATGTCCATAATGATTTTTCTTTAAAAATGAGATGTGGTCTCAATGTGATCTGTGAAATATGTCAGCAGTCTTGCAAAGGCTGTTTATGCCTGCTAACAATAAGATGTTACTGTCAGGCAAGATTTGTGAGGGCTTGGTTGTGTGCCCTAACTAGGTACATATGACCAAGCAAATTTAAAAATATGCCCATGCTTGCAAATTTTTAGATACATGTCAAGCATAGCCTAAAGCATAAGAATAAAGGAAATAACCCACTGGGGCAAACTAATGGTTTGCCTAGGCAAGTGGCCTCTGTCATGTCAGCAGCATGTGCTGTTCTGCTTAAGGAGAATATTTGGACTTAATCAGTTTCTGCAGTTCCGTCGCCTCATACCCACCTAACATCTACAGTTGTTGGATTGAGGATATGAGAAGACCTGCCTCTGCCTCTTCAGTATCTCTTTAAGGACATCTTGTCCATAGGTTTGTCTGTTTTCATACTGAAGATGCTGTGAGCAGTTAGTAGATTCTGAGCTACTTCATACCAGAATGGCACTGGTTTGGGGGCACTGGAGCTTCTTTGATTTTGTTGACTTGCAGTATGTGTAAAGACTTACTCTGCATTTAATATTGATTAATATTATAATAGTTTATCATTTGAACCTTGTGTGTTACACAGGCATAAAAGTTATTTTCAACACCTGAGGGGGGAAAAGGCATTTTAATTGAGGATCTGTGTCCTCAAATTTTTGAAGACCAAACTAAGGAAGAAACATAAATATTTTATCTAATTATTTCATTCTATAGTTCAATCAAATACAGATTTGATTTTATAAAAATATTTCCCCAGTCAGAGTGACGGGGTCCAATGTCAAATTTCCCCTACACTCTTGGTTAAGAGACTGATTTTATTCTCATCTTTAGAACCTTACTACGTACATGGTGTCTCTTTAGTTCCTGTCTGCCTGAGGCTTTGCCAACTTGGGGCAATATTTTCCCTCTAGGTCAGAAATAAAATTTATAGCTCTTTTGAGCTGTTTATGATGCCTGAAACCCTTATTATGGATTTATTTGTCAGAAATTGCATCTTCCAAGTGTTATTTGATGCGCAGTAATGCAGTGCTGAGCATGGGGCAGTCCAGGAGATCCTTTCTTGCTCTTCATGCCCTTCTCCATGGAAAAGTTGCAAGAGTATGTAGAGGAAGGTGGTGGAGCTGGGTCACAAATTTCCCTTAATTCCCTATTCTCCTCTTCTAGGAGAAGGGAGACGATAAGGGAATTAAGAGAAGCCCTTCAGATAAGGATTATATAGTTTGAGCTTTAGCTGACATTGAGTGTTACCCCGTTAGAAATATCTGTAGTCTTCTGAAGAAGGCTAAGTCATCTAGGGTTAGGATTTTTTTTTTAATCTTCTGCTTTGTGGTGTTGGGACATTTTTTCCTCTGCCTCACTAGAGAAGTACCATGTGCTCCTGTACTTGAGGAACTGGTGCATCTTGCCAAGGGTCCCACTGAGGCATATTTGTTTAAATCCTTATTGTTATAATAGAGATATTATCTAACAAGTGATATATTGAATAAAATTGAAGTTCTTCTGGGTAATCATAACATTTTTAAATTATAAATATTTATTTCATATTTGTGCCAACCTATTGATTTCTGTTATTGTTCTGCATATTTTTATTACAATTGTGAAAGCAATTGCAATTACAATTGTATTTAGCTTGGATTTTTTTCTTTCCTTCCTCAAAATCTTTGTTACATGTATTATCATAAAGCCCCTAATTTAGACAATTTAACATGTGTTCTTGTAAAGACTTACATGTACAGCGATGATAAAAATTTATTTCTTGACCTTCAAACTGCCTAAGGAGGAAGCTATTAAAAAGAAAGCTTATTCTGAGCCAGAGCAGATTGTGTTCATTAGCTAATTAGCTTAATCAGAATGGGAATTTCCTTTTGACTTTAAGAGTTAGTGCAGTATTGAGAAATTTAAAGTAAATGCAAAGTCTTACTAAGATGGGAAATTAATTGCTTGTCTCATGAAACTAGCACTGATACCCCAGTAGTAATCGTAAAAGAAAAATGGAATTAACAAACAAAAGAAAAATTGAATAAATTATTTTGATAATCATTAAAGTAGCTGAATTTCATACAAAACTACTCTAATCCACTGCTTACCAATTTTCCCACCTCCTTTCATAAAATCAGAATTAGGTTGCAGCTAGCAGCCTGATACTCTGATATGTAAATGCCTTAACTGGGCTGCAGTATTGGTTTCAAAGTCTTCTAGGATACTGAAAGAAAACAAAGAAGAAAACCCCACAATCTCTCTGTCTCGACTCAGTGATGATCACAACAGTTTCAAAAGTTTCTACCACACTCTTCTAGGTCATTATATCTCATGCCAAGGTCTGACAGAGCAGTACCTGGGAAGGAAAAATTACATTGTTTAATTATTTTTTCTCACTGAGTTTGCAGTGTTTTTACTTGAGTTGTCTGAAATACATTAATTTTCTAGTATAATTATGCTGCTGTAGGCTTTCTATCACTTTCTAAAACTGATAGAAAGGTGTAATTGATCATACCTGTCTGAGTACAGCCCTAGTAGTTGAAGAAGGTGGAATCTGAGTCACAAGTAGCTGTGTTGCATCTGGGTTATGGTAAATAGGACTGTACTTAATTTAACAGAAGGGTTGCTCCAGCCAGAAGCCTGTCCCTGTTTCCCTAGCTCTTACTCCTCCCTATACATGTGTTAGAAAAGCTGTTAGTGGGGAGGTAAGTACTTCTTTTTGTAGCAGCATGGATTTATGCTGGATTTACATCAACTGTGCAACAGTTTACTTATGAGTACTTCGGGTAAATAACTTCAGGTGGCTGATCTTGCTTTACTGTGTAGCAGAATTAAGTAAGAGTAGTCATGTGGTGGCTGCAGTGGTTCATAAACACATCCTTATGAACCATGATTACCAATGAGAACAGATTATTCTAATAAGATTATCTTTTTCATTTAATATTTGTAGGTAATTATGTTCTTACTAACCAAACTAATATTTCTGGTTTCGCTTTTTTTTCCTTCTTACTTACACACAAGATTCAGCAATATTAAAGTGGAGGCCTGGTAATACTGGACTGCATTGCTAATTTAACTAGTCAGCTATGCTTCCTGAACACAGCTCAGGATCAGCTATGAAGCTCCAACTCAGATTTTTTTGTGATTAGACAGTACTGTGGTGGTGTTCTGTGTTGTGAGAAAGTGTTCTGGTTAATGATGTAATTGTAAACAGGTTAATTTTTGCAACAAATTCCATGTAGTTCATGAGCAGCTAAACTTGCGCTGACAATTTGTAAGACAGTCTGTTTGTGGGTTATTTATGTTGGGTGAAAGTAGTTGTCCCAAATAATTTCTGTAGAAATAACTAAACTACTAGAAGGACATATAAATATTGTTTATCTTCTACTTTGTACTTGGACTTTCAGTGACACAAGTCTGGCGTCTGGAAATCTTTCTCTTGCTATGATATGAAGATTTATTATCAATGTCTTGCTGTCGTTCCACATACATGATATGTTAGCCTAGAGCCAAGATAAATCTAGTAGTGCTGAAAGGCATTGCAACCACAAATGCATGTGTTATATGAAAATACACACCACAGCTTGCTACTTCAGTAAGAATCAAGTGTTCAGAAGTTGCACAATACTAGCATTAAAAACTTACTAGTTTTTTTTTCTGGTGTTCTTCTGATACTCTTTGGATTTACCTGATGTGTAGGGACTTTGAATATATAAACAAAAGTGCCTGCAGCTGTATTGTCCAAGTCTAGAGGACAGGCTACAGTGGGAATGGGCCTGTATGACCATTTTCCCAAACTATGGAGAGTGCCACCTTTTTCCTTACTGATTCCTTTCTGTCATCCCACATCCCAGCCAGCTCTATCCTCCTCCTTTACCTGTTCCCCTGCTTAACTGAGTGGGCCTGGGTATGGGGAACTGGGAAGCAGTGCCAGCCAAAGTGCTTCCAATTACCTCCCTTACTGCAGCACGTGAATTACATGCTGAACCTAATTTGAGGTCTGTGAATTGATACACAAACTGATCCAGCTGGAGAGATAGAAACCTGTGTGTCTTAAGGCCTTTGGGTGGTTTTTGCACATTCAAGGCTACATTATGTAAATAGTAAAATAGCCAAGGGGACAGCAAGCTTCTGTCTTTCACCTGTGTTCTTGAGCAGTTCCCGTGTTTTTAAATCTATCTCTATTTTCTCACTGTTTTCTCTACACCTTGCTTCTCTTCTTCATCAAACTGTGACATAATCTTTCCCTTCCCCTCTTTGTACCCATTATCCTAATTTTTAATTGCCCTTTCTCATGTGAATAAGTAGCAATGAGTTTGCACCAGGCTGTCACAGCTCTTTGACTCCTTTTCCACTTTTTCTGTGCATAGCAAATTCAGTGCCAGCTCAGGTCCCTCTTCAGTGTGTGTCTCAGCCCTGTCTCCCTCACTAGCTTCAGATCTCAGCTTTCTTTTCCTGTTTCTCCCACTCTCTTCTCTGAGATCCGGGTTTCAGCTTCACACTCCCACTCCCTTCTCTGTGTCCTTTCTTTTTCTCATTTTATTCTCAGGGCAGACTGAGCCTTTTTCTGCCTTGTGTTTCCTTGCACTGAAGTTTATTCTTCTCAATGTTGTTGCTTCGTGACCAGCTACAGACCAAAGCTCTACCTGCACAGCAGATCTTGTTCAGCAGCTGCAGGGAACATATGCTGATTGTTCCTTAAACCTTTTTGTCTTTTAGCAGAGCAATCTGCTGAAGTCTGCTGGAAATTCATAAGCTGTGATGCTTACTTGTTGGGTAAATTTTGCTGGAGATGTTAAAAGTATGTCCCTGAGGCACCCTCCACTTTTTCTTTCTCTTGTCATGACTCCATATCATACTTCCCTGTCAGTTTAAGGTGCTGCAAATCTTCAGTGAGGAGGCTGCACTATAATAATGTGGACAAGAAGCAGACATTGGGACAGTTCCCCAGTGGAAAATCAAACTTCGGGTTAAAGTCTGTCAAAAATCTTTGAATAAACAGCTAGAAACAAGGTCTTACAAGTGGAAAAACTGGGGGTGTTCCAGCTGAAGTTAACTGCCAGAACCCACATAGTTTGGTGCTGCTAGCCCAAATGGTATTCCCATTGCCCACTTTCTTGTTTGTCCCCTGCACTCTCCCTTCCTGACTGCCAGTAGGAGTGTGTGGGGAACTGAGCTGGGGACATGATCTGAGTGACAGCTTGCCTGGGGGGAAGTTGTGAGGGTTAAGAAGTACTCGGTTAAACTGATTTTTTTAGTCTGGTTTACTTCTTGGCTTGACGTGTGCCTAGTCTACACAGGAGGCAAGAATTTGTGGGAGGGCATGAACAAGCAGTTGGGAATAAAAAGAGTGGATGTGGGTGTTGTTTTTGGGGGTTTTTTTTTGTGATTGTCTAGGACATTTGTTGATCAATAACTTAGATCACAGTGGTACTGTTAACGCAGCTGTGAGGGCCTGTTTTCTTTTCACTTTGCAATGTCCCATGGAAAAATACCTTTAGAGCAGAAAATGCCTTGAAGGAGGCAGTAATACTTTGAAAAAACATCTGTGATTATTGTGCCTTAACTGCTCAAAGTTTAAGCAGCTGAGTCACGCTTTCTGGACTCTTGTTGTAGCTACAAGACAGGGACTGGCAGCTATGAAGAACACATGGCATGGCCTCATTAACCGCAGCTCCAAGGTTTATTCACAGATTTCAGTTTTCAAAAGTTACCACGTTTAAATGGGCAGGCTGATTGAGGGGGTGTTAAATTAAATAAGTGTGCACTTGCACATTTATCCTGTGTAAGTAGAGCAACTCTTTTCAGTTGCATTTGGTGTTTTCCATTGTCTCTGGCAAAATTGCTGAGGGATTTTACTGAAATATATGAAACTTGTCCTCAAATGAAGTTCAGAAGTTTCTGCAGTACTGAACCTTTGCTCAGTGTTTAAGTCCTATTGGTTGGTGCTGAGTTACACATAGCAAGTAGCTGAAGAAGGTGAAAGGGATAAAGAAAAGCAGTGATAAAGAGATGGGAACTGCTATCAAGTTTAGTCCTATTGCTCCAGCAACATGTATGCAGAAACTAAGGTTAGTAGGAACACTATATAACAACCTCTCTGCTGAGTGAGTCTAAAGCATATTTCAATTTTTTTAGAAAATAAAACTTTGTATAGATCAATGAATCTGATACCTAGCACCAGCTGCTGTCTTGATTCCCATTCAGTGCTAATACAGTGGAATTAAAGGAGAGATAATTTTAGTATGGAATTTCCTGAGATCATATAGTTTTATTTTAAGGTATTGTTCTGTATCCGGACGCTGTTGCTTAATTTAGATCTAACTATAGAATATAATCATACTGTTTCCACCCTTTTATGTATAGACACCCAAACACACACACGCACATTCACAGTATGTGTCTGTATCTATATATACACAGAGATTCTTTAAATAACTTGAAAATAAGAATATATATTTAAATGTGTATTTTAAACGGTCAGCTAACAATTCTGCTATAGCTGAAGTAAAATTACACACTTTTTTCCCATGAATTAGTCTCTTCTAATTTTGTAGTTTTGTTTCTGATAGGTCAGTTGAAATTTAGAAAATACAGGATCTAAGGGAAAACAAATTTAAAATGAAAATAGTCTGAAAAACAGGTATACTTCCAAATTTTAAACTTTTTAACTGCCTATTTTTACACAATGTGTAAAACTTTCATACTGGTTGGCATGGTTTAACCCCAGCTGCCAACTAAGTACCACACAGCAACTTTTGCTCCCCACTGCTTCCTACCTCTAGTGGGATGGGGAGAAGAATCTGGAAAAAGAAAGGTGAAACTCAACGGTTAAGATAAGAACAGTCTAATAAATGAACTGTAGTAAAAGTTAATGATCATAATAAAAACAATTGTAGTGGAAAGGAGAAAGAGGGAGGACTAAAACCCTAGAGAAACAAGTGATGCACAACTGTTCATCACCTGCTCCCTGATGCCTGAGCCCATCCCTCAGCAGTGATCGACTCCTCCCAGTTTCTATACTGTTTGTGACATTTTCTGGTATGGAATATCCCTCTGGCCACTTCGGGTCAGCTGTTGTGGCTGTGCTCCCTCCCAGCCTCCTGTGCACCTGTTCCCTGGCAGAGCATGGGAACTAGAAAGCCCTTGGCTTAGGGTAAGCACTGCCCAACAACATGGTCTGTTTTCCGTGTCAATCCCATACCAAAGCCAAAACACAACCCTGTACCAGCTACTAAGAAGAAATTAACTCTGGCCCAACTGAAAGTAGGATGCTGACTGTTAAATTGTGAGGAGAGACTCAAATTGCAGATTGATAAGCTGTTTTCCAGGACCTGGTGCTTATACTTGTTGCAGTCGTTGTGAGAATATTTTACATAGGTATATGTTAAGACTCCAGGATATTCACTTCTTATGCTTGTTAATACTTTATTGACATGAGATTTGAAGTCTGTATGCTCGTTTACAATTGGAATCTCAGTGTAGTAAAATATAGCAAATCTGCGTAATCTGGAGAACTGTTTTTATTTAGAATGAAACATATTTTCAAGCCAAAATTTGGTCTTTGTTTAGAAAAAATTTTATAATTGTTAGCTACCTGACTCACCATACAGTCAAATCACAGGGTGCACTCTACCTGATGTGGATGAATAGAAGGCTGACTGCTTTCACTTGAAGTATTGCATTGTGCTCTGTAACACTTCGTAGTATAAAAGGTGACAAAGATATGCACAAGACAGAAGCAACTGACTTAGTAACCATCATTTCATTAATGAGATAATTGTGAGTAGTTTTCCAGGTCTGTATTCCCTGATCTGCATGGAGTGAATTAGATGCATGGCTATAACTTGTTTCGATCTAAATGTGACTGTCCACAAAGGTACCTTCAGATAAACTCAGAGGCCCTTGTGGCAGTGTCAATGGAACAGTTGCCTATGCTCTCAGATGCCAAAGGTGGGGTCTCTTTCACTCCTTCTCCTACCTTCTTGCTTCATCTTCATCCTTCTTTAATAGTTTTATTCTGACTGGGGAAGTGAGACCTGAGTAACCTCTCTCACGCTCATTTTGTCTGAGTCAAAAATGTTTCATAGTTACCTCCTTTTTTTCTCATATTTGTCCCAAACTGTGAAGCATAATATAATGCATCTCTGTTTTAAGTAGAAAAAAAGTTGCTTTTAGTTGACTGTGATTACAATAAAACCCAGGTGATTTGTAGTTGAAGTGCAGTTCTTTACCTCAACACTCCAAATGATAGTTTCGTAGAAAATACGACAAATGAGGAACACTGAATGCAGTTCCCTGTATTTTCCATTCATGTTTTCATGGTAAAAGTCTTTTTAATTTCATTAGAAAGGAAAGCAAAAATGAATCAATTAAATCCCTTGCATCAAATCCAGTGGAGTACCTTGATTTTTTTCAGCTTGATAATCCTGACCCTGCCAGTCTCATATTTATGATTGCTAACGGACATTGACAGAAACAAAGCATTAGAGAAAATGTTTTCTTGAATGCCTGGAAACTGTAATTGGAATAATGTTTCAACTGTCCTACCACGCTAGTTTAAATGGCCTTACTAATAAATTGCAAGTGGTTTATATGGTCTGTAAAATAGCAACCTATAAAGATAGGGAGAGCAATAAACAAATGTACAATACTGCTGCAGAAGTGCTTCCTATGTCTTTGTTATCTGCTGTGTCACATAGAAAACCTTTTTTTACCTGCTGTAGTAAAATGCCAGCATTCCCAAATGTGAAAAATCATGACTCCAGCTAAGCAAAATAATGAAACTTTAAACTCATGGTAGTTGAAGTACATTTGATTTGCCTTCTAGTATTTAAGATTGAATATACATGTTGCATAGAAGACTAATTGTGAAATAGTACAAGAGGATTGATTTAAAAGCCATAGTATTTTCATTTCTACATTTCAGGGTTTTCAATGAGATAGGATCATAAGAATAACTGGGTTGGGGGAAAGAGATGTATAATAATAGAGAAGGAAATAACTGTTAGTAAGAGCTTAAAGAGTTTCAGATCAAGAGATGACTGGGAAAACCATGTAGAAATCTTTGGAAAAGAAAAAAAGTGGCATGGTAGAAGGCATAAAACTGAAGCCAAAAACACTGGTGTGGGGCTTTTTTTCTTCTGACCTGTGAGAATAACTAATCTTTGGAAAAAAACTGTCAAGGGAAATGGTGACTTAAACATCTGTTCTAGTCTTTAAGTTTAGATGCTCTAAGATAGGAGCCTTTATGTTTCAAGACATTTGATTCAGTGCTAAAATACGTAGATTGAAATGACCATTGCACGCAGGAGGTTGGAGTAGACTTCCTTTGGTGTATCTGGCTCTCCAAGCAGAAGATCTTTGTACCAACCTATATAGTATGGCATGCCAAAATCCTCTTTGGTGTGATGACAGGTACAAAAAAGCCTTGGAAATACCATGATGAAGTCTATCTGTGTTAATGTTTCATCTGATTGTGATGTTAATACTGAAAGACGGCTTCTGAAGTGGAGATGAATTTTTTCCAGTTTTATCCTTTGGCTTTCATCAGGAAGCAGATAAGGTCTGAGCCAGGGTACCTAGCCCACCAAGTTTATTATCCAGTTATATATGCACCCACCTGACGCGGCGGGGGGGAGGAGGGGGTGGAACCAGGCCTCCAGGCCTCTGCGTTTACCGAAAGTGTCTCTAAGGCTATTGTGAGATCACTCCAGCCAGCACTGCCTGGTGCTGTACAGAACGACCCTTCTCACACCCGTGCCGGTGTATGGCACATATTCTCACTCACCCACAGAGTTGGATAGCTCGTGCATCACCAGAGACAAAGAACTCAGAGCGCTCAGTCAGCTGGATGTTCCAGAAGTTTATTCTGAAGGGTTCCAAGGTGAAAGAGGAAGAGAGACCCTCGTTGTCTATATTTATAGGGATAGCTGGAGGGTCAGGTAAGAGGAGGCGGGGGGGAACATCACAACCAATGGGGAGAAGGAAGGGATGGGATCAGGGGTTAGGTTACAGCTGGGGGGATTTACCTAATTTGGGGAGGGACCATCGTGTTCTCCAGGGGGGAGACTAGGATGTCTCCCACCAGTGAAGCCCTGCTGTACAGGAACCACTCGGCTCCCCAGCAGTTCCTGAGGTGGTATTATCCACCACAACACCCACCCAAATTAGCTGAATTCCTTTGTTGTGGCTGCTTGTAGCTGTTGCCTCCACAGCAATGAGTTCAGTTGCATTATGTAATTGAGTCTTGGAACAGAGGTTGGAACTCTCTTCTCCACCCCCTTTTCTTTGTTATTTGATTACTTTTCTCGATTTCAAACTGTTCTGGTTTTGTAATAAATAGTGTATAATTATTTGTGTATTGCTGTTCATGATAGTATTTGTATTTTACAGCTGTCATACAGAAACAGTTTGGTGCTGTGGCTTATTCACCTTGTCTTTTATTGTCTGCTTGTCAGAGCCTCTTTGCATTCTGAAGTGCGGTGATCTGATTAGTGCAATTTTTGAAGAGAAAGTGGGCAATTAATGATGTTTTATAATATAAGACCAAAATGTAGTTATTTCTTGTTGAAACAACTGGTAGTAGCATTCAGTTTTATTCAGGTGATGCATCCAAATGTGATTTCAGCCCTATCATGCTCATCAGTGAGTAACATGTGGGTGTCACTCTTCACTGTAATGATTATATATCTCATCATGTGATTGGAGATCGTGTGCTGCCTCTTACATGTCCTTCATATCTGTAATTGTCCTCTTACAAGCACACATGCTGCTTTTATGTTAGTGTGCATTCATCCATCATAGGTCAGTAAACCAGAGCAGGTATCATCATGGCTTGCCTGTTTCTAGTTAAGTGAAGAGAGAAGAGCTGTGATCTTTCCATAAATGTTATGACAGGGAGCAAGCTGTGTGAGTAATTCATGCAGCCCCAGCTTGCCCTTATTTACATCTAGGAGAATGTGAAAAAGAGCACTGGATGGAGGAAGCTGTAGCTACATGCAGAAGGAATTATTGTAGTGAGCCAAATCCAGTCAGTAATTTTGGGCATCTCAGTCCAAATGACCTTTTTGGCTCTGGAAGAAATATTTAATTTTTTAGAGTTTTTTGTCATTGCCAGGTTTTGTGTAGAAATATATGTGAAAGTTTGATTTGTGCCTCCAGGAGTTGAAATAAACCAGTAAAAGTTCCGTTTGAAGGTGGAAATAAGATTCGGCAATATTGCTAACAGGGGAAAAAAAAACCTTTCAAGCTGAGTAGTTAGGGAATAAGGAAAATTTATTTTATGATTAAATACAAATGCACCTTTCCTCAACTGAGCATTCTAAACAACCTGGAATACACTTTGCATATCAAAAATATGTGGCTGTTCTGATCTGTTAAGAAGGAGTTTAAAACTCATAAACTAAAGAAGTTAAATCTATAAATCTGAGAGTTATTTTGGCTTACATTCTCTTATTTACTCAGTTTTGTGTCTCAAATAAATGCATTAAGTCAGTAGTTACTCTGGGCTTGCACATGTGTGGAAGCAGAATGCAATCCATGTTTTTGTCCCAATCTGCAGACTTACGTCAGATCCACACATAGAAGGAAGCAAAACATGTAGCCAACATCCCCAGTACAAATCTCAAGTCTTTGCTCTTGGTTATACTTTTGGGTAAAAGATCAAGGATCTGATCTTTGTGGCAACAAAGTGGGGAAAAAGCGCAGCAGGCTGCTAAGGGCTGGATCCTGTGATCCACCATGACTGCACTGAGGTGGCTTCTTGGCACCGAGATGCTGGGTAGCAGCCCAGTGTGAAGCAAGACACCCTGATGAATTGGGTAGCTGGTAAGACTCCCTGGGTGGTTTTGACCTTCTGATAGAAACTGTACTGGGATGATAGATCCCCATTTCCTGGGAAAGCATTCAGGATACCAGACTGTACATAAAGAGTGGTCATTGACCCGCCTCTATCAAGTATGGTTTTTAGATGGAAGCACCTGTTGCACTTTGCATAGAACTCAAGCGTGTGAAACTCTTCCAGAATGTGCCAAAGTGATCAGCTTCCAAGGGAGATTCTCCTTGGTGACCCTCCTTTGTGAGTCCCAAAAAACTGCATGTGTGGAAATGGTGCTATTGTTTCAAACTGGTAAGCAGGCATTGGTAAGTGTGGTGCTGAGCATGGTTAGACAGAGCTAGCAACTCCAGTTTATTTTGTTGTGCCCATAAGTGTAGTCTGATAAAATGCTGTTTGGTGTGGCATGTGATAGAAGCATGTTAGGTGCATCTTCAGTGTTCATAATTTTCTGTTGCAGGCCAGAAGAAAACTATTAGGGGGAATTTTTAGTCTTCACATTCTGAGAGGCACAGAGATAGTGTAGGTGGGTGCAGGATGAGAGTGAGCCTTAAGGCCCTCTAGCAGCCTGCTGAGTGAATTAGGGCTGCTTCGAAATTTCAGGCCAAAGTAACTGTGGCGTGGAAGTTCTTCTGTGGGCATTTGTCCTTTTTCTTTCATTCCTTCACTAAGAGGCTCTACTTAGAAAACCTGTAGCACTTCATATAAAACACTCTGCTCCAGAAAATGCTCCTTAGAGACATTGAGTCCCCTTCCCAGCCTGTGAATGGAGCTGCAGCGTCATGTACAGAGGGCAGACCAGGTCAGACTAATTCCCTGTTTGGGAAGCATGGGCACCAGCCAGAGACTTGAAATATGCAAGAAACTAGTTTTGGAGAAGTCACAGACATAGTAGTGAGAGTTGGTGTAATTGTCCTCTTATTTATGGAAAACAAACAAAAAACCACAAACCCCCAAACTACTGCATTGCTCAATGTGTATATATAAAGCCATAATAATTGCTACAGAAAGTGGAGACCCAAAGGAGCTCCTTTTGTTTTGCTTCTGTAATTTCCAACAACTAGCTGTTTAGTTAAGGATCACAGGTGGGAAGGGAAGGTTAGAAAGCAGTGTCTTGTATTTATCAGAGGACACCTGTTGTTGAGCCCCTGTTTAAGATAACTAGTGGGGTACTTCTAGGCATGTAGCTGGGGCATGATTGATCTCTGGGAAAGCCTGCATGAATTTTCTTGGAAGGATTTTATCCATGCTTAGTTCTGTTTTGCAACAGCCACTTTACTGTTAGTGCTTCACCTGTTAGTACCTTCACTAGGTAACTAATTTGCTGTTAACTTGTGCATCGTCCCAAACTACCTTCATTTTCTGATTGAACTTGAAATAAGTGCTGTGATTGAATGTGTGGTAGGTACTGTGAAGACAGTGCGAGGCTCTCTTAATTCAGGTGTCTCACTACTGGCTTGAAGGCCTATTTTGGATATTCAGGCATTGAATAACAGCTGTGATATCCACTTGGAATTCTAGTTAAAACAAAACCAAAAGCGTAAATGCGGAAGCATACTTCTTATCACTGTGCATGTAGCATTGGCTATGCAAACTTCAAATCGCAATTTCAAGTTTTTCTGCTAGCTGTTGTAATTTTGAGATCAATTTCCCCTCTTTGAGTTTACTAGATACATTTGTGTTGAATATTTTTGAGCTGATGTCCTTGTACATGAAGATTATGAGCCCTCTGATAGATATGATGTTCTGGATTTGATTCAGAGTTTCTGAAGCTGGCAAAAGACTATGGATTTAGCAGGCTGTGAGTTAGTCCCAGTGTGCATAAATAGTTATTTTAGTGGGAATAAAGTGTGTACTTCAAGATCATATAAAAATTTAAAGTTACAGTGAAAAAGTTATTTTGCCATTACTTATAAGAGCCAATTGAAGATTGAAGTACATTAATACTATTAGACAACTGCATAGGGATATGTGAAAGTATATTAAGCCACTTGGTTCTTTTTAATACTGTTTTTTAAAAGGTAGTATAGAATAATTTCAAGTGAGTGGTGTTGCCTTTTTTTCCAGTCTAAAAAAACTCAGTAATCTTTGGAAAATGAGGGATTTGCAAGTTTGTGAGCAAAGGAATAGTTATTACTATTTGAAGACTTCAGTGTGCTTGTTAACTGAATTGCATTTTGAACACAGTCCAGCATCCATGGGCATTTAGCCATGTGCTGTATTAGAAACTTGGTCACCCAAAGCTGTTGTGAGAGATCAGGGAGAGGGAACAGCTTCAAAGGATAAACCCATGCAAATTCTAAATTAACCCCTGGAAGTTCTCCCTGCATGGACTAAGGCCTTGGGAAATTTGAGATTACTTAGTGCCTGAAGTGGAATGTATGTAGATGTTGGATTTTTTTTTTTTTTTAACTTGTTACAAAATGTTCCCTTTTGATAATAAAAGTCAAGCTTGTTTCCTACATTGTTTCTATTGAGGCAGATTTAAAAATATTGACTTTTTGGTTCCTGACTTGGATACATTTTCTATTTATTTGGGTTTGCAGAGGTTTGGAGGTTTTTTGATTTTCTTTTTGTTTACGAATCCCCTACTCATGGGTTTCCTGTGCCTGGATCTCATTAGGATGAGTCTGCATAGGTTTCTGTTAATCAAGGTAGGCTGAAGAAACACTGTATCCTGCCTTGGTATATCTCTCATGTCTTAGAGCCGGATTTACAGACACCCTGGGCATCCAGTAGCTTAAACATCTGCTTTCCCAGGGACTTCTTCACTTCGACTGATGTGGATGAGTCAATGAACAGCTTGAGGCACTATTAGAGAGCTTTAGAGGGCAGCCAAGATTTCTCTGCTTCCAGGTGGCTGCTAAGATGGAAGTTCCTTCTTCCTCAGGTGGAGTTGTAGCAGTCTAAAATACCATTCTGCTATGAAACTAAGTTCCTTCACTCTTCTCTCTTCCTTGATGACATCCTGAGAACTGGGTAAACTAGGCTGCAATATGGACTTATGATGCTATGTCTAATGCAACCATTCATTCAATTCATTCATTCATCCATTCAAAAGTTGTAGCCATAAACATATGCTAAGTGTAAATACCAATTATAATTACATTATGGGCTTTTAAACAACTAAGGTTTATACTAAAGGCGCCTTTAAGTGATCCTGTAAATGGCCTTGAGGAGATGATTAGCTCTGGATTTGGCCATATGAATTATTGCAAAAGGCAGCAAGGCTGAAGGGGTTTGGTTAATACCCCTCATTTGGTTATTTCTTCTTCTTGTGTCTTCCACTTCAGATCCCTTTCTGTATAATCAACAGGCTGGAGAATATTGGAGGGTGGTGAGTCAGGAAGGCAGTAATCATGCTTACCATGGCTCAAATCTAGATTCAGGGATCCCTTGTATGTGTGTGGTTCCTTGTCCACCAAAAATTGGTGGATATTTCACTATTGATTTTAGTGGGGGGTTGGACCAAGATTCTGTATTCGCATAATAATCTCTTCACTTTTTACTTAGAAGCTTTACTTGTATAAGTATGGTTTGTGAGCTTCTGCATTGTTTAGAGGAGTTTTTGGGTTTATGGGATTTTGTTTTTCAGAGAAGAAGGTACTGTTTCTGGGGTTTTGATGCCTTAAAACTACCTTACTTTGTGTGAAAATGTGATATTATTTTATATTACTGTGGTGAAATATAAAGTAAGTTGTAATATAAACTAATGAAATCCACATTTTTCATTCCTTCACTGTAAGTGTAGCTCATTGTCATAAAAATTTTATTAAACAAAATTGCAAAATAACTTTTAAAATAATGTCATAAGTTCTTTCTATCTGTTTAGTAAGTTGTCATAATTCAAAGCTTCAACTTCAGAATGATCCCCAGGGTTATCTGTATGAGACTTAGAAAAGTTGGTATTGGGGTGCATGTATTATGAATGTATTGTTCCAAGACTACATTTTCTTCTTCTGAACAATCTTAAAAAACCCAAAAATCGTAGTATTTTTTGTAGTGGGTCAATAAATCAACCATGTCAAGTAAATCAAGTGTCTCTTACACAAAGGACTGGCTTTTGGTGAATGTCTGCATGATGCAGCCCAGAAAGGAGGGTCATTTTGTAGCTATACCACAGATCCTTTTTTATGTAGACCCAGTGCAGGGATGGGTGGCTTATGTCTGAATTCATGAATGAGAAAGGTAGTCAGACAGCACTGTAAATGTGTTCTGCTCACTGAAAGATTACATTTCACTGCTGTGGCACCCCTTGTGTTTTGTGTTCTAAAAGCCTAATTAGATTTCTGCCTTTTTTCATGTTTGCTTTTATGTACATTTATATATGTGGCCTTACAAGATTGAAGTGTATTTTGTCTGAAAGTCATCATAAGTTTTGCACAACTACTAAGAAAACAAAAAACAAAAAAAAAAAGAGCTCCTACATTTCAAAGCATTTGGAACTGATCCATTAATCAGAAAAAGATCTGTTTCACTTTTACTCCCTTCCTCTTCCCCATAGTCTTAAAGTACTCAGTGACAATATGGTAGAGAAAGTCCTCATTTTGGATCAGGTGTCCAAACAACATTTGTTAGGCTATTTTGTAACTGCAACACAAAGTAATTGCTTAGTAGTACTTCATATATTTTCACAAGACGGTTTTGTTGGCTGGTTGTATCCAACATGTTTGAGGATAAATCAGTCTATTGGATTCCTTCTTGGGCATTTTTAACCAAATGTGCTTTACTTCTAATATATATAAAATTACACAAAAGAACACTTTTTTCCTTGGAATCAGATTCACATGTAGAGCTGTCCACTTGAATTTTTAAGTAGTTATTTGGTCCACTGGATCTAGCTGAAGCTTCACAGTAAAAGAAATTTGGAATCAACATGTCCTTATTTTGTTGCATATACTTGGAATATTTATAAAAATTTCTAATAAGATATGCTCATCTAGTTCCATTAGCAAAGTTCGTCTTTCTCTGACTTCAGCTGTGGCAAAACTGTTTTACAAGACTGGCAGAAAGCAAGATGCTGGCTAGATTCAAAGCAAGCAAAAAAGCCTCAATAAGTCTTAGTGTGGCATAGAAAAGGGAGATTATTAACAGACGAAAGGGGAACTTGGGTAACATAGTTTTCCATATAGATCTCTAGAAAATACATTGATTCAACAGAATTATTTTTCCTAATATCCAGTGTTAATAGTGTGTGCTGTAAACATAAGTCTGTTACTCTTTGTCCAAGATAATGTGGGTATGGAACGTTACTTATTTCCTTCTTCCTTGTATTTAGCTCTTAACTTCACTCAAGCTCCTTTTCTTTAGAAAAAGCACTGGTCTCTTCAGTGTGTTCTTTTTAGTTTCCAGCTCATGTTCAGCTTGTGGCTCATAGATGGCTTTACTGGAGAGCTGCTACAAAGTCAGAACTTCTTCAGTTGTGTTTGTCCAGTTGAGTATTCCTGCTTGAAGGACAGAACTTAAAATATTCTGAAGAGTAGAAGTGTCCTAACAAAATCTCATAATCTTTTCTTTCCTTTGAGTATTTCTCATATGAACTAAGTTTCTTTTGAATTCTGATCCTGTCATCCAAACTTTTTACAGCCTACCACTAATCAGTCAGAAGCATATTTTGGTAACCATCTCCCTCTTCAGCCACCCAAATCCAGAATGAGTATGTTCAACTGCACAGCAACAAGTGTGTTAACTTTGACAGTGAACACAGCTGTGTTCACGTTGACAGTGAAACATTGATAAACAACGTAGGGTACAGTTTTCCAGCAGTTTTGCTTCCCTCTTTGTAGTAACTTCCTCTAGACCATATTTCCTGTTTCTTAGAATATCAAGGAAAAAGCCTTACTAACGTCAAAATAAATTACAGAGTGGACAAGATGAGGCTTGTAATTCACACTGAGGTCACAAGCTTTCCAAGAACACTGAGCTGGCAGAAAAAATTACACAGATTTTTTTCTCAAGAATAATTGTAAGAGGAAGTGCAGCTCCATGACCACTGTTTGTATTTATTGTAGTCTTTAACCAGTGCAACACATTGAAGAAAGGGCCCAGTTTGCTAATCAGTATCTTTTAGTGGGTCGCTTCGACCACAGAACTTCACAAAATCATTCATGATGTGTGGCTTTATCAGGTTTTGGCTTCCATCTTTATTTAGGCTGCTGAAATAGCGCGTTTAAAAGTGTGTATAGTCTGTTTTGCAGCAGAGGCTATCTGCATCTGACTTGTGGCCACATATGCACTAGAGATGGTGCAAAGCTGGCAGGAGGGTGTTGGGAGCAGTGAGGCTGGGTTGCAGGCAAGCAGACAGAAAGTATGGCTCTTCCCCCTATGACAGTACTACAGTGCTGCTTATTACCATGTAGAAGGCTTATTCTAACTGATCTCATCCATGTTGCTGCTTCCTTATCAGAAAACCACTTCCCTGCCGTAACAGGAAAAGATGATTATACTAATTTGACATGATTGGTGTGTTGCACACAGCTGTAACAGATGTTTACAATCTCTTGGGGGGTAGGGGATAAGGATGATTCTTCATTTTCCTCCCTAAGAACTTGCAAATAGCTTGTTTGTTTATCGTTTGCTATAGTGTTTGTGCAACTGGAATTGAGCCTGGGGCAGGAACTCAGGTTTTCTTTTCTAGTCTCCTGAAACCACCAATCTTCCAGATTGGTTGTCCTCAAAGATGGTAAGTAATAGTTCTGTTGTTGCTTCTGTCAAAATCGAAAGTATCGCAGAGAAAACTAGACCAAGTAATTTGATTTTTAAAGTGTGCAGATTAACATATAGGAGAATACTTTCCCCATTTGATTGAAGCCCTTTGTTATCATGTTAGCACGTCAGCTGCCTGGTTGCAACTGACCTTTTTTAAACATGAATTTAAAGATAAAACACATAACTATGTCTTCCCATCACAATCTGTCTATAAGTTGCTCCTCTCCTGATTAGGTAGTAGATCAACTTTCCTTTGAAGGTTAATGCTCTATTTAACGGAAAGCTATTCCCCCTTCACGGTCTGAATTAAGTCCTCCCATGTAGTTTGAGTAGACTTTAGAAATATTTGCTCTCTAGTGGTTCGCTCTCTCCTCTGTACTGAAAATGGTGATAAGCACTTAACAGAAGCTTGCTGGACAATCTGTTCTGCTTCATTCTTTCTTTGTCAGATGGGAAAGTTAAAGCACGATTGTTTCTCAATACTAATGTCCCATGCATTGGGTGGTCGAATCATGAGAAGCCAAGTTCTACTCATCTTTCTGTGGTTAACCTTTTTTCCACTGCCTTTATTCGTTTTATTCTTGTCACTATCCAGTTGCAGTAGATTGTCTGTTTAAAAACAGCACATACTGTAGTAGAGATAATGATGCACAAATTGGAATCTATTGCAAATAGAGCTTTGAAAAAAAAAACCAAACAGTACTTGCTGATATTCTGATTTACTGGTACTGTGTCTCATGTAAGAGTGTTCTGTGTGGAAGTCAATCACTTGGTTAAAAAAAAAGAAAAAAAAGAAACAAAAAAAATCCCCGCAAAACAACAGCAACAACAACAAAAAGACCAAAATCCACCCCCATCTGTAAGAGCTAAACTACATACATTTGTGTCTGGTACATAATTTCAACTGATTAGTAGATAGAGGGCTGGATTTAGAGCTGTACCACTTTACATAAGCTAACAATCTGGTCTAGGAAAGGAAAAACAGCTTTATATTTATAAGGACATAAGGTAGATTTATTGGAGTTTGTGTTTTTGGTGATTGATGGACTACATAGACATAATAAGTGCCAGCTGTTACTCCTCCGTTAATCAGAAACAATAATATTTCCTTTTATTTCAGTGTAAATTATCTGACTTGCTTGAATTCCTTTTTAATTCAAAGGACTTTGTATTTGCAGTTACAAATTAGAAATATATCTACACAAACAAATTAGAAATATTGCACTATACTTCTGTAATGGAACCTGAGAGCAGCCTCCCAAATGTGTATTGTCAGGGTTTATTATCCTTCATGAGCTAGATCAAAAGCATTTTTCCATTTCTGCCCATGCTTCAGAAATACATATTTCTGTCTTTCTCCATTAAAGTTGATGTGGTTTTGGCTGCTCACATCACTTGGTACTCTAGCTGTATCTGGAAGCATCATGTTTTCGTTAATGGAACTCAAACAGATTTGACTGTTCTATTCCTTTTTATCTCCACTTTGAAAGTTCCTGTTTTGTTAGCAACTATTAAGTAACAGATTCATATATTTAGTATGAAAAAATCCAGAGGTTTGATGTACTGTCAGATAAAACTAGTGAGCTACATGCTACAAGTAGTTGTTGTAAACTCATGATTTATCTGGTGTCTTTAGCCCTTAAGGAGAATGCATTTCCGTACTCTTTCTTTTCAGTTTTCTGAAACTAATCGATGTGTTGGTAAATGTCATGTGTGACACAACAGGATCTAAAAATAAAATGTGTTTGCATAGTGTAAAGGGTTGTGAACTATGTAAAATGGAAGAAAGTAAAGTTGAAATAAAACAATTGTTCAATATGCATAGTCATGTAATGCAAAAAGCACATTCCTGCAGCTTGTTAATAAATTCAGTAAATGAGAGTTATCATTGGCTAGGATCTGCCTTTGTTGTTATCCAAATGAAAAAATGGTCCACGGTGACCTTTGCTAGTTTATTTTAATTATATTTTAGTGGCTGTTTAGGGTTCTCAGACAGGTCTAGTTAATAAAAAAAATATTCTCCCTGGCATTCTTATAGATAATAAGTGTCTTACAGTGTTTCTCAGCCTTCAAGGTACATAACTTTTGCCTTTTTAAATGAGATCATGCTGCTGCTTGTAAAAGAACACCCTGCTACTTGGTTCATGTGTATGACAAGTGGCATCAGTTTCCTTAAACAGCTTGCTCTGGTCCACTGACTTTTAATGCTTATTCCCAATCCTGCTAACTTGTGTGTGCTTCATATGGTGGAAGTTTTACTGAACCTTAAACTCCAGATGATGGCAGGCTACAGATAGTACAAAGTATACAACACAAACTTTTTATTTGCACTGGAACTGTTTTTCTCTTTTAGAATAGATGAAGAAAATTCTTACTTTTGTGGTTATTTGTATTTTTATGATGTTCTGAAGTTTAAGCAGAAATTAACTAAAGCATTTTTGTTTGTGGAAACACATGAAACTACCATTTGCTTCTAAAATATGACATTCCATCATTTCAGAAATATTTGTTTTGTCATTTGCATGTTTACTCTTTTAAAAGATTATTAGAAGTCAAAAACCAGAGGTGCTACCACTTAGAGATGTAAGCTGAAGCTTTCTTATTTTAGAACATGTGCTTTTCAGAAATACATTTCCCTAATTTGACCCTCAGTAACCCTTGACAGACCTAAGCACAAGTTACAAACTAATTACATTAATTGCTTTACTGGAACTTGTTAGGCATTTTTCTGTTTATACATTAATGTAATATAAATATATCTCAGGCAACAAAAGCCCTTGGGGCAAATTTATGTCCCGAGTAACCCTGTTCTAGTGACCTCAACAGAATTACTCAAAGTCAAGACAGAATTTAAATTGGAAGACGAGATCTTCAGCTGCTGTTAATAATCTCAACTCCACTAAAATCAGTGTAGCTCGGGTCACACCAGTCAGAAAGATAGAATGGCTCCTTCAAATATGTTTTTTGATTTGCAGGCACTTCTAGCAAAGGGGTTGGGCTGCCTTTTCTTTCCAGAGTTTAAAAATGAGCAGAGCTTATCTATAGAAACAATTCTGATTTTTAGTCTAGCAATTTTATAGTGTACACAACCTTCTTTTTTCTGCATTTTAAAAGAGGCTTCATGGAATGGTGAGGAACAAAGCGTCTTTTGGCCCTGCATCTTTGGTTTTTCTGTGCTGTTTTCTGTGCTGTGACCTAGCTTCTAAAAAAATTTTTTCTAGCCAAGCAATATATAGGAAGTTATACTTAACAGTTACATGGTGTTGCTTAAGAGCCTATATAAATATAGGAATGGTCACCTAGGAATAGACAGTCTTTGTGTTTTATAGCATCTTTTTTTTTCAGAAATAAATTTAAAATTAAGGCTAATCTGTACTCCAGCACTACAGATGTGTATATCAGTTTATTTTCACCTTGGGGATTATCTCCTTGGTTTAATTCAAAAAAGATGTGCTCAGAATTAAGTCTGGATGAAAGAAGCTTCTCAGTTGGAAATTTGGATTGTGAGAATTTTGTTTAGGAGGAGCCGCAGGTGATTTGCATATTTTTGCAATATTATAGCAATAACCCATCAGTGGGAGTTGTTTGATAGAGTTTTCATTTCATAAACATTAACACTTTTCAGCACATTGAAATGTGTCTATTCCTCCTCTCAGAGGTTCTCTGAACTAACTCTTGGGGTCAATAACATCTTGTTTTTTTAAGTGAGCTCCATTTACTAAACAAATACTAAGTTACCATCAGTCAGTTGACTTGCTGGAAGAGAAACTGCATACACTTTTTATAAATGGTAGCCTGTAATGAGCCTGTATTATTGTTCTCTAAAGCTCTTCAGCAGGCTTAGCCAAGGAAGTGGATTTGCAGTTCAAGATGCAAGGCTGGCGATCCCCACTGTTAATTAATGTTTCAATGTCTCGCTGGTCAATATCCTCAGCAGAGCTGAGGCCCTGCTGATTTTTTTTCTGGCTTAGGAAATGTTTTCTGTCAAGGCCTCTTGTCCATCAAGAGAGTCAACAGCACCTCCCAGCTAGGGAGCCTGAATTCTGATCCAGATTGTATCCTGTGCCAAATGAAATTGAGTTAGGCAATCTTAGTACTGCAATCTGTAGATATTCCTAGGGTAACTTTTAAAGGAGGTGGTTGGACTACCAGTGCAGGATAGCTCTACCTATGTGGCTCTTTGCTCAATTCAAGATAATATTTTCAGTATTCAGTTCTGGTCTTTAAACTTACTGTGTTAGATGAGATTTTATCCTTGTTTGGTTAGGATAAAACCTTTCTTTCCATTGCCTATATATGTGATACTGATTGAACATGTTATTGCATAGACTTCTACAGGTTTTTCATCTTTATAATTTATCACAGTACAGCTTCTCCCAAAGTAGCAGTGCTAATTTGAAAGTGTGATAGCTGACAGACAAACTTTATGAGATTGTCTGTACACACTTTTTAATTAATGTTTTGTTACCAGAGTCGAGATGGATGGAAACAGATTTTAAAGAGAAGGAAAAAATACAGTGGAAGAAAAGAATCAAAATTTGGATGACAGACAGAAAAGTACTATCAGCAGATGGTCAAATCTGAGGAAGAACAACTCCAAAGTAAAACATAAATCTTCTGGTTTATAGACTGTCAGGGAAGAATTGCCTGCAGAGAGATGCACACAACCTAGGAATCAATCAGGAGGAGACAGACCTCTGCATGCAGACCCATCAGTAAGGCATTGTTGTAACAACTATGATGGATGGATGCAGGAAGACTGGCAGGGAAAAAAGGGATGGGGGTTTTCCTTTACAAGAAGTGGTTTGACAAGAAGATGGGTTTCTTGTTGATTAGGATCAGAGGAGGGGCTGGTATGGGTGACAGAATGCTGAGCATATTTTATGGCTCACTTGGTTAGTATGAGGACAACGTCATATTTAAACAACTCTGAGACCCTTATTCTTGGGATAATCTTTAGCCTCCCTACTGCCTGCTGGAAGGGCAATGCACAAAAGCAGCCCAGGATGTTTCTGGACACTGTCAAAAGGATGCTAATGAGGGTGCAATATATCTGAGTGAGAGAGTCCTCACAAATAAAGAGCTGGCCAAGAAGGCAATAATCAAAGACAGCCTTGGCTTGTAGCAGCCATGAATTACTGAAGCTCATGTGAGGAATTCAAGTGGCAGAGTATCATCCTGCCCTTGAAAAGAGCCAACTTTGTGTTTAATTAGAGAGCTGGTAAATGGGATATTCTTAGAGTCAGACTGTGAATGCCAAGGGTAAATCATGCTTGACTAATCTGATCACAATCTCTGATGAAATTACGAGGTTTGTGGATGAAAGCCCTCTCCTGGGATTTGTCCTGTTTTACTACAGTCACAGATCCACATATTATTCTGAGTTGGAAGGGACCCACAAGTATCATTGAGTCCAACTCTTAAGTGAATGCCCCATACAGGGATAGAACCCACAACCTTGGTGTTACTGTTCTAACCACCTGTTTTATGTGTTTGTGAGTTACAGAAGGAAAAAAAGGCACATGGTGGTGAGACAGAGCACACTCTCATATGGTTTTTGGATAGCAACAAACTGGATGTGTAGAGGCAGTGAAGCTGATAGACTTCCTTATAGGGTTGGCGTTCAGAAGGACACAGGTACACTGGAAAAAATGGATTGGCTGGAATCTGATGAGATTCAAGACAAATGCAGTCTTTAACCTGGGATGGAAGAGCTCCTTGCAATGACAGAGGCTGATGCTCTGGTTGGGGAGCAGCTCTGTGGAAAAGGACCGAAGGGTCCTGGTGGATGGTTAAGCTGAACATGAAGCCAGCATTATGCCCTGCCAGCATTGCAGACTGACAGCATCCTGGGCTCTGTCAAGAGGAGGGTGAGAATTGAGAAAAGTGGTTGTTCTCCTCTATTTGACTGTTAAACCACGTGTGAAGTACTCTGCTTGGTTTTCAGGAAAAAAAAAAAAAAAAAAGCAAGGAAGATGTTAATATACTTGACTGAGTCTAGCAGTGGGCCACCAAGATGGACTGAAACATCTTCCCTATGGGAAGGGTCTGAGAGGACTGGACCAAATAGTAGCCTTCCACTTAGAGGTTACTACAAATATGGAACCAGGGTTTTCACTGAGGTGTACAGGCTTAGAACAAGAGACAAAGATCATATGTTGAAACAGGAGGTGCTTCCAAAGGATATAATGGAGAAAATATGTTTTCTGTTGGGAAAATAAAGCATTAGAACTAGTTTCCTAGAGAGACTGAATTTTTTTATCTTTGTAGGCTTGATGGGTATGTTGGACTAAATGGCTGTTAGGGGACCTTTCCAATCTGTTACGCTAGGAGGAATAGAAAGTAACCAGTAGTAGCTGGCCATAAGCAAGCAAACAAAACAAGAAAAAAGAAAGGGAAAAAGACCCCAAAACACAAAAAACAACACCGCAGCCCCCAAGATCCCTCCCTCTCCCCCCTCCTCCTCCTGATCAGCCAGACTCATAAGTCTGCATTTGAAAGAGTTTCAAATAAAAATTGTACTTCCAAGTTCTTTAATGCTTCGCTTACTTATCAGAAACATGATTACCATGTGACCTACTGCTATATCTGAAATCATGAAAATGGCAGTCACTAATATATCTGTGATAAATCTGAAGTCATGAAAGAGCACATATGTAATTACATAATCATTTGTTCCATTTGTACCATTGCTGTATTTGACTATACTGCATTGCCTATTTAATTTTTCTTTGAAAAACATCATAAGCAAGCTATTTGTTTAGAATAGTGTGCCATATTTTCTGTCTGGGTATGCATTTTCTGACATCTGTTTCTATCTAGAATAGCTCATGCTTTCTGAAAACCAGATTAAGTATAAATCCTGAGGCAATCACTTTAAATATAATGGCAAATCAACATCTTTTTGATATACTATACCTTCTGATTCACGATACGATACCAAGTGTAACTTCTACCTTTTATTAGCAGGTGTAAGGCCTTTTGTCAGGAATTTTAGTATAGTCTATTAAAGAGCAATTTTTGTTTGTTTTCCCCAGAAATTCTGTTGCTTTAAATTTAGAGGTGTGACGAAATGGGTATAATTCTGCCCACTGGTGATGTTTGCCTGCCATGGCCATCTCAATGAATTGATATGGATGTGTGTGGGTTTTTGTATTGACACAGGGCAAAGCTGTAGGAACTGAAGACTTAGAGTATTGCTTGCTCCCTTTTGCGTGTATTTCCTGCATTACTATGTGGTTTTGTACTAATGTGAATACTCTGATTTTCGTACTAATTTTGTTCAGGGAGAGTATAATGAAATGTTGCTATTCATATGAGGAATGTCCATGTGCTCTTCAAAACTACCTTCACGTGTGTTTAGCCCTAAGAAGGGTGTTGAGTTTGGCAGCACTGGCATCTATCTGTCGGCAGAATCAGTAAGCACAATTAGCTTTGTTTCACTGACAGTCGGAGCTGGGAGACTTTAATGCACGTGTCATTTGGTCTTAAAGACAGTGGTGAGGAATTTTAGGCAACTCATGTAAGGAATGCTCTGAGGGACTGTTGGTGTTGAGCTCAGGAAGTCAGCCACATGTGGTTGCAGAGAACAGGGATCCATCCTTAAATGCCAAGTATTTATTGAAAATCTGAAAAAGGCTGGGAATGGAAAGGATATATCTGGATGCTTCAGAGAAGCATTTGTTCTGAGTGCAAGCTGCAAAATACCATGGCATAGTGCAGGCTTTACTGAAAGAATGTCAAAATAAGACACACAAGAATTTCAAGTCACAGAAAAGACATGGTTTTGAGTGCAGTTTAAAAATGTGCACTTACTGGCAGATCTAGTTATCTTCCAAACTTTGGATTGTCTAGTTCTAGTTCTTACTCTCCATGTGTGTTCTTCATGTTGCTTACGGAGAGGATAGCGAGATAACACATCTTTGATTTAAATTACAGCAGCCTGGCCTTTGAACTGCAGGAATCTGCTGGTTCTGTTACCCAGCCTCCCTTATTTGATGGGACAGAGCACCATGATACTGACTTAAGAAGTCCTTATGCAAAGCCTGCAAGCATGTACTGGTCTGTACTTCATCTGGCAGTTAGCTGTGCTCCTTACTGCCACTGTATATGCCAGGGGCGACAAGAGTACAATGGTCAGGCTGGTGCTCCAGCCCCAAAATTAACTATCCTTGCTGCATGTGGGTCTAGCACCTGTTGAATGTAGCCTTGTAGCAGTGTCCTAAACTTACTGAGTTTGCACCCCTCTTTATCAGTGGGAGTTAAGTGCTCTTTTGCATTTAAAGTAAATAGCTGATAAAATCTTCTGACTAGCATGTGCCTTTCAAGCATGAAAAATACCACTTTGTGTGTCATGTGGCAGTGACTGTTTCGAGCTCTATTGGAACATAAGGTAACCTTGAAAGTGGACCCCATTAAATAGTATTCTTATCACTCACATAGTGATATCACAGAAACTGCAAACCTTGAGCAAATTATATATTTGCTGCTACTTGCAATTCACTAGAGACTTTTAAACTAAATTAATATGCTTTGCCCAGTGTGTCAATTTTGTTCAAATTACAATAACATTCTATTAAAAGCATGTTAGAGTATTGGCCTCTCATAAGAGAAAAATTAATCAGTGAATTCACAGCTTCCCAGTCTGTGGCTCACAGTTGATGTGTTGCTCACAAGTCAGAAATTAATATTTAGAATTGAGGCTAACAGAAACTTTTGAAGTTACCAAAGACCTGCATGAGCTAAAGACCACTGGGTAGAAACAAAATCTATAGGTTTAAAAATCCAAATTTTAACATAAATAAAATACTGAATGCTCACCAGTGCATCTTTCTAATTGATAGAAAAAAAAATAGTTAAGTTTTTCTTGACAATGCATTAAGGAAGCCTGTATTTCTCTAACATAAGATTTTATTTTTCTACATCCTTATCAAAAGTGTTGTGCTACAAAATGGAGAAGATATCACTGAGAACACGAGTACGGATAGTGTGACCTGAGGTAGGATGACAAGTGTGAGGGAGTTCAGCGGGTGTGAGACAGTCAAGTAATGATTTTCTATGATAAGACCTGTAAGTGCTCAGCTTTCTACCTGGACTGCTTATTTTGGGTTATTTTTGGTATTTTGCTTGAAATGTTTGCAATAGCAGAGGCTAAGTTTGTGATGTGTACAGTCTTTCAGCATTAATGCTTTTCTGTTTAATCCAGCAGACAGTTTAGAGCACAAGGGTCAGAGAGCTTGAGGTAGCTGTATTTTCACAAAGACCTTGCATGGGAGCGAGGATGGAGAAAAGCCCATTTCCTAAAAATTTGTCTGGTAAATACAGAAACACAACAGAAATGTAATATGTATCAATAAAGTTATTAGACTAAACTGTAGCATCCTGAAGCTGCTTGGCTTCCTTGTGATACAACTTGCATGGGGAGTTACAGTGTTGTAAATTATATGAGTTGTCCTGAAGTTTCACTGATATGTTTTCACTTTCCAGGGAGTCCATGTGCCAGGCTTTGCTTCAGAGGTGTTAGGAGTTAATCAAGATTTTGACAGTGCTTGCACCAAATGTATCTCATGGTATATCTTAAGGAAGGAAAGACTCTGTCTAGGTTGGATGTTGGTGGATTGAAGTAGAGAGCAAACTCAAGCTCTCAGGCCTCTTGGTTATAGGTCTACCCGATGTCAATGCTGCGCAGAGCAGGATGAGCACACACACTCAGCAGAGCATTTTCTCAGTACCCTCAGCTCCCATTTAATGTCTCTGAGGCATAATTACTGGTTTTGTTGCTTTGGAGGGTCCATCAGTTCAGAGGAATCTGGAGTTGTTGGGGGTTTTGAGTATATTTTGGATTTAAAATTGTCGAAGGATGTGTTTCAGCCCCTTGGGAAGATGTTTGTGTAGTGTGATGCTGCAAGTGCCTGTTGCATGCCTGGGAGGTGACAAAGGAGTTTTTTTGGTGCTAGAGCAGCTGGGATGTGCTGGGGACAAGCTCATGGTGTTTTGTTTTGTGCTGTTAGAATCAGGCACTTGAGTGAACTGTCTTGTCAGCTGTGTCTGGGTCTCCTCATGTGTTTGGCTTGGATGAGGAAGAGACCAGCAGGCCTGAACTGACAGCATAGAAGCACCCTTGTCTTTGAGTTGTACAGCTGGTCTGATAAAAAATGATGACATGCGCTTTGTCTAGATTGTAGTGTTTGCATAATGATGAAAAAATGTTTCATGAACATATGTTATGGGGTAAACTAAGGTAGACTGCAGGCAACCTGACGTAAACATGTAAAAAAATGGAATTGAGAATTAATCATACAAACATGCTGTGACAAGTGAAAATGTTGAGAAGTCAACAGAAGCTATTATGGGCATTGGTAAGATAATGTAAAAATCATCAGATTGCTTTAATCAGAGCCTGAAATGTAACCAAGAATTTAAGAGAAAGACTTTGGAGTAGGAAAAATACTGTCTTTCTGTTTTAGCAGAATGGCTGATATAGTAGTTAGGTCAATAGCTTTAGAAAGCAAATTAGCATGTTTAAATGAAAAGTATAGCAGCAGTAAGACAAACATGGCCTTCCAGGTAACCATTTTTTAAAGTCCAATTGTGTTGACCATGGAAGAGCCAAAGAAAGAAAAGGATAAAAAAAGGAAACTGTTTTAAGGCTTTGGGAGGGTAAAAGTCTTAAAAAGCTCAATGTGATATTTAGGGCTAGTAAAACTACAGCTACTGTAACTGTAGGGACTGAAACATACTACACACAGTGATGTATAGATGCAGCAGTTAAGCTAGAAGGCTGAATCCTGTAATCCTCACTAAACAAAAATCCCATTGAAGTCGGTAGAAGATTTGCGTGAACAAGGAATGTATAACCGGGCAATTAGAGACAAAGTTGCAGCCTGACCTTGACTGGGCCTTTGTGCCTGTGATTAGCTGTACCCAGAGCATCTGGGCACATTTGTTCAAAGGCACAGTCAATTTAATGAAATCTCAAAAAGGAAATACAATTATGCTGTGTAGTTTAACTTCCAATGGATCCAAATGACAAATGCAAATAATTTCAAAGAGACATATTAAGGCAACACTTTTATAAGCTGAGTCTTTTGAAACAGCAAATTCTGTGTTCTTTGTTCCTCTCCTTCTCAGGAAAAACAGGAATTTAATAGATACTGCTCAAGTTTCGCCCCTTGTAGTTGAGAGTGGCAGCTACTTGACTTTTTTTAAATGTAAGAGAGCATGGAAGATTATTGTGTGAGGTATTGGCAATAGCCTCTAGTTAAATTAATAAGAATATGTAATAGCATCTGCAATACATGTTACTAAAGCTACGTTAATAATTGCTCTCCAAAATGTTTTAGAACTATTTCAGTATGAAACTAAATGTCCTTAAAATTCATCCATTTACGTTTCTCCTTCTTTCACGGCCCTAGTTCAAATAAATTTGAAAATAAACAAAACACTTTCTTTTGAAGCTAAATTTAATTCAGCATACCAGAAATGTCATTCTCACTGCCAGTTACTCTAATGAGACATGTGTTCCTTGTGTCTGAATCTACTTTGTTTGAAAAGAGCTGCTGTTAAAGCATTGAGGAAATTGCAGTTCTCAGTAAAAGAAATGTTAGAAACATGCAAGAACAAACAGAAGTTGTTTCATGGTCTGGTCCTGTAAATGGTGACCTCAGTGACTACAATGGGCTCTTGGTATTACTAAGTGTGTGTCCAAAATTCCAGTGTCCAGGACTGTAGTGCTGTAAAGACGTGTATACTTTGTCATACATACAAGAAGCTACTGGGGAAAAAAGTCAAAGGAATACTTCTACTGCGTTATTTTTGTGTGCACATAACTCCATCATGATTTTATATGAAAACCATTATAAGTAATCTCTCTAGATTGTCTCTAGGAAGAGGTTTCATATGCTTGAAAAAGCACTTCCTGAAAGGTTGCCAGTAGCGCTGAGAATTTGAACTTTCTACATAAGCTCTCCTGCTAAAATCTGGGAAAACCTCTAGATCCTTTGATTTTGAAGATTATGAAAATTATAGGATCTATTTTTGCAGAAAGTCAAGAGCCTTTTGTTGTTTTGTTTTGGGGTTTTTTTTCCTGCTTTTTGTATTAGAATCCGGCATCTCAAGATGTGTCCCTTTACTGCTGAAGAATAAAATCTCTGGGTGCCCTGAGTTGGAGACTGGGTGTTGTGTTGTCATAGTACTAACCCACTTTTACTCCCTTATCTCTTCCACTCCTGTTTTCATGTCACAAACCTGACTGGGTTTGTTTACCTAAAGTTAGCATGTTCAAGACTTTGTGACCAGGTGACGACGAAATGCAGTGATGCAAAACTTTTTTTCCTTAAAAATTTGCTCACATATAAGAGCAGATAAAAAGCTTAACATGACTAAATATTTCAATATAACAGTAAGGTTTATGCCTATGCTTATATTAATTTTAAACATATTCCTTACATCTTTCCACAGACTTGGAATAAATAGAGCCTCTTTCTGCCACTGTCTGCATGCCTCCTTTTAATATATATAATCCCTATAAATCTGTTTTATTTTTCATTAGTTTCTGGGCCTGGATAAGAATGCAGGCAGCTCAGCAAGGTGGTATAGGACAAGTTTCAACTAATGGAAACTATCATGGATTTCAAGATGCACTATTGTGTCTTCCATCAGGGGCTATATGTATTCTTGCCATTCAATGGAAGTTGATACCTCAGGGCTTACTTCTTGCAATAACTTCATTCTGCAGTCAAGCCTCATTCAAAAAGTCTTCTGATAGCATACTGTGTTCAGCACTGGATTACTCTATGTCCTGTCAGTATAAATTAGGATCTATTTTAATAATGCTGATGTCCCCTGATCCTTTTTAAGTAACATTGCTGTACAATATGCTATTCAGAATAATTTAAGCCAAAAATAATGGGCAACATACATTTCTCCTGAATTACTTGCATGAAAGGGAATTGTGACCAAGCCTCAATTTAGTTCTTGGATTTGCCATTCTCAAGATTTCATTTGCCTTTCCCTATCTCTCATGCCTTGCTGGCAAATCTCTTAATACCTCTCAGGTTTTACATGGTACAATAAGCTTTCACCTTCAGTGATACAAAATCATTGCTCCTCTTTTTGTGATCAAAGACCCTTGTTTGTTTGGGTGTTTTTTTTTATTTTTCCCTTCCTGTAGTTCAAAGCAGATGTGACAGCTCCACAGAACTACTGATCTTTTATATTGTAGTTTGCAGTGAAGTTAGCCAATCAGGGAAAGAAAAAAAAAAAAAAAAAAAAAAGTGTTACAGGCTCAATATCTAAACAAAAAGGTTTCTCTCTGTATAATTTCTCTGTAACTGGTGTCAAATTGTGATTGAAAGGATATTCCACACAGAATTTAGCATGGAACAAATTTCCAACACAGGTGATCAGGATAGGCACAAGCAGGTTGTGGGTAGCAGGTCTGCTGAATTGTATACCTACTCATGTTAAAAAAAAATTCAGATGATTTCTTTCTTTTGCCTGGATTAGCAAAGATCCTTTATGTAAAATATTTAAGTAATAGCTTGATAACAAAAATAAAAGCTTCTTCTGGTACTTTTTTTGTTAATGAAATCTCACAATTTGACACCTTAGTTTCCAAAACCTCTGTGATATGTTAGTTTCGTGTGTTACTTTGGCTTATTAAATAGACTTGTATCAAATGCACTGAAAAAATGTGACGCTAAATAGCATAAACCAATAATGATGTCATTTTAATGGCATATACTTTGGACCCCTAAAATTCAATAAAATGCACAGGTTTCTAAGGACCTTTATATGTTTCCTCTTTCATATGTACAAAACTTGTTTGTAATAATTTAAAACTAAGATTTTGCAACTGGAATTGCTGTGTTATAACTTGCTCATTATTCTTTAGTTTTTTGTTGAATTTTAAGTAGTGTGTTGTGTTTATGGCTGGAGTATATTTTTAAATAGTGACAAAGTAGGTGGTCTTGTAATTAATATTTCTCTGCAGATCTGTAAACTGTGCAAGATTTGTTTAACAAAGCAGAAATAATGTCCTTTTAGATTAAGACATTTGTTTAGGAATAAAGTTCAAGTTTTTCTTTGAAATTCAATTGATCTAGTTTCATGGCCTGTGAAATTATTTGTTTTATGAACCATTTTAAGATTATAATTAATTCAAGAAATTTCTGCGACCTGTTGCTAAATATTTAGACGGTGGATTAGTTATATTTGCTCAGTGCTTCAAATAGTGATTTTAAAATCTCAATGAAAAGGCAAGTTACTTCGTAGTGAGAGAAATTATACAACAAAGATAAGACCTGATGTGTTCATGTAATCTTTCTCTCCTATAAATGGCTACATTTTCAAAAATTCAAGAATAAACAAAAGTGTTGAATTGAAAGCTAAATACTTCCATCACTGTGTGAACCTGTGTGTTCAGTATAACTCAGAAATGTTCTTATGAATGTGCAATTTGTTATTTCTGCTCTTAGTAAAACCTTTTTTTACAAACAATTGACCTGTAGAATAGAAAACTTGACATAAAATCTACCTATTGCCTTCTTGAAGCCACTCACTTGATGCATAGCCAGAGCTCCTGCTCACTGATTGATTACAGTCTGGGATGTATTCATGTAGCACAGGTACTGTGCTCAAGCAGTGTCTCAGAATGTGCTGGCATTCAAATTAAAATGAGGGGGCTGCCCCCTACCTCTCTACTTAGTAACTCTCAACTTGATACTGAGAAAGTTTTGGATTCTCGCTGCCTGTGTTACGTGTGCTGGAATGATGGCAGCTCATGGCAGTGCTACCATATCAATAATTTTGTTCAAAAAAAGTCTCTGCTTTTTTTTTTTTGACAAAGCTAATGGCAGTTGTTAATAAAAGTAATGCCAGCAAAAGCTAAGCCAAGACTGAGAATAAGCAACCTTCTTTGAAAGGCATGATAGTTTATTCTTTTGTATTGATTTTAATGGGATTCGTGTGACTGCTGAAAGGAAGACAAGATATTGCAGGGTATTTTGAAAAAAATAGCAATATTCAGACCATATTTAAAAAAGAGCTTAACTGGCATTTTATCTTTCTCTGAGAAAGTAAGATTTTATAATGAGGAGGATTTCTAGTAGGAGTGCAAGTTTTTCTTTTCAGAGCTGTGTGGTTTGCTTTCATCAATGTTAGTTAAAAGTTGCTTAAAAGTATTCAAAATTAATATTCTGTTTTTGTAATATGTCAAATTCTACAGAACTGCCATGTGGCATCAACCCAGATGTCTTGTAGCACAGGCAAGCAGCACCAGAACCTTGCTGGCTGCAGGGGTTGCAATGCAGAGGGCACTGGCATTCTCATTCTGTGAGCTGTCTCCTTTCTGCCAGAGTTCTGCATCTGTTCTGCATCTGCACCTTGATAACCCAGTAATCATCACAATGTTGTCCTTTATTTTCACTTTACAAATGGTTTTTACTTACAAGGGGTATCCCCTTTCTTCTAGTCATGCATCTGGTCATGCATGGTGATCCACACATTTGTCACCACTGGTCACTGGAGCTGCTCATGACCAAGAAAATAATACACAAATCTCATCTGGTACAGATTGCACTGCCTGATGTCTCCAAGATTTAATCAGACGTAAGCCTTTCAGCAGCAATAATCCAAATCTTTATTGATTCCAAATCTATCTGTAATGCTAGCTGGAAGCTTCAGTACAAGCCTTTGAATCAATTAAACAATCCAGATGCAGCTGCACTTAGACAGCAAATGGTTATCCTACAGATTTGCAGCCTTTGGCCTTCTTGTGGGCTTATCTAGTGAAAGCTCCTGAATAGTGAATTAAGTCAATTGATAATGGGTTTGATCTTTGCATTTTAGTTTTCAATTACAACTTGCTATACTCCTAGAAATAGTCTGCAGGGATTTAGGAATGCAAGTTGAAGACTGCTGCTCTGGAACAGTACAGATTTCAAAGATCAGGCTGAAGTGTGTGAGAACAAAACCTTTCCTGTTACTGTAATCCAGTTGTGAAATTGCTTCTAAAGAAAGAGTTTAGCTAAGGTGCCACAAATCTTCTTTCTCAAAACTGCTCTGTTATAATCAGGAGTGGTATTAATTGCCCAAGTTTGTAGAAACCTGTGAGAACTGGCTTTCTAAAATGAGTTTCTAAAGCAACAGGCAGCAGACCACAGAGTTGCTCTAGAAAGCAACCAGAATTATTTTTATCTCTGCTTCTCAGGGAATTCAAACTCAGAGTAAAATAAAAGTATTTTCATAAGTAATTCCCATTGAATGTATGGTTGAGAACCACTGAGAAGTGCAGGTACTTGAAGAATAAGTACCAGCCAAGAAGCATGTTTCAGAACTCAGCAGCAGCTAAATGTTTGACTAAAGGACTTAACGTAAGTACCTTTGTGCAAATCTATAAACTTAGATATATTTTCCAGCATTTTCTAAGAATATCTAAATAAAATATTACCCTAAAAATGCTGACATAAAATTGCATTTCCCTTAACATGGAAATTTTACATAACCTACCTCAGCTTAAATAATTGTACTTATAAACAGGAGGAGCAATATTAAATAGTATGAGCCTAAGATGATTCTCTAGCAGTTTATGCTTCTTCCTCTCAAAAAAATGGTCCAGACGAGAAAAAAGACATGACATATATTATAAAAGTGAAATGTCTGTAGCCTTAAGCTTATCCTTATAACAAAAGTCTTTTTATTCCTTCTTAGCAGATTCTCTTTTGAATTCCTTCCCAAACTCATTTGTTTTTCCTTGCCTATCTACTTTGTGCATTCTCTCCCCTCACTCCTCCCATTTATTTGTTTTCTTTCCTGATGTTATTCCTAGTGTTTAAAATGCCATAGTGAATAGAAGTCACTTAAAGCATAATATAGTCCAGATTGTTTTATTTATTTATTTTGTACTTTGATTCTTACTTTTTATGTTTGTCTGATGTGCTTTGTAAGCTCTTTAGAACAGAGACTGATTCTAATCTCTCTGCTGTTTTCATGTTGTTTTGATTTAGTTCATATTAACTGTGGTGGTCTTTCTACTTATTTGAAGTGATGTGAAATAAAATTTATGCTCACTGTTACTGTTTGGCTTCTGTAAGGCACTGTTTTGTAACTGTATTGAATGGCAACTTAAAAGTTTGCAAATTCAGTCATGCAAGTTTACTGGTGACAAGTGGGTGCACAGAAGATCAAAATCAGGGCTTTTCTAGTAAGATCATAGAAGTAGGCGTAAAAGTTGAATTTAATTCTTAACTGTGGCTACAATACTTAATTAGAATATTTTTAGTATTTTCTTTTTCTTTTTTCTTTTTTTTTTTTTTTTGCTGGCATCAACTTCCAAAAAACTAGCACTGAAATACATGAAAGTTTCAATAAATTATTATGCAAGTGATGTGTTTATTAATACTTTTCTCTTGCAATATTTCCATTTGCTTACAAATAATTTCAACATTCAGATTTAATTATGTGATTTCAATACATTTCAGTCAATCAATAAATACAGAATATAAGCATATTCAAATGGAGGTTTTTATAGGCAGCATTTTCGTATTAAGTACTGTCAACAAAATCCTTGAAAATGAAATGAGCTGACAACTGTAGTCAGAGCAAATACGTGAAGTACCATTATAGCATGTCGCACCATCAATTATGTGTCAAGCATGCTGCCAAATATTAAGTGTTCTGACCTTTGTTATTAATAATAGAGGCAAACACTGGGGACATATGAAAGATAAATAATGTAATGCATGGAAAATCTATTACACATTTGACTTTGTTGATGGATATAGAGCCTACTTGGTATTCTGCCCTTTCCCTTGCAAGCCATAATTTTATGAAAAACTGGACATACCATGTAATGGAAAGGCACATTGTGAAAAATGTACTTTGTTAGAACAAAATACTCTGAAGTTAAATAAATAATAGCAAGAGAACCCTTGTCATCAAGCTTTTCTCCTTTATTTGTAGGTGTATTTGTCATTTCCGCTGTTCCTCGTGAAAAATGTGAAATAAGTGAAATAGAGAAATGTATCTTTATTGCATTCTCCGTTCATTCTTGTATTTTTAAGTCGATATTTTCCTTAATATGACCTATCATCTTGTAGAGTTTTGTTAGACAAAGGTTTAGTCAATGTTTTTCTTTAGAATATACCTTCTAGCATTTTAAGGTTCTCATGCAGGACAACACTGATGATAATCAGTAAAAATGAAAAAAACAGTAGAATGGGCAACCAAAGGAGACGGATAAACACATATGAAGGGAGTGGTGATGGTTTAAAAAAAAAAAAAGTTCAAAACCCAATCCCTTAACTGCCATGAAAATACAAAGAAAATAGAAAGCATGGGATAAAGAAAACTCCCTCCTGTGCAATCACTCTTGGCACTATTTCCTTCTTCCTTCTCATTGTAGAACGTAGATCCCAGAATGCATTACCAGTAAAACATTAAGCAGTTTGTCCACGGTTTCATCAGGAGCACACTGTAACTATATGAAAATCAACTGACTGTTTACATGTATCAAAAAGCTTTCTTCAGTCCTAAAAGTCACAGAATTTCTCTTACCACAACCTGTGTTAATGTTCTATTACCTTCTCTTTTTTTCCCTCCCTTTGAATTTAAATTTGGGAATAACTAGCTTGGTGACAGTAATTGCAGCTATAAACCATATTTCTTTCTGAACTTCACTAATCTGCACTTGCACAAGATGAATGAAAAATGAGAGCTTCTCTGATCTCCAGTACCTTTTTTGTTGATGTTACTTTCTTTGTGTTGTCATATATTCTAAATAGATGTTTAAGTCTCAAAATTGTTTTGCAATGGAAATCCAGTGTCCTACTCTACAAGCCAATGCAGAACTAAGAAAGAGCACAGAATAAAAGACACGGACCAAGACAGTATATTTTTGTGAAATTACCAAGATTTATACAAAATCTAAAATGTTGCCAGACAACTATTATATTTACAGAAGCAGATTCATTCTTCTCTTAAAAATTTGGAAATTCTTTCTAACACTTAATGATCTGATGCTTATCCTATATGCAGGACAAACACTTGTAATCACCCAGAACTTAAGATTTTGCTTGATGTTTGAATCAACAAAATGTTCTACAAAATTAAATCACAAGCTCCTTAAACAAATGTTCCTCTAAACAGCTTTTCACAGATGAGAGTAATTTACTGCAGTTAAAAAATAGATAGACATACAGGAAGGGATTGTTGATCTGTATGTCAAGGTGACACTGTAAACATACTGAAAAATCAATATATTTTTTTCTATTCTTTTTTTGTTCTCTTACTCTGGGCATTAGGTGTAGAGTATTTAGTACAGATATATGTATTTCGTTCTCTTTTTCTTTATAAATTGGAAGATGGCAGAGAACAAAAGTTTTCCACAGTGTAAATTTGAATTGAAGCCATCTTTACAGGCAAACGGCTTTATTAAACTAAGCAGAAAATAATTCAGACACAATAATGATGATTTTTTTTTAAAAGTAATTATATGTATCTGCTCCAGAAATTGTTTTCCTTTTGTTTATATTGAGTGAGTACTTCACAGAATCATAGAATAAGCTGAGTTGGAAGGGACCCATCAGGATCATTGAAGTGCAACTTCCAGCTCTGCACAGGACAAGAGTCACACCATGTGCCCGAGAGCATTGTCCAAACACTTCTTGAGCTCAAACAGGCTTAGTGCTGTGGCCACTTCTCTGGGGAGCCTGTTCCAGTGCCCAGCCACCCTCTGGGTGAAAAACTCCTTCCTGATATCCAACCTAAACCTCCCCAGCTCAGCCTCATGCCATTTCCTCAAGTCTTGCTGCCGGTCTTGTGATGAGATCAATGTCTGCCCCTCTGCTTCCCCTGGAGAGGATAGTGAAGACCACAGTGACATTTCCCCTCAGTCTCCTTTAGGCTGAGCAATCCAAGTATTGTCAGCCATTTCAGACCCTTTACCAACCTCATGGCCCTCCTTTGGACACTCTCTAATAGTTTAATATCTTTCTTATATTGTGGCACCCAAAACTGCTCCCAGCACTTGAGGTGAGGCTGCCCCAGTGCAGAGCAGAGCAGGACAATCCCCTCCCTTTCCCAGCTGGCAATGCAGGGCCTGATGCACCCCAGGACAGGCTTGGCCCTCCTGGCTGCCAGGGCAGTAGTGACTCAGATTCAACTTGACACCACCCAGGACCCCCAGGTCCCTTTCCATGGCACTGCTTTCCAGCCCCTTCTTCCTTAATCTATATACACAACCACAGCTGCCCTGTTTCAGGTTGTAGGCACATGGCACTATGGCCCATGGAATATTCAGGGCAAAACAATACTTTATTATATTTGATACAATGCTTAATTAAAGCCATTAATTTCTTCATATTTTAAGTTTTATTTATACACATGTAACACATGTATAACCAATTGTGTCCAGCTGAAAAGACATGACTTGACTGCCTACCACAGCAATTGTTTCAAACAATTTCTCTCTTTCCTGGTCCATGCCAGATTTCTTATCAACAAAGTAATACTGAGTTTCAGTACTTATTTCCCTGATGCACTGGGCCTGTATTTTGAATATCTGCAACAGCACTAGCCAATGTTTTGTCTTCTGGGGACTGCAGAGTCTTTTAAGAATTCATCAAAGGTGGTGAAGGTTTGGTAGAATTCTCTTTCCATGTTACCCCCATGATCTGCTATGACTTCCTAGGATCAGCTACTGGATGGCTAACCACAGGTTTTATTCCTGTGCCTTTTACATAATAGACTGGCTTCCAGCCTTGTGACAGGATATACACGCTGTGCCGGGCATATTCCCATCACGTGGCAGACGTGCATCTGCAACGCTGGCATTGTGCTGGTGCAGCAACTTGCTTCCCATTACTCAAGGGCCGTGTGCTGCAGCACTCTCAGGAAACAGTCTGGCAGGAGTGAGGCTACTCAAACCCTGCACTTCTTGCCTCTCAGGAGGTACAAGCAGCTAGTACCCAAATTAGTTGTTTCCTAAGCTTGGATTTCTGTCTGTGACCCACCGATTGAGACCCTGAGTGGCATCCTGCAGGGAGAGCAGGGGTGATGGGGAGTGAAATTCTCTGTGTTACCATTAAATTGGAAGGCAAAGCCCCCAAAAACTGCTTGATGCATGACTTGGGTCAGGGATGGCCGTTCCTGTGGTGGCCCGGAAAGAGATGAAGACCCGCATGGGCACATTTCTGAGACAATAGCTTGGGTTTTGAAACCTCCCAGGACAAAGTTGTCTGCAGGGACACTGTGGTTAGCATGGCTTCAGTGAAAACATTTTGTAACTTCAGAACACTTTGTCATATAAAATGAATTTAAAACTGGTATCAGAATCATAGTATCACAGAATGGCCTGAGTTGGAAGGGACCTTAAAGATCATCTAACTCCAGCTCCCCTGCCATGGACAGGTACATCTTTCACTATATCAGGTTGCTCAGAGGTTCATCCAACCTGCCCTTGAACAATTCCCGGGATGGAGCATCCACAACTTTTCTGGGTGACCTGTTCCAGTGCCTCAGCACCTTCACAGTTCTGTGTGTAACTCTATTTACAGAAATTAGTTCTGTGAATTTGCCTTATCCTGAGGTGTTTCTGCTGTATTGGACACTGGGTAAGGAAGTGGATGCAACCACACATGGCATTTTATACTCTTGTAGTTGTTTGTGAGACAGAGAACTGTTTTGATTCAGGTGAGCTGGTTCTGAACTATCTGTTTTACTCGCATAATGTTCAAAATCATTGAACTGAAAGAGTTTATTTTTTGTTAGTAGAGGAGCCAGATAAGAACTTGTAAATTTCAGTTTACATAGTTTTGTATTTCTGCACCTAGACATGTTTTACACTCTTACAGCCATGTGTTTTTCTGGCTAGAGCAATAGTTTGGTAGTAAACTGTCAAGTCTATAGCCAGGTGATGCACTTTGTACAAAGTGTACCTATATATTTTGTGTCTCATACTGCCATCTAAGGGCCATATAGGCTGAAAAGGTGGCTAAAGGTTCTTCAATAGTCTTCTTTCTCCATACTGCCCTTCCCTTTGGGAAGTCAGCAATTAATGGATGAGAAAGGTGGGCAGGGGACAAAGGACACCAGTCCTTTGATGCAATATGTGTCATGTAAGAGAAACAGAGGAGTCTTCCAGATAAATGATAAATTGGAATGTAAACCTCAGTCATTTAGAAACTGCAATTGCAATGAGATTGTGTAAAGGACAGTGTGAATAAGAATACAAGATTTCAGGATTTGGGGCTAATCCTGAAAAAGTGAGAGAGAGTGAGTTTTAGATTCTTCAAGCTACCAAAGTCCTCATCTCCTACTGATTTAAAGAATTAGTGCAGTATAATAGAATTTGTTTCTTAATGTTTTCCCTAGAAAGGTACTAAATAAAGGTACTAATTCCCTAGAATTAGTTTCTCCTTTTTTCTTCTTTTTTCTTTTTTGTTAATTTCGCTGGTTTTGAATTTCTGGGTGTTTTAATTTTCTGGGACTAAGGGAAAATGGCAAAAACTTGGTGTTACTTTAAGACAGTGTGGTATTAAAATGAACATCATTTACATATATTGGGGTTCAAGCATTCAAAATTTTATTCAGGCTAGTTTACATCAAACTTTGTGTAATAGTAAAAGTAATTAATCTTGCACGTTACTTTGACAGGCTCATGCAAGCAAAGACCTGGAAGAGCAGTTGCGGTCTGTGTCCAGTGTGGATGAACTCATGACAGTACTTTACCCAGAATACTGGAAAATGTTCAAATGTCAATTGAGGAGAGGAGGTTGGCAACACAACAGGGAACACTCCAGCTTTGACACAAGATCAGATGATTCCCTGAAATTTGCCGCAGCACACTATAATGCAGAGATCCTGAAAAGTAAGTACAGGACACAATCCAAGTTCCAACACACAATAAATTTAAATCTTGAGGCTTTTCAGTTGTGTCAAAAATATTTTAAAAGCTAAGCATTGTCAGTAAACCAACCTCAGCAGTTTGATAGGATGTGTTGTCTATAATATAAAATCTTTGACAGTCAGCCTTTCATAATGAAAAAAAATCAATCTGCAGATATATTGTAGGTGTGTCCATTGTAAGAAAGTTGCTTTCTCAGCTCAGTAGAGAAAGAGAAGTGCTTGTCTTCAAGTATATGGAGTCCTACTTTGTAGAGGCAGTAACAATTTTGCAGAAAGCAAAGAGGACACTGATAGTTGGACTCAATGAGCTGTTTCTTCTCATTTTCTGCAATTGTATCATGGCTGGTAATGCTTTCTTCTCTTATGCATCATGGCTTTGGAATGCCAAATAATCCACTTGTAACTTTTTCCTGTTACAAGAGGACAGTTGTCATGATGTTATGCTAAAACAAGAAAAACAGGTTTCAAACCAATGTGTTTGAATACCTTTTAGTGTTTCAGATAGGTTGGACAAAAATACATTCTTACAGTTTAAGCAAATGCTTGTAGGCAGAGAAATGCATGATTTACAGCAGGAGATGTATTTTTGACATGATATTGGAGATCATGAACCTTAATGGAGACTTAAAAGTGCATATAAGGCAAAATTTCCATTTTTGTTGAATAGCCTACTAAAATCTAGTGCCAAAAGGGAATAAAGGGACTTGTACAGCTGCAAGTCTCAGGGCTGTTTAGTGTAAGATTGGATTTGGTAAAAGGCTGTATAACATGATACAAAGTCTTTGCCCAAATTTGTGTGGATAATCTGGGCACAAATATCATGCGTCAGATTAAATCACATGTTGTACATAATTGCTAAATAGTAAGCTTTTGCTTTAAATTATACCTCTCCAGTTAACAAGCTAAACATACGTTTAAATTATTTTCACATTAAGTGTATAAAATTTAATGTTTCTAATATATCATATCCAAGTGAAGTGCTGGGTGGGCTGGTTAAAATTACTTTGCAGAGGCGTGCAGTACTAAAGTGCAGACTTTACTCGAGATGAGACTTTCCCTAGGCAAAGGAGAAAGGACATGTGCAGCTTTATCTGCTGACCACAGGTTGAGGGAGGGGATTCTCCCCTCTCTCCTCTGTGCTCTAGTGAGACCCCATCAGCAGTGCTGTGTCCAGATCAGGGGCCCCTAACATAAGGACACGGACCTGTTGGAGCTGGTCCAGAAGAGGACTGTGAAGATATTCAGAGAGCTGGAGCACCTCTCCTGTGAAGATAGGCTGAGAGAGCTGGGACTGCTCAGTCTGCAGAAGAGAAGATTCCCAGGAGTCCTTATAGAAGCCTTCCAGAACCTAAAGGGGGTGTATAAGAAAGATGAGGGGAGATGTTTTAGCAGGTCCTGTTGTGATAGGATGGTAATAATTTTAAACTAAAGAAAGTAGACTCACTCTAGATAAAAGGACATTTTTTTGCAGTAAGGATGGTGAACTATTGGAACAGGTTGTCCAGAGAGGTGCTGGGTGCCCCATCCCAGGAAACAGTCCAGGTCATTTAGGTTTGGATGGGGCTCTGAGAAACCTGATCTGGTTGAAGATGTCCCTGCTCATTACAAGGGGGTTGGATTAGGTGACAGGTACCTTTAAAGGTCCTTTCCAACACAAGCCAGGCTATGAGTCTGTGCTTTAAGGTTTCCCCCTGCCTGTTAGGTTCCCATTTAGCTCCACTGGGACTTTTCTTCTGCCCCATGACAATATGTCACATCCCTATGAAAAATCAGCTAGAAGGTAACATAGATGTGTATTTCACTGACTAAAGGGTGTGACTCTAGCAATGCATATTCTGGTTTTGAAGTTATAAAAAGGAATCCTAATTTACTGCAGGACAGTTTTGGTTTTAAACAGTTACTTTATAACATATGAAATTCCCTGTAACTTGGCAGGTATTGATACTGAATGGAGAAAAACTCAGTGCATGCCACGTGAAGTGTGTGTGGATGTGGGAAAAGAGTTTGGAGCAACTACAAACACCTTCTTTAAACCCCCATGTGTATCCATCTACAGATGTGGAGGTTGCTGCAATAGTGAAGGACTTCAGTGTATGAATATCAGCACAAATTACATCAGCAAGACAGTAAGTTCTCACTCTTTTATTACAGTTCAATGTGTTCCTCGCAAAAACAGTTGTGTTCATGCATATTTGAAACCTTCTTATTGCTGGTATGACAAAGGAAATAGTTGATTCCAGAACACACAGGAAAAACAGCTGAAGAGACTGCTGCCTGGAAAAAAAAGTGTTTAACACTCTTTTCCCAAAAATATTTTTATGTTTTACGGGAAACAAAATAAATTATGATGTGCCATTCTCAATTTTCAGATTATCCATGAAACTTAATTATCTTTCTCTCTTTTTTTTTTTTTTTTTTCATCTACCATATGCCTGTATGAGGCAAGCACTTTATGGAAAACTAGCCTGTAATTTTATTAGTGTAGACTACTGTAGGACATGTGCAGACAGAATACCTGTTGCAAAGAAAGCATTTTAGGAACTGCATTTTATTGTATTAAGAGATATTAGCATTATGTACCTACTTGCTTTCTGGTAGTGCATCTTCAGCAGGTTTATGTGCAGGTTCTGTTCTTCAAGTTCAGGGCTTGTGGTCAGGTAGGAGTGTGCAGAGATCATTCACTGAGCCTGTGAGCAGCCATAAAAGAAACATACACTACATTATTCTGCTTTAATTAGATATAGGAATTATCACATTTATCTTTCAACATTTCCCTCAAAAAATCATGTAAAAATAGTCATATTTAAAAATGTTTCCTAGGGTATTTTCCTGTTACAGTATTTGGTAGGGTTTCTGTTGGTTGCGGGCTTTTTTCATTTTTAGTGTAAATTTTGCTTCCTTTTTCAACTGGATTCATCGAGCTGAAGATGCAGTACATAATGAAGACCAAAAACCACATAGCCAGTTATAAAATTAGAATGATTAATTAAATTAGAAATGTCACTCCTTTTTCATGAAACTTCTTAGTGCTCTGAGCCTTCTTCGGGGGAAATTAGGAAAAGGGAATGTAAACAAAATGAAAAAAAACCACTAATTATTTAGAGTGTGTTTTCTGCTCCTATCTTATCAAATCTGTCTGAAATGGTACATCCTTCCAAGAAATTTCAATCCTAAATTTGTGCGAAACCGCACATTACAGGAGTAATGTAACTCAAATAGCTTAAATAAGGATAACTACAACACTGACTTTGTTCAAGACCTGCTGTTTTTCTCATTATTAGGAGAAACCATTGTCCCAGTTCCAGTTGCTTGAAAGATGTAAATATAGTCTTCATTTTAAAACCCAATAAATACTATTTTTTTTATTTGCACATATTGGTAAAATATAGCTTACTGAAATAAAGGACTTTCTAGTGACAGAGTTGTTCCATGTAACACGTTTCCTGGTCTTTGAGCACCATGTCAGTTTGGTGTAAATTATATCTTTCTCTTCATTTTACTGTTCACATCTATGGAGTGAAGTAATTTTTTTACCCAATAGAAGATGTTTTGTACTGAGTTTCCTTTTGAAGTTCTTGATGTTATTTGTGATGATATGACATAGGAGTAGTTAAAGATTTGAGAGAATCTGAAAAGGAAAATCTAAAAGGTCTTATCAGAAAGAAGAAAGAGGCAATAACATAGTTTTGTTTTCTTACTTATTCTGTAAAAGCAAACAATTTGATCGCTGTTTTCTATCTTGCTTCTGCTTTCCAGTTTTATCTGGTCCTTGACAGAATGCAGTTTTAAAAAACACTTTATAATGGAACAGACCTATAGCTATATCTCTTCCTCTGTCACCATATCAAATTTTTTAAAATTATGTGACCACACCTTACTCCATATCAGATGAGAATTAGGAAGGAAAATACTATTGGATTCAAGACTTTCTGTGGATTCAAGACCCTACACATCTATTTTCACCACAGTTTCTCTTTTATTTACTGAAAGAAATTAGAAGAGTTTTTTCATAATTCATCAATTTTTAGCTTTATTTTTTGTGCATAAACTCTATAAGAAAACTTCACAGTGTTCACCCTGCAGAAAAAGTGCTTAATAGGAAATTGATTTTTCAGCTGGAGTTCTTACTGTGAGTGCAAGCTCTAGCATTGGTTCCAGACATTAAAATATAAAGAAAGCTGATATTAGTTTTCATCAAAATTAATTAAAAGTAAAAAAACTAAGCACAGAATTTATTTTTATAGGGGGCAAATCATTGATTTCCAGGAGAATGGACCAGGTCAGATGTTCCCAGATTGCCTTGTGGAACAGAGTGGTGGTCCACTGAGTGAGGTCAATAGTTCTCTAGCTCATGCTGTGTTCCTCCTTTCTAGCTACTTGGCTTTATTAAGAGAAAAGTAGAAAAGTATTCAGCTTTGTTTTTAATACCATTTTTTTCCCCAAACCTGTTTTTGTACTTGCTAAGGGCTATTTATATGATCAGGGTTGAGATATGAGACAACTTCTTAATTAAGATATGGTAGAAGGTCTATGACAGTATTTGAAGACTCCCTAGGCTAATTCACATAATGCAGTTGATCTTCTTCTGACTGCAGTAGCCAAGATTGTAAGCAGTGGCTTGTCTAGTAGAGAAATATGGGAAATGTGGATGGTTGAGTTTTCCTTTCGTGGTACAGCTGTGTTGGTTTTGTTCTCTAATTCATTATCAGACAGCTGTTCTCTGTTTCTATGGCACAAATAATTCAACAGTGGTTACAAAGATTGAGGAACTACTGGGTGCAGTAATAGGCTGTCCCTCAGCAGCACTTTTTAATGCCCCACCTATGGGCACTTGCTTGTAGGTTGAAGGGAAGCAGAGAGCTGATGTCAAAGAGCTGTCTCATCCCATTCTCCCTCTTGGCTGGCAGGATGGACAGTTTTTTGGCTTCTTCTAGATCACTTGTTGTAAAGGTCCTAAATCCTCTTGTTTCATGGTTACAGTTATAGTCCCTCAAGGGAAAACAAGAAGATTGAAATTAGATTTAGAGGAGATTTTCGCACAGGAAACAAGTTAACAGCTTGAAATTGCTTGCCCAGTTTGAGATGTACATGGTGTTCTTTTTCACAATTCAGAGATATGCCACAAGAATTTTCAGTTGCTTTGAACATGACCATTTCTACCTTTTCCCATGCATTTTTCTGTTAGACTGATTACTGTAGTGATATAGTAGGTACTATTAATAGTGGGAGATATATAAGTTCCAAATGTTTTCTTGTTAATATTTCTGGGAAAAGAAAGGGATTAAAATAGAAAAAGATAGAATAAGGGACCCAAGCATATTAAGTAAGTATTAATTTATTATATCAAATACCTGTTGTTATATCCCACATAAGCCTTGAAATAGTTTTTCAAGAAAGTTAGATAGTAAAATAATGATGATGTACCACTTGTCAAATAGTTTATTTTCATTCTAGAGATGTTTTGTTTTGAAATCAGTCTTATGTCCTTAACTTAAAAATCTCTCTAGACACATTGTACTCTGTTACACTGGTTATATTTGGCTGGCCTTACTGACACTTTAGAAAGTGCAAAGATCACAAGTGATGGAAACTTAGGCTCAATTGAGTTAAGGAAAACTTGCCAAAATAAACCACAGTCCATCAGAAGAACATAGTAGAGTTAATGTAAATCTTGGGAAAAAAACCATATATAAAGACTGTATTTGAAAAGTATTTAGAATGATGGCATTCCCACATAATAACAGTTTTGTTGTATTTCAGAAGTCAGTGAACATAACAATGATTTTATGTGTGCTGATACAATGGATATTGGCACATATGATGATAGTGCTGATTAAATTAATTTAGCCACTGAAGCAAATAAATACTTTGTATAAAAGTCCACAGCTTTTCTGGAAAGTATGGCATGAAGTCCTTCTAGTCTAAAGAAGAAACTGTCAATGCCATGAATCAAAAAGAAATGCTTTTTGGGGCTTTGAGTAACCTGGTCTAGTGAAAGGTCTCCCTGCCCACGGCAGAAGGGTTCTAATTATATGAGCTGTAAGGTCCTTTCCAACCCAAACCATGCTATGATTCCAAAGGTCAGTGAGAAGGAATGTATGGAAAATTTCTTTTTCAGTAGTCCTGATAGTGCTTTTGAATTGGTTTGATCAAAATCTATTATATTGCTGTTTTACATAAGCTTTTGTAATTGTGCAACTGATGTATTAGGTTGTAACTTACTGTCTTCTTTATATTATTCTTCAGCTTTTCAAAGCACATTCTAAATGTTTCATTTTGGATTTTTTCAAAAGGCTGCCAATGTGAAGTCATCTCCTCATAGAAAAATGAGTTATTTGTACATTTTCCTCTTGTATGTTAAATGTTACAGTAAGCAAAGTGGCATATAACAGCATTTAACACTAAAAATGTTAATTGTCATACCATATCTATTGTATTAATTTTGCACATAACAATTGTTTAGCAGTATAATTGAATATGTTACTGAATGCTGGAAGACAGCAAAAAACCTGAACTTAAATTCCTGGTAGGTTTCTCGTATGTCCTCACATTGGTTTTAGTTGGACCGTTACTGGTCTATAGAAGAAGTTTTCTGCTTTGCTTTGCCTTTTGCAGCTGTTTGAGATCACAGTGCCTCTGTCCCATGGCCCCAAGCCCGTCACCGTCAGTTTCGCCAACCACACGTCCTGCCGCTGCATGTCCAAGCTGGATGTTTACAGACAAGTCCACTCCATCATCAGGCGTTCCTTGCCAGCAACGCAAACTCAGTAAGTGTGAGGCTTGTCTTTGCTTTCAGGTTGTGAGCAAGCCTACATCATCAGATTTAAAATACTGCTGGGAAGTTTCACAGTTAGGATAGGTGATCTGTACATTAGTAGTAGCAGAATGCATTCTGGAAGGGAGCTGCCATTATTTTACATAAAGAGAATGTTACTAAATTAATATTACCTTTTTACCCAGTAGATAAACTGGAACAATATGATTTAAAACTGAAGAATAATGTGGGTGGGATTTGCTTGATTAATGAGGTACAATTCAATTGAGACTTAAAGGAAACTTCAGCAAAATCAATTTCTTTTTAAAAGAAAAGCTAAAAACACCTTTGCAAATAAGTAGAAGACAGCATTTCTCTCTCAATCTATATTTTCATATTTAAAATGCTTTTTTTTTTTAAAGGCTTGTTCTTTAGGGAATCTTTAACTTACAAGTCTTTTGGGACATCTTCATGCGCCAGAGGCTCATATAAAACAGAATGGAAGAGGAAAATAAGGGGTTAATTGGCATTCCACCTAAGTGGCATATTGACTTTTTTTTTGTGTGTGTGTGATTTTGAATGCAGAATGTCACAGAAGAAATCTGGCACCAAAAGAAGTGTTATTAAAATGCTTGAAAATCTCCTTCCTTAATTTGGAGGTCTGAGTAATGATTTTATTAAAAATACTAAGTATTATAAATACTTAGGAGGTCAAAAATACATAATTCACTAACAGTTGCTTTAAGAAAGAATCAATAACTAGAAGCCAAACTGGAATTAATTGCTGACATTTTTAATAAGGTGAATATATAGAGCAAATTTCTCAGAGGTGTTAAGCATTTTCCTCAGTGGTTTCATTCAGTTTAAGTCTGGATGTTTTCTGACATGGGTTATAAACATAGATTATATTCCTATACATAGATTATATTTGAGTTTAATTTATTTAATTTTTTCATCAAAACATGGATCATAAACAGTGGCTTGGAAATAAACCTATTAATAATTAATTTAATTATATAATTAAGAGATTCAAAAAATCCAAACCCAACAGTCAATAATAAAGTCAAATTATGTTGACTCTTATCAGCTCCTCAGTGTTTCTAGATTAAGAGCAGTTGTAATTACCAGTGCAAGAGTTTATTCTAGCCAGGAAACAGTGACCTGTAGTTGAGGGAGATGAGAGTACAGATACTAGACTTGGACCAGCACTCACAGGTAGCAGTTTGTCCTGTGACTGAGGAATCATGCTTCAACAAAGGTAAGACAACATAATACTAGATCAGAATATATAAAGGCATCTCTGTTGTCTTTAACTTTAGAATCTGTAGCTATTTACAATAAAACAGGCATGAGGGTTTGTTTTTTTGTTGTTGTTGTTCGGTTTGATTTGGTTAGTTTGGTTAATTTGATTTGGGTTTTTTTAACAGAATACAATAACATGTCTCTAAATTATCCATACTATTTTGCAAGAGGAATCAGGAGGCAGGCTAAAGGAAATGTATGCCAAATGAGGCAGCAAGAGTGAGATCATGAGTGGAGTGAAATCAGGAAAGAGCAGTTTGATAAAGTGTGAGGCAAAGCAGGGTGATGTTAAACTCCAGCAGTCTTTCCAAGCAGTGTGATTCAGTGTCTTGAAGGGGAGTGGTGTACTTCCTTGAATGATGATCATGAAGAATGTCCCAGCACCTGCATTTTTGAGTGTGTGAGTAATGATCCTCAGGGGAATGAAAAGTGCATCAAATGTGTAATATAGGTGCTGTCTTAACAGATTAGTAGGATTTTAGAAACACTACAGAAACAATGAATAAATGACACAGCCCGGATACATGAAGTTAGGCTTGACTTGTTCAAAGACGTAATGTCAGCTGTGGTAATAAAGAAATTGCAAGCAAGGAAGATGAGATAACACACATAAATATTCTGTCTGTGGTTCACCAGATAGGTCAGTTCACTCATTCTTTGAAAAGGCAACAGCTGCTGTTTGGATTTTTTGCTCTCTTTAGTACTACTACCTTGGCTGCAAACTGTAGCAGGAAAAGAGGACTAAAGTGTTGTTTATTCCCTTTATTTTTAAAGTGAAGGGGCATCACTGCTGAAGCGCAAATCTTTAGGTTCAAGAAAGCTGGCCAGAATCCTAGTGACTAATGAGAAAGTGTCAGCTGATGACTTAACTTTCGCATAAAGGGAAATGGAATCTGATAAACTGATTTTTTTTTTTTTTAAAGTTTTGTCTACGGCATTCAGTCAGCCACTATTATCTGCTGTCTTTTAACATCTTAAGTTTGAAAACATTTTTGTACTTCAAAAAGCAACACGGAAAATAATGCCTGTTACCATCTGTGCAGTATTTGATATGAAAAAAGTTTTTATACTCTTCTGTTGTTCTATATGAGGCTTATGTTCTAGGTTTAGGTCTGTTTCCAAACTACATTAGCAAAGTATAAATATCAGTTTCTAGAAGTTAGAGCTTAAACTTGAAATGTGAGAAGGTTTCTTCAACAAATGGTTGAAAAATCTCTTTAGTGGGGAGAACCTTTTGTAACAGATTTGACAGGAGAAAAAATTAGATTATGAATGAGCTGACATGTTTAGAAAGATATTTGTAATGGAGAGAAACTAAAGCAATCAACAGCTAAAATAATTTTCTTTTCTCCTTGAGTTCTTATAGTAGTAAATCAACAGCATTTTTAATTTCACAGGTGTCATGTGGCAAACAAGACCTGTCCAAAAAACCATATTTGGAATAATCAAATTTGCAGATGTTTGTCACAACATGATTTTGGTTTCTCTTCTCACCTTGGAGATTCTGGTAAGCACTTTTGCTTAAAGGATTAAATGTAGTTCCATGTTTTGATTCACCTAAAGACAAAGAAGAAGTAGTAGTAATTTGCTTTATCTCTTTCTGTATCAATGCAACTACTGGTTGTTGCCTAAATTTTCACATATGCTTGTTTTTGAAACACAATAAAAGGTATGGATTTGCTCATTTCTTCACATAAAAATAGGTGAGTTAGTAGACACAAAATTGTGGTAAGAGTGCAACTTCTCTGCTGCTTTTCTAGACACATCTGAAGGATTCCATATCTGTGGACCGAACAAAGAGCTGGATGAAGAAACCTGTCAGTGTGTCTGCAAAGGAGGCATGCGGCCCTCGAGCTGTGGACCTCACAAAGAATTGGACAGATCATCATGTCAGTGCATGTGCAAAAACAAACTTATCCCTGCTTCCTGCGGGCCCAGCAAGGAATTTGATGAAGAAAAGTGCCAGTGTGTATGTAAAAAGACCTGTCCTAGACATCAGCCACTAAATCCTGCAAAGTGCATCTGTGAATGTATAGAATCTCCCAATAAATGCTTCTTGAAAGGAAAAAGGTTCCATCACCAGACGTGCAGGTAAAACCTCAGTTTTTATTTCTTTTATTGTGTTTATTGTGTAAAATTTTGGGTTGGGACATCAGCTGTCTTGTTGAATTGTATTGTAGTCTTAAGTAAGCAGTAAGCCTGTCTTTAGTTTTATCTTCTATGACTTCTATGATATCTAAGTGGAAGCTACTAGGCATAATAAGTATTTTAAAGCATGTTTAAATTCTAGTACTCTTACCACTACTTCCTGGGTCTTTTTTCCTTTTGGTGAAAATGAACGGTAGGTTCAAGCTCCCTATTTCTTATGCTAACCAAAATCCCACTCTATTTTTCCCCAAGAACTGAATATTGCAATTCAAGTAACTCAAATACTCAATTCAAATATTCTTAATTAGATTTCAGGGCTTAGTTCTGGAGATGCCATCATTCATTTCCACTTCCTAAATTTTGGAATCACCCTAGCTCTGGGTGATTTTTGTGGAAAGTAGACATATGTAAGTATAAAACAGACTACTTACATTCACCATTTAAAATGAGATTTAGTCAGGAAGAAAATACTGCAATTTCTTTATATACCCCAGGACCTTTTACTTCCTTGACTGCTACACCCATGGCATTAGCAATCTAAATATAAAAATGTAGATGACATTAGGTTCAGAGAAACAAACAGTATTATTTCTGCCTTGTATATTATGTGAGGAAAGTTTTCCAGTAAAGTTCTCTTGAAAATTTCTTAAACACCTGTGTTAATTAAACTAATTTTTTTTTAAATTTCTTAAACAATGGCATTTGGAGTAGAAAGATCACTTATTTCTAATATAGGGGAATTCTTTCTATTATATGAATGACAAATAACAGTTCAGGCACTGGAAATGAAAAACAGCAAATTGGGACATTTAAATGCCTGTGGTAACCTGATGCTTATCAAAAATAAACCTTACATGATTTTTAATATAACATGTAATTAGTTGGAATAAATATACTGCTAGATATACATACATTAGTTCGTCTTGATAAATGAAAAAAATGTCAAATATTGACACCTGTGTTGAAGTCTCTAAAATGGGAGGAAAGATTATTAACTGGCATTACTTGTTTTTCAGTGTTTTGCCTTTTAAGTGAATTCAAAGAGTTGTTAGAAACGTCAGAAATTATTTCTTCTCTATGATTCAACTCACATCATTGCAATTTTATGTTTGCAGAGGAAAAGAAACCAGCCTGATTACATAAGCTTTACATATTGCAAAACCTTTACACTGCTCTAGGTTTAACTTCCAGCAGTGCTGCAAATAGAAACCATGCACATTTTAAAAGAACATTCACAACTGGAGAAGTCAGGCACTTAAGAAGCTAAGAAATTTCATAGTAAATAACTGATGTTGATTTAAATATCCCAGTTGATTTAAAGACTTAGTATTTGAAGGAAGAAATTGAGTTCAGCTTTTCTCTGTTGTGGTTTGAAGAGTTTGAATCACTTTCTCACTTCTGAGGACACTGTAATATAGGGTGCTTTTACCTATTTCTCTTTTCGAAGCTGCTTTTCTTTTGTTTTTGTGTGGAGAAAGAAAGATTTGTATATGGTATTACTTTATTCCTCTAGAACCAATAGTCCTGTAGATGTTAGCACTGCCAAGGAAAGTAGAAGACAAAATCTCTCCTCCTTAAGGAAAGACTTAGCTTATGTTTCTCACATTTTGGCTCTGTCCAGCACGAGCTGTCTCTAAAAGGAATAAAAGTCCTGCAACATCCTTTTTATCTCTGAAAGAAAGACCCCTCTCTGGTTTATAACAACATAAATGATACTATTTTTTAATATAATATAAAATACATAAATTATATCAATTTATGAAACATAAATAGAGGTACCACTCTATAGCTTTGTGCTAGATGTGTGAGCCCTAGACATGAACATAATCCTGTGGCCATGTCCTAGACAGCTCCCTGTGGAGATAAGTAATCCTTCTAGCTTCTGGTTGTAAAGCACTAATATTTTTATGCACAGTGCCTAAAATGTCTCTGCCTCTAATGTTACACCCTGTTTCCAAGGAAAGGAATACAAAGCCATCTACAAAGCACAGGAGGGGAAGGGAAAAAAAAAAACCTCAGCATACTGACTTTTAAGGTGATTATGCTGTTTATTAGCCCAAGCAGTAGCATTTCCACTTGTTTCATCTGTGGAGTTGTTAGGCTGCCCACAATGACGATCTGGGCATTCTGCAGCAAAAAAAATCACAATTATTGATCATAAAGAGAAAGTTGCTGCTGATTTTCCCAGCACTGTGTGACACTGGACATCTGTCCTAGCTCCTGCATGCTCAGATTATCCTCATTGAAACAGACCTGTCACATGAAAACACTCCGTAAACAGCATTCAGACCGAATCTTTTGAAAGACGTGGTCTATTGTTCAGCGGTTTCCTAAGGAAACCACATTTATGTAGGTACAATGACTCTGCTGCTATTCACCCTCTGCTATCACCTCCAAAATTTATTTTGGTCAGTTTTGGCTGGGCCACATAACTAGGAACTTCATCTGCAAAGCCTTTTAGAGGAGGAGACAGACTTTCTTGCTCTGTTGAAATGTCCCAAATAAGGATAAGACTGAAGTAACCTGACCTTGACTGCTGTTAGACACAAACTCACATGGGAGAGGTGCTGTATAGCAGTCGCAGCTGCAGGTTGAAGTTCACAAGGAGGCATGAATCCTAAACAAAGTCAGCTCCTCGTACTTAATGTTTGCATGACTGCTTTTCATTGTGTACAGTCATAGGTGTGTGGAAGTGTTTGGCTTTGCTTCTTTTTCTTCTTACCTGATTTCATTTTACTGTCCTTCAGTATATGAAATAGTTTGAACTTTCATGGCAGAGGCAGCAAAAAGGTGAGTTTAGTGTTTCATCCACTGCACCTCTGTGGAGTACCTTTTTCCCAGAATAGACCTACTGCCGGTTGCTTATTTGCTTATAATGTTACATCCTTTCACAAACCTTTTTGTTCCCTTTTACCACTGTTTTCAAAATTTTTGGGGAAAAGATCAGTAGGGCTTTGAGAGATTCCCATGAGCTGCTACACTGATTTCAAATATCTGTTAAGTTGCACAAAATGGTACTCCCTTAATTACAGAGACCACAGTGGTGAACTAATCTATGATAAATGACATTGAAAACACTGAACAAGATGTGACTAGTTAATAAATGTCACGTTTGCAGTCTTCCTCATTCCTTGTTGCTTTCCTCATAGCCAGATTCATTGGTTGAACTAGATGGTGTGAATTAATGCAATTGTGGTGCAGACCTCATATCATAAACAAATTACTGCAAATAAGTAACTTAGTATCCAAAACAAGCAAACAACTTACTAATTTATCTGCAACAGCACTAAGAGTAGCCACAAGCCTGAAATGAGAAGTACCTAGGGAAGTGGAGAGTGACATTGCCCAATAGATTGTGCTGTATATATATGTTATCGTAATTTAATTTTCATTGATCATAATATCAGCATTTCACAAACAGGCACACTTTATTTAAGTACAAGTTTTAAGTATAACTGTGCTGAAACTCAAGATGTATACTTTTGTCTTTTGACTCATTGCCAGTGTCTGAAAAAAATCCCAGACTTGTACTTTGTCTCCATTATACACCAGAAAGTATTTAGCATTGTTATTGTAAGGTTATTTTGGGTCAAGTTCTTGTTTTAATAGAAAAATAAAATAGGAAAAGGAAGGGTTCAGGGACAACCAGAGATACTATCTTTGTATAAGTTCTATTTTTCAGTCTAGAAATTGGTGACGAAAATTCTGTTGCTGCATAGGTAGTTGAGATTTGTGGTTCAGTGCTGTATTTCTGTTAAACTTATTTTAGTCAGGTAGACACTGATTCTGTTCTTTTTGCATTAAGATTTATAAGAAACATGATAAATTAGCTCTGATTTTTCTTCAGAATGCACACATATGCAATATGAATGTAGATATATTCCAACTGGCCTCAGAGACTGGGTATGGGAATTTGCAACTTGAAAAGAAGTATGGTCTCATTTTCAAGATCAGAGTCACAGTGTAGACAAGATATGTAGACAAACCTCTCTCAGGCTTATTGCAGTAGTGAATAAGGTGAGAAACAGTTGGGGGTAGGAAGATGATAAATTTGATTATCACATGATTTTGGATTACCTCCTCAAATTTGCTGCTTGCAATAGGTCATAAGAATCCAATTTGAGTACAGAAATTATCCTATTTTCAAAACAGAATTAAAAAAAAATACTACTCAAGATTAGAATGCAACTACAACCAGCAGTGTGATAAAAATTATGCATGTGTTGCAGGAGAATAATTTCTCTTCAGTATCACTCATTGATATTTCATTGTCTTTTGTGAAGAATACCCCAACTAAAATCAGTTTCAAGAACATAAAAAGTTTAAATATATGTATTTGCAGGAATTAAATATCCCATTGAGGAATGGCAATGTGAAGGCACAGAGATCTCTGCTCCAGTTAAATATAAATGATTGTGTTACATTAATGCCTCCTTTTTTCCCCCTTCCTTTAGTTGTTACAGACCTCCGTGTACAGTGCGAACAAAACGCTGCGATGCTGGATTTTATTTCAGTGAAGAAGTGTGCCGCTGTGTACCTACATATTGGAAAAGACCACTGATGAATTAGTGAAGAGAGCACTGCTTGCTTTGTTGGTGTACATTTTTCCATTAGAACAAAAGAACAACAGACACTTTGCTAATATTTGGAATTAAATGTTCACCAGAGACCCTGTGGGGCTTTCAGAGACAGACTTGTGCTTTTCTCAAGATGTGGAAAGCAAATGTAGAAAACAACTGGGGTTCACATTTGTAAAGAACTCAATAAGGACTTATTTTCTGTCAATGACCAAACAGCCTAGGTTCTCCTTCTTGTGATTTTTTTTTTAAGAGATAATGACTATATAATTTATTTCCACTAAAACCATCGTGCAGCATTTCTGTTTATAGCAGTAACAATTGTTAAAGCTCACTGTGATCAATATTTTTATATCATGCAAAGTATGTTTAAAATAAAATGGAAATCGTATTATATAATGGTGAGAATGTTTAATCATCTGCCTAAAAAGGAATTCAGATTCAGCTTTATTTTCAGGGTTCTTAACAGGGAAAAGGTGATTAAGAGAAAGCACTTTTATGAAGGAAGACTGCATTTTCTTGTACCTGTTGTGTGTGTCATTTGGAATAGAGTTATACTGAGGGTTTCATGAGCCTGTGGTATTTCTATGTCTAGAATGGAAGTGGCAAAAAGGTACAATTAATAACAATGAGAACATTAGAGATCCTGTATGTTGCCCAAGAATGCAGCAGCAACTACTCACATTCCAGTATATTCACCTTTTATTTTATTTCTTGGTGTCATTCCTAAGGAAAAGTATAAAATAATGTCTAGTCAAGGTTATTGGTATGAGAGTGGAAATACCAACACTGCTTTTTATTTAGTGTTACAGGCTATGTTATAAATTTTCCAGCTTAATAATTCAAAATTCTTTGATGAGCTTTAGTCTTATGTAGTCAGTCAGATGTTTTGATCAATGTATATGAATGCAAATATATTTTGAAAGGCAGATTAAAAAAAATCCAGTGGGGACATGAAAAGACTTATAGCAGTCTGCTCTGGATTGACACAGTCTCTACATTAAAAAGTCTCTTTCAGAAAACATGAAGTCAAACATCTACAATTTTAAAACAAGGTAAGATTTTAAACTTGTATGGGAAGAGCAATCTATTCAAAATTAAAATATATCAGAAGTTGGAAGGAGGTTGTTTACTTATGGAAACTTTATTGGGTGAAGAAGTGGAACAAGCAAAGCTGCAAAGCAAGATTTTTATGACACAGTAGTGGTCACATCTGTAAAAATAATTGTAGACATCAGTGCTGGATCTAAGCAGCTGTTCTTAAAAGAGTTATTAATGAAATAGTATTATATGCTAGAAGGTTGGCCAGGGGGTTTGCTTTCCTAGATTCTTTGCATTTCATAGTTCCTAAAACTGAATGAAAGTTACTTTTAATTACTCAGTCCCTGTCATGGGTTGAGGCAGTCTAACAGGATGAGAGACAGTTTGAGAGTTCACACTCTCCAGTGTATGCCTGGTATGCTCTGTGTTCTTCCTGAGAGGCCAGCTATTTATTAGCCAAATGGGATGACAGGGTGAAGTTTTGGCATGCAAATACTGAACAATGTCTTTGTTACTATAATGCTTCAGCAATCAAATGCAGGTAGAAGTTTGGATGACAATTTACCATTGATGTACAGCTTTAGCTATTGTAACAACTCACACTTCCCATCAGTAGGATTAGTAGTCATGCAAATCATCAGTGTCTAAATTGGCAATGTCAACATAACAGCAATAGGTTAATGATCAAACTTACTTCAGTATTGACAAAAATCCAAGCATCCACTTCTGAAGGTTAACTGCTTGAAGGAAGCATAAAATACCTTAAGAAATCAATTAAAGAACAAACTTCTGTGAAGACCTGGGAAATAAAAAAATGTAGATGAAGCTTTTAAAGTTCTATCCCAGCCCAATACAAAAGAGAGGCAGTGAAGAGAAAGACAAACCAAATCTGGTACCAGGAACAGAGCCTAAGCAAGCAGGTATCTAACAGATAAAAAATGTACTTGTGGTTACAAAGGAGGAGGGCACAAGTGAAGGCAGAGCAAAACCTATGTTCCATCAAGTAATTCCATGTAGATTATAAAAAGTGCATGTTACAATACTATACAAATAAAAAAACCCCAAACCCTACTAAACTGAGCAATGATCACTTCACATGTCTAAACTATTCAAAGAGTTCATGAAAACAGCTAATAAACCCACTGTAGCTAAGCAGATACTTGCATTTCTACTGAGTGAGCATACCACACTCCAAAATGGTAAAAACAATCTGAGTAGGGAAGGGAAGACGGGAAGTTTGAAAATGAGACAAATAAGCAAGAAGCTTCAACTTTATCACAAACATCAGCATTCACTAAGAATTACTTTCTTGAATGCATTTTTTCTTGTCTGTTCCCAAGTATTGAGGCTTTTGGACATAAATTATGCTAATCTCTGAGTAAAACTAAGATTTAGAGAAAGCAAATGTTTGACTCGTAAAAGTTACAACAAAACAGTTTTATGTCTGAGCAAAGTGGCTATTTAACCTTTCTTGAAATTATGTAGGTGCATAGAGTACTACATAAAAGCAATTGGTAACATTTTCTGATAATCAGGCTCTCCAATTCTACTCTCCATGAAAACAATGTTATAAAAATGCATTATAAACAAGAACACAGACATCAGAATTATTATCACTAGTATTAGATACAGACTCTACAGATTCTATGTGATAAAATGCAATTCCATTTATCTCCATGCTGTAATGAAATAATCTGTATAGCAGATCTTCCTTGCATGTATTACACAAAGTAACTTCTAGGTCTACACCATTTCCAGTTTTGAAGTGATATTTGATTATGATCTCCTTGAAATTTTCATCTTCAAATCTCAATAGTCTTAAAAAATATAAAAATTGGTTATACAGCATAATAGGAAATACAAAAAGATCATAATTCTATATGCAAGTTATTCTGCACTAGCTCCAAATAAAAAGCTTTTATTATTATTTGTCTAAAACCCCTGTACCATGTACAAAAATTACAAGGTACTTGGGAGAAGGAGAGCACATGTAACTGCAGTAAATCACATTTAATAGTAAACAGACTTGTGCTTGCATTTCATCAGGAATTTACAACAGTTTCTGTATTCTTTCAATATTGTACTCTACGGAGACCATAAATTACACAGAGTGAGTCGTCTTTACCTGAGTTACCAGAGGGACAAGCTATTTCCAGTATGAGTGTTGTTAGTCAGCTGACATGTTTGGTTAATTCATGGTGACCAAGTTGATAGTAAATCAGTTCTGTTAGCTCTATTTGAAAGACCAGCATGAAATCCTGCATATGTACTGTATCATCTTGAAAGGCTTAGTGTTAGGATTGCTTTCAGTATTCTCATTTTCGGTCTTTAGATCTCAGTTACAACTCCAGATGCCCTTGAATTTTAACATATCTCATTTTTTTGAAGCATAAGCAGCTATCATATCTATGCCAAAAGACAGGAATGGAATCATTTATGCAGTCAGTAAGATCATCAACAGATTAGCCTGAGGAATAGACTATGTTCTTTCAAATATTTTTTATTTTGTATTTAATTTAAAGATATATTATTAAAATATTCTGATTTAAAATATATTTAATTTTGCATTATTTGGAGGTACAAAAGGTTGCTGTCAGGTAGAAAAGTTTAAAAGTGGTCCATTCAGAATTTTCAGAACTTTTTAATTTAGAAAATATGATGTAGTAATAATTATATTATAGGACTTTTTCTTCCTTGAAAAAATGAAAACAATAGCTGATAATTTATTTAATAGCTTCTTTTTCTTCTCTTTCTCTTTTGCTTTTGCATTGCAGATAAAACTAATAGGAAAGAACGCAGGACAACCTTCTAATTGAGTGATGAAATAATAAGACCAAATGGACCAGGTATTTAATTTTTTAAACTAATTAATGGCTAATAAGCACTAATAAAATTAGGGCACTTTAATACAGGTTTAAGACTCTACAGTACACTAGAGTTCTTAAAAGCTCCGGAGAGATCAAAACTTTTTTACAGAACACATATCTGGTCCCATCTATACTTTCATGTCCAGGTGTTTTAATTCTTTGTGCTGCCCACATTCCGTTACAAGGTGACCAATTTTACAATTGCAATTTCTAAAATTTCAGTTATTTATCATTACAAAAATTAAATTTTATCTGTAGTGTAAAGGTGTTAATCAGGGGACCTTATTTCAGCTTGAGAATGTATTAAATTACAAAAAATGGCACACTCCAGAAAAAGTAATAAAAATCTTAAAACACAATGCTTTGCTCTTTTGTATAAGTGTTTCTACTTCTGGCAAACAACTACAGGAACCGCTAATAATTCAGTATTACCATTTAGTCAGTTTTCTTCTCAGAAAAACCCTGTCATGAAAATAACATCATGTAGATTCATATATTTTTCCTATTCCTGGGTAAGGGTATTACATTGATTCCTGACAGACACTGACCTTTCAACTGCATTTCAGCAAACTCTTTATCCCTTTTCTACATTTATAATCAGCCATATGTGGTCATTGAACTCTTCCCCTTTGCCCCCTTTCTCAACTTAAATGACTTCTCCTAAATTTCTGGACCATATCTCAGTCTCCCCATAAGAATATCTGTATTTCCCTGTCAGCCTTTCTCACATATCACTGTTAACTAACCTTTAAGTTTCCCTTTTATGTCCAATCTCTCTCTAAAAATAGAGTTGCTTTCCTCTCTATTGTCATTGAGACCTCTTTCTTCTCTCTACATTAAATAATCGTGGGATTAATCGGGTTTTAGATAGCTAGAGTTACTTTTCACTGTGCGTACATGAAAGCAAGTGTTAAAAAGAAGTCTGAAACTTCACATTCCAAGTTTGCGAATCCATTCTGTTCAAGCAAATAACAATAACAATAAAAATAATTACAGCTGAGAGCTCCCCAAAGCAAACTTGCAATAAAGTAACAGATGCATTGATCACCCTGGCAGGTAACACTTGAAACATAAGGGATAATTTATAAACAAAAAAGCAATTTATAATATCACTCTCCTTGCAAAAAATCCAAGCTTTAATTCCGCTCGATTCTGAATACTACCCCTGCTGTCTAACAGTGCACTCACCCAATCCTCAATGTCCTCAATTTAGCTGTATTTTAGAGCTAAATTCAGCCTTGCAATCGAGTTCGTGTTCATATCTCATTCATGATGTGAGGGGAAAAATTTGGGTCTCAGGGCAGATAAGGAGACTTCTCATATATACCCTAAAAACCCTGAGGTCTTTGCTCTTCCCTAGCACAGATGTACCCAGCACCTGCTTTACAGCACTGTGAAGACAGAAGAAATGGGGTTATGGAATCTCTCCCAGAAGGATAATGCCTTTTTTAAGGGTAGATACTATTTGTAAGCTCAAAAGTAAAAATAAATTAATTACTAAATAAATAAATAGAAATTTTGGCCTCTGAGCATATAAGGAAGAGGTTAGCTGAAGGCAAGTCAATACCATACTTCTACAGGAAGAGGCTTGTTGCTGACATTGCTGATTCTGTCTTCTGATTTAAATGATATTGTTCATTTTAATGGCATCACTAAGACTGTGATCAGTCTTCAGAGCAGCAAGGCCTGGTAAATGTCATCAAGCGCTCTTGTTCTTTACAGGTTGTTCTAACATCCTTGAATGCTGAAGAAGGGAAGAGCTGCATATACTCTGGAATATTTTACCTGAAAACACTGGCTTTTGCAGATAGGTAACTGTAGCTGTTACAACTCCCTAGCTTGAGAAGACATCATCCATAAGTTTCGTTCCTGTTTTCATGCAGAATGAAGCAGCAGATATCCATCAGGATTCCTGTTGGCTCTCCCAGAGAGCCAGCAACACTGTGAAGCTCAAAGCACGCCTCAAGGAAAAGAACTGAAAAAATAAAAGAGGAAACTGAACATCTCACCATTTATGACGTGTTAATTAAGAGCATTTGAAACAACGTCCACTGACGAAAAACCAATTTATATGAGGTTTGGAGAGTTGTGAAACAACTTAAACCAAATTGTGGTCTCTGCTGTATTGTTGCTGCCATGAGGGTTTGCAACACAGTGAAATGCCAAAACATGCCTTCAGCATACTTGCCAGTCAGTGCTTAAAATTTCCTTCTCCCTGAAGAATCTATAAAGAATAAAATGAAAGGATACATAAAGGAAAAATATACAAGGGATTAGATACACAACTGATTATATAATCACTGTAAGCAATGCCTAAAGCCTCAATTTAGACCAAAAATATTCCTCATTAATTTGCTCCCTGTTCATAGGAGGCAATTTCCAAAGTAATTTTCTCTAACCTGAAAATGCACTTCTGCAAATGCCTAGAATGCAGTATATATCCCTAAACTCCATCAAGACATGTAAACTGATAACTTCTCTATTTAATCTGTGAAGTAAAATTCAGGAGATATTCAGAAAGTTCTAACAGCTTTATACCCAAAACTCAAGGAAAATGTTCTCTTCCTTCTGTTTAAGTTATTATATTTTGTATTAAATAAGTAAATAAGATTCAAGTCAGAAATGAAGAACATGATACTCTAAGCTATTGTGTTTGACTTGACCAGGATTCCAGTACTATTTATTTGACTGTCATGTTTTTGTGATAGAACAGCAGATGTTAGAGAAAAGACTGTCCTGCATGTTACCACCTGCTGTAAGTAGGTAGTTCTGGAAATTTGACAAGTACGGGAATAAATCCTTTTCGTCTAGTTCATGTGACTATTTCCCATCTCTTTTTTTTCATGCTTCTCTTCTGGAGGACGTGACATGCTTTGCTCTCTTTGAGTAAGTGAGTTGCAATGGTTCTACACTGTACGAAGAAATTCCACATCTTTCTGTATTTCTGCTGTGATTTCATTAATTTGTACGGTAAATTAACACAGTTATAGCTTTTGTATACTTAAATTTTCAGCTGCCTTGCCAGGTGTGCACTTGATTCTTTTGGAGTATTGCTTGCTTTACAATGCTTATTTAATGATTATTTAATACTTTATATACCTTGATGAAAGCAATACATTACCATTTCCTAAGCTGTTATCTTCATGTGTAGTGAGGTATAACCACTAAAAGAATTCAGAAAAGAAAACCATTCTGAAAAATAAAAGCTTCTTTACTGAAATTTAATGGTCTAAAATCTATTAAAGAGGTGAATAAGACAGTAGTAATTCCTCTTATGTCAGTAATAAAAGTCTGGGTTTTTTTTTTTTTCTTTCAAACCATCCCAGAAAATCAGAAAGGAAAAATACTTCATTATTTACGTACATGAAAAGTCTGTCAAGCATTCATCCCCAGTATTATCAGTAATTTTACAGCAAAGATTTGGGGCTAAAGTCAGGGCAAGCTCCAATTTGACATCAGTAGAGTAACACATATTCCCCTTTGGCTGACTGTGATAACCTCCCCATGAGTCCTTCTGGCCCCTGCACTCTCCAGCTAGCACAGTGAGCTCTGTATCTTCCACTCATGTTTGAGTGCTTGCTTTGAGCTTTCTTGAAATAACTTTCATATGGATTTATAGATGCTGATGCAAACCAAGAACACATTTTAGTGTAGTGCTTGGTATGAAAGAATGAAGCACACTAATTTATTCACAGTGCTTAGCAGCAATGCCAAGTCATTGACACACAACATTCTTGTGGGGTGATTTGAGGTGATGAATGTTCAGCTCGTTTTTCAGATGTGAGAAAAAAGGTGAAAAATCCATCTTTTTACTTCTCATCACACACTTTGAATACTAAAGAAAATACCGGACTCTAAGAAAAGGGCTGGATTCACAATTCTAGCAATTCACTTAGTGGGCTTCAAAAATACTTAACCTGAATTTATCTGAGATATGAAAGATAGTCACATGGACCATGAAACTATTTTACATCTTATTTGCATTTTTTTCTGATGAAGCTGTCTGTTAAATGAGAAAACTGTTTAATTTGACGTTTTCTTGAAGTACAAAACTGTCATTGAAGCAATTAGATAATGTTCTGCTTGTGTATCTTCAAGACCCAGATTTGTAAATTGATACTTAACACTCACATGTTCAAATTTATCTTAGCAGAAAAAAAAGTAATTCCTTTCAAAGACAAAAACAACATTCAGGAATTAATGAGAGCTGATCTGTTCTACTTCTAAAGCCTTGCAAGTTTGTTTTTCCCCTTGGGTGTTGTTAATTTATCCTTATTGCTTGCATTGCCTACATTTTACTTTGTCTTTACACCAAAGAAAACAATCATTGACTAAACTGTCATCTGCTGAGCACAAAACTATAAGCAGAGAAAGTTGCTCAACAGGATCATTCCATGTGGTGAGACACACTGTGTATGTGAAAAGCATCACATTTGCTCATAATCCATTTAAAAAATAATGTTGCAAAAACTAGTATCTTTCTTTAGTTGGAATTCTGATACATTCTGTTTTACTTTCAGATTACCCCAAACAGTATGCATTCCTAGCAGATCTATTCTCCCTTTCATGCCAAAATACAGAAGAAAAGATGTTAAGCATATTCTTTAGAGATACTCAACTACAAATAAGACAGAGAGCACTGCAAGGTTTTCATATAACTCCATAAAATCATCATTCCAAGACCATTCATATATTTCATACATTTTCAACAGACGAAAAAATGTATTTAATGACAGATGCATTGAAAAATAATAGAAACAGCCGTCTCTTGCATCAGCCCTTTCAGACCAGAATTAGGCTGTTTTCTAAACTGTCCATAAACAGCAGACTAATTCCCATGACAAGATGCAAACAAGACATATCTTCTTTTCACTGCAAATTTCAATGAAAATTAAAAATGTTTGAAGTTCTGCACAACCAAGTACTAACATCTGGTATCCAGCACTAGTGAGATAGGCTGTCTCACTGTATCATATCTAATTCATACATAATATGCAGTTTACATATAGTCTGATCCCCTGCAATGTTACCAATACAGGCTCTGGCCAACTTTTCTGATCCATTTCTGACATTTTCCTGCAGCTACTCTTTCTGTGAGGAATACCAGTATCTTCACAAAAGCAGAGCAGCAGTCTCCCTTCTGGCTCAATTTGGTTCATGCATCTTTCTGTATGGAATTTCATAACTCCACATCTATGCACATCCTGCTAGGAAGCATCAAAAAAAAAAAATCTGTATGATCTTGCAGAAAAGGGGAATTGTTGTGCTTGAAAGACAGGAGGAGAGACAGTGAGAAAAAAAAAAGCATAACAGTCCTGGATCTGGAGTGAAACCATCTGTTCCCATTCCCCCAAGAGTGCCAAAATTGTTCAGTTAAGGGTATTTTTTTCCCACCCATTGCTTTCTACTGAAATCAGTTATTTCAGTCGATTTGTACAAGCAGTAGGTCTTGAATTCTAACATGCTTTAATTGGGAAGTGCTTCCTAGGCAGAATTTAGATACTAACACCCAAGTCAAGGAAGAAGATGCTTAAAATATAGCATAGCTCACTATTGTGTCCTTTTTTTTAGTGACAGATCAATAGAGGATTATGTTGTTATTTATTGTTAAAAAAAAAAAAATAGAAAAGGAATATTCACTTCAAAGTATGGATGGAATATAACTCTTTTTTCCTAAATATTAACAACAGTTGCTAAATTCCTACAGATATATTTAGAAAAACAATAAAGCATATATAATATGTCTGTGTAAGAAAAAATAATATATATATATATATATGAAGTATATATATAGGTAACGAGTAAAAAAAAAGAATCAGATATTTGATTTTGAAGGGAAATCTGGGGGAAAACTATTGTTTTGAACTCCTTCCTATTTTGCTAGATAAATCATATCACATCGCATCACATACAGATGCAAAAATAAGATTGCCAGGAACAGAAAGTATCTCTTTCCAAATATCATAATTTCCTTACAGTAAAAATGACAACATTTTAACCTGAGCAAAGAAATGACCCCTTGCTAGGTCTTAGAGCAAAATTAAAAATGTCAGATGCTGCAGCACTTTGCAAACCTTTCAAGTGTGTCCCATAATACATGATCTCCTCACACATATTATGAATGACTTAGAGAAAATGGGTTTTTTTACCTAATATTATAAAATGGGTAAGAGAACATTTGTTGAGATTTTTGTAAGAAATTGTATTTTAAGTAGTATTACCTGAAGTTAATTTTATGTAAAATGGTACATCAAGTCTGAGTTTCTGTCACCTTTTAGCTTCACCACTTAATTTCTTGTGCAATCGCTGTCAAGGGATTTCTCTCCCACCATTGTTTCTGTAGCTGTTAGTTGATTCTAGCTGTTAGTTGATTCTCTGTTCATCTCCCCAGTTCCAAAACTGAGACCAGCTGCTGTTTGCGCCTGGATCATACCACAGCCAGTGTTGTAGCATCCAGCCTCTTGTATATTTTTTCTGCCTACCTTCTGTAGTAAGCTGTCATAAGGAAGGGCTGCATGTGGCATTACATAATTTCTCTCCTTATAAAGCAGGTCAGACTCAAAATTGAGCACAGTTATTTAAAACTTCAGGTATTTACATTGCAGGACTGATACTTAGCATCTCCCCTATGAGACTCACCTTCTCTTTGATAAGATGCGATAATGAAAATCAATCTTCCCACTGTTCTACATACAACTTCTCCCACTTTGAATTAGTTATTGAGCAATGGAGATCAAACTCTCAGTTCTGGTCTCTATATCAGTTTTCTAAATTTGTGCAGGTGGACAAGAAAAAGTGCTCTGATGAGTTCAGTTTTGCCTTTCCAATTTCATTTTAGGTACTAGCTGCACATTATATACAACTGAACACTGAAAGCTATGCCACTGGGCAGAAAATTCTGATTAAATTGGCATAATTGTCATGATTATATGGGATGTATGTGCGTTGGCAAATTAGTAAGTAGTTTTGGTTTTTTCAAGCAAATGCACAAATATTTCAGAGCTCATTTACTTCCTAAGTACAAACTTGTATAGTAGTTGCTCACACAGGGTACATAATTCCAGCTGTCTTTCCACACAGCATGGTGAAACTGTACAACTTGTGGATGAAAACAGGAAAAGTGATTACTTTGGATCAAAGCCCGCCACGTTTTTTTCTGTGGTAGGAACATAGGAAAATTATGTGATATTATACTCCATTCATTAGAATCACGTTTGCTCAGTAGTCAAGTAACCACTTGTTCTAAGTGAATGACTGTGCCAGCAGCATTTTTTTTTACACAAATTAAATGCATATTTAACGCTTCTGCGTCACTTAGAATGCTTTCCAGAAATATTTTAAATACTAAGTCTAGGAATGCTAATTACACATCATTCACCATTACAAAACATGCTTTTCAGCAATTACTGTCTTTAAATATTTAATCCAGTTTTGCCTAATATTTGGAATAGGAAATAACTGCACAATCTCGTTTTCAGCTTCAAAGTATTGGTAAAAATTAACTTCTTGAAAAAGCTGCCTATAAGATCTTCAAGGGCAATAGCTGTCTAACCCAGATATGTGCCAAGTTGGCTCCAGAGAAATCTTCTAATTAGTTAAAGCATCTCAAAAGTCAGTAGGAAATCCAAATAAGAGATCCAAAACCCCATAAAAGATGATGGAATCAATAGACTAAGTGAAGTTCATCTGCACCAATGCACGCCACATGGACAACAACCAACAGGAGTTGGAAGTGCATCTGGAAAATTAGGATATAGTTGCCATCACAGAAACAGTTCTGGGCCCCTCAGTTCAAGTAAAACATTGAGGTGCTGAAGCTAGTCCAGAGAAGGGCAAGGAAGCTGGTGAAGGTCTGGAGAACATGTTTTATGAGAATGGCTGAAATAGCTGGGGGTGTTTAACCTGGAGAGAAGGAGGCTTGGGGAGATGATCTGGCTCTCTACAACTACCTGAGAGAGGATTTTAGTGAGATGGGAATAGATCTCCCAAGTAACAAGCAAAGTCTGAGAGGAGATGGCTTCAAATTACACCAGGGGAGGTTTAGACTGGATATTACAAACAATTTCTTCACCTCAAGGGTTTTCAGGCACCAGAACAGGCTGATACAGGGAAGTGAATGAGTGATCATTGCTGAAGGAATTTAAAAGACACCTAGATGTGGCACTTGAGGACATGGTTTAGTGATGGACTTAGCAGTGCTAGCCTTAGTTCAGATTTGATGATTTTAAAAGTTTCTTTGCAGCCTAAATGACTGTATGATTCTTTGATTCCTTGGATGCAGACACCTTTCCCAACATTTCACACAGTTTGGCACAGAAGAGAAATTCCAGCTATGGACAAAAGTGCTTAAGAAAAAAGGGCATTAAATCTCAGATGTTTAACAATTCTGTTGAATTATCCAAAAGAAGTGATCTTATTCATCCTGTTTTATTAACTAAGAGACAATATTTTATTACTGACCAGAAGATGCTAATACTATTGAATAGTTAGTAGAATATGAAAAGGTGATTTCTGAGACTAAACATAGCAAGAGTCTTGTTTCAGACATCAAGCACAGCTGACACTTCAAGGCTACCAGGTACAAATGCAAGACCTAGAGAAGAATGGGATTCACTTGGATATTTAAGATGCCATTGGACATCTCTCTCTCTAAGCATTTGGATTGAACTCCAAATGTTTACTTTCTCAATCATTTTTATTACAGTAATTTCTTTTCTTGTTTCTGTCTGGGATACTTAATTATTCAATTACATTACTTAGCTAATTTAGATATTTAAATTTTAATACGTTCTTATGCTAAGTGGATTGAGTACAAAGTTTTAATTTCATTTCATCTCCATGGTACTTGACAAGTTTCCCAAATGCCAAGTAGTCTATTTAACCATGTCAGTATTTTTGTGCATATACAAAGACACCCCTTGTGAGAAACTTATTCTAGGAATATTATCTTATACAAATTTCATGTTAACAACCTTCTCTGCTACTGACTCTAATCCCACAAATACCATTTTGAATAGCTCCCATCATTGTCTGTACCTCCTCTTACACCTGAGAAGGCATTTGATCTCACACAATATGTAGCACTTACTATTGTTCTAAAAATTGCCTCTATTGGCTTTTCTGTGTGAACGGTTTCTGAAAATTATGATGGTTGACTTTGTGGTCAAGTCAGTCATTCTGAGAAAGCTCATAAAATCCCAAGAGACTTGCAAAGAACAATCAATCCCTACATCAGGAAGCAAAAAGGAAGTGCCAACCCAGTGGAAATTTATTTATGACATGTTTGAAGTCTGTTGAAATAACAAAACACTGGACTTAGCGGTCAAACAGGGCATATACAAAGGCAATGAAATTAAATCTTATTTTCAACAAGGGAATGGTATTCAAGGAACTATTAAAATTGATTTTAAGTCACTCCTATAGAAGTTAAAAAGGTAAGTATGATCATACAAAATACATTAGGCATCAGTGAGAAACTTTCCTTGAACTACATCCTAGCAGGAAATTGGCTAAACGTAGCCCCTTGGCGCCAAGGAGGTCACAAGCTCTGCGTCACTGCTAATTCATTTTTTCTGACCGCATTGTGTTGGGAAATCCTGATTCCCAGTGCTGAAGTGTAAAACAAGACTTTGAACTCTATGGGATTATGCATATAATATGCCAAACATTAATGAAATTTCATTTCCTTAAACATGCAAGGGGTGTATTTACGCAGAAAATGTTCCACATATCAGTAATTATTTTCTGAGCAAAAGTTTCAGATAATTTTCTCTTCTAAAATGAAAATTGTATTTGGAATTAAAATATTTAATACAGTGCAATTTTCTCTTTTTTTTGTTTGTTTATTTGTCTATGGAGATATAACCCAAATAAAAAATACTTTTAAGTCAAAAATAGCCTATAACCACCTTTTAAGAACCTGTTGATGGCAAATAGATATTCACTAGAAAAGAAAAAATGCAAGCTAATTCTTTTTTACAAGACCACAAAAATAACTAATCTAAGAGTGAGCACAGTAGAGACCAAAAGCACCCAACCAGAAGGCTTTGCCTCCAAGTCAAACTTGCATTTAAACCCTAGCTTCTGCTCAATAGAAGACAATCTGGAATGTACGTCCTCGGAAGCTGAAAAATATAGATACCTCAGCAATTAAACATCACTGTTAAAAATCTGAAAATTGTGTTATCCAGATAAATCAGTAGATGAATAAAAGTGACAGACTATGGTAAAATATTCTCAAAGGTAAAGGTTCATCGTGCTTACAGCACACATCCCTCAACAGACCACCTGCAGCACTCTGCTAGCATTGGCTCTGAGTATGCCAAGCTTTGGTTATGCAGTGAATGTTGGGCTGCATTTAATAAAGTTAGGGACAGTTCTGGAGTGTTTCACTAAGGAGAGAAAAGATAATGCTATTTTCACCCAACATGCAACTACTATGCTTGTGTAGAAAGTGACTAGATTTTGGGACACTGTAAACCTGCTTTACAGATTTTCAAATCTTTGCAGACCCTCCTTGAAGGCTCCCAACAGCTCTTTCACTGCTTCACCTGCTGCATGCGTCAGTGTTCACTGCTTGTCTAGACAGAGATGTGCTGAACTACATCTCTTCTCTGCTCAGCTTTCTCTGTAAAAGGGAGTAGGAAGAACATGACACAAGTAGCTCTAAACAAGTAATGAGAGTCAGTTTTTCTCTGTACTGCAGGTAGTGCAGAGAAAAACTGACTTTGAAGAGTCACACCTGTAATGGCATACCAGACATATTCCTTCTGCACCCACTGCCACCCACAAAGCAGCCTTCTGAAATTATTCTTGCAGGATCTGGAAGAAAAAAGATGTTTTAAGGAGCAGAGCAGGGAGAGATTTAGATAAGGCAGAAGATCTTTTTCTAGTGCTAACGTGCAGTGGCAGGGTGTACAGTAGGACACACAGCAGTTCTATGGGTTAGGAAATGTATCAGTCATCAGCAAGGAGGAGGATCAAACCCAACAAAACATACACAAACTGTAAAGTTGTTCTAGGAGGACAAAGCATATTTCTCCACCATGGCAAGAATGGTAATTTTGGGTGATATTAGGGAACAAGTTGGCTGCTAATCTCATATGGATGATCTCTTTCTCTCCCTTGTGTGGCACTTCCACACTGACAGGCAGATAACAGTTGCCAAAAATAAATAAAAATTTGCAGGCACCCCAGCCCTTAGTGAAAATGTTATGAAAGCTTTTGTTGTCAAGTTGTCTATCCTCCCCTTTCTCTGAATACAATCAGTCAACAGTAGCTAGTACTTCTTGAAAAAAAAAAGTCTAATAAAATTTGTCTCCAGTTGCTTGTGAAAAAGCAATAGCAGTTCAGAGCGGTTGGCTCTTTTCCATAGTGTCCAAAATCCTGCCTTTGGAAAGAAAATTTTCTCCAAGCTCTTTGGAGAACAATAGTTTCTCACTAAAGTCAGAGCAGTAATTTCTATTAATAACCATTGTATATAATGCTCTCATAACACAGCCTTTAAACCCCCTCCAGGCATCACTGCTTAGTTCTTGCAAGCAATAAGCCATTTACTATTATTTTGTATGCATTAGTTGTCCAACAGTGATATTCAGGAAATATTGGGCCACAGCAGTAGAGGCAAGGCTAGCTATTGATATATTTGCACACAGAATCATTTAGGTCAGAGCACAATTCTAAAATCATCTACTCCAACCACCATTAACGCAGCAGTGCCATGTCCACTACTAAACCACATCCCCAGCACCAAGTGTACATGTTTGTGAACTCCTCCAAGGACAGGGATTCTCTCACTTCCCTGAGCATCCTGTTCCAATGCTTGACCACATTTTTAACAAAGAAATTTTTCCTGATATCCAATATCTAAAGCTCCCTTGTCACAATATGAGGCCATTTCCTCTTGTCCTATTGCTCGTTACCTGGGAAAAAAGATGAACTCCCAAGACCTTGAATACACATAGAGCATGTCTTTTGGTAGAAGGAAAACAAAGTTTATGTAGCATGAAAAGGAAGGGAAGTCCCCTGGATGGGAACTCCCTCCAAGCATCAGATTTCATTCCCAGAATCAAACTGACCCAGTAAAAAGAAATTTGTTGGCCCATGGAACAAAAGTTTTAACTCCCTTAGCACAAAACAAGCCATAAAACACTACTCCACAGCAAGTTTAGAATGTTTAATACAAAACACAAACCAGAATGGCCACAGTTGGCACAGACAGCATATGCCTTATGCTTGAACTGAGTTAGGGATATTAAAAAAATAACTTCTAATTCTGGTAATGTAATCAGGTGTCTTATCTAATCTTACTTTAGGAAGATTCATCATTGAAAAACATAAATTTTACTTTATTCTACTTTATTTTCACTTCTCATCCTATTTTCTTAATAGCTGCTACTGAACTGAAATGGCAAAACTCTTGAGAGTACCTATCCAATTCCCACCCATAATCCATTTAGCATCTGTTATATACTGAACTTATTTTACCATCTTTAGGGAGGTGGTTTCCATTGTCACATGTCCATAACCATTAGCTATCTGGCTTTTGCAGATTTTTAGCATCACTATTTAAAAGTGATTCAAAATACTACCCTTATTTAGGGCCAATACAGGTTACCTCGTACAAACAGATCTTGTTCTCTTCTTTATCTAAAGAATCTTTTTGTTTATTTGTTTTAATTTCCTTACAAAGGTTGCTTCAGCTTGAGTTCTGGCAATTCTAACCCCTTCCTACTTTCTCTGACCTACAAGATAAAGCTCTCTTTCATGCTGTCTTTAGGGCAGGAGGGAAGAGGTTCTTTCTCAGGTCACTATTCTTCCAGATAAGCCTGGAAACCTTTCTTTGAAGGGTGATGGGTTTGGGGTGTTTTACATTTTGACTTGCCATCCTTCTCTGCATTCGAGTCCTTGACCTATTTAGTTCAAGGTAATTAAATCAGTATATTGGAAACAAATTTCTCTTTAAACAACATTTTGCTTTTTTCCTACCTGTATTTTCTACTGACATTCTTGTCTGTTTTAGCATCTGGAAATATTTTTAAAAAACATATATTTAGTAATTCTTATAATTTCTCACTATACATTAAATGTATATGCATATAAGCCAAACAAATATTTTAGAAATATGAGCATTAATAGACATGTCCACATCCACACACTGAAGAAATAACATACACACACACACGTGCTATAAGGGGCATTTAAGCATACACCAGTACTGCAATGCAGGTCTCCAAAAATTCAGGGTTTGCTTTGGTCCCCCACACTTACAGTAAAACGTTTAGTGTCCTTTAAGCAGTAGATACAATTTGAGACATAAGCATAATGTCCCTCTTCACGTTAATGACTGTGCACAAGAGCTGCCACTCACGCACTGCAGGTCAGGCCAAACGCACATTAGGTGTTGTCCCACATCCCGAGGATGTTATTTGATGTGTCAACATTACAGTTTTTCTTTTTATTAGTCCCAGGAGTTGCACTAATTTTGACAGCTGCTAAACTCGTTTTCCTGCATTTTAAATGCTCTAAGACAATCATCATAATGGGACAAATCCTGCTTGGCTCTGTGGAGGAGAAAGGCTTTGCACAAGCCTTTTAAAACATGATGAAAGCAAAATGATTGTTAAGACTTTATGGTTTGTTTGGGTTTTTCTTTCCATTCAAAGCCAGGCAAAGTACCCAAGCAGTGATCTTTGCTCTTCTTTTTCCCTCCCCACAACATTAAGAAGGAAACTACCTCAGGGCTGACCTTTAAAAGTACATATTCTGACAGTCTCTAAACTAAGGATAAACTAATAAGCATTTGTTTAATTAAACAACTTCTGAAGACAATTACAGAATCAAACCACTAATGTAAGTATTTAAATAAACTTCTTCTGAGGCATTCTCTTCTCATTAAAATTTAATTTATAATGAAAGTGAATGTAAATATATTTTAATAGATACAGGAGCCATGTTTTATGCTGCTACTTCTCCAGAATGTGTATAATCTTGACTTTTTCATATATCTCATACATACTATAGGAGAGATGTTGGAAAAGCCCCCAAGAGAGTATAAAAACCACAGCAGTAGACTTTTTTTTGAAAGTGAATAAAGTGGGAAGAGCAGGAGGAATTACCTCAAAGGATGCTAGCACTGCAAGAAAAGAAGCCATACATTTAGCCAAGGAGATTTGTGATATGCATTTCAAAAGGAGAAACTGAAGATGTTCATCCTTCCAGAGGATCCACCATCCTTTCAGAGAAAGTGGCAAGTAAAGAATGTGGTTTAAAATGTGGTTAATGAAATTAAGCATATGAAGTACTATCATAAGCTAAGCTCTACACTATATTAATTTCTTGCAAGTGAAGGATTCTTTTGAATTATTATCAAAAAGCAAGTCTAGAAGTGAGTTTTAAAGGCCAGAATCTAAAGACATTGCATATGCTGTCAGAAATTTTACTTCCCCTCTGATTTTCACCCCATGGAGCTATCCAAAATACTGACACTCACATGTGAACCCAAGCAACAGGCTGGTTTCACAGAAATTAATAATCCTACTTATGACCAGTCCTACATATTTTATTTCTCATTATCCTGTTCTGATTTGATTGGCAATAAATTAAACTAATTTTCCCAAGTCAAGTCTGTTTTGCTCATGAGGGTACCTGCTGAATATCTGCCTACCTTTATCTCAACCCACAAGCTTTTTGTTATATTTTCTCTCTCCTGTCCATTTGAGAAAGGGAGTGATAAAGTGGCTTTGGTGGCCACCTGACATCCAGCCAGGGTCAACCAACTACACATATTTATTTGCAGCACATGAAACTTCATATGCCTTCCAAATTCTTAACTCTTCTTCTTCTTCTTAACTCTTGATGTAAGAAATACATCAAGTTCCCTTCTTTGGCTTTTAGCAATCTGTTCTACGAGAAGCAAAGAAAGAATCTTAAAAAGCTACTCTGAGGGGAGAAATTAAATACAATAAATCTCAAAAATCTTTGCTTGTACAAAATCTTTGCTTATGTCTACTAAGTAAAGACAGTAAATGTAATTATTATTTTAAACTTCCCTGTAGAGAGGAAGGAGTTACAAAAATTGTGGTAGAATTGTTGTATGCGGCAATACTGATTGCACACAGTCTGATGAGAAATGCTGTGGAGTTCTGATACAAGTTTATATATATATATATATTTTTTTTTTTTTTTTTAATTTAAAGATACTTTTCAAAACTTACACAAATTATCATTTTGCCTATGAAATAATCTATGGGGTTAACAGGAGTAGATGCCTACTACATGGGTTGCTCTGTCTCAGCATGTTTCTTACCCCATAGATGACTTCCTTTGAAACCAGGTCCCAAGGCAAATATTTGATTTGATTTCACCTATTGAGACCATAGGAAAATGGGCTAGAATTCCCCTCTTAATGTCTATGACTTCATGAAGAAATAATTAATGCTCCCTTGCAACCTAAAGTTACACTGCAGCCTTATTCAACATTCCCACACAAAACTCCTCAACACTGCTGTAACAGTCATGTCCTGAGACACTGTCATCTTGTGGCAGAACTCAAGGCAGGGTCAAAAAAGACTTAATGTCTATTTTAAAAAGCTTTTCTTTAACAGTTCCCTTAAAGGCATTTCCTTCCATTGTCTTTTGAAAGCTATGTCAACTGTCCATTGTTCTCCATGGACTAGGCTGACAGCATAATTTTTATATGTGCCTAAAAATTTCAGTGTTATTTTCCATTTTTAACGACATTTAAGTTCCAAATTGTTCAAATACATAACTTTCAGAACTGGGATTCTAACACTTTTATGATTTTGAAACCAGTTTTATGGAGTGCAACATGGCTACAAATCGTAAGCCAGTGCTGAAGAACACCTGTTTTCCAAGGGTCAGCAACCCAGTGCTGCCTTTTAGTGCATTCAGGTCAATTTTCCTAGCCCTGTAGTTCAGCTCCATGCGCATGTATTTTTCACAACAAATATTTCATCTCTTCCTTCAATATTTATATTGAGCTAGACTAGCATCTTTGCAAATTTGGATTATTTCCCCATAGTTTCTAATTAAGAAAATGTATTTCGGCTTCAATGATTGTACTAGAGGATCATGTTTGCATGACAAATTTTATTAAGAACACCAAGTTATTGCAAAGAAACAAAGAGTAACTTAAACAAATCACTAACTGTTTGCCAGCTGTTTCGGCTCCCGAGGACTGCAGCTTACTTATAAGGAATCAAGGATGCTTCCTCATTAATCAGTAACTGAGATTTGTAAAGAATTAAAGAAATTACCAAATATATTTATGTAAAAATTATTGTATAAGCAAAAATATTTAATAAAATCTCTTAAGAAACATGTCCTCAGATTTTCTGTGACTTGAACTGAAACTATCTTGTTACAAAACAAAGAAATGCATGAAGACCACACACACCAGTCAGAAGAATCTGAAGTCAACTACAGCTCCTATGTGATTTCATTTATGAGTTCTTAGAGTTTTTCTCCCCTTTGCCTCTCCCCTCTTCTCTCTCCTCAGAGGAACACGCCAGTTTGTAAGGACTGGGAATTCACTTGTATTTATTTATAGCTGTGAACCTAAGAGCAGATGCATGCTGCTTCTCCTGATGTTTAGTCCTAGAAAATACAAGTTTAATATTTAACAGGACTGCTCTGCATACATCATCCAGAACATTATTCTGCACGGAACTGTTTGTACTCCTGAAGAGTTGTAATACCATTACATCTTGAACCTGGAGGTTGATCCACCACACAAGGATATCTCTGTGTACTTTCTCACAATTTGTCTTCTTTTTGTAAAGAGATATTTTCCTCCTTTATGGTGCATTGGCCATCTAAGGGACTTTTTTTAAACACAGAGGTGATTGGTTCATCATTCTTATTTGCCTGCTATCTAATATCAACCTCAATGCTTGGAACTTGCTACATTTTATTATCTGTGATGTGATTGAGAGGTGTGCCTTGCAAAGCATCTATAAATATCTTTATGTTTTGTTGTTATTGCCAGGCACTGATTTCACTATTAGCTTTCTCCCCACTGTCCCTTTGTATTTCAATACTACTTTTTAATTTCTTATTTCATTTTTACAATCCAATGTTCATAAAAGACTCTGTGAACTGTTGACAATATAATATTAAGCAATACTCTTCTCTGTTTCCATGTATCCCCTTCTTCCTTTTTTTAATATCTTGAGGCTTTCTTCTTAGTGCAGGAGCACAATATGTCCAATTTTATCCCCCTATTTAAACTGTCAATCTGCATGTACAAAACACCATATTTAGGACAATAGAGTATATAGAGAGTGAAAACATAAGGAAGGAAAAAGAAAGTTTTATAGGTTATAAGTGCTCTCAAGATAGTATCTACCAGATTCCTGTATGTTAAGGTCATATAATTCTTGCACAGAAAAATTTAAAAACATAAAGAAACTATAGAGATTCTGTAACACCCTAAACATCTATTCATTTGCCCAATGATAATTTTCTATCTTGCCATATTTCTCCTTACTGCAATTTGAAGCCAACTGATTTCTGTGTTACCAACTCTGAAAATGAGAGATAACATTATTTTAAAGCATTTTCTCCCATATATATTGGAACACCACTCAACCCAGTCTTCTTGGGGTTTTTTTTTAATTTTTTATTTAAGAGACCTGAAGTCCTTTCATTCTTTTTTCATGCAATTGTGTCTTCTAAAAGCGTGTTTGCATCTTTCGTACTTCAAAGCAAAAGGCTCTCTGATATATATTTTTATATAACCTCTATTGTCATATTTCTCAGTATGTCAATATGAAGTTTTACATTTCACCTACTTTTTTCCACCAAACTCATGATTTTTCACATTTCAATGTAAACCTTTTCCTTCTGCCACATTTTTCTGAAATACTTTCATGAGTTTTTAAAAAGCATTCTAATCACTCACCCTTTACACTTTATGGCTTCCTTCTAGGTCACTGTTATCTGAAAATATGCTATATATTCTTTTTATTCTGTTATTCAAGATATTAATTAGTATAAATTAGTACCAGATTTAAGATAGATGATTGAGGAATACCATTTAATACATTCCCATTGCAACAGTAATTTATTTCATCTCATTGTGCTAGGAAATCCAAATGCTAGTCTTTATTATTAACATTTATTATTATTTTTACTTTTTTACTCCCCACTGCATATTTTTTATATGATATGCATGATTCCAAGTGATTACAAGTGGTAAATCTGATACAATCTACCATGGTTCTGAAAACAAATGCTAAAATTGCATTTGTCTGCCGCTATTCTTTTTTTTTCCTTCTTTATATTAAAGATTTACATTTCTATTATGTATCCTGTAAGTAGAAGAGACTATGGAAATTTGAGGAATCACCACAGATTCTGAAGCAGCAAACACACTGAAAGAATGACTATGATCCTTATAGGTAACTTTTACTTCAAGATATTCTACAACAATTATATTGTATCTTGTAAAAATAATTTGCCTTCATCACTCAGATCCAAGGTATAAGGATAATAGGACCTAATTTTTTAGATGAGATTATAGATTTGTCACATCTTGACAAACAATTAAATGTATCACAAAATAGCTCCAAGAACAGAGATATTCCAAACCTCTTCACACAGAAATTTTTAAATTTTAAAATTTTAATACAGAACATTAAAATACTGGAATCACCTTAAAAAATTTTCTCACAACACATAAAACTGCCAACCTTTATTTTACAGTTCTGACCTAGTACAACTGTCAGGTTCTTTAAAATAAGATTCTTATGGCCTCCAGCCTGTTCCCTCCTTCTAGAGCTTTATTTCCGCAGCAGGAAATCAGAGAGCGAATAACAAACAGGTAATGCAATTGTACTTTGATTTTCACTTTACCCTTTCCTTAATTAATGAAAGGACTAACTTTCAGTTCAGCAAAACCAACAAAAAGAAATTCATATTATTAAGGATATATGAGTTAGGTATTTCCTACAATGCAATGCAGTCGTTCAACATGTTTGTTTAACAATAGGAGGTTTTTTCCTCACAATCCAGGCCCCTTCTAGTTGATCCTGCAGGAGAAGGCACAGGTGATTTTTTTTTTTTTTTTTTTAGTGGTCAAATCTTTGAATGGAGAGGACTGCACTACCCTAAATTTATCATTGGGGATGACCATTTAGCTGCAGGAATGTATGAGACAACATATCAGGAGAAGTCAGCTCTCGTATCACGCCAGAGTTGTGAACTGATGAATAAACTTAAGAGGAAAAAAAATACAGTCAAGTGAAGAAGTATTTCTAAGGAATAAAATCTATCACTAGACATGTAGGATTACATTTCAGAACAATCTAAGATAAAGACATAAACTATTACAATTGATTCTTATGGATGATGGGGTGAAAGGGGTCAGAAAATGTGTGCGGCTGTCACCTTCTTGTTTACTGAAGATCTTCTAACAACACTAGATCCCACCAAATGCAAACAGTAAAATATAAAAAGTAAACCTGGAACAGCTCCATTCAGGTCATCTTTGGGGTCCAAAACTGGGGTAAGTGACAACAAATCTAAAACCTTTGTAAATGCCCAGTATATAATTCCTCTAGAAAGGCACATGCTTTCTTCCAAACTCAGCTCTAAAACCAAGGCCTAAATAAAGTTAAACTGTTCCCCCTTTTCAAGGAAGTGGGGAGAAAAAAAAAAAAAAAATCAAATCAAACGCAGTCAGAAATCGTGTGCACAACTTTGTTGAAAGCAGACCACTGCTAAGTAAATCTTCAGAGCCACTTTGTAAACAGCCAGAAACATCCAGCCAGTTTTCTGTAAACAGCTAAGTCACGCACCAGCAGAAGACAGCACCCTTCTGTGGAAGGCTTTGGTTGATATTTAACAGGGTTACATTTCAAACCAGAGAATAGTCACAGCTATTATCATTGCAGTTTGATTGCACGAACCAGATAATTCCTCAAAAAATGAGCCACAGCCCTGCTTTGGTGACACTGTTAGGGAACTTGACAGAATAAATCAAAGAGAAAATCAGTAGATCTCCTAAAATACGACAGTGCAATTTATGCAAGCTCTATTCTAAATCTTCATGAATTAGCAGAAAAGTTTTAGTTCACCTTGAGATTACAGGTTTCTCCTCAGTGTGGCAGACATATATACAAGTATTTATTCCATCCTTTTTTGCTTCTTTCCACTTTATGCTTAACCCCTATTAACATATTTTTTGAAGGAATTAAACTGATCACGTGAGTTATTTCCTGACCTTCAGAGCTTGAAATATTTAAGACTCGTATTTATTCAAAGCAGTATTACATGCTTTATTCAAATAAATTTTCCTCTTAGTTTCAGTGATCTTTCTTAGCTTTCTTTATAAAGTGAATGCATAACCATCACTCCAACAGAAACAAAATTTAGTTTAACAGCTTAAGTCTTTTTATCCTGTTTCTTTTACAGCACCTTAAAATAAACTAAATTACTGTAAAACACTCAAAGCGTCACAACAATGAAGATCTGGCAAATTTACCACAACTCAGATCTAAGCTGTTCTTACAAATTGCTTTGTGAAAGTTTTAAAACTTCCAAGATCTTTTAGGTTGAAAGGTAATGTACAAATGAAAATTGTTAATAGAATGAGAATATTTGCATATTTGCTGTACATTGTATGTTTTCTCCAGAAATAAATTTTCTAGTGCCTGTTCTCCATCTCACTGATATAAATAAAAAGTGACATTGTACGACTTCTACACTAAGATCTTTTGAATGTTCATTTTAGTCTCTACAAATGTAAGAGCAATAGATATTATATAACCTGATTATTCATTTTGATTTTGCAGTAATGATGACTATTTTTTGATAGTGTGCATAGCCTAGCCCACTGCTGAATTTAAATAATTACCCAAATTATTCTATTTTTAAAGAATTCAAGGTGGTTCTGGTTTTCCAAATCCTGAGAACTGGTAAAGAAATAGGAAAACTTTTAAATATATATAAAAAATTACCTCAATCCTGCATTACTAACACAAGTTTCTAAGTAACTTCAATAAAGTACAGACCTTAAAGAAGGAAACTAAAACTTTCAAATACCTGTAATCTAGAGGATAAGCCTGACTAATGCATTTAGGGCACCTTGATATCTGTGATTAGCATACAAAATATGCTAGGAATTTTCTTATGGCATGGATTCTGAATGCAGTTTTCCAAGTCTAAATTCAACAGATTTCTCTAAAGATGCAGATTTATTCTCAGAGCGGTCTGCTTTTTTGGGGGGTTTTTGTTTGTTTGGTTTGTTTTTGTAATCTTACCACCAGCTTGTAAAAATTCTAACTTGAAAAGAGGTAATGTCACCACATAACTTGAAAAAAATCCCTGAATGAGTTAGGTAATTAAAAACTATTCTTGAATGGAAATAATATTGTTTGTGTATCTGGATTATTACTCAGGACAGGGTTGGCCCTCCTGGCTGCCAGGGCACAATGACTCAGGTTCAACTTGCCATCGACCAGGAGCCCCAGGTCCCTTTCCACAGTGCTGTTTCCAGCATCTCCTTCCCCAGTCTGTACTGAGGGTTGCTCTGTCCCACGTGCAGAATCTGGCACTTGTCTTTCTCATGCAGCTGGTGTTTGCTAGTCCTCTGATTTGTCCAGGTTATGTTAAGTTTTTGTTTAGGTTATGTCATGAGTTACAAAGAGTAATGTCCTAATGTTTTTCATTGCTTTAAAAGGCAACATTAGAAGAACACAACTAATGTAATCTTCTCCTTACCTGACATTTTCAAAACATTTCTGTGTCCAAAGTCACGAAAGTCATCTTTGTCTGCCTCTACCCTTTTCCCCAGGATTACATAAGATAAAAACAGAGGACGTGAAAAACAAACTGCATCTTATTTCTCTGGTTTTCCTTCCTTGCACCCTTAGCAGGTTTACCTTCTCATCTGCTAAGCAAATAAACAAAAACACACTTAGTAGTTTTTACTGAAGGTTGGCAATGAATATTATCACAATTCTCACAAAGAATTCCATAAATCTGGTCAAACTCCTCAAAACATTAGGTAATCCCAAACTGTATTAGCATCAATTTCTTTCCCAGAAAAATATTAATATCATGAGAGATAGTAAAGGGAGATGCACAGAAGAGAATGAAGTCTGAAGGACCCTACAGATTTAGCCTTTGTACTGAGTGATATCTGCTTATGACAGTTTGTGTGCAGCCTTTGCTTCAAAGACAAAATGTAAGACAAAAACCCTGGAGTGGCCTAACTCTCATCCTGTCTGGATTTCAAAGGAGCATAAGTGTGGATGTGCTTTACTTCTTCAGCCAAGAGAAAGAACTTTCACCTTTTGTCAACTGAGTGAAAACAAAATAGAGGACGTGAAATTAAAGCTCAAAAGGTTTTGGCAAAAATTTGCAGGAACAGTTATGGAACAAGGAAGGATGCAATATGAACTTTTCCAAAGTGCTTCCAGAGGTTTTTTAAATGTTGCTTCATTAAGCCATTAGAAGTGCACCAGTAAAAAGTACAATTGACAAGATACTGTTTCATCTTTAATGATATTTATTGTGTAATCATAAAATTATGAGATATGATGAGCTTTTGTCTATATAAACTGATAGCATCTTTCTCATCTCAAAATAGGTGTTCATTGTTTTTACTTCCTATGGGGAAATGGCATTTCCTTACCTTGGCATGCTGCATTTCATGATGTAACAATCCATCTCATTCCACTTATGACAAGTTACCTAATTTCCCTCATCTACTGAAATTAGCCTGAAGATATGATAAAAGAATGAAACTTTTATAGTTACTGGATGCTACTTGGTGAGCCACAGAGCTCACATAGCCTAAAGGGAGCAGAAACCTGGCAGGCAGACATAAGGAACCAGATTTTAGGCTGATGCAAAAAGAATGACGTTAGGTTTTTGTGGTACATTGAAAGTAAACATTCTGCTTTAGAAATACTGATGTAAAGATTTTAGTTTCGAGCAGAAGCAGCTTTGCATGTAGGAGAGAGCAGGCTGGGAAAAAGTCTTGCCTTGTATTGATTTATGAATAAAGAATTTAATATAGTTGAGGATTTTCCCACAGAAGAATCGTGGGTCTCACTGAGCTTATACCACAGCATTTTACCCACGAAGCATCACCCATACATGAGATTTTAGGTTAATTTTCTTGAACCTGTATGGACTTAATTGCCTTGAGACTTCTATTAGTCTTTCAAAATCAGTTGAAGTAAGCCAACTGATTCAAAATTTTTCAGAAAAAGAGGGAATGTTTGACTGGAATTTTTTTTTTTAATGTGGAGTTTAAAATAACAAGAGAAGATGCTGCATGATTACTTTCTCATTATAATGGGAAAAAATAATAAAATGGAATATCTTTCTCCATTTTTGGTTCAATTTTGAAAGTAGACAGCTATTTTGAGTTAACTGTGTATAATTTTGCATTTCAAACATGAAAAACATACTTTTCTCCAGAAATTAAAGAATTTACAAGCTGAAAGTGCCACTGCAGAGGTGAATTGAAATGCCCTTTAATAAATAAGGTTAATAGATAAAACACTCATTAAAACAAGTTTTCAGACAGAAAACTGAAAGGCAAAAGTAGGAGCGAAGGTTTTCCTAATATGGAGGTTGGCATTTTTTATGTTTAAACCAATTCAGAAAACTCAAAAATAATCAGTGCTGACAGCAACCAAAGTATTTTAAAAAGTGTTCTCCTAAATCTTCACAATCTTTAGATTTAATTAAGCTGAGTTACTTTCTGCAATATTTGCCTTCCCAGAACAAAGTCTGGCTGATGTGATAGCAAACATCTGATGAAATCTTTCCTCTTTAATGGATGTCAACATGTAACTATCATTTAATACAGGACACTTGACAAGAGAAGGGCTCTATTTAAATAACCTGAACAAACTCTGTTACAGTAAACTAATATATGACTTGTGCAGAACTAAAAATTATATATGTCTTTTGATTTGTTTCTAGGGTAGGGGTTCAAACTGTCTAAAATTGTTAATCTAAATGTTGAACTGGAATGTTCTCACATCTTCCCACATGATTCCTAATTCCCATCAAGGCTGGAGAGTATTTCCAGCTGTTACTGATATGTTAATAGGACCACTGTGAATGCGTATCATTTTTTAAAGCCATACATATAAAAAGAAGTATGGGTAATATTTCCAAGGTAATTTCATCCAGCCCTGAAGTGACTTTTTTTTGCTTTGAAAGTTGTACTCAATTTTCTTTCTTCTTACTAACAATTAAATTAGTCACATTAGGTATGACAATGGTATCCTACTAATATTTGCTTAAATACACACACTTGGAGTACAAAAGGGTGAGAAAGTGCTATGGAAGAGTTACTAAACATCATCTATAAACATACTTAGTGGGCATGAAGTCTCAGTCTCTCTCATCCTGCCACTTATAAATATTTTCTTTATCTTCTTTCCCTGGTTCATGCAACAATCTCCAAGAGGGGAAAAAATATCTTGCTGCCAAAATGCTGGAGATGGTTCTTCCAGATCACAATCTGAGCTGCCCATCAGTTTGTTGAGCTACAATTTGTGCAGTTTACAGGGGATAAACAAACACCTCACAGATTAAAAACTCACTTTTGTAAATCTCAAATCATAACAGTCTAATAAAGGAATTATTATTAGCCCAGCTCTGCTTATTACAAGGAGAAAAATAAAAGAGAATAATAAAAGAAAAAATGTTACTATAGAAAAATCTTCTGAAGTAGTAGTTAAAATTGAGACCTCACATTTGCTAATACCTATGCCTTATTTTTGGTATTATCACACCCTTTCTTTGGGAGAAGATGAAGGCTTACAGTGGAAGTTGATGGTTTTCTTGTCTTCTCAAGGACAAGCATGATGTTTGTTTTCTTCCTCCCCTCCAATGTCTGTATAGCACCATTTTGATGCACTTTCTAACATGCTCTACATGCTGCTCATGCCACTGGTTCACAATTCCACCGTACAACCAAATTCCCTACACATAGCATATTTAAACATATTGGATACTTCTCCCCTGTTCTCGTCTCAATGCCTGACGCTGGTTTTGACCAGTCCCAAGGCTGCATTTCTGTGGTGACCAGTGACTGACCACATGGAGTGGTTTATAGAAATGGGGCCTCTAGTATAATTTAAAAGGCTTTACTGTCATTCCCTGTCCCCTCTACCCTACATTTTATTCCAGGGTCAAACATAGTTCATTCTATAGAGAATAGCTTTATTATATTATTGCCTATTATTAGGCAATTTACGTAAAAATAAGCACCACACCACAAAATTGCACAAAGCTAAGCAAAAGATAGAACAAGCCAGTTGTGGTCATCTTGTCATTAGGTAACTGCTGTAGCAGCTAAACCAGCTAAGACAAACTTCCAGGAAGACTAAGACAAGGCCCAGGCAGAGCCTGACAAACCTGACCTATGCTTAACACAAAGACCAGTGACATTTTTCTAGTAATGGCAACTCCTGCATGTGGGGCCACAAGGCTACATCACTGTGACATGGATAGTAGTGAGAAGCTAAATCTGACATGTTCTCCTGCACTTCTGATAGACCTATTCCAGAACATATACAGTGGGATTCACTGCTGCTGGTGTTGATAAAGTGGTGGTGCCCATGCAGGCACAGATTAGAACATTATCCAGCAGAATTTTTTGAGCATGACATCCAGAATTCTCCCAAAAATCTTCAACAGGAGAAAAACCCATGTCTGAAACCTAAGTCCTAAATATAATAAGAATTAAAATATTTGGACTTTATTTCACCATACAAAAAATTGTAATATGAAACATGAAAGGATTCAGTGTTGCTCCCACCAAATGAAAGATCAGTTACAGCATCTGAAAAGTACACCACTGCAAACATTTAAAATTTCAAAATTATTAGAAATCTGTGAAAAGCTCACTGCAACAAGTTATACCTTTACAGGAAAGAAGGAATAAAGCACATTCAGCAGTTGCTGTTGGAATTACAGCACCACCTAGTGTGCTTTGGAAATGCTCCTAAGGGATGCCTTTTTAATTTTGATTTATGTTTGCCTTTAGAATTGAAATCAAGTCATTATCATTTTGTTTTTCATAATTATTGCAATTTGTTTTATAAAATTGCAGTGCAAGCTTCATTCAATTCATTGATTTTGACTCTATCAAAACATCACCAGAGGAAGTGTTACATAATATTACGCTAATTTCCACTCCAGATGCCAAGAAACTACTTATTTAATTTCCTGACAAAAGGATCTATGAGACCTACTTTTCCTCCAATCCTCTTTTTAAGGAAGTGAACATAGCTCTTCAGGCATGAAAGGAGGAGTGTGTCTGCAGAAGCTAAATGGCCCAGCAGGAGGAATGACTACTCTCATCAACACCCAAACTTGGGCTCTCCAGGTTTGCAGATTTCTCAAGAGGTGCAAGGACATGCTCTTCTTTCTAGTTATAGTGAGAGAGTATGGAATAAACCCTATACCAAGCAATGAGTCATTGGGGTTTTTTACTCCCCTGCAGGACAGATTATTTCTGGTTAACCCTGGGCAGAATTTGATAATCATACTTGATAATAATAAATTACCTTTCATAATACTTTTCTCTGATTGCTGTGCATATACATGGGAGAACAGTGAAAGGTCTGGATAGGGAAGGTAGGTTATTTATTTACATACTTATCAAGATGGAAAAACCGTGCTAGAATTCAAAAGGAAGAACAGACACAGTGATTGAGCAATCCTCTGAATTTTCACATATTTATGAAGTCACAGCCCACTTTTACCACCTGAATACTTTCAAATTTCAAATTAAACTGGTGGGAGGATCTTGCCTGCTTTTCATGAGAATGATCAGAAGGACTGGAAAACCTTGGTCTTTTCAAACATTCTGTAACATACTTGTTTATGTACTATTTAAATATATTTAAAACTTTAGAAGTTAAAAAAACCCACTGAAATCTAATATGCAAATGCAAGTTTGAAGTGGTCTGGATTAATCCATGCCATCGCTAAAAGGGAGCAGGCATAGGCCTGCACAAGACATTGCACTACTCTCCCATACAACTTCTGGCTGAACATAACTGACTGCTGCTCAAAAAAAGGCTGGAAGAAGGAAGAGTCAATCTGTAGAGCTTTGCTGTTACTGTAGGTTGTTCAAACTGAAAGCTGAAGACAAAGGCAGTCAGCTTCCTAGATCAGGGGGTTTGCCTTGAAGAAGGACAAGAGCACTCACAACTGGTAGGAACTACCTATCTCTGCAGTCATCTTGTGATAAGAGCACCTTTCCAGGAAACAACAAATCCCCATAACTGATAAGCTATGAGAGGGCCATAAAGGGACCAGTCTCCTTCCCCTCTTTACCAAATGCATATCTGTACTGAAAAGATTCAAATATTTAATGCACTAGTGACAGCCTGATTGTGCGACCTAACAAGAGAGATATTTCCCATGGGAAGCTCTGAGGTCTTGTTTTTGTTCACTGTGTCCCTCGTGCACACATTTTCAGTGCCTCTAGGAAAGTTGCTCCCAGGAATGGCTTATGAAGGAATCAGAAATGCAGCCTTCTCTGTCCAATGGAATTTACTTCATCGCAAAGCTGAATATCTTCAACTTTCTTAAGAATAAACATATGTCACTTATTAAATCTTAAATAAATAAAGACGAAAGACAGCCCAGATATATGTGGGGGAAATTGCAAACCTGACTGTAATTGAATTCATCATAATCAGCTTTACCTAAATTACTTATTTTTCATCACTGATCATAAATTTCTGGAGCAACAGTATCCCACCACAATGTTAGATGCTTTAATGCAAAATTTTTTATACATTTCCAAAATTTATGTTGGCAAGCTAAAATGATCCTGAATTTTATAACCTAGCAGGAACACAGAATGAGAATCATAACAGTACTTGTAATTCAAATTTAAGAAAGGATTCTAAGAAGTTCATAAAGAGTTGCTCTTGAGGTTTTTTATTGGACGAGAAGTCCAGCAGGTCAAAAAGATATAATAAAATATAAAAAGAAAATCTAATTAAATTTTATTCTTAGCAACAAAATAGAACCATGTATTATTTATGAAGAGTAGTGTATCACACTCACATCTGGCTTCAATTACACACAGGACATATGGGAGCTGACTGGAGATGTCTCCCAACTCTGTAGACAGTGACATGACAGCTTTACCTGAACTACCTCTGTGTCCCTTCACAGACACTGGAGAGCACTGAAAGAGTGTGTTTCATCTTACCCATTTTAGAATGAGATTAGTTGTGCCTATTTATTTTTTCTGCCCATAAATGAACCCAGATGACTAATTCTGATTATGATATTTGTATTATGGTTGTCAATGTTTGGTCAGTTATATCCCAAACTGATTGTCTTTTCTCATTGTAAAGTACCATTCTCACAGCAGAAATAGTAATTTTTATATCTTGTATATATGCATGACAACATCTGTAACTTGGCAGTGAAATATCTTAACCATAAATTTTACTTTACACGTTATTAATGTGACTTAGAAACATTAGCTTGAATGTGTAGAGGCAATTGTCAATAACAGAATTATTTTTACAGGCTTTTTTTCCCCTTTTTTCCTAGGTATGGATCTCTGGAATCTCTATACAGCATGCTGTGCTGGCAATCTCAGTGGCATGTTCCCATTCTTCTATCATGATTCATTTAAAGAATCACAGGACAAATTAAACAGCAGTATCTTGCTCTCATTGAAAGATAACAAAATTGCCTAGCTTTGTTTAAAAATATATGTATAAAAGTTAAGAGATCAATTGACTTCAAGAGTCTGTGAGTGCTGAGTGTTTGAGTCTCCAAATATTTTTAAAACAAATGTGTTCAAACATGAGGGAATATTGGAATATTCTCTCAAGGGGTGGGGGGAGGGGAAGGAGAAAAAAGGAAAAAGCACACCCCAACAGTACAAAGTCAACATATTTTGGGAAATGGAATGAAAGTCATCCTTACGTTTTAAATCTAACAAATACAAGGGTTCAGAACAGCAACATAGTTTCAAATGTAGTGGTGTTTAGGAAAAAAATAGCTTAGGAGGTAGAAATTACATTGAATATTTTAAGATGTAATTTTTCTTTTACCTACATTGCTATCCAAATTTTACTTCAATTAAGGATTTGGAGGAAAGTAATTGTCTGAAGTACTAAGTAGGTGAAGAAAGCCTCTTCTGCAGAAGCTGATAGGCAACAATTCATAAAACAGTAAGAAAATACCTTTCACTGAATACAGGAAGTAGGAGTTGTTGAGGCGTAAGAAGAATGGAACAGTCAGAAAAAAAAAGACAGATATACTCACCTGGAAATAGTTATTTAAATTAACATGTCTGGAGACTATGGAATTATATAAAAGGGTGGAACAAGACCATGTCTTAATCATTTACTAGCACTTATTTCTTTTTTTTCGAGTTACACTAATATTTGACTCATGGCCAGGCACCAAGTAAAGAAAAGCAATCAAAAGGAAATTAAAGACTGAAAACAGTTGTACAATCAAAATTTAATCTAGCAACAATTTTTATCATGCATAAGTGAGATGCATGCAGACAATACCCCCTGGAGAATATATTCATCAAAAAAGACAGAAGACAAAAACAAAGAAACAGACGCAAAGTGAGAGATAACATTTAGAATTATTTGTGATGATAAAATATCCTCTCAAGTTAAAAGCAAATTATATCCTCCAAGGAAACAGGCCTTCCTATTTATATGTCATCATATGGCATGAAATCAATTCTTTTTTCCATGAAGCCATGAGTACAAAGACCACTTGACAGTTCAGAAACTTGGCAATACTCAACAGTAGTGTAGTATAGTGGCATATTTTAAGAGCAGCTAAGGCCCCAGTTTTTTTCATTTATATTCATTAAAGATAAATTAACCATGAAATGTAATTTAAAAATCCCTTTCTGTGAGCCTTTTTCCACCAGAAGATGTGTCTAGTCTTTGAATATCAACTAAACTTTTTGAGGGGAAAAAATAAAGTTTAAAGAGAGGCCATCTTTCCTTGTGTACTATTAAAAATATTTGAATTTAAAAGTTAACTTCTCTTAAACTATTCTTCATTCCTCACAGATATGAGAGTCAGGAAAGTAACCTTCTCAAAACAGAAAGAGGATGGACTGAATTGTACTGAAGAACAATTATTATATTGCAGCAGCTTTCATTGTGAATATCAAAAAACGCTTTATTTTTCCAGTCCTAATTCAATTATTTTCCTGATAATTCCTATAATCATTAATGTATCTTTCTCAGTTCCAGAGCTGCTTAATGGAAAAGTTTAATAACACATTTTCCTGATGGTATAGATTTTTGCAGGAAAGTTGCATCAAGACAAACTCACTTAGTCTGTAAATTTACCATCCTCCAGTTTACCAGCACCCAACAACTCAGAAAATAGTTTTTCTTTGAAGGCAACATGAATAAAATAAAAACTCCAAACACTAGCACAGGTAGAAACTTGGAGCTCTTCCTGCTAATTTTCTCTTCCAGCAGAAAATGCCAGAGAAGCTGCCTGATGTAAATGCCTACTATATAAATGCCCTTACTTTGCATATATATGATTCAGCAAAGTCAGCAAAGTAAAACTGGGAGCAAAAAGTTAAATTCTAAAAAAAAATCACATCATATAATTATTTACTCATAATGAATTAACCATTGCTAAAAGAGGCCTTAAAATTACAGTACACTACTTGTTCACCTAACACCTTTTCCATCTTAGCACCAGATTTTTGCTGATGCCTTTAAAATTTCAGATTTTTCCAATTTAACATCATGACATTTTCTCCAGGTAGTACTTGCTCTCTCTCTATCCGACCTCTTAGTGATCTCGATCAAATTCTGAGAGCTTTAAGCTACCTGGTATAGGGTATTTAAAATGTCTGCTCCATGTCACCTTCCATCCCTTGCATACCTTTCTATTGAATCATTCGACTAAGTCTTCACTCTTACGACTAGTATATTCATCCAGGTCAGACTTACAAGAATGGCTCCACAAATAAGTAAGGGGAATCAGTACCATAGGAATGAACAGTCTGTGGGTAGTGTTTAAATTCCTTACAGATGTCTCTTTTTCTAGTGTATCCATATGTATGTCTTATGACTTCCTCTCTCAGAAGACAAAAAGCCAGCCTGGTTGCCTTAGAGACAGCTTAGGTACAGCATCAGCTAAAATGGAACATGCTGCAGGGAACTTACAGGAAAAATGCACTTAATAAAAGAGTTCATTGCCAATAGCCCACCCAGAATAAACATATGCTGGCAACTGAAGATGTAATTGTCTTTATAATATAACCTATTTTTAACCTGAAGCCCTCTTTTTTTAAATTGTTTAGCTGCATTGCTGAAAGATGGATCATCTGTGAAGTCACACTAAGTACCTGCTAAAACATGTTTTTACTTGTAGACAGTGTGGTCGCTATTGTGTAAAAGAAGATAAGTATTGATTTGTAAATAAAGCCTGAAACTGTATCACTGGGAGGTATATTTGACCTTCTGGACCTGTGAGTGTTGCTGTGTAATGTTTCCCTAGGGCATGTGACAGTTTCATAGAAAACAAGAAAATTAAAAAATTCAAAAGTACTATTGCAATAATGTATTACAAGAATAACATTCAAATCAAGCTTACTAAAAATGTAAGCAATCAAGAAGCAGCAAAATACCCAAACCAAGATATTAAAACAAGGCAGCAATACAATAATGAAGCAAAACTGAGTAAATTCTTATGAAACATTAACCTCATAAATATGAGGCACACAGCTTTCTTCCAAAGACCTTGAGTTAAATCCCTTAGAGGTGCTATTTACCAAATTATTTATTCTTTAGAAAAAATATATCAAGAAGTTCAGTCTTTTTCCAGTTGTTGATTACCCTCAAAAAGTTTTCAGGTAATTGACCTCCGGCATTTTTCTTTCAGCCACTTATCAATTAGAAGTCAAAAAACACCATAGGACTTGAAAAGAAAAAGAAAAAGAAAAAGAAAAGAAAAAGAAAAAGAAAAAGAAAAAGAACTTTAAAAAAAATGGAAATATGTATCTTGAGCAAGAAGAAAATCTGAAAATGAAAATGTCAAAATACTGTAAGGGAATTTGACCAGCGTGCAAAAAGAGTTTCAGAAGTGTTTTTCCTACATTTTCAAGCAGTATGAGTATGAACCAAAGTGCAATTCTAATCCCAAAAAAATCAGTAGATATTTTTCACAAAGTTCGATTTCTTGCTGAATACTACTATTATGCAAGCTCAGACTTGCATTCCTATGTGTATCTGATATTTCAGCTGTAACAAAAAAAAAGCTTTTTAAAATATATTCTGCAACTCGGAAGGAAGTAACATGATGAAAAAAACCCAAACCTGTCTTTGAAAAACTTCTGCTTAAAAGATTTTATAATTTATATATAGCTTTATGGTCCATAAAATCTCTTTTTTTCCATGACAACTTTTCTCACTTTTAAGCTTAGACTATACCCTTGCTTCTGGTCTGTGCCTAACCACCCAGCTTCTCCATGCCAGCCTTGCCTATTTATCTACTGAGCCATCACTTGCTTTATCTCTCTTCAAATGAGTTTCAGTGCCAGACTCCCAAACAAGCCAAAAAGAATCCCTCATTTCACATGGAGATATCAACAACATTGACATTCCAGGACAGAGTTGGGTAGAATGTCTTCCTTGCTGTAATGAGCATCTGTAATGGAAAGCATCACTTTGAACCAAGTAACCCTTTAGTGTCTTGATTCGTGTACTTTGCCGAAGTGTAAATATCTGGTTGTGGGTGTGCTGTTAAAAAGGTTAACAGAAGTTCACTTCTTTCTACTATTAAATGAAGAATTTAATAAGAGACCGTCCCAAGTGTTATTACCACTGATACTCATCAATTTAAGTAGGAGGCACATTACACCCTGCAAGATCAAGATCTTAGGGGAAATTTTCCAGTCAGCCATGAAGTATTTAGCATATCCCCATAACTCTACTCCTCCAGTGAACCCGTTGCAAACATCCAAGTGTAGGAAAGTCTCAACTTACCAACCTGGGCTTGCAATTGACAGAGGAACACCACACCCATTTCCTTTCTTATTTATTTATTTTTGAGGCACTAAACACCCCACCCTCTAATTCCCAGGGAAAGAATTTGACAATAGACTTTCAAACTCCACAAAAGTTTTGCAGATATATAGAGCTAGCAGTGTGCATTTATCATTACCTATAACTTCTCAATTTATTTACGGATAAAGTTGGTTAACACCCTAATGGGGATTGAGCAGCTCAATTCAAATATCACAATAGCCAGAGAGAGCTGCCAAGTTCCAGTACCATATTCCAGAGCCAAGATTATTCTAAAATTACTTTGTACTACAGTGCGAGCTAATTAGACAGATACACTAACTATATCCAATTTCAATGTAAAACCTGATACATTTTCTGAATCTGAAGCTTTTAAATTACTTGACTATTTGAATCAAGTAAATGGATACAAAAGCATAATTTTTTTTCCTATTGTCATTCAGATTCTTCTGTGTGGGTTCAATCTCCATAAGGGTCATTCAGTTGAAAGCTGAATTCAATGATCCTTCTGGGCCCCTTGCAACTCAGAATATTCTGTAACTTTTGTAATTAATAGCAGGTTTTGTCTATTAAATAATTCTTTCAATCATCTGTGTTAAAAAAATTTCTGAAACAACACATGATATTTCAGCATTGTAATGCTTCATAATTATTATGAAAGAATAAATAGAAAAGAAAAAATATTAGTTGAATAGAATAAGTGATGCTCAATTTAGTTTTCTTGCTCAGCCATGAGGATGTGTAGAAGAATATCAAGCAGTGGTTTTGTCAATTAGAATTACTTTTCTCATCCCTGATTAGATGTTTCATAAAAAAATAGGAGGACATAGATACTACTTTTTGTTAGGACTCAAGAAAGAAGGAGAAATGCTGACTAAAAATGTGCATCGACAAAAGCTTGCATTTGGAGGTTCTGCTTTGACACTGTTGATATGAAGATATGTGTGTACATGTGTTTAAGACACGTGAGGAAGAAAACCAGCCCTTCAGCCTCACCCTGACAGCCCCTCAAACCCTGAGAGACATCCATGCAAGGAGTCTTTTATCAGTACATCTGGAAGCGAGCAGGAAGTACCAACCCACTGGACCTCCACCTCTTACTTGTTTGACAGCTGTGGGTTAATGTATGAGCAAGCAGACAATGGGCAAACACGATGGGGTCATCCTTAATTCAGATAAATGAAATCTGATAAAACACAGGATTTTACAAGGCTGCTAATGAAGGCCCTCAGGAAGCAATGGAAGGAAGACACTCACTATACAGTGTTCTTTCTCTACTTTAAAATGTCTTGTGACAGGACTTGAAATTTTAGACCAAACAATTTGAAGGTGAACTCCCTTCAAGCACTGAGGACAAGAGAATATGACATCCCACTTCCTTCTGCTCTTGGAAGTAAAATCCACAGCTCAGTTCCTGAGGGTAGAGGTCTAGAGGGATACAAAGGAAATGAAAGGAGATCTCAGCCAATTTAGGTACTAAGCTTCAGTTTTCCTTAAAGTTATGCTTAATACAGTCAGTTAATCAGTGCAGTATTCTCTGGGAATGTCCTATTCAGAAACACAGCCATTAAAAAAACAATCAGAATCCTCCCCTTCCCCACGCCCCCACCACACAGAAAAACACCCAACCAAACAAAAAGAGAACAACAACAAAAAACATCCAAAACCAACCAACCAACCCCAAAACCAACCAAAATTCTTACTTTCTCACCATTTCAAGAGCCATAATGTGACCAGATTAGTTTATCTAACTTCAGTGGCAACTGACTTTAAGGAGCTGCTCCAATATTGCCCAGTGGGAAAAGGGCAACAAAAAATTGTCATTAAAAATAGAAGCCATTCAGTAAATCACCTATAAAAACCCAGGATGAAGGGCATTTATTTATCTGCATACATACTTATTAAGAATATTTGGCATATGAGTTAGACTTCTCTGTACTTCAAGAGAAGATCATAAACCAGTCAAGTGTAATCAATGGTTTCCAGTGATACATTGATGTTCTACAGCAACAGTATTTTGGTGTGGGGTATTTTTCTATGATAAGAATAGTGTATACAAGATAAATGAAATTAAAAAAACAAACAACAATGTAAAACAAGACTAAAAATTTTTTCTATCTAACAAATCACAGATACCAGCACAGCATGGAGTTTATATATATTTGACATGGGATAAATAATAACTGTAGAATACAGAAAATGTATGTAAAGAAATATTTAAACATATGTTAAATTACACATAATAATATATACTATACACACATTTTTATATGCATGTAATATATATATAAATATATATTACATTCAATGAATTTTTATTATTTTAATAGAACATTTGTTTTGCTTTTACATTTGTAATACCAAAGTAACTGGAGAAATCAAACGTTATCTACTACTGCAGTACATTGAAGGTGTTACAGTGAAAGACCCTAATGAAATAAAGGACACCAAGGTGAAACTGAACTGAAATTAGAATTTAGTTCTGTAGTTGACGTCTCTTTGTTGGCTACTATATATTCTATGAAAACCTACAAGATAAGGAAATACTAACAGAAAAATAGAAATTTATCAATTTTAACACCATAAAAATATATATGTGCCTAAGTACACAATACTATGTGTTGCACATATAAAGCATTGTATATAGAGCGTATATAATATAGCAATTTCAGAAAGGGTACAGAAAAAAAGATAGAAATCATGGATAAGGGTCCATTTATTAAAAAAAGCCTAACTTTTTCAGAGGAAAATTAAGGTAGGAAGACTATAATGCACCAATCTGAACTCACAACTTCTTTTCTTTTGAGCAAACAAGTGAAGTCTAAATCAACACTTAGTCAACCTAATATATAGGTATTTCTGTTCTATGCAATTTCCAGATTTTTTTTTCCTCCCAAAATCCATTGCCTTCCTTGTGATCTGTCATTTCATAATTGTTTTATTGATATGATTTTCTTTTACTTTTATTTATATATAATGAACTGTTCTTTGCTTACCTAGAAAAACAACAAATTACCTGCCATTTTGGAGCTGTATTTGATTAAATATTTTCTCTAGAAAAATTTTGAAGTCTGAGTTTTATTGTAACCTGACATATCCTTGCAAACAGGCATGCACTCTTTTAGAGTGTTTGGTTTTTCTGTACGTTCATATTTGATTATGTTCAAGTTTTAGCTTTCATCTATTAGTCTCTGTCTGATCAGACATTGTAAGACACAGCCTGTTTTGATTAAATGATTATTTAAAAAATAAAACTGATTTATACTGAAACTTTATAGAAACTTATTGCTTTCATATTTTATGTAATAAATTCAGCCTTTATAAATGTTAAGTCACAGCTGGTTTTAAAACAGAAACATCAAGTCAGGAAATATATATCTTATAAAAAACATTAGGGGTGGGGTTGTGTCTTTCTTTTAAACAAATGCATAACATTTCTGTGAAAATGAATAGTTTTTGCTCACAAAGATTATTAAAAAAAAAACCAAAACCAACCAATTTCTACAGAAATAAGACAGAGTGGAAAAAAAAGTCAAAGTTAAAAAATGTTTCATATGGTTAATATATGAAAACATCTGCAAGGATACATCTGAACATTCAAACATAATTTATCCTTCTGCCAACCCTATATGTTTGCTGCTTCTTCTACTAAAAAAGTGACTGAACAGGAAAATCTCTCTTTTGTAGAGAGCCACAAGACAAACCCACAGCAACTGATTTTCCCAACTGAGAAGTACCAGTGGTGTTCTCAAATAAAATGTGGTTTCTCTGCTAAAAATATAAGCTGTGAAATTATTTAGACCATTGCTGAAACCTTTCTAGAGCAGGCTGATGATCTTGGCTTGGTCATCTTGATTGATGTTGCAGATGGCAAATATTTGTCAGGTACCTATGAAGAACTTGAATAAAAACTTGAGATTTAAAATTGTCTTCATAATTTTGCTTAAAAAGCTGTATCTAAACAATGTTTTTACTTCACTGCTTTTGAAAAGTTCTTTCTGCATTCTGAGAATAGACTATATTAACAATTATCTCCATTCATCTTTTCAGGGCTACTCAGACATTTCCTTAGTTTAGATAAGTTAATTAGCTAACCAGCTCAGCTAATTTACCTTCTTATTTTGAAAGGCCACTAGAACAAGAAAATACATTGTACTATTACTGTTAATTCATTCTGCTATCAACAGAGTTATATTTTTCCCGTTTGGAAATTTCAACCCCACAGTTTTGGGGCTTCTGCATTCAGGAGCATTCATCTCTATCGCTGTGAGCAATTCTCTGCTCTGCTCTGGTCCATTCACAGCTGATGCTGCCCTCTCCAAATGCAGGTGCTAGCTGCAGCTGGGCAACAGAAGACTATACCAACACAATGCAGTACTATCACTCAGATATTACTAATCTCTGTATGAAGAATACCTAGAGCAACAAATTATTAAAGTATTCCTGCGGGCAGGCATTGCTCTCTGTTGGAACAAGTCTCTGCTTTGTGGCTGAGGCACTGCCAGCTACATGGTGTCCAGGAAACAGGACACAGATTCTGAGTGTCCCCACGCTAGCCTGGGGAGTGGTGAGATCTTAAACTCCATAGATACTTCTGAGCACTTTTGCCATTCTCTGCACTGCACTGCACAAATGAGAGGAAGCTCCAGTTAATTTCAGCCAGCTTTCTCATCCATGACCATGGAAACCTAGAAGGAATTCTAGACCCTCTATCCCATGAATTAGGGTTTAATGTCACAGGCAGCCATCAAGCATGCTGGAAGTCTATTTGATTTGAGGTCACAAAAAGAGTAGCATAGCTATAGTGCATGATCTGGAGCAGATAGCCAGGTACTTCCAGATTTCTCTATGCAGTTAGGGCTGGTTAGAACAAGAGTTGGAAAAAACAGAGGAAGTCTTTTTCATTTCATCATGGTTCAAGTTAAAAAGCTGAAGGAAACAGTCCATGTACATAAATTCAAATACTCCTCTTCAACCTAGCTAGGCCTTTACAATACAAACTATAGGATTTTAGACTACGTAAAGAGTTCCCACAACTTAGGTGGATGTTTGCACAAGGGAAAAGAAAATTGCGCACAAAATCTTGATTGGGGCTCATAATTATAGAGGAAAAATTTATGATGATTAGGATATCCTGCCTCCACCCTATCACGTAACTCTGCTTGCCTACATAAACAAATAAAGTGTTGTATGATTTACAATTCCTAATGCTAATTAGCCTTCTCTTCATGTTTCCTTCCAAACTGTAAAAACGTGTTTAAAGCTTTCTAAAATGTTCATTATTGCTGGATTCCTTAGAGATGCAAAGTGAAACAACTTTGCGTAAACTTTGGATGTAGGAAAATGTGTTAGGAAATGATGTAGGAAAAGATTTAAAAGCTATAGCAGCCAGAGAATTGTTGAATATTCAAATATTGTTTTAAGGGTATAGACCAATATTTTATGTAAACTGTGTCGCAATATCTACAAGTGACATTTCATCTAATCAAAATACAATGAAAAGCATTGTATAGATGTGTGTAAGAGAGGGAGTTATAAAAATGCAGTTCTTAAATAAACTCTATTTTAATATTTATTTATTTTATTCATGTTAATTTGTCAATACTTAATGTGCTTAAGACAATAGAAAAATCCTTAATTGGTCTGATTGAAGATCAGATTTCCATACTGTCTGGGTTTTGAGGAATCCACCTAGAGAAGAAAACCAATTAACGTAAGATGAAACTTTAGGCATGAGTGTTGATTAAACAAGTTTCCTTTCAGTAGAGTAATTTGTGTTTCTGGCTCTGTTACCAACTGCCTCAAAAGACAGAAGGTTCACAATGATTTTAAGAAGCAGGCTGAAGAGCCAGGTTCTTTGCAACATGATGTTATGCTTCAAAAGTTTCTCAAAATTGTTTCCTTGATAACTAGTGACAACATGGACATGAGATATGTGTCCACCAAAATATCACCCCATCTTTTTACTAATGGTGAGCTCATAGCAATGTCTTTGTAAAACAGTGCTTAGTTGCTCCTCAGGATTAATAAAGTTACCACCTATTCCTGCGTAATAGAGAAAGAAATTCTTCAGAAAACTCACAGAATTTTCAGTTTAATAAACAGATTCTTGTCTCGTACAAAGAATTAGTTTTTTGAAAAGGTTAAGGTCTGAAGCAAATCAAATCAATTGAAACAATTTAACGCTGGCTAAAGATTTTGCTGTTCCCTTCACAATTATTTACTACACAGTTTCAGTGGGTAGAGAAGATTTATCAGACTCAACTCTCCCCACCCAAACAGACTATACAGTATCATGGTTTCCAAGCTACTGTTTGGATGTAAAAGAAAGGAAGGTAATTTTCAGCACCTACTCAAGCACAAGATATTGACACATTTCAGTACTAGGTAGATGAACATCACTGATAGTCATCATGAGTATCCTGATATCCTGGCAAAAACAACATCTTTTAAACAGCCCTTCTTAGCCTGAATAACAGCTTATTTCAGATGGAAGTGATGGTAGTTCTCAGATACAGAAGATATAAATCTTTGTCTTTACAAGCTCAAGGTCAATTTCAGGCCATCAAAGACAGCCCAGCCGTAATTGCTACAATAATTTTGCATTAAATAATTCATAAATTCCTGAAAGAATCTCCTGTGAACACAAACACTTTTAATCCAGTAACATACTAGCTTAAATTTTATAGTTAGAGGCAGTTTAACATGTTATTCTGGGCCTGCTAAATTTAGATCCAATTTCTGAAGTTAAAATTTCAAATTAAAGCTTCATATTTATCACCTAATAGAAACTGCACTTCAAATATTCTAGACCTTTTCCTCATTTGAAGAAAAAACTGTCCTAGAAATCCACACAGCTTCAACAGTGCAAATGATAGAAGATTAATCTTTTTGTGTTTCAAAAAACATCTGCCATTACTATATTTTGGAACAGGATAGCAGAGTCTTTCTGGGTAGGATATACAAACAATCTTCTTCTATTTTGCACACAGTGTCTCTAACATCATTGTATACTCTTGTGAAGTTTTTAAAGAGCAATATAGCATCACGTCAATTATTTTTTTACTACTACACTAATAAGGTTTTTGGTCTGTTATCTAACTGAGAAAAAGCTGAATAGCTGAATACCAAAACATACCTACTACTTCATAACCTGCAAAGATTGCTGATTGCAATCATCTTGTGCAGAAACCAAAACTAATTACTGGATTGAATATTTAAGGAAACAACTACTGTGGTGTGGTTAACTAGAAATAACTTAGCTTTTTCTGTGTTTTGATTTTTATGGTTATCCAAGTCATCATTTAATCAGGACACTGCCAAAGCATTTAATAGTGCAGGGACATCCTAATCAAACAGTGAATAAAACATAAGAAGAGATTAAAATTAATCAGTAAAATGGAAGTTTCTGTCCAATAGAGGAATGTAGACGTTTCAGGTCTGGTGATTTGATTATTGTTACTGTCTTTCTGGCCTTTTGTCAAAAATTTATTATCTCAGTATCAGATTAAATAAATCTGAAGGGGAATAGACATCCTCTTCAACTTCGTTTGTTTTGGCATAGCATTCAATAAAATACTTTAATTTATGTATCATGTGATTTGATAAAACAAGTTACTGCACAAAACATGCCATCGTTCTCACTCATTAAATCCAGGCAACAATTTTTGCTTTTCATAAACCCATAGATTATTTTCTTCCCCTGTGAATTTGCTTCCTAATCATTTATTTATTTATGAAAATACAATTGCTATAGAAATCATGGTTTCTGAAAACCTCTAATTTAGCAAATATTAGGCATTTTATTGAAAAAAAAAAAAACAGGAAGAGGATTTTAGCTCAGACGGTTTTTAGAGGTTATAAATAAAGATAGTTACAGAAAAAGTGCATTTTATAGGGCCATAATACAGTTAGCTAATAATTTAAAAAAATATGTGTTTCAAACAACAGTACAAATGTTCAAAACCCTTCAATGTAGGTGTAACCTAGGAGATCTAATAAAAGAAAACATTTTAGGATCAAGGGCTGAATACAACTCTGACAAGTAGATAACAATCTACAAAAGCAAGTGTCAGTGACAGGGTTTTCTGAAGCTTTACTAACAACTGCAAAATGAAGTTATGGAAAGTCTTACTACAAAGAACACAATAAATACCTTCCTGTCTACCTGTCTGTTCATGCAAAAGGAGAATCCAGGGCAAAAAAAAAATGCTTTGTTTCTACTATTTTATCCAAACAATGAATTTTGACCACTTTTCCCCTTTGGAAAACATATTCTTAACTAAGAAAGTTAGGACCATTAAAGGATCTCATCCTCTAGAACAGTAGTCTGATAGATAGCATGTTTCCCAGTGTCCTGATTTCAGAAAAATCCTCACTGCTTAAATCCAGAGACAATATTCTGTCTGCAGCCCTGCAGGTCTTAGCAAGCATTACTATCATGGCTAGCTGTAAAATGTAATGCTGTAAAAGCAAACCACTTTTCTGCTCCTAACACTACTGATACCAATAAGCTTCTGTTTGAAAAAAAAAATCTTCTTCTAGACTCTCTTCATTCATTAATATTTTTAAAATGTTTCACTTGGGTTGACCAATGAAGAGCAACAGCCAGTCTTGTAGGTTTTATGGAGAAGCACCATTTTAGACTGTGTTCTTCTCATGAGCAGCAAGAAAGATGAGAGTGAAAACACTGCAAATCAAGAACTAAAATTCATGGAAACAAGCTGGAATAAGCAACATTGTTCAGCCAACATAAAATTCCTCAAATACATCAGAGGAGAGAGATGCCTTTGAGATTTTTTATAGAATTTGGATGGTCCTAGGGTGGACGAAAAAATTGTAATATCAATCTCAGAAGATTATAAATAAGAGATAAGTCAAGGATTTCAGTTTCAAAAAGGTGGTTTCTAGAAGTATGAACAGCAAAACACTATAACTGTCTAAGGATGCTGGAGTTCTGTGCCCAGATGGATCTTAACTATTCATTAGGGCAGACATGATACTTTGGGGTAAGAGAACACACTGAACTGTTGATATGCTTTGAAGGCCTAATTTCTGTGTCTTTTTATGACTTCTGTTATAGAAAAAATTCCTTTAAAAATTAAAAATATAGGCTGCTTCTGACTCAGTTGCAAGAAGCAGAAAAACAAGTTTTACTGGTCACCAAAGCAGTTAATCTACTTTACTACTGTAAAATTTATTTGGGTTCAGCCCTGGAAGTTAACTTCCCAGATTCTTTTTCTAGTTATCTCTAGTTATTTCTCTAGTTATTTCTCTAGTTATTTCTCTAGTTATTTCTCTAGTTATTTCTCTAGTTATTTCTCTAGTTATTTCTCTAGTTATTTCTCTAGTTATTTCTCTAGTTATTTCTCTAGTTATTTCTCTAGTTATTTCTCTAGTTTTTATTTTTCTAGTTATTAATCATGTGTCCATTTGAGCCCTTTCTAACACAAACTCCATAGGACAATATAATTTGCTGAGAGGGCCTCTAAGTCTGGCAATATTTACATATATCTTCTTTTAACTTCTGGAGAATATAGTAAAGAAAAAGAAAAGTATCAAAGCATCTCTCTCTGTAGACTCCTGCTGCTAATAGATGAGCTCCCTTTCTCTCAATGATCAGACAAGTTTCAAGACATTGCTTTTTATATAATTTAATTTACTTTAATGTCTTCTATGAAACAATATTTTTCTGACAACTGACCAAAAAACCCTCCAACCAAATGTTTTATTTTACTTCTATTAATTACTGACTGAAAACTTAAACAGCTTTAAACCAATACAGCAACCCCCTATTATTTAAATTTTTCAACATAGATCCTTTTGCGGACGAATGTTAAATTTAACAGTGTGCATCAAGAAGATGCAATTGCAAGAAGAATAAAAACATTATATGGGTGTTAAATTACTTCCAAGTCTAATACTGAAAAGCAAGAAAATTCAAAGTAAAATTTACACTGAAAAGAAATTTAAGTACATAAAGGAAAAAAATACACAATAGAGCACTGAAATAACTTCTAGATCATGTTCACACAAGTGTTCTATACTGCACTTACATTACAGTGTTCTTTTACTTCAGTTTCTACTGTCTAAAGATATTTTCATCTTTTTGTTTTACTTTCTTCTAGTGAAAGCTCATACTTATCCCTATATCTTACAGAATATATTATAAACCAATTTGACAATATAAAAAAGAAACTGAATACATTTGAATTGTATAGAAAACTAAATTCAATAAAAAGGGATAATATTTATCTCTATAAACCCTTCATATTCCAATAATAGCATCAGACACATACACAGGCTAAATTACTTGTTATTGGCAGAACACAGTAAAGCTCAAAAACAACTAAGAATTGAGTTAACATTAATCTATCTAAAAATATTATATATTGTAAAACTCTATGCAAGTATTTCCACAAGTTTATATGGGATCAGAAATTCGGATTAAAACAATTATTACATGTGATCTACAAGAGCAAGCTTCTGTATTGTCACCTGTTTGCCATATCATCCAATGATTTTTCAAAATGAATTATTAATATGGAGTACATATACATTCATATAAAGAAGTGTTATGTCTTTAAATTTTCCTCAAACTACCAATGCCAATTAGCTGTGGTTTTGGATGTGCTGAGTGGACACTCATTGTTTCATTCAAGACTTATTAAAATCAGTGGCAAACTGTTCTTGGATTACCAATATATACAATAGGACTAGTTCCAATATCCTCTTTCAAAATTTAAAATTAAGGCTTTAATTTTCTATCACTATCCTCAATCTTTACAACACCACAGAGGACTTTCAAAGTATCTCTTACAAGATGAAACATAGAACATCTGTTGAAAACACTTGATGGACAAGAAAGAAAAGTATTTTTTCAAGTTTTTTTATTTTTAATATTAAAAGATTACCTAAAAAAAACCCCTTGAGATATTTTCATAGGACGAAACTATACATTTTTTCCACGTTTAATACATGTTTTTTCCATTAAATCAGTGTTTGGTATTGTAATTTGTCTTTAAAGAGTGCTTACAGAGATAACATTAAAAGTTGCCATGTAACAAATGAGATTTCCTCTTATTGTGAAAAAGAAAACACTCCCTCTTAGTCACAGTTAATGGAGAAGAGGGGGGAGCACAGTTAAAAGCCTGTTTCTTTATTTAGTTATGGTTGCCAAACTGGACCACATTCACGTTCATCAAGTATTTCAAGCAAGTTCCTTTCTTAAGTTGTTTCAAGTGTTTCATTTTTTGAGTGTTGTTTAATTACAAGAGAGGCAGATTAATGCTGAAAATTAATTGCAGCATTGAATTGAAAGCTCTAACGTAACATCAATTTGTTAAAAAATTAAAATTATCTGAAAATATCAAATTATACTAATTTAGAAATAAACTTTTAAGGATATACATTCTCCTAAAAATTCACCCAGAAAATATACCATTTTAGTAATTTGCTCTACATTTAGATATTCCAAAGAGAAACCCCCACCAGAGTCAATGTTATGACCATCAGCACCAGAATGTTTCCCTGGTTGAAGGTAATTTACAACATAATATTGATTCAAATTACAAAAGAGCGTTTCAAATTTTCTGTTCTTTTTATCATATTAATCAAAATTTTCATCAGGATAAAAAACGGAACCTAAAGCTCACAGGACAGTAGCAAGACTAAACTTAGCTGTAACAAGCCACTTGAAAATTTGACAGAATTATATTAAAAAGATCTGGGAAAAATTAAATATTACCACTGTCTTTATGCAGTTGCTGAAACTCATACTTTCAAGTTCACTTCTAATTCAAATAATATTGCTGTTTCTGTTCTGAGTATTCTCATTGCCAAATACTAACACCAGGGATTGTTAAGAAAAAATAGAGTGCCCACTACAAATCTCCTCATATATCACCTCCTATTATTTCCTCATTTATCTAAACATTAAACTACCTGCAGCTGCTTTCAGAGGTAAGCAATCTGTATCCGCTAATGCTAAGATGGCTCACACATAGGCAAAACTATTTCCTCTCAGCTTGTCTGCAATTGCTCTGCTCTTAAACTGAAATTTGCAAACTCATGTTTGATTCTGAAACTTTGTGCCAAGACATTGGCAGAAAAGGAGTGGTAATTTTTATCAGTTGAAGTTGTAAAGGCAGCAGGTTCTCTAAGCTCATATAGCTCTCATAGCTGTGATGTTTCACAACTTCACCATATACATTTCTAGAACAGTCTACCAACATTTGCAGAAGGGAAATCAACTGTCATTAAACCAACTGTCTTTGTATTCCTTGAGCCAAATTTTTTTTTTGCTTCCATTTGTAAATTGCTTATGCTTTCTATTTTGGCCAGTAAGAGGCTGCAAGACAGTACCATACATAAATATATAATGTGCTATCAAAAGTTGCAAAAATCACTTGTCTGATGACCTAGCAGAGGGGGAAAAAAAGAAAAACAAGGGATCATAAACCACTTCTATTTGACTCAGATAAGAACATGCTTTCAAAGCTTTGTTGTCCCCAGCTCCTGCCAGGACTTCACTTTGAAGGGTCAGCTTTGACTTCTGGAGGACCATTAAGGAAAAGCCAAGCCTTGGGTAAAGGCAAGAGAACTACAAACTTTGGTCATTCAAGATCAAAAGCTGACACAGAAATCTTGATGAAAACAAGCTACATCCTTCATACTGGTCTGAAAAATACCTTCCTCCACAAGTACCTGCATATAATATCATCATATTAAGAGTATTATTTTTAATGTTGCTGGAGAAAAAAAATTCATGAAATCAACACATTATATATCTAGCTATTTCATATGATCCACAGAAAATTTAAATTACACTGTACACAGCAGTGTGTATATTTTTATGCCTGAGTTGCAGTCGTTTATTATTTCTAACAACCAGAAACAGCCCCTTCAAAGCTTTCATCAACTGGACAGCCTGCTGTTTTCTTTGGAATCAGATTCAAAAGACATCCCTTGGCACATAACCCATGACAAGCTCTGGCTAATCCGTCAACAAGGCAACACAAGTGAAAATGAAGCCCTACTGTCCGAGCCACTGCACTATGACACCTGCAGGTTAGACCCCTGTTACACTATCTGTGCATCCAATTAAACATAATGAGAGGCTGCATCTGACTTAAGAAAATATGTGGGGCAGGCAAAAAGCATGTTTCTAAACCTTGGGAAGTATCAATTTTCCTTTAAATATGAGCACAATACTGTATGGGTACAGAATAACAGGGTTTTATAGAGTTAAGTTTTTTTAATTACTTAGATCAAACCCTACTTTACTGGGTCTGTCTAGTAGAAAAAAATACAAAAGAGGATGCATAGTATTAAATCACATATAAGTGCCAGGGAGCCTTGTTCTGAAACTTGTGAGAGTGATTTGTGTTATGTTACATATGCTTCATGGTATGGATTTTTACATATTTCTAACCTTTTGTTATGAGAAGTTCTAGGGAAAAAAACCTTACAAACACTGTGATTGAGAAAATCCAGCATTTTTTTTCTTATCAGGTGAGCTGGGTTTGGCTGCTGAAACTAAGACTTTTTTTTTCAAGGTTGCATAAATTCATCAATTGAGCTTTTTGTTCCATCTGCTAAACTTTAAAAATTCCTCTGTGTTTTAGAACAGACCTGCCAATTTGGCAAATTTAAAGACTATTGTAAAATTTTCCTTATTCCTTGAGCTAAACCATAGCAACATACATATTTCCTGCTTTTAATTATAAAAATCTTCCCTGTTCACAGTTTCTGAGTAAATCTCTATCTACAAATAATTTGGATTTTCCCATCTCCGTTCTTCAATTTTGTTAAATATATTTTCTTTGCAATGTTTTTATCAGAATTTATGCCTTTCTAGTGCTGAGAGTTAAACAAGTTATTTCAGTGGCAAGGTATCTAGCTAAGTTGTCAGATGTGACAAGTTCTCACCCATTCACTTCTGTCCTGCTGCTTCTTCAGCTTTACCACCATAGCTAATGCAATTTGGTCTCTGACACATAACCATTAAACAATCTGGATAAAGGGAACTACCAAAAACCAGGCATGGTAGAACACAGCCATCAGCAAGGAGAGTGGGGGAGAAAGAGATTGGATGCAACCTGCACAAACTAATCCTCTGGTGGAAAATTGAATTAAATTTCAGAATTACAAAACTGCTTCTATATGAGACAATATCTAATAAGCACTAAAACTGCAAACTTTACTTGTACAATCACAATAACCAAAGCAATGTGTGGGAAAATTTTCTTCTGGTGGAAGGTATAAGCATTTGCACTCAAATATTTTTCTTTCATATTTTTTTGCATTGAATAAGAAAAATCTTAAATGTAATTAAAGGCAAACATTGATAACATTTTTCTTAAAGAAGTGACCAAAATAATGACAGAAATAAAACGTAATAAATCACAGTCTCAGGCAAGAGCTGGCATGGCTCAGATTATAAAAATTACCAGCATCAGAAGGAGACAGGAGAGAGGCAAGATAAAAAAAGCAGCATATTGGTATCATTATTAAACCAGAGAAATTCAGGTACTTTGTGTCCTCATGCTTAATATAATCTAAGTTTTGCCACGCTACAGAACCCACCTTCTGTTATATAAGGTTTTGAGTCACAGCTGTAGGTCATACCAGAGAAGAAAAAAAATTATACAACTTTTAACAGATATCTTGTAGTTATTTCAACATTAGGAGAAAAGTAGATATTTTAAAACAAAAAGAAGAAAACTAACTGGAAACTTCCTTCTCCTAGTCACTGGAAAGGAAAGTTATTTTACTTTAGCTCATTTTTTATGTAGTGCAGGTGTCTGATCCCAGCTGAACAGTGTGCCTGCAGACAAGCTTGCACAATGAATAACCTGAAGTGTAACACTTACATGCACCACCTGTGATGCTTAGTCTGATGCACATTTGTCACAGGTGAAATTATTCCATTGATTAAATCAATGTTCTTTTGCAAACAATAAAACTTTGATAGAGAATAAGTACACCACCTCTGCCTCTTTTTTTTTTTTTTTAATGTGACATTACAATCTTAACATTTTTTTGCCTTTAATTTTAACAAGTTTTTCTGAGAACCCCAAGCCCCACTAGTTAGTTTCACGTTTCTGGAATATCAGCCTTTATCTCTTTGGTTTTAATGCCTCTTGTTCTCACAGATCTATTTACCATTTAATTTGCCCAGCAGTCTTTAATGAACTTATTTTGTAATCTTAAATGCCCATTCAGGACTTGATAAAACTCTTCCAGCAGTAGTAGCAGCAGCAGTTACATTTGCAACAACTACCAGTATCAGCAGCTAATACTCTTCACTTGCCACTCTTCAAAACATTTAATGATACTCATACTGCAGTTAAGAAAGTTCTGCTATAACCTGAATTCTTTGGAGGTCCCTTCAAAATTACTGATTTTGCTTACCTCTACAATGGCCCATTTTTCTTACTAAGTTACATTTTTCTCTGAACCCTGCAGCAGAGAGATCAGGAACCACGAATAAATTTAGAGTAGTGTTTCAAACACCTCCCATTCAAGATTACTTTGTTCCAAAGTTTGAGAGTGTTTGAACTGACTTCATATAATATGAAAGTAAAGGCACTATGACTGTTTTGGTGCCCATGTTTGTTTTACACTAAATCCAAACCAACTGACAGAATTAATCTTGGCTTATGTGTATGTATATTCATTAAATAAGAAATAAAGTATACCCAATGTATATTTCAGTTGGCAAACAACAGTTTTCACCTAAACATAGTGAAGTTTATGAGGAGATCCCCAGTTTGTTCAAAAGCTTTCAATGTTTTTGCAGCTGACACTACTTCTGTCTACCCACATAAAGAAATTTCCCATATCAAGGGATTTCAGATTTGGCACAAGAAAAGAGGGCTTACATTAATTTCTATACCTGGGGTCTTTCTCCCTCTGTATAAAGATAATTAATCTATAAATTTTAAGCTACAATGTAACATCAAAATTCTAGCATCCTTACAAAAACAGAATGCAGAAGCTTTTAATTGCCATACACTGTGGTGGGTTGACCCCAACCAGCAGCTGAACTCCCATCCAGTTGTTTGATTACTCACTCCAGTGGGATGGAGGAGAGAGTTGGAAGAACAAAAATGAGAAAAACTCATGGGTGTAGATAAAGACAGTTTAAAAAGTAGGAAAACCAAAACCTAATTAAAAAGAACCCCAAGTGATGCAAGGGCAATCACTCACCACCTCCCACAAGCAGACTGATGCCCAGCCAGTCCTACAGCAGGGGGACCTTAGGAGAGCTATCTGCTGCCAGTTCTACTGCTGAGGATGCTGTCACATGGCATGGAATAGCTTTTGGGCCAGTTCAAGTCAGCTGTCCCAGGGCTGACCCCTCCCAGCTTCTTGCCCACCCTCAACCTACTCCCTGCTGGACAAAGTGAGAAGCAGAGAAGGGCTTCTCGCTTTCCATGTGAATAAGAGATAGCAAAAATATCAGTGATATTAGCACAGTTTTGGTCACAAATCTAGAAGAGAGCACCATATGGGCTGCATGAAGAAAATTTATTCCTTCCCATGAGACCTCACACAAATACTAAGAATGAAAAAAGGTGTGTTTAACTACAACAAGAAATAAAAAAGCATGAGTTAAGAAAATAGACTTGACAGTATGTTTGTCTGAATATTCATAGAATCAATCACAGAATATTGGGCTAGAGGGGGACCTCCAACATTGTTTGAAATTTAGTTACAAATAGTTAAAAAATTATTTCACTATTGATATACTAGAAGAATGACGTTGTTTGAGAAAAACAGCTCTTCTAAAGGTAACACACTTAAGTAGGCTCATCTCAGGCCTTTTCTGAAGGCTGGTCTGGGAGCTATCATTTGGATCTTGTTAATAGGAAAATTAGTTAAAATGGCAGTTAAGAGCTGTGATGCAAATGAATCAAGTCCTAACATAAAGCTACTCCAGTGGAATGTTTAATCTAAATCAGCCACAGGATTAGCTTACTTTGTTTCAAATGACATTTGTATACTTCATCAAAGGAAGTGCTTATAATGTGCAATCATTTTTATTCTAAAATTTAAAGCCTATAAAAAGTAAATGACTGGCAGCAGGAAAAGAGGACACAATAAAAACCTCCTGTCCCACCAGTGACCTCTAGCATGAGTTACAGCTACTACCTTCTGCAGATGTCAGAGAGAGTTTATTCTTCATGTTCTTTCATCCCAAAGCAGTGCCCAAATACATATGCAGAATGAAGGGGGAAAACATGAGTGGCTGTACGAAAGGCTGTGAAATCTGAAAGTCAGCTGGAACCAGCCATAATGCCATTCTGTTAAGATCTAACCCATTCTTCAACTTATAAGATGTTTGTGGAAAGAACCTTGTCTTTGTCAAAGCAAGAAAAGCACAGCTGTATCACAGTCAAAATTGTGTTTCCTTGAAAAAAAAAAAAGCCATTTGTCATTATAACTCAGACTAAAAAAAAAAGAAACTTGAAAGTAAACTGGTTTTGGCTACTAGTGCCCTTAACATTACAAGCAACCACTTTTGATCAACAGTGTGTCAGGTTTCTGCCTGTTTCTTAAATATAACAGAGAACATGTGCAAGCACAGCTGGCTCCTGACAGAAAACGGAGCAGGTTCTACATCAAACTGAGAAGGCAGGCAGCATCAGGATGGACACAGCAATCTAGCCAAGCTAACGAAATGGACTGATGTACATGCAGCCACTGAACAGATCAGTGCTTTCACCTCAACCAGAAACCACAACCACTACAATATGCTTTCTTTTTCCTTAGAGTTGAAAATCCTTACAGAGTAAATAACTTTGTATCAGCCTTGGTAACTCTAAGTTCTGAATACAGAACTGAGTAATCACTAGATGGTGATGCTCTCCTTTTATCTAGAGCTGCTCTTTTCTTTCACAAGAAGGTTTTGCATTAGATGAATTTGATGCATCAAAACTTATCAAATAAAGCTGGAAATTTGTTTACCAACAAGGATAACTACTGAAATACACAGTAGAACAAATTTACAATATTTCCCATCAGGCTTCTAAAAATACGGAGCCGTAACAATTAAAACACCAAGACATAAATGCAAACAGGCCTCTTTGGTCAGCACAGAAGTTTTAACTGTCCTTAAGCTACTGAAAGAAACTCCAGGGCCTCCCCCATAACTCAGAGATACCAAAAATATTAAGTTATATAACCCTTTCTACCAAACAGCTCCAGTTTGCCTCCTAGCACAGGGTGCAACCCACAGGAAATGGGAGTGAGGCTCAGACAAGGTCAATAGCAAGACCCCAGTGAGCTGAAACAAAACCAGAAGTCCATGATTTCATCCTTTTTTGTTTCAGAAATCAGGCATGAGAATGTCATTCATTGCTTTCCTGCAGGTCTTTCCCCACAATTATCAAGAAGCAAATAAAGAAAAGGATTTTACTTTATTCAATCACAAGCTGTAAATTTTGTAAGCACCCATTTAAGGGATCAGGCTGTACCATTTCTCTTTAGCACTAGAAACAACAGCTTGCTTAAAACATACAGATAGGCACTTTTTTTTTTCATTTGAGCAGGAATAGATATGACAAAATTACATCCAAATAGAAATAGTATTAGAGACAGAGATGGGTATACTATATAACCAAGGTATTTTGTTTTCAAGGTAGACTTGGACAGAAAAATCTAAATCTCAATAGTTCTTATGGCATGCTTTTATGGAGCACTCTAAATAAATATATCAAGTAATTAAATTATACTGTAGCAACAGAATGTGTATTTCATTCATCTGCAGCTGGAGGTGGCTAAACTTCCTCTCCCTCTCTATTCCCTCCTTACTTGAAAGGAAAGACCTCAGCCTCACTGGTTTTCTTCTGTGGTTCTCTCTCACCTTGATTTACTCAACTGTGACTCAACCTCTTACCAGAAACAGCTCAGTCATTCCTACAGAAGGACTGATAGTTTTGCATTTCTCTGTGTAGGTGATCAGTTATGTCACTTCATATCATCATCTTAGTCCTAATCCAGTTTGTACTGCATTTTTTTCCTTTTTACAGAGAAAGATCAACCAATTGCTAGAAAAATAAAGGGAAGAAAGCATGCCTACATTACCTGTATAAATATCATCATGAAAGCATTTTAGCATACCATTATTGCAACATAACTGATATACTAAGCTTTTATTTCATGCTTGTCAAGACCTAGTAGTGTAGGTCCTTGTCTTAATCATCTTCCACAATTGCTTGCAAGCTACCTTACCTTCCCACATTCAGAAGATAGAGGCACCTAATGCCATCTCATTCAAACTCTTAATTACACAAATGCAACTTTCTAGGGATTATCAGGGTCAATGTGGAGCAGGAGTCACACAAATCTTAGCAGAGCTCTCTGAACTAGATCAGGTATGTGAATGGTTTCTCAACAGGCACACACAGAAAGAGGTTATTATCAGACAGGAATAACATCTATGAAGCACACAATAGCTGATGATTTTCACATAATAACAGTTCTTCTACTGCCAGCATGTCTTGGCTGGCATCTATGGGAACAAGAAAATGTTCTTTAACACCAGGATATTCCAATGTAAGATGGTAATACAAAACACGGTTGCTCTGAACACATCTGGGGCCAGAAAGTGAAAAGTCTTTCAAAGGCTTGCTATGAAAAAACAAAACTGTAGGATTATTTTAAAAATAGGGAAATAAACCGCTCTGGTTTTCTATTGAAATGATGTTTCAATTTTGTTTAGATTTTCACTTTTGTTTTTTATGGCACTGTCACTGACAACATTGTTCCCATTCTTATTAATAAAATAAATAAATAAATAATTTTTTAAAAAAATGTTTTTGTGAGAAAAAGAGTAGGGGAAAAAACAGAAATCTTTACTCAGCAAAAGCAGAGAAGCAGCCCATGCTAGCTGACTTCCAGCTGCTCTAATTTTGAATTATGTGTCACTCAGAGCACTGATTTATTAGGACCAGATTTATGCAAGCAACTATTTGAGACAGTATTTTCCACTTCAAATACTGCCCCAAACATTTACAAGAACACACAGTCTACACAAATGTTTATTCATTCACTTTTTTCAACATGCCATAATAAAAGTGTTCTATTGTTACTTTCAGAGTCATAACATTTTCTGTTAACCTTGCAAAAGCAGACAGCTTCAGGCTGTAGCCAAATAACCCAGAATCCTTGTCAATTTACCTGACTTTCCTATCCAAGTGTTTGAGAAAAAAAGGCACAGGCCAAAGGAACATCTAGTAAAACACCCCCTTTTTTGGAATGAACAAAGTGATTGGGAAAAGTAAATAAATAAAACAAATAACAATTGTATTTCCCCTGAATATTCTCCCAATCTCCAGATAACTTCAAACTTAGTGACTTCCTGGGCCAGAGGAAGCCATCTTGATTTTTCTTGAGTGAACTTAGTCAGCCTACCAGTCAGACTATGTAAATTTTTACAATAAAAACAGTTTACAGATAGCTAAAAGGGTGAGGTATAACAAATCACAATTTTCTACTAATTTTTTGTGAGGGTTTTTGGGTTTTTTAACCTTGGAACTGATGCAAGTATTACTATTGTTAGATATCATGTTATGTAGTACATGTTATATGACTTGTTATTACAAAAGTGCTATTTAATAAAACCTCAGTCATAATACAGCAGGTGCAATATCTAATAATCTTTTTAAAACAAAAACAGTGGAATTAGGGTGCTGGTTTTATCGCAGTACCTCCAACTCTTATTCATCAAGATGCCTTTGGCAAGAGTTCTTCCATGTCTTACTTTACCCTCCCTTCTAAAAAACCTTTGGATGAAAACCCATCTACTTTCAAATAAAGTAATAATCCAAATAATTCAGCAGTAAAACACATTCATGCATGCACATACACTAGAATTTTGATGCAGGACACAACACACTAAAAAATATTTCTCTTTTTTTCTGCCTTGCCTATTTTCTAAAATTACTGACTGGCCTATAGAGCTTATATATACATAATATTCAGTGCGTGGAAAACCTTACTAACAAGCACAGAGCATATCATTTTAAAGTGAAGCATATTATTGCACAAGTGAAACAGACTGTGAGCGGATATATATACCTATATATATCTACATATATATATATATATATAGGGCTTTTATCAGACACACATCAAAGCTCTTCTGTCAATGAAAACACTGATCCCTCTTGAATGCCTTTGTCCTTCTAGCCCCTCTCTCTCCACAGCAGAGGGGAGCTATAAGACATCATTCCACCACTTCCAGCAATGGAAGAGCTTTTGAAGACAGAACCATTGACATCATTGAACCAGGCCTCACAGCTAGTCTCTGGAAAAGAGAAAACAACATTCTTACTCTGTAAACTCGACAACATTTATTTCTAAGAACAAAGCACACCCATTGTGAGTGAGAGAAAGAAAGGAGTTGCTTTTCACTGTCAAAACCCTTGAAAGAAAAACACAGCTGCACCTGCAAGTTTTTCTTTACTGCAGCACAAGTATTGCCCTACACTTCCTTAAGGAGTGCCTAGAAGCCAGAGGTGCAAAATAAGCTGAATTCTTGCGCCCTTGTGCATGAGGAAGAAGGAAGAACAATGCTGTCATTATTCATTCCTAGTACCTTTTTTTTTTTTTTTCTTTTAAGGACAAAAGATGTAAAGAATCCTGGGTGCTGTTGCTATCCCAGCACCTTTTGGTTTCAATCAGGTAAAAAAACAAGGAAACAGAAAAGGATCCTGACTAAAATGAGTTGTTTAGAAATTATTACAATAAATACTCTCTCTGCAAGACAGTCAGAGGTGAGTACAATACAGGCATGTTCCTCTATAGCTTATGCTATAGCCAAACTCCCTCCAGCATGAAGCCAGATCATGTACTTTGCCTAAAAGCTTCTTGGCAAACCATCTAAAGTTGATTTAGATTCCTGTAGTCTCTGCAGGAGACTCAGACACAAAGGTATAATGATGTGAAGGGTTTAAAACTCTGCCTAGAGAAGGGAATGACTTTAAAAAGGCAATCCAGACAAAAGAAGAAAAAAAAAAAAAATCACATCAGATGTGGTAAGCATTCATGTCAAAGCATCTGAGTCTCCATGTTGAAGAAGCACGTAAATTTGGAAAATATTACTATATTCAGAAACTACTGCACAATCTAGGCTGTAATGAAATTCTGTTCTTTCCTGTCAGAATCCTTAAGGAAAGAAACAACACAGCTACCACCTGCTCTCCTGAAATGCATGAGGACCTTGCAAGTCTGAGCTCTCCTACACCAGCAAAGTTTAACCAAGCCCAGTGCATGTCATGTGTTCTAGATCAGCATATACAAACACAGCTGACAGGATGCATTTGAAGTCTGGATAGCATGAAGTTTACACCTGCACTTGAGCCTGCTTAAAACTCTCGGCTGCAGCTGCTTTATAGAATGGTGCATTTCAAAGGCAGCCAGAATTTTAAGAAAAGGTTAGGCTCACTTGTCCTCCCCATGGGTGGTCCTCTTCCTCTTCAGGCTGACACAGAGAGCTAACATTCAGTAGATTGTGTGATTTTGTTCTCCCATCTCTCCCCCTCTCTGAATGTTTTTCTTTTTTCCACCTCCTCCTCCTCCTTTTCCCTCCATTCTCTCCTGCCCCAAAATCAGCTGTATCCGGCTATAAACATGAATTCTTACAAACAGTGTACATTACTCAGTGTATATTGTAAGCTCTCTGTGTTCCTACTGGCTGCTATTCCAAATGCAAGCCAAATAGCTTAATTTAAGAATTACAACATCTGCATTTGTATACTGAAGCACTTTCTAAAAAGATAAAGCAGGAGGCCAAATTCTGAGCTCACTGATGCCACTGAATAATTTCATAGATGCTAAAAAGGCTTTGCACAAACTTTCCTCCAGTATCACAAAGATCAGGACTTCACCATTTGCTTTAGTTATGTGCTGATATTTTCTTTAAACAGATGATGAGAAAAGGAAAATAATTGGTGCTGGCATTCCAAGTATTTGATCCCTGTGGATGCTCAAGAGTGAATTCCATCTTTAGTGTGTCTTAATTTCTGTGAAAAATTGCATTTTGTTATTTCTCCATCCTTAAATCTACATCTTTAATAGATAGGAAATTGCATGAATATCTCCCTACACTGGCCTTTTCAATTTACAAGAATAGTATTTACAATTCAAAAGAATAGCAGGAAATGTCTAATAGACTTAGCACTTGGTCTCTAGGAAACGAGAAATACCATGCTAATCACTGAAGGCTGCACCTTAACTATATTAAAGTGATTAAGCAAGCATGAGAAAGTGTACTTTTCTGTGAGCAGCGGTACTCTGAACAGACAAGCTATAGATATTAATAGAAAAATATATCTGATATATTTGATCTAATTAGTTTTAAGCATATGGGCAAATCATATTCTTCTGTTACAGACATAAAAAGGATCAGTAAGCTCCACTTGTACAAAAACTTTTAGAACTGTCCTAGATATCTTGAAGATGTTTATGATTTATTTTTTGAGGAAAGGTTTTCCATATCAAATAGATACTTTACAGGTTAAATAAAATTTTGTAAAAAATTTAAAAGTTATTATTTCAGTACCACAAAAGTTAGTAATATTAACATTGTGAATTGTAAGCATTCAGAAAAATTGCACTTCACCTTTGTTTGTTCATTTGTTTTTTACAAAGCAGTAACCTTGATTTGCAGGATGAAGATTCTGAAAATTATTTTAGAAATCCTAAAGCAAACTAAGATTTTTTTTTTAACTATCTTAATAAATAATGCATAAATTTAAAAGTAATTTAGCAAAGAATGTTAAACTTCAGCCCCACAAATCCAAGCAAAAACTAAAACCCTGATCAGATACTGTCATTTCCATGCACTTTTCCCAATACTAACACATATTTGACCAATTTAGTACTGGAAATTATCCTTTGGAGTCTAATTTTCTTCTGCTAGCTCTTAGTGGCACATACATGACAGCATTAGCCTTCCCTAGATGTAATGAGCTAGTATAAACAGAAAATATAATCCTCAGTCTGAAGGAGAAATGAAAACCCTCTTCCATTTACTTGCTTTGGAAAAAAGGCAATGAAATAGTTTTTTATTCAAGACACAAAAAATAACTGAAGAACAGGGACATAGAGAAGACTCACCTAACAACACAGGCCTGCCAACTATACTGGGCCAGGCTACATGATCATCAATTTTCCAGGTAAAATTACAGACAAAATTGGAAAATAATGCAAAATTACAGTGGTAGATAACATGTTATAAAAGTAAATTATTTAACACCAAAGATAACAACAACTACAATCATGGTCTCTTCTGAAAGTTTTCTAGAAAATAATTCAAATGCATGGACGATGCATTTGATGATCACATTGCAGCCACTGATGACACAGGTATGAGCAATGTATTTGATGAATCTACAAACTAAAACTACAGCTTTCCTCCTGCACAGATTCATGGCTGCATGAAGTAAAGTATGTGGCTGAGAGGACTTTACAATACTTTCACAGGAACCTGCAGATGTTGACATGTTTGCACACCTTCAAGCCTCTAACAGTGAAACACAGACCATGTTGTTTCCTTCACCAGTCCCTGTGTGACACTGTTGGAAGTTTCAAGATTCTTCATTGACTTCTTTTAACATGCACTGGCTATGCAGAGAGGACAAGCTGATGCAATTTGCAGCCTCAAGCAAGATTCCCTGCATAAGAATGGCAGTTCTGCCCCTTAGAAACCATCTCACCTTGCTCTGGTTGCAAGTCATTGCTAAGAACAGTGTAAGGATTTCTAACAACCTATTTCTTTGGCACACACACACAAAAGATTTTAAGCATTTTTACTGGCTAATTTTTTTGTTTGGCTTTGGCATCACCAAATCAACCTCCTTCCGTCATGATAAGCCTCTATGACTCACCAGTATTTCTAATATTAGCAACATCTAGGAGCAGCAAAGATGGAATTGACTTTCCGTAGAGTATAGGATGATAGAGGCTGCAGAGTAGCCAAATAAGTGGAACAACTGTCTAGCACACAAGTTCAGGTCACAAGTCATCCCCCATCTCTTCAGGGTGACAAAGTGGCAGGTGTCGTAAGGGAAGAGATTAAGACACACTGTGGGATAGACATGGTCCCTTATCATAGTAACTAATTTCTAAACTCAACTTGAATTTAAAATTCACACTATGTACAGCAACACAGACAGGAAACACAAATTTCTTGGAGTAACTATCCAATTTTCACTTCAACCACAGGAACCTGATGTGCCTCAAAGGAGTCAGGATCCATTATAATAAAAAAAAAGATTTAGAATATTGCACCTCTGGAGATCATTTAGCCCCGCCTCCAATAAAATGCAATTTTTAGTAGTTTTAATGATGTAGGTATTTCTTACACATGGTTTGCCATTTATAAAACCTTTAAAAAACAAAACATTTAGTTTCCACCATTCTCATAAGCACGTGGACTACTTTTAAAGCCAAGTCAGTGGTTTCCAGGTCTTAATGGATGTATTTTTAAAAAGTCTCTTCATGGGTACAGTACATGAATAAATAGTCCTAATTCCTAACTACACTGTAAGGTACATACTCTTGGAGTGCTTATTCTATTAGTAAATGCGATTCAAGCTAGCACGCAGAAAATTCGTCCTAATTAATGCATGTTAGTGCAGCTATGCAAACATATTTACATATTAGGGTAATTATAGACACCAATGGCTTCTTAAATAAAGCAGTAAGTCCTGAGCTGGTTATCTGCTTCATTCCCAGCTGACTCAAAAAAAGAATGGAACAGAGTAAGTCACCAAACCTTACCTTCAAAAAATAACACATTACAGCATTACTAGACTTCGTATAATCCTGCTAGCTATAAAGTATCCCATTGCTTCTGGAAAGAAATTCAACTCACACTAGACCATAAATGCAATAACCTTCTAAATCACGGTATTTATCATTTTGACTCTGGCTGGAAAATCATATTTAACCCATGGTTTTATGATTATCATTACAAAGAGAGAGGTCTGAGCAATAACTTATAACAAAAACCTGATATTTCTGTTTCTTTTATCTTGATTATAGTTTGCAAAGAGAGTTTGAAGCTAATACAACTTGAGGAAAAATACATTAAATTTCTTTATAAGACAGAAGTACCAAGAAACACTACTATTCTGTTCTTATACATCATTTTTCACTAAGGGATCTCAAAATACTTTAAAGAAAAGGAAGGAAATGTCATTAAGCCATTTTACAGGTAGATAAATTTCAGAGATTTCAGTTTTTCTCTGCCTATTTCACATCCTCCTATGCAAGGAGAAACAATGGACACTATATTTAGAGGCAGCTTCCAAACTGTGGTCTGTGAGAATTCAGTAATTCACACAACCATATTCAAGAGTGCTTTTAGGGAGCCCTTTAAAAAGTGTGCATTGATCCTGAAGTTCTGAAATTGGACAGCTGTTAACTGGGCCCCAAAATCTTGCAAGACAGTGATGATGTATACATGTTCCCATGCATTGTGCAGTGCCAAGATACAGAAAATGAGATCCTGATTCCAATACTCTAATATTTAGGGCCTACACATTAAGAATTGTTACCCAATTTAGAATGAAGCGAACATGAAATTTTTCTCTCTGTAGAAGTACTTCTTATCTCAAAGTGTCTTCCCTTTACACATTAACAGCAAAATTCAAAGTAATAAAAATTCATGAAAATAAGTATTCCAATTGAATTGAATACTTTTGTTCTACTTTAACTGAAATTTTGATTAAAATTTGGTGTGAATTGAAAATGGGAGGTTTTAGATGGAAATTTTAAAGGAAGAATTCTCTCATTCATTGTTGTTCTGTTTTTAATAAGAAATTTATAATTTATTTGCGGAGGGAAATAAAACTAATAAATCTGGATTTTTGCATTGGATGGGATGAAGATAAATTTTCTTAGTAAATGTCTTTAGAACTCCCTGATAAAGTAACGCTGAGTATTTTTATTTTCTGATGATGCATTCTCAGTATTAAGATACCAAGAATGGTCTGGGTTTTCATGTTCACAAGAGCCAGTCATAGAGCCTAGTATGCTTTAAGAGGCATCTCAGGTCATATGAAGATCTGTAGATTTAGCAATAATTTCAGTAACAAATGTGAAGAAATATTTATACAAACCCAAACTTAATTCAGGTTCCCAAACTAGCTTAAAAGTAGGAATAGGTTAACTTCAGAAAAGGAAAAAGGAAAAAAATAATATCTTCTATTGGTGGTCTTTTTGCCTCACCTCCATCCATTCATTTTTCAAGCTACATAGCAACAGCAAATTATATCAACTTCAGATTCTGGCCATTCTGTTTTCTTTAGTAATGAAAACAAGTGACTGATAGTTAGGTCAATGTTTGCATAACAAGCTTTGTAATGAAAAGCTCAGTGCTGTGTCAAGGGAAATCTTTGCACACCCAACCATCTCCTGAACACTTCCTGGCAGCAGTTGAGCAGGTTACCACCAAAAGTTTGAGGTCACCTCAGGAAACAAAGTGGAATTAAATGTTTCCACATTAAAATTTGCAAAGCTTTAGCTGGTCAGACAAATGGATTTCATAGCTATTTCAAAAGTCTGCAATACACATCTTCCCAATGAAAGATCATCAATGTAAATCTAAATGCTCCTGGCAGCAGTTTTACACTGTGTAAAGTAATGAAACCTGTCATCCCTCATCGTTAGGCCAGTTAAAGTTTTAGTTATGCAGCTTTATTGTTGATACAAATACTGGATAACAAACATGGAAACTCTAGCTTATGAAATTTTCTCCTCAATTGCAAACTTCTGAATATTTCAAGAATAAATATAAGAACAGATAAATTTGATTTATTATGAAATATAGCCCTTTTAAATTAATCTGAAGAGTTACAAGAGAGATAAGCATATTCACCTACATCATTTGTAACAAAAAAAACTAGCTGCAGTGTTAGATCTCTAGCTACAATTGAAAAAAAAAGTGCAAAAAACATATAAGGGAAAGAAGGAATCATGCAAGTAGCCAGTTTTCTGTTTATCAACATCAATTTTAAATGTTAATACTTTTATTCAAAGGCTGTCTACAGAGACAGTTCCAGGGCCAGAAGAAAGACAATTTAGCTTTGTGCAAATCTTTGCTATAATCTTTTCAGGATGAAAAGATCTTCAGGGGTCCTCTCAGCCCTGAAACACAACCTGCCTAAGAATTCAAAAGAGAAAATGAAGAACAGAAAAAAATTCCTTTTCTGCCACTCTGAGAGATGCTTTGGGCCATTAAGATGTTATAGAACTCCAAACATTAGGGTTAATTCCATAACTAAACTTTGCATTTTAAAACTAAAATTTGACTGCTATAGCACAAAGAGAATTCTTTCTATAATGAGTACATAGAATGTGACTACATATTTTTACCCCAGTATATAATGCATAGGCATAAAAATTAAAACAGAGTTCAACCATTTGATCCACTATGATTTGTATTATTCTGTATAGAAGTGATCCTCAACACATCTAAAACGAGGAAAGGACTAATATGGCTAATATGAATAGCAAAAAGTAAGCCACAACCACTTACTTCCTGTAAATCCTACCAAGACCAAACCCAATGCCAACAAATATCTTAGTCATGGAAGTCTTTAAACACACTTTTCAGTGATTAAAAAAAGGAAGTATTTTACCCATACACTCACGGTCTCCAGCATTCTACTGCTGCAGAGTTTGCTACTTTGTGTTGATGAAGTGTTTTTCAGAGCTTAGCTTATAAATCATACCCAGATAAGGAGCTTGCAGGAGAAAATCTAGGTCCTGCTAACCTATTTTATTTGATTGCAAAAACAAATAAACAAGAATATCTGGGGAGGGGTGGTGGTTGTGTTAATATGTAAATAATCTACATATCTAACACGACCTGAAATCCAGATGATTTTATACGTAGTTTCTCATTCAACGGAATGAGGCTGAATTTTAAAAAGAGGGAGATTTAAGTATTGAATTGCCCAAAGATCCGAAACAAATCCCAACAGTAATGATGCCCAAACTGCATTTCGCATGCAGTAACTTGACCTGCAACTGAAGAGTGCTCAATCATGACTCCTATCATAAAATATATTTGCCTGCACCAGTTTTTAAAAGAATGGCTAGAATTTGGTTTTACAGAGAAGATGACTAGTTATGAATGTCTTATGGTTCAAAAACAGTAACCATTTACTTTTTAATCAGAAGACATTCCATTATTTCAAATATGCACACTGTCACTACAGACTCTTCCTATTTTCATATATAAGTGGCAAACTACATCCTAAGTCTATTCCATACATATTTATCAGCCAGAAATTTGTTGCTGAAAAATAATGTAAACTTGGCTGTCATAGGAGAACATTGCCAGTAGAAAGCTTAGGATATTATTTTCCAAATTGTTTGTTGTAAAACATGGGTTTTGTATTTTTTTATCTGTTTTTCATGCTACCACTATGAAGAAAACATAAATAGATTAAAAATATTTCAGAGAGGAAGAAATACATGGAAGATTCAGGTCTAGAGGGACAGAGCTGACCCTGAGGCACAATTATTTTCTCCCATTTTGGAATGCTAAGACCTTAAAACCATGGAGGAAAAAAAAAAAAGGATGGGGGAGGCTGGGACCTTATTTCATATTACCTAAGCAATTGGGTCAAAGATTACAGGAGAACAAGAGAACTTTTGTTTTTAGCTTTTATAAGAAAAGTGAAAGCAGTCTTGGTTGCAAGAATTTACAACACTAACTCACATCTTTCTCATGCCTGGAATAATGTAAGGGCTGCCTAAATTGAACAGAACAATTAAATTAAAACATTACCCTGTGTATGCAAACATTTCAGCAGCTTTTAAATTGTTTGTAACCACAATTATTTCATTAAACAATCTTTAAGGGACAACTAAGTATCTGCTTGATTACATTAGTAGTGAGTAGTAATTTCTCTTATTTATCTCAAAAAAGCTTCACTTTGTTCCCATAGTTTAATCAATATTGTATTTCTCATGACTTATTTCTTACTGTGAGAGTTCATTTTTTCAACAGGCATATCTAACTCCATGAGACATCTTTTGCCAATTTATGGGCAAAACTAAATATGTTTAGTTAAAAAAAAATCTTTTTGACACTGCCAGATTTTTTTGTAGCAGGGCAAGTATTCATCAGTACTATTTTCTTATTTATATTCTTGTTTGTAAAAAAAAAAAACAACCCAACAACACAGGATATACCAAAGATGCACAAAGCCTTACTTTAGTTCAGATCTTGTACAACTTTGTATATTTTGAGATATGATGCATGTCCATTATTTGGCAAGCCAACGCAACTTTAATTTAGTAGTCTCAAATGTTAGTAATCTCTGACAAACAAGGAACGGGCTGCTGTAAGACATAGATAGAACTTATATGTCTTACCTACAAAAACAGGTATGCACTGCCATGTTGCTAACACAACGCCGATTATATTCTCACATATATGGCAGAAAAACAGGTCTTATCTGACCCTTTTTCTGATTTTATGTTCCCTTTTGCTAGAAAGCAACTCTAGTACTATTATTCTGCTAACTGCACCTCCCATTGCTTGCCTGCCTTCTACCAGCACTGGTAGTTTTCTCCTCTCTGCAAGCAGATTAGATTTCCATGTTTTTCCTACAAAACCTGAACCATACGTTTCTTAAGCTCTGCATTCCTTTTAACAGTTTAGAAAGTCATTTGGCTTGGGACCATTGTCCTATAAGGATCAAAAATCTATGTACCTTTTTTTTCAGTTAGGTTTTCAGGAACACTCATAAAGGACACCACAGAACAGGTTCCACAGAGGGGAAATGTATATAAATATAAAAATCTAAGGCAGGAATGGGGAAGAGGGATAGGACACCTTGAAGCCACCCTTGGCTTTCCTGCTGAAGAAGTGGAGGCAGCTGTTTAGGCAGAGATCAACATAACTGAGCTGCTAAGTCCTGGTCACTGAAAATTTTTATGTGTGTGTATGCTGGTCTGCCTCAGCTGTCATGGAGCGCTTTTTAAACAAACTAATGAACTATAAAAACTTCCATTGAGGTAAATAATTATCAGCCTTCTTTCACAGATGAGTAAATAAAGACAGTTAATAAATACCTGCTCTGAAACCACAGAGAAAAATCAGTAGTTCCAGAAACAGAGGTTCTATTTCTATATATTCCTTTAAAGAGTTTTTATCCCACTTTACTTTTTGGTTCGGATTACAGATTAGCCTGTTACTTCTTGCAGCTGCCTTTTTAGCTTAGTTTCACAGAAAAACCTCACAAGGGGACAGAATGATAGAATTTTATATATATATATATTAGAGTATTATACAGCACAGAGATCCCAGAGCAGGATCCAGAACAACTAGCAGGACAAGTCCATAAGCGTGAAGTAATCTATTAGTAGAGCAGAAGGAAGACTCAAAAGGAATTGTTGCTGCAGAGGTCAGTTTTTAGACCACGACAGCATCATTCATCTCATTTGAAACACAAGCATTTTACCAGCACTGCCTGATACAGGCAATAAGTAGCTTCATTAGCAGCTTAACATCTAGCTTTATAATGAAGTTCCATCCCAAATTATTTACACTGCAATAGTACATTGCCTTAGACCACCTTTCATGCTACTTAATCACATCCACATGTATTAGAGGCTCACCACACAGGCTTCAGAGGAACTGCTGATTAACCTTTCTGAAAAGACAGGCATGGTGAGAAGCACAGAAGAGATGCTAAGCAAGCTGCTCTAACAGCAGGCTGGGTTTACACCCTGGACTACTGTGGAGGAACTGAAAACATAGCACTGCTGCTGTAGAGATAAACCAGAAAGGTTTGTACTACAGGTTAAGGAAGAGCAGCACAAAAGAAGGCAGGGTATAAGTGATGCTTTTGAAAAACAGCAACTTTATATTTGAGAAAGAACAACTCTCAACAGCAAGTTATGGTCAAGAAGAAAGCAAGAATAATTTGATTACTTAAATAATTCATCAGTAAAATATGACCAGACAAAAAGGCTTGATGGAACCACAAGATGGTGCTTGATAACAGTTACACAATATCACATGTGGCATGTAGGAATGGAAATGGAAGTACATGATATTTAAAAATAAAAACTAGGTCACACTTCAGGGCAGTTCACTTAAGAAAGAAAAGCAAACTTTTCCTCCTGTGAAAGAGAATAAAATTGAACTTATTTCCATTCTTACTTCATTTGTGTAATGCAGAATTCAGAAAAATTATAGTCATACTTACTTCCCACATTCCGTGTCCCTCTCATAATGAAAATTCAAAATGAAAAAGAGGGAAAAATTGGAAAATATTAATGTATATTTGGAGGTTGTTGTACCACCTTTTCAAAGCACTGATTCACTGAATTGAGTTTAGGTGTTTGATCACAGAGTTTGCCATATAGGACTATCAGGGGCAGGTAGGGAAAAGAAATTGTAGGGAGGCATATCAGAACGACTAAAGCAAAAGCGAAAAATCTCAAAAGCATACTGATATGCAGAAATGAAACATTCACAGAAATCAGCTATATAGCTACTCTTTGAAAGATTATCTCAATTGAGGGACTTAATATATTATTATGCTATGTCTATATATTTAGGCAATATTGCTCTGTGAATTAAAATACATTGCATTTCATATTGCACTTCATCTGTCCATGGTTTTTGTTTGTGCTTTTATTATATTGCTCACCCTAACACATTCCAAGGTCTTGGAAAGATTTTCAGTAGACAACCACTAAAATATCTGGTAACTCGGTAACATTAATATACCCATTAAAAAAAAAAAAAAAAAGCTTAGTATATCTTTTACTATAAAAATAAAAAGAACACATACACATTTAGAAACAACTCTTTCAGATGACAGTTTAAAGAGTTTGCCAGAAGCAGTTAAGGAGCACTGATAAATTAACATGAAAATGACTGTATATGGCACAGTATGTTTTCTGTTTAGTGGATTAACAGACAACTTTAGCCTATTAGTGTTCTCTGTGCTATATACACATCAAATCAGCACTAAAAATACAACTTCTGTAATTTTAACTTCAGCTTCCAGATAAACAGGACTCCTTTAACATGACAGCTAGAAGCATTCACAAGAAAATAACTCTTTTCAGCAGTCATGTAACAGAAGCCATATGCAGAGACACATACCAGCAGCAGATAAAAATCTTACTACGCTGAACTCAATTTCCCCAAGATACAATTTTGCTCAATTTTCCAACACATCAGAACTGCTATTCATGTTTCTCACATGGTAAAATCATGCATGTATGGCATGTGACTTCATTTGATCTCAAGTATAGTCTCAAAGAAGAGCATTGAGGAAACTCAGGTGGAGTGTGCACACTTGCTAGGAAAAAACTTTTACTGAAGGACTTACAGAGAGTGAAGTTTGAAAACATCTCTCCCCATGGCAAATATGTAACATGCATTAAAACTAAACCATAAAATTCATCAACCTCTGTGGTTTGTCACATTGCTGTCCACAGTCCTCCTTTCGTCACTGTGTTGCTGTTTTCCTGCTAGTTTTTACATATTGTTACACTGAATTTAACATTTGGAAGACCTAAGGCTTTGTAGTATTAAACTGTAGTAGTATTTTGTAGTATTGAAGCCTCTTGAAGTATTAAAGGTATTCTGCTAAACATTTCATTGAGACAGCTCCAAAGAAGGGAGAATGCCAGATAAAGAAGTCAGCTCTTGGCAGAATTCAACTCCTGTAAGTTTTCAAAGAAAGGGCAGTCTCTGAAGACAATGGATTGGGCAAGCAGTTTTTAGCATGCCATTAAACCAAAAAAAGTCCAGATCAAAAGTGCAAGCAGATTGAGCTGTCTCTCTGAAAACAATACTTTGCATGCCATAGTGTTTCTTCAATATAATTTTGACTTGGCTAGAACATTACTTTGGGTTTTCTTTAGCAGACCTTCTTTGAAAGGTGGGAATTTCTAAAGCACAGACTTCAGTTGTGAGTCATTACTATTGTTTCCTTTAAATTTTCTCACCAGCTCATCCTGCATCACTTCCCTTGTTCTCATGAATGAACAACAGTAATGGAAACAAACCCATTGGTAAGAAAGACTGAGAAAACTATTGTGATAGATTTTCAAACGTCCTAACAGCAAAAAGTTAACATTTAATTCTAGTTGCTGTCTTTTAGGGTTGTGGGTAGAAAGAAATTTGTTTCCTCATTTAAAATGAACTTATTTCAACTTTGGAGCCATGAAACTCCTGAAGAGCAAATAAAATGCATCCATCTTGTGCAACTTTGTTTTACGATCCATTACAGTAAAAAGGAAAGGGGATGTGATCTTAATCTTAAAATAATATGCCATTTGTGTAAAGGCAATTCATCATCAAAGCTTCATTTCCCCATGGCATTTCTGTATTTCAGCACAAGGGAAAAAAAAAAAAAGTACTTACATACCATGAAATCTTACCTTCTTTCAAGATTAATGGGCAGTAGTCTGTATGTACATTAAGAGGTCACTTGACCCCATCTGTTGTGCAATTGCCAAGCATGCTGGGATAAGTGAAGGAGCCTGAAAAGCTTTGTTTCCCCTCTATAAGTCATTGCATGTGAGCTTTGTGTTGTGGGCCCTTCATGTGTTATGGCCTTGGACCTCCCTTTGATACCAGTGGAATTTCTGAGAATGACATGAGTGTGGTACTGTCACATCAGGTTCTGCCAAGTGCTGCTTTCCTGCAACAAATTCCCTCAGTTATTTGGTCTCCCTTAATATTAGGACTGAGAGTTAAAAACCAAACAAACTCCCACCAAACAAACAGGAAAAAACTATGAAAATAATGGGAATAATCTAGTTCCACCAAAAATGTGCAACCTTTAACAAGTTGTAGCCTAGACTTAGTGTTACTCAGCTACCAAGGAGGACAGCAGATGCCAAGAACTTTCCAGCTGCCCTTTTTTATGAAGGAGCACTATGACACAAACTCTGACTAAACAGTTAGCCAGTGCAATTTCTGTTTCACCATGACTACTGATGGTCTTCAAACACAATTAACCACAAATATTACACACCTCTCCTTTCAAAGTTATAAAAATATATGCGTTTTGTGATATTATTGCCCAGCTTCTCATTTGCTACACTTTCATGCATGAAAACAGCCTCAAAAACTGCTTTCTCTCGATACTAAAAACTTTCTTGTACAGTTCTCTGTTCCATGTGTAACATTGCCATCTAGTGACACACTATAAAGGTGTTCTGCTGATAAATTATTCTCTATCACTTTCCCCTAACAAAATCTCACTCAGTGTATTAGCTTAGTGTTAATAAAAGATTATTCAAATCATTAATGTAGTTTAATATGAAAGGAAATTTTTATTATTTGATTGATTTTAGAATATTTCTCACTGTCTGTTTGCACTTCCATGGTTAGCTCTTTAGCAGTCTGGTTGGTACCTTTTAATATTGCTAATGGAAAAGACCTTTATATTAGTCGGAAGTAGAAGTCAGTATTTTCTCTTTCAGAAAGAGATCACAGGACTATTTGCATGGTTGCAGACCTTGCTGTTAGTGCTTTGAATGATCACATGCATTTTTACTGGTTTTATCACTTAAAATTGAACCTTCTCCTGGTGCATGTCTTACATGCCATAAATACCAGGTACTTGCAAAACAATAAACATAAGAACGGAGAGCCTAAATTAAACCAGATTTAAGCCAAAAATGAATGGGCTTGTGCTGAAGATCAGAAACACACACACTGTGGGGTCACAGCCTTCTCTCAAGTAGAAGTTTGTCCCAGAAGGTCAGGTGAACCAGAGTGCCAGAGCCTCACTGCCCTGAGACACTGCAAATCTCCTGGAACAGGCACAAGATCCAGCACCATCTTGCTAACAACAACCTTGGACGGGACCCTCCCTTCAGCTTTACAAGCCCTGTGGTGTGCACCCCAGCACTGCACTGTCTCTGGCCACTCTCCTGACAGGTTTTATATCCAAAAGAGAAGTGAGAAAGAGGACATTTCCAGAGAGCCTGTCATAGTTTACACAAAGAATTGGTTGACAAGGTTAACTTTACCTGCCTGTTAGTGTATCATACCAAACAATCTCTGAAATTGTTCCAAGCAATTGCTTCAAACAATCTTTGAAATATTGCTACTCTCCGGAAGTTATTTTGCACACGTCAGTAAGTTAGGATGCCCTGAGTTGCTTTTGGGCTTTGGACCTAACCACTGATAGCGACCATTTCATTGCACTTCTTGCAGTTCAGAACTGAACAAATGAGGTCCAAATGAGAGGAATAGAAACCCAGCCACTGGCAAGAAAGTAATGCTGACCAGCACAAGCTGCTAAGTCCAGAGATGAGCAGACATTAACTGATTGTCTCTGCCTGAATAAAGGAGCAGTTACATGCTATCCATTCACAGAAAACTCAGATCAGTAAGCTCTTCAAAGTTACTTGGCACCAACACCTAGATCAGGGCATTAAAGGTGGCAGAATTGTGTGAGATTTTCTTTCAAGTCCCTTACTTTTACACTAAGTCATCCTCCTTCACATCTTGCATGGGCACAATCAACCTGCGTCATTTTCAAAGTGGATTATGAACACTATTGATTCCTATTTATAGCAGACCTAGTCTGTGTCTTTACATTTTGTTTTTGATCAAAAATACTTTCCCAGTGCTTGTGCATGAGGGAAAACCCCACAACATTCTGAAACAGGTACAAACCCAAAAAGCCTTATAAATGTAGTTCCCCTTCTTTCTTTAACATATATACAGAATAGAATATTTTCTTATGGCAGTTATTTTGGCCCTTTTTATTTGCAGTGGCTAAAGTTGGTAAGGAGAGGATAAAAATGGCTGGTTGTTTCTAATACAGTGGGAACTGCAAAGGCAGCAATTCTCATTTCATGCTCAGTGCTTTCTGTTGTTTTTAACCACGGCTGCTTGGAGATTCCCATTGCTGCAGCACTAGCAACTGACTTGTATCTTGTCTCCTTGGGAAGCAGCTGTTCCCACTTAGCAGGGAGAGCTGCTCAGAACACAGACATTTACCCAAAAGGACAGGGTCAACGCGGTTATCTGTACAGAAACACCACCCCACTTCAAAGGACAGCTATTCCTGCTCCACTGCCCAAATATTTATGAAAAATATTTTTATTTTGTTTCCTACAGGGAACATTTATGGGCAGTTAATAAAAGCACTAAAAATTGCCTTAAATATATTCATTGCAACAGTGTAGCTTCAGAAAGAAGATGATGTTGCCCAGTCTTGTAATTCCCTACAGCAATCTGTACCCATACTATAAAAGGTTGAAAAATTTGATTTATATTTGCAATGAATTAAGTTTCAAAGTGCTTGTGAGACAACCATCACTTCCTATACGTTTTAAAACTCTGCATGGTAGTTCTCTCATCTGCATCTTCTTGTTTGTTCCATGAAAGATCTGCAGAGGAGCCAAGAATAACAACCCAGAGTCCTGAGTCTGTCACGGACTGTAAAGATTTTTTCATTTGCAACAGATGACAGGCCAAGTCCCAGGGATAAACTAAACAGCAGTATCTTAAATGTCACCAGACACTTACTGTCTAGAGAAGACAACTGCAAGGATGTCACCTGTATATACAGGTACATAATCGACTCTTTTTTTTGTAACCATATTATGTATGGCATTCATAAATGTCAAATATTTTTTAAAAATTATGTCACATTAAGATTAAACACACCACCATCTAAATCCAAACACTCTGAAAAGTCCTTTAAATTAAAATCTCTCAAGTCTAACAGGTAAAAAGCTGCAAAATAGCATTATATACCTAAATTTAAAATCCAAATCTTAAATATGCTACTGTGAAAATGGACACTTTTCAAGCTCTGTTGTTTTGTAAAGTGAATGCCTGACATCTGCTGGTAAACCTAAGAACTGTATATCGCTGAATTAAACTATGTTTGGCTTTTAGACTAAGGAAGCTTCTTTATGTAATTTATTGAAATAAAATATTAAAATTATTACAGTCATGACATCATGAGGTTTCAAAAGTGAACTGCATCAATATTGCTTTTCCTTGTTAGATTCAAGATAGTGTCTTAGAATTTCCTACAAAATTTACCTGCAGGAATGATCAAATCCAGTCCTCAAAACCCCCATTTTCTCCACATAATTTTTGTTTACATTATTTTTACTAAATTAGCAGGAGCAATATTAGTCCTATTGCACTGCCATTTTGGTTAGATTGAACATTTTTCAGACAGCTGTTTCTACACTATTCTGTAATAATTTAGTCACACTACCAAAAAAAGATAATTGCTGGCTGAAACAACAGGAATACCCATTAAAATACTGACTTACTAAAGTCCAGTCTGTGACAAAGGCTACAAAACATATTTTTATTTAAGACTTCTTAAGACCCAGGAAAGACATGGGAGAAAATAAAGGCTATTTCTCTAGAAAAAGCAGCAGAGGGCACTGCCCCAAAATTGATCAAATGAAGACTTACAGCTCTTCACCCTCTCATGTGTTGCACAGTTCTTTTTCTCAAATCTGAGGAATTTTTAGTATGAATAATTAGGACTCCATTTACAATATCCAAGCACCTGTGGTTTTTATGATATACATTTGTAACATGATGTCTTGCTAAAACACAACTCAGAAACTAACTCTGTGCATGAAAGAGTCAGCATATCAGAATTAAAATTATCCTGCTGGATCACAAGTAGAAAATAGGAAAGAAAGACTACACCCAGGAAAATAGGAAGCTAGAATATTTTATGAATTCTTTAATATGGAGGTGGTAAAAAAAAAATAAAAAGCTTTTTCTGACAAAATTTAGAAGGAGAAAATACTTCCGGCACTAACAACAGACGGTTGCTGAAAGCCTATATGGGTATCAAAGAGCAAAACTCCTTCTTCAGCCACTGAAACTGATCCTTCATTCCAAACAAACAAAAAAAATTTTGACTAGGTTTGCTCTTGTAAAGTAAAAGTTAATCCCTTCATTTATTTCTGGTTTTTAATTTTCCCTCTCTACCAACAAAAACAATCAAGTATAGTTAAAACCTGGTAGAGTATCTCTTGAATCCCTATAATATGCATTTCTGGAGTGGAGCAACATATAAACTATACTTTGCTTCAATACCATCAAGAAGAGAGCATAAAAGAACTACCATTAATTTAATGGCAAATGTATATCAGTTTTCTGAACACAAAACAGCTGCAATTCTCTTTGACAGGACATAAAAAATAAATACAAAAAAAGAGAGCTAAAAAAAGACAAAAAGTAATTAAAATAAGAGCCATCAAAAAACTTCACTTTGGATCCAGGAAAACAAGTAATTTACGCCTCCTATAGCTCCTGAGGGGAAAGCGTTAAATTGGTGTTGCACCCTGTAGAATTGGCCAGACAAGTCTCAGTGTTGGATGCTGCTTCCTCTGAAATTTAAGCAGCACTGAAACAAAAATTGTTGAAGTTCCCTGGTACTGACCAGTTCTTGAAGGATTACACTGAACTATAGACACACACACATAGCATATACATTTATTGGATCTCCCTGAAAGGATAACAATTTGTTAAGTAAAGTACAAATGGAAATTCTCCATTATTTGTTTGAATACTAAAAAAAAGGGATTTCACTGTAGTGGGAAACTTCTCATCCTGGAATCAGGAGAGCATTAAAAAAGAGACACGACAAGTGAACTCATGACATTACTATCATGCCAAATATCCAGAAAAAACCAACAAACTCAGATGTATCTTATCTGAAGACACCCACTGGCTTTGATGAATATTGATGGGTTCCTACATGGAGTTATCTCACTTTGAGGAGTGGCCTACTGTCCATTCTGATGATTTCAGCTTCTGCTTTTCAAATTTCTGATTAATAACTTATTAAAGTGGGGGACAGGGAAAACAAAACTCTTTTTTTTTTTAATCTTAACATTTGAAAATATTTAAAAACATCAAAATAGTCCTTAAAAAGAAGATTAGTGGTGTTGTTGCTGCACATGCAGTTAGACTGCAGGCACCATTGTCCTTCTCCCTTTCTTACTATACTAACTCTTAATGCAAAAAGTAAATGACAACTAGTATTTCATGAGAGATGAGGACTAGAAGGTCAGGAAAGAAAAAGAAACCCTTGCTCCCTCTTTCTATCAGAACTAGGAGAGAGACAGAAAGAAAACAGGGAGAAATTTACCTTTTAGAAAAAAAGTAAAGTAAAAAACCAACCAAACAAAAAAAAATCAACCAACCAAAAAAACCTCAAAAAACCCCACCAAGCCAAAACCCCAACAAACAACAAAAACCAAAACCCAGAAAGACCTGCAACCACAGACAATGTCAGCCCTGTTACTTCCAAATCATAGTTAAGCTACTTTTATCTTAATCTTCAATTGCTGTGTCACACAAAAATGAGCTCTGTCTGCCTCTCATAACTACATCTAATACCACAGCACTCTCTTGGAAAACAAAACCAAACCCTGATAAAACAAGAAACACTGAGCAAGGAAGCAAACGGAATGAATAGCACTGTACCTGTTGAGCATGTTGCAACACAGAAGCAAAACTCCACATGACATCCAAAAAGGTAGCTCTGCCAAAGGACTGCCCAGTTAAGAGTTCTCAATCACCCCTACTGGCTACCAACTGCTTGTGCAGCTAATTGGTGGAACATGTGCCGGGCTTGTCACATGCCACACAGGCAATTCTAGTTATCCCAGAGTACTATTCTGATGATTGTTGCTTGCCAAAAGCACTTCCAGCATGGGTTAAGAATGCCAGGATCTTTCTGGAACTAAATGTGTATTTTTCTTGTAAAGCACTTGGAAATCATTGCATTACAACTGCAAAACACATGATGTCCGCTGTTAACAAAGTCAGTAGTATAATACAAACATGTCTTCAAATTACAGAAATGCTTGCTCACTGTCATGGTGCTCTGGTGCTGGAAATATGTATGTTCTCTCTAATCCATTTCTGCCACTTTCATAATTTTAAAATAGAGCCAGCTATTTCTTCAGAATTTACATGAGCACTACTAAGGAGCACAAGTGAAATACAGCGGGGAAGCAGAGGAAAGTTCCAGGTGACTGTATTGCCCGTGATTAACCCTGAGTTGTTTTTTTCCACTTTATTTTCTAAATAATTTATTCACAGAGGATTTAGAATTTCACTATTAGACCATTAATGTTTGAAAAAAGCAGTTGTGTCAAAGTTTGGAGTAAACAGAGGGAGGAGTAGTGAGAGGGAGGGAACAGGGAGAGAAGGGGAAGAGTAGAGGGAGAGAGATGGAAAGGGAAATTCTGGCCACACAGATGATTGGAGGGATGGCTGAGAACTGGGCTGCTCAGCCTGGAGAAGGCTGTGGAGAGACCTGATTGAGGCCTTCAGCACTTGAAGGGGCCCTGCAAGAAAGGTGGGCATTAACATGGTAGCAGGGCTGGTTGAGATAGGACAAGGGATAATGGTTTTAAACTGAAGAAGGGTGGATTTATATTGGATATAAAGAAGAATTTTTTTACGAGGGGGCAAAACACTGAATCTGTTGTCCCGAGGTGTTAGATACGCCATTCCAGGGAACATTCAAGGTCAGGCTGGATGGGGCTCTGAGCAGCCTGATCTGCTTGGAGGTGTCCCTGCTAATTGCACAGGAGTTGGACTAGATGGCCTTTAAAAGGTCCTTTCTAACCCAAACTATTCTATGACCATTATGATTACTGAATACTCACTTGTTTTCACCTGTGCCTTATCTTCAGCCCATTATCTTCAGTAATGTGCCAATTTGAAACAATGGTCCAAGGGAAGTGGTGGAGAGCACCAGAAAAAGATCCAGTAACCATTTGTCTTGTTCAAGCTAAGTTCTGAATTTTTTTGTTTAATAAAAATATGCCTGATATAACTACTGCAATATGAGCATTTACCAATATGTGTAGAATAGGACCTTTCAGCCTAAACAATATATGTCTGTTGGCTTGTTTATTTGAACGATCAGTTTAAAATGATTTTTGAAAGTTTTTAAAGTTTTAATTTAAAAAAAAATTCTGAAATAAAGTAGCCAAATTATCTAGAACTTTTCATAAAGTCTGACAAAGTTATTTTGTATGCATTTTCTGACGCAAATTTGGAGTAACATTGCTTCTCCAGTACATGAATTTTCAGCCTAAAAAGCTTTCACTTTGCAAAACTGTTCTGCAAAACCTATAATCTTGAAGTAATTTTCAGAACATTTTCAACAGCTGGAATCCAAAAATAATGCAGGAACTCTAAATTTTGCTAGTGAGCAATATATTAGCTAGCTTTAATTTCATTGTTCAGAAGAAACACATTAAAAGAATAAACAACTACTAGAAGTAATTTATTTCATCTACCATCTTTAATTTTTTTGTCTTTGTCTATTTTCAATATCTGTCATGCCAATGCATAAATAAGACTGCATGTTCAGGGGAGCAGTTCTAAATATAGATTTTTCAAAGCTATTTTGCCCTTCCTGCATTGGGCTGTCAGCATAGTGCTGCATGCTTTTGATGTCAAATGGAACGAAAAGCTACTTTAAAAATTTCCATTTTTCAGTCCCTACACAAGAACTCCTGTCTCCAGAACCTCACTGAAAACTACTGTCTGAAATATACCTTCAGCGTTTTCAGTTCAGCCTCTTCCCATAAGTTAATCACTTGCCAAGGAATACTTCATCTGTACACATCACAACATAAACCAGCAATATTTTGTTAGCAACACATCTAAGACAACAGTCAGCTGCAAGCAATACTTGCACATCTTTTATGAGATGTGTAAGACAAAAGGAAGTATATGCCATTTGGTTCCATAAAAGCACATTCTTTTTATAAATGGTTTGAGAATTGTCACAACAAAATACAGTAGCCATTTTACTTTTTGAAAGGCTTTTTACTATTTTATAGAGATCAAATGAGGAATTTGCCACCTAAACCCGGAACCAACACCCTGTCTCAGTGGCTCATGAGCAAAAATCAAGCTATTACATTACAGCATCAAGTGCTCATTTATGCTGGCCTTTTCCTCAGAATAAAACCAAGTTCTTCTCTTTGAGAACTTGAACTCTGTGATGGTTTCCTCATCTCTCTAAAATGATTACCTCAAACAAATTCTCTTCACAGGGAAAGGCTAGTAAAGCATCTAACAACGCATTTGAAAGCTACAGTTTGAGTGTCTTGAAATTCTGCTACTGTCTGCTGGGAGGAATATACTATTTTGGAGGGAATTAAGTAGCTTTCTCCCTGATGTTTTCTGACAGAAGATCCTTGTCTTTGTAGCTAAAGCTTCTCTTTAATAGGCAGACTATATTCATTGGAAGAGTACTGCCAAAGGAATGCAGGGAAGTGGTTAAATGCCAAGCCACAACAAACACTTCAGTAAACAATTCAAGAATATATTTATGAGTAAACCCAACCACTTATTTGGTAATTACCAAAACAAATCCACAATTTTGCCCAATTATCTCTAAAAATATTTTGTTTTCTTTTTGGATGACAGTTTTAAGTTCTCTGTAACAGTTTTTAGAGCCATATATATACATTTCATACCAAAGCACAGCAAAATTATTATGTTTTTCAGTGTGCTGATTACGCTACTCTGTGGAAAACAGCACAAGTTCAGAGAACTGAAATTCATGTAAATATGCTGGATACAAATGAAAAATTGTCCTAAAATATTCATGCGAAAATAATTTTTTAGTTTTCACACCTAAACAAAATTTTGTTTGTAAAGACAACACTTGGGAATTTTTTCAAGAGACCTTTCAGATTGACACACCAACATGAAGAATGTACTAAACAGTTACACAGGGATAATTCGCAAATATTAAAGATCCCTTTTAAAAAGTTAGTTCCCTCAAAATCCATCAGCTCCTAGGTGAACTCAAAGCAAAGGGGGACACTCTGCTCCAATCTTTTGCATCTCTTCTTTTGCAAGGTTCTTCACAATGCAGTTCTCATAATTTGTCCTATTACTTTTTTTCTGATTTACAGTACTAAAATGTGAGTTTTATTTTCCTCTTTTTCCAAGTCCCCAGTACATTCAGAACACCCTGTCTGGCAGTAAATTACCTTGTCATGCTTTGTTTGCAGATACACATGTGCATTCAGGACTGTACAAGGTGATAGTGGTGTGAGCTCCTTCTCCTGGACAGATAATGACTAAACACTCCAGTCAATCACTATAAACTATATTGTTACTGCCAACAGGCAATGCTGATACCCTGCTCCTTCCATCCTCCCAACTCCAACAAGCATTCACAGCTGGAGCTGAGGGAAGGAACATACAGAGGGGGATGTGCAGCCACACAGAGGCCACTTTTTCAGCAGAGGTGCTGACTGAAACTTGCTACCTTTCCTGGCTGATGCAACTCAGCAAGACTTGCAGGTAGACTCACATTGACACTCAAGTTGGCCAATCTGCCTCAATGACTCTACCTGTCTAAGGGAAATCCTCTATTTTGGAAAGGTTTTCCCAGACTGTTTAGGGCAACATCTATCCCCTTCCTTGCTATAGAAGGGCCCCTCTAATATTAGTTGTCTCAGCCCCTTCTGGAAGAAGTACATTCATTATTCCAGATGAGCAGATCCCAATAAAAATCTAGAGATTCCTTTGCAGACAGCCCTTCCTTACCCCTAAAAGTAAAGCTTTTACTTTTCTGACTTATGCTTATGTCTTATGCTTAAAGTCTTAAGACTCATACTGAATAGATTTCTTTTTATTCTTCCAGTTTGCTGCATTATAAGCAGTTATTAAAATTATTTATAATATAGAACTGGATGTGGGCTACATCAGTGGCACTCAAAACAAGATCTGAGGCTGACTGACAGATAATGAACTATCAGTTTTCCAAGTAGCTGCTGGCAGTCCTAGAAAGTACCAAGCTTACTCCACTGTAACAGAGCATGGACTTAGAAAAATGCCCTAAAATGGAACAGCCATTTCCTTCAGGCACTCCCAGAAACCAACTCCAGAAGGTGTATTTAAGTTCTACACATATTAAATAGCTATCACAGTACTTAAAAAGCCCAAACACAGGAAGACTACCTTCTGGTTTAAAAATATTTATTTAAAAGAAAAAGAGATCTATACTTAGATGGCCAGGGAAAAAAAAAATCTCCTGGTTTCCCCCCTCAAAACCATTACTCTGCAATTTACCTTTCCGTTAAGTGTCAGCTTCAATGTTTTATTTAAAAAAAAAACAAAACAACCAAAACCCCAAACTTTCATTTCCTTTTCCTATGCTACTAGCCTGAGGAAATTGAGTTCCTTTCAGTGAAAAGTTGCATGGGATACAAGAAGAAACTGCAATAAAATGTATTCACAATATACAAGTATAAAAATATTTTGCTTATGATTCAGTACTATAATTTAATAACTTTTTGTTGTTTCATAGGTATCTGGGAAAGGTACAGACACATGTCCTGATCCTGTTACAAGAGGTAGAATGCCAGCATTTGGTACAACATTCCAGGAGAGAGTCAAGGTGATATTTCTGTTTCCCCTGCAAAAGCAATGAAGACTATCAGCACAAATACTCAAACCAATTTAATTAACAGTTACTAGTATTAAATACATTAGGATACAGATTGTTTTCCTGGCCCAGAAACAATAAGCTTTTTAATTTTATGTACTTTTTTTTTTTTAACGTAATTCCTTAGGAGTTGAGTGCATCACAGAACCAATTCTACAGACTGAAAGCAGAAATCCAGAAGCCTGTCACTCATAACAGCAGTGCATCTTCTAGTCTACAGAATATATAGGATATCTTGTATCCCAAAGTCATCTTCTAACAATCAAACTATAAAGATATAACTGAGATGACAGAGTATGAGCACGACTGAACACACATATTAAATGCAAAGCATGCAAGTAAATCAAGATGCTCTGAATAACAGTAATAAACCAAATATTTACTTACTTGAGACCATTTCCATCATCAAAGAAAAAGTACTTTGACTTCATGTCTTTTAAGGACAGCCTTGGGTTATCTCCTCTCAACATGATCTTGTCCCAAAGGACCACCTGATTTAGGGCCTAAAAACACAGTTGTAATTAAGTCAGCAAGGAGCCTTACCAGATCACATTCAGACACTGGACATTCATTGCATTATTCATCTAAAACCCCTGAAGTACACACTTGCAACCCATAACTAATTTAACAAAATATTGCTTCGCAGAGGGGTAATCTAGTACTACTACACAATGAAGTGTGGCACAGAGTAAATGGAAACAACAAGGAACATCTTAAAACACAAGAAAGCCATTTAGAAAAGTCATGCTTCAGAAGAATGACAAAGCATAATGGGGTTCCCTTCTGAAGTGCAAAGGTAAGTCACTTTTAAAGCTGTATTTAGACTTTGTTTCAAATAAAAGACTTAAACTGAGCTACCATGACTCTGATAATGTATTTAACATTTTTCCAACTTTAATGGAAATCTCTACCGGAATTGCAAGCATAAAGCCAGAAAATTTATGAACAATTGAAGAAGTGAGATCCCAAATTCTTACGTTACCGAAACTTTATATTGTTCTTCTAAGTAGATGCTAAACAGTCTTGTTTAGTACTTCATAGAACAATTTAGAAAAATACTTCTCAGTGTCTGTGAGAAATAGTGATTTATGTGAAGAAAAAAAATCTGGAATATGAAACAATACAATAAAATCCCAGAAACCCTAAAAAGTATTCCAGTTCAAACACAATATCCACCATATTAATATAACTAAGGTGCTTAAAAAAAAAAGAGGAAAAAAAAAAGTTTTGTACAGCAAGTTAAGAAAACCCCCAAGCTTTCACTATATCCTTGCAATGTGACCCCAGCAGCTTTAACTAGAATTCACTGGTAACAAATATGGCAGCATGGTGTTTCATTAAAGTAATTTTTTCAAGGGTGTTCCGCATAGCTTCTATCAGATCAGTAAAAAGGGTGTTCAGCTATCCAAAGGGAAGCATCAGTAGCAGCCAATTTAGTGGAGCAAGGCAAATTATTTTGAGAACTATGAGACGGTAATGTAAATGAATTATGGGGCTACAGTAACTGGTAGGGGCAACCACTTTCGTGATCTATGAACAAAAGACACACCACACCAGGCCAGCCCAGAAGCCACTCTCTCTTGTTTCTAACAGCAGTCAACTGCAGAAAGTTAGAAAAAAGTAAAATGGACAGCAAAAGTGAAAAAACTCATTTACTTTACACTATTGTAAGTATATTGCAACATAAGGCATGTATTATTTTCCTCCCATTCTACTGGGCATATATCAAGCTAGGTTTCATGAAGGTGAACTTCTCACCCTGCAGTTAAACAGGCAAGAATATAATCATGAAGGCCAGTAAAAACAGACCAGGCCAGTAGGAAATGCTGGTGGCATTAACTCTTCCCAGCAGAACTACAGAATGTTTAAAAATAGCTGCAGTACAAAAATGGGTAATTGCTTCAAACTTCTTTTTAATACTTACATTGTTTTTCGTTGAATATTCCGCAGACAAATATAGAAACAATTGTTTAACATTCCAGTCAAATATACTCTGCAGATGTATGCAAGTTAAGGAAAATACCATATTGTACTTACATAACCTTGTTTTATTTTTACTAGATCTAAGTTGACTATAATCATTACAGTGAGTTTTACCTTTCAACATACCTCATCTTATTTATAAAAAAGAGCACTTCCAGCAGTTTAAACACATATTTTAATCAAATTAATGTGACAGGTTTTTAGGTGGGCTTTTCTTTTTACTATTTATGAAATCTGGCATCTTTTCTCCTCCAATGATTTAAGAGTTCTATATTTGACACTGCAAGCTAGTAACCAGAATCCTCTGTTAGACAACCTATTATAAAACCTTACACATAAAAGGCACAACAGAATTCTTCCATAAATATCCTCAAGGCAATTTTTTATACTATCAGAGAAAGCTTGTATCCAACTGTGGATCAAAATACAATAATCATTAAGCAATACATAAATAGAAAATTGGTAGAGTGTAGGGAATTCAAAGAGCCTTTAACACCCGCATTAGAAGGTAGAATATGGGAAGTATTTCATAGTGGGACACCAGAAATTAGCAAATTCGATTCCTACTGATAACAAAAAAAGCTGATTAGACTCAAACAAAACTCTGCTCAGATTTTTGATCAACAGTAAAGAACTGATGACTGCCATTTGTGACAGTACAATGCTGGAATCATAAATAGTTGTCTGCTTATTTAACAACAACGTGTCACTGCTATGGACAAAACCTTTTCATTCACAACAAAAATTAGCTGTAATCTTTTATTTTCTCGTCCTCCTTTGTATTCTATTTGCCATTATCTCAAAGAATAAATAGATTCCCTAACTAGTCTCAAAATCTGTTTTATCTTCTTCCACTCATCTCAAGACAAACATGTTTTTAAGCTACTAATTCAAAGGGAAAGAAAGGAAAGAATTAAATATTTAACTGCTGTCACTGCAAGAACAGTTCCTTGAACATTTGTCATCTGCCTCAAAATATAAAACAAGATTTTGAAGCTCTCCTTGGTAGGATTTCCTATCATTTGCAAAATTTAGCAATGAATTAAGTAAGCTTAAAAGAGTTTGTGAAAACTGTATCCTCCCCTTTCCTTTGCTTAGTTCCTCTTTCTAACTGCCATTTTATTTAACTTCTCCCAGGACTATCAACTTGTTTCTGGTATTAAAGACAGTCTATGTACCTGTATCTCTCTACAAATTTTGAACAAAATACCCTACCAGACAGTTGCATTACACAGCTCTAAATATTGCAAGGTTTATTTATGCCAGGCATGAGAGATTTCATCAGTCTTCACAACAAAAAAAAAACCAAACAAAAAATCAAAAAGCCCCCAACCAATCCAAAACAAAAAACTCCCTGCTACTAGCAGAAATCATTGAAAGATGGAATCTTTATGCCCACATTTCTTTTAGAGGTCCTGGCCTGGCCTGCCCTGCTCTGCTTCGTCTATATACAATGTGTATGACTCTACACACCTACTTTAGAATTTCAGTCTCCAATTTTAATATGTATAAGCATTTTAGAAGTAAAACTCAGACTTAGGAGCTTACCTCTCCTGCTTCCAGATGATAAAAAAAACAATCCTCTTATTCCTGTGCAGACAGAACTGCAAAAATCTGATTAGCCTGTTTATCCAGCATTTGTATAAAGAGTTCTATTTTGTGTAGTCTGCTCACACAACATAGTGTTCTTCAAAACAGGGAAACCAAAACATAGAGGTAATCAGTGTCTTCCCTAACAGTGACAAAAACCAGCAGACAGGGAAAAATCCCAGGATTCTCAGACCAGCTGAAAACAAGGTTTAGTGCAATCACCTGAACATGCTGCCTATTATTTAGTACTGACTTCTGCACAAAAACTCTTTCAAGAATAAATCCAGACTAACAGGGAAGCAAAGAGGTATGAAAGAAGAGCTGCAGAGGCAATTGAGAAAGAGGCCAAAAAATAATGTGATAATTTTTTTAGTAAATCATATACTTCCCAATGAATGTCATACTATTCAACACTAAAGATTAGAGTGTTTAACATCCAAGCAAGTAAAGGATTACAATGTCTTTTTATAAAGACGACAGGTACTTCTAACGCAACTGTTATATGGCGAGAACTTTGAAATCCTCATAACAAAACGAGTCTGAAGGGTGCAGTTTCTAGATTAGGTGTGACATTCAAAACAGCATACTATATAAACCCTAGCATTAATTCACCCCTCAAACCACCAATATAAACTTCAGTTAAAAGTAATAATGTCTAGAAGGTAAACTACACTCCCCACTATTAGATACAGTGCACTTCACAATAGAGCCTGATTTTAAAAACAGGCATTAAAAAGAGAAAACAACTTGTCACCTACTACAGACCAAACAGCTGGTTTAAGTTCTATTTCACTGCCATAGCAATGAAACACACTATTTTTAGATGCTTTGAATTTTTATTTTAAGACAAATTGCTAGTTTTCCCCAAGTCCTGAGTATTTGAAGATTATTAGGTAACAAAAATAAACATCAAAGTGTTCTTATTCCACAAAGTATGCAAACCATTTTTTCCATTAAGGATATCTGCAGTAATGTCAAATGTGACGAATCCCAGATCACTTCTTTCTCTAGGTCCAGTGAAGTCTTCTACATTTTTTCTAAGACAAAACAAAACACAACACAAGATTATAATTTCTCATTATTTGTCTCTTACACACGACATAAATTATGATTCTTATTAGATACTTCCATCATCCATTTTCTGTATTTTGTTTTAAATACTTTTGGCTACAATATAATCAACATTGCAAACCATCACCCACATATCAGAAATTATGGTGTCCCAGTTTTGAAAGTAAGGCCTTGCCACCATAGTGGTCTAAGATATACAAGCATCCTATTGAACTTTTTCTGTTAACAAAAATCTGTACCTAAACTATACTACATTTCATTTTAGTAAAAAATGTTTTGGCATCCCGAAATATGTAAAGCTCATTGGAACACACCATCAGCATAGCAGTCTTCTGGCAACCATTTTCAAAATCATTTCTCAACTGTCCTTGAAAAAAAAAAAGAAGCCTCTTGTGCTCAGTCTTGTACAAGACACTCCAACCATTCCAATAAAACAGAGTTTATGTGCATAGTTCACATACATTTCAAGACTGATTCCTGTAATATATTTAAGTAACAGCATGAAGAAAATAGTTACTTTCCTCTACATTACAGAAAACTGTATCATTTTGAAAGGCTTTATTAAAAATCTACATTTGGAACAGTATCTCATATTGCCACACCAAAGCACAACAGAAAAAGCAACTGGAAAATAACTGACACACATATTTCCATGTGTATTCATAAAGCTTATCAATTTGCCAAACTTATGATCCAATGAGAGGAACACCATAAGCAATTAGCTTGGCAATTGACTATGAACTTTAAGTCCTCAAGGAACAAGTATTTTATGAATTATGAACTTCATAGTTACATTTATTCCAGTTGGGAAATTAGTCAATTAAAACATCCTTTCATTAAAACCAAATTTAGTAATCTCCAATAAAAAAAAGTTTACAAGTGAAAAAAAGACTTTTGGAGATAGTAGTTAAGAAAAATACCACCAAATCTTCCCAATTTAAGCCTTGCTACAAATTTGCATCTCTTTGCAAAAAGCAGTATCTTTACGAAGTAAATCTTATGAAGCACTTGACTTCATGTCTTAACCACTGTCAGTCTGGTGGAGTAGCAGGCCTTAAGCTTGGGGTCTCTGGAACTTCTCAGACATTCAAGAGAAGCAGCTTAGGTGTAATATCTCCCAGTAATACCTGACAAGTGCATCACAGATGGGACTGACAATACATATTTCATCCAGCTTAGGCACTAGTATGCTACCTCATTTATGTTGAGCTCACTATAACAGTCAAAAATATGCTTTTATGCCAATTTTATGCTGTTGCAATCCTCAATGTAGTGTAAATATGGGAGTTTTTTTCCTGTAGTATTAAGCTAGTCTGAAAGAAGACGGCCGTCCCCTCATTTGCATTCATCTCTCCTTTCAAGTCCTGCTGTTAGGCATCCACTGGTGCCTCTTACCTTGAGGTGGCTCCAAAGCTCCACAGAATCATCACCAAATCACAGAATGGCCTGGGTTGGAAGGGACCTTAAAGATCATCAAGTTCCAGCCTCCCTGGCATGGACAGGGACACCTTTCGCTAGACCAAGCTGTGCAGAGCACCATGCAACCTGGCACTAAACACTTCCAGGGATGCACGGCTTTAGATCACTAATCTGGGCCAAAACCAACCAAACAAAAGCACATGAGCTGAGTTAAAGCAGCTCAGTGAAGTGTCCTCTGAGCCAGATTCCCCTGTGGAGCTCTGGTGAAGAACCACGAGGCTAAAACAGGAGCAAAGACCTGCAGTCTTTGGTGGATGTAACAGATGCTCAAAACAGATGCTTCAAAACCCTAATGAAACTACTGCCCTCCGCATCACACATACTTAAGTCGATGGAAGTTTGCTGTGACTAAGATTCCTTTCCGAGAAAATAAAACCCCACCAAAATAACCCCAAAACTCGGAAAAAAAGTCCCCCAGCACAAGTTTGCATCATTACTTTTATCTGTATAATGTTTTGATGTGGTATGGTGTCCTACACTTCGTTCATTTCGTAGAGGAGAAGCCATCCCAATCACTCTGCCGTCACAGAAAAGAAAGGATGCTAGGTTATCAATGGAGAAACCCAAGAGACAGACTAATGAAAAGAAAAAGGCACTACGATGGGCTAAATGCTCATAGGATAAGCCCCAGGTTCCTGTAGGTGCCTGCCTCCCCAAACCGGCAGCAGCAGCCGGCTGGGCTCCGCCGTGCGCTGCGCTGCCGGGCGGCGCCGGGTGCGCGGCGGCGCGGCCGGTCCCTGAGCGCCGCCCCGGCTCCCGCCCGGCCGCGCCGTCGTGGGGCTCCCCCATTGGCCCGGCCGGCAGCGCAGGAGGCCGAGCTCCGAGCGGCCGCGCCAGTGCCGGGGCCGGTCGTGCCTGCCGGCCGTCAGCGTCCCCGCACCGCCCCGGGCCTCGCTCTCGGCTCCCGAGTCCTTCCCCTCCCCGGCGGGCAGCAGCAGCCGCCGCCCGGCCCGGCCCTCCCCCGCCACTCCCTTCCGTCTCCCCGCCGCACTCACAGCGTGACCCGGGAGACGGCGATGCGGACGGGCACGCTGCGCTCCTTGAAGGCGGTGGTGATGAAGCAGCCGAAGGTGAGCGCCGCCATCACGCTGAGCGAGAAGGCGAAGAGCGAGTTGGCCCGGGACAGCACGGTGTTCATCTCCCCGCTGGGCCCGGCCGGGCTGCGGCCGCTGCTCGGGCGGGGCGGGCGCGCGGACGCGGCAGGAAGCGGGCGGCGGGGATGGGGGCGCGCGCGACCGCCGGGAGGGGGCGTGGCTGCCCCAAACCCCGCCCGACCGGGCTGGAGGCCACGCCCCCTGCACGGTCTCCCCGGTTCCGCCAGGCGGTGGGCGGGGCCTGGTGCCGGCGGGCGGGGCCTGGCGGCGGGCGCTGTGCGACATGGCGGCCGTGTGGGAGCGGCTCCGGCAGCGGCAGGGGTGTGAGCGCAGTGCCCGCCTGCCGCCTGCCCTCTCCCAGGGCACTTGGCCTCTGCCGCTCTGCTGGAGTTTTGCGTTTGTATAGTAACACGTAAATAACCTTCAGGCGAAGGCTTGTATTTTCACCTGATGGCTGTATCTTGCTGTCACTGGTACTGTGACTTGCCGTTGTCTACCTTGTTTCCTGTAGGATGTTCCTGTTCATTTCCACTTTGTTACACGCATATTCAGCATGTCAGTATTCTTGCCTAGAAGCCTCCTTTAGTAGCTGGGCTTGTTCCTGTAGTGCTTTTCTTTGCCGGATGGCGCGGTGATCTCACACCGTGTGCAGGGCGGGACAGCCTTTCACTTCCATTTGGTTGAAATTTCGATTCAAATTGGTACTAGCTAAGTCCAATTTGTGTAGTGAGGTGGTTCCTAACTCCCCTCCGAGGCCTCTATTTGCTCATTCCTGCTTCCCGGCCATGCGACACGATGAGAGCCAAGGGGAGTGGGAGCTTTACAATGGTTTGGGGTCGGTGTTTTTGGTGTTCCCGCCCCGCATATTCCTCTGCAGTGACTGTACCCAGCCCGACTAACGCGGGTTTCTCGGGGCTGCCCACAGGTGTCAGCAGTGGCTCAGTTACCGCTAATTCCCTATTCCCAGCCCAAGGCTCCCGTGCTGCCAGTGCTGGGAGCAGGACCAGGAGCTCAGATGGAGCCTAAAAGGGTGGAAGGGCTGAAGGGATAGGGAGCAGAAGGTGGGGACTGTCAGGCCGTTCTGAAATACCTATGTCCTGTAATGATGGTTCTGTTTCTTTTCCTCCCTGTAGCCAAGAGTCAGGTCTATGATTCAGGGAAAAAAATAAATCTGCAGATAAAGGTAGGAAATGGAAAAGAAAAAAGATCATAGTGATGCAGTTTTTCCCCCCCCCAGACTGGGTACCTGTAGCACATGTTTATTTAGCCGGTAGGAGTTGAATGTACCTATGGGCACATTCCTTGCTTTGGGGACCCTGTGCTGCACTATGCATTTGGTTTCTGTGTGTCTGTTTGCCACACTGAAATCAGCCTCAGGCCCTGAGAGGGTAAGCTCTTTTCCGGTTTGCATTTTGTAATTCTTGACCTTTCTGATATTTCGTAAGAGTTCCAGCAGCACAGAGAGTTTCTTGTGTGAAGGTTTTTGTTGGCTTGCTACTATTTTGTGCTATTCAAAATATTAATTATTGTGATGATTTATGGTCTGGAACTTGTTACTGAAACCTTGGATTGCTCTTACTGAAAAGTGGGTACTTTTCCCTAATATATTTGAAGATCTAGAAGAATTGAGGAACCTTTTACTTGCAAACTACAGAACCTAATAATTTTGAAGTTATAAAATGTCTGCTGCTTCCAAAAAGATAATTCAAATGTGAACACTATTTTTTTCTTGTGTCTACAAACAAAAGGGTTAATTGCCTTTGTTCTTGCTTTTAGTTCATATAGTTGCTATTTAGTTTTTCATATTAAACAACTATTTAATAAAAAAAGGCTCTTGGGCAGAACTTACAGGTATAAAGTAGTGAAATTTCCAAAGCAGTAGTTAGGTACCTGAAGAAGACCAAAATCAAAAGGCCAAATTCATGTGGTTTTAAGGCAATGAATAAATATGGCTATTGCTTGTGGAGGTTTGGATTTATTTTAGTAGAAACTTTAAATAAATGTCACTTAAAAGCACAGTATGCAGGCAAAGACAGATGGTGTAGTTTATTCAAGGATTGATCTATTACTGTTTCAGAAAAAATAAACCTTCTATACCTTTTTAATGACTGAAATCTTGCAAAATCAAAATAGGAAAAAATTTTGAGACAAAGTAATTGTGAAGGAAGAATGGAAGACAGTTTTTTACAGTAGCTGTTCATTTGTAAGTTCTAGATTTTTCTTTGGAAGATATAAAATCTGGTAGACTGTGAAGAATAGTGACAGAATTTTAATGTCAAAAGTTGGTGTCAGCTAAATAAGTTGTCTTACTGTGAATAAAACAAATACTATAATGATGGAAACAAATTTATAGGATTATAGGATCATAGGCAAAAAAAAATTGGGAGGCCATTTCCACCACACTGCTCCGGTTTAATCGTATTCATTACACCTGAGCAGTGTCCTTAAGCCCAGACCAGCAGAGCACAAGGCATGTCAGTGTTCAGGCTGGCTATTACTTCAAGAAATGTCATATTTTTCTTTACAAACTCATTGAACAAAATGCAAAGGTAGGATTGGCGGCAGGACTGAAATGTAGAATTTGCCCTCCTTCTCCTGTCCTTACCCTAAAATTATCTTACTTTGAAATTGAGTTTTTATGCACTCTTTGATCTATTAAACATGTGTTCTTTTTTTATAGTGCCGGCACTTCAACAGGATTGATCCTTGTCAGCAGCTGATGATTAGTGGTCTTTTGAGAGAGAGTAGCTTGCTTTCTTTGGTTGACATGTTTCTATTCTGATGTTCAAGTTACGGAGTGATTCCTTTCATCATCTGTAAACAAAATAGCAAGTGTTGACACTGGCTATCAACAGAGATTGCTATGAGTTCTTTGTTTTTCCCACTGAAGTAGTATTGGTTCTAACATGGTACGCGCAGATGGAAGCTTAGGGGTGGCTGACAGTTTGGGGTGTATGGTTTGCGCATTTCAAGTGAAAGGGAGATGTTAACTTCAGCCCAGCACCTTTGGCCTTCTTGGGGCTAAAGTTTCTGACTAATTTTACAGGCGAAAGTTTGGGTGCCTGTGGTACCTAGATAGATAGATGAGGACTGTATAGATACCTTTTTTTGTTCTAGGGACATGTATATACTTCCTGATTTTTTTGCCATAAATGTCTAAATACTTTCTTGAATTTGTCTTTTATTAATTGTTGAAATGTTAATTCTTCAAGAGACAGTAGCAACACCCAGACTCTTAGGCAGCTCTGGGTGGGAAGATGAAGATTAAAATAAATGTGGCCGTGATCAGCTGTCTCTTGCAACAGCCCCCTTTCAGTTAGCACCTCTTCTGAGTGGCTGGTTTTTACAGCTGGTGTGGAAAGGCTGTGACTAAGAGAAGAAGCTTTTTGGACTGCATAGGAGGGTTTTTGTTTCTAACGTTCTTCTCACTTCCATTTTTTTAGCTTTGGATCTACACAGTGTGGAGAATAAGATAAGCAAGAAGAAATTTTTACTTGCCTTTGTAGTATTATTGTGAGTCCTTCAGCAAGAAAATCTCAGGGAATTTTTAATTTCTGGTTTCAGAATGAAGTTGGTATTTTACAGCATTGTCTCATGTAGTGGCGTAATGTATGGCAAAATAAAAGCTGCATCACAGAGAGAACCAAATACTCTTGGGTCCAAAGTCAATACATTTTGGAGCTCAACAGAGTTGATTTTTGCCTCCTGTGATGTTTGCCCATTCTATGGCATATGAAGCCATACTAGGTAAAGCCATTCATATGTTACTGATTCAGCTTAACCCTTCTCACTTCATTTTGCTTTGCCTTCTGGGCAGGAAGCCTGGGTGCCACTGATCCACCTCACCCAGGTTTTACCTCATTCACTCAGCCAGTTGCAAGTCTTCATCACAAGGTATTTTTGTGTCTCTTGTAAAAGCATCAAGCAGTGACTTGTCATGCCTCAGCTTGCAGAAAAAGATGTTTTACTAACTCTGTCATGGTGATATCATTTTGCTGATACCAATTTTAGTGGATGGAAAAAACCTTTTTGTTATGAACACTAGCCACGGGAGTCAGCATATAATGACATAAGCTTGCAGAATAAACTTTTAGCTCTCACCTGTACTATTGACTGCGTAATTTCCTTTTATTAACAACATTCTTAGGAACCAAAATGTGCTTTACACAGAAAGGAGAAAAATTAAACCACTTTTATTTAGTCAAGAAGAAAACTTGACAAAGTTTGAAGAAGGGTGGAATAAAACTAAACAGATAATTTCACTGTTTTTAGAAACAAAAATTAATTTTTGAAGAAAAATATTAAGTGAAACAGGTAAAAAATTTAAAGACAGCCTACAATGAATAAAATTAACCATTTTGAAAGGAATTCAAATTGATGACAAGAGGTTCACAGCCCAAGTATTGTTTTTACTTAGAGACATCTATTTAATAAGAACCTGTGACATTTTTGCAGTTCATTAAGGAAAAAAATAACTATAAAACTGCAAAAACAACGGGTTCAGTTACTTGAATTTTAGATTTATAAGGTGGTTGCACTGCCTACTAGAGAAATAGCAAAGTTAGTGTGTCAAGCTAGTTGAAATACCTAATGCGTAGCTCCTGTGGTACCACAGTCCTAAGGAAGAGGCTGAGTTAGTTGCCAAAGAGGTAATCTGTGTTCTGTAGACATGGTTGGTGATGAAAGAAATCACTTGAACCCAAGAAAGTAGCTATACAAAGGGAAAGAAGTGCAAAATGAGAAGACTCTTTCCAAGTTTCACTGATACAGCTGTATCAGTACACAGAGCTGTCAAAAACTATGCCCAAGTATCCTCATGAAGAGGCAGCATGTATGTGCTTTTTGACATTACTCTCCCTTCATAGCTTGATATGACTTTTTCCAGGAGTTCATTTGCCCTGTTGCAAAATGGGTTGTAGGGGGTGGGTGTGAGTGGTTTTGTCAGTGTAAAGTCCAGCAGGTAAGTTTTGACTCATCAACAGTTTAAATGGCCAGATTTTGAACTGAGGAGAGTACCAATACACATTCCTTCCTGTTGATTTCCAGGAAGGGAGAGAGAGGGGTGGGAACCTTTAACTGAGGAATGGAATGGGCAGCTGGAAGGGGTAACTTTTTAAACTTCTGGGGGGGCAAGATTTGCTAGAGTTTGTCTGTCAGCAGGCTGTGTGTGCCTGCTGTCCAACACGTTTCTGGGTTTAGTAATGTCTCTAAGCACACACATGACTTACTTTGGAATCTTCTGTAATACTCTTAATAGTTGAGTTATGTTAGGTATCCAAAGAGGACTGCAACAAATACTGTAGATAAACTTACTATGTTTCTAGCAGAACTCAGATTGAGTTCACTTGTAAGCATGTTGGTCATACCTGCTTCCCTTCTGGGTTGAACTTTGCTGCCAGTTCTTAGATGGACTGGTTAAGCAGATCAAGCATGCTGATAAATATGGCTGATAGCAGGATTGGTTGATAACGCATTTGTAGTTGAAGGAGCATCTATTCACATTACCAAAAACAGCTATCCAGTGGTGTATAACAAAGGGATACAGATTTAAGATTACTGTGTTGTTTTTTAAAGAACTGAGAAAGTTAGAAAACTAGAATTTCATAGTCCTTTAAATATCTGAGTTACTTTTCATGCTTTTAAATACATGTCATATGGAGAATGACTGTTATGTGTAGAGATACTGATTGACATTTAATCCTTGACCAGTAATTCCATTCTCTGGAAATCCAGACATACTAGTCTGTATACTAGAATTAGGTTCTGAGATAGGAGTAGTATTTTCAACAAACAGGAAAGGCAAAACACCTCAAATAAATAATTTTAAATTAATTTAGGGTTAGCAGTAGAATAACCAATTTTTTTATGATATTAGGAATGAAAGTTTGCATCATTCATGTGCCAGAATAACTTGATTTGTATAGAGCATAAACTGTATCAGACCAGTGATTTTAATACACTGGAGGAAAAAAAATGCTGCTGTACCCCCCAAAGGCATAAATTTGAACTTTCTAGAGACGTTTGAGAGCTGATAGAAATAATGTGATACACCAAAATACAGACAGAAAGTATATATGTAACAAAACTTTTGTAAGAGAAATTTTTGTGCATTCCTTTTTTAAAGGAACTGTTGTTTTTCAAATTATTATTAGAGAAGACAAATGGTGTATAAATGTATAGCTGTCGAGTAAAATGGGTGTTGAAAGCCAGAGCGTGACTAAGAGGAGAAGTGTTTTTTAAGACACTCTCATTTTTCCCTATTGTGCCATTAAACATGTCAGTGCATTGCATTTTGAAACAGAATTTTGGTTAAAGTCTTTGGTTGAGTAATCAGGATATTAGCAGGAATTATGAGAACTGCCAAAATATGAATGAAACGTAACTTTGGGTATGAGTTATAACTTCATGCTGCATGGTTTGTATAGATCCTGGATAGACATGATGTTCAGGAAGAAAAGCTGTAAAAACAAGATGTGGGCCATTCATTTGTTTGGTTTACAGTGTTGTGTTTGTTTCAATTGGCAACACAATTCTCAGGTTTTTGTGCTGATAATATGGCTTTGTCATGATGCTCAAGTAAGTCTTTAGAATTCTTACTAGCAGCTCAGATCTGAACCAAGTTTCATCTTTTCTGGACCAAAGTTTGCATTCTCTCACTTTTTGTCTTTTCATTCTCCCAAAACAGTAGCACAATGTTTGTACTTCGGCCACCTCTTCTCTTCATATTTTATGAAGAGTAGTATTTGGATTGTGCTAATGGTCTTGAGTTCCTGTTTGGAAAAGACACGTCAGCTCGTTGGTGTTTTCCAGTCACTCCAGCTTCTGAATTTCTTTTAGCTGTCAGGTAAATATGACTTGTTTGAGTTTATTTTCTGTGCCTATGCATAAATGCGTAATAGCCTTAACTTATGAATGATACTAGTGAAAAGAATGTTTAATACTTTTTGAAGTATTTATTTATTTTTTTATGGTATATATGCCTTTTTTTGCCTTCAATTCGATGTTAACGTAACATTTTGCATAATGTGGAAATTTTAAAATAGTTCCTCTGAGTCTAGATTTATTCAGTTCAAATGCTGTGAATATAAAATAGTAGAAAAATTTGCTTAACATAGGTAAAGGAGGAAATGACATAAACAACATTCAGTAGCTTTAGATAAATCAGGTAAAATTTTGAGGATTAGCATCTCATGTACTCATTAAAGTACAAATCAGCTGGTCACTAAGTGGGTAGTTCTCATGCTGAGTTAGACATTTCCTTTTTAGTAGCTCATGCTTCTCTTTGAGTCCTTCATAAAGGATTGTATGCTTACATCAGAAACTCAGTACTAGAACTTGGTTTCTTACTGATTTTATTTTAAACACTTTCTGTTTTAAGGGCATTGCTTTAGAAGTTTCTCCTGGTTGGTTGCCTGTAATGTATAAAATAATAAATTCTTCAGAGCACCTAAGAGTTCCCCTTCTTCTGCCTGGTCTCTTATAATCTTCAGTTATACTTGTTATTAGAGAGAATTTTCAGAACCAGGATAGCTATCAACTTCTTGTGTATATTTGGCCAACTCTTATATGTGGAGAAAGACATGCATGTGAAGTGTCATAAAAATAATTCCTTGTACTGTATTGCATATCTTATCTTTAAAAAAAGCGTTTTCACTTTCAGACATTTATATGCATCTCCAAAATACTGAAAAAAACTATTAAGACTTACTGTAGTGGAATTTGTGCTGTGAATATAATTACTCTTCTACATCGTCTGCCATCTAGTTTAAAGATATTACTTTAAAAAATTTAAATAGAAGGAAGTATGTTTTCCGAAAGTAAAGACACAGCATATGCTATAAAGAAATAATATTTCTAAGGGTTTTATAGTCTTCAGTGTTAAAAAAAATGCCTTCAAAGACTAAATATTCTATCAGTTGTGTTAATTTTCTTGTGTGTCTTGCTTTAGTGAAAATTAGGCGCACCAGAGTTCTAAAGCATAGATGCAAAATTGCCAGAATAAAATAGTTTATGAATGTGGTTATGTAATTAATCATAGATGATAGTGCATAGTTTTTGTTTTTTCTAAAAATTACTTCATTAGGTTAAGGGTAAATTGTACACTAGATTTTGGACAGTTTGAATTAGCACAAACAGGTGCCACCGCTAAATACTTACTTTCTGCACTTGGCTGCTACACAGCAAAGCATTAAAGGCCAAGCGACTTTGTCTGAGCTCTGGAGTTCAAAATGAACCACTTTATAGTCATTATAAACAGCAGAATTGCTGTTTATACAGCATACAGGTTATATTCTTTAGAAATTATAACTGATTGAGCTACATTAAAAGGGAATTCTAAGCCCATAAATTCCAGCATTTGAAGTTTTTAAAATGGTTTTAAAATTGAAATAGTTAGTTGCCAGAAATGGGAACGCATATTAGAGGAATCATTACATTTTTCTTGTTTTCTTTGCTGGGAATGTGCTAGTATGTCAAGGTAGTGGTATACTTGTGTGTCACAGTATTACTATCTTCATAAACAAAATAAAAGTCAAAATATCCTTAATCTGCAGTGTAGCTTGTTGCCATTGTCTTGTGCGCTGTTATAAAACCCTAAATGCTAAAATAATTTTACACCCCATCTCTTTTGTAGATATTAAGTACATGAACATTCAAGATTTCATTTTATTTAGACTTGTAATCTGAATTTTATATTAAAATAAAAATTATTAGATACCTGATTATTAATTTCAGTATTCTTTTCACCAGGATATGTGTTTTTCAACAGCAATGAAGTTATCTTCCCCATTTTACTATTGAGTAAATAAGGCCAAGAAATTTCATTCCCAAAAGTCAAAACTACATGGGAAATATTGAGATTAAGCTGCTGCTCTTTTCAAGTGCTTTGATATTTTTGTAATACTGTATATTTGGTACATATTGCTGTTGCATTTCCATTTGGAAGCTCTCATCATTTTGTAGTGCTGCAAGACCTGACTCCAGTTACTTCATGTTGCCATGCAAAAGAAAATTTGGGACACTTACATCCCACTTTTTTACACTCCTTGTTGTTTCTCCCAAAATGCCATGTGGGCATTAACTTCTGAGCAATTGCTTAGTTTTCATAACTGGGTGCCTCATAGCATGGCTTTGCCAACAAGCTGTAATGGTAATTTCTGTAGCATTTTAGTAGCCTTAGATTAGAATAAACTTGGTTCTGTGCAATTTGGGAGAGTTTCCAGCTAAGCTGACACATAAGACTCATAGAGTCTAAAAAAAGAGGAAATATTATGAGAGTAATTTTGCCAGCTTCTGATGGGTATGTGTGAACTGGAATGCTGAAACCTCACGATTTCATGAAGTTTTGCATCTTTATGTAGTTTATTACTGATGAGGGAAGTTTTTGAAAGGACAGAAGGCAAGTTTTGATACAGGAATAACCTTCCTGTTCAATTTTCATGTTGTTCCTAAAAGCAGTTTTACAGATCCGTGACATTATTTGAAACAATGTTTACAAAATACTAAACGCATACACAGCCTTATTATTGAAGTTTTAAATTTACTTTTGTTGAACCTTTGCAGAAAAATTCAACTTGAAGAAAACTATGTAACAGTTGATAAATTTACTTTCTGCGATTTATCTACTGCAGTTATAAGAAGCCGGAAACAGTATGGTAAGGGAAAGATGAATTCTCAACACTCCTAACTCCAGCTGTTATTTATGGTAATTGCCATTTGGATTTTTGCCTCTACAAAGAAAGACTATTTTGTTAGTTAACAAAACATGGGAGAAGTCTAGATGAGAAAGCAAGTACTAGATGGCCTAATATGACATCAGGAAAAAAGGGTCAGGTAAAACACTGTAAGGAAGAAAAAGAAAAATTTCCATAACATAATTATGGTTTTTCCTTGTTCTGCATGGTAAATTTGTAAAATAGGTACATAAGATGGTGGGGGAATTCTGTGGACTGATCAAGTTAAGCTTAATAATACTAGTAAAATTATGGAAGAAGTAAGAAATTCCAATATTAGGTGTGTTACTAAGGAAAATACCATTTTTATTAATGCTTGAAAAAGAAATTGGCAGTGGTAGCTCAGAACATAATGCCTTTTATACTTGTGGAAAACATGACACCTCAATTCAGTGTCAGATAACAATGTGCCAAATATAAAAAGGGATTTTCATTTGGCATTTTAAATGCTCATTCCTGTTTCTAATAATGGTATGAGGAAGGTGGTTCCTATTCTGGCTGGATGAGAAAATGTCTATAAATGAAATTTAGTAAAAATTGCATATATTTTTTACAGACTAATAATAGTTTACAGTGTAAACTGCTTTTTAATTGCTTTTTCTAGTTGTGGTTGACTTTTAAGTGGATTACATTTTTTTCAAAGAAAAATACCTAATGCCTCTCTCTCAAGATAAACACAGTTCAGTTCCTTTTTGTTAAAAATTTTTATATTTATTTCCAAGAAGATTTCATTTTATCATTGCCTTTTCTTCACTTATATGTTTGTTTGAATGTAATTTCCAGAAAACATTATAGTTTCTTACTCTAATAAATTATTCCTAGAGTCAGATGATAAGAGGCACTTTATTTTTTCCACTTTCCTTTCAGAAATATGATTTTGTATTATAGTACTTAATATCTGCTATGCTGTTCATTGAAGTTGGGGTGAATTGTGGATGCAGTGACATTTGGATCATACCCTTTTTTCCTGAGGGACAGTTGCCAACATTCTAAAATGGTTTTTTCTGATCACCAGGGTAGAATAGAAAGGTTTAGGATTATTATGCGTAGAGAATTTTAAGGTTTAATTCAAGGCACTGTTTTTGAATTTAAAATTAAATACAAAATTTAGAACAGGACCCTTTCTTGTGCTGCCATGATTCTTTATTTTAGGATTGTAGTTCACTTAGAAATCTGGTTCTGTCATGCAGCTCCTCAGTTTGTATCGTGTTGCAACTCAGCAATTTACCAAGCAATTACTCACACTAATGGAACAACTCGTGTGTGAGTGCTGATGACTGTGAGTAATAACTTTATGGTATAAAAAGCAAATTAGTCTTGAGAAATCTAAGGAATTCAGATTCCCCTCTCTAAAACTGGCCAACAAATAAAGCCTTTCATGTCACAGGTTTGAAATATGATACAGCACAATGAAATGTGCATCATAATTATTAGAAATTTTCCACGCAATTTACCATTGCTTTTTAATTAATTTAATTTTAGATGCGCCAAGGTCTTATGCATAAAAGTATCTAGATGTTTGATTCTTATCACCTGCTCTGAATACTGTTTTTTCTATAGTGCTAAAGTTTTTGTACGCTAGATACTTTCATTCAGCCTGAGCAAAATAGTAAGAGACTGTCAAAACTGGTATATATTAAATCTCTGTTTATTTATTAATGTGTATTTCAATTATTTAATGATATGGTTCTCTTTTTTTAAGGAAAAAATATTAGTCTGACATAAAATGAAATATCACAAAAGAGCAACTGTACTTTAACAGCAGGAGAACATATTTTAGCAAAAAAAGATCATCTGAGTTACCTGGTTTAGTACATTAATTGCAGTGTTTTATAATAATACTTTGCATATATATTTTAAACATGTAAATAAATTAATTAGAAATGCAAAATTTGGAATGCAACAGACCTTTTAAGCGGAACAAGTACGACCTAGGATCTTGGAACCTGCTGTACCACTTGAATATCACTGGGCTAGCAAGAGCAGTAGTGAACTCAGTACTATGTACAGTATAAATAATCATCATATTTTGAGCAGCAGGCATCATGACCAGCTGATATTTTCTTTCCTCGGGACCAGTTGTTCCCAAGAGTGCATGGCTGGAGCCATATGATCTTATCAACACATTTGAGAGCCTGACCCAAACACTGGCTGCAGTGTTTTGCTGCAGCAATGACTGTCATAGAAGAGAGTCGCCCTTTTGCACAGCAGTTATCCAATGTCTACTTTACTATACTTTCACTTTTTTGTTTTAAACTTTTTGTGAAGATCAGCCTTGCTATACTTAGTCATTTCTACATCGTGAAAGGAAATCGTAAGGAAGCAGCAAGGATAGCTGCTGAATTTTATGGAGCTCCTCAAGGACAAGGTATATTTGTACATACTATGTTAGCAATAGTATGGTATTTTGTTGTTCAGGTAATTACTTATCTGCTAGCCTCATTTATATTTAGTTTCTCAAATGATATGTTGGTATGTGTGAGTGGGGTTTTTTTCTGTAGTTGTTGCTGTGTTTTGTGTAACAAAAATTATTTGTAGGAGTGTTGTTAGATTATGTAAGCTTTTTTGGGTTTGGTTTTTTTTTTAGGTTTTTTTAGATTAATAAGTAAGTATAATAAGTAAGTTACTGTAATAAGTAAGTAAGTTTGGAATAAAACTGAAGTATCACAGCCTGTTATCACAGTTCTCTTAGGAGAGAGGCCTATGCTTAAGATGCCTGTACATAAATAAGATTGCTGATTGCTTCCCAATCTGGGACTATTTTCCCAATTGTTCCTAATGTTCCCCAGCTTACCACGCATAGCTGAAATTTTCTATGTTTGGCATATGATTATTTGGCACCACTCTAGTGAAAGTAGTCTAGATATTTCTGAGAATTATTTCTTGATTAAGGTAATTTTTTCTTACAGTAATTTATTTGAGAAGATATAGCCCTTGTGTTCTTTAAATAAGTTGTCTCTTGGCACAGATCAGGAACCTTAGTAACCCTTTGTCAGGGTCAGCTTTTGGGCATCTCTGTGGAAAACGGTCAAATTTTACTGGGTTTGAAAGCTCCTGTGAAAATTCCTTTTTTCTGTTCACACAAGCAGAACTCTGGCAGAACTGTTGCCCCGAGCTCATCTGTAGTGAGGTACCGTTTTCATTCCATTCTTTTTCTGGGTTACAGAACACCCTCTCTTCTAAAGTGTGTATCCTGGTACATCACTGAGCCCTGATTTTGCTCAGCTTGGGATCCTTGCTGCCTCACTTGTCTTTATTGTTGTTCCTTGTATTCTGGGATGGCATCAAGTTGAGTTAGGCAATGGAACAGGAAGACTTGTCTTACCTCTTACTGTCTTTACTACTCATCCCTAGGTACCATGAATATGAAGAAATTGCCGAAGTTAAATGTAAAGGGAGAAACTACAGAAAAGAACCCGAAACAGTTTCAAACTCAAAAGATTTTTCCAGTCTTCAATGTTGGGATGAAAGCTACACATTTTGTGTGTGGGTGTTAAAATTTGCAAACCAGAAAGAGAGGCTTAAATCCTAAGGCAGGAATTAGCTTACTTTGCAGAAGATTTACTTGAGATGGATTTATATCATGTGTTTTCTGCATGAGCTCTGAAATCCAGGGGTTTTGCATCTGAGCCAGTTAATGACATAATTTGAACTAATTTGCATGTGTGTGTTTGTGGGTGTATGGAAATATATGCGTGGGATGGTGTGTATATGTATGTATATATTCACCGCAGGATGATAGGAAGAGCCCAGGCAGGAATATTTGCAGAGAATGGGGAAGGCCTTACTTGAAATCAAGAATTTTTTGCCAGAAACTGCTGGCTAGGTCTAAGGAAGCTCCTTATGGGAAGACTGAGACATGAGCTATGCAAAGAAGGAAAGAGACTTGGGAAGAACTAGAGGAAAAGGAATAACATGCATCAGGTTGGAGAGTAAAGTAGTATCTGCAGTGTAACCTGTTGCTGAACCCAGTAACCTGTAGTTCAGTCATTTGTCAAAAGTGTCATCTATTACACCTAAAGAGATGTATTATTAAGCATTCTAGTAGCTGGCCCATGCAAAAGATAAAAATCTATCACTCATGCAAGTTACTCTTTTTGTCAGGTAGCAGAGGTTTTTATTGATTTAAAGGATCAAACATATGGTAGAGTTTCTAGTTTTCTTTTTGGTTTGTTAAAAGAAAATAGCTAATGCCACTGTTTTATGCTTAAATTGTGCTTTTTACAGTTCAGCATCAGTGTGTCTTCATTTTTCACTGTCCAGCTTGCAGTGCTTGGTTCTGGATTTGTAACAGTTGTAAGCTCATGTTCTGCTAGTGTTACATAATCTGCTGTTCAACCATTCGTTGTGATTAAAAGGTGCAATCCTTGCTCTGTGGGATGCAAATGTCAAAATTATTATTTTATCATTTTTATACTATAATTCTGTGTCTGTAGAACGAGTCATGCTAGTATCTGAACTCACAGTGTGTTGTGGGATTTGGTTTGTTGGTGTTGGTGAAATACAGGGATGCTTCAGTAGAGTTTGTATAATACCATGTAACAAAATATCCTGTTAAAAGTAACAGCTAAAAGATGCACCATAAGTAACATGAAGCATGAAACAGCTTGAAATGTTACATTATATAATTAAATAATGAGTATCCGTTTAATTAGTGGTCCATTCTGTGTTTTTTCTCAAGTAGCAGAAAAACCATGGCAGAAAAAAAACAACACAAAAAAGCCCACCAAAATAAAAATATAGCCTAACATGTATCATTAGCTAATTGAAGTTTATAGTGTTTCAATAAGTAATTAAACTTAGAGGAAATGTTACTTTTCATTTTCTAGTTTTAACCTGATTAAATACTCTCAAAATTCTGTTAGTACTGGTATTTTAGGTTCTCTTTTAATTACAAAAAATTGCTTACTGCTGTTACAATGGCTTGGACAGGACAGAGTGCAATATTTTTGAAGAAAAGAACCTTTGGAAATAATGTGCCTCTAGGCACAGGCATTATTTCATACCTGCTAAACTGACCCCTTGAGTTAAAATAAGCCTTTCTTTTATGAAGTCTGTATAATTGATGGTGTTTCAGGTACTGAGGAGTAGGTTTTGGTGAAACTCTTTTTGTCAAACTGACGGTATAGAGGTTAGTTCAGGAATTGAGGCCCAGGGATCATATATTCAAGGCTGAGTTCCTCTGTTTTGTCACTTGTTCTCTATTAAATATAAGCTTTACCTGTGTCATCTGCCTTGTGTGGTCTGATTGCTACATGTTAGTAGTGAAACAGGTCATACTTTGTTCCTTAATATCTCAGGAGTATTTTCTCTTCGGTTTCAAATGTTAGCAATCTACATTCCATCTATCCTTTGGATGTCAACTGTATGTGAACAGCTGGGTAGTGTCACATTAGTGAATTAGAAATTATTACACTGTTTATGTGGCATTGAAATATAGGAGCTAGATCAGTGTTCAGCATCAGCTAAGACTGAAAACTGCTTATAAAAGCTTTACTAATCATAAGTCACATTAATTTGTTTACAGAAATGATGTCTGAGCAAAGCTTTTCTTGTGTACAGCTGAAAGGTAAACTGAATACACTAGGATCACATATACATAAGTTATCTGGTAAATGTTTGGCTAACCTGTTTTTAAAATGCTTAGTAATAGTTATTTCTGCAGCATCCTTATGCAACCAATTGCAGTTTTTACTGTTCTCATCAGTAGACTGTTTCCCACTTCCCCCAAGACAGACCTAAATCTTTATTTCTGCAAATGAAATACATTAAATATGATTGTTTCTCTCCATGTATGAGAATTAATCAATTTAAAGACTATCATAATGCATTTTTCTACTTCTACTGTTTTTTTTCTTTTGTAGAATAAAATAAAAAGGATTTAACTCAGTCTGTCCTCTTAAATCTTATTATCCAGCACCTGGAGTTACTGCAGATGCTCTCCTTTGGACTTGTGCCAGTTCATATATAGTTTACAGACATCTTCACTGATGCCTAATTTCCCATGTTAAACAGAACGCTCCAGCTGAGACTTTATTAGTGTGACCAGGGGAACTATTAGTGGTATACAAGTGGAACACTTATGTCATGTGCCATGTATATGGTACTCTGTGTAATACCTCCTGGAATGATGCTGCCCCCTCAGCAGGAAAGTATTATGGATAGCATCTGTAGCCCGTAAACCACATATTAAAAAAAAAGTCCCTGTACTGTGCATTTTCTTTTTCCTCTCTAAGTATAGTACTCTGTACTGGCCTTCAGCTAACTTCATGCTGTCTTGGTATCAGACAATTTCTCCATTTTACTAGGCTATTTTGAATTGTTTCCCTCTGAGCAGTTGCAGCATCTACAGTTTAGTGTCATCTACTGCTTGCATAAAAAAAATTACATTATTCTATCATTCACTATGTTAAAAGCCCGAATAGCCCCAAATGCAGGACAGAACTCTGCAGTCTTTTACATTTGCTTAAAGTGAATTGAAGACCCTATCAGGTAGCTAATAACTGTTTACTAATAACTATCAGTTATTAGTATCCTAATAACTTGGATTTGAATTCTTTTTTTTTTTTAGTGAAGTCAGTGGTATTGCTACCATTAAAAACTGAAATGAAAAAGGGATCCATTCTATTATCAAGGTCCCATTTGCTGGGCTATTTTTAACTTGGGCGTTAATTTTGTAAACACTCACTCATATACAGTTGCCCCATTGATTTGAAAGGGACTGATTAGTTGTTTGGAGCCAAGTGCTGTGCAATCAGGGACTAGAGCTGTGTTGTAAATAGGTTGTGGTGTCTAGTGTTTCTTTATTTATTGTGTTGAAGTGAACATTTACATATTCTTTGCATTCGAAATTTTGTGAAAGTCAACGTTTTATTAATTTCTTTCTTAATGGATAAAATCATACCAAGTATATGTTTGTTCCATTTTAAAATCCTGTGCCCTACAAACTGATATGCAAGAATAACCTAACTTGAAAATTAACTTTGGGTATATTTAGCTCCTTAGCAGACTGTGTAATGACAGTGATCTGCACAGTAGCATTTCTTCTCTCATGGTATTTCTAGATCTGTGAAGAGTTAATAACTCAGCCTTTTGTACAGCTGTTGCTGGACAAACACTGAAGGGTCAAAAGCAACTTTTAGACTCTTCCTACTATACCAACTAACTGGTCATATAATGAAAGTGCTCTATGTATATGAGCACTGGGTTGGAGCTTCAGATGAGTTTTATGGTTTAGTTCCTTTAGTAGTAGTGGTGTAGTAGTAGTTCCTTTAGTAGTTCTGTGGTGTGAGGTGATTTCAAAGTGTGTGTATCAAATCTAAAGAATTAATTCATTATCAGATGTTTTGGGTGTGTAAGCTATAAACTCTGCCAACAAATACTGGTAAGATCTTGGTTTCTATGGAAGAATCTGTACTTTGTTATTACAGATAACCTTACAGAAGGAGGCATAGGTCTCACTCATGAACTTTTTTTAAGGCAAAAAGTGTCTATTTTATCAAAAGTGAACTTTATACTCAGTAATGGCCAAAATGTATTTAGCTACAAGCAGAAAGTGATAGAAAGGAACCATCTTATGAAAAAAGTAATTTTGCAGAGGTTAACATAGCATAAACAACAAACAGCTAGTCATGTACACATACAGATACCTGGGGTCTGATAGACAAGCTAAGTAGTTCTGAGAATGTAAAATTATTTTTCTCAAATATCCTATTTTTTAATGATGTCAACTCTCTTTGTAAAGACTTGTATAAAATTTCACTTTATGCATGACTGTATGAGTTGGAGTTATTTGAAAACAGAAATTGTGTTTATAGTATGCTTCTTAAAATACATGCTGGTTTTGCAGAACAGGAGAGGTGAATGTGTCCTGGTTTCCTCTACGCTTAAAAAAGTCTACTCTTGAATGACTGTAGAAAATTCTAAGCTACCCATCTTTGATGTATCTGCCTTGGTCAGGCATGGTAGGAAAGCTCAGTACACTAGCTGTTCCTAGTTAGGCTAAATTAAGCCATCCACAGAATAGTGGTAGTTCAAAACTGGAGTCTCCATCTTCTTCCAGAGACTGGTAAATACTATGAAGCTTTCGGTTTCCTTCTTTTCTTGTACACTAAGCACTACGTGGGTAGTTCCAAGGAACCAGTCCTTAAAATACCGCTCATAAATAGGCAATAATGCTGTTTCACTGCTAGAGATCCACTGTTTGGAAGGCCTGATCACATTTTGGACTGTAGTGAATGATACAGAGCAAAGTTTTCGTATTTATTTTATCCTAACAAGTTGCAATGGATAATGCCACTCAGCAACAGTTGTTAGGTAGGGAAGATAGGCATGAGGCATTTTCTCAACTTGCATTCCACAGAGATCACAGTTCTATTAATAAAGCCATACAAGACCTCTCCTAGCTTCCTGGATACAATAGAGATTCATTTAGCAATGATAGGAATATTGTATGGCATACCTATTAACCATACCACTTGGTGTAAGGCACCACATTTAGCATTTGTTTTTTGGTTGCAGCACGTAAGCTAGTGGTGTAAAAATGTTTAAGATAGTGTGAATATTCTTTTTGAAAGTTTAGAAGGGGGCTTTTTTGATGGAGCTCATCACTTTCTCTTGTATGTCAAATAACTTTGCCTTGTATGACAAATGACTGCCAAGGAAGAGTCATGCTTCAAAATAAAGCCAATAAGACACTTGTTTTGAAGGAAGAAAATGACACCACGTATCAGACAAATACCAGAACCTATCTTAAAGGGGTTTTGCTCAGTTATATGATGCAACTAAATCAGCATGGCCAGAGCCCTGACTTACTTGCAGCAGCAAAAAGCAAGAACATATGTTGGCAAGCATGTTACTTTTAATTCAAATTTGACATTTTTTACGTCCGTTATCTTAAAATTCCTGAGGCTACAGAAACTTCCAGTGAATATATGTGCTGGAGCCTGTTTGCATGCTTGCCTCCCTGAAAGAAGCTGATGTAGTATGTCATGTGGATTTGTTCATGGGGTTTTTTTACTCTTCTGTGTACACCAGAACCTCTTTGAGGTCCACCAGCTGCATTTTCTGATCGGTTTCATTCAGGTGTGCCTCCTTGAAATATATTTTTTCCTGAAGATGGACCTTAACTTGTCATCAGCCTAAGTCCCATTCGCTTACTTGGAGTGTACACTCTAAACTCACATGGAAATGCTCTCCATCGATTGATTTCTGTATTTTTCTGTGTGAAAAGAATAATAAGCTTATGAAATAATAAAATTACAAAATTAACATTATGAACTCTGATGTAGCTTAAAGCCGGGGATTTTAAAGGTGCAGAGCAATAAGTCTGAAAGGCAATCCTGGACCAGTCTGTCTGCGAGGCTTTAAAGAGAAATGGTGTTAAAGGAAACCTGTAGAGAACTGCAGTATTGGCTTGGGGCAAGCTCAGCTGTGCCATCTGCACTGGTCTTTCTCGCACTGGTGGGGCATAAGGCAACAGGGGAAGACCAAAATAGGATAGCTCCCTGAAGGTGATGTTCCTTCCTTCAGCCACAGGATTCTTACGGCCAGGGTTTTGCTATTCACATTCCTCTCTTGTAGGGGATGTTCTCAAACATTCGCAATGCAGGCAAACAGTGAGTGAACTTCTGCCAGTTAGATGATGATGGCTTGGGGGGAATTGCACTGCATGCCTAAGTACTGAGCTCTGCTCATGGCTGCAGCAATGCTGGCTGGTTGGTCATAAATCCTTCATGGCATGCTGCATCTGTTGCACTAGTGGATGATACTCTCTGCCATGTCTGGAGTCTTTCTGGCAATTGATATGATCTCTCTCTTTATGGCTGTTCTTTCACTGTAACTGGCTGAAGATTCTCTCTGGAGTGCTCTCTCCCACTCCTATGCTCACTACAGGATTCATGCCTGTGTCTTTCTTTCTGAAGCCCAGGTCTGCTTGGTAACTGATTTGCTTAGGTTCATCTGCATGACTTGTGTGATTTAGTTTAGTTTACATATTAGCAAATATTCTATGTTACTGCTGCCTGCCTGCGTGAAGAGTCTGGCAGGTACACATTGCAAGTCCACAAGCCAAGAAATATAATAAATGTATCATCGTTCCATATTTGACTTCTGGGAGGCCTGACACAAAGCCTTTGTCATATGACAGTTATTTAAACTTTGAAGTTTAAATGTTTTTTCAACCTTCAGTTATGATTCTCAGCATCCAAGGATACAAGGTATAACAACTGTAAAAATCTCAGGGGAAGAGGTAGGAAAATTACTAGCCATCCCTCCATGCTGTTGCTAAAATAATAATAATAATAATAATAGCCAGCTAAGAGATAGTGATGAGATTGTATTAAGAGTGTGTAATAGACTTTTTTAGTTCTTATAATGGTGTAAAGAAATGTCATTTTATGCTTAAGTAACTAGTGACCATTAAAGTATTATCTACATATCTGCTGGTATTTGTCAAGAGGACTGGTTGGTGACATTTGGATAATGCCTAAGCTTTTGGTCGCCTGGCCTGCTAATGACTTATATCACCACCATACTTGCCACGAAGTATGGCTTCATGCAAGATTCTCTTTAACAAACAGATAAACAAAAAATTGTTCCAGGCCCTTCCGTGTTCTGCCCTTAGAGCTTTATCCCTGTACTTTTATGGTGCATTTATGTTCCTTGGCATTGCGTCGGCACTGCAGAATGTGACAGTGGCACCACTGTGGCCTTGTAGGATCATCTTTTTGTCAGTAACCACAGTTCCATTCTTTCTCAATTTGCTTCTTGGCATCTCCTACAGGGAGGAATGTTCAAGACCTCTCCTGGTTCATTTCTGGCAATGTCAAATGACAGGCCACTCCTGGGGTGCTGGCACTGAGCCACAGGGAGCCTGTCTGTCATTTCAGCTTCATGGTTGCAGTCTGTGGATCACATAAACAGGAAGAGTCAGTTTCTAGCCCTGTTCCAGAATTTAGTGTGGCAGGTTCTGTGCAGTCACTGTGACCCCATAATAATCCTGATCATAAAACCAGAATAACTTGAAAGTACAGAACAGTTTGGGAAGCAAGATGGGTCATCAGTTTTTTGTTTTGAGAGGGTTGCACACAAAATACTGATCTGTGACATTTGAAAATGGTACCGTTTTGTCCAATTTTTCCTAAGATAAATTAATGTTACAGGAGTTTGGACTGCATCATGTGTTGAAAGGTAGAGGGGATTTTGGGTATTGTTGGTTTTATTAACACATTTATTGTGTGCTACCACAATTGCATCTCTGTTGCCTTAAAAACAGTCTTGAAAATAGAATGAGTTCCCTGCCGAAAGGGAGGAACAAGAATTTATTTCTATTTTCATTCCCACCTGTTAAGAACTGCTGCCCCTTTAAACTCAGAGCTATGTGCTGACATGGAAATGTTGAAACTGTACTGACATTTCTTTTTACAAAAATCTGGATTAAAAGGATTTTGAGAGTTTCCTTTAACACTTCTCCTGGGCTATAAAAGTTGAACAGAACTAATTATTAATGAAATGTAACATAGTGCTTTAGTTAAAGCTTGTATGCTGAATTAGGTCAGAATTCCAAACTCATCAGTAAAATTCTCTGGTTTCTTAACTCTCGGGCTGTACTGTCTGCCCCTTCTCCTGGCTGCCTTTTTGAAGGTAATTCCATTGTTTCCATGAGTAACTGTAATCTAAATGCTGTCCCTAATAGTTTGCTTGCCAAGTTAGGGAAAATAGTGGTCAACTGTATTTTTTACATGCTTGGACACCTACTTAGACTTCTGTTATAGGTTTTCTGGCAGATTTTGGAAGTGTTTGAATGCCTTCTATAGAGAAAAAATCTGAAGAACAGAATCTCAGGACTAAGCCTAAGTAGTTTTGTAGTTTCAGATGTTAATAGTTTCATTCACTAATGAAGTTGAAGGATACTGATTTTTATTTTGTAGCTGATGTAGTCCAGGGCATAGATGGTTGGCGTGAGAAAAATCACATAGCAATTCCATGTCAGAGGTGGAAATGAATTAGCAAGGTCTTCAGCTTTACTCAATGATTTTAACCATGTTCATTCCCTCATCTCATGTATGTTTTTAATATAATTTCAGATGATTTCTGATGCTGTTTTAGCTTTTACTTTTTTTTTAAACCCATGTGTATTTATGAACTGTTTTAACAGGACTTTTTAATGGTTTTTGCCTGGAGGATGAATGGTTTGGCCTAGCAGAATTTAGTGACAAGTTGCTCCTTGAGTCCTGAACTGGATTAGCTTTGCCTTCTTTGAAGCGCAAAATTACATGTTTTTATAATGCCCTCCAGGAGTATTCAAAGTAACTTAATGAGTGGCAAGCATCTATGGAATATCTCTACGGAACAGAGATACTTTTCCTAGAAGCCATGCTTTGAAGGTGGAGGATTTTGGGGGATGTCTAACTGCATTGGTAGCTCATTGCTTCCTGTGCAGTTGTCTGGGCAAGAGAGCAGGTGATGCTGACTCCTGTGGGGCTCTGCCCCTTTGAAGCCATGGCAGCTGTCCCTGTACCTGCTGGCTTCCTTGCTGCTGCTAAAAGTCACAGACTAGGATGAGGGAATGGAGGCTGGAATAAATGTGGAAAGCATTTGTGTGAAGTACGTCCAGGTTTGTAACACTCCTGTAGAAGGACTCAGCTTCATTCTCAGCTGACAGCCTCACCCACAAAACTCCTACAGAAAAATGTAGGTTTTGTCTTCCCAGACCACTGTCAATCTCTGCTCTGCAGCTCTACATGCTTTGCTTGATCCTGATCCTCACCACCTTCTCCTGAGAGTCCTGGAATTGCATGTCCCATTTATAATGTGCCATTTTGTGAAAGCTTTGTTTGAGACTTATATGCAGTCTGATTTCTGGATATGTTGAAGTGTTTATTTCAGTCTGTGAGATATTCTGGTTCATTCAGCTAGATAAAAGCTGAGGAAAACAGTTGTCTGAAAGCAGCCTAAAGTCTGTGAGAGTGCTGTTTTGTTCTGTCTTGTGAGAAGAGCAGTAGCCCACCTGCTTCTGTTCTGTAAAGGATGTAGCAGTATTCCAAGCAAGGCACCTCTCATGTACTGTAATTTCAAGGTGAAATTTGCAGATGCTCGTTCTTCTTCCCCTCATCCTACCTAACTATAATTTTGCCTCTGATTTTCTCTTAACAAAAACCAAGAGGGGTATAGAAAATTTCATTAAATATCTGAGTATAATTGGAGAATTTTAGGGATTAAGTTTTGTCAGGTACCTGAAAAGAGTAGTATTAGTGAAACTCAGTAATGTTGATTTGCTTGTTAAAAATTTACAAGTGGCTAGTTTATATATCTGTAGAAGAGGAAATGAAGAAATACTAGAAGGAAATGCCAGGGAGGTAAAGGTGGCATTTTAACATGCTATTATTACTGAGAAATCACTGTCTTTAAACGTGATGGAATTTTATCATGGATTGCTTCTCTCTGCAGATTTCTGTTGTATAGTATCAGCCTGATATATAGTAATGAACAAAAAAATTCTAGCACTATTTGGTTGGTTTTGTTATTATTTTTTAAAAATCCTGGCTTGTGCTTCTTCTGACAAGACTACAGCCTTACTTTCATAACAGGATCAGACTTTCAAAATAACCTTTTTATTTGGTGGTCAAAACATGCTTTTATTCAGGATGTAGTTTCTGTTGACATTTGTAGGATAACTTGCCCCCTATTTAAAATAAACAGAAAAGAAACAAACTACAGAAAACAAGGAGTGCTTCATAGTTTCATGGATTTTCCTGAATTCTAAAATCACTCTTAACTGCACATTACATATGAGTAAAACGTGATGCAGTAATAATTGTTGTTGCTATTCTTAAAAGAATTTCCATTCTGACAAAATAATTTTGGTTTTCTCTTTTAGGCTGCTTGGTATTCAAGCAGCAAAGCATTTGAATACTTATGCTTTAAGAATCTGTTTCTTTTTTGTTAAATGATTAAAAAATTAACACCTTCTTTCCATTTAAATCATGTAAATAGTTAAGACTCATGCTGTAGCTAAGCTGATTCTTTCTCTGTTTTAAAAATAGAAAATGCTGGAGCAGTCCTTCCCTTCCCCCACTCTGTAGTCACTAGTCCAAGCTAGTAAATGTTACTGAATGGATTTCAGTGTTGTAGCCATTCTACAGTAAGTACAGCAAGATCCTTTGTGAAAAAGCGAAAGGAGGAAAAAAGGTAGTAGAAATCCATTTGTGGATGTTCGTCAGACCAGAGTACCTGCACCAATGACAGACAGGCTTTACTCGAGAAACAAATCATGACAACAAACACTGCTGTTCAGAGGAGCCAGGATCTCCCCAAAAGACGCCTAGAAAGTGTAGGGGAGTGTCCTGCAAAACGGAGAGCTAGCTGGGGTATTCTGACCAGCCAAGGTTAGTATAGCAGCCATTTCAGAAAATGGGTACTGAAATATGCTAAGCTGACCCAATTTATGATGGTCTAGCTATAAACTGATTTTTGGGGTTTTTTTCCTAGCTGTAATGTAAATGCATGCTTTTGTTAGTGGCACTTTATTGTCTTGCATGGGTTAACGCAAGGGTACTGAGGCTATTTTTATTCTTTCTGCTCTCTTATCAGCTGATCTAAAATACCATTTCTTGTTTATCTGCCCTATTTGTTTTATGCAAGTGTTTAAGGCTTTACTTACCCTGACTTTTGCTGTCCTGTCACAAGGTAACTGGATACTAAAGGTTAATTGTTTACTATGGGGAACCGGGGAATGAAAGGAGGGGGAGGAGTAAACTTTACATATAACTTTATGTGTGAGAAGTCCCTAGATAGATGAAATAGGAAGCAACAGAGGAACACTGGTGACAGAATTATTGTCCTGTACTAAGAACAAAGATATAATTGTAATGCTTTGCTTAGAGAACTACTTAGGAGCTGTTTAAGTTGATGAGCACTGACATTTTCAGCAATGAAGAACAAACTCTGTTAGAAGTGTTTAAGAGTCCTATTTCCTATGCTATATTTTCCTATTTTTTTTTTCAGAATACATATGTATAAAAGGGAGCTTTGAATAATTGTGAGAGTCTTAAGAGGCATTTTTTAAAATAGTGGTCATAATTCCATTTAATATTGATGATATCATAAGCCTTAGAGTGAAACAAAAAAAAAATTAAGGAAATCAAACTTGAATTTCACAATAATATTATATAAAATAAAAAACTGGAGATGTTAAAATAGTCAAGGAAAGGAGTAGACAGTAGTGAGTTCAGATGTTGTGCATAAAGGAGCTGTGAATTTACCATGTAAAGTATAGCTATATGTGATAGAAATCAGAGTTATTCTTAAAATACCTTTGATTATATCCAGTAACAACAGTTTTAGAACTAAGCAATATTCAAGAATTTAAGCAGCAGTTTCCTTATCTTCCAAGTAACCATTTGAATGCAATGATAATGTATGGTTGCATTTATTCATCAGTTTTAATATACAGAGCATCTTTTGCCCTCAAGTTTTTCACTGTTTGGGCTAAGATTTTCTGACTTAAAGAAACTGTGATTTATGTCATTTTAGCTCGTTAGGTGAGTAGTATCCAAAAAATCTTGGACTATCTCCCTCAACTGAAAAGAAATTTCACAACAGTTTACCAACATTAGTACTAGCCACTCCATTATATGATTGAAGGTTAGGCTCCCTTGCTACTCTTACAAAGAAATAGCTACAATTAGTCTAGTTTTGAAATTATGAGAGTCAAAGTAAAATATGGAAAGTAAAATTTTCTGAAGAATCCATCTTAACAACGTGTAGCTGCTTAGAGCCTCATTGTGATTGCCAGACTGGGTGTATATGTATTTATTGATGGACATGCTGAAGTACTGAGAGACTTCTGTTGCACTTGAGGCTTCTGATTGTTGCAGTTCACTTGAATAACAAGTATATCTTTTATCAAGTGAAGAATGCTTCTTTCCTTCCTCTCTGTTTCATCCATGGGGTAACCAAACCTGACTTTGCTCTGCAGGCACCCTTGCAGAGCAAAGGAAGAGAAAGTCATACTGCAATGCAGTGTGTAATTAAATAGGCAGATTGGAAAATGGACTGAAAGTGATGCAGAGGGTGGAATATATCTTAAGATTGGATGGAGGGGTGAAAGGATAGAGTCAGAGTAGGAAAAGGCCTTCAGCCTACTGGCTGGAGGGGCCAAAACTCCAAAATCTCGTGGATGTGACAAAAATCAGCCAGTAGGCACAGCTTTGCTGCACAGTTGCTTACTGCTTACTTGGGATTAGGCCCTGTGCTGCATTCACTCTCAGGCAGGCTGGGAAAATACTGGGAATTCTCAGCACAGTTTGGGAAAAATTGCTTGTAGTCTGGATTAAGGCTGAGACTGTGTTTGAAGGGCAAAATTATTCCAGACATAAATCCTCCAGAGTCTGAACTCAGCTCAGAATGTCCATATGCCTTTTCTGTCACCTTTTGGTTGGGAAGGGGACTGAAAAACCCTCACTTTGTTTTAGTGACTTGTCTGAGGAAATAGCAGTGGAAGAATATTACCAGCTGCTCCTCCTACTCAAATCAAATCTGATGTGGATCTAATGGATTACTGAACTTGGAGATTTATGTGATTTTACACCTTCGCATTCTGTCTAGGGCACACACACTTTGCAATCTACTTTAGGCTAGAAAAATATCCAGACAGTTGTTGATGCTTCAAGAAGATGGAAAAAACAACCTGTGCGTGAGCAATGGACATGGAACTGTGGCTGTGCTTTCATGTGACAGGAGAAGGTCCTGACACACTCCTTCCCATGTGTGCAAGGCTGAGCTCAGAGCCAGCAGTGACTGCTGCTGCTCTTACCATTGTCATTGCCATCATGGCCACACAGCATAATGCTGCTTCTGTTGCAGCCAAGCAAGCTGTGTTTGGAAATTGCTGCTGTGTTATTCTTGGCCTTTTTATAGAGTTCAGTGGCTCATGCTTCCATGTGAAAAGTATGCTAAAGTGCAATGCCAAAGCACTCAAAATGTTACCCGTGCCTCACTGATTTGGCCATCCAGGGTGTTGTGGCACAGGATCTGATGGCACAGTCACCTGCTGTGCTCTTCCATAAAGCCCCATCCTCCTTAGCTGTGCAGGAGCATCAATGATGTACTGAGAATGCAGTAGGTTTGCACTCAGAAAAAATATACCCTGTGTTTTCCTGTTTGATGCAAAGGTTAGAAGGCCTGCAGTGAATGGTAGGGGAAAAGGGTTAACATTTAATGTCCCTAGAAGTAAATTCCGTGCTTGCCTTTGCTTTGGCACCTATGTGTTTTAAGACCAATCATTTAATGTAAAAGTTTCTTGGCTGATCATGGTTATTATCTAAGGCTGAAATTTCAGAAGCTCAAAGCTCTCATAACCATAATTAAACTATGCTTTTAGTGCACAATCTAATATTAAAGTACTCAGAAAAAAAAATAGGCTGTTAGAATGATTTTACAATTGAAGTATTCTTTTGTTATTGGTAAAATACCATGAAAAAGGCAGGAGAAAATTACCAATGTTACTGTGAGTTTATATTTTGGATGACATGTCTTAAAGAGATCCTGCTCGATATGGAGATAGAAAAAATTTGAATACCAACTTATTCACTGAATGCAACACTGGAATGGCAAAACTGATGTGTAGTCATGTAATATGGGTGCATAATAGACAGAACTGTGTGGGAAAGTAGATTTACTTTGTATGGTGTTAAGGAGTGGGAAATTGTTGGCATTTACATTTGGAAAGAAGTCCCCAAATTGTGAAAGTCTGCATTATGATAAATAGTGGAAAGTATACTGGTTTGAACCAATCAAGTTGGAATTGTGTGCATATATATATATATATAATTTTCAGATTATTTGAAATACTGAAATGAAATATACAAACGCAACTTTAACTACATCTTCTCTTTCAGACATATTTTCATCTCTAGCCTAAATTCTGATTCTCTTGGAGTTCTTCAGTGTTGATTGTTGAAACTTAATTTATTTTTAAAAAGTGGCTTCTGTTTTTCTGGTCATATCTAATCATGGTAGTTAAGCATTATCCATGTATTTCTTAATTTTTAAATCCTTCATTGAAGATTTTTTTCAATAGTTTTTAACATCAAATATCAATTAAGTAGTTGACATGCTGCTTTATTCTACAAGGGATTTTGACAAATGACTGATTTTATATTGCCGCACTAAAAATCTGTCAGAATCTAATAAGATATACAAAATATCAGACGCTTTCAACAGCTGGAATGAAGTGATTGTGTTGGTCTTTGGACTCTAATGTTGCAGAGTTTTGTCTTTAGTTATTGATCCTGTCTGTTGCTTCAGTTGCCAGAAGCTGAAGCACTCAGAATACATCTTAAGAAATAAAAGGTAACAGTGCTGATCTTAATACATAGCATTTGTTGGTTTTGCAGAAATAAATATTAGCTACAATGCTTTCTAAATACTCTGTGTTTCTCATCTCCCAAAAACGAGCTGTGTCAGGCTTCTCTTTTCAGTTTTTCTTTGATGATAGTGCTTCTTCTGAGGACATGGACTCCATCTATTTAGCTGCAGAGCAGTAATTCTGTAAAGTGCTGAGCTCTGGTATAAATACTCTCCCAATGAAGTCAGTGAGAACTTCCTTTATTACAGTCCTCTTTTTGAAAATCTAACTTCTAATGTACCTTTTATACTTAGTTGGAGTTTGTTGTTTTGTTGGGGTTGGGGTTTTTTTTGTTCTTTTTTTTGGAGACTACACAGATTTTTAGAAATAAATACAAAAGAAATGACATGAATGGAGGTGAAGACTATTGTGAAAATATTTTTACTTAGTATTTTACTACTATGACTAAAACTGCAGGAATGATTTACAGATAATTGCAAGTTGATGTAAAGGAGTGAAGTCTGTAGGGAAATGTGAGGAAAAGAACATTATTGACATAGAAATGAATCAAAGTCAGAATTGCATATCCCTATTTTTGGACATGTTCACTGCTGAGAATAGCTATCAATGCCCCAGTTCAACAACCAAAGAATATTTTATAACGCAATTGAAGGAATAGTGAACTACTAAAAGAAAAACACACCCCAGGTACAGATCAAACAGCATTTGAAACATGTTCAGAATATCTTTTCTTTTCTACATGTTCTATGAGCAAATAGTAAAATAACATAGGGACATTTGGCAGTGCTTCTCTTAAAATCTATGTACTGATACTGATTTTTGAGGATACAAACTGTATCTCTGCGTGAGGTTTAAAAAGGAGGAGTTTGTCCAGCAGTTTATTCATGTCAAGGTTCTCTTGATTTCGCTGTGAGTTTCCCTTGTGTTGACATTCCAGTTAATCTGTCTTGGAGGGCCAATGCACAGATACTGGCATCTGAGGAGTTGTTATTTTAAAAAAAGAAATGTGAAAAATTGACAAAAAGTGTTGCAATTCTTTAGCAGAAGAAAAGAAACTGACAACTTGTACACACACATATATTCAAAGCTGTGTTTACTGAAGGCTGAAAGTTCGTATTACAGGGAGCTGCTGATCTCTTTCCAAACATTGCTGGACTGTATTAAGAACAGGCCCAACTAGCAAGAGCAGATTTTTTTATTATTTTTTAAATTTTTTTTATTTTCCAGATTGAAAGAAATGAGTAAAATTTATAATTGCAATTGGCTGGAAGTGCCATGGGGAGATGGAGATTTAGGTATTGTATAATAATTAATAATTTTTTTTTTAACTTCACCTATTAATGCAGTGAATATATTTAATCTTTCTTGTCAATGCTTACAAAGCAATGATGCTTTGTAATAGTTTGCCCTTCTGGTAAACTATATATCAGAGAGCTTGGAACTAATGTGGCTTCTATATAGAGATACTTTGTATTCAGCATTGTCAGAGACAACATCAATAGGGAATTAATGCATTATCAGTTTTGGAACAGACTATGTTTGCTAATACTGCTGTTACAGACACAGTGAATGAAAAAGTGGCCTTGTTTGTATTCTTCTTAATGCCATCTAAGTGAGAGATACTGTAATTTGTAGATTAGCAGAAGGTAGTAATCTGGGCAAAGAATTTAAGAACACCTTTGATGTTTATTTATAATACATATTTATGTTGAACATGTTCTTGTTTCTGTGGTATTTAATGATGAATTTATATGTGTATCAACAAATCAGTTGAAATGTGAACTTTCTTTTTCCAAGCTTGGTTGGCACAAAATATTTGTGCAACATTTTGCCTTCTGATTTTATTTGTAGTAGAGATGATGCAAGTATTTTGTATTTAATGGATTTATCAGAAACATCTGGCTGCTAAATGTCTCTGCCTGAAGGTAGGGATATAAGGTGGGTCTGGGTGCAAACCAGAGCTTACAGCAGCATCTGTCATCATTTGATTATCAAATGTCACTGGAGTAATTAATAGACATTTTTCTGATCAGTTCAAGAGCGAAGGAGGTGAAAGAAGTAAAAGTTGTCGCTTTCAGATCCTACCTGCATCTTTATTGTGTTTATAAATGGCTACAAAAATGCCTGAAACGTAAATGTATTTAATGGGAATAAAAACTTCATAACTCTTGCAATTTTATAAGACGTTTTTCTATATAATTAGTTGTCTTTTTTTTTTTCTTTCCATTGAGTAGGATAAACTGTCAAGAGAGAGATGTTCTCATCTGCAGAGATAGGGGGACAAAATATCAAAAGCAACCTCTAAATACAGATTTAAGTTTGAGGAATTCTTTGCAGCAGCCAGCAGGAGAGCTAAATGGATCTAATTAATTTGAATTAGGACAACTCTAGTGTTTGTTCAGATGCTGCACCAGAAGAAGGAAAACATTGATCAAAATACTCATAGTGATTACCCATATCCTAACTACAGTAGAATAAATCTATCTGAGCTTAATGGGATGACAGAGAAAATATTGATGATTTATCAAAATTGAGTCACTTGAAGGTTCCTGATCTTAAGTTTTTTTCATGTATAATAACCTTTAAATTCCCAGTCACTTTATGTATGGGCTTTTTTAGGTTTTTTTTTTTTTTCCAATTTTTATTCTGACTATCAATAAGAATTTCCAAACATTAAATAAACCTGAAGTAAAAAGTTCAGGAAACAATGTGTGTATGGTGTGTGTGTGTGTGTGTGTGTACACGCACACACAGATGACCAGAGCTCAGTGCAAATAATTCCGACAGAGTATTGGCAGCTGGATCTTGTCAATGCTCCATCTACTCCCACAGATGAAAGAGTACAAGGAACTTCACACATGTGGGATTCTCTGACATAATAGAAATCTCACAGTTTTTAAAATCAGGTTTATAAAGCCCTACTGTGATATTTTTAAACTTCTGTGATCAGCTTTGTGTAGTCTTATGATAATATAAATAATCATCTCTGCTTTTGTTTTGCCAAGTTTTTGATCTCAGTAGTATTCACTAGTGCTGAGTCACAAAGTGCACTATGTTCTCCAAGATGCAGTCATATGTCTGTGTAAGTTTTAGTCTTATTCACTAACACCAGTAGGAAAATGGAGGTTTTATCTACACTTTCATATTGTGCACTATTTCATATTTTTTTAACTATGCCCTGATTTCTTTTCAGGTTGAGCAACCTTAATCTTTTTGTCATTCTTGATGTGCTTTGAGGGGGTTGTTTATAGTAAACAAAAGTGTACTTTCTGAAACAGGCTAGTGGACAGAAGGAGTCCAATAGGAAGCAGAAGCAGGGTCTATTTCTGGGATGTAGTTATCTTAGAGCTTAGACTGACGGTTGCCAGTGATTGAGCAATAGCCTTCTCATTTCAGATTTGTTGTGTTGTCAGTAAATGCAGTGACTGGCTCTGTAGGCAGTCCCTGCCCATGGCAAAGTCCAACACCTGCACTCATGGAAGAGTCATCTGCTATGTTACCTATTCATCTTTCTAGGCTATTTCTCTCCATGTTTCATCAGGGATTTATCAGCTTGATATAACTCACACAAGTGATTGTATTAGTGTTTTACAGTTCTACTGATTTTCTTCTTACAGGAATAATTACTGATAATTCATAATACATTTTGAAGATGTTTCTTCCTTGCAGTGTCTCAAAACTGTTTTTTCAAAATTCATACAATAAATCGGCATCAGTTCTGCCTGCAACCTTGACTGGCTAGAAGGGACTTGTCAGTGTCCAGTCTTCTAGAGGAAAGGGCAGGTCCTTCAGCAAGAGCTTCAGGATGTCTCTGGAACCTGGGTTGGGAGTTATGGGGAGTATGTGTGTGAAGGCAGGGTTGTTGTTGGATTATTATTTTTCACCCTTTTCTCTTGGGGGTGAAATGAAAATAAATGCTAAACCTTTACAGTGAGCATATCTAATTATTTTTAGGCCTAATAGTTTATGGAATGAGAACTTAGACGTTATATCTTATTTCTGCTATAGTAATTTTTTTTCTGTGATTCTCAATGTACTTCTCTCCTTGCACATGTGTAGTAGCTTCATATTAATCTCATCATACATATGGATTTCCACATTGATTTTCATATACACTAGCTTCTTTGTGACTTCTTCAGGCAGTTTTACATCTGCTTTAAGTTCAAATAATGCCTATATTCCAGCTACAAAGATTACTTGTGTTAAAAATGAACAGTGCAAAAATAGAAGCAGAATATGGTAATTAATGAATTTATGAAACAAGATTACTGATATCAATATCCTAATATTTTGTTCTATGGACCACAAAGTCATTTATTAGAGATGTTTACAGTTAATAATAGATCACTTTTTTATTGTTTAGAAACTGATCATTTGAAATACAGTCTCTAAAGAGAAGAAATTAATTTCATAGGATCATTGAGTTTATTCTGTGCATCATATTTTCTGCTTTGCTCTGTGCATTCCAAACCATTTCTAACTCATGTGGTTTATTCAATAAATGTTGTTATTATATAGGTTCTTGGGCAGATCGCTCACCTCTGCATGAGGCAGCCAGTCAAGGACGTCTTCTTTCTCTGAAGACTTTATTGTCACAGGTGAAGGCTCTGTTCTTACAATTGTTTTAATTTTTAATGTTATTTAATTTCTCAACATAGATTATTAATGCAGATTTAGTATGCTTTGTTTTGCTTTTTTCACTTGAATTTTTCAGAACAATACATATTCAGGAATTTTTCATATTATAAGGTAAAAACTAGTATTTGAAATATTTCCTCTGTATGCTTTAAACCCCTCCCACCCACCCCCAAAAAACCCCACAAGAACAAACAAACCAAAACAAACCAAACCAACAACCAAAGTTGTGTCTAAATTTATGTTAGTCTTCCCCATTTACATGATATAAATCAATATAGTTTCACTGCTTTAAGCCCTTTGGTAAATAGAGCTAGTCAGGAAGATACTAGTTAACTAGTTATCAGGAAGAATCACTGAAAGATTCTGGGTTTTGCACAGTTGTCATTTAAAAAAAATATTAATAGCAAAGGGAGAGACTGTAAATGCTAAATTTTAATATTACAATATTGTCCTATTAGCTACTTCAATATTGAAAAATTATACTATAGAATACATTTCATGAAAGCCAGTAGATAAAGTTATTAGTTCTTAACAATCAAACAACATCTACTGCAAATATTTCAAGGGCTTGGTGATTTTACCAATCCAGTAAGTGTTTTCTTTGCTAAAATTCATAGCTTTAGATATTTCAGGCCTTAAGTCATAGGATCATAGAATCACAGGAGAGTTCAGACTCAGGTCTTTGTGGGGTTTTAAAGATCACCAAGAGCAGAGATGCACCATCCTCTCCCTCATCTGTTTCACTGTTTCACTGTCCCCCAGTTAATTTTCTTCTGTATAGCTACTTGGAATTTGCCATGTTCTGACTTGGGTCTTGCCTTTTGCCTGGTCACTGTGCATCTCAAGAGTGTTCCCATCTTCTTTATACCTATCAAATCTTATGTCTATTTCTCATTTAAAAAAAAAAAAAAAAAAAGAAAAGAAAAAAAGGAGCTGAGAACTTACTTTTATTCTGTTGTGCACTGATTGATGAAAGATTCTTTCTATGCTCACTTTTTAGGATTTACTTACTGCAAGTTGAGTTTTAAGCCTGTTTAGAGTGTTGTAAACTATTCATTTGAACAGTAGTGTGAGGAAATGACTCTTCATAGGTTTCGTATGATCTTTAAGTGTCATTCACGTCTGTTTTAGGGGTACAATGTAGACACGCTAACAATTGATCAAGTAACTCCACTTCATGAAGCCTGCCTGGGAGATCATGTAGGATGTGCAAGAATCCTCCTTGAAGCAGGAGCAAATGTAAGGCTTTGGTTTTGTTTTCTTTTATATGAAGTCCAATGCTAACCTTGGCTTAACTGAGAGGATATATTCCTTGATTTTAATGTAATTGGTCTCTACTTACCCTGTTGGCTCTGTTCATCTCATGTAACTACAGCTGCCATCTGAATGCTAGCAAATGAATGTGATGGTAAGACACTGAGACAGTAATGAGCCAGAGTGAATCTGTTAGCAGTATTCATTATGATATTTCTCTTCTAAAATATGGAATGCATTCCTCTACTGGGTTCATCTTGCTTTGACTGGCTTTCAGGAAACTGTTCTTTTAATCTTTAGAATGTCTGTTGTCACTCTGCACCTGTGTGCTCTTAAAAGTCTCTGGTCTGAGTAGAAAAAAAGCAGTCTCTTTTCTGTACTTCTGACAGAAGTCTGGCTCCTGGCTGTCTTATCTTTTATCCCAAAACAAAAACGGGACTTTATAGATCACTTTCACTGCAATGTCTGCTGACATCAGGTGCATAGCTTCCCAGATCTCTGATCTTTGTAATGGAAATATTTATTGTTCTTAAAATTCAGGTTTGAGAACCATGTAGAATATGTCTGTGTTACTACAGAAAAAAAAATACACAGATGTTTCCAAAACCAATTTTTATTTCAGCTAGCACAAGGATTCTGAAGATAGAAAATTATTGGAAAAAATTAATTTTCCCATCTGATTTGCTTTTAGCATTTTTAATGGTTTTGGTGGGATTGGGGGGTACATGAAAGAAGATAGGCCAGAGTTCCAGAAGGAGCCCTCTCCTCATACCTGTGATCCTTCCTTTGGTATTATTTGCCCCCACAAAGTTGCCTACTTTGTCTCCCTACTCTCACGCTGGGAATACTCAGTTGAAGTGAGGTGATGAGGTTGCTATTAAAACAGTGAGCCTATGCTGTTAGCTTTTTCTTCATCTTTGGAGTGAAATATCACTCCAACCTGGAAACTAAAGCTACAGAAGAAAATGGCAAATTCTCACATTTAATATGGAGTTTGCATTCTTACCAGAGCTGTGGAGAGAGGATCCTTTTATCCTGTTACTATGCAAAATGTAGATTTTCTGTATCAGTGAAACAAGCTCAGTGCAATGACTTTTGAAAATTATTTACTGCCCAGATGTCAATATATGCTCTTTAGTATTCTAGTTGTATTTATCCAAGATAGTTTAACAAGAGTAATAGTAAACTAATTTCAACTGAGAAGCATGGTAAGAGAAAGACAGTAGCACAGGGATTGTCAGTTAAGTTGTTATTCTACCTACAGCTCTTTTTTTTTTTTTTTGTATTTTAATGCAATTTCTAACTATTTCCCGTTTAAAAATCTACCTTTCTTTCAATTCTGTTCTGAAATAGATTTGATATATTCTAGGTAAATGCTACAACAATTGATGGAGTGACACCTTTATTTAATGCCTGTTCAAGAGGCAGTGCAGCATGTGCTGAGCTCCTGTTACAGTATGGTGCCAAAGCTCAGTGGGAGTCCTGTCTGCCATCGCCAACACATGAAGCAGCCAGCAGAGGTAAGAAATTACTTCCTAAATAAACATGGAGGAGTTGAGCAATGTCTCAGTATCAGGGTTAAAAAATGTGTGTGGTTTTGTCCATGAGACAGCGTACTGAAGTCGAGCAAACTGTCATGCTTTTTTACTGACAGGTCACAGTGAATGTCTGGAGGTACTGATATCCTGGGGTATAGATGTTGACCAAGATCTTCCTCATTTAGGAACACCTCTGTATGTAGCTTGTGTTTCACAGCAGATCCATTGTATTCGAAAGCTTCTTTATGCAGGTATGTATTGATTTATATAAAAATATTACTGGTCTGTAAAAGAAGCATATTGTACTCGCCTTTGAAGCCAGCTGTGCTCAGTCAATTGAACTGGAACCCTTGCTTGCAGCGCTGTACTTCAAAGTTTATGCTGATTCATGTTTTCTTATAATAAGTTACTGTATCTTTTATTTTTGGTGCCATAATAAGCATATGAGGAAAAAAGCAAGCAAGACCAGTAAGAATGAATATTCACAATTTTTAGCACCTACTGCAGCTTTATAGATATTAATTTGCTGTAGGAAAAACAAGGGTAAAAATCAGCTTTGAGGAATTTTATATGGTAATCATTGAGATTTCAATCAAACTATTTTAGCAATGTAGTCCCACTTGCTTTCATTCTTCAGGAAGTTCTGACTGAGCTTTTCATGAGGCATAGAGGCTGAGTTGCAGAGGGAAGAGGTGAGGTAAAAGGCATCTGATCCTTAATTTCAGGTTATTTTTTTAATCAACAGGTAAGAGATGTTGAACACATGCTGTGTTTCAGCACAAGCCAAGGGACACAATTGGCATGGCTAAAAGACAATTTGCGATGTTTCAGGAATTTACATACAGGGTTTTTGCATCCTGCAGAGCAATGAACTGAAACGTATATATGAATAATTCAGCCTTGCTGTCATTGCACCAGAATAGTTTTTCTAGTTGATTGCATGTTATATTTAGAACTTAAACAAGCAGTTAAAGTGTTTCTCATTGAGTCTATCTCCCTGGATGCTTAATTATCCTATATTATGATTTTTTATGTTTAAGAACAGGAAAAGTATAATTAGCATATTTTGGGATTCAAATACCACCGTACAGAAAAAACAGTAGCAGAAGGGCATATTCTACATTTTATGGCGCCCTGAAGTAGAAAAGTAGAAAATTAAAATTAAAATTAATTTATAGATATACAAAAGAAGTTTGGGTGGGATGGGAGTCATTTCAAACCCTTTGCCAGCTTCAACACGTGAAAAACTATAAAGCATCTAAGATTCCCTCTTGAGCTGGTGTACTCACAAAAAGATACATACAAAACTTCAGTTTAGTGGGTTTTTTTAAGACTTAAATAGGGAAAGTATAGTTTATATGTAGTGCAGATTTTTTTAAATGTGTACAAAAAATGACTTTTTATAATTAGGCAATAATGATGCTCATGTTACCTGATCGGATTTTTCTTATTATCTGGTTGTATTTAGGTAATAAAACCTAGGTTAAAAAAACCCTAAACAAAACACTGATGTGATTAGCTGTAGTTCTATGCAATAAAATAATAAAGTGGCTAAATGCACTGTGGCATTCTAGGCCAGTGGTGGTTTTTGTTTGTTTTGTAGCCTCATCTTTTACTCAATGAGAAGTTTAATTAATCTCTTCTTACATCTCTTTATGTGCATCTACCCACCAGGTGCCAATGTACAGAAAGGAAAGCATTTGCAAACTCCACTCCATGCCGCTGCCCAGCATTCTAGTACAGAGATAGTAAACTTACTTCTTGAATTTGGGGCCGACATAAATGCCAAAAATTCAGATTTTGAGAGGCCTGTTGATTTAGCTGCCCCAAGCAGTTTAGTGGAGAGACTGCTGCTCTTCCACGAAGGTAAGTTTTACATGTTTGTATTTGAAACTGCAACTTGTATTATTAAAAAATACCAAACCCAACAAAAAAAAAAATCCAACTCAACAGCCCAAAGAACCCACTATAAAAGGTAACACTGTGCTTTACGAAATGAATATATGAGCATTTGGGTAATTTCCTTTCTAACTATAAACATACTCAGCAATATTTAGTCTCAGGCCAGTGCCCCTTGACCAGGCAGCATTAGAATTTATACAAGCTGAAAAGGTATCATATGTTTACTGGGTGTTTACATAAGTAGATATTAAAGCTACATTTTTATTGGTTTTTACAGACCTTGTTAAAAAGAAACAGTATTTAAATTCCAGGTTAAAAAAATACTTCCTTTTGGCCAGCTGTCATAATATTTTAAAAAATATATTTTTAAGTGCATATAAAGCACATTATTTTGATTGTGGGCAAAAAGCATAAGAAGTTTAATTTTCTAAATTTTCTTTACAAAATGATAAAAACTGGAGAAATAGGAGACTAAAGAGTCTAGAGTTCCTCAAATCTCAAAGATCTTTCTGCTTTGGAGAAAGACTATTCCAAAAGGAACTGGATTTGTTCAGACTAACCTATGTATAATGTAAAATTAAGCCACAAGAAACTATTTCAATAACTACAGGCATTTCTTTAGAGGTGAACTAACAAGTAACACTGATTTGTTTTCCTCCAAAAAACCACTCTGTAGTCTGAATGGTATTAACAAAACCCCTCTAAAAACTGTTTTCAAAAATTTACCATGACTAGTAGTGTTTTTAAAAGTTACAGCAAAGAAAAAGACATTACATGGCATGAAACAGATACAGGTTTATGGTCCAGAGAAAATAGCAATGTCCATTTTGAAGGAGTGGGGGGCAGAGTGATAAAGTCATTATAATGAGCTAGTAAGACCACTAAACATGGGCCAGCATCTCGGGGTATTTGCCTGCTTATTCTTGTTGCAATGATGCAGTGGTAGTGTAGCTGGTAGTGCTGTAGCAGGTATATAACCTGTGGTTACAACATTTTTTTAGTTTTTTAAAGTTACTGACATTAAAGTTACTGACATTTTAAAGTTACTGACATTAGATATTTTCTGGGAACTGATTTTTAATTTAGACAAAAATGACCTTGTCTTGCTTTCTTTAGTATTTCCCTATTATTAGGTTTCAAGCAGCCCATCTTTATCTTTGAGGGCAGAAAGGCAGTGAGGAAAGGGAATGAAGAAAAAGGTCAAATTTGCAAAATGTGAACATTTTCTTTCATTTTTTTGGAAATCCCATTATTGGGCAAGAGTGTTGTAAAATGTGTAAAATGTGCTGGCTTTTATACTTGTACAATTAAACTCTTTTCTTTATTGTTTGCAGCCACACCATCTTCTCTTTGTCAGCTCTGCAGACTATGTATCCGAAATTACATAGGAAGAGCTAGACTGCACCTTGTTCCACAACTCCAGTTGCCAACAATACTTAAGAATTTCTTACAGTACAGATAACATAGTAATTGTAAGAAACATAGCAAGTACTTTTTCTTCTCTCTGTTTATTGTATGTTTTACCTAAAGAACTGCTGGGCGGAAAAAAAAAAGCCTGTTGCATATTGCTTAAAAAAATTGTATCTTTGACACCTGGTGTTGGTAATGTCATAGTAATTGGGAGCCATTCAGCAACTAGTGCCAAGGTGCTAATCCAGCTGAATTGAATAAGTGTGCTGATACTCTGGGACATGATTGTATAACTTTATCTTAACTCTTACTCAATAGCTTTAGTGCTCTTAACTTTAATTGTGTTTATGTTTTTAAAATCTGTTTGACACACCTGAACCACAGAGTTTCTTCATTATTATTTGTTAAGTTTGTCCATTTGGAGTCAGTATTTTATGTGTTTTTAAATTTCTGTTTTTCGTGTACCTAAAAATACTTGGTCATTGGTGCACTATATGCATTGATAAAAATAAAGCAATTAGATGTCATTTCTTTTTATTTTTCCTTATAGAGACAATTCATTAATCAAAGAAAATTCATTAAAAAAGGAAGTGAGAAACTTCCTTTACTCTTCCTCACTGCCTGTGCTGTGAACTGTAATTAAACATATGTGAACATAACCTCAATTTTTTATAGAATCCTGTTTATTGGTATGTTGGGGTTTGACCCTGACTAAAAGCCAGGCACTTCGACTCTCTCTTGCTGCAAAAAAAAAAATCCTGTAAAAACACACACCAATCTCACGAGCTAAATGAGATAGGACACTGGTAGGAGGATGCACAGAAGAAAAAGGGCAGATAGGCTCCAAGCTTAAAGTTGCAAAAAGTGATTTAATTACCTAACAGAGTTGGAGGATAAATGCAAGGCAAAAATAAACTTTTCATACATGATTTTGTTCGCTCACCCCCCTGCCTCTTACAAACCCATTTTATTCACCCCCTTTCCTCTTTTTAACCAACAAGCCCGGGTGGGGGGCAGGGTGTGGGGTATTTTCTCAGTCCACAGAGCAGGTCAAAAAATCTATTCATCGCCACAATTCTTCTACTACAAATACTCTTTATCTCTACTTCTCTCTCTCCCTCCCTCTTCAGGCAGTTGCTCTGCTGTCAGCCCCTCTCTCTTAAGAAGCAGTCTCTCTGCTCACCCCCCTTCCCTCTTTCCAAACCAGCAACACAGGCAGGGGGCAGGGTAAGGGTTTGTTCTCTGGTCAGTCCATCAGGAAGAGGGGGTCTCTACTTAGCCAGGGGGTCCCTCCCATGAAAGACAGTCCTCTGGGAACTTCTTTGGCGTGGGTCCAATCTCACGAGCAACATCCAGCCCAAATTCTGCTGCAACTTGAGTCTTCTTGTCCATAAGGTGCTGTGCAGACTCTCCTGAGCCGAGGCCAGGCTGCTTCCATGCCAGGAGCAAGGCCTTTCTCTCCTTTGCAAGGCTTTTGTAGCTTTAACTCTTTGATGAGACTCCAAACTGGATCACAGCTTTCTCCAGGCATACACCTGCTCTTCTGGTGTGGGCTGTGGGTGAATTTCTGCATCCTTGTGGACTCCATGAGCTGCAGGGGGACCTCTTGCTCCCCCATGGCCTTCACTGTGGCTAGCAGAGGGTTTTCAGCTCCAGCACTGGGTGCCCCTCCTCCCCCACCTTCTTCACTGACCTTGGCGTCTCCATGCTGTTCTGCCTTCACATATTTTTACCTCCACCTCCTCCTCTAACTACAAAGAAGTGCGTGCCTACCTTGTTTTGATTTCTTCTTAAATATGTTTTCACAGAGGCGTAACTAGCACCTCCAATTGGCCCAAACTTGGCCGGCAGCATGTCCATCACCTTCAGAGCCATCAGAGATTGGCTCTGCTGGACTTGATGTAAAAACTTCCAGAACTTGCACTCAGGACACACAGGAGCCATCTTTGTGCCACACCCCACCCCTCAGACACCTCCCCAGGCTTACCACAACAGCTTCTGAGGGGCCCAAATTTCTGCTAGATGTTAAAAATACTTTACTGATGTTTTGAGCCAATCAAAACCACCACATAGTACCATCAGTAACTTTAAGAATTCCACAGGAATATTTATCAAAAGCCTTAATGCTGAGATACTTTGGATCTTCTCTTGTAAAACAGAATTATATGAGCACTTTCCTTATCTTTTTGTAAAAATGCTGTATCACAAGCATCAATGGGCGTATTAAATAGTTATTTGCCTCAGAGAAAGGCATATTTTAATGTGTGCTATCTGTGGGGTTTCTGAAGGCATACCATGGAGATGTGGACACTGATTCTTCAAGCTCAGGTTCAGGAGGTGAATTCAGGGTTTCAAAATTACGTCAGTTTTCTGTATCAGGATGGGTACAGCTCTTGAAAGGGCATTACTTCTCTGTCTGTTTTGTAAACAATTACCCAGCTCCAAAAATCCTGTTGCAAAATCCCAGAATACTCTAGCAGGCATTTCTGTGAAAAGGCTGAAATTATATGGTTCAACTCTAGCCACAGAAAGAATGGTGGCACCCCCAAGAGACATTAGAAAACCCTAAGGCTTTGCTCATGCCCTGGCATTTTGATTACTGTTATCTCACTACATGAAAATGCAGCGCTCCTCCTCCTTTCCCTCTTATTTGGTGTTCCTTTGAGAACAGATTGCTTTCTCCATGACTGATACTCAATTCCTGCAAACCAAAGCATGGAACACCTGAAAACTTGCCATTTGCCCATGGTGATTTACAGGAGTCCAAGCCATCTCATTGAAAATAGGTGCTCTTGTGGCATTTGCAGTATCTATTTCCACCATCCCCCCTGATCCCTGCCACCACCCAAAGAGCAAACGAGACCATCTTTGTAGTTTACAGGTATTTGGTACTATTTTTTCTGTAATTTTACAAAACAGGAGACTAGTTGGAAAAAGGGGCTTATGGGTAATACCATTAATTTGATCTCAGGCAAGAGGCACTTTCAACATAAACTTCAATCTTCTGCTAACAGGTAATTATGTAAAAATTGAGTTCATTTTGGCAACTGAGCAAAGCTTGATGGGGCATTGCTTCTGTTACTATGTAACAGGGACAAACAAAAAGGGAATGGATGTGGTTGGCCTGGCAGGACTATGCTTTGGAACAGGTCTCTGGCAGATCAGAGCACACTACTGCCACATACCAAAACCAGAGCAATGAAATACCTGGTGTTAGTGCTTGGTCAAATGCCTTCCAAAAATGATCCTTTGTTTAGCCAGAAATGAAAGGAAGCAGGTTTGTTATTGTTCTCATGCTGTGAGGGCCCTATTCCAGTGTGGCTTGGATGGTATGAAATAAATGTTAAGTAATAAATGAAAATATTAGGAACCAGGATTTGAAGCAAACATTGACCCAGGTCAGAGCACTGTTAAGGACTATTACAATAAAGCTCTTATTAAATGAATTGTTATACCAGTAAAGAAGTGTTCTAAGGCATTTTCAGGAAAAAAAAAAAAAAGGTAGTGTAATATGTCAATTCTGGAAAGAAATCCAACAGTGAAGTCCTGTAGGGTTGCTGAAAATGCTCCAGAGACCCCCAGGAGGTATCGTGCTGGCGGGCCGAGAAAGCACATGGAATACAAGGTTCTCCGTGTTTGTCCTGGCCCTGGCCCGGGGCTGTGGGCCCTGCTGGGCTCTGGCCACGGCCAGCACAGCACCACTGGCCCAGCCTGGGGGGAGCCCTAGCAGGGTGTAACAAACAGGGCATCAGTAAAGCACAACAACATGCATTTAAACTGCCAAATCTCACATCTCAGACTGCGGCTGCCAGTGAAGCTGTCTGTGAAGCTTATAAACATGCTAATACTGTTGGACAGATTATTTCCATAGAACAATGGATTTGGTTTTGCAGGGATAAAGTGACATTAAACTTAACTGAGATTTAATAGTAATTGGAAAACATTACCCGTGTAGCTTGATATGTTTCTTCATTCAAATGGAAATATGACTTTTACAGAGGAGTCAAACAGTCTTTTGAAGACAAAGTACTCTTTAATATTAAGGGGAGATAACTGTATTTGACTTTCTGTACTAGACAATGAAGCAATATATTAGCAAACAATCTGAAATTATTTTTGAAAATTATGAACCAGTTGATAGTTGCAACCACAGCTGTAACAGCAGACACAATTACAACCTTTTCCGCATATTCCCCTCACTCACCACTGTCCAAACAACTTCAAGGAAAATGCAACCTCATGTTATTCACAATGACTGTTACCTGATGGATCGCTAATATAAAAAACTCCCTTTGATTTAATGTTTGTATTTTAGTAATGAAACCCTCTTAACCCTCACTCTGTAATTTAAAGGAGGAGTAGGTTTGCCCAAGATTTCATGTTAAGGCACAATTTATGTGCAACGTATTGATGCAGTTATACTAAATATTGTAAGATATTTTAACTGTGAAATATTGATAAAAATCCTTATGATACAGCAAAAGATTTTAAATACAGCAGAATGGCAGTTGAGTCAATGCTTCAGATCCCAATCATCAATCATGGAGCTGCATGTTCAGTTCTTAGCTTCGCTCTCCACCTCTGCATCAACTTTTATATACCAGGTTGTACAATTTGTGTGCTAAAAGGCAGATAGTCTTCCATTTGACAAAAGCAAAATCAGACACTGGCTGATGGAAAATTCTTTCAAAGACTATGAATTTTAACTTCTGAAACCAAATTTGTCTTCTGCAAACTCAATGGAGTTAAACAAAGGAAAAACATTTTCAAAGAATACCTGCAGAAAGTAAAACATTTGGTTCCAGCATCCAAGTACGTACAAAAATGGGGGTTTTAGGTTACAAAACAGCTGTTCCACCCAATATATTCTTACACCTGATACCCTTTAATAATGCTCTAGAACACTGCCAGAATGAAATGTTACATTTTTAAAGAGGAAGGAAAAAACAACCCCGGATTTTTTTATTTTTAATCTCCATCCCACCTTTCCAGCATGGTGTTATTGTTATTTCTACAGTTAAATGAGGGCATGGGTTACCTCTATATTGAGGATTGTTTGGTAGGCTCTGCTAAATAGAGACCTAATGCTATTTCCAGTTTTACAACAGTTTTTATAGAAACAATTCTGCCAGTTTTTAATTGCAACCTCTTTAGATTTCATGTAACTATCAGGAATTTAAATAAATTTTAAAATTTATTTTAAAGCAGCAGCAAAAAATGTAAGAACAGATCAAATGGATTTCTGCTCATGTGCCATCAATTAAGTTAATAAAGAGTATTATAACCAAGGCATCTTTTCTACAGGTGAGCAATTCTAAAAATTATTAAAAAGAATACTAAGTATAATATTTGCCTTATAATTAAATTCCATACTATACACAGCTTTAAAGTTTAAATATTTTTAGTATTCTATTGCCCATAACTGTTCTTCCATTTCAGTGCAGATTTAGTAAATAAAAATATATATGCACAAGTATTTACTTCTGGTCTGTCACACTACATGTTTAAAACTAATACAAAATGTAAAAAGAAAACAAGCATATTAAATGTACATAGCATAGTTAAATAATTTCAATAAAATTTTTGTTTGTTCCTTACAAAGCCTTTGTTTAAAAAAAAAAAAAAAGTTTATAAAGAGTTTTAGCCTCCAGTGAAAGTATAAGGGGGAAAGTTGCCAAAGATGATCCTATTAGAAAATAGAACTTTGTAATCTAGATAGTCTAAATAAATAGATAATAAATAGATAATCTAAACCAAACTAATAAAATAATGAATAGATAATCTAAACAAAAAAATAAGTGAACTGCTATTTGTACTGCTGTTGAAGCACAATAATGAGGTGATGAAATAAAATCTACTCTTTAAATTTTACTTCTGCTATAGAACCCTGTGTGTAAAAATTAGTTCAAGTTAAAAAGGGGAACACAATGTGTGAAACAGTCACAATATTTCAGTCATTCTGAAAACAGGCTGCAGTTGCTATCAGTAAAGTCATTCTATTATTATATATTTGGAAGTGTGTTCATGGATTTCAGTTTGTTATTAACATTTTGGTAATGTGCAGTTAGTTGCTTACTTTACAAGGCATCTATTCACACAGAATTGACTAAAATAATTGTCTGATGACAATACTCATTAAAAAAAATGGCATGGCTATACATGAAATTAGGACTTTTTCTTTGGATTATCAAATAATTTTTTCTTTGGATTCTCAACAAACATTTGTATAGAAATCCTTTTGTTCTCATTGTACAATTTTCAAAGTTCAAGTAATTGACCTTCAGGAGAAATCAACTACCACATTTCTGTCCCTTGACAATCAAGGTTAAATCAGCATTAACCCCCAGAGCTATTTTAAGCACTACAAAGTACAGAGGAAACATCTCATCAAAATGGGTTAAGTCGTATTCCTGTTCCTAATGGAGAAAAAGGATTCACTTTGGCCCACATCAAAGCATCATTCAGTGAAATAGCAGATTTCCCATCTTCAAGGAAGAACACAGCACCCTGTAAAGCAAAAATGTTTGGAGGGAAAGAAAAAGAAATTATACATGTAATGTAATGTGTTATGGCCACCACAACAGAAAGCACATTTTATCTGAGAAGAACATAAAAACCTTGTTTAGACCTATCATCTATGTTCATGCAAAAATTTTACCCCTCTGACTTGAAAATTTGGTAATGGGTACACATTATAAATTGACTGAATTTGTTATGTCCCCAAATCTGTTGACTCAACATTTCATAATTAAATTTATAGTTTGATGTATTTTATTGTTATTTTATATATGCTTGTCAATTATTCCAGAGTTAAATTTAGCCTGAATGAGAAACTCAGGTAACAAGCATTTTTCTTCAGAATACTGTCCATATTTCATCATGTCTGTCATTATCTCTGCTGATCTGTGCTTTTTCTTATCCACAAAAAACCCCCGAAATAATGTCTCCATGAATTGTTTGAAAACAGAGTCTACAGGGCGTCTATAGAACAATTTTAAATAATAACTATGAAAAGGACATAGTACTTGTTCATCTGATGGAAAAAGAGCTATTTGCTAACTTACTAATTTGACAAAATCCTGTCGCAAACTTGCAATTCAGTTTAAGTGTTTTCTTAAAGAGTTATGCCCTCCAAACTTGCTACATAAGACTTGTTAACCCATACGAGTAGGCTGCTCTACCTCAGTATTAGCTAATTTTGATTTTTAAGCTGATCTGCATGCCTAAAGCCATGACTCCTAACGTACGCTAACCCAGAAATATGGATCCTGTAGATGACAAGCTGGTGACACCGTATTTGCTATTCTTGTTGAATGGATTGTAACAGCAGCAGCTTTATATGGCTGTTAGCAAATGTTGAGAGTACAACCACAGACAGGAACCACTGATCTAATGTGGAAGTGTTGACAGCAATTTTTTTTAGACTGATAGAGTTGCAGTTGTGAATTTTGTTTACCTCAAAAATCCCCCTAGCATTTTGTCATCTCCAATTTTTGCCACAAAACTATCCATCTTAGTCCCTAAACCACCCTGTTAGTCTTTGGGCTGATATCTTGCACTGGACAGGGGAAACAGAATTGGCATCACCTAGAAGAGTAAATTCACACTAAAGCATTACCTGGAGTCAGGAGTAGCGTTTTTCAGGATCTTTCAATTTTCTCTTTATTGAAATGACGACATATACTAAGGAGGTGTTATAAAGGACTACTGTGTTTTAATCATAAAGCTCTATATGAGTGATGAATAAATATATTTGAATATTTAGTCTTCTAATATCTGGATTTAATTAGTCATGAATTCTGAGTTTTATAGTATACATTTCCATAGTGATAAAAACCAAAACCAGAAAAATGTTAGTATATGGTTGAAGACAATTTCCTGGCTTTTATTCAAACTCTGGTGAGGGAGTAGCCAAAAGATACATGCACTTTAGACACAACATTTGGCAAAAGAAATCTGTCTTTCACACGGAAATTAAAAAGTTTTGGATTTGGGAAATGACAACTATTTGATTGGACAATTCTTTATATAGCCTTTCTGATATAGCAGATGTCACTGCCTGTCATCTTTAACTCTGCTACCATGTTTACAGGGTAAACATTTTTCCTGCCAAATGATGGGAGGGACCTTAGATTTATGTCAACCTCACATACCTCAAGCAGTCAATGCTATCAGCAAGAAAGAACACTTCAGGTCTCTGAAACCGTACCTGTATCTTTAGCCCTGTCAAGCAAGAGATGTGAACTGCTGAATGACTAGGAAGATTTGATCCAGTGACACAGTCAGGCCCAACCATTCCTTTTAGAGGCTCCTCCTGAATTCGCGATTTGAGTACTGAATACAGTGCTCTCTGCGATTCAGAGGGTGGGGTGCATGGCAACTCATCTGTAGGCCTAGGAACATAAAAGCAATTTGTTTTTCAACTTTGCTTCTTAATTTGTGTCAGAAATTAAAAGCCACAAAGCCTTCAGATTTTACGAAGGAAGTAAATTTATAACTAAACAGTTAAATACTACTAGTCTGACTCACAGTAATTGTATATTTTTCCACCTACTTGTTTGATTGTGTGCAAGCTCTCCATGCATCTAATTCCTCAGAAAGCTGTTCAATTTTCAAAGGTATATGTACTTCCCGTCTTTTTAAAAGCTGACTGAAAAGGAATGCAAGGAATTAAAGTCCAAATTAATCCTAAAAGTGACTATTTTCTTAGAAGAAAAACATCATAAACAATAGTAAATTAAAACTATTTCTTATTGGATATGGAATAACTATGGAAATAAATTGATCCTTCACAATATATGCCATATTAAACCTTAGTAATACTCATACTAGATATAAAGATACAGCTTTTGATTTAAATTTTAATTATCCCTATTTACACCTTATTTTATTTGCTCTTTTTTTTAAATTTGCGGCCATTCTATATTTTAAGGCTATATGTGTTTTTATTTCTTAATAATGTCAACTTTACTAAAATAAGGATCCGTTTTGCCTGCCTATATATACTACCTATAGTAAAAATGCAGTTAGAGAAACATGGTTCAATACATGCTTTGGGGCAACCTTGTTTCACTTGCAGAACATAGTTTCAAAGCCCTTGCAGTGGATGCATTTTTTATTTACCAAAATATAATATAAGGGACAGTTACTACCTGACCTAATTCAGCCATCTTTCATTTGTGTTGGGATACCTTACAAATCTCCTGCTTAAGCATGTAAATTGTCCACCTTAAGCATGTACGTGTCCAGTTTAAGATGGGCTGGAATCTAAAAATCTGTGAGTCCTGAAGATATTGACCAATCCAAGAACAAAACTTGGAGTTGTATTGTTCTGTGGTTCTTTATATCCCAGAATAATTGAAAGCTTTACAGCCAAAAGTATCTCAAACTGAGTCTCAAAGACTGCTTATTGCTAGTCTCTCAATATCCACAGCAGATTAGCCCTTCTGTAAAAGCTTGTATTTCATCCTGTTATTTCTTTAGGCTCAGAAAAGAAAAAAACCAAACCAACAACAAACAAATGCTCCTTTTCCCTTTTCTCAATCCTCTCACCAAGTTTCAGACATGAGGATAGCTAAGAGGAAAGACATGTTAAGTTGTTTAATTGTCCTTGGTTGGCAATTCAGATAAAACGTCAACAGGTGTTGGGAAGCTTGCAATTCTAGTAAGGTGTAAAAGGACTGAACAACATATACATAACATTTATTCTCTGAGTTTTTGTTTTAATTTTTTTGGGAGGGTATGTGAAGAAGTGGGGGCAATGTATGGTGTATGTCATAGTAAGGACTGATATTACTCAGTGTTAATGAAAACATATATTACCTTGTATACTCATACAGTGCAGGTACAATGCTATTGTACTGTCTTCTGATAGCAAGTAAAACACCAACATAACCACACAATATCAGCAACTCATTCCGAAATCTATAAATGAACAAGTATCAATCATGAAAAACAACAAGCATTTGCAAAATCATCAAACAAACTCATGCGCACATTATAACTTTAAAACCTAATTTAGCCATCTATGTTTTGTGGAGAATATATGTTTGCTGATTATGCTTACTTTCTGTGTCATGGAATTGTTAAAACAGACTCCATCTGCTTCATATTGATCTCCATAATTAAATTTTAAATGGCACATACAATGCAATTTTTAAGCACAATCATGTAAAGTTACAAAAACAAGACCACTTAGACCTTTTAATGTGATAGAACTATAAATGTAAATAAAATTGCCCCACATATTAGTGTGGATTTCAGTTTCACCAAGTTTCCCCAACTTTTTTCTGCTTTCCTTTCTTCACATGTACGCTTATCTAGGCACCTAGGCCTAGCTTCAACCATCCATCCTAAAGGTGAACCAGAGCTATCCAACGATTTTAGAGTTAATTCTGAGAGTGGCAGCCCAACTTTCCTTAACGATTTGACATAAAAGCCCACATTATTTGTGATACCACTTCAGGAAACTGAAACCAGAGCATGCTTGCTGTAATTTTTTTTTTATGTCTCTTTGCTAGCAAATTAAAAAAATGATACTAACAGTGTGCACCTATATATACATTCCAAAAGTTTCCTTTAATGGAAGTTTCACTTTTCTAAGTCAGAAAAATATACTCACTCACTACATTTAGGCAACATTAATTGTTCAGTCCTTATGTAACTTAGAAGATCAAGATATGGAAAGACTGAATCTAAAGTCCAATCTGAGCCACAAAGTCGTTCTGTTGAAAAATAGGAAGAAAAATGTAACATGAGGCAAGGTAAACAAATGACTTAGGCTTTGAAAGGGTTCTTCATCCAAGTACCTACCTTTCACATACTGAATGCCAATAGGGAGAGCCTTTTCAGGTTCTGTGCTTAACAAGTAGTATTTTATTGTTTCAAATATGTCCCCATCTGCCTGCATTGTCTCTGCCAGTCGCATACATTCTTCCACATCAGGAAGATTACACTGAAAAACAAACATTTTGCCAGAAAATTACTGAAATGCTCAAACACTTCTCTAAGATGCAGAGAAATACTGTTGTTTCACATAACAATAAGAAAAAAGTCTCTCTGAAGGAATCATTGTTTGAAAGACATACCTGCATACAATGCGCATTAAGAAAGCCATCTAGACCAGAGAACAACACTGAGAAGGCTCTGTAACTTTAAGCAGTACCAGTTTTCATTGCTAATGTCTTTGTGAAGCTTTTACTACTGTTTAATAAATGTGCAGTCTGAGTTGCACCTTAAGGGAGTTATCAGAGCAGACCCTTCTGCTGCTGAAGAGGAAAGGGGGCATTTAAGGACATTACAGGTATAAGATACATAACAATTCAGACTTGTGTAGAAAGTTGATATGCCAAAACACGATTAGGCTGCATATCTAGTAGGTTATAAATCACACTGACAGGTAATTCTGAAGATCATAAGCAACTTCAAAAAGTAACCTGTGTCAGGGAAAGAGTACATGGATAGAAATAAAGAACTAAATTTATGGTACAATACTGAAAATAAAGGCAATGAAGACTAACAGAGTCAAAAAGGATATGTTACGTGTAAGACTGAAGAGACAAATTCATCCTATGGTTTTATTTGGCCTTATGTTTTTTGAAATTAGTAAATAAACCAATACAAAACCTTATTAGCATTCAGGAATATTCTTTTACATAGTACCTTTTCATGCAGGTCATTTATTTCTTCTGTGCATCCAGGATAAAAAGCACATAGTTTTACTAACTGCAGTGTATTATCAGGAATCATCATAAGAAGATCAACTGCTAAATCCCTGCACAAACAAAAGTAGTTACTCTTGATGGTTTGCAATAAAAGGAAACTATTTTCTCTTTTACATTCCTTTTATAAAGAGGAGTTTACCGAAAAAAATACTATTTCCAGAGAAGTACAGAAACAACCTCAGTCTCTAAGACTATTTCTGTTCAATAAATAAGGCTTAATTATTCATCTTTTTGGGACAGTCATTCATTAATTTTCTGATGATTTAGTTGGTTGAATTAAATAACTGTGCAATTCTTAAGCATCAGAACCATCTCAAAGTGAAATGGAAGAATATGTGAGCAGATATGGGAAAGAAGAGTAGGAACCATCAAAACTGAGAGAAGATGATAATGTGGTTCTGGGTCATGAAACCATCCTCAAAATTCCACACTTCTAAAGCTTCATGACATCAACATAAGGCATCTCGCAGTTACCCAGAATGGCTTGATGCTCGTGTGATATTGAAATAGATTATACAAGAAAAGAATGTGATACCTGTTTTCATCCTTCTCAAAGGAAAACTTTTTTAGCAAACTGACATTTCTGACATTTTCCTAAACTTTTTACCATTTGTTACCCTATCCTTCGCACAACAAACAGCTGAAGGGAACACATGTAATATTAGGAAATTATTTGGAAATAGTTCTACTTAGATGTTAGTAATTGGTTATTCTGGCCATTCTGTAACTCTTCTATTCATGCAGACATCATTTCTCCTGTGAACTTCAAGACTGACTTGTCCCTGTGTAAGGCAAAAGATCCTACCGATTTCCTCTGGATTTTCAGAATGTGGTTCTTAGCTTAAAAATGTTCAAGTAAGCTATTATCCAATATTTGCAACTGCTTTCTATCCCACTTTCAAGTACTAATCACAATTAGAAATTAGAGCACTTAAGGGAGATTTGAAAAATGTGTGACTTTATTAAGGGAAAAAATAAGCTTAAACTTTCTCAAAAAAAAGCAAAATACCTGTATCCAAATGATGGGAAGCTAAAAGGAAGACGTTGAAATAGTATTGAACAAAATTTTGTATTACTTTACAGAGAAAGTATCCGATAGAAAATAATTAAACTACAACAGCAAATCTAAGGGTCAGGGCAACTGATTTCAACAACAGCAACAAAAAAATAAAGGTTTCTATTTTATACCTTTTGAAAACCTAAACAAACTAATAACAAAAGTTCTTTGGAAAATCTGTGATCCTATTACTATGCAACAGCCACTTTTCCAAGTTACAGAAGCACTCTTTCAGAATCTAGGATATTTCAGTAGATTTTTACAAGATCACTTACTCACATGTACCAATCTTCATAAGCAGTTTAAACATTTTTTTAAGCGATTAGAAACTGTTTTGTCAAAAAACTTTAAATCCAATATTAATTTTAAAAAGAAGTAATTCTCAGAAGCCCTCATATAATGGCCTACAAATTATGTTACCTGGAATGGTTTTTAAGAATCAAAGCGAAAATTGTCAAGTGTAACGATCAAAATGAGCTGGCTGAGTTTGCATATGCAGAATTCAGTATCTCAAGTAAAATATGACAAGTCTTTTGAAAAGTAGATAGTTGCTTTTAACACTATTTAGGTGCTAAATACAAGTGTGTCCTTAACACTCACATATTTTCTCAAGGCTGTAGATTTGGGAAAGTGCATGAATGTTTAGTTTCAACTTATTTTTTCTCTTGATTTTATATTTTAGAGCATTTCTAAAAACAACCAACCAAAACCCATGAAACATTCCACCAGTAACTGATTTCTTTATTAACCTATCAGATTCCTTTTGGTGCCTACAATTAAGTGCTTCTCTACAGTGAGATGTTTCCAACTGATGCATATCCCTAAGCATAACAACCAGTAAAAAAAAAAAAAAGGAGCCCTTCAAATATCAGAGACCCTTGAACTTCAGCTTCCCCATACACGATCTTATGAATGCAGTGAACCAAGGGGGTTATGCTGTGTGAGAATCTCTTTATAACAAAACAAAGAGATTTATGACTCTCTCATCTTTTCCTACAGAATATAAAAAATATGCTGTCATGGCTGAAAATCAGAATCCAAGATTGTAGTGTGTTCAGCAGAGCCTGTGAAACCCACTGACAAATCCAGATGTATACTTGGGCAATATGCAGTACAGCACTTTAAATTTTATCACGTATACCCATGTGGACTTCAGTGTACACATGCTATAAGTTTGCAGAAGCTTTATGCACCTAAACATAAATGTCATACTAATATAAACACCTATTACAGCCCTGAGATCAGAACAAGCTTTTGTTATAGAACTGGAAAAAATATACACTGTTTTTCTTAATGCCACATCCAGTGCTTTTATCGGCGGCTACATAAAAACCACCCTTCTCAATGAAGGCAGGGAGATAGAAGAAGGAGCTTCAGACACTTTAGAAGCTGCAGATGGGAGTTGCCAAAATGATCGTATTAAGACTGGTGCAATGCAGACATGCTAAACCATTGCAAAATGAAAGCAGCATGTCACTAATTTTTTATTTTATCTTTTTCTACAATGCTTCATTGTCTAAGGCAGGCTAAATGTTCTGTAGAGAGGAGTTCCACTATGTTTCTCCCAGGCTACCTCTACATACATTAGCAAATACTAACTGTAGAAGAAAAACTGATCCTTAAATGCTTAAGTTCACATTTTCTCTGAAATGTTAATTATGAAACAGCTATACAGCTGCCAAATACACCTTAGGAAGGTTTTCTGTTTTTTCATTGGTAGATTAAAAAAAAGAGGTTGTATTCTTCAAAGTAAAACCACTGCAATGAGGAAAAGAAAATTTAACACAGAAGGTTTCCCCTATATGAAAGAGAGAAATTACTTCTGCAGAATTAAATAGTAATCCTGTTTCATCCTTAAATCTTTACAGCAGACTTGTATTCCTAATACAAATAGAAAATAATTCCTCAGACTCTAAGATCCGTATTTTTCAATCAAGTACTTAAAATTCACTTCACAGATCCTATGTGAGCTGCTGTTCCTTTTGACTTTTTAATTCAATTCCAGCCTTACTTTGAAGCAGTTATTTTTACTCAGTACAAACTAGGACTTCATATGCTACCTATTGCCCAAGTAGCTAGTGTTTTTTCAATGGGTTTCATACTCTGACAATGACTCCTCTCTCATTTACAATGCATAGAGAATGTATTTGAGATGAAAGCAGAACATTTACATGCCCTGTATTTCAAAGGTCTAATATAGCAATTCTTATTCAAGAAGCAATTTTTATTCTCCTTACCCATGGTGGTTTGATCTCTATAAAAGTTTCACAATGACACACCTAGATTGCTTTGTCAGGGAAAAAAAATCTTCTTTGGATTAAGAAATTCTTACCATGTTATTACTGCCATACATTTTCTTGCTAGTAATTCTAGGGCATAATGTGTTGCTGGTGCTGCACTTTGTCCTAAGACAGTACCCACACTGATTGCCAACTCCAGTTCATTTCCACGAATCAGGTTTGCCATCGCAAGCTTGCTCAATGAAAAGATTATATCATTAAGGGACATAAGCATTTTTGGACATTTACCATGTTGAGCATGTGACATTCACTTATGAGACTTTTTACAGAAGGACAAAAGATGCAATAATTAAACTCAATTATATATACTTTGTGTCTCTTGAATGAGTAAATAATTGTGCACCACATGTTAATAAGTTTTTAAATAACCAAACAGATTTCCTTTAGCAGAATCTTCCTTTATTCATCTGAAGAACTTACATAAATATGATACCTAAAACACATGATAGTAATTCCATCCAATCGTAAAGACACTAGCATTCTCCTATCTTTCAATGACAGGAAACTCAAAAAAACAAGAAAATTTTAAGGATTGTCTTGTTTTTACCCTCTCTGAGCAACCAAAGTTACTGGTAGGCATAGCAGAATGTCAAACAGTGACTACACAACATGAAATATGCCTATTTAGAAATACAGGCATTAACTGATTCTCGATTTCTCTCTGAACAGCTCAGTAAGATGGAATTATACCTATTTGGGGAGATAGAGGAGGAAAAACATGTTAAGTCAGCAACAACAAAATCCAGAGAGAATGAGATAAACAACCAATTTGTAAAACTACAAACAAAATTAAAAATCTAATAAAATGTTGTCTACATGTCAGTTCTATTTTTGTAGTGAGGGGTGGGGTTTTTTTTCCTATTTACTTCTTCATCTAGACTGTAAATTCTTCAAGGTAGAGACTACATCTTCTGTAGCACAATAACTTCCAATTCTGAATGGGTATTTTGAGTCACCATAAACAGTAACACTTAGATGTAAATATCTATGGTACTTAAATATATTGTCTAATACAGTAAGATACTGTAAATATATTTCAGCAACAACATGCTATTTTCTGTGCATGAGGAACATTGAATTTAATAGAATTGAGGAAGTTTTTCTACTGACTTTAATATTATAAGGATCTAACTCTTCATAAATATAAACAAATCAAATGCCAAGTACCATTTTAGAATGTGATATGGAAATTTTAAAACATGTGTGGAGATGTAAAAAGGAAGTCAATACTGGCTTTTTAATTGTTAAAGAAGAAAAAAAATTACCTCTATATTTTCAACAGCCAGATGACAACATGCTGCAAGTACTGCATGGCCATCCTCGAAATACCAATCTGCCAGCTCTTTACTGACCTTCTGCAGAAGCCTGCAAGAACAAAACATGAATTCTGCAAGGTCACTTTAAGGATGGAGTTCCTTCGGTCTTAATTGATGTAAAATTCACCACATTTGCTTCTCTACCCTAAAAACTGCTATATTTTACTCACAGATAATGATACTACCAGCTTGAAAAATACAATATATTTGAGCTTCATCCACTACTTACGTTGATGCATACTGAGGTGGGTCTGTTCCCCAAAATCTACATCAGTACAGAAATGTCTCTTCAGACTGACAGAGGATTATTTACATATTTGGATATCCAATCTGTACTTGTAAACTCTGCACCGGTATTTCTCTAATTGCTCAAAAATTGCCCATGTAAATGAAGTAACTACACAGCCTCTAAACTGCTTTTGTTATTATACATATAACTTGGTAATTCAGGTTTTTGAGCACTGTTCTAAACAAGAAGTGCATATCTGGGGTTTTTTTATAGGCATGGTCAATGAGAACCATAGAATCATAAAATGGCCTGGGTTGGAGGGACTTTAAAGATCATCTAGTTCAAAGCCCCCTGCCATGGGCAGGGACACCTTCCCCTTGACCAGGTTACTCAGAGGCCCATCCAACCTGGCCTTGAACACTTCAAGGGACACTTCAAGGGCTGGAGCATCCACAGCTTCTCTGGGCAACCTGTGCCAGTGCCTCACCACTCTCACAGTAAAGAATTTTTTCCTAATATCTAATCTAAACCTACTCTCTCAGTTTGACTTCCAGTGTGCCTTATCAGAATCTTCACTGATGACAAACAGCAAAGCTTTGGGAGGAGATTATGTGTAATAACAAGGGATCACAGATACTTGTTAATGCTAAATCTTACTCTACTTACCAAAAGTTCTAAGTTAATACACTGTATATTTAAGTGCATAGGAATGCATCTTAAATATCAAGGAAGTGAAAATGACATTTAAAATTATAATACATACTTATAAATAATCCATTTTGTGCCAGGAGGCACAATAGAGAAATTAGTGTAGCATCAGGTAGTAACTCTATTAACTAAGCACTAGAAGATGCAATATTTTGTTGAACTCTAAATTGCCGATGCTAAATTAAACCATTACGTTTTATATCCCTTAATGACTTTATACTCTGCACTAAGTTGAGGTTTTAGATATAAACTAGAACAACTTACTCATTATAGTCATCTGTATTGTTTCCACCAGAATCTCCACTTCTTGTGGAGAGTGGTAACTTCTGTATATTTCCTTCACAAGCTGCCTGGAAGTGAATAAAAAATAGATTAGTTAATGCACAATTCAAACTGAAGACGAAATGCAATTTGTCAATAACAACAAAAATAATCTACGAACTATAAAAATCTTTCTAAAGCCCAGTTGTAACAAAAAGAAATTTTGAATGTTTAAACCAATGAACTTTCTCACAGCTAAACATTAGCCTAGTTTTATGTAGCCATACAAGAATTCTATAGAAGCAAGAGACTTCTTCCTTCATATGCATTTGTGAAGGATTTTTCAGCATTGGGATATGCTTAAAATGGATGGTGAAGGCCACAACCTTGATTTTCACACCCCAAGGAGCAAGCAGCTCTGAGGGAAGGATGAAATCCACAGATACTTCTCAGCGATATACCAGCAAATCTGAAAAGGTTTGACACATAGTGGCTTTAGGTGAACTTTTCTTTGTATCTGGCAATAATTTATTTCTAACATTAAATACAAAGAGATCAATGTGGGTTAAAATGAAATCAGTTGACAAGGTGGTGTTTGGTCAAGGAGGTCCTTTCCAACCTAATAGATTCTGCGATATTCTTTCATGTACATTAAGAAGTAGCTGGGATAACACCACTAAACCTCAGGGCTCAGTTAAATGGGAAAGTAAGTCCTGGTATTTTGTTGCTTATTATTATCTGATTAAACTTTTGACACAAACACTATTCTATTAATTGTAGTATCTCCCTGCAATACCTCTCTTACATGAAAAATTAAGATCTTTCTGAAGCTTTAACTTGCTTTAAGTTCAAACATTATAACTTGTTAAATCTAAGCATGTGTCGAAGTTCCATTCTGTTCATTATTCAGCTATTCAGCTAAAACATACGGACAGACAATTTCTCAGTAAAAATTCAAGAGAAATCAAATCCTACATGACTTTGATGTTAGGGGCAAGACTGACCATTGAAAATCAGGTTCCATTTCAATCAACATTGAACACACCAGTTTTCATTATGGTCATTTGATTGCAGTTAAGAAGAATCAGGCTTTAGATCTGTAAACATGAGGTACCCCCTTATGATTTCTGCATCAAAACTGGTCAATTGGTATTATGGAAGTAAAGACTAGGGCATCGTTATTCAGCTACTTTGCAAAAGTGAACAGTGCTAGCCTTTTAAATATCAATGTCATATTCTGAGTTACAAGCTAAGAGCTAAATACATCTCCCACACTGATATATATGTAGTAATACCTGAGCAACAAGTAGAGCCTCTTTAAGCTGACCCCTTGAAGTAAAGAAAGAAACCAGTTTCTCCACATCTCCGATAGCTATACAGTATGGGATGACATCATCATTTTCTTCCCGAATTAACTGATCAGCTCTCCTAATTAAACAAATGGATAAATTAACATGAAAGATCTACATATATGAACAATCACCAAACTTATCTATGAGGTGTAGGTGTGAGATGAAGCCATATAAAGTTCACTGAAACCCATCTGCCTTTCCAGACTTGCAAACAGTGGATATTGCACTTAACAGTTTATAAAGTTGCAATTTATATTCAAGCCTTTGATTCCTGTACACAAAGTTGTTGAAATCCTCCACAGTTCCATCCCAAAACTTGCTGAACAAAAAGTAACATCACTAGAATGTTGTAGCAAAAGACAAGTACAACTGATATTAGTATCCATCCTTCCTACTTGTCTGTGTTTTTTTATGGACTGAAGCTAAAATTTGCCATCATAATTTTATTAACTTACCTTTGCATTAACCTCCTCCAATATTTCATTGATACACCAGGTGCAACTGAGAGAGCTTTGTCCCACTAGAAGAAAGCGGTAATACATTGAACCTGATCGTTTTTATTTAAGAAACAGCCATATTTTAAACTAGTGCAACTTTTCTTCCATTAGAAAGAAATTTATCAAGAGTTAAATAAGGAACGAGTTATGCTTTAGACTGCATATGTTAAAAATAATTGGAACAAGATTACTCTTTTTAGGACTTGCAGCCCATTTATTCCTTCCCCATCTTTGCAAGGGTCACTGGTTTTCAGACACCTTCATATTTTATTATTCTTCAATAGTGTTCTGATATTTTACCTCTCCAAGTTCTACCATTAGCTCACAATATCGCTGAATTTGTCCTAATCTTAAATGTATTTCTGCAGCTTCTTTGAGTCTTTCCTCTTTGCTTGGTGCACCAATACCACCTCCAAACTTAGACATCTTTACTGTTGTCAGCTCTTGTGCCTTGGACTGAGGGAAAAAAAGAAAAGATTAAGAAGTTTTCTGTGATGATAACATGTTTTCCTAAGAATGGACTATTGCTAAATATTACAGTGGAATATAACGGTTATAATTTAAGAAAAAAATTCTTCAGAGAAAAGGCTAATTGAAAGACATTTCAATGAGATTACAGTGAACTACATTTATGTTGTTAAAGTAACTGTTAGTGTTTTGTTATACTAATACATTTTCCTTAAACATCTTCCTTTAATAATTTAATTCTTATATATAATAATAATTCACCCAGATCTCCCTCATAAAAATACTGATATTTTGAAACTTAAAAAAAAAATTTGTTAACATAAACCATACAGAGCTGGAAATGGTATATATTACCATTGTAATGAAGTCCACATAAAGCAATAACAAAGACAGTAGGCTTAACTGGTAGACAATAGGCTCTGTGGTCTGATCTGTCAAGTCCCATTAACCTTATGGCCAAGAAATTATTTATGTTCCCAACTACCGCAATTTTTATATTAGCTGGGGAGATAAGACTAAATTTTTCATCTGGCAGAGTTTGAGAAACAAGCTGTAACAGAATTGTGTGTAACACAGAAGAAAAAGGCAAAGGGAACGTCACATTTCAAGAATTCTCAGTTGAATTCTATGATCACAGCAAAATGATGACTTTTGGCTATTCGTGACTTTGCAGTACCATATATGGAAGGTGGAAAAAGAATTTTGAACATTCTTCACCAAAGTAAACTGCCATGTAGACCAATGGCAGCTTGCAAGTATCTGGTTTTTTTCAAAACAACCTACTTTAATTTTTTCCCTCAGCACCTCGACATTTTTTATTTTTCATGCTGAAGTCTCCAATGCATCCTCTCTGTTTTCTAAAAACAGAAAAAACACAGTTGCTTTACATCCTTACTTCATTCTGAAATGTCTAGGTGCTGCAGTGCCATTATTCAGTTTCCTCAGAAAAAGAAAGTATTAGCAGTCCTTAACAAGCAGTCAGCATCACCCTATCCCCTGCTTTCCCTCAAAGCTTTCAAACAAGATTCTGAGTCAGAAAGAAGACAAAATGCTTTTAATTAACGTGAACACTTAATCCAGGTTCACAGAATGACCAGCAATTAATGCAGTTACTCTAAGTCACTGGAGTTAGAAATGCATGAAATCATGTTGTAGGGATAAACAGACTGCTTGCATTGCACAAGTCAAGATTTAATGTCTTTTCAGGCTACTTGGCTGAGAAAACTAGTTTTCAGGCTAATTGGCTGAGAAAACAAACAGAGCTTCATAGGATTAGCAGAACAGCTGCCATTATTACAATTGACAAAACTAATAAACCTTAATCACTTGCGAGTCATAAGGAACATAGGACATTCTTAAAGAGACTGTGATTTTGCAAAAGAGACAGCATGTAACAGCAAACAGATGATACCTGGCAAGTATTGGCCCTGGGGCTGGCAAGTGCATTTCTTGATCCACACCAGTAGATAATCTTTCCTCTATTTACAATCCAGTCATTAGAGTATGGGATTCTTTAGTATTCTTAAGAACTTGCTGACATAATGATGAATCTGCATATTCTACTCAAAGTGGTTGCATATTCTTAAATGCAGCTACTAATAAATTTATGGCCTAGTACTTGAATTTCCTGCTCTCATCCAAGTCACACTTAAGCTGCGTATCTGTATCAATGACAGGTTCTTGTTTACCATTCCTTCTTCCAGAAGGACATATTTCTGCTGACTCTCCTCCATTTTCAGACATGAATTCCACATCTGTACATCTGAACGTAGCTACATACTTCATGTTTATACAATCAAATAATTTGACTTTACTGAACATAAAAGGACAGTATATATAATAGGGAAGACAATCTGGCTTCATAGCCGAAATTGTAGTGATGATTGCTTTGCAATTTCTTTCAACTATTTTCAAAAATGCTTTTCTAGTTAATAACTGTAACCTAGCATGTTAATACTGAAGTATGCATGAAGTCCCACAGACTTAGCTAGATACTATTGTAGCAGAGTAGTATTGAAATGAAGAGCTGGCATAGCACAAATATCTTTGGACATGAAATTGTGACCCTTTTGTAAAGCACTGAATTTTATTTTTAAAGAGTGAAATACGACATGGACTAACAACCATTTTCACATATTGTTTGTGCTTCACTTACCATTCTAAATCTAACAAGGTGTTTCACATGCATAATTCCATTGCAGTAGTTTTGTGGAAGTAAACTGTCATCCTGTCCTTTTATTACAGCAACCAAATCCCACAGATTTTTGCTGCCTCCTGGAGGCTAAAATTGTTAGGGAAGAAGAGTTTTACTACAGTAACACTCAAGAGAGAAACTTTAGATTATAAAGACACTGAAAAACATTTGTCAGTCAACTTCAAGAAATACAATTTCAGATAATTTCAACATTGGAACCTTTACTATGAAAACATGAATTAGTTCAAGATACCACAAGTCCTTCAGTCTTCTTGAAGGCTGTAAAGATACAGTGAGATCCATGAACCTATTTGGTTATGTGTGGATGCAGCTGAGGACTTGCCATTAGAATTTTCCCTTTTGCTCTCAAAGAAATACAAGCTATCTTGTGTCTGCTGCTGGCACAAAACAACAGTCAGCTGCTGGAATGCAGAAGCTGACCCAGTACTTTACCACTTTCTGTAAAGAAAAGACATGGGCCAGGTAGAAAACAGCTTCAAAGCTTGACTGCCAAAACCTGGTTAATTATCTTAATATTAAATCTTAAAACAAACACATATAGAATAACTATATATGTACAAAATAATTGTTTAAAATAAATTTTAAGCATTTCTATTAGTCTAGCCTTTGAATCAATCCTTCTGTAGCAACAGGATAACAGTTTAACATTGAATGAGGTCTAGAAGAGAGTGAGTATTTGAAAGCTTAAAAAAAATCATTAAACCTCTGACCTGAGGAAGCTTTTCCAAGAATAACACAATTAAAAGTCTAGAAGTCCAGTTATTTCTGGAGCTGGTAAAAAGCATAAAATCATGCTAGGGAAACTTTCTCCCCTCTGCCCCTCCACACCCCCCCCCCAAAAAAAATACTACTGTCTGTTTTTTCTGTCCATTAAAACTCTTATTTTACTCCTCATAGTTTAGCACAGTACCTCATTTTCTGGACTCAAAAAGCACTGAGTATAGCTGATCAAAAAAGCTTCTGTTCTTGGAAAATTCTAATATTCTTATAACAGTTTTACTCTCAAATCAACATGGGATATCAAAATTTATAACTTCAGTAAAACAAGGAATTCCATAAAATATATTTTTAATAGAAGAGTTAATGTCCAAGTTTGAAATTGAGAAAGATTGTCTCAGCCTTTCTAAATCATATGCTTCAATTTAGCTAGAACTCAACTATTTTGGATGAACTAGGTCTTTGTAGATCAATGTTTTGACTTAAATTACAACAGTGTTTTGACACAAGCTGTAGTTCCAGGTCATTTTTGTCCTTGTTCTACCTCAAGTTCAGCTGCCATGCAGATAAGCACTCACAGGGATCAAGTAGTTTATGTTTTTAACTCAACTGCATTGAGAAGCTGCAGCAATTTATAGAAAATATTATTGCAACAGAGAACAGGCAATAGATGGATATTGGGGCACAGATCATCCAGATCTACAGTTCCTGGAACATAAAGAGCAGTTTGGGGACAAACACTTGGGCAGTTCAAACCTTATCAGTAATGAGGGTGTTCTTTTGATGAATTAAAAATTGAAAACTCTAACACAGTTTAATTAAACATACATTTTCATTTTCTTCAATAGCAAATTGCTGTCAAATCAACCTTTCCTATAGAAAATTACATTACTTCACTAATTGAACTTTGCAAAAAATTTGTGTTCACAACTGACAAACAATTCAATCATGGACATTTTTATATGCAGATCTGTTAAGAAATATAACTGATTTCTGCCTATTTTCTAAGGTCCCTTCAAGAAAGAGAAAAAAAATGGTAAAGAAGAGAGCAACCTCAATTTTGAAGATTGACTTCAGAAGAGAAAGCCATGCACACTGACATCATCCCTAAGTTTGCAGAATACTTACTGAAAAACATTCTGAAAACCATCTTAGTTTTTTTCCTCGAAGATTTCCTGACAATTTTTCCAATTCTTGTTTAATATCCTTGGAAACTTTACCACACAGCAAAGGAGGAGCACCAGATTCCACAGCACGATCTAACACACATAAAGATTTATATATGAAATTAAAATAAAAACAACCAAAGGAATAAGAATACTAACATGAAGAAAATGAAAATAATGGTATATGTAATTTGCTTACCTACATTACCGATAATATCATCCCAACATTTATCTGCTATGACATTTATTTGTAGAGGGTTTATAAGAGGTGTCAATGACCAGAGTCTCACAGTGGAATCACGAGAGCAGGATGCCATAGTAAATGGACGACTAGGATGACACGTTAATCCTAGTAGAGAGGACATTTAAAATTGTAGTCAAATAAGTTTAGCTAATAATGTGTTTGATTAAATTACTTAATAAATTTCAAAACACATTAGAATGCATTTTAATACGTATATAAAACAAAATTTAGAAAATATTACCATATACATCTGCACCATGATCATAAACTGTGTCCAAACATGTTCCATCTCTTGTGTCCCAGACTCGAATTGTATAGTCCCAACTGCCAGATATTAGAAGGTAAGGAATTTCAGGATTCCACATCAGTCCCCGTACTGGAGCTGTATGTCCACTAAGAACATTTATACAAGCATCTTGTGTATAATCCCATATCCGAACGGTACTGAAACAGGATAAGAGAGACCAATCTCCATCAGATCACCTACTGAAATAGAATTCTCTCTACTTCAGCAATATTCTAAGCTTCAGATTTATCCGAATATTTGCATCCCATCAGGGCTCAAAGAGCTGTAGTGAAAGGGGCTAGATCTGGCTGGTGACTGGTCACCAGCAATGCTCCTCAGGGTTCAATTCTAGGGCCAGTCCTGTTCAATGTATTTTGTTCAGTGTATTTTATTGTCAAGAAGTTGCTATCAAGTTGTTTCCTGTCATGAATCTCTACACTATGAACTAACAGATTTTGCTTTAAGTATAAACCTCTAATGAATGGTAATGGGGAAAGCAATAAAAGTACTTCAAACTTGTGATTCTTTACAAAAATATCTTGTATACTCTGCAGGGAAGTGGCTAAGAATCGTAGAAAAATGCTTCCTCCTGCTTACCATGGACTGATATGCTCTCTCTCAAAGGCAATGTCATCAAACTAACAAAACAGATGTATCTAATTAAAAATTAAAAATCATTAAAAATCTCTGAAGATTCTACTTAAGTATACTTTAGAAAAATATCAAATAAGAGCAGGTCTTGCACCTGTTTCTTTAGACGTAATGTAAACACGTGATATCCTCCTTGTATTATTCCTCGCAGTAGCAGTATCAGGCACTGACCCTACTCTTGGGAAAGCATTTGGAAAGTTGCACTACTACAGCAGTTGTGACAATTTTAGATAATGATCCTGCTGCCCAAGTACTATATAAAGCTAAGAGAAAAGCTAAAGCCTGAATCTGAACAAGGCAGAGATTTACTTTCTTAAGTATTCACACACCATTACAAGTGAAGATCTTAAGTTTCTCCAATAGTCCTGCCTGAGGTTTAAGTTTCCTGAAAGTTCAGAAATACTAACCCATCATCGGAGCCACTGCAGAGGATTCCTTCTCTGAGAGGAGACCACCGTACATGAAACACTTTTGCAGTATGCCCAGTAAAAACTTTCAGCGGTTGATCAGAGCTGGTTGCCAAATAGTAAACACGAACATTTTTATCCTCACAACCAGTAGCTATCATATCTCTGCAAAATAAAAACAGCAAAATCCTTGGTCATAGAGATGACAAATGCTTTTTTAAATTAAAAAAAATTATGTACAATTTGCAATTTTTTTTTATATACCATGTCTTTCGTTCTCCTTTGTCTCTTTAAGATGTAGCTATTTATAATCCAATTAAATAAACTAAATCAGAAAAAATCCTGATAAAGATCCATTAGTTGAAATGTGGAATAGTATTTGCACTACAGTCTGACCATGCACCCAGTTAATAGTTAACAACTATTAGTAGATGGAATTACTATATAATTTTCTTTTTGACAAAAGGTTCTCATGTCATTATTAGGAATTATCTACTAAATTTACATGCAATCACAATGCATTTAGTTGTCTGCTACATCTTCACCTTAGCAGTCATTACAAGGACACCAATCTAAACCCCTCTTTCTTGGTATTAAATGTCTGCCTTCCCCCCCCGCCCCCGCCCCCCGCCATTATATATTCAGATTTTTTTTCTCTCATCAATATGAAAAGATCCTCCTTTGAAAGTTAAGGAAGTTCATGGTGGTCAATTAAATATGGTGGTCAATCTGGGAATAGAGAGCTGCTATAGTCATATCCTACTGCAGAACAGACAATTTTAGTGTTTTACTATCACAGTGAATATCGCATTCTAGATAACTATGTTACTTTACTGGTAATCAATTTAAACAGTAAATATTGGCAATTCTTTGGGTTAATTTTTACTTACTTGTTGTTTTGACTCCAATCACAGCCAAACACTGCAGCTGGATGTTTGTACTTGTGAAGAACATTGCCATCAATGGTTCGAATAATACTGAAATCAATTATAATGTAATATTATAAGGAAAAATACATTCTGAGTAGGCTATCCAAAATGAAGTTTTGTTCTGTGCAAATAAGCCAGATAGCAAAAAGATATACTCAAAGAATATGAGAAATAGCCAGAAACAATATCAGCCCCTCAATTACAACATCTAATTGGATGTTGATTGTACAACATCTAACTTGGCTTCAGCATCTATGTTTCTTCTGAGAAGCTTTAAAGATGTTTGCTGGAGTAGAAAGTGGAAAGATCCCTTTCTTCAAAGGATCCTCACAGCCCAAAATCAAATGGTAGTCATAGCATTAAGGTAAAAATAGGTCTTTATGAATTAAAAAAGAAAAAAAAGGTTGTTTTCTAAAATTTCTGCCTATTATGTTTGAGCTGCAATGACAGGTAGCAGAGGAAATAAATGAAGAAGGATTCTTAAAATATGCTGAAACACAGTATATGCAAAATTGGTCTCAACGGACGTTCAGGTGTTTTTAGAAATCAGTATTATCCTCCTATGATAGTACACTTGTAATTACTTCATTCTGAAATAGTACTTTCTGGTCCTTGAAACAAACAAACAAAATTAAAAATTAAGATAAGAAAAGCTGGATAGCTTTTGAAAAGTGTCCTCTACAGATAAGAAGCCTAGGAGGATATTATTGTCCAAATAAAAATCAATATTTAGTTTCACTACTGGAGTGGCTTAGACACTATTCCTTTTGCAAACATTTCCTTTATTTTTTTCTTAAAATCATGAAAAACATACCCTAACAAGTACAGAGACTAATATAACTCAAGTTTTGTCCAGTAAGGAAAGTTTCAGAATTAATTACTGAGAATACTATCAAAATTTATGGACTTGAGAAGTGCATTTAGCAGGTTTTTTTTTCTTCCAATAACACTCACCAAAATCCATCACTGCTGCAGGTTGCTATTCTTTTGGAATCTTTATGACTCCAGGCAATGCAGAAGATTCCATTCTTTCCATGCTTCAAAAAATGCAAAATACCTATCAATAAGAAATAATTCACCCCTTTTTCTCTCATCTACTGACTCATCTTTTTTACTTTATTCTCCTGTGGGATTCAGCCCTTTTCTCCCAGTACAGTATACTGTACAAAACCACATTATAATGAGTACCCAATAAAACTGGATTTTGAGAATCCAAATCCGAAACGTTGGGACTATAGAGATGGATATTAAATTGCTATAACCTCCAGGATCCAAGAGACACAACTGGGTCAAGCTGAAGAATGAGCAATCCTTAACTATATAAACCTGAACCTTAAATAAAGAACACTGTGGACAAACAAGAGGGACTTTTGGGCCTTGGGATGACTGGTCAAGGGATGTGAAGCACAAGTTGTGTTCTCTTCTGTACTGCCAGTTTCAGGGAACGATGTGGCAAGAAACAAGAAGATCATGCAGATGAATATCTGGATTTGATACTGGTGTTACCAGCACAATTTTGGGGGTTTTAATCATGGGTCAGTTTAGAAAACACCGAGCCTGCTGGCAACAAATAGGGTCTTAGTTTAGGAGTTTGCAGGACTCATTGAGAGATCTTTAAACTAGATTGGAAAGGGGCCACTTGGAATTTAATACAGAGAGCTTGTCAGAATAAGTATAAATGAGATAACGAAGACCAAGGCCCATCTAGAATTCAATCTGGCCAAGGATGTCAAGGACAAAAAGTAGCGCTTCTTCAAATCCATTAATTACAAAAAGAAAACAAAGGATAATGCAGGCCCATTACTAAATGGAGGGGGGGACCCTGGTAAATGAGGATGCAGAGAAGGCAGTGTTATTGAACACCTTGTTTGCATCAGTCTTCACAGACAAGACCAGCTCTCAGGAATCTCTGACCCAGGGAACCAGCAAAAAATAATGTTGGAAGGCAGATCTTCCCTTGATCAAGAACAACTGGGTTAGAGGACACACAGACAAACTTGACATCCACAGGTCCATAGGCCCTGACAGGACACATCCACAAATGATGAGAGAGTTCTGGTTATCACCACAGTGAAGCTGCTCATGGTCATCTTTGAAAGGTCGTGGCAATCAGGAGAGGGGTCTGAAGTGAGGACTGTAAGAAAGCAAATGTCATTCCAGTCTTCAAAAAGAAAGAAGAGGAGCCAGGGAACTACCAGCCAATTAGCCCCACCTCACTCCCTGTAAAAGTGACAGAGTGCCTCATTCTGGAGGCCAACTCTAGCCACATGGATGACAAGAAGGTCATCAGGAGTAGTCAGCATGGATTCACTACAGATAAGTCATGTTTGACCAACCTGATTGCCTTCTATGATAAAATAACTACCTGGATGGATGAGGGGAGAGCAGTGGGTATTGCCTACCTTGACTTCAGCAAGGCTTTCAACACTGTCTCTCACAAAATCCTTATAGGCAAACTCAGAAGTGTGGACTGGATGAGTGGACAGTGAGGTGGGTTGAGAACTGCCTGAACAGCAGATCCCAGAGGGCTGTAATCAGTGGCACAGGGTCTGGTTGGAGGCCTGTCACTAGTGGTGACCCCCAAGGCTCAATACTGGGCTTAGAATTGTTTATCTTGTTCATCAATGATTTGATGAAGGGGCAGATACCTCCTCAGCAATTTCACTGATGACACAAAGCTGGAAGGAGTGGCCGATAGCCCAGAGTGCTGTGCAGCCCTTCAGAGGGACCTCGACAGGGTGGGGAGATGGGCAGAGAGGAACCACCTGAAGTTCAGCAAAGGCAAATGCAGGGTGCTGCACCTGGGGAGGGAATAACCCCAGGCACCAGCACAGGCTGGGGCCAACCTGCTGGGAAGCAACTCTGTGGAGAAGAACCTGGGGGTCATTTTGGACACCAACCTGTCCATGAGCCAGCAGTGTGACCCTGTGGCCAAGAGGCCAGTGGTGACAGTAATGTGACCTACTTTGCCAGTAGGTTGAGTAATGTGATCCTGCCCCTCCTACTCACCTCTCGTGAGGCTACATCTGGAGTTCTGTGTCCAGTTCTGGGCTCCTTAGTACAAGAGAGATGTGGAGCTTGTGGAGAGGGTCCAATGGGGGGCAACGAAAACCATTTCTCTTACAAGAAAAGGCTGAGAGAGCTGGGCTTGCTCAGTCTCAAGAAATCACTACTGAGAGGTGATCATCAATGTCTGTCAGTATCTGAAGGGAGGATGCCAAGAGGATGGAGCCAGGCTCTGCTCAGTGGTGCCAAGAAATAGGACAAGAGGCAAAGGGCAGAACCTGCTGCACAGGAAGTTCCAACTAAACATGAGGAAAAGCTTCTGTATTGTGTAAGTGACCAAGCACTGGAACAGATTGCCCAGAGAGGCTGTGGAGTCTCCCTCACTGGAGACATTCCAGAACCATCTGGACACAACCCTGTGCCATGTGCTCTAGGATGATTGTGGTTGAGCAGGGAGGTTGGACCAGATGACCCCTTGTGGTCCCTTCCAACCTTACTCATCTGTTGATTCTAAATAAAGATTAGTTACTTGTTAGAATAATGAAGCTAGTGGGCATGAAAAAATGTGGTATGAGAAAACATAACGGAAGTGTATCAGGACTAGTATTACAGAAAAGATATTTAGTAGCACAAATGCAAATATCAGTGTTAGCATCCCAGAACTCCTGAGTGTAGGTATATTTGTTTTCTGCTCATGCCTCTCCTCACTCCCCCACCTCACTTCTTAAAGAGCACCCCTTGTATATTGATGCAGATCGTACAGTTACATAATCATGTCTGTATAATCTGAAGATCACAGCTATATACTAGGAATACACAGAATAGTGTAAAATACTACAGCATAGTATTACACAGCTCCTTCTGCCAATAAAAATTATGCTACTATTCCAGGTCTTAAAAATGCCTGGATAGATTTCAGGTAATACAAGGCAAGGAACTGAATGAGTCACACTGCTTAGTGTGCTGCAAAATGGAACTTTATTGATCTAGACTTCAGGGACTGAAAGCTTTTTCTGGCCCTTATGTTTGAAAATAGAGAACACAGTTTTCATATTGATGCTGAGTCTGTATGTCCATGTATGTTTACGCGTTTAAGAAGGAATCAGCTATCCTTTTGCTGCTGTCTCTAAAGGACCAATTTTAAGATAATGGAGACCATCTGGTGCTTTACCATTCTCATATCACAAATCAAGTCTGAGGAAGTAAAAATACTTCTGCCCCACATGTAAACTGGCACCCACATAATTCTATAGATTTTTGTACTATAGCTCCTCTTAAAAACATATGAACTTTTGCCATCTCTATTTATGAACACTAGAGGGAATGACTAATTTACATTTCAAATAGACAAAAAATGAAGTAATCTCATCTTACCTCAGTGAATCTGGTTATCATTTTGCCTTTTCGAACATCCCAGATGAAGCCACCATTTCTGGATGTTCCACCTGCTATGCAGTTCAGATTTCCTTTAAAGAAAGGTGTTTGTAAAATATTACAAAAATTGTAAGATCACAACATGGTTTGGCAGTGGTTCTACTTTAAATTGAAGAAATGTAACATGAACAGAAGACATCGATGGCACATAAACATGAGTTTTCCATCGTTTAAGGCCAGCATTTGCTACTAAGTCACAAACATCAATATTAGCGAAAGCTTGACCAGTTTTTCTACATTCCTGTTTTGAGGAATGTAGAAAATACAAATTGTTTTCGCTGTAAGAAGTATTCTTAATGCCTGCTGAAAATCTTGCACGTAAGAAAATAATGTTCATGATGCATATGACTCAGACTGAAAGAGAAGTAATTTCCATATTTCAAGCTTAAAGTTGTAGCAACTAGAGCATTTTCCTTTAAAGTTCCCTATGTATTAGGACAAATCACAGACAGAACATCTAACAGTAATTTGTTTTCCTAATCTTGCACCATTGCTGCACCTGAGACCACCAAGAATGTTCCTGAATCTGTAATCACACTCTACAGGGTGGAAAATCTGAGTGCGTAACTCCACAGTGAGAACCTGAACATTCAGTTCAGGTCTAATCCAAAAGCCACCAAATTCTCCTCACCCCAGTGACTCTCTATTTCAATAGCTTTGCTCTATCCCAAAAGCTATGCTTTTCATAAATAGCAGATTTATAGGAAAGTTTTGGCTGTTATTTTTTTCCAAGCTTCAGAGGCAGAAAAGACAATCTATGCAGGCGGAGTCTATCAAGGTAAATATATAAAATGGGAATAGACTCAGGTAGGAAAATGATGGGGGAGAAAAAAGAAAAAAGGAGTAACCACTTTTTTCAAAGGTCTTCTGAGACCAAACAAATGGTGGCATGCATTGGATTATACATTAGGAACGAAGTACACAGCAGATAGGAACTGGCTAGGAGTAACGGATGTGAAAGAAGAGCAAAATTTCTGACTCGGGGGGACTGAGCTTTTGGACAGGATGGTAAGGAACAAAGTTGAAGCACATGCTTCCAATTTACTTAAACAACACAAAACAAAACAACCCCACACCCCTCCTGCAGCAAACAAACCATTCAATGTGAGACACAGATAAAAATTCAATTTAAACTTCAAAACAAAATAACCAAACAAAAGCACTGTATTTCATAACGCCATAATTTCCATTTGCGAGACAAATCATTTGTGAAGAGGAACAAGGTGCAAGAGACTCTCTAAATGAAAAAAGTGCAATTTTGTTTCACACATGCAGACTATATTAAGCTTCTCATCACAATATTTTTCTCCCGTCAGTTATTGTTTTTTAAGAGTTTAAAAGTGCAGGAAAGAACAGTGAGATTAATTATTTAGATTTTTTAAGAATCCATCTGCTGTCCAAATAAATAAAAGAAAACAAGAAATTCAACCTATTGTCAATTACTGACAACTATCAGAAGCGTATTTTCAGGTACACCAAAGAGGGTTGCAGAACAGTTTTGAAAACAAAATTTCCCATGACGTCAGTGATTTGTCTAAGAAAAAGTAGATGATCTGCAAAAATGGCATTTCCTATTTTAATAAGGCAAAAGCAGAGTTCTTAGATTAGTGATTAGACTACACAATGAAGAAGGAAAAATAACTAAATACATATGTTTCATGTTTTCAGCACAAAATATAATCTGAATTCCTTTAAGTAGCTGCTTCTCATGCAAAGCAAGTAATTTGGTCACTTGCATAATGCCATGTTAGAAATGTTCTGGAGATTCTCTTCCCTCCATTCTGACTGAGTATGAAATAGTGAGAGCATTACTCAGAAGGATAAGCTTCAGCAAGGTCAGAAGCATTGAATTCTGCTGGTTTCACAGAAAATTTGGTTTAGTTTAAACCAAGTAAGATGCCCTTCTATACAAAACTAATATTTTTATATGACAAATTCTGCAGTAAATGCTAATTCAAAGAACATTTAGACATACAGTAAAATATTCTTACCTGGAGCCCAAGAAATGGAATAAATAACCCCCTCATTACCAGGAGATGTATAAACCGCTGATAAAGTATTTATGTCCCAAACTTTTATTGTGCCATCAAATGAAGCTGTAGCAAGAAGATCAGGGTTATCAGGTTTGAATTTGCAATCAAAGATGGTCTCAACATGTCCCTTAAATGAAACAAATATTTAATCCATTTTTATTACATTTGATTTTTTTTGGAAGTCCAACTCTAGATCAAACTCTAAAATACACTGTATTTAATTTACCTGTCAGGTCAATTAAGAGTTCCAAAACCCCTGTATATTATGGCTCATCAGTCAAAATTAAAAGGCATAAAAATACTTGGACTATAACATGTTCTTTCAGAGATTATTATTAAAACCAGAAAAATTCTTTCCTGAAACAAGGGTTTGCAATGCCAGGAACTTGTTAACATTTTCTGCTGGAACTAAGTTGCTAAAAAGTAGAATAAAAACAACTAAGCTACAAAAAAAAGGTTTTTTTTTTTTTAAACAAGAATAATTTTTCCCTTTTGGTAAAAAGTACCTGACTGAAAAAAAAGTTAAACATATATGTTGAACACATTCTATAAGTTGTCTAGTGCTCACTGAATATTCTGTGCATCTAGATACAGACTATGCTCTATTGCAGTTTAAACTTCAATCCATTAGAGATTTCATGTGTCAATTTGTTGTTTCCCAAGACACGCATTTGTAGAATTTAGGCAGGCAAATATATGAAACATGGGTATTATATAAGAATTTTTTTTAAGCCTCAGTTGCTTTACAGGACCAAACCCAATAAAAATGGAAAGAGAAAACGAACCAGCAGCCTCTATTAAAATACATATGGCAGTACAGCAGAAAATTATTTGGGTTTTGTTTGTTTGGGATCTTTTTCAATGAAAAGGGAACTTGGAAAGAGGAAAAACCCTCAAGAATAACCAAAAGCCTGGTGAAGAAGAGGCTCATCTGATATGTCATAAACCCATTTCTTAATTTCAGCTTCAAAGAAAATTTAAAAATTCAGTGTTTGTAATGTTAAACTGAGTGCCTTCACCATTTATCTCTCTGATTTGACTAGCATTTTTATTCTCAATTATAGAAAACTGGCTAGATAAAATATCTGAGAAGGCCATCAAACTAAAATTCCAGTTTTAAAAAAAAAAAAACAAACCCGAAAACCAAATCCTTAAATCTTTATTCCTGGTTTAAAACAAACTGCGAAAATACTCCCAACAGAATTCAGTCATTTGCAATAAAGGATATACTTCAACTTCAGTACTGTCGTTTTGTTTCCTAGAAATTTAGGCTCCTTTTAACAGAAACTGCTTTACAGTACTGCAAAGACTTCATTCTCCAGTTTTTTGCTGTTAGAAGAAAGTGCATAAGCCAAATAAACTCTCATTTCAAAGACAGAGATGAACCATACCATATCTCTAAGGAAATCCCACTTTTTGGCTCCCATGTCATAAAGCCCCACTCCACCATCCATGAAGCAACAGACGGTATGACCAGGAGGAAGAGAAAATGCTTGGTTCTGAGTTAAAGTTGGAGGAGGAACAGCCTCACTTGTTGAAGAAGTATAGTGATTTTTAGTAGGATACTTTGATGAACATGCTTAATAATATAAAGCAAAAGAAAAAGAGAGAAGATTATTTCTTATTTCAATAATAAATAAAATTATAAAGGGTAAAATGCTTGCATTCCAATGAGATTTAGAACAAAAGAAATGGAGAATTCCTGTGTGAATCCTGGCCTACTAAAGAAGGACCTTATAAAGTGCTTGATCCTTTATGCATTTGTCTTGTCCACTAGCAGCAGAAGGTACTTTAATTAAGAACTACAGAGCTGACCAAGCTTACAGAAATTGATCTGGACATAACAAGACTCATAAATAAGATTTTAACTTGCAGCAATTACAATGAATAACAATCAAAAGTACACTTACACTTTTTCTTTGGAGGAGAACTTAGCACATGTAAGCCATGGAAACCAGTTTGCTTCAATTTAAAATTATCTATAGGTGTTGTACGTGAAACATTCCAAACACGTAACACACCAACCTGAGAATCTGAGGTTAAAAAAAACAAAACACAGAGGTACGTGGTTTGAGTATTGATTCATGCAAAAATACAGCAAAGAATTAAACTTCAAGTCCCAGGAAGAATTATATAAGCAGGCACTGTCAACTCCATAGAATCACAGAATACTTAGGGTTGGAGGGGACCTCTGGAGATCACCTAGTACAACATCCATGGCATCCTATTTATCCTCCATTTACCTCCACAGCAATACCACTATTAACCACGATCATTATTAACACCACCTATTTAAATATAGATAAATTCTATGGAAACTCTCTCATTAAAAAATAGTTTGCAAGTCTTAGTTTCCTTATTCATTAGTTCAAGCTGAGCAGTCTTGGTGTAGAAAAGCATGTCTACGGTGTAGAAAATAGGTAGGAAATAGATCATTTTCTTCTTTTAATTTTTTAAATCTTTGAAGTGACATCAATTAGCACAATGCCTTTTTATTCCTATTCCTATTCCCAAAGTAACTCTCATATTTGCTGCTAAAGTGTGCATGAGAAAATAATATTTAGTATAAAAAACAGCAGAAAGCTTATGTAGCTAAAATTTTTAAAACAAGTAAAAGCTGCTCAGTGTCATTTTATTATTTTCTGGTTTTGTGTTACAGTCTTATTTTTGTACAATTCATTTATGCTTCTACTTGTAAAAATGTTAAGAAACAGAAAAATCAAACTATGAGTATCAATTTTGAAGACTCAGTCCTGTATTTATTATCTATGTACAAATCAGCAAATAAAAGTCTTACCTCCAGTTATAAACATTCCAGGTGCACTAGAAACCCAGGCTAAACACTGAACCGATGCTGCTGAACTGGGAAAACTGAAAGTTGTGATACAGTTCAGAGATTCAGAATCAACGAGTCGAATACCATTATGTAAATTAGCAACAAGAAGGTAATCAGTTGACAAAGGATCCCACTCCAGAGCTGTAACTGGATCCTCTTCATCTGTTCCTTCAAGAGACTCTGGTCTTAAGACATGCTTCTGATTTTTAGAACCTTTAAAGTGCAGAAGAAAACAGTTTATTTAAAAATTAAATCAAGTATATCCTTTCAATAGTTACAAGGTTGACAAACAATTTTTTCTCTCTCCCTGAAATTTTCACTAGTCTGCTCTATTGTCTGTGCCAGTGAAATTAATGAAGCTGTCTTTGCGATATTTGACTTTTTTTTTTCCATCGGATTCAACTTTATTTTTAATACAGCATAAAACAGAAACAGCTGTCATGTTTATTAACAATTTTACAGGAAAGGAAAGTATGTTATATACATTGTTCTAAGAATTTCTATGAATAAAGGTCTGCAGCACAGCATAACATACAAGTCATTTGAGTGTAAGTAAATCTACACACTACAGCAAATACAGTCAAAATAAAGACAGTATGAACCAAAAAACCACAGTGGCAGTAAAAAAGGTTTTTCTGAAAAACTGCCTTTAGACTTTATTCCTTCTTTAAAACTATGTGTACAACTATGAAGTGTTTATAGATTCTGTAGCCAAACCACATCATTTTCCATTAAAAGAAGACATGAACAGTATGAATCATGCAACTGAGTCACAGGTCATTTCGGTAAGCTATGCTTATTTTGATAACAAATGAAAGGGAAAACAGTACAAAACATTTGGCTCTATATGACTGTATTGAATCTCCCTAAAAATTGGGTACTAGTCTTAAATTCTTGCATATTTTTTATTTACACTTAATGTTCTGATACATTAATGGATAGTCTAGAGTTAATAAAAAAGAAAATACAGCCATGGGAGAGAAAACTAAGTAGATAACAACAGTGAAAAAAACATTGTGTAGTCTGCTGTTTATACAGAAAATTTTCACCAAGCTGCATATAAGCTTTCAACTTTTATTTTTCTGTTGGAAATGAAGAATCTTTTATATTTTGAGAACAGGAAACAACTTATATATTTACTTTTTAATTTTAAAATTATTTTAATAAATTGTGCAGTATTACAATAGTAAAGAAAACTACCCTAAATACAGAGAAAGGCAGAATTCTTGTGATAAATTAATCTAAATTTCAACTTCATACAAGTAGTTTTATCCCCAGCAGCAATGGATAATTTTCCTTAAACAATTTTTTACAGCAACTTGAATTGTGGTACATACAAAACTGCCACTGCCTAGATTTTTTTAGCCCATATTATATTTTCATTTGCAGAACATAATTTTGATATTTTAAATATTTTTATTATTTCTGTTTTCATATTCAAATTATTCTAGACAGACTTCATGAAAACTCTCAGTCTGATAAATACTTAGATGTTATCATATTAAAATAGATTTCCTTTTCCCAATGCCAGTGCTAACTCAGTCAGCACTACATAAGCAAGGAAATCTATTCCCTGTGACATCCTGAATGACAACACAGTAGAGTGAACGGAAGGAAAATAAATTTTGCATGGCTGTTGGAGCACAACTCTAAGTAAAATTAACACGTTATTTAAAGAACAATTTTCCTCACGAAGTTGAAAATCAGTTTTAACTCGAGGAAAAAGAAGCAGTCAGGAAAAAAAATTGAAATATTTAATCTAATACAGGTATCTGTCTTTGAAGAAAACTATGTAAACGAGTGAAATTTTACCTTCAAGTGAGCTTACCAACATGACACCTTCTTAGCAGAGAACTAAACTATTTAAAAAGTATGCAAAGACGTGTGTGGTGGATTTCAGACAAAAAGAGATAAATATTTTCCCATCTATTTTTTGACAGAACAGAACCATGAAGATAATATTGAGTGTGACATGAGATTCTACCTATAAAATTGCAGAGGACTCTAGAATATGAAACAGAGAACTCCAGAAGAAATGCAAAAGTAAGAAAGTAAACAAAAGATTCAAGTCTTTCCATTCAGAAGGATAAACTTGCAGGGAAATATAGTTCAGTAGAAGATTATGGCTGTTACTATTCTCAAAAAAACCCATGTATATCGCAGTTGTCAAAAACTGCAATCTTATCTCGGTCACAAAAGAGAGGAGATATAAAGAAAATGCTCTGCATTCTTTATCTAAGAAAGCATATTTTTGTGATATGAAAGGAGTAGAAATATTATGAATCAAGAACAAGTTCTATGTATGTACCTACATTCTAGATTTTTATTTTAAAAAGTGCAGAATTACATGCATATAGAGAAACAAGAGATACATATATAAAAATAAATATTTTACCACATGAGTTTTTACCTGGCTGAAAAATAGATAGGCTTCCATCAGTATGTCCAAAGACCACCTTTCCTTTTTTCTTTGGATGCCATCTAAACAGACTTATATCTGACAAGAAACTATGTGCTTCTCTATGTACAGTAACCCCGCTGTCAGGTCCTGAGATAGTCCAAATGTACAGAGGACCTCTGTGGGACACAAATGCAACTGCATCACCTGTATTCCAGCACCAGCTAAGGGACGCAGGAATTCCTGAAACATACATGCAAACCTTGTGAGAACAGCATACAAAATTCAGTGTAGTCAGCAATTGTCTTGGAAAACAGTAGCAATAATTGTTCTATATAGAAATTTCTAGACTGAAATTTAGGCAACTGTGTGAACATCTTACAGTGTAAAAGTAAACTACAGACTTCAATAGGCAGGATGTAAAATTATTTCCCAAATTATTTTTATACTACTTTGATGGGCCGTATTTGATGATATCTATACTTCATCAGTGCCAAAGACAATCACACATTTGAAAGAGAGTAAGCCTGATCCTGCAAGCAACACTTTCATTCATTCAGAATTTCATTCACCACTATGTTTTACTGTAAGTTATTTGCTACTGAGCTAGTAAAATACTAAGAATTTCAAAATGCCTTTTTTAGCAAAACACAATGAAATTTAGAGATAAATATAACAAAAGATATTTATGACAAAATTTGAAAGCTAGCTCTCAAATAAAAGTGAATTCTTGACAGCTTCCTTCTGGATACAGATGACAGTTTTAATTCAGTTGCCTAATACCTAGCTGTAAGCAGTCCCCTTTAAGAATTTTGATCTTAATGTCTCCAACCTTCATCATCCTCATAACTTAATAATGTGTGCCTGAAGGAATAAATGACAGTAAGATAAATTCCTCAAGCTGAAAACTTAAAACTGTATTTAGACACTTTTATATGGCACTGTAAAAGGGACTGAAAGAGAAACCAATAGAAGGTTAAACATCTTCCATTAGTTTTAAAAAATATTAAAATAGTAATAACAACACTTCTTCATGTGTAGTCATTGGCTGAAGTAGATTTTTAAACTATCAATGTATTAAAAAGTAAGTACCAGGATTTATATTCATGCATAAACTGATGCAATTTTCATATATTAAATCAGTGTCGAGTTTCCTTTTTCATGATACGCAAGATGTACAAGATTTCCAGAGGTATCCCTAAATGCTCTGGAGAGAACAGAGCAGGGAGTCCCAAAATGGCTTATTAGATCCTTAGATTCTGACTGTTCTTGCACTCACTCTTGTTGGTGCACTCACCTTCCAAGAATGAAAATGTAGGAGTCAAGGACACCAGACAAAACTGACTGTAAGAACAGAAATACAGGTACTGGTTTTGACTACATGGAATAAATCTGAATGGGGCAGGGAAATATAACACAAATGCTTTACCCCCTAGACCTGTAACACAATCTCCAGCAGTTTCAAGGCCTGAGAGAAGATTCAGGTAGACAAGCATTAGGGTATGTAAACAAAAGCTGTTTTTCAAATTCACTGAAGATTTATACTTGAATCTGTTAAGGCTACCTTTTATTTGCTTTCCATTAGCTAAAGTTATCATGAAATTTATTACTTAAAATTTAATTATTTATCTGTTATACAGTGATAAAACAATGTTGGTTTTGCTTTTTTTCCCCCTGCTCAACAAGAAATCACTAGCAAAGTTAATTCTTGAATTGGTCAACTGCATTGCAGAAAAAGAGTAACGTGTTTCTTTACCAATTACAAGATGGTTCACAGCCATTTACTCAAACACACTATCATTATTTTCTAGAATGAACTGCAACAAATCTGACAAGAATATTGCTAGGCAATTGTTAAAAATATGGCCTACCAACTATAGAGTTCACACTACATCAAATATTTCTCATGGATTAAGCTATATGGATCAAATAGATCTCCATGTCTAAAATACCTTTTGTATTGTCCAGCTTGGCCACAACTTTCTGTTCACTCACATTCCAAATGATCACTAAACTATCTGCACTGGCACTTGCAAACACGTCAGGGTTGTGGGGACACCAAGATATGGCTGTGATTGTCTTCTTATGCTCAGACATAATCGCATGGAGCTTGAATTCATTGTATCGGTGATCCAGCTAAAAAAATAGTAAAATTAATTTTAGAAAACATTTTTTGTAAACTTAAGTTCCTTTGGGTTGGAGGATAGCTAGTATAATAGTATTAGACATACAAACGAATTTATAGTGCATTTAACAATTGTCAGTACCTCCCATCTCAATAAATTCAATTCTCATACATCTGACTTGGACAGAAAGGTTGTCCAATATCCAGCTATTCAAAAACAAGTATTACATCGATCCTCTTGTCACTTATAAATTATTATATTGCATTAGTAACTGTACTCAAACAGTCCTAAATGCTTTATTTATAGGCATGGTAACAATAACTTAGTAATCTCCAAGGGGTTAAACAGGATAGAAATAAAAATGAGTTTGAAATCCTTCTCATTTCTTAAATTACCTAGTACAATGAAAAAATAAAAAAAAACATGCCCAAACATGACACAGTAAATTTTGTTTATTTTAATCCTGCTACCAGTATAACTCCTAAAATGAAAATAAGTGCATCCTTCATTTCCTTACACATTTCTCAGTCTGAAAATTCCATGTCAAAGCATTTCTATTTTTCAGTTAGGTGTTGATGTACAGCAACTGCAAGCTTCAGAAGACCACAATGCTGAGGAGTTCAGGCTCCAAATCAAATACAGGTGGGCCACTGAATCCACAACTTTAAAACAGTTGAATCTTCTGTGCAAAAGACTATTTTACACTACAGCCTCAAATGAAATTGTGAAATTGCTTCATTTCTCCCTCAGAACCCAGTCTTCTATCATGGAATGTCATTAATCTCAAATATTCACTGCACTGTGAGCATGTCTTCTAAAAATAATTCTTGACACATACAACTTCAGGGGTATCTGGAATGCAATATTGAGCTTTACATAGACATCTTCTCAGCAGCAACCACACTTCCAAAAGCATCGCAGAAACATTTACTGAAAGGGTTCAAAGTGAGATCAACAACAATGTAAAAATGTAACTAGTCTGACAAACAAGAAGAATCTTACCTGATAAATATAAATAGCAAGGGTAGCACAGTAGGCAAATCTGTCCCCACTAGCAGCACATATATCCTTGTTCCATGGCTGACATCCAGCAGCTAAAAGTCCCACTTGTTTAACACGTGACATTTTTGCCTGTAAAACAGAAATTCATTAGACCACAAGATGACAGAATATTAAAGAACAGAATAATACATTTTTGTTCCCATAATTTATACGTCCACTTAAAAAATATAACTGTCTGAGGTACACATGAATGTATCAGAAATAAAGCCAAGCAGATGTTCAGATGCTTCAGGGCCACACAAAAAAGGGTGCCTACTACCATTCACAAGAATCTATTTGGAAGAAAATAAATTGGGGTGGGGGAGGAGGCAGCCCATAAAAACTTGAATAGTTCTTGATTTGTACTAGCTGAAACTGTTCATCATGTTCATTTTCTTCTGTGGTCTGGTTCAATACTTCCTCTATTAGAGTTTAATGCCTTCTCTGCTCTCCCATTCATCTCCCACTGACAGCCAGACAAAATAAACCATATCCTAGTAATTTTAAGTAAAGTCAACATGTGTAAAAAGGTCTTCAAACCACTTGCATAGAACAACTACTTATCATATTATCATCATCTATTCTGGAGAAGCTTTCTAAACTTTCTTAATAATTACTGTTTACCAAAAAAAGTTGAAGTGAGCTGGGAAAAATCGAAAGCAACAGTGCAACATCACTGTATAGCAAACTATGCCTTCTATGCCCAAAACAAGTCTCACAGTACCAGCTGTGCTCAGAGAGAGACAACTGACTTCAACATAAAAATGCAAGAAATGCTTTTGCTGGACCAGACCAATTATTTACCTAAACCACCTTTGATTCAGGATAATGTCAACATCTTACTTAGTAACACAATGTCTCAGGGTCACAGTTATGCTGTGGCTAGATTAATAGACTGAGGGACATTAAGTGGAAAAGCATCTTTAGGTTAAAGAGTTCAGACTATAATCCTGAAAGACAAGGAGAGCTATGTTACATTTAGCAAGTGTTAGATACCATTTCAAGCTCCACAAAGGAAAGGGAATTAACAAGACATGAAACTTCAAATGCAATCAAGTATTTTGAGAGAGCAACTGTTGAAGTACAAGGGTAGGTTATGCAATGCATTGCTGTGTAACACTTTAGCACAGACATGTTGCTGTAGATCACTCTTGACCGACTTGATATCAAATGTATAGAGGGGGAAGTATTTTTTCTAGACAATATTAGTATTAAGGCAGATACAGAACAAACTTTATACAGGTGTTGTAATAGTGATATACAGTACCCAAAGGAACATACTGGTTACTATTGACTAAAAGCTTATTACCTAAATATTATCAAAATTTCATTTTAATGCATATTGACAAAGTACAAAAATAAAGTTGAATGATTAATTTTAGTTTTATTTTTTCTCATCTGCTTGGTGTATCTGCTTGGCAGGTAAACAGTAATGGACAAATATGGGTAGCAAACTCCATGACATCATGCTTCTCTCACTTTGGAAAGTGTGAAAGAAAGAGAAAAAAATTGAGAGGAACTTATTTTGGGTGCTTCTTTAGCAGAAGATGAGGATCAGTTGAATGTTTGCGACTGATCATCTCAAAGATATCACTGAATCTAGTTAAAATGCTTAAACGTTCTGAGTGAGTACTGAATGACTGAAGGAAATTAAATGCTCACATTTAACCTTTGAAAATTTTGGTAAAAGATACTGCAACAGCAGAACAAAAATATACAGAAAAACAAGTTACAAGATACAGCTTTGTTGCAGACTAGTGCTTTGGCTATTAGACTTCCTTTCTGTCTGTCAATAATATTAATTCTTCTGACTTCTGCTGCAAATTAGAGATTACAGAGAGAACATTTCTATAAACTGCATTATCTTGCAGTGCCTTTGCAATCCATCTCATATTCTAAATTATATGAGTCACATAAAGAGAAACTTATCTAATTATTTAAAGAATCAACATCATCAAGTGGCAAAAATAGCCTCCAAATTCCTAACTTTGTCATTTAGTGTTCTTTTACTGTTCAGTAAAATTACAAATTGCAGAGGTCCCTTCTGTGCAATTAGAGTATAAATCACATTTCCAGAGAAATGATTGGGGCATTCAGAACACGGACCTTTTGTGGTTCCTATGAAAAAATAACTGGCACCATTAGCAACCAATTTTTCTGAAATTAAAGTCCTCCAGCCCATTACATAACTATTTTATGAAAGTGCAGAATACTTGGAAGCAGAAATTTTGGATTCTGTTCTTGATTCCAGGGAAAACCATAGTTAAAACTTTAGGTGTGTCAGCAAACTGATAAGGAATGTTAAAAAAGCCATGGTGAAGTAGAAGAGAATTAGATGTAAAATTCTAGATTATCATAGGTTTAGTTTGCAGGTTTACGTGAGAACCATCAATGCTAGATTGATAAAAAGTCAACAACTATTTAGAACCTAAGAGTGCACAAGAATTTACTTCATAATGATAAAAGATTTGTCCAATTTTGTACAGAAACTCTTTTCTACCTTCTCGTATGAGAGCCAACCATTCCTGATTTGATGAAGTTTTAATTTCTAAGAAAATATAACTTAAGTCTCGTTTAATTTGCAGTTTGAATACAGATGAAATTAATCGTAAAGCTAAGATCTCTTATAAATGCTAAAACAGAAGTCCCCAGATTTGTCTTTCAGAGTTACAACAGATCTGTCTTGTAGGATTCTGCAGTAATCTATATTTTAAAAAATCCTGTTAATAGATGAAATATTTGAATTGTAGATGAAAAATGTTGTTCTGTAATATATTGCTATTTCACTGAGTTAAGAATTCATGCTAATAAGTACTCTTAAACTTTGACTAGATCTTCCCTAAGTATATGTAAAGAAGTTACATATGTCAAATATCCTGAGCTTTATTACAGAAAAGAATTTGCATATTATATACTAATATTTATTGTTTTAAGCTTGCTATTATTTCCTGCTCTTTGTAATGATATACCATTTTACAAGAGGAAGCATTTGCTTTGAAATTCAGTATGATAGTATCTAAAAGAAATTACAGTTGCACAGCATACTGACTTGCTCTCTCGTAGCTATCATGCACTAAAGTGGTTTCCTGCAGATCTTTTCAAACATTATAAATTTCTGTTAAGCATACTTAGCAGAGTAAACAGAGTATAAAAGAGAAAGAAGTATTCATCAGAACAGACTGAGTAAAATGACAAAAACACAGAAACACAGCACAACTGAAAATATCCATGATTTCACATATGGAGCATTTTTATACATTGGAGATTTTTTTATACTTTGTAAAAAAGCATTTTATTTTAAAATAAGGGATGTACAAGTAATTATACTGGACTGCTAAGTATAGAATGAAAAAACCCTGTGCACGTAGAAAACATACACCACATTGGGAAAGCTAGCAGTGTGGGCCCACAGTTTCCAAGGAGATGAAGGAAAGAGGGAGGACAACAAAACCCTTTCTTTTCAATTGGCAGAAGCAGCAACATTCTAGGTCCTTCCTTGTTGCTAAATATGGAAAAAAATCCCAACAACCAACCACATTAATCTGAAATTTAGTAAATCATACATATTATTTAAAAATAATAACTGAATTGACTAGATACATACCATTAATTTATACCAATAATTTAAAGATAAATGCCTAATAATCCCTACCTTAGCATAGGTATCATTTTTTGCAAAGGACTTTAGAATTTCCATGTTCATTTGTCCCAAAAATGGAAAATATTGTGATTGTAGAATGAAATCACTTTACTTGACAGATGGAGGAACTAAACCTTGATGTTCACAAAATAATGCAGTTACTACAGGATGCAGGAGAAAAGACTGAGTGTTGTGTCACACCACACACAAAACTGCAGTGTCAGTAGCCTGGCAACTGCAGCTCTTTAACAGGCACCATTTTAGTTTTAATCTAACTCCTTTTTCTCTGCTTCAGCTACTCAGTGTATTTCACTGCTCACTGTTATTTCCCAACTGCACTACAATGACATTTGTAGAATAATAATAGCTCTTTAAACCCATCACTTAACACTTTCATTATCAATGTGTTTGCTTGCATGTTGTAAGTATCCCTAAATGAATAATCATCAAGCACAACCAACAGATGCTCACATATGCTCTGACTGTGGTCTATGTGTGTATGACCTGTCCAAATGAGTCCATATGCAATATGGCATGCATACAAAAGTTGGTATACAGTAGCCTTATGTTAATCAATATGCGTCAATGTATGCAAAGTGTACTTTCTTAACAGCTATAAGCATTAAAGTGCTAGTGTCCTCTGCTTCTGTTCACTCTATCGTCATTATTTTCCCATCAGGTTTATATCTTTTCTTATGTGGAAAGCTTGCTGTCACTTCTGTTTGACATATAAAACTATTATATCTCATCCAGACTATTGTCCCCAGGTACCAATATTTTTGTCAGCACATTAATGACAATGTAATAATTAAAAAGATCTTTAGTGATACAAAGACATTATATCACGTTATATCTCCTTAAAGACATTGGGTATATTTGCCCATCTTTGAGGGGAAATCCACTAGAGATGAAAATGTCACCTGTGAACCACAGTTTCAAATTCATTACACTGTCCAATGGGAACAGTTAGAAGCACCTGATAATGGACAACCATTCTATCTTGATAAAAGCATGAAAGTTTTCAAACCTAAAAAGAAATTATGGCATGTCTGCAAGACAGAGCAGAAAATCACTTCTGCTTGGCAGTATCTGCCTCAATTGAACTGAGACTCATGTAATAACACAAACATAGTTAGCACTGGCATTCTTCCAATAGGGCTGGGAAACACCAAGTACATTATAAGCATATTAAAAAATTAAATTCTCATTAATTTGTCCATACGCATGATATAAAGGACAATTGGTCATACTTTGGTATAGATGCAGCTTAAAAGCCAATAGACAACTTACACTATGAAAACTTTGACATAACAAACAAAAGTTCTTCCTACTTTGGAGTACTGCAAAATGCTAACAAATTTTCAGTCTTGACATAGTTTATTAAACTGCAGTTACCAATGCAGGTCTTTGAGTAGTCTGAGACAACACATACTACTTCAAGCAACTGGTTCTGGGCAAAAGATGAACAAAGTCTGACTATATTAGTAGTGACAATCACAGTGTTGAACAATGCAGAATAATTATGTAGGTTTACACATGCACTTCTCTACACAAGTGAAGCCCTTCATATTTCCCAGGAGAATTCTATCAAGGTAGTCTACTGCTTGTTTAAGTGCCAGGCTGGTTGCTAGTTTACCACAAAGCAGTATAGATAGTTTGTATGCAAATTTGGAAAAGTTTTTTCTAATTCTGCATACAATTCATGGTACACAGGCCACATATAGCTCCCAGATAGTCAGAAGACTTAGCATAGGCAGGAAGAGCATGCTTTGGACAAGGCTTTGAATTTCAACAAGATTCTTCAAAAACATCCAAAGCTTTGGCTAGATTCTCGTAACCAGAATTTGCAGATGACATTTCCTAACCTATGACAACCTAGCAAACGTTCAAAATGTGTGCATTCAGCTATCCAGACACTGACTAGGAAAATAATACTCTGATTTATAAGATCATTTGAAATGAACAAGTGTGGTACTAGTGTTCACAGCCATTTTAAACCTCCCCTATAAACTTGGACCCAAATCACTACCAGAACTGATTTAACCACAGGATGTCTGGCTTCACAAGGGAAGAAGTTGTGGACCTTTCACTGAAGTCTGAAACTTGAAATCACAGGCTGAGGCTATTTTACAGAAATAAACACTCCAAACAAACCCCAAATATATTAATCCAAGATAGGTACCCTGAATAGAAAATCTAAGGTAATAACATTAAAAAAATCGTAACATATTAAGTCTTACAAAGTAGTGCTTTCGACTGTCTTGACTACACTACTTGTACATTTAACTAGAACACCCTTTATTGTGCAACTTTAAGAAGATAATCTAAAGAGCCATACTAGGTTTGAAACAAAGCATGGAGAAATGCTGACATTTCTAAAAATACATCACCTGCAACGTTGGACTACACACCTAATCAATATTAAACATATTTAGCAGTGCTAAAAAAGCCATCATCTATAGAGTATTGTTTAATCATTGCAGATAATGTGTGCAATACACACACACACACACACATATATATATACACACACAACCATGTCCGATCACTGTATGAAGCGTCTGAGAGTCTGCATAAGATTTTGTTCTCATCTTCCAATCCACAGCTACAAGAATCATCAGAAGATTGCTTTTCTGCTGGCAAATTGCCAAAACAGTTCTAATTTCAGATAAAGTTACCTCTCAACACATCTCACATCTGAATCCCTGATGACAGCTATTGAAAGGTAATTCTACATCTGAAACATCCAGATCATGAGTGACATGTAAAATGAGAAGTATTAATACCTGCCAGTTTTTCATACTTATGAGCATATAACTGGCATTATCAAGTAATACACAATAATACAATGAGAGCAGCTGCTTTCAGTATCATCCCCCATGCATTCTAATCCATTAGCTGATCCATGTACAATGGAAACAAGAAAAAGAAATAACAGAAACATAAAGTACCATAAAAGAGCTTAATACAGTGAAAGAAATGTGACTTATATTCCTTTCCCACCATAACTCTATGAAAGCAGCTGTAGACTAAGCTTGTCCATGGCATGCAGCTAATGAAAGCTGAAAAAAATCCAAGATATCCTGCAAATGTTGCTATAGTAACAACTCTTCCTCCTCAGAAAAATATTAATAAAAACCTAAAAGCTATCCCAGGTACAACCTGGAAGTTAGCCTAGGTGAATTTAAAATCTTCCAAATATTTTTGTTTTACTCTATTACTACATATAACTATTTTATTTTACTCCATGCATGATGTATTAATTTCTCCTAATAAAATAAAATGAAGCGTTTGCTTTCCATCTCATTACATATTAAAAAATTAATACTTGTTAAAATATGCCACTCAAAAAATGCAAGTAGATGGCCATCACACTTCCAGTACCTTTTATTCAGCCAGCAACATTAATTTTCAAAAAACTCATTTTGGATATGCTTTATTTATGATTCAAGACCTCATTAAAACAGCTAAAAACCCCTTCCTAGTACCACTATAGAAATATTACTTTTGATACTACCAATATAATAAACAGTATCTTAGGGAAGAAAAATATAAAATTAATAAAAGAGAAAAATATTAATTTAAGATATTCTTACTCTTTGTTGTTCTTCATACCAAGCATCTTCTTCAAACCAGTGGGAAATATAAGTCATCCAAGCCATGACAGAAGGCACAGTTGAAATTAAAAATACAGAACCTGGACACATACAAGTACAATGAGTCCTGTGCTAAAATTTACTCAACACTACAACAAGCTAATCAAAGGTCAGATCTGAAGTCTGTGGTATGATTTGAGATTTTTAAGCTTTAAATTAATAAATATATAATGTGAAATACTTTTAGCAGCAATTTAAATGTTCTACCTATTGGATTTTCTAATAGAAAACAGAATCAATACTAAAACAATTAATAGATTATATATTCCAGTACTTAAAATTAAAGCAGGCTAGTGCTTCAAATTGATTTTGCTATGCTTCTGAGCTCCAAAAATGAGGTGCTGTTTGAGTCATTCATCTGTCTCCTAAAAATATTACTTTCCTTTTTTTTCCAACGTACTGTCTGTACAAAATGTAGTTCAGTGCACAAAAGCTTGTATTGAAATGCAGAATATCCTCAGAATCATAGGGAATGATTTGTTTTGGTTGTGTAGGGAGGGGTTTCTACTGGCACGGTAGGAGGGACCAAAATTATCACAAATGCCTAACACCAGTTTAACATCTTTTTAAAGAGGGGGAAAAAGGGAAAAAAATCTGCAACTCCATTGTTCACAGCCAGCAGAGCCTGAAGGGCTGAGCTGCAGCCACCAGCGCAGGCTGAAAAATGTAAAAAGCCTAATTTAACTATTTCATCAGAATGGATCTGCTTCTTTTCTCTTCCTCAGAAGAGTATCAGAATAAACAGCATTTATTCCTTCTGCAGGTAGTATCCTTGTCTGGTATGCTTCCAAGTTTCCCACTAGATTTCACAGTGTGTTACACCAATGAAAACAAAAGGTAAAAAGAGGAATAAAAGCTGTACTACCACATTTCAGTACTGCAACAACATACTTCATCAGCTGTGCTGTTTAGGAGACATTATCATTCAAATCTGCCTGACTGCACGGTTACAGCAACTACCAAATCTTCAAGAGAGATTGTGGAGAGCTAAAAAAACCCAGTTTCTTAAGAAACCTAGAACCCAGACAATCACTGCCTTTCTATACTGACTTAACAAGCTGTCACCCACAGTTTCCAATATAACAAATGCAAAAACTAAACAGTAAAGTCTGTTAAACATTGTTTAATCAAGAAATAAAGCAAAGTAGGAAAAGAACAGCTGAAGTACCAGTTACTAACCTGGTACTAACTGGTTACCAACTGGTCAACATTACTCATCATTTCCACAGAGCAATTCTATGTCGTTACCTGTCCTATCCCAGAACATGTAGTTTCCATTAAGGGTACTGTATGGGCAAGCTACATTCTACAGGGGAATAAAGAAAAACAGCAATACTTTCAGTTTCCAACCTCTTACTCAGAAATTCTGACATCCAAGGGGAAGAAAAACAAACCAAAAATAAATACCACATACAAAACCCCATAAATATTTAAATCAAGACACCCTATAATAGGAAGCAGCATTCCAAGATTATCAGATTTTTTGTAGTTATACAGTCCTTCATGTATGGAGGATACAGACACAAAGATGGATACAGACACAAGAATATACAGAAGAACTTTCTATAGTATTGTTGAAATTTTTTGAAATAACTTGCCCTTTGAGATTTCAGCTCAAACATTAGCTATGTAAAGTGCACAGAACTGCATGGTCTCATAAACTGTATGAGAAACATAGGACTAATTCAGTCACCTTTAATCATAGTGCTGAAGAAATACCCAACCATAAGCATGGTCTATGAGTAAACAATAAAAATGTTACTGAGGTACCATTTCTATGAACAAAAATTTTACTAATTGTTAAACAAAACATGTCCACATTATTACCGCTTGTTACGCATGAAAATCATGGTTTCAAGTAAATTAATACTTGCCCATTAAGGAAAGTCTGCTTTCAGGATGTTCTGTCTTTTTTATAAGGGCATATAGTACCACTGAGAACCTTGATCAAAGAATTGCAAGTCGTTCAATAGTAACAAATTTGTTTCTCTTTTATGCCTGTAGCTGTTCCACCTTCTATGTGAACTGAGTTTTCTAGTCTCAGTACCAACCTCAGAACAATGTTAGAACATCAGAATACAACGTCAGAACAATGAGTCTCTCAAGACAGACAAACACTGTGACTCACATTTAGTTTCAGTATCATCAGGGAAGCATGGGCTAAATGGATATGGATACTGTATTATCCTGTCAATAAACTGGTAATATCTTCAGCTCAAAAGTACAGAGGCAAATAAAATCTTCTCAGGATAGCAGATGGGAACTTAGACTGCTTAAAAAGAAAAGTTTTGTTTTATACATGAAAAATAAAGACAAGGAAGACTGCAAATGCATCATGAGTCCATTATATTTTTTTGCCTGTTTCATCATTCATCTCCAAGTGCTGGGAAAACTATTATACTATAGTGTGCTGGTTTTGGCTATGCTAGAGTTAATTTTCTTCCCAGTGGCTGGTATGGGGCTCTGTTTTGGATTTGTGCTGAACACAAGAGTTATCAACATAGAGATTATAATTCATATAGATTACACAGAGCCAAGGCCTTTTCTGGAGTTGCATGGGAAGCTGGGAGGAGATTCAGCCAGGATAGCTGACCCCAACTGACCAAAGGGATATTCCAGACCATACTACATCATGCTCAATGCATAAAGCAGGGGGAAGAAGGAGGTGGGGGAGGACATTCAGGGTGATTTTGTGTATTTTCCCAAGTAACCACTGATGGGGCCCTGCTCTCCTGGTGATGGCCTGCCCATGGGAAGTAGTGAAAGAATTCCTTGTTTAGTTTTGCTTGTGTGCATGGCTTTTGATTTCCCTGTTAAGCTGTCTTTATCTCAATCCATGAGTCTTCTGGCTTTCACCCTGCAGATCCTCTCTCCAGTCCTGCTGGTGGGGGAGTGAGAGAGTGGTTGCATGGGGCTTGGCTGCTGCCTGGGGTTAAACCATGACATAAAGGTGTAATAAAATGTATGTGTAGGTTGAATAAAAAAAGCTATGTGCACAAAATATTATAACAAAAATATGAAAAATATCAAAGCATTCCATCCTTTAAATTGTTGTAATTAATGTTGAAACTATTAAATGTTTTATAAATAACTTAGTATGCTCCTAACCTAAAGTCCAGTTGGTACCTCCAGTTAAGTGTTCTTTGTTCTCAATTTAAGGACAACAAAATGTACTACGATAGATCAGACCAAAAGAGTCATCTTCAAAGCATATACAGTCTTATAATGTACTGCCCAATAAATTTGTTTACTATATTTTAGAAGGAATTAAAAAAAGACAAAACATGCCATTCATTTGGTGCAGAAACAATTGTTTAATTCTTGAGTTGACACAAGAAAATGGCATAAAGCTGCGTCAGGGGATGTTCAACTTAGGCATTTATGAAAACGTTCTTCACTGAGAAAGCGGTCAGTCACTGGGACAGATTCGCCCTGGAAGCTTTCATGTCACCAAACCTTTCAGATTTCACTGAGCATTTGGACAATGTCTTAGCCATGTGTTTTAACAAGGAGCAGAGAAGCTGGACTCAATGATCCTTGCAGACCCCTTCAAACTTGAGATATACTATAATTCTATGATCAAACCTGTGCTGCAAACATTTCACAATCCTCCGTTTGGAACTAGGTACTCCCACTTTAGCTCATTTCAGATTGACTAGGTATAAATACCAAAAACCTGAAACAGTCAGAAGGAAAAAATGGAAGGGATGTTGAAAATTACGATGATCAAGGACACAAACATCCCAATGTGTCATTAAAGTTCAGCACCACAATGGTCAAGAATTACAAGAAACCAAATACAACCAACCACCCCCTACTTCCCCCCCCTCCAAAATTATATAAAAAAAAAAAATTTGGTTTTTTTCTCCTTGTATTTCATATGAAAGTTGATCTTCTGGACATTCCAGTGCAGATATCTGTTTGTTATGAGAGCAAGCTACTACCTTGCTCTCTACAAAAGATAGGACCTTAAGAATCTGAATGGATATGCCGCAGAATATAATGGCCTCAATCTCTACACACTAAAAAACCTGTACCTAAATATAACATACATATATAGTTTACCTAGAAAACACAGGATAAAAGATTTTATGTGAAAAGAATGTCCCATATTGCATTGGAATGAACAAACTGATGCTACTCTCCTGTGTTATCTGACAATATCAGAAGTCAGCAATATATTTCAGTTATTAATAAAGATTTTCAAGAATGGATGAGAGGTAAGAAACCTCTAGTTCGATCTTCCACTTTTACCACCAAATTTGCTGTTATTTATCATTCTGAGGTTGATACACTCTGAAAAATCAATCATCCACTTATTTTTTTTCCAAATACATCTTTAACCACTGTTTCTGTTTCTGCTTAATTATTATATAGAGAAATAGTTAGACATTTTTATGTACAACTTCTATAAAAAGTCATGTTTGATATATTCCTGCCCTAAATCAGTAGCATTATGTACGTTTCAAAATAAAGAATTATTTTCAGTTAATTCAATTTTTACCTCAGAAATTTTTATTTTTGCTGTACCCAATTCTATGAGAAAATTCCCTGCCAATCCTTGTAGACATAATTTTATAATATGTCCCACCACAGCTCTAAAAATTATCTGCCTTAATTACTGAATTATTAAAGATTAACACGATATGACTTTGCATTTTGAAGACACAGAATTCATTATAGAAATGTCTTCATAACAAAAATGCACAAGTAACCCAAGAACAAAATACTTTAAAATTTCTTTAAATTACAAACTATAGAAATTTATTGCTTTCAAAATTTATATGCCATTATGCAAATTAATTACACCAGCATCTATAGTAAAGAAGTCAATTCAATCCTCAGGTTTTATCTATTAACTAGCACTTTAAGAATCTTTACACTGAGAATATGAAGCACGGAACGAATCCAAATATTCTAAAATAAATGCTAAAATACAGTGTTTAGAGTGAAGGTGTGCAAGAACCAATGATATGGTAATGACAGAGCAAACCTATGCCTAAGCAATCTTGTGTCATACACGGTCACTTAAGAATTAGATTGCCCCAGACTTCCCCATCTCCTACCAAGCTACTAATGGCACAAACATAGCAGGGCTCTAAATAGGTGTCCTTTTATACTTTTTCCCTCACTTGCTCTTCCCCAACAAGCTGTACGGATTTATCAGGACAAGATGATATACCGGACAGCCAGGCCACCTCACAGCGATTAGAATAAGCTGTTAGGAACAGATGTGCATCACTATCATCACCACCAGATCTACACTGGGCTGAGACTTTCACACAGCCTTCTCACAAGCTACTTTTAAGATTGAGCTTTATCAGTTTATGGAGGAGATTAAGCTTTAGCTACCAACAATAGCAGTGGATTGGACTTGATAATATATCTTCTTAAGGATGTTCTATAACTGCATTTTAAAAATTAATTCAGTGAAGCCTTATAGTATTTTTATAAGAAAATAAACATATTTTCAGAATAAAATTTTAAGTTTATTTATATATATATATGTATATATGTATATATGTATATATATATAGAGAGAGAGAGATAGAGTACCACTTTTACTATGGCTTAGCAGATGTCTCCATTCAAATTCTGTGAAGAATACATATAACATTTAAGAAATGGCAAAGTTAAATATCTCCAATTATGTCCTTGGTCAAAAGAAGACAAAAAGGGCATACAGTATATTTACAGAGAAAAAAAATAATCTTATCCATAAAACTATGTCTATATCAAAATACTTGTCTCAGTTTCATAATCACTTCTTGTATAAAATTTGAATGTAGTCAACACTAAAGAGTCCCAGTTATGGTTTAACCTGGCAGGTAGCCAACCCCATATAGCCAATTGATGATTTTTTGGTCTGTCAGCAAACAGTTCACATGCATGTATTTTTCTGGATCATGTTGCATGTACCTTTTTGTACCATGCTCACAGAATTTATCTACATCTAGCTAAGTCATTCCATTCTAATATATTATTCAGATACACATTAGATTATAATAAACTTATTTTATAATAGTGTAAGTCCCTGTTTGGAATTATAATGACACATTTTAAAGTAAATATTTCAATTACATCAACTTTTTATACTCTAGTTTGCTGATTTGGATGTTAAAATAAATACAAATTAAATAATAAGTACTATTAAGTACATTTCTATGGCAGATATAAGAAATAACATAAACACTTCCTCATGTCCCAAAACGTTCCCCCATGCAGAAAAAAAAGTCAGCATCTGTAGCCCAAAAAAAAGACCACAAAGAAAGTAAACTGAAAGTAGGAAAAGAATTTAATGAAAAAAATTAATTCTTTCTAGCTGTGAAACTCAAGGTAATATTTAAAATCAAATGTATTTGTTAATGAATTTGCTGAGATTAGAAAGGCTGAACAGCCAAAATGGGGATGACATCCAGCTGTATAGCAACTTACTAATTTTCCAAATTTGAACAAGTAGTTAAAGCTGGATGTGGGCAAAAATAGTTGATCTATTAAAAAAAAACAAAACAGAACAACTCTTGAAAAGTTTGTCTCAAATATAATATTCTAAAACATGAGATTTTCTGCCCTAGGAATTTTTATAGAGCAGACATTTTAACACATTTGTTAAGATACTTCAGGGCCACTCGTGCCCAAATAACCATAAAGGCAAATGAATCCTCAAAAAGCAAATATCACAACAACAAAATAAGGAATGCATTTACATGTAAAAGATTGCCCTTGATTCTCTGGGACACCTGAATGGGATAAAACTACACATCTCTTCCCAGCCAGCAGCTTGGTATAAAAGACGTGCTGCAGGTTAGCAACAAATTATTACAGAGCTCTTCTCAACAGTAACCTCACACTTGAAAGGGGAAATCTTAATCTTTCTTTCTTGAAATCTAAACCAATGTATTAAATTGATCTTTGGGATCTGACATATTCTCTTTCATTCCATCATTACTAATCCTCCATCATGGGTATTTTCAGAAAATAAGTAACAACTTGAAAGTTAAGAGGATGAAAATGGTGGCGTCAATTAGTTCTCTTAGACCTTGACTTACCGATATGGGGCAAAAAAAATTAAATATAATCAACTCTAGCATAAAACCTCCAAATGATTCTTTAGCCAGACTGAAAAAGAGAATATAGAAGGTTAAAAACATGGAGATTAGGTTTCAGACTGTCAACAAACTAGGCCATTTATGTCTCATAAAGAAAGAAGCTACAGAGCATGTTATGTAATGGTACAAGTAAATGTCAACAATTATACGCAGAAGAGAAACAAACTAGATCTTAAAACATATAAGTCAAAGGGATGAGATAAACTCTATGCGTTGCCCCTCTTCCCCTGCCCGCCCCCAAAGATGCAAATAGAGAGGGTGGATTTTAAGAGACCATGAAATTGAGTAGGTACTATGCAACTATTGTACATCAAGCAGAATGGAATCAGTCAAAAGGAGAGAAAGAGGGAAAAACCCTTACAAAATCAGTAAAACACTGGATATAATAAACCATGGGAAAAGTGTGAGCCACCAACAGCACATAGCCAGAAGAAGAGATGTACTACATGTTAGGAAAGATATTGTCAACACAGAAGCAGGCCTAACACTGTTATACTAGTCATTCATATATTACCTTTGGTTAGCACATTCAAGAAAGATGGATTTAAACCTTTAAATAGAGGGGTTTAAAAAATAATGAAACAAGGAGGTAATTATCAGAGATATAGAAGTGTTATTTGAATCAAGATATCATACATGCTAAGAAGCTGAGTTCAAATTAGTAACATTGGCTAGAAGGTAGGAAAAGGTTCCTGAACCTGACACAAATTTAAAGTCAGGAGAAGTATTAAGAAAAAAACCTTCATTAAGTAGGGGAAAGCCGTATTAACCTCACCAATATAAGACCTGCAATATACAGCCCAAAAAAAAAAAAAATTACATCAATACTTTTCCACTGAAACAACTGCTTCTGAGAGCCTCTACCATCATTAAATAAGAAACTAGATACTGGACAACAAGCAGAAAGATTCACCACTGATGAAGATCTTAAAAATCACTATTTATCAACTTGTTTGCTTACACCAGTTGCCCACATAAAACTGAACAAAGTAGCCCAAATGAACAAATATAAGGAAGGAGACTTAGAAGAGACAACAGTGCAGTCAAGGACATCAGCATAAATTAAAACACCAGCGAAGAAAGAACTGGAAGAGGCAAGTCCCTATACTTAAGACTGCCTCGAGAACTAATACATAATATTGTCAACAAATAAAAGTCAGCAAAATTCTACAGGCCTTTACTGATAACTAAATAAATTCCACACATACCAGAGAAACCAAATTCTCCAACTTGTACTAGAACAGGATAGGGAATAAATGGCCCCAATGGATTCAGCCAAGGTGTGCTTATACTATGGAAGTGGGGAACAAATTACCATAAATAATCGCTAGCCTGAGTGATGATGTCACTGAATCCCCTATACCCTACAGGGAAATTCATGGTTCTTGTAGCCAGTTTCTGTAATTCAAATCTTATATTGATCTTTACTTCTCTTCTTCTGCTGTGTATCTTTTGCTTTATAGAACAAGTTATGTCTGTTACACATCACCACCAGGATTTGGTGAAGTAAGTCTCACTGGCCACATCAATTTTAAGTCACAGACTGCAGGAAAAAGTTCCCTAAGTTATCATCTCCTATTACCACTGCTACAAATAAAATACTGAATTAAGTGGACCATTAGTCAAACTCACCAAGGACCTTCATAGGTTGCTCTTGCTATGTGGGAATTTTCCTCATAGCAGGTGACAAACGACAGGTTTATCGCTGTGTTATAGGTCCTTTAAATTGCCAGAGCTACTCAAAGAGTCCAATATTTATTATAATAGACTATACAAAATGCTGAAACTGAGGAAGAAGACTGTAGATATCTTGTCAGAGAATAATTAATAAGTGAACAAAAAAATCAGTAAGTAGAACAATGGTCGCATATTTTAAAATTTTTGCATTATCTGTATTCTTCCATGCATACTCCATATCACCTTTGCAAGTTCTTTATACTATCATGTCTCTATATGGGTTACAACAATTTATCAAAGATTACCACAGTCTTAACTGAAGCTTTTGAATAGTTTTGATATGTAAGACATAAATAATGATAACACAAAGTTATTGAGACTGATTTGTGCAAGGCACTCATTCTCTAACATAAACCTTAACATGTATCAATGATGTATACAGTCGTGCCTGTAATTAGGAAAGAAATGTCACAGCATAAGTGTATTTTCCCTATTTTAGGACTACAAAAAATTAAGAAGTGCAAAGATTAGAATCTTGAACTTATTTTAAAACAATGGGAAATATGCCTTACAAGGAATAACTTAAGCAAAGTAACTCCATACTAAAGTTTGAAGAACATCTGATATGTGTTTATTATCAGAATTCTTCCCCCATAATTCTCTTATGAATAGCAGATAGCTGCAAAATGTCATGGCAAAATTTTAAAATAAGGTATTAAACCAGAAGGCTCTACACTCCTAAAAAACCCCTCTAGAATTAGAAAGAGACACAATGAACTTCCTAGCCCGTGAAGGTTTTGAAACACAAAGCACATGGCAATCAGAAAGATACTCTTGAAGCAACAGGACTTAGGGCTCAAAAAGGACATTTCCAAGTATTTATGTTCTATATCATGCCATGGTTAAGCCCATTATTAAGAACAGTATGGTCTTTATCGATTCTAAGACCCAGGATTATGCTCTTCACTGCAGCATTACAAGTAATTAAAGATCTTGCTCAGACTTTGATTTCATACCTGCCATCTTCAAGCTTTCCAAAACAGTTTCTCAAATTGTTGCATGACAACGTCTATGAACAGCAACATCTCTTAAGATGTCAGAGGAATTTATTGAACAGGAGAAAACCCACAAACTTATTTCTTCATTTGCGGAGTCTGCTGTCTTAAATTCACTTTCATAAGCTTTGCTTACTTCGCCTGCAGTTTGCTTTTGTACTTGAATGATTTTTTCAATTCTCTAAGCTTGATTTTGCTTCCCCCTCCCACACTCGTCCCAGCTGGGAAAAGCATTTATAGTATAAACAAGCCCAAAGCTCTCCCTCCCTACGGAGGGCAAGCGTTTGCCAAGCAGCTTGCTTCTTTTAGAGATTGCTGCCTCCGCCTTTACTCGACTTTAAGTTCGTTTCCGCACAAGCACGTCTGCAGAGTGATACACATACAGTACGCACAGACCCCAAAACAGCGCAAAAAAGCCGACAATACCGTCAGACAGCTCCTGGATGCTTCAGACACCGCCCGCAACCCCAAGAGCTCGCCGGGGCCGCGCGGTCCTCAGAGCGCAAGTGGGCGCGGGGCGGCGCGGCCCGGCCGAGCCCCGCGGAACCTGCGCCCGCCGCGGGCGGCACCTCCCGGGCCGTGCCGCACCCCACGGGGCGACAATCGCGGCCCCGCCCGCCCCTTGCCCTGCCCGGTCGGGCCCGCTCCGCGGGGGCGAACGCCAGCCCTCCGTGTCTCTCTCACCTGTCCGCCGGGCACAGCCGCGCCGTCTCCAGGCAACCCGCGCGCCCGCCCCCGCCGCGCTCCCTGGCGCGTTACCGAGGCACGCGGCGGCCGCACGCGCACCCGGCGCGCGGGCGCGAGCGGCCCCGTCCCGGCGGCACCGGAGCGCGGGGCCCGGGGCCGTGTGGGTCACCGCCCGTGCCGCTGCTCCGGACACACCCGCGTGTGGCACCGGGCCGTGCGCCTCAGTGCCTTAGGGGTTACAGCGGCTGTGCCGGCCTGGCGCTTGGACTGGATGGCCTTGAAAGTCTCTTCCAGCCTTAGTGGTGCTGTGATCGCCTGCTTGTTGCAGGCGGGTTCCGACTGGGACGGCGGCTGGGGAGGGGTGGTTTCAGAGCTCGCAAGCCGCATTTCCCATTACTGTGAGGGCACCAGAACGCAGCGCCGGAGGGAAGAGCGGGTTTTACGCGCCCCGAGGATCTCCGGGGGGTGCTGGTCCGCCCCCGGACGGCCCTGTTGTCATACCAAGCGCTGTAAGGTGACATGCCAGCTGAGCCATTCAGCCGTAGCCGCACCTCGTTCGCAGAGACCGTGGCTCCACGCTGAGGGGCTGCAAGGAACTGCAGGCTGACCCGCTATTCCCATCAAACAGGGGTCGCAAAACGTACTCCACCAGCTCCCGCTCGACCTGGGGTTATCAGCTACATATGTGGGTTAATGATTCATAGCCATTTATTGGGCAACATCTGCTTGTTTTCCCTCTTCAACTTTATCCCTCCTCCAGCTGTTTGTGCAGCTGGATGGTGGCTTGCAATGTGAAACTTACTTATTTAGTGAGAAGTGTTTTTCCTTGAATTATTTTTCAGACAGAAGAATTTCCTGGTCCAACTCAGTTTATCGCCATTGCTGTGTTTGTGTCAATGTAATGCAAACAGTGCAGAGGTAGCCCGTGGACTGTGAAACTACAGTTCCAAATATAGTTCCTTAATTCTTTCATTAAAGCTAACACAAGTCACTGTAGCTGATATCTCTGCATGCTCAAGTAAGAAAAAAAATGTTTTCTAACCCTGTTCTATGCACGATAGCAATGTGTTGCTTGAAAAGATCTGTCATAATGTGTAATTCCTGACCTTACCAATAGATTCTTCTTTAGCAGAAGGAACTGAGAAGAGGTGGATAAGGAATCACTTTGTATATTATTTACAGGGCAAAAAATTTACAACACACATCACTTGCCAGAGAAACTTCTTTAATTTGCTTCCTTCCCTAGAAGACTATGCTATGTTTTAACCTAAATGATATTGAAGATCACGGCAATCATACTTGGTCATAGTCCCAAGCACTGTCTATATTCCATATCCAACAATAGTCAGTACAAAAGTGCAGAGAGAGTATGGAACAAAAGGCCTTACACGTATTCTACTTCAAAAAAAGCTTCTAGCAGATGTATGAGGTTTCTCGCTTTGGGAAAAGCGGCAAGCCCAGAAACCTCACGAAAGAAGGCTGCCGCCGCGGCGAAACCTCCCATGCGTGTCCGGACCGGGCGCTGCCGGGACGCTGCGAGCACGGGAGCGGATTGCCTCCGAGACCGCGAAAAGTAGGAGACAAGGCGATTGAGGAGATGTAGTCTCTGTGTTCTCGGGATCCAGGGTTTATTGGGGAGCAGCGGGGTGGCGTGGGGGGCGTGGGGTCCGGGAGGGTCAGAGGTAAACGGAGCGAGCTGGATCCGAGTGCACAGAGCCCAGAACGGAAAAGAACATGGGGTTAAGAGGGACCGAAGGATGGGAGGAATTTACATGGGAGAGCCAACCGGGACGCGAGGGATGTAGGATTGGCAGGAAAGCCAGGGAATGGGGGTACAAGGAGTGATGGTACAGAACTTTGAAAACCAATAGTAAAACTCGGGTAGAAGGAACAGAGTAGAACATTCTAGTTATTAACTCCAAATGGATAAAGAGGAGGAGGAACCCAAAACCCAATACTCTTGTTCCCTGATGCATATTGAGGAGGCTAACTGCAAGGTGTCTTGGGGGAACATCTTTTTGTCACCCTGAGCTATGGTCTCTTCAGACCCAGGGGGCTTCTTCAGGTATATCAGCCTCCAAGCTCATCTGAGCTACGGTCACTGCAACAGATGCAGATGCAAGAAATAGAAGGAAAAGAAATGTATTCTTTTCCTCTTGATATTGTATCTTTTGGCAATTAGAAACTAGGAGATTCTTCTACTAGATGTTGCATTCAGGTCATTGCTATGTACCCCCTACGTTTATCCACCCTCCCAGATTTTTGATCTCCAAAACATCCCACCCCACTGAACACTATTTTTAAAGTCAGCATTTGCATTTGTTATTTTAAAAATATCCATCTGGAAATCCATGTGCTCCCTTTTTAATGATAGATAGCAAATAATCTTCGGTTCAATTTCTGTCTTGTTCATGCATTCCTCATTCTTTGCAGCCAACCCTTTTACCAGTCGAAGAGATCTGGCCTATTTTGACTCTTAGATAAGATCTAACTGATAAATGCAAATTACCACACTTGTTGCCTTTATCTTTTCTAGTTTAACTTCATTCTTTTGGGCTAGGGTGGCTGGAACTGCCCAGAGGTTATTCTGGAAAAGTGTCAGTCTGTAGGTCAAAGGACCAGTTCATAGGATCATAGTATAGTAAAAGAAGATGATTCAGATTAGAATCACCTTCTGAGACAATCTAGCCAAACCTCCTGTTCAAAGCACGGTGAGCTATGATTTCAGGACAGATTGCTCATGCTTTTATCTTGGCGGTCCTCTGCTGAACTTCCTCCATTTTGTTGATGCCTTTCGTGAGTTGGGGACCCAAAACTGGAAGTGGTATTACAGATGTGGCCTAAGATGTGCTTAGTAGAGAGAAAAAAGTTAAATAAGTAAAACAGAAAACAGTTTTAATACTTTCTCTTTTACATGCTAAGGATAGAAACCTTATCTTTAAATAGAACTAATTACATTTGAGCGCATAAAGTAATTTTCTCTGGATTCTGAGATTATATTTAGCATTGCAATCTCTGTTATGTTGTGTTTTATTTTAGTTAGTCAGAAATTTTCATTGTGGGGAGTCTTCATTAACCTAGGCATACCTAATAACTCCTTTATGCAAGGTGTTTAGCTCCACCACACTACTAAGAACAAATTATACTTTTTCTAGCTTCTCTATGACTTTCAGCTCAAGAAGTAAGGGTATCAAGGTGAAATGCAGTAGCTTATTGTCATCCACATCCACCACACACAATCTTATTTATAGCATTAGTTATAGTTACTAGAGCCTTTAGTTTTTACAGATTTTTTTTGTTGTTCTTAGTCACTGAAAAAGCTGAAGTTTATTGAGCTAGTTTTTTCTTATTCTTACCAGAGCTCTGTGTTTTCTCCTGCACCCATGTTATTAATGGAGAAATGTCATGTGGTATGCATTTATCCCAATTATGCATAATAAAATAAGACTAGTAGAAACAGAAGTTTAAATGGATTGAAAATGCAATTTCAATTTTCATAATATGTAGAATCAATGAGTACTTAGAACTTTGGTAACTTTCATTTTATTCCTATGATATGTCTGACCTCTGGTGGGAATCAATAAATATTATTTCAATTTCTCACTAAGAATTGGGGGTTTTTTCCCACTGGTGATCCTATTGACTTGCTGCCTGGCAGGGAGCATATGCCTTTCTACCTCATGTTAACTGAGGTAGAAATTATATCTTAGTGAATGATTTCATGGGGGACTCAGGCTGATTATTATCTTCCTCCATTTTTTCCAAGTCCTTACTGAAAGGTGTCAAAATGAGAAAATACTTGAAATAGGCTTAATTAGTTGTGTTCATGCAGTTGTTTTATTAGGTTTATACAGTCTCTGCTGTGACTAATGTCAGTAATAGTTTCATAAACTGTTTTAAGTGGAGGAACCCCCACCTTCACAGTGCTGTTGATGTTTGGTGGTAGTTACACCATCGGGATTGCCTAGAATTCATTTCAGGAAATAAAATGCAATGAGTCCAATATTTGCAAATGAAATCAGATGATATCAGAAACTCCCACTTGCCCTTAGTGACTTGTACAGTGTAGACTTTGAACAGCTTCTGAAGGACATGAGGAGGAAGAAGGTGACAGACTCTTCCTGGCTGATGATTACTGGTAGTTTTCAAAAAGCAGTAACCAGGGGTAATCACTACTCTGAACGGGCTGGCAGACAGGCTCTGGTTACCAAGTCTAGCACTTTGGTGAGATTCACTTTGAAGTGCTGGACCAGTAGGTTGTTACTGTTTTCTCTCACAGGAGTCCCACAGGATGTTGTGCAGTGTAGCTCAGTTTACTAGGGACTAGGTGTTTAGGGTAAAATTAGTTGTTTGCTGTAATCTATTGATTGTATTGATTAGATCATTACTGACTTTAATGGGAATTTTAAACACCTAAATTTAAACCATCTCCAGAGTTTTAGTGGCAGCAGATTTTTAGGCTAGGTAACACCACTGTCCTGGAGTGATACTTTCCATAAGAGCCTTGCACATTGCAGAGCTACCAGCCCAGAAGACATTGAACCTGAGAAGGCTCAGGCCTATGCTGTGCCACGCTATGTTGCGCATCTCACCAGGCTCTTAGGCTTGTGGCTGAAGGACACTATCAGCCAGCTCATTGGGACAGAGGAGACTGCAAGACTGCCTCCACTTGGCATCTGGTGGCTTTGTCGTTATCTAAAAGGGCAATAGGTATGAATATCTTTCCTGCTTAGGAGTAGAAATTATGAATATAGTTATATATATGTAAAAAAATCCTATAGTAGCTCAAATGACCAACATGGGGTAACCTTTTCTACAGGCAGGGTCTGCATGGTGTGCTGCACACTGACCAGGGGCCTGTTCAATGCTGCACAGCTTGGGCTTTAAGCATCTAAAGGAAGGTAAGATTACTTGTCCTATTCTCTATTTCTTTATATTTATGGATATAATAAACAGCATTTTAACTTAACTTTAACTTTTCAGAGTTCAAGTGCCTTTCTAACTGGGAGCACAATGGACCAGTATCTCGTAATGCAAAACACCTCCTTTTCTGGTTCTTTTTTCCTTTTTTCATAAATACTGGTGGGATTTCTAGTCTCCATAGAGGGAAAAAAAAGTAACTATACAGGCAAATATTTTAGAATCAAAAAAGTATTGAGGCTTCTCTGGTTCCCTCCTTCAGGTTTTGTACAGCTCCAATTGGCTTGGCAGAACTCCTGCAAGGTAGAAAAGGCAAGGAGCTGGCAAATGTAATTATATGTAACTCCTTTTATTATAGATCAGAATAGATAAATTGGATGGACTGCAATAGAGGTTCCCTGAGAACTTTATGCTCTTACACATCTGTATAGGAACAAGCTCTTACAAACAGTACATACAAATCTTTTTGTTAAAGACAGTACATACTAATATCATGATATGTGCTATGGCCATTAAGCAGTAACTCATGTCTATGTATGGGTCTCTACAACCAAGATCCATGATTAAACTATCGAGATTCTTCTGGAAATCATTATTTCCGTGTTACAATGTCTTCTGCAGTGGCCTACTATAGCATTTTCATAGAATAATAGAATCATCAGGGTTGGAAGAGAACTTCAAGATCATCAAGTCCAACCATCAATTTTGCATAATTAAATAAATTAAATAAATTAAATTCATAAATGTAAGATGATAAAATTAAAAGAATTAACTGTTTTAACTCTCCTGGATATTATAAGACGTGTTCAATGGACCCATTGATGTAAAAGTATGGTGTGTTTGCCCTCTCAATTGCTTCCTTCTTGTCCTCCATAGCCTTCTCCAGAGATGAGCAAGAAAGAGATAGAGAGGGATTGGTATAAATTGTTCTTCATTCAATCCCACTAACAACACCTCTTACTTCAGAGGTGCCATCATATTTTCTCTCAAATACTTTATTTCATATACTTCTAATTAAACTCTCATCTCACATTTAGCATTAAATTAAATTCTGTGAACTAGGTTCTTTTCTTTTTCTTCTGAATATCTTGACACTATTTTGAACAAATGATAAAGATGTTAGAAGCCATGTGTTATGAATTGCTTATGTTTTATAGCAACTAGGCACTCCATTTTTCAGTTTTAGATAACTGCAAAAGCCAGGGGTAATACCAGATCTTCAATGATGGACAAATTCTCTACACATTATTAGTAATTCTTTGCTAGTAGAAAGGATGAAGCTGTACAACTGCTTCAATAGCAACAATAGTTCAAAAGCAGCAATAGATGCCAGCTGTAAAATTATTTTGTGTTGTTTTAAATTTATTGTTACTCATGCTGCAAGTTCATAATACTTTCAATGAACTTCGATACTGCAGCACTGCTAAGGCCCAGATCTGCCAGCAGATCAACCAGATCTATCATCAGACACAAATACTGAAATCACCCCTTTGACTAGGAAAGTCTTTCTATCATGCTCAAACAGCAATGGCTGGATCCAGATGAGGTGGGATTAGGTGATTTCAAATACAGTGCTGTGACCAGTGCCAGCAGGTGTGTGAGCCATGGAGCTCCCTGGGGCATGGAACAGGGATATGTGGTAGAGCTGTGTGCTTTGGGCAAGGGCCACGTAATGGTGCTGCAGGATGACACTACAGAGCACATGGCATATGTGGGTCAGACATCACTGCTTCAGGAAATGGAGACTGAAAATTGGCTGGAGTCAGGGTTTTCTGTTTTTGCCGAAACTTCAGAAACTACCGTCCTGTTCACTGTGAGTATGTTAAATTGTATAATTACATTGTGATCTCTTCCCCCATGGATTTGTGAAGTAATTTCTTTATTGTTCTTACCATGTTCCCCGCTTCTGTTCTACCACCTCTTTACTTCTTTCAGTCCCTCATCTGTGCCTTTCATCCTTGAGCAACCTTTCAGTGACCAGGTGCACAGTTAATTTCCTTCTAGCCCTCTTCTTACTGTGCTTTTCTGCATGTTTAAATCTACCTCAATGTAGCATCTCCTTAGCAGGAGTTCTCTCTTCTTTCACCTTCTCCTACTGTTATCTCTTGATTATAAGTCAAAAGCTGACAGCTTAAATAAGGGATGGTAATATAGTCAATACACAGTAAAATTATGTCAGGCTGTGACAGTTCTGCTGAAGAATTAAAAAGTCAGAGTTCACACACTCTTTTTTCTGTAGAAAGACATTATGAGAATTAATCCTTCATATGCAAAAAATGGAAGATTAAAGAACCAATCTACTTAATTCAGTTTTCTTTCAATCTTTTGCCTTGCCCTTTCCTCCTGCCCCCTCCCCAGTGCCATTCAAACTCTTCAGTTTTCATTGAATAAAGTAGGATATTATGTTTCTTGTCGGGTGCTTTCATGCAGGTATAATTACTTAATGCTTTCTTATTCATCTCTGGAGGCTAAATCAGTCATTTCCAGGAAAGCAACACAGTGGATATAACTGGAACAGGACCAAGTTCCAGAACTGAGATCTTGTTGCTTTTAAATTTGGAGCATCGTGGCATCTACATAAAACAAGGACAATACTATAACTGCTTTTATGGAAGCAATGCATTTTAAAAGCTTCCTTTTAGAGAACTTTATAGTAGTAAGATCCAGTAGGAATGAATCCCATCTTTCATTACATCAAACAAAAGTTTTGTTCCTAATTTCAATGGGGGCAAGATTGTGCTTGAACATACTTGAAACAGAAAGACAAGGTTTGTTTTAAACACACTTTCACCATGATAGAATTTACTGAAACATCAAACATAGTGTTAGGAAAGTACAGCAGAACTACTATGGTAGATAAATGCATTGTACCATTGTAACTTAAATGATGTTGGGGAAAAATGTACATTTTTGAGCGCTAACTAATGAACTACACTTTTGACAACTGTTACGGTGGCTCAGATTTATGATGATTGACCTAAATATCTCTGGTGGTATCATTGTTTTGATCTGTCATGCAATTTATTTATATCTTAACTAGAGCAGAGCAAGGAAAAGGCAAAATTTATTCAGAACTTGTTTGACACAAGTTAGTTACTGCATACATGTGTTAAATTTCCTATCTTTTGAATGTTTTTAGTTGTGTAGAAGCATATCCTAGGTTGGTGTTTGGCAAACCTAGAGGAATTGCTAACAGATTGACTTTGAACATTATATAGCTGTATAAATTTCCTTTATATAGTCATAAGTTCTTGGGGTTTTTAGGTGCAGTGCTAAACTACTGAAAAATATGATTCTAAATTTCTCAAGTAAAAGGCAAACAAGAAATACCCACTTTAATCATCAGTGTTAAAGATCATATTTTACCTTTCTTCTAGAGGTTATAAAATTCTGAAACTTCCAAAAACATAGGAAACCAACTTCCTTCTTTTATGTAAAGCTTTTGCAAAAGAAGAAAGAAAATGTCTGCTTCTCGACTTCTATGGTTTTGCAGTGAAATGTTGCTTTCTTCTGAAATATTTTATTTAAACAAGATAATAAAACCCAAATGATTATAAATGTATCTGTGGCTAGCACAGGTCTTTCCCATGAGAATTTTCTCCTGTGTTTTATAAATAAAGATAAAGTTTGGATGTTATTAAAAACAGTGTCTCGAGATTTGGACAGTTCAGGCCTGGCCAGTCAGGCCTAGGGGGAGGTTTCTGACTGACCAATCTGGGTGACCTCTGAAAAATCTATGTAAGTTGGAATCAAAATAATAAAGCTCTCTTTTCATGCCACACTGAGAATCTGGGTCTTTTTCTCTGCTAGTGGCTCAACAGCGACATGTATCCTGTCTCTCTCTGATCATATCTACAAACTTAGTCTTACCCATTGGTACAAGTGAATATGACAGTTGATGCATTATTTGGGATAGCTTGATTTTAAAAAATATTTTGTCTGAGATACTAATTAAAATTAATTGTCATCAGATCTTGTTTTTTTCTTGGATTTAATAGTATGCCAAGACTCCTTCTGTCTGCATGTGATTCTTCATTCATAAAACATGAGTTTTCATTTTATTCTTTCAAGCTGCTTATTTCTATTGCACTTTGTAACCTGTATATATCTGCATCTACATATATTTCACTTTTGAGTAACAATTTCTAATACTTATAGCTTCAAGTAAATTTACATTGATGGGAGGGATGACTAAATGAAAAAATATAAGATGAATTTATCTTAATGACTTGTAAAACCTAAAGTTAGAGGGATGTGAATGTTTCAAAATATAGAGCTAGTTTCAACATAAAATGGAGGGTGGAAGGGAAAGAGTTTCAGTGGTTTGCTAATAACTTTCTCTCTTACGAATTACGAATCAAGGAGAAATAATCTTTATTCTTTTTGCTCCTGAACAGATGTAGAATTGATTGTCCCAGCTATAGGCCTGTGGATATTCATCCTGGCCTAACCACTTTTGGAATTAAATGTAAGCAAAACAGAACATGTGTGCAATCGCTAAGTGATACTCAGTTATTTAACAGTAAGTTTTTGAGTTCATACACATTTATTACTTTTGAAAAAGATCCTATTTAAAATAATGTAATAATTTATTAAAATTTTCAGTATGCTAAAATTGCACTAGCATCAGCTGCTGGTGGATATCATTTTTCAGAGCCAACAGTTGATAATGCATAATGGTTGCAGTTAAAAACTCTGGTACCCTTAAGAATTTTTTCTGGGGGCCAAAAAGCTGTACTATTTGTTTTGTTCTTTGGCTTTCATGCTGTATTCTGTCAAGGAAGTTAATAGAAGGGATCTTTGCCAATGAATTGTCCTCATGTGCCTTACCAACTAAACACCCCATTTGTATAAAACATAAGTTTCTAATCATATTCTGCACTGACAAGAGCAAGTGTTTTTGCTGAAATGCATGGAATTGAACACCTCTGATAGGAACATAGGCCACTGTGGTGGTGCATCATACTCCTCATCAGGCCTCCTCTGCCTTCTCAGGTCTGTTCAGTAGTTTCAGTAATTCTCATTATGCCATGGCCTTTGTGTAGTGAGTTTGGCAGTGAAGCATCCCTTAGCCATACCAGGACCTCTTGCATCGCTAAGACCAGAGTGGCACTGTCCATAACAGGAACACCTGTTGCATGACTAAGGAGAGGAACGATAAATAATCAATCATCCCTGGCAGCCCTGGAACATAACCCACATGAATCATAACCCAAGTGGAATGGTACCATTATTACTGGATTTTTGAATAATTTCAGTAATTATCGACTATGATTTATTTTCTGATGACTAAAGGCAATCCTCTTGCCACCCAAGAAACAGCAGTCCTATGTGAGGCCCTTTGAGCTCTCCTCGACTGCAGTGGGCTGTGCCAGCATCTCTGTCCGAGTGGGACACTTCTTGGAGCTTGAAAATTCTCAAGTTTGCAATACTTGGAGGATTGTCATCAGCTGATGACAGGGTCTGAGCTGATACTCCAAATGCTCAAGGCTCTGCCCTTGCCTGTTGACAAACACCAAGGCATACAACATATTTCACTGACACTAAAGGGGATTTTTTAAGTGGTACCTCTGTGCATATAAATACATATACCTTTGTGTCTGTCTGTGTGCATGTGTGAATTGATTTAAATACCTTATGACTATTGAGTTACTGTAGTGATTATAGTCAATACTATTGAATCACTGTGTAAATTTTAAATTAGTCATTTACTGAGTGCTGGTGAATCCTTCAGAAATAAACGGTTGTCCAGGCCTGAGGCTAAGATTGGACCCAGCTGCACCTAGGCTCCATCAGGAGTTTAAAAAGCAAGGCAGGCCACTCCAAACCTTGTTACTCAATGTGTGAACCTCCACTGTCCTTTTGCATCCTTACCCTTTTGCATCCCCGGACTCTGTGGAAATCATTCTAAACTGATTCTAATTCCTTTTTCCTTGTATGCTTCATCTACGTAGTCAGTAATAGAGTGAAACTTGCCACCAAACTCTGTTAAGTCACACTTCCAAAAAATTTGTATTAAAACCTGCTTTTTCTAGTAACTTTGGCAGTGATTCTTTAAGTAACCAAATTACTCACTTGCAGCACCTTTTAAAATAAACTACTTTCCTATGGAAACATTATCTTATTTTTTTCTGGTGGAATTTATATAGTAAAATTTGAAAAATATATATGTGTCAGATGAAGGATTATAATAGTTTTCTAGCCTATAGTATACAGATTTGAATTTCCCTGGTATGCTGTAAACACATTGCTAATCCTTCCAATTGGCAGTGTAATAGCTCTAAAGATGTGTTTTACGTTCTGTGGCTGGGTCTTGCTCAGATTACTGAAGCCTTTAGAAAGTCATGGTGATCTGCCTACATTCTGGAATTTATAAGCAAGAAAATGTATTTGTGTAAATATGAGAAAAGAGTCTGAGAGACAACATAGATTTTTCTAAAAATCAATTACTGATGATTCATAAAATAAAAGACCACACTGAAAAAGGGTTAAACCCATTTTTTCAGTCTGCCACACTTGTTAAATAATGGCAAATATCTGCCTGACTTGCCTAAATGAGTAATGTACTCTTCAACAAAATAGCTAATTTTTCCTTTCATAATGCTGAACATTTCATAATCCAGTGTCAGTGGATACTCCATCACATTCAATGGAAGCCAAATCTAGTACTTACTCTGTACCAGATGATTTACCAACTCTGTAATTGTTTTAATGTCCCCTTTGCTGCATAACTGAAGCTTAAGAAAAGGTAGAGGATTCTAATTTTCCCTTTAATCTTGAAGTAGTTGAGGGTATTTTTCAATTCCCTGCTCTTTTTACTCTTATCCCCTCCCCCTTTTTTTTCTTTTTTCTTTTTGTTCTTATTCTGTGCTATTTTTACCTGTAGATCTGAAAAAAAAAAAAAAGTGTTTTCCTCTCTGACTGCATACCCTGCAGCTTTCAGAGCATTCTTCTCCAATAATCACCTTAACGCTTTTGCCTTGTTGCTGAGAGACCCCATCTCCTGACCTTACAAGCTCTGCTTGTGGGAGTTGACAGTTCATTCAACACTGCTGACAAATACAGCAAATAGCAAGGTTGGCTTTGTGGATGGAGATGTGCTTTTTCAGGAGTATGAGAGTATTTGACTGGGAAATCTGGAAGATTAATGTTACCTTGTTTGCAGAGGAATCAACCCACCACTGTGAATCATGGGCTGGTTTAAAGTTTTTTTTTTTTTTCCCTGCACTTTTGCTGTTGTTTGGTTGTGTTTGGTTTCGGGTTGTTTTTTTCTTGGAGGGGAGGGATGTTCTATAAATTGCTCATTACCTGCATGGCAGGATGTTGTGTTTTTTCTGAAAAATGGTGCTCGGCCCTGTAAAACACAGAGGAGTGGTAGTATTGCTGACTGCCTCATCAACTCTGCACCTTACTCGGGCTTGTTTATTTATTGCACAGCAGAAACGTAATTCCCATTTGGTTTGCAGTGTATGCCAGTGACGTCTCCCGTTTGGCTCTGCTGAATAACCCGAGCCGATGGCTATGCAATGCGAGGTGTTTCTTTAAGGCTTTCTTTACGATCTTGCAATGCTCTGACACCAACATTTTTCAGGGCAGCTATTTGAAAGACGGAAGGGAAGGGAAGGGAAGGGAAGGGAAGGGAAGGGAAGGGAAGGGAAGGGAAGGGAAGGGAAGGGAAGGGAAGGGAAGGGAAGGGAAGGGAAGGGAAGGGAAGGGAAGGGAAGGGAAGGGAAGGGAAGGGAAGGGAAGGGAAGGGAAGAAAAGAAAAAAGAAAAGAGAAAAAAAGAAAAGAAAAGAAAAGAAAAGAAAAGAAAAGAAAAGAAAAGAAAAGAAAAGAAAAGAAAAGAAAAGAAAAAGAAAAGAAAAAGAAAAGAAAAGAAAAGAAAAGAAAAAGAAAAGAAAAGAAAAGAAAAGAAAAGAAAAGAAAAGAAAAGAAAAGAAAAGAAAGAAAAGAAAAAGAAAAGAAAAGAAAAGAAAAAAAGAAGAAAAGAAAGCCTATTGGAATATTTGCGCGCTGTGCCGGTGGGTGGATGGCAGAGCGGAGCCGCTGCAGCAGTGACGTCATCGCTAAGGGCGCTGCCGGAGCCGGGCGCCCAGCAGGGGGCGCCGCGCTCCGCGGCCGCGCGAGGAGGGGCGAGCGCGCGGGGTCCCTTTGTCCCCGCTGGCGGCGCGCGCTGTGCCTCTCGAGCTGCGGCTGCGCCAAGGACTCGCTGGGAGCGGGGCACGGCTTTATCTAGGGAGCTGTGTTTGTGCGGAACCGAATGAACGCGAGAATCTGAGCTGGAAAAACAAATTGCCTCCCCGCGTCCTGCGTTTTCTTTGCTGTAGGTGATTCTTTCCCTTTCCAGTAGCCTGGGGTAATTATCTCTATTCGATGTAAAAACAAAACAAAACGCCACCACCGTCTTCCCCCCCCCCCCCCCCCAAAAAAAAGGGAACAGCAAGGATTACGTCATCTGTTTTTAAAGCGAGTGGAAATCCCTTTTCTCTGAGGAGTGAAGCGAGATTGCTTTTCCCGCAGCCTCCTGCAGGTGGAGAGCTGGAGGATAAATCAAGGTCTGAAGGAGAGCACGTCATGCGGTCCGACACAGGAGACAACGCAGTTCCTAATCTTAGAGAGGAATTTCTTGAAGTCAAAACATTCGCTCTTGATTCAAGTCGCCACCCCGTCATAAGAACACCCACTTGTTTTTCTGATTGATTAGAGCTGTTTCGGTTCACAGAGGAATGCAGTTTGCGTGAAAACCAGTGCTTCCATTGGACATACAGGAGCTTCTATCAGCTTCTCAGAGAAGTCCCCCTGTAGCCCCTCTCCCCTACTGCAAAACTTTGCCGCACCAACCCAGTACAATTGCCAAAAGCAATAGTCCTGGAAGGTGATTGTTTCTGTCTTTCTAAGTGCATGAAGCAGTTCAGTGGTTGCTTCAGATGTTCACTTGGGTAGGCAGTGGCTCAACGAAGATGCAGTAATCAATTTTCTGGTGAAGAAAATAAAATATACTGCTAGTAAGGAGGGAAAAGGGAGCTTGTTGAAGAAGGCTTGCTCCAAAATGTTGCTTGTGAAATATGCAACATTCTGGTGATCTTTGAAAAGAGAAATGCTCTTGAATGTGAATAAAACCCCAAACCCTCTTTGTAATATGATCCTGAGTAATTCTGTGTTTTCTGAGAATCCTGTTAGTAATAGTGAAACCTATTAGGGTATTGTCAGATCTGCTTTGATACTGTGTGAGAAAGCTAGTGCAATCATTGAAATTATTAGCACAGGGAAAGAGAAGATGATAATAGAATAAATTAATGAAGAGACTGATACTGGAATAGGAAAAAATAGTGAATACTTTGGTAATGACATGTGTGTTGAGAACTTCTGGCTTTTATTAAGAAAACAGATAAAATTTCACAAGTATCCTAGGTACACATGATTTCTTCATCCTGAATCCTAATTCATTTTACTGAAGCCTTTTCTGTTTGCTTTTCTCCTTCAAATCAGTTAGATTCATTGGCAGCATCCCTGTATTCTGAGAGGAAAAATTTTTCATCTGGCTTTTAAAATGATAATTATTTCAATAACATCATAAAGATAGTAATTCGAGATTTTTCATCGTCTTTCAGTGCAAAAGTTACATAGCTAGTCAGCCATGTTTTTGTAGATACGGACTTTTGCATTCTCTTCTCTTCCAGCTGTGAAAATATAGTTGCAAAACTAAATCCAGTTTATGTTGGTATCTTTTTTTCCCAAAGTTCCACAGAAATTATTACCAGTGCCTTCTGATGAAGGTGTGTCTTCAAATGCAGCAAAAATTGCTGAATGTAGTCACCATGCAGGATACAGAGGCTGAATTGAAATATGATTATAATGACAGTTTTCCTTACCCAAGTGATGCTAGTATGATGAGCGTTGTTGAGATCCTGTCACTGGTTCTACTAGATTTTCTTCCTTTAGAAGGTGTTAAAGCCTGTGTAGTAGAGGAGATAGAATAGTAGGAAGACATTTTGAAGCAAAAACTCCAGGCAGAAGTAGCAGGGGAAAAAGTCTCTGTTTGTGGCTAGCACAGGTCCTTCCCGTGGGAACATTTTGCTATATTTCATAAACAAGATAAAGTTTGGATGTTTTGCAAACAGTTTCTCCGGATTGAGTGAGTTCGGGCTTGGCCAATTGGGCCTAGGGGGAGGTCTCGGGCTGACCAATCTGGGGCACTTCTGTAGACTCTATATATATGGAATTCAAAACAATAAAGTTCCTTTTCTCCTCTCTTTCCTTGTCTGAGAACTTGAGTCAGTCCTCAGCTAGCCGCTCAACAGCGACATCTGTTCTTCACAGTGTTTCTCTGCATATTTTTTTTGTGAATATTTGCACTGGTGCTGGGAGACAGCAGGAGGAGTAGCCCAGGAAAACACTTAACTGTGAATGATGAAATTGAACTTACTAGACCAAGTGTTTTCTTGAAAAGAGGGTTTGAAGAGTAAGATTTATCTGCTCTTGTATTATTTTGGGCAATGATGAGAAAAGATTTGTTTTATAGGATTTTTTCATTTCAAAGTGTGATACTGATCAACAATTAAATATTTTCTGACCAGGTCAGTTTCAGGTCTTTCATACCAGAAAACTCTTTTAAGTCTGTGTGAAAGTACTGATGTGAAACATGGTATCTGAAATATTTATTCATCCTTTGCCATAGCCCAGAGAATGGCATATCCTTGACCAGATCCGCTTCCACAGTCATCTGAGAAAAGTGTGCTGAACAGTTCTCTTATATTAATTGCCCAATAATGTACCAATTATTGACTCTGGGAGTCATAAATTGTCCCCTTCTGAAGGCAGGTACAGTTTGCTTATATGTAATATAGCTAATATACCTACTGTTTTTCCATTTAAGATTTGAAGGTGATCTCTTTGGGCCTCTTGGTCCCTGCCAGACATCTGTGCCTACTGGGAAAGTTTTGGGGAGAGGAATGCTGACTGTGTGAGAGGAAGATTGAGTTAAGGGTTCGTACAAGCAAACTGAGACTGCTGGATATGCATCCAATATTGCTGCATTGTGAGGGGGCTATTTCTTACCTTTTTTTAAAGATTATGGTGATTGTGAGAGGTCTTCGTTAACTGGAGGAAGCTAATTAATATGCCCACTTTCCAGAGGAAAGGGAAGGATATCCAGAGAACTGTACACAGGACAGTCTCATCTCAGTTCCTGGGAAGATATGAAATAAATGTTCCTGGGAGCCACTGTTAGGCACAGCAAGGTAAATAATGTGATTTATAACAGCCATCATATCATGGCTTTAGTGAGGACAAGCCATGTCTGACTAATCTGAATACATTGTGTAATGAGGCAGCTGTCTCTGTAGATGAGGGGACAACGGGTAAATAGTTATGTTTACCTTGACATCATCAAATATTCTGACACGGTTTCTTTAAAACACTACAGACTAGTGGCCACAACAGAGGTGGGAAAGCAGCTCCACTGTATGTCTCAAAGAGCAGAGGTGTACAGCATGATGTCTAAGGAGTGGCTGCACTTCAGAGGCAAATGGTGCAAATATTGCTTAACATTTTCATCATTGACTTGGATGATGGGAGGGAAAAGTGCCCTTTTGTTTGTGAATGATAGCAAAATGGGTAGAAAAGTGAGTCAGTCTATAGGCTGGGCTAGCACAGGGCTAGCATTCAAAAGCACCTCAGCTAACTTGACTATAAGGTGCCTGGTGAAACTCTGTAAGATCAGACATACCTGGGCTGGCATAACCACATGCAACAGCATAGGCTGGTGAGTGACTTGCCACAAAACAGCTCTTTCATAAAATACCCGAGGCTGAGTGGGAATTTAAACGTGAGTCAGCACTGTGTCATGAAGGCTGTCTGCCTCCTTGGTAGTGTAGCCTGCATAGCAAAGGAAGTGATTCTTTCCCCTCGTTCAGTACTTGAGATTTTATCAGGTGAGTACAGCTTGGAGATATGTCCATCCTTCTCCCATACCCATCAGGAGATTGCTAAACTGGAATATGGTCAGCAGATGGCTATCAGAATAGTTAAGGAGATAGAGTGCCATGGAGATTTTCAGCTGTTGAAAACACAGAGTTCTCATTTCATAAAGGTATAAATATATACAATTATTTAATTCAGAATGGATCATTAAAAATGGTGTGCTTTTAACACCGAAGATTGTGTGGGCAGAGAAGTTCTGGAGTGAAAACAAAATCTAATACCTCGGAAGTAGTTTGGAAAGAATACTGTTCTTTCTAAACATGCAAAGGTTAAAAAAATAAAAGAAAATAGTATTGACCCTTAGTATTCCAATTTGCATTACGAGAAAGATTAAAAATAAACAGATTAAAGGAATTTTATGATTGGCTTATTCACTGTTCTCCTTTTACACCTATTCTAGTCTGCTTTGGTTTCCATAGCTACTAGTTTAATCATGATGCACAGAGCTATTTCTAATTACAGTATATGCCAGCATAAAATTAATTCTTTGAGTATCTCAAGCAAAAAAACCAGCTTGCAGCTTGTTCTTTGACATTTTATTATCACAAATCCTTAGGTAGAACACTAGCACATCATATTTAGTCTGTTCAATTTTAATAAAAAAAAAAGAGGTCTTTAAATATATACCTGCTTGGAGCTGTGTCAAGGGAAACAGGTTACAGAAGGACTGTATTGTACGCAAGGCTGATGCATTAATTTCAAATGATATAGCACTTGTAAATGATCAGTGGCTATTATAAAAAAGACTTGTCATACTGAACATCCAATGTAATCTAGTTCTGTTCTGTCTTTTATCTGTGTGAAGTTTCTGTGACATCTTTAAATTCTTCTTAGGTAAATACATGTTTTTCCCTTCCAAAATAAAGAGAATTAATTAGATCTATCTTCTGTCTTGAAGAACTTGCAATATGCAGGACTCGGGTTCTAAAGCCGAGTACAGGTGAACCAGACATAGAGTTCAGTGAGAGTTTATTCAAGTGCAGTGATTGCAGGCTAGGTCACAAATGAAAAAAAAGGCTAAATTTTTCAAGAAAACTAAGTGCTAAACATGAATATTAGAGAAGTTGGTGGGACTTGATGGTCAGTGCTGTCCAAAACCATGCCAAAACTTACTGATATTGACTTTCTAAGTGAAGCAAACATTTGTATCATTATTTTGCCTTATTATGGTACAATATTGTCTTATATGAAATAATATTCCTATTTTAGTTCCCTATTCAACTGCCATCCGTATCTGAAGCTGTGACTATAGTAATATATTATCTTTCCAAATATGTTTCTGCAGTGTAAAGTAAAAAGAACAGAATCAGAACTTTTATCATTGTGATCGTTGCTTGACAATAATAGCATGCTTAATTAAAATGTTTTCCCCACCTTTTTGCCTATTAATAATCTGTGTTGTCAGAAATTAAAAATAGCCATTCCTTAAATGTTAAGCATAAAGGTAGAATTCTGCAGATTTGTAGAGATTTGAACTGGAGTTAAAATTAAAATTTTCATGAAATACAGAATTTTAAATATAAATAAGCAAAGCTGTTTGACAATGCTTACTATACAGGTCATCCATTTATCAGACTTGGAGTGAAGTGGGAAATACAGTTTTCCCGTTTGCTATGTAATGAATGTTCTGGCGGTTCACTATTTCTTATATTGTTTCATTTACTAATTTAAAAAGTGAAAGTACAAATTAAGACATACGGTGCATACAAGGAGCTAATGTAAGTAATCCTAAAATTATGGAGATAATTATCATTTGAACTGTGTACAGGTGAGTTATTGAATGTGCTTCATCAATGCACTTTTTTTACTCTTGTTTCTGACTAGAGACTACTTTAGATTTTTCTTCTGAGTTTCTTCTAATTAACAGAAAAGGATGGATCTCTGTTGGGGTGAACTTCTGCTTCCTATGTAAAAAAACTTATATCCATATAGATTCTTTAAAACCCAAATTGCTACACAATGAATGTTTTTTATATTAATCTCCCCTTTAAATTCAGTAAAAATCTTTCTGTGGGCAAAGAATGTGAATTTGGATCTGAATACTATTGTAAGTAACATCTAGAAGGTTAAACATCTAAAAATGATACACTGACTTTGCTTGATTTATGAGTGTTAACAGTGTTTAATTAGTTGGAAAAACTTATGTGCATATTTACCTTCAACAGAATTTGGGGCATGGAATATAATAACCAGTGTCTTTCCCATTTGCTTCTTACATAAACATCCTTGCTATGTTGTATAGTGAGGTCTATTTTTTTATATAATATACATTACATACTTGTAGTTCTTAAAATCTTTGCCAACCTTTATTGATTCAGTCACTTCTAGGTAAGTTTTCACATGTACATCAAAAGATGCTGCACTTATTGTAAGATGATCATTTCTAACTCATCACTTGAAAAATTATCTATAGACTGGGGTCTTTAATTAGTTTTTTTTTAATGTTAAATCTATCTTGCTTCATCTTTAGCCCTCATCTCCAAACTCTCTTAGTTTTCTTATGTAGAATTTTACCTTCATGAGGTGGGTGATCTACTAGACTTTAAACGTATCCTTTAACATTTGAAATATCTGTTTTTTTCAGGAACCCTATTTCTGGACTTGCATTGCAACAAATTAGAATGTGCTTTTAACTGAAAAATGTAATACTATTTCACTTTCTGATCTGTAAAGTATTTTTTTGGAGGGTGAAATATTAATGTAGTTAAAATACCTGTAAGCGCTTTGTAAAATATTGTCGTTTCCACAAGTATCGGTAGAGCTACTGATTTAAATTGGCCTGGCAAAAAAAGAAATAAAGTTAACCAACCAACCAACCAAGCCCAATAAATAATAAAAATAAACTTGCTACGTTTGGTGCCAAATGCTTGGAACGTTTCTTTTCATGCTCTCTTATCTGTTGGGCATTCTCTTCCTGTTGCAATTAAAAAGCACAGTTGAAGTAAATTAGAGACAGTAATCAATAGAAGTTAGCCCACAGCACAGCACACTCAAACAAAATCCAATCTAAAAACTCTCACAATTCATTATATTCTCATATATTCTCATGAACACTGTGTTAATATTTGTTTCAGAAACTATGGGGCTGTACTGATAATACGAAATAGTTTGTTTCTCTCATTAGGATTAACTGTGAAATTCCTTGTAGAGTTTCCAAAAGGATTGTGGATGCTTCCTTCAAAATTTTATTGACATAATCAAGTAGACAGGTGTCTTACTTGAGCAGAGTGGTTGGCCATCATTTATTATTGGCAAATGGAATTGAAATCTCTGTGTTACAGGTTATAATCAACTCAGACCTTGTTCTGTCCTGATTCTTCAAGCCTAATGGATGCAGCATAGAGCAGTGCTTACATCCATTTGTTTTAAATGTCTTGACAATATACCTTTTTATTTCCCTTTTTGAATGGTCTTATAGCTATCCTTTTGTGTTTGAATAACCAAATAATTGCTAAATATTTCCCTGGTGAACTGATAAGGGAGAAAATTAATACAGAAGAGACAGAAAAACCAATGGATCATATAATCATCTGTTTTCATTTTCCTCATATTTAGTGATGATAGAGAAAGTGTGAATTGATCCCACAACTAAAGAAGTTAATGTTAGCCAGTTCAGAGTTAAAATAATATGACTTGTTTTAGTGGTAGCTGAATCCAATGAACCTTGCTAGATGCAAGGTGGCAGCTTCTCTCTGTTTCCAGGCAGTCTCTAGCCAGGCTACTTCCCAGTGGGCACACACATACAGACACAACCACACATATTGCAGGGACAGCCAGCCATTGCAGACACCTGCAAAAACACACAGCATTCATAAACGCAAACAACATGAGCCAGACAAACCTAATGACTGGTAGCTTGTTTACATGTGTCAGGTCTCTTTTATTCCCTGACTTCTCTCCATTTTGCTGCTCCTGTTTATTGTGGATTCATCTTGATCCCCCCTCATCTCCATAATTGTCTTCCCCAAATTAACAATTTTTATGTAATTCTTCTACCCCATGTATGTAGGTACCACTGGATTTACGCTCTCTATTTGGTAAAATCAGACCATCTTGTTCATCTAACTAGGCAAACTGTTCATGTAGTTTGGTCTAAAATGTGTGTGTGGTTGTTATTGTTGCTAGTTGGAGGAAATAGGCAGTTGCCTCAACAGTGGAAGCAAACCTCCATAACAACAGGATTGTTCATGCTATAGTTCATGTTTTATCAGCTCTTTAAGTGAAATACTGGTTAAAAATCCAATTCTAAAAGGCTTTAAAAATATTCTGTGTGACTCAGTTAGGGTTTGGGGCTTTGTTCTCAATGTAAAGTACAGTAGTGGTATTTTGTTTAATATCTATTGTCTTTGAAAAACACTATACTTTATAAGCAGAGGAATTTACTGTTTAAAAAGCATGAAATGCAGATGTTTAGAATTATGCAAAGAGCTTATTTTGACTCAATGAGTGTTCCAATGGGTGATGATGCAGACATTTAAATTTCATAAATGGTTGCTTTTCAGAATCACTGTTAATGGAACTGAAAAAATATCAGTATCTCTCAGTTTTAGCCTTGAGCCGTACAAAAGGTCTAGTTTGAGATGCTAGGAAAAGAGTTCTGTGAGGAGTTATATATATGTTAATGGTAACACATTTAAATTCAAAATCTATGTAGGAGTAATCCACCCATTCAGTTTAGTAGTGGTTATGTAGGGATTAAAATTTTTAAATTGGGAATTAGAAGGGCCCAAGAAATAGCTAGTATGCTTGTAGATAGCAGTGACCTTTTTAGAACATCAGGAGAAATAAGTTCAGCATTCCTAAGGTTCTTCTTTGAAAGTAAAAGGATAGTATTTTTAAAAGTGAAAAGTCTAAACACATAAAAGAGGAGAAGCTCAGACATAATATTGCAGTACTATGTTTAATTCTAATGACAAGACTTTTGAGGAGCAACTTACTATGTGCACGATGTCCCCCCTCTTCCCCAAGTTATTTAAGTCATAGAGATGACACCAGGAAAGAACTCATAGACCACTGGAGTATAAAATTTGAACTCAACAAAAATGGAGCTTACAGGTGGCAATGGCACACTTGAGAGTCTCTAGATAAGGATGAAGGGACAAACAAATAATGCAGATGTCATTGTGGGAGTCTATTATAGATCACCTAGCCAGGATGATGACACCAATGAGTTAATATTTGAGGAATGAAGAGACACCTCCAAATCAAGTGCCCTTGTCCTTATGGAAGACTTCAACTTGCCAGAAATTAACTGGGAGCATCACACAGCTGGCACAAACAGGTCCTGAAGATTCCTAAAGCATTTGGATGATAACTTCATGGTCCAGGTTCTAAGGGTGCAAACTAGGAAAATGCCTGACAGAGTCTGAGAAGTGTTTAGACATTATCAGGCACATGGTGGTATTCTTAGGGCTGTACTCTGCAGGGCCAGGATCTGGACTTCGATAATCCTTGTGGGTCCATTCCAGCTGAGGATATTGTATGATATAATAAGACCCAGCCATAACACACAAAGCTGAATCATTGTGGTCATTGCTTACTCCATTGTCACGCAATCTACAGGAGCAAGATTCCACTCAATGAGGGACAAACCTAAAGCATAGCCTCAAATAATGTATAATAGGTCTTTAATAATGGAGATAGAAATCAATTGGCACAATCATAGAATTAGTATGAGACTGCTGAAATCTGAAATTTTTTAATTGGTAACTGTGGTGTTAATCTAAAACTGAAGGCAGCCTTGGTGGTGCTAGGTAAGTGGCAGACAGTAGAGGAATATTATAATGTTTTTATTTTTTTCCTTTAAAAGGAGACAAGAGAGCTCCCAAAAATTTTTTAGAATGCTACAGATTAAGTTTGTTTGAAAATTTAGGCTATAGTGAGGTATATTCCTCATTTTACTTCTAAAAGAGTCTATTAATGAACCTTTTTTCAAAGGTGAGTATTGGGCTGTTAAGATGTTTTGGTTTGATCCGCTAGGACTATTTCAAGTGCTTGTGTTTCATTATATTGAATGAATTTTGACTAAACTTTTTTGTTCAAGGGTGGAAAGGTATTTTAAAAATTGAAAAAGCCTATAAAAAGTTAGGGCTAGCAAAGGATATGTCTAATTTTCTATAAAATGTGCCCACTAACTTCTAGTGAATTTATACTTTGCATAGTTCCCAGCACGTGAATCTTTATAGTCCTTCAGGAGGTTCCTTATAGCCTGTATAATGAGCTTAGTAGCAGTTGTGAAAGAATATTAAAATCTGTAAGGAAAAAAATTAATTGCTAGTTTTGGTTCTTAAATATTTGAAGTAGAAAAAGGAGATTGAGGTTTAAAACTGTTATTTTACTATCCACTGGATTGTAAGAGAAATGGAAAGAAAATAACTTTGAATTAACTTAGCCATGGAAATCATGAAAGAGGATCATTGAGTACAGGTTGTCTAAAAGCATAGCAGCTGAGACACTGATCTTGGGGAAAAGTCAGAAGACAGAGATCAGAATATGCTTTGAGTAGTTGACAGGGTTTGGGATTTGGGTGGGGTATCTTGTTTTTTTCTGAACATCAGTTGGGAGGAATGAGGATGTCCCATCCAGAGAATGCAACAATTTATTAATGAGGATGCATCATTAAAACTGTATTTGAATTGCCTCAGGCAGATAAGGAAAGTGAATTTGCATCTTCCATTTCACAGGTGAGTGTTCTTGGATTGTACTATGGTGTAAAATATGTTTTCTTTTTTCTCCATCTGTATTTTACAATAGAAAATTTATCTCCTAATTATTGAAAGAGAAGCGGTTGGCACATACCCTCCTTCTGATACTTACTTTACTGAAGGTGTGCCAGAAAAGGGACAGATTTTTATATATTCTATATTTCTTAGTCTTCCTGTTGTTTTTTCCTAGACATCCTTCTGACTGGTGAACATGATATATTTTGTACCTTTTAAAATAACAGTCTTTGTTCCTGGAGTCCTGTCATAGGATCCTAACTTTAAGACTTGTGACCTGGCAGATAAAATTAAGGTAACTTGTAGATACTCAAGTATTTTCTTATATCTAATTCTTATAAAAGTATTGAAAAGTTCTGCAAGCATGTATGAAAATTTAGCTGCACACTGATCTCAAATCAGCAAAAAGCAGGAGACATGGGAGTGACTTGTGTAAATAGTTTTTTCTTATTCTAATGCTGTTCTCTGGGAAACTATTCAAGCCTCAAAGAAAGAACTGTTTAATAAGAATCCTTGCAATTGCCAGTGAGCACACACACTTTCATGAATTAACTTACTAAGTAGGCCTATTTTTCCTTGTTTGTTTTTTCAATAAATTGTTTTCATCAGATCTTTTCAGATATGATACGATATGATATTATAATACGATATTGATCAACCATCAACTATTACTCTGTTACATGCATCAGATCTAGATGCATGAGATGTATTTGAGCCTCACCCAACTGTTAGTAATTTTAATTGCTATATCCCTTGCTTGGGTTGACAAATGTGTAACTTGCTTCTGAGTCATTTCTGCTCAGAGCATACAGGGACCATCATGCTGAGCACATCCCCAGTCATGTGACTGAAAAGTCTGATGCATGATTTATCTTGAATCATACCTTGTATTTTTCTGGAACAAACAAGATATATTTGCAACAGCCAGGAGCATAGCAAACCTCACTGGTTTTCTAAACAGACATTGCAGTAAGCTCTTTAAAAGAGTAGAAAAGTTAAAGCTTATCTTAGCTTGTGCCAAGAGATTTAGACTGCATTCCCAGTCCTCTTTTCTGTCTTTTTACTTCATAGGCAGGGACAACTTTGCTTCCTAGCTTGTTTCACACGCATTTTCTTTGCTGAATGTGTCTGTGCTTTTGACTGCATAATCCAGATATTGCTTATGTATTAGGTAATCTGTGAGTCTGAACCAGAAAAGATGCAAAATCATTACAGTCTTGCAGTACAAAGCCTGCCTTGAGTTACTGAAGCGTTTTTTGTTTCCCAGCCCTCTGGAGAAAAGCAGGTCTTCATCTTCACTGTTTCTGTGGGCAAGTTCTGGATTGTTCCCTGGCTTAGCCTGGGATGCTGTCTAGGGTGTCTAATTCTGACATGCCTCAGAAAAGGAGTTTAGGTATTTTAAATGGGAGAATATTCTGTAGCTATTACTATAAATATGTAACATTAAAACAAAGACTGTAGCAACAGCTGTCAGGTGACTTCAGAAATCTTTTTGTATAGATGCTTTCTGGTTTTTTCATTTTATTTAAAGACTAACAAAATTTTTAGACTTTTAAATGCTTTTTTCTTTAAATAGAGGTTTTTGAAAATTAATATTCCTGTCACTAAAACAGTACTGCAAAGAGAAAGCAGTCATACTGCCAATTGACAGTGAATGCAACAGTTGCTTTTGGAACTGAATAAAGTTCTTTTGATGTGGTTTTTACTGTGAAACATTTAAAAATGTTATGTACTTTTCCACACTATATAAGTAGTAGTAAGAGTATGTCAAAATATACAGCTTTAAAATAAATAATATATTTACTTGCAGATTTTACTTTGTATGTCCCAGAGTTTAAAGATTACTTTTTTCCCCTTGTGAAATTCAGTGGGTTGAATTGAAATTGTATTTATCATAGAAAATTTATTTCAGAAACTGCTTGGCTCAAAAGAATAAGCATGTTAATTTTAACTAGTCACAGTCAGCTAAGTTTATTCCAAAAGTAAAATAGAATTTTTTCTTTATTACTGGACTATTTGCTGCCTTCCTGACAAACTAAAAATATTTTGTTCCTTCCTATTACATCTATTTTGAAATTACCACTACCATTACATTCTGAATCCTAAGAAAATCTACAAAGAGATTTACTCTAAGATTCATTCATCCACTATTTGAAAACACTGATATATATTTTTGCTATTTTAAGGAAGGGTGATGAAATGGTTTTAGCATGTGGTAATTCATACTATGGTATCTGTATGTATGTAAGCTATGGCTTTGTCTGTACTGAATTGTATTTAATTGGAAATATGCAGCAGCTTATTTGTTTTTTAAATATATAGCTTGAAAAATTCTTTGGAGCAGGTAGGCTGATGTAGATACTAGCAAATGTTTATTTTTTTTTTCATGTATGTGTGAATTGCAAGATTGTTATGGTTGGTGTTTATATCTGATCTACACTGGCTAACCATTTTATTTAAATGTTACATTTCCATCTCTGCATTGCCTATAGAACTGTTAGCAGCAGAATGCTTCATGTCCAGATATTTTTATTTCACTCTCCAGTGGACTTCTGGGAAAAAAAAAAAGTATTCCAACAGCAGTCATATGCTCAACATCAGTCCTGTTTAATATTTTTATCAATGTTCTTTACAAGGGGATTAAATGCACCCTCAGTAAGTTTGCAGGTTAGATCGATGGGCTGAGGCCAGTTGTATGAGGTTCAGCAAGGCCAGGTGCTGGGTCCTGTTCTTGGGTTACAACAACCCTCTGCAGCACTACAGGCTTGGGAATGAGTGGGAAGCTCATTCAGGCAGAAAAAGACCTGGAAGTGACGGTCAATCAGAGCAGAAGTAATTTGTCAGGTATATGGGACATCTGGAATTTTGTTTGGCCTTCCTGTAGAGTAATATCACATGAGGGTCTTTCTGATATCTTTATAAGGTAGTCTAAGTTTCAGCTCTTTGTATGTTCTGGTAAATTGTTTTTGTCCATGATGATCTTTTTCAGGTATTAGCACCTACCTAGAACTATAAATTCAATTCTTACTTACTAATCTTAGTACTATATTTATACTTTTGAATTTTCTCATGGATCATCTAAGAATTGGGAATCTTTGTCAGGAGTCCAACTGGACACGTGGCCTGAGTGTCAAATGCCCACATTTCAAAATTTGATGGCATATACTGGCCTGAGAGCCTGTTGCCAGAAGGTGCAACTTTCAGGCTATGCCGTGTTCACTGTCATTACTGGTTCTACATGATAAGGACAGTTTAAAATAGGCACTGTTTTAATTTAATCCTAGGATACCTTGTTGCAAGAGACTGGTACTGTGTGCTGTCAGGCAGGCAGTAGTGGTGAGCAGGTAAAGGGGAGCAGGCAAAGCACCACCATTTGCTGGGAATTCTCAGTACAGACTTTCCCATGAGTTTTGACAATACTTGCACATCAATCTCATTACTTTTCCCATAATTCCAAGTACAAAGAGCTACCAGAGCAAAAGAGTGAAATTGTATTCTACTTTAGATAATTTATATATATAAATATGGATTAAAAATCATAAGCACAACCTAAAGCATCTCCTAGGAGAAGCTTGTTTTTAATATATGGCAGGCTAACATTTTGTCTTCATTGCTGGAGTAGAGTTCTAGCATCTGTATGTCTGGCCTGAAGGCCTTATCCTTTCCAGGAATGGTCTTCTCCTATACCTGCTTTTGTGTAGCTGGATTTAGATGAAACAGATGGCTGGTTGCAAAAGAGAACATAAAACTGCATAGAAATATTCTAAATGCTCTACTGCTTCTCGCCTTGTTTAACACAAGGTCATTTTGTGATTTTTTCCTATCCAAATCCTTGTTGAAGATGAAAATGTGCTGTGGGTTGTAAAACTCTTAATTCCCCACCCTTAATGGCCTGATGAAAGATTGAATAATCCTCATGCAAGTTAGAACATTAACATGAAGTCCACAGAGGCGGAAGGAAACCAGGAAAGCCTAAAAAAGAAAGATCAACAGCTTCTGATTAAACAACATGTTATTTTAATTCTGTCTTGATTTACTGGATGAGTTCAAATCAGTGGATTTCGAATAAAATCTCTTCTACACAGTAGATGTGGCATGTGTCTGATACAAGTTGATATTCAGAATAGAGGTTTATCATCCTGGGAAGCTGTTTACTAGTTTGGGGTGACCCAGCTTTTTTGATCCTTAAGGGATAGAGTTCTTACTTTTAATGAGCTTGAAGATGTTTGTGCTTAATTGATTAGTTAGATTTTTAAAGTAGTAGTGCCTGAATTTCTTAGCTTGAAGAATTATTTCGGCTTGTGGTCCACAGTGTTTTCCAGTTTAACCATGGAGGTTGCAGACCTTTTTAGTCTGATAGTCTTTTTGCTTTTTCACTTTCCCTCTGGTTATCGTCTTGTGTTTTAACCCTGGGTCTTCTGGTCTGTTTTTGTTTTAAAATATTAGTCAGATGGATTAATTGCATGCTAGATTATGGGTTGAGAAGAGGAGTCAGTGGTAGACTGATGAATCCGGTGCTGCACCGAATAAAGAAAAAGATGTTTACTACACAGTAATACTAATTCTTGCTCATCAGGTAGTATGCTTAGCATCTCATCTTCTAAGATCTATGCATTTCCTGGTGTATTTGACTGAGGGTAATTTGCAATCTGTGATGCTCCACATTCTTGGTATTTTGTTTTGAAGGCTTTAGTACTTTCATCAGCAGTTTTTGTTAGAAAGACTTCTACTCTTCTGTGGGAAATGGAAAATGTGGCAAAATTAGGAACTTCCATCGTGGTTGATTTCACTTGGTTTTGAGGCTTAGCTGGGTCTCAAATTTGAATTCTGTAATTGAAATTGAAGACAGTAAATACTCATAGTTTACTCTGTAGTTCAGGGAGTAAGGTAAAATGGCTGGGGCCTATCTGACTTTCTCCAAGTCAGTCCATGACTAGCCCTACTGAAATCAATGTGGTTAAAATAATATAAAATCACTGTTGAGTGTGTGTCACATTAAAGTTAACAGTACTTAGATCCGAGCACAATCAAAGTAATTCTACAGCCTAGTATTTTATCTTTTACTGTCACATGGAGCATCACTGCAGTCTCCACAAAGACTTCCATAGGACCTCTATGCCTGGCTAAATTCGAACTAAATCATTTTGAGAAGGAGGTGACAGATGACCTTGTTTATAGCCCCTATTCCAGTCTACTAAAATCAAAGCTATAAATAACCCACCTGCTCTCTGTCTGCCTGTTGGCATATTTGCTGACTTTCCCTTTATTTTTCTTAACTAGCAAAATTTCCTGTATGATACGTGAATAATGAAGACAAGGCTTTTTTTAAAACAATTTTTTATAGTTCACACTTTAACAGTTTTAGACTTCCATGATGATGCAAATTTGATAAAATTTCTCTCAAACAGCAGATAAGTGGTGATGCTGCTTCAAAATAAATAGTTTTACTTAGAAATAAGACAGGAACTGCCATCTAACAGCTATGTTTACAGAAGAATCACCTCAAAGTGGACTAAAAGTTTCTTGAGACTAGTTCAGGATCAAGATTGAATACTTTTTTTTTTCTTGAGATCCTTGAGATTACAAAGTGAGATTTGCAGAGAGATCATTGAGGGCCTGGACTGGTAGATTAAATGCTAGCCTTTCAAGGAGTCCCAAGGAACAGATTAAACAACATCTTTTGCACCTGTGATACTAAGTTTATAGCTTCATTGATCTAACTAGCTTCTATTCTACCTTCTCTAGACTATAACTCTCCTGTTTAGCAGAGAAAAAGAGGTCACTTTTTCAGAGCCTATGGCCAATTTCCTACTTGTGAAATATTTATTCTATTTGAAGATCTGCTAGATGCTCTGGAGAAGGAGGTTTGAAGATTTTGAATGTTAAAAGAACTAATTATTACTTGGGATTTAGTTTTTGGAAATCTGTCAAGAGTTCTATGGCTTTCAGAGAAAACACCAAAGGTCAACCCATTCCAACTCAATTTCTATATAATAGCTGATATTGTGATACATGTGTACTATTCAGAAAGAATTCAAAATTAATTCAAGGAACACATGATAGTTCAAGAGTCTCTTATAACCTCTACGCTTTGTGTGTGTGCTCTTGCTTTTCACTTGAATAAATCCTTCATTTCTCTATGTATTACATCTAAATGCTTCTTAATACCAATGTCTTAAAGCATTGAGGAAGTATAATGAAGGAAGTGAGACTAATTACTTCAGTTTGATGAGAAGGTTATTCTTAAAGACAAGAAAAAATAAAATTTTTCACTTGTCAAACATGACTTTCTCCATCACAGTATTTTCTTAATGTAAATATATTTTAGATGTTCCGTGAAAAGGAAATGGTTCTAAGGACCTTGAGAAATGTAATCCAGTCTTTCATTTTTGATAGTGTGATTAAATAGCTGGTTTTATTTCTAAATGAATTTGATGACTGTGTTTTAAATAATGGAGTTGACTCTGGTGAGGCAGAGCTAGAGATGCTTGTGAATATCAGTAAAACTCCTGGTATGTTAGGAGAAGACAGGGACTGTAATCCTCCCAAACGGAAGGACAAGAGGATTTTATTGCAGTTACTAAATGGGAGCTCTTGCCCAAAGATGTGTTAAATGCAATACATGCTTTGGAGATGGGAATGCTTGCTGGTATATAATTCTTTCAGGCATATCTGTGTATTCAGTTGCTATAGGAACAAGACTTTAGATAGAGTTAAGTAGAGAATAAATTGAGAACTTAATGTACAGCTCTTTCTGATGAAAGAGATGTCCTTTAATCCTCATATCTTGATGCCATCTGGACTATAGTTCAAAACTATTTTACTGTGCCATCTAAGATTCTTCTAAAATATATTTTTGATCATGCCTCAGCAATAAATGCTGAGTACAATAAGCTATCTGACTACTGAAGGAGCTGTTACTCTGCAGGGGGTGGGTAATTCACAACTATAAGTAGAAGGCTTAATAACGGATCTCAAGTTCCTTTTACATATGTTACATATATGCCTGTAAAATCCCTACACATGCGTGCAATTTGCATAAAATTTCAGATAAAAATTCTGGAAATAACTATACCAAATTCTGGTACAGAATTTAGCCTTTAGCCTTCTGATGGAAGTTGATGCCTGACCACAGTCTGTTTTCAAAGTTAATGAACCTTTTCTTTGGTTATACTGACTAATAAATGGCATTAATGACTGTAGTTCCTGGTGTTCAAATGTAAGGGCTGATACTGAGAAATTCTGGACTAGTCATCAAGAGGAGGATTTCAGATGACATATTTAGATGTTTAAAATAGAGGAAAAAATAATCAAAATAGATCTCTGCATCAGTGAAAGCTGTATGGTGAAGATAATGATAGATTTAATGAACTGAGAATTTGACAGGCTTTAGAAAAGCACAGTGAAAACTGAGAATTGAAATGCACCAAAATGTTTCTTCCATTACAAAGAAACATCTGGGTAACACAGACTGCTACAAAGGTTTAGATTCTTCTAAACATCATTTTCCCTGTTCTCCGTCTTGTGGATATCCAACTGTGACCTGAAACTCAGTAGCTTCAAGAAAGTTCCTGTGCTCTCTGCTGGATCCCCATTGCCTCATCGCAGTGTCTCATTTAATTTTTATCTTTTCTTTTTCCTTTTTTTTTTTAATCATAGACAAGCAGTGTTATGTATCAGACAATCTGTAATATGTGTCTTATCTTTTGACTGATATTTAGACCTTTAGATTTTTAGTATGTGTATATATTTCAGGTTCATTCTGCATAAAATTTTCAGAGACTCAATCTGTCCTTCCATATAACTCAAACTTCCAACCTGAATCTCATTATTTTGAGATGTAATAGAGAGAGAAGGCTTTTCAGTTAAAGGAAGCTTATGTAAACTGTCTATAATTTTGCATTTTATTATATTCTATAATTTTTTTAGCTTTGTTTCTTTGATTTTTGAAATGTCTCTTGTAGTATCAGATCCCCTTCTTATTGTAAATAATGACATGATTAAGTGGAGCCAAAAAATTGAACTGAATTAGTTTTCATTAACTAGGAGTAAGGATTTTTGATGTGCATCAGGGTGCATGTACTACAGACATGACAGTTGGGAAAAATATTTTTCCATAAATCTATGAAAGTACTGACTGAAGAAGGATGTTGATCCTTACTAGATTGTGTTCTTGATTTTCTGAATGTGTGTACCCACATAGCCCCACTGAAGGCACTGCAGGGTGCCAACAGGAGACATTCAAGTCTGTAGGGCTGTAGAATACTGTGCAAGCAGATGCACTCTGAACAAATGGACAATTTGAGAAAGGTGGTTAAAGTCCCAGAAGAGGAAAGACACAGTATGCATTTTTGAAATGTCAGGTCTGCCAGTCTAATTTTTTTCTGTGTGGAACAGATTTTATTTTATTTGTCAGTGTAACTTGGCTAAGGCACATAGAGGGAACAGTGCATCTAAAATATTAACACTTTTCTACTGCATCATATCAGCAAACTAGAGAGGAAAGAGAAAATGTCATCTAACCATAGCATCAGTGCACAGATACTTGAAATGTTTATTCAAAATAGGTAGAATTTGTATAAAAAGTGATATGATAAATTGAGGAAGATATCTGAAAGCAACAAGCTAAAATCAGCAGACCTGAGGTGGTTTGGGATGTGCAAACTGGAGAAGAGAAGGCTCTGGGGAGACCTTAGAGCAGCTCTCCAGTACTTCAGCTGGGCCTGCAAGAGAGCTGGAGAGGGACATTTTACAAGGGCACAGGTAGTGACAGGATGAGGTTGTAATGGCTTTTAACTGACAGAGTGCAGGTTTAGATAAGATGTTAGGAAAATGTTCTTTACTATGAGGGTGTGGAGGCACAGGAAGAGGATTCCCAAACAAGTTGTGGATGCCCCATCCCTGGAAGTGTTCAAGGCCAGGTTGGATGGTGATCTGAGCAACCTGGGACAGTGGAACAGGAGTTGGAACTAGAGGATCTCTAAGGTTCCTTCCAACCCAGACTGTTCTATGATTCCATGAAGTACATACATACAAGGCGCTGCACTTAAAAGAAGTCAAAAGCAAACGAGAATAGCAGAATAGATGGAGCTATCCCAGAAAATGCAAATCTAATGCTGGGAGACTCTGAAGAAAGCCTTGCATTAAGATCATGAATGTGCTTGTTTGTCTTTAATGTTCCAGTATTGTATGAGATGGAATCTGTTAACTTTTAGCCATTAACGGGATGAAATGATTTGTACAAAATGTCAAGGCGTAAAAGGAAGAGAAAAGTAGTTATAAAACGGTTGGATAGAAAGACTCCAGTTCTGTCATAAGAGAGGAAATGGACAGTAACAGAAAAATAAAATATAGTTTATTAGAACAATGATTGTAAGAAAATTTTCTCCAAATCCACCCCGTCCCTCCCCCCAATGCATAAGGCATTAAGTCCTAGGAGGCAAAACCAACATACAGAATATTTCATTAATTATAGAATTCAAAAAGCATTTACATTAAAGAGTCAAGTTTGTTCAAAAGGAAGTTGCATGTTTTTTACCTCAACTATACTGTTAGTTTATATCAGAACGGCTTAATACCTTTGTGCTCATATTTCTATAACCACTTGTCCTCTGAAAATTTAGCATTTGATATGATTATTTAAAACATTGTTTCCATTATAAAATGTATTTGACTTAAAACTGCATTTTTATATTGTATGAAGAAGCTCAGTGCATAGTTACATGAAATTAGGCATGATTTCAGATTATAGGACAAATACCATACTAAGAATTATGTATATATCCATTCACTTCTTTTATTGAAATGTCTGTTCTGCACAAAGTATAGTTCAGGTTAATGTAAGAATTTTTTTTGTTGTGAAAAATATTTTTTTCCAGAAAAGCACATGTCATCTTATTACTTTTCTGATAACAAAAGAGAAATTAGTGAAATACAGGAATTTATTCTACTTATTAATAGCACAGTTATTGAATACCCACATTATAATAAAGGTCCATATTCTTTTTCATTATTTGAAAATATTTTTGGACACTTTATTGTGAACAGAAAGAATGTGACTTCTTTTATACAATCCTGTTTACAATTATTTGAATAAATTTTTTTTTGTCTTTTGTGTGAAGAAAACTTGCATAAAAAGTGCAGGTATAAGAAAAGAGAATTTTATTACCTGTCTTATTTTCAATATGAATTTTTAACAGTCAGATTTATTTTTGTGTGGCAATGTCTCTTCAGGAATGATTGAATATCTACTACTGATGGAGGTTTCATAAATTTTCGAAAAAGTCAGTCATTTTCTTACCTAAGAATTTGTTTCAGATTTCACCTATCATACTTGCTTAATATTATGTTGATGTGATGTTATGATAACTTACATTGAATATACTATTGTAATAGGAAATATTATTCTGTAGTGGGTCCCAGAGAAGTAAAGCTATGTTTTTGTTAACTGTTTTTGTTGGTTTTGGTTTTGTTTTTAATGATCCACAAAATCTTTATAAGAATAAAATTGGAATTATTACCTTAAATACAGAAAACTCAAAATCATTGTGTCAGGGAGAGCAGAAATAAGAGGGCAGTTGTAAAATTCTGCCTACAGTGCTCTAGCATGTGGTGTCTTATTTAAGTTAGTTCAGTGGCTTTCTGAACTACAGGGAAGTCTGTGGACTCCTGCCTGGTATATGGGGTGTTTGTTCTCTGAGGCTTGGTTGCCTGCTTCACATGCTGCTCAGAACCAATCTTATTCTCTTTGCTTGAAATACCGCTTGAAGCTCTTTGGTGCCACTCTTACTTTCTCCTTTGTGTGCTGCCTACTTCAAAGTATATCCTCCCTAAGAATGCTCAGCTTCCTCTTGGGAAAAGAGCAGCCTTCCCCGGCCATCCAGTCTTTTTTGTTTTACTTTTATTCGCAGGGGTTCTTACCTGCTCTAGACAGTCTATTAAAGTTATATAGCGTAAATGAAGAACAAACCAATAAAGCACTATCTGCGACATATGCCTATTATTTTAATTTCAGTATTTTTAAAGGCCATTATATGAATCATATCAGTAAACAGAATTACAACCTTTTGGTTCAGTTCCTTAGGGGCTTTACTGTAGCATAATAAAACAAGTTACATGGAAAACCTTTTAGCTCTAATGAAACTCAAGAAATTGTTTAAACTTTCATGAAGTAAGCTGATCTCAAACTGAAATAATCTGAATGGGTATTCTAGCTACATCTGGTTATGTAATAAAAGCATCAGACCAGTGATATTTCCCCCTGGTATTGGAATGGTTATATGAGTGGGAATTTTAGTTTATAAGAGGTTCCCTGAAGGTGTTATGGAGGAGAAGATTTGACTTATTTTGAGATGTTTCTCACTCCTCACTTTATTTGCTTTTTCAACTAGTCTGGATTGTGCAAACACTGTTTCTTTCATTCCTGCTGACTTCTTATCACACACCTCCCCACTTAGTCTGCAGTGCATTCAGTTCACTTTGTCTACTGAGGCAGTTCAAGCATCTGTTACTTAGCCAAACTGTGAAGTAAGCATTAGACCTTAATCATTGCATGCTGGTCAGTGCTAAAGTCAGTCAAGTCTTTGTCTGATTGGAGATGAGATTTGAATTCTAAAGATTTAATTAAAGTATGAGTTTCAGAGGTAATCTGCACTAACTTGGTTAATATTTAACGCCTTTTTTTTCTTTTTTTCTTCCATGGACTTCTTTAAGTTTTCTGAGCATAAGTGTGGGTAATAACCTTTTAGTCATAGGGGATGATCCACAAAAGGCAGTGCTTTTCATGTCCTTTTCCTCATGGTAATAGTAATACAGTAAGCAGCCCTCTTCTGTGTCCCAGTGCTTTTCCATGGATCTTTTCCAAATATAACTTTTGCAAATGCTAAATTCCCTTGTAAAAGGTGCTTGCTTTTGTTACATACTCAGTTTGGACAGAAGACTTGTGGGGGAGGAGAATAGTGCCAATCTGGATTGCCACAGGTAAGTACTGGAACTGGAACTAAAAGGAACAGCTGGTCCTAGGTAGATCTGTGTTACTGAGGAGATAAGGTACTGTGATAAACACCAAGGTGTATGCACCCTGTAGAGCACAAGGGTAAACTAAGTGGTCTCTGAATACCTGCAAATATATACTCTGCAATGCCTGCATTATTTTTGTTACAAGTTTAAATCTGGCAAGCTGACTATATGTGCCTGCACTCTGACCTAAAACTTAGACATGATCTGTGGGGATGTCACAGAAGTTGAATCCACAGATTCCAAAGATTGCACAGAATATTTTGAGTTGGAAGGGACCTGCCAGGATCATCAAGTCCAACTCTTAAGTGAATAGACTGTACAAAAGAGATTAATTGCACAGTATACGCCAGATATAAAAGCAAGTATTGTACATCTAAAGAAATAAAAGACCCTATCTTTCTGACACTGTCCCCAGCCACAGTGGTCTTCAAGGCCCAAAACCTGTCACTGCATGTGTGGTCTGGTAGGTTTATGTTACTGTGGCATAATTCAACACTAACACAAAAAAAGTCACAGATCTCTCGTGCAAATACAATTCCTGTTTTTTGTGGAGCATCCTGAAATGCACTATAATTAATTTGGTTTTCAGAAAATTGATCGATACTAGATGCATTTTAAATACTTAAGGCCCACCCTATTGTGCAAGATAGGCTACTTTGCCACAGATCCATGCATCTGAATAATTACTGCATGCAGCTTTGGCTTATACTGTTTCTTTTTACAGTCTGGTGACAGGTTGAATGAAAATTAGTTGAGTGACATTAGCTAGATGAATAACATTCATCTAGTTATTAATAGACCTTGAAAATATTTCTGTCTTCTGGAATCAGTCAGCTATTTTCTTTGGCAGCGAATGTCTTAATGAAAATTAAAATCATAAAGGTTATGCTTCTTTTCCTACTCAGTTTGTTTAGTGCTTTTTGAAAGCTGTGTTCGTGGTTCCAAGAAATGCTTTCCTCTTTGCTTTTTATTATATCACTGGGCTTACTCATAATAAATATTTCTATTAAAAGAAGGAGCATTACTTGAGTGTGCACCTGTTTGGATGGTATACATACATGTCTGTTTGTATGTATATACATATGTAACAGTTACATGCATGTAAATAAAATAATAATCTGTTTTTCAAGATTTAATCTTGAATAGTGTTATTTTTCTTGCTACATCTAATCTTTACAGTTCTGCTTCCCATTTTTAATCTTACCTCTATTCCTCTCTTCCAATTATTGTATCTTCGTTTCTCAATAATTACAGTAACAAAATTTTTTTGGGCCCTAGAGGTTGATATCCTTAATGTACTAATGTTTGCTGATGGCTTTTCTATAAAAGTATGGATAAAGACAGTCATTATAGCTTTTCACTGTCATCCTTAATCCAATGGCATGGTAGGTGACTAGGTTAGATTTTAGTTTAGCTACATTAAATTTTGGGTTGTATTTAGCAAAGTTAATAAATGAGATCTCAATACTAGTGAATTAGAGGTGGTGGTTTTTTAACTGTAGATCACTTTCAGAAGAAATTTAAAAACTGGAATTACTAACCTGCTGGAAACTGAAAACGTGAAGATAAATGAAGTTTCACACATAAATGGTGTCATTATTGCAGGTAGATGTTCAAGCTGACACTGTAATTCAAACTCTCTGCCCCATAAACTAATTATCTTGCATATATTAAGACCACTCAATATTGCAGAAATGAGTATTCTTTAACTTACGGTAACAAAAGTTACCATATACTTGACAGAAAGTTGCATCTCTTAAATTCTGGATTAGCAAATGGCATTTGTTAATGATGTCAATCTTAAAATACAGTGAGACTATTACTGTGGATTAAAGGCAGCTCCTTACTTTGGCGTCCAAAATGTGGGGATATAACAGATCTAATTGAAATTGGAATGTGAGCTGATTGTTTTTCCCAGTACTGATAACCAGTAATGGAAGTGGATCAGTAGACAGACACTTAAGTTAAAGCATCTAACTTAAACTGGAATTGAATTGTAAAATGCTATTTTCAGATACCCACCAAAGCAAGGTTTGCTGCCTAATAGTTTAATAAACTGTTCAAATAATAGATGAATTTAAATAACATTTAACATAAATACAACTAACATTGCAAACCAGTTGCAAACAGTTCATGATATCTTTTGCTACACCAACTAACATATACCCATTCAGTGATTATGTAATCATCTCTGATGGAGATAAGACAATAGAACACACTGGATTAGAAAGGATAATTGCTGCAATAATAACTACACAAAGTTGTGACTCATTAGGGTTCAGATTGGTTGTTGGAACCATAATGACTTTTTTTTTTTTTTTTTGCATTACAACTTTATTTCACTTTTACGAAAGGTTTTTCTATTTTTCTTACACTTAAGCTTACCAAAGGCATGAAGTGAAAAAGCAAATAAAAGCTGCAAAAAGGTACAATTCATATTGCAGTCATAATTTGTCTTGATTCATTATTTTATAGTCCCTTTGGGTTAGAACTTGCAGGAGCCTGTAGAAAGAGTGTCAGATAGAAATGCGTATTAGAAAGATGATGTGGATTAATCTGCCTCCTGTAGTGTGGCTCACTGATATCTACCTTGAACATGAGTATTTATTTTCAGTCTGAAGTTTGGTGTCACTAATTAAATCTCCAAATCTGGATTTGTTTGATAATTTGACTTTATTTAATGTTGTGAGTAAGTAGATGGTCCTTTGAGCTTTGAGAAATATGGGAAAATGTGCATTTGCTGAAGGACAGTGTTCATAACATGAGATGGAATTCTGATTTCATAATGGTTGTGGTTTTTAGAAATGGTGATGTTGAAAGCTAATCATACACATTTAATAGAAAACTACATATTTTTGTAAACTTTGCTTATGGTACAGAAATACCAGGGGTAGAGCAGTGATAGAAATGTCCAAGTGTTTGATTCTCCAGATTTTCTGTAATACACTAAGGGCTTGTGTATCACAACATTCACATCAAGAAGTTATAACTAATATTTCTCATTACTGCAGATGTGGTCCAGCCATCTCCACCAAAAAGGTGTGATTTTGATTCCAGTTGAATTTTTTTGGCTGCCACTTGTTAGTGCAAATTATTGTACATCAATGTAACGAGTATTGTGGACTTATCAGAGACAATAGAATGACAAGTATCTATTCAGATGAGATATAATTCTTGCCATAATTTATGAGGAGAAAAATCCTCATATAGTTTTACTTAGTATAGGGATACAAGGACATACAGATTTGGAGCCTGTGATTTCAGTGTTATTTTTGCTAGGCTAGCTAGACACCAGGTCACAAATAAGTGTAGCTTGAAGTGAAACAACTCCAATTAACACCATAACAAGTTTTTAAGTCCAGATAAATTATTTCATGCTTACAGAAGGTGTAGAAGGTGAGAAGTGAGGATTTGGACAGGTAGTAATTATTAAGTAACTTAGTACAGTAATTTATCTTGAAAACAGAGATGCAAATGAAGTAATAAAAATGACTGAGGTTTGGTCTTTGAGTTTCATGTTATAGCACCAACTTGTTCTGAATCTGAGATCATTGAGTGGCTGAGTATCATACTAAAGCTATGAATATCAAACCTCTGTTACTAATCTTTGGGCATTTTTCTACTCTTTCTTCCTTTCTTCCCATTCTGTTACAGTGACGCCCCACACCACTGCTAAGCCTTTTATTTTTGGGCCTGTTTCAGGGAATATGTCAATGCATTGCTGTTTAGCTCCTTTTTGTGATAGAGGTTCAATGGTTGAAATAAAAGTACTTTGAGACAAGGTCCATGACTGACTTTTTCTTTCCACAGTGCATGGCACTGCAGGTGTATGCTACTTCACTGAAATTTTAGGCAGTGCCACATTAATTACATGGAAAAATGTTGTGTTTTACTTCCACTTTCCATGTAATTAATGTTCCTGGTTGAATAGGAACTTAGCAATATTGTATACTTAAAATGCTGTATAAGAACTTTCAGGGGAAAAGATCAAATAAATAGTATGGTATCTCTATCAATATTTATTATAGAAACTTGTACATATGCTGAAGTGCATATGTTACATATGTTACATATACTGAAAGTGGGATCATCAGGTTCTGCTAATTAGTAGACTAGATGCTGCTCACATTACAGTTTCATGAAAATGAAAATTTACTGTCTCCTATTTTCAGAGGTTATGCCATCTGGCTTCACTTTTATTCAGTGCATGACTAGCATTAACTTTTATCATGTTCAAACTGCTAAATTAATTCCTTTATTTCCTGTGTCTTATAAATTGTTATCCTAATTAAGACCTCACTTAGCAGAATACTGCATATTAATCTTTTACAAACATGCTAATTTATTAGGCTAAAATACCACTGTAACACTTCAAGAAATGGAACTTTCATAGTGTTTCTATTCATAATATCTAAATTCTCAGAATAATCAGCAGATCTCATCACTTAGTATTACTACTGAGTTAAATATGTGGCATCAGTGTTCAGTGATGGAAATTTAATTTTCTTCATTTTAATATTACTTCCAGTCTCTCTTCTTTGAGGCAGTATCAGCTGCATAATACTAAGCTGGACCTCCTTCAGAAAGGGTATTTTCTGTTACTCTAGTTTCATATATAATTTTACTTGGGGAAATATGATATGGTGTACATGTGCTTTTACAATTTTATTACAAAGCCTCTCAGGTTTATGAGATCAATTCTCTACAAAATTAGTTTATTTCTAATGACTGCATTGTTTAATTAGTGTTTACTATTGCAGATAATACTAGGTGTGTATGTGATTTTCATTTTTTTATCATTATCAAGAACAGCTTTTATTGCATTATTGATTCAATAGAATGGTCACTGAAAAAGCTATTTTTCTCTCCATTGTGTCTTCAACGCAGTAAGATAATGTGAATTGTATGAATTGAAGGGTTCCACCAGAAACAGTTGGTCTGACCATACACTTGAAAATACAACAGTGCTTTAAATACCTTGATACTTTGTGGCTGATTTCTACATGTTGAACTTACGTTGTCAGGATGAGCAATTGCAGCCCCAGTGAGGCTGAATCTGGAGTGCTGTGTCCAGTTCTGGGCTCTTTAGGTCAAGAGAGACATGGAACTTGTGGAGCATACCCGTTGAAGGTTGACAAAGATGAGTGAGGGACTGGAGCACCTCTCTTCCAAGGAAAGGCTGAGGGAGCTGGGCTTGTTCAGCCTTGAGAAGAAACAACTGAGAGGGGATCTCATCAAGGTCTGTCAGTATCTGAAGGGAAGGTGCCAAGAGGATGCAGCTGGGCTCTGCTCAGTGGTGCCAAGAAATAGGACAAGAGGCAATGGACAGAAACAGATGCACAGGAAGTTCCAACTGAACATGAGGAAGAACTTCTTTACTGTGCAGGTGACTGAGCACTGGAACAGATTGTACAGAGAGGTTTTGGAGTCTCCCTTACTGGAGATATTCCAGACCACAATCCTGTGCCATTTGCTCTAAGATGACTGTGCTTGAGGGAGGTAGGACCAGATGATCCCTTGTGGTCCCTTCCAACGTGATGCATTCTGTGATTCTGTGAATTTCACTAAATGAACTGGTCATGAAATACTGGAGTAGATCCTGAAAGTTTGTAAATATTGGTTGGCAACAGAGGTAGTATCACAGATTATGCTATATTTTATATAGTCATATATTTCTGAAAGTCCAACACTTTGACTTCAGTCTATTTCATGTACTATCAAAAATGTATCTTTTAGCTGATGTTTGAGTAGTGTCAGCAAATGATGGGCTTTTTCAAACCCTATTAATAATTTTCAGTTTTTATTGATTAATTCTATGATTCTAATCTCATATTCCATGTTTGGAAGAAGCAATATTTAGAGATCCTCCTAATGCATGTCAAAACATGCATTCTATTTATGTGCCTTTTGTCACAAAAAATTGTCCTCTGTCTTATCCTGAAGAGGTAAAAGAATGGTCTGAGCAATCCTTTTAGTCTTAAAACCAACTTTGTTAGGTTTTTAATAAAAAGACTTGTAAAACAGTACTTTCAGAAGTAGTACTGCCTGAAAATTGGCATAAGAATTCTGATATTGGAGAAGAATGGAGTGAAATAAATTAGTATTTCTACTCTTATTTCTTACTCTGAGTTCAGAATCAGTATGATTCTGAACTCAGTCAAGAGAGTAAATATTTCTTATGAGACTTCGGTAATCAGAAACTGAAAGAACCAAAATAATTAATGCAGTCAAGTGGGGTTAAAGGAAAGTAGTTCTTGCTTGATGAAATTAATGTAATGATGTATTTAAAAGCAGACAGGGGATGCTGGAAATCAGTGTCCTTAAAAATGTGATACAATTTTAAAATTGTACACTACAGGGTAGAAGTTGGCTGATGGTGCCCAAGTTAGTTTTAAAGGGTAAATAGGCACCTATATAGTCTCTTTGAAGTGTTACTTGGAGGGAATTGATTATAAATTGTTTAAGGCTTTTTTAAAGAGATCCAGAGCAAAATATAAACTCAATGGTTATAATGAAACACCCAGAGAATGCAGTGCATCATTTAGCCTAAAAGAAAAGTTCTGAGATGGTCACATTCTAAAGTATGATATGATAAACAAAAAAATTGACAGTAGAAAGCTGTTTAGTGTCATCAGTGTAACATAGGGCTGAAACTTGAAATGTTTTTCAGGCCAGTGTTTGATCAAGTGCAGGTAGTCTTGTGTTGGAGGCAATTCCTAGTGGCTGTTGTGCTGATTCTCTGACCTTACAATGATGCCCCCATGGATGGGTATACATAAGTGGGATTGATTACACATCAGGAAAACCTAATGCTTTTCAAATCTTAAAAAGTTGAGTTTTGTCGACATTTTATTAGCCTACTGTTCATATATGCTGTAGAACTAGTATGCGTTGAAAATAGTTGACATGACAAGTATATCGTATCTCAGGATTTAGTCAGAGCCAAGACTTCACCTTTGGTTACTATGTTGATTCTGACTGCTCTGCATATATTGTTGAAAATTTGAAATCTCAAGAGGTAAAACCTGTTGGACTTTAAGGCATAAGCTGCACAGTGTGTGAGCCTCCGCAACGCTGGGTTCTCTGGGCCATCCAAACCCAACCATCTGTGTTTTGGCTTTTAGTAGCTTGGTCTGCAGTAGCAGCAGAGTGTTTTCAGGAACAGGACTGTCTTTGGATGCATTGTTCTGCAAATATTCAGTAGCCATCAAAAAGAGACTTCATAGGAATTCTGAATGTTTCAACCATATTCCTCAAATGTGAATTGTCCCTTGTTTGATCTGTTAGCCATTATTTCTCTCCCCGTTGCACAAGACTTATACCACCATAGAATGCCAGCAAAGGATACTTTAGAAGTTGCTAGAGATGTTTCTCTTGCAATGATGCCTTTCTTCTTTCTCCGGGAGGACCATTTTTGCCATTGCTTTCTCCAGCTCTGGTGAGGAAGAGCCTGGAGACCTACCTTGTTCTGAGACCCAGGAGGACACTGTGCTTTTCTATTCATTTAAGGGCTCTGCAGCATTACCTAGATGCAGTTTTAGAAATCTTACTTCTTACTGTCTGGATTGGTAGCAGTGCTCTTCTCCAAGAGCTAATAGAGAAAAATTTTACCAGATAATAAATGACGTCTAAATTTCTGTTGCAGAAATTAACCTTGAGGTCTGATATGTATGCTTAACTGGGGAAGGATAGGGATAAAAGAATTAATATCTGTGCAATTTTACAATGGAAAACGCATTAAAAAATCAGATCTAGAAATAGATAAATACGCATCTAACTGATATTGTGAAAGTAAATGCGTGATTATATCAACTACAGTTAAATTAAATATCTAAGCCAATGAAACATCTATCAAAAACAATTTTTCCACTTGGTGGAAGGTTGCCTTCCTTTTCTTTCCAATCCACATATTACAGCGTCTCAACAGTATAATTGTATACATTAACATTAATATTAATAATTTCCCTAAGGTCATACATATAATAGATGTGCTGATTCTCTTAGAATTGCATAAATAATTCAATTTACTTTGGGGAATTTTTGCCATATTTTTTAGCATGCTGTCTTGAGCCACTACTTGCCCAAGTAGATTGTTGATTCTTGTGTACTTTTGTTCAGGAGGCTGGAATGAGGCCTACTAAGTTTGTCTTTAAAACATTCAAACAGAGGGTTATTCTGACCTTGAAGCAGGAGTTATGTGTCCATTATACATAACACTAGCAAAGAATAGGATAGCTGTCAGTCTGGATTAGAATCCAGAGATGTTTCTACATAGCTCTTCACATTAGTGTGTCACCTCTGCCGACTTCCCTTTCTCATTTCTGCTTGATACCAGTGAGAAGGAGTGAAAGGATGTTTATTCATCTCTCACAGCACTGCTCCCCAAAACACGTCTTCAGGGTTGTGTTCCTTAAAGTAATAATTGACAAAGCTTCAGCAGTTCTCTCTCAGTGTATTTGCAAACTCTTGCACTGCTTTTAGTGACATTTTTTCCATCATGGTGGACGTAAAACAGAAAATACAAATATAGAGGAATATATCACTGGAAAGAAGTAGTTAGCAGGGCAATGACAGGACTGTGGGAGGTAGTCCTCCAGCCTGGCAGTCCTTTCAGAAAATGACCAAATAGGGGAAAAATATGTTGATGGAACCAAAACTTCATTTGTATTTTTTTTTTGTTTGGTCCCAGGTTAAACCTATATGTTTTCTAGTATGATCTTCTTCTTCTTTTCATGTAAACTTTAAGAAAACATTGTAGGAGGACATCAAGTTGCTGTCCTCTCTTAGTTAACCAAATGTCTTGGTCTTGACCTTTTTGCAATTTGTAAAACTGTGAGATTTGCTATTGCTTTTTTCTGTAACAGGTAAAAAAAAGATGCAGTATTATGCTATTGGTAGACAATTGATCCCAAATATGAGAAATCATCATTGTTTAAGAATTAAAATAATTTTTTACAAAATATTTGAAATGGGTTTTTTTGTTTGTTTGATAGATACTAGGAAAACCAAACAGAAATATTTGTCTTGAAAATATTTATTCTACTGTTTTTGTGGGGTTTTTAGTTTGTTTGGTTGGTTTTGTTTGGGGTTTTTTTTTTCCTGTTGTTGTTGTTTATTTGTTTTGATTGGGTTTTTTGTTTGTTTTGGGGTTTTTTTTGTTTTTTGGGGTTTTTTTCTCATTAGCCCTATTCTGTCTTCCACTTCTCGCAGAGGGACACATGTGAATTCAGACCTTACTTGAATGTGGGAGACTGGGAGAACTTTGCATTGCGTATTCCAATTTTGTTCATTTGACAGGATTCTACCAGAGTACCACTTCTTAGAGTGTGGACGTTTTACAAAGTTAATTATATAATTACTGGACCAAACCAAAATATAGTTGCTTTTGAAATAGAAATTCAGATCTCTTGACTATTAAACATTAAGGTGATGAATCCTTTTCTCCTCTTCACTTTTTAGTCTAACATCTCTCACCAGCATTCTTGGTTGTAGCAATCAATGCAGTCCTTGGTAGGTTTCCTGTGAAAAGTTTGTGTGTTTTTTGGTGTGTGGTGTGCTCCTCCCCCAGGTCTACTTTTTTTTTATTTTTCTTTCCTGCCTTCTGTAAGCTTTTTCTAGATGAAGGTGAGGAGTTTCTCTTCAAAACAATCTTTTCGCTCTCCAAAAACTTGTATTTGTCCCCATTAGAAGCAGCACAAGCAAGGCAAATAGCCCTTCGTCTGCAGCTCAGCCATACTCACAAAAATACAGCTGACAGGTTATAAGTGGTGAATAAAAAAAATGAAGTGCATGCATCCATCACAGTTCATGATGGTGTCCTAAATAGGACAGAAGCTTCCTGAACAGGATGTCATTGGGCCCAATAGGAGATTATTGAAAATGAGCAGTTGCTAAGAAACAATACAACTCTGGACATTGAGCATGTAGGTAGAAGACTGTGTTGCCCAAGAATCAGGGCAAGCGGGACAGCTAGAAAAGAAGTTTGCTACTAAAATTGTATTGCTATGAGCATTTCACAAAATACTGCATTACAAAGAGGTTTTTCAGAGTCACCAGATAGTTTGTTTTGACAATTTTTCAGTAAAGATAGCTGCAGGCGCTGTGGTAGTCAGTCAACAAAATTGGGAGTGTGTTTTAGAGAGAAAAAAAGAAGCAGATATTGGACTGTCCATACAAATGTGAAGCAGAAAAAATACCCTGAAGAAACTCCCATAACCCACTCACACAAACACTTTAAATATGAGATAATAAAGAAAGAGGTCTGTAGTTTCTTTAGTCTTGGTTTGTAAATGGGTTGGTTGCATATGTGTAAAAAAATAAAACACATAAATGTAAAATAAAAGAATGTTTTTAAAAAGTAGAAATAGTGAAATAATCAATTAAAAAAAGCTAAAGAAGGATTTGCAAAGTTTATCCAGCCATTGAAACATTTATAATAGACTTATGTACATCTGTATGTTGGATCAGCTCTAGAAATTATTTTCCTACAGTAAATTCTAGCTGATGCACTATTAGATGCTCGATTTTTCAGGCTGAGGAGCCATTTCCTCAGGAACCCTGTATCTTCTGGTTGTCTTTATGGAATAGTGTGTGGATTTGAACATGTCATCTTTTTATTATTTTCCAAAACCATTTTGGCTTAATAATCAGTTTCAAACATTCTTTTCTTTAACTCTCTGTCTGAATCTCTTAATTATAATTTAGTTAGGAAGCTATTTCAGTGTTTCTTCTGCTGTAGCATTGCTTATCCTCCCTGTTCAGAGTCCATTTGGAAAGATGAGGTGTGACTTTTGTCTAATTAGATAGAAATAGTCAGCTAAAAATATTCAGTTAATGACTTTGATGCTTTGTTAGGGCTTGAGCAAGGTTTTTTAACATAACATAGCAATATATTATAACGATATAGCAATAAGGTGATTTGTTTCTGAAAATTTTCCTGTATCAAGTAGTCGTTGATCATCTATTCAAGTGGAGCATGATAACAACTATGACCTAGAGTACGTAATTTTTCATGTTTAGCCGTGCACCTTGACAGCATTTTTTTTAATTGTCTGCATTTTATGATCACTTTTTGGTATTTTAAAGTAGCTGAAGAAGTGAATTTTATTTTTGAAAACAGGAAAAATTCAAGGAAGGGGCAAATGATTTAAAGTGGTCACCTCTCAAGGCAGAGATAGGCATGAATTCTGGAAATACTGGTTGATATGACAGAAAGTGGAAGAGCAAGAAATTAGAAAGTTATGAAGTGGGATAAGTTTTTTTTGTGGATGACATTGGTATGGGGTAAAGAGATGCTGTCAGTGATGAAGTTGGATTGGGTCCTGAAATTGTACTAGAAAGATATAGCAGACAGTTTGGGTCCAAGTTATTTTGTCCAGCTAATGAACCTGACATACAGCTAAAATTATGGAATTTTGTTAAGCTGGGAATAGCTAGAGGCAATAACAAAATGGAAATAACATCCACAAGAAGTTGATTTTATTTATTTTTAAAAAATTTTCGAAACACTGGAAAATATGGGATCAACAGATAAAGCTTAAATGAAAATTTTTGTTCAGAACAGTAATCTCCATAAAGTATAAATACAGTTATAATGATATAAGAAGACTGGCATATTTTACTTGTTAGGAGAGACTAACAAACAAACAAACAAACAAACAAACAAACAAAAAAACCCCACCACCAAAACCCACACAAACAAAACAACCCCCACAAAAAAAATTCCAAAACCAACAAAACAAATAAACAAAAAAAAGTATTACCAAAAGATGTACTGTCTGTTAGAGAAAACAAGTTCTTCTCAAGCTTAGTGGCCCTTAATCATGTGTTTCTGTTGTCATGGAAATGGGGCTTTTTTTTTTTCATGTAGGTTTATTTGCTTTTTATAGTCTTCCTTTTATAAGTTTAGTTTTGTCCTGCAGTGTTGTGCTTCATAAAAGAAAAGTTATACTTCCTTTATCATCCTTTTACTTCCCTTTTATGTGCACTAGAGTTTAATGGCTAAAAGGCTGAGGAAGAAACAAATATTGGGAGATAGGAAGGTACTGAGCATGTACTTTACCTTACATGAAACAGTTAGTCTCAATCTGGCAGGAGAAGGAAGGCGTTGTTGCAATGAAGCATGCAACAGTAAGGTTAAAAATTGGATTGGACTACATACTAGATATTGTTAGCACTTCCCATTTCATACGAATATAAATTGCAAAGTTACAGATGGAGGCCATGAAAGCAATCCAGTTCTTGCTGTGTCAGTTTTCTGTCATTGTCTGAACAGGAGGCTTGCTCCTTTTTGCTTTAATACAGTTTTGAGTTGTTTACAGTTCTTCCATTTTTTTTTCTGGATCTTGGTAAGAAAAATGATTCAAACATAAATGCTTAATGCTATTTACTGAATCATTAGAAAGTGACAGTAATGGGTTAATCCTATGTCACTTCTGATGCCAGGAGCCCCTGAGATGTGTCAGCATCAGGCAAACCTCTTCAAGATGTCCTTGACATGCTGCACAGAATTTCCATCCATGGTGAGGTTCAACATACCTGACCACCTGCCATGCTATTATAGTTTCCTTCCTCACCATTAAATTTGTCAGTTAAAACCGGTCTATTTCCTCACAATAAAGCCATTAATTTGTGATCTTGAGAGTGTGAAATGTCCATGAAGGACACGTAATACACGTTAAGACATCAGACAGGACCATCTGTACACCCTCCTGTAACATCTGTACATGCTTCTGTAACACCTGCAAGCTACCATGACATGGGGTCATGGGGTCATTCAGCGGCCACTTGGGATGACATATGGGTACTAGCTAGGGAGGCTTAGCTAGGTCAGCATATACCTCAGGATCACTAATTCCTCATTATGTCTTCAGAATGGTTACCCCATTTTTTTACTGAAAAACTTAACCGGTTTTCTGTAAGTCTATGTTAGAATGAGCTGAAACATTATGAGCAAGTGATACAGGTAAAAATAAGCAAATAAACATTTTTTGTGCTGATTCAGAGAGGGAGAGAAAGCATGATTCAGGTTGTGAATAATTTGAGCCTCTTCTCAGAAGACACAGATTCCCTGCTTCTAAGAAAAGATGGCAAAGGTTAAAAGAGATCACACTTGAGAAGCAAGTATGATCTCTTTTGCATAGTGTCTTCTTTCATGGGAGGATGTTCTTTTTACATCTACTGTTGTTTTTGCTCTGATATGATATTTCATCCTCCCTTCCAAAGTTCATATTGTATTGAAATAGGTATGGAGTGAATAACAGCTGCAGCTGGATTCCTAAGAGGTAGATCTTGCAAAGTAATATAAGTTAATGTAGTCTGCTTAGAGCATGAAAAGCATGGGCAAAAATCTGCTAGTCATAGCAAATCCCATGTGTATCTAAGATAGCTTTCCACTCTTTCTCAAATCTTTGTATTAGGTGCCTGCTGTGCCTCCAGTGTCATCACTTTCAGGGATTTTATGCCTTCTGTGAGTACTTAATTTTTTTAGCTGTCCTGGTAGTTTCTTTTTCCATAAGTTTCCTTATTTTTGCAGTTGCCCATATGAACTTTAGTAAAGCAATGATTCTTTGTTCTTTTTCTCTGTTTTGTCATAGCTTTTCTGTGTGTTGCTGTGTATTTTGAAATCTAATGCCTCAGTGTCTCACTGATTGTTTTCCTTCTGTATTTATATACTTAGTTCTTCCGTGTCTTCACTCGGGGCAAAACTTCATTTACATTTTTATATGTGTAAATTGCTCTTTCTCTTTAAACGAAACAAAGCTAAAATATTTTGATGCCTATTATTATTGCAGGTATCATAAAAAAGTGTTTAAGAAAAAAAATACTTTGTTCATGCAGAATAATTTAGAAAGGCGCATTAGCAAGTTAGTACTTTATTAAACATATCCTTCAAAAAATTATGCAGGTGGTTAATTCACACCTAAACATCTGAGATTGCTTCTTTTACATTTTGTATGATAAGTATGCCAAATATTTTTGTAGTGATTAGAAAATAGTTTTTGGAGTAGATATTCATTCTTATGACCTAATTTGTTAGCAGATAGATTTAGAAGACAAACAATCTTTATAAGTCATTACACAATTCAGGAAAAAGTGTTCACTTTACTGTGATGAGCACTTGAGTTCTTAATGGTAAAATAATAGTAGAATAACTGTCATGAGCATAACAACATTAAAAAAGTCCTGAATTTATTCAGCCAGGATTTTTCCATTTTTTGGACCACAGTCTGAGAGACAGACTAGTAAGCTTCCTTGGAATCCCTTATCAGAGTAAGTGTTTGCTTTACAATTATTATATTTATCCAAGAATTTCTGGAAAAAAATATTTTGTGATACTTTTATTTGCTAACATTTTTACAGTCTAGGGTGTAGATCCAAATAGGTGCAAAGAAGGCTTAGAGGATATTTAAAACGTGTCTAAAATAGTAATCAGTTTACTTCAGTGAAAGTAATTCAGGAAATGTGGTTTGGTTTGCTGTGTTTTAACCAAATGTCAGTTTTTACTCTCTTTGTGGGAACCTTTTATTTTTTTCTTTTGGTCATCTGAAAACTGCTCTGTAATCCATTTATGTGATTTAGTTTTCCAGATTAGGAAGATCCTCTAATTATGTTGTATTAAGAGATTGCAATTAGAATTTGTAATGGAATCTTAGCTTGAATACCACCCAAAATGTGACACTTAAAAAAATGTTTTGCTAATCTTTATTTCCCCCAGCTTGTCCTGTTCTAATGTCGCTCTTTAATAAGAATATTGAATGCTACTTTAAGTCTTTCAAAGGCAGTAAGTAAGTAACAGAGATTAAAAAAGGGATTACAGGATCCAGGGAGTTCACTGAACCAGCATCATTAAACCAGTGCTCATGGAAGATATTTATAAACTGTTCTTTTGTAGCCTGTAATTGAACACTCAATTTCTGTTATGGTTTTCAAATCTCTTTCTCTGATTTTTTAGGAATGATGAAGGGGTGGGGTGAGAGATGCAGTGGAACACTCAGTCTGTGTTCTGTGAGGACATGATTTACATGCCTTTTGTTGCAGGGCATGCATATTACATAAAGGTCTCATTTGCTGGACACTTTGCATGTGAATAGAACTGCATGGGAGTATATATGTGTATGGGTGCGTTTATATGTATACATCTACATAAATATATATATATGCACATACATGCATATTTAAATGTCTAGGTGCCCTTCATCACTAGAACTTCTAAAAGTCTTAGAAGTGTGCAATTTTTCTTTTAAAAAAATTATATTTTAGGTTTAGGTTTTTCTTTGGCATGACAGTTTCCCTGAGAGAATGACAGCAACGCCTATTTTAGATTCTTTACATTTCTTGCATTTAAGCTCTAAGAGACAGGGATGCATTGCTCATTAGAGGGTGTGCTAAGGAGTAAAAAGCTTTTGGTAAATTTCTGGTTATAAGCAGAGTCTAACTTTTATTGTTTTACAAATTGTGTATTTGTGATCTCTCAAGTTTAAAAAAAAAAGGCATCTAAAATTCTCATTATAATAATGATTAAACATCTATGATTTTTTCAGCTTGACAGTTCTCCATAGATCATTTGTGCCACTGGGAGGACCCAGCCAGCAACCTTTTCTTTATTTATCTTTTTTTCACTCTACTGCTAATCTCCATTTTTTGGCTTGTTTTTCCTTTTCTTATTCCCATCAGAGTTTGGATAAAGTAGATGCAGTTGGAGAAAAGTCAAGTAGTAGCAAAAAGGTGGTTGGCATCTGCACAAAGAATCTACTGTACCTGCTCCCTAAGTCTCACTTCAATGCCTGGAAAAATCACGGAGGAGATCATTCTGGGAGTTACTGAAAAACAGTGCAGTCACTAGCTACAACCAGTACAGGTTCATGAGGGAAAGTCCTGCTTATCAAACCTGATTTCCTTTTATGACAAGGTGACCCACCTAGCTGGTGCTATCCTTTTGGATTTCAGTAAGACTTTTGATACTGTCTCTCACAGGATCCTTCTGGTCGAAATGTCCAGCACACAGCTGGATAAACACATCATGGGATGGGTGAGCAACTGCTCACAGGTCAGGCACAAAGAGTTATAGTGAATGGGGTGACATCAGATTGGGGACATCTTCATAAATGCCTAGGATGCAGGATTTAAAAGAGTACTAAGTGCAGATGACAGTAAATTGGGATTTTAAGGAAGGCAAAGCCAGATCCTGCACCTCAGAACAGTCAACTGTAGATGTACACATAATCTGGGAAATGAGAGGCTGGAGAGAACTAATGTGGAAAAAGATCTGAGGGTCATGGTCAGTGACAAGTTGAATATGAATCAGCCGTGCCCTGGCAGCCAGGAGGGCCAACTGTGTCCTGGATCCATCAGGCACAGCACTGCCAGACAGGCAAGGGACGGGATTGTCCTGCTCTGCTCTGCACTGGGGCAGCCTCACCTTGAATATTGTGTGCAGCTTTGGCCACTGCAATAAAGGAGGGATACAAAGCTAATAGAGAGCATTCAAAGGAGAGTTTTGAAGATGGTGAAGGGCCTTGAGGGGAAGCTCTGTGAGGAGTGGCTGAGCTAATTGGGTCTGTTCAGCCTGGAGAAGAGGATACTGAAGGGAGACTTCATTGCAGTCTACAACTTCCTCATGAGAAGAAGAAAAAGAGGTGGACATTGATCTTTTCTCTGTGGTGACCAGTGATGGAACCTGAGGAAACGGTATGAAGTTGTGTCATGGGAGTTTTAGGTTGGATATTAGGAAAAGCTTCTTCGCCCAGAGGGCATTTGGGCACTGGAACAGGGTCCCAGTGGAAGTGCTCACAGCAAAAACCAGATAGGCTTCAGGAAGCATTTGAAAAATGCTCTTTGGCACATAATGTGTGTCTTGGGGCTGTTGTGTGCAGGGACAGGAGATAGACTTGATGATCCTTGTGGATATTTCCAACACAAGGTATTCTGATTCTGTGTCTTGTGTTATCTAAAAGTCTTAACTGCAAGGACTGTTCTGCTTCAAATAATGAACAAAACCAGTGCCTAAACTACAACTGGTAGAAAAATGGAGGGATAACTTTAAATTAACCAGCTTGGGTATTACAGGTAGTCAGACAGGTTATTATTCTGTTGTTTGTGTGCTGTAAATGTGTAGGAACTTGCCTATTTGTTCTGTGTTGTGATTTGTGTGGAGAAACTGTAGAATCTGAAGTGAAAAGCAAAACAAATGGATGAGTTTATAGAGATGCCCCATCATTAAGTGCAAATCAACTCCTTTGTCTGCACCTTGTATGCAGGGTGCGGGGTAACAAATAGTGAACCTTAAGGTAAGATTTAAAGTACAATTTTGTTTTAATGCTGCCTTGAATTAGGTCTGTGAACTGTGATGGAAGTGAGCGATCATGAATTCAAGTTGTCCTACATGATGCTGCTGTTTCCCAATGGGAATTGGCAAACTCTTTCTCTCTAATAAGTAGAAGCAAGATATGACCGATAGACAATAAGAGCTGTTTTGAAGCATTCTCGTCTGTGCATTTTTATCTTTACCCCCTCTCCTACTTTATTTCTGTACTGTTATATGAATATTTTCTTGTTGCAGTACTTGTATGTTAGATGTGTGTTGCGTATTCTTCTGTGCCCAGCTGCCTTATTAGCTCTGTAGAGGTTAATGTAGTCCTTGTCAAAACAAAGGATTATACCATGTACCACCTTTTGTAATCATCAAGAGGCGCTTTCAGAAATTTCTCAAACTTTGAAAACAAGACAATTATTCTATGGTGCCAAAGAGAAAGTTGAATGCCTTAATAGACCAATAACTTCCCATGAATGGAACAGAGGCATACAGGGAAATACACATCCTGTTGTTGCATGTAGGATGAATAACATCTTTAATCACAGTTTTTCAACTCCATAAGACTAATGGGAAGGGAAAAAAACCCAAAGGTTTTGGCTGTAACTAATTCTTCCATATATCAGACCCCAAGGTTTTCAAGATATTTGAATGAACACTTTGGTATAGAAAGACAACAGATGTCAAGGGAATCTGAGAGCACATTAAGGTATGAAATCTCTCATCAAACATGTTACAGCTTTAAATAATTAAGTGATTAAAAACCAGAACGGTCTAATGTGGTCATTTAGTCCAGGCTCCTGCATAATACAAATTTTAATCAGAGAAGTCCAAAGACCTAATTAAACTTAAGTATAACTAGGAAAATACAGATTATGATTTAATTTTGTGTGTGTATATGTGGGTCCAAGAATCGAACCTTGGCTAATTTCTCTGGTGTTTGGAAGAAAAATTTTGAATATAATTTCTTTTTTCCATTGTGTAGTTTCAAATTCCAGTAATATTGACTCAACTTTAACAACTTCCCATTAGATCTCTTCTCTTGTAGATACTTCGGTGTAATATAGGTGCCCCTTACCTTTACTCTTAAATTTACCATACTTTGCTTTTTTAAATTGAAGGCATACCTGTGGCCTGTTTTGAAGTACTTCCAGTTTACAACAGCAACTTTGCATTGAATGCACCAAAACCTATATGGAATATTTCAGTCATAGTTACACCAGTAGGAAATCTTAAAATACAATCACAGTGTGATTTGGTTTGGAGAAGACCTCTGAAGATAATGTAGTCCAAGACCCCTGATAAAAGAAGTGTTGACAAGACCTGTGTTTGTTGAATATGCTACCCTGTGAAATGTTCTTTTTATAATCAACACATATCTGTATGGGTATTTATTAGTATGTCCACTTCCTACAGCACTTGCTGGGGTGAAAAAGGCTCTGTTGGATGATCACAATGCTGTACTTATGGCATGGCCTCCAGTTTTGAAAAGGGATGTGAACAGCTATGTGTTGTTAGGCTTTAAATATACTTATATGCTTGCTATTGAGATTTAGAGTATCAATGTGGAGAATCTAGGCATAAAATTTAGAAACCCTTATGCAGAAATGTATTATTGGGCATCTCCTTCAATTACACTGGCATTCATTTTCAGCTGATTGTTCTTCATTAATCCCTCAACCAGGAGCATCTTTTTCAGAGTGAAACTTTACTGAATGAGCGACGGTATCCTTTGGGAATATGGCCAACTAATTTTAATCCCAAGGCTATTAATTCAGACTTGGCCTGTTTATAAAAGGCATCATTTTCTTAGTCTTAGGTATCAAAATGATTGAAGTTCAACAGAATTTTAGAGGAATTATATTGGCAGTGCTAACTAATTTTACTCTGAAAAATTTTACTTATTTTCAAAAGTAAAACCAGTAAGAATCATGAAACAAGTCTGGTCAGACTGAAGGTTTTAAATTATAGATAATAAAATAGCTACAGATAATAGTCTGGCAGTATATTAAGATTAGTATTCTGAATCAGAGATACTGTTAATAATTTTTTATTATCTTTCTCCTCTTGATCGATATAGCATATATGAAATATATGTTTGAATACGGATATGAACAGGTCACTACTTATCTCTTGTGTTTTGCATCTGGATATCATATGCAGTGGTGAAAGATCTTCTCAGTGAAGGAATTTTTTTAACCAGATGAGAATTTCACAAAGAGGTTAATTTTCTGAATGCAATAATGATGTTAGTGTTTATTAGTATAGAACATAATGAGGCTATATGCAAGGAGGTCATCTTCACACTCTCCTCTTCAATAAAACTTGTTTCTAGAAGTGTCAGAATATAGAAGAATGTAGAAAGAAATAAGAATAAATTAAGAACATCAAGGAAAGGATGCTCATTATTCTTCTGTCAAATGTAACGTCCAGACCTGAGCACAAAAGCTAGTAAGAGACTCATTTCTATCAGGTGAAGAAATCCTGTTCTGAAATGTCTTTAGGCTATCTGACTGTCCTGGTATCTCCTGACAGCTGCCTGTTTTAACCTGGTACTTTGTTCCATTAGAAGCATATAATTTCCTCAGAAAAAATAATTATTGGGAATTAGTAGAACTATACAAATCCCATCAATGGGATAAGCAACAATATTCTGCTAACGTTTCGTTTTACCTTCTACTTTCTTCCTTCCTCTCTTAACATTCCATTTCCCCACTAATTCCGATAATTTTCATGTCATTAAGCATTTCTCCTTTCCCTGGACACTTGTGTGAGTGTCTGCTATGAGTTAAACTCTGGGCCATGTGCTCTTGGTTTATTATTTTGTAAGTATCTCATGAAGCTGTAAATATGAAATACAAATCCCAGAGCAGACAATTAGATACATTTTGGAAGTCTTAAAGCTTCTCAATGCTTTCTCCAACATCCCTCTGTTGGGATATTCCAAAGATAAACTACGATGTGCCACTATTTTATAGTTAAATTCCTGTTTTGAATATCAAATATAAATTGAGGAGCATTCTAAATAGGGAATTGGAGGAATAATTTTACTTTTTCTCTGTGTGTTTTCCAGATTTCCGTAATTTGCTGCCTAATTTTCATAAAATAATTACTTCACGTGCATCTACATTAGTGTTTAGGTGAGTTTAGGAGTGAACTTTGAAAATGAATATTCTACTTTTCCTCACCTGCTGTATTTTGGTTTGCATCACAGAATAGTCTCTAAGAACATAAATTGTTCTTATATTTTATGTTTTCATAAATGTTCTTATATATTCATTATGTTTTTTCATATAGTAAAACCAGAACATGCTTTCCAGGAGTGAACTGTACACCATTCCAACTCATGAAGGGCAGTCCTTCTGTGGGACCTGACTGACATTAGTCCAAAGTGAATTCCCTTGAAGCACAAAGAAGCAGCTATTGCTTCACTCCCCAGATCCATCACAGCATCTTCCTGCAGTCATAGGCGACATAGCTGAAGTAATCTGAGCTGGCTTTTGATTTTTCTTGCTTGGTTATTGAGGAGTAGTATTAGCAACATAAATAATTTTGTGCTTTTAAGTTGTGTATTCATAATCAAGTTTATTATGTTGCCATGATCAAGACATCATTGCACCCCATTACTATTATTATGTAGTTGAAAATCGATAGGACTGAAGGATAGAGAGGTAAACTGATTTGAAGGCCATACTGAACTGGGAGTAAAAGTCAGGTGTTTGTCATGCTGTTTAAAGCTATAAGTGCTCAGCTACATTTCATAATATCATAATGGACACCAGGGGATCTGTTAATGTCATCAGCTTCCAATTATTCTCTTGATTAACTGTTTATTTAGTCTCATTATACAGTTGGATGTTCTGTCTTGCCTTGCCATTTACAATTGGCATGGCTGTCCAATGATCGCTTGCACCAATAATCTCATTTCACATTAAAAGGGAATTCTAGGCAGTTGAATGTAGTTCCCAGTAAAATAGTTTTTTTCTGTGATTAAGGAAGTGTTTCCAGAAAGAGAAGCTTGTGTAGTTTCTGGGTACAGTTTTAAAGTAGCTTGTGTTTCACAGGTAGTAAATATGTTTCCCAGTACACTGAAGAAAGAAAACCTCTGCGCTTGTTGTTGGAAGTAGTGTGAGAAATGGCTAAAACTTTTTCCAAAAATATTCCTTTACTCCCCAGTAATTTGCATCTCAGGGGTCTTATATCCATGAATATTTGTGATTCGGATTTTCCTTGTTATTTTATTGGATTTTTCCCCCTTCTACAAAGTGTGCTGCAACAAGTTTCCACAACTTAACTGTGCATTATATAATAGGCCTCTGTTTACTTCTGGGCCTACTTTCTTTGCAGTCCTCTCCCTTTATTGAGCCAGTTGTTTCTTCTTGACCTTTTTTATGTTGCTCAAGATTGTACCATCATTATTGTATCTTCTCCCAGTTACATCTTTCTAGGCTTTTTTCTTTTTGTTTCCTTTTATATTTGAAAAAAGTTTGTATGATTGTTTCAAGGAAGGAGGTAATTTGGTTTCATTGGCAACCTATATATTCCATTGCTGCAAACATCAGTGTTGAGGATGTTGGCCACCTCAAATATTTGGTGCTATTGAAAAACACAACTTAGAATCAATTTGCCACCCTAGGTAAAATATTTGCCAGACCCTCTTTAAAATATGAATGTGTGTTAATACTTATGTAAGAAAATATTTTGAAGAGAAAGAATAGCAGAAGAGACTTACAAAGGAGATCTGTTTGAAAGGAAATATGCTTCTCTTAATAAAACTGTCTAAAAGAATAATTCCTAGAAAGAAGGAAGATGCTTAGATCCTATGGTATTTGCAGCACTTCCATATGTATAGATCTTCTCAATGTGTTGATTTTTAAATGATAAATGAGATCTGAGAACTAAAACAACCGATTTTTTTTTTAGTTATTCCAGAAAATGGAGCCCTAGAAAGGTGAATCAAAAGGGAACAAAAAAGGTAGGGAATGTGTTGAGTTACAAATATTGATTCAGCTATCTAATTTTATATATACATTTGACTTCATACATAATAATTATTCTGATGGAAACCAGATGTGAACAGATTTATATGCAGTGTAAAAAACAAAAAAAACCCCAATAACCCCCCCAGCAAGCCCCCCAAACAAAACCCCAAAAAACCAAAACCCAACCAACTAAAATAAACAGCTCTTTTTTTTTTTTTTTTTTTGTGGCTCAGAAGGCAGCACTAAGGGAAAGTATTTAGATAGCATCAAGTAAATGAATAAGCTATTTATCATTTATATGTTAATAGGAATTTTCAGCTATGGTAGTTTTTATTTGTACACTTCCCCCACAAGGATGAGAAGTCAAATCTGAAAAGAAAAACTGGAATTGTGTTCAGTTTGCGCTGTTGGTAAAATAACAAAAGTCTTAAAATGATGATATATTACTCTGTAGAATAAGGTACAAAAATGCTAATTTATTGCTAGACTGCAGCGTCCGATTTGCATTCCAAATAAGACTGCAGAGCTCCCCAAATTAGTAGGTGCCCTCACAGTGTATTTAACCTATGTTTTTCCAGAGCAAACTCCCAGCAGTGTACGTGTTTGTATGTGCTTCCTCGTGTACATACCCACATGTGGTACTTCACCATTTTAAGAGATCCAGTTATTTTAATAGAGATTTGAAGAATACAGCCAATTTGAGATACGAGGAATCAGAAAAAGAATTGATGCAAGAACTGTTTTAAAGCTCTGAACTGCCTCTAAATTCCTGTTTACCATGACGCTGACAGATAATGTGTAGAGTGCACAAAATTTGCAGTGATTAATGTTGTGTGTTAAATTGTGCTTGTGTGTGAACACATATACAAACACACACACACACACAAAATGTTATTGCTATAAAGACGGTTTTGAGAATATTGTAAGGGCAATAGTGTATATCTGTTGTTAGTTCCTGATGATACAGATATATGAGAAGAAGGGAAATGAAGAGTCATATTATTCTTAAATGTGCTGATACAGGAGGAGGGGGAGAGGCGGGGGGAGAGAGAGAGAGAGAGAGAGAGAGAGAGAGAGAGAGAGAGAGAGAAAGACAAGTAATACAGCATAAAGAACCCACAGGCATTTGGGCTTTCCCACTTCAGTAGCAAATAGGGGGAATTATGGGTTGGTGGTCTGCTTCCCGTTAGGAGGACACCCCTCCATCTGTTTTCAGTACAGCCTGTTTTCAATTTAAAACACAGATTTCAATACAAACCTCAATTTCTTTACTCCATTTTATATGCAAAGTGAGGCTTATGAATCGATGTCATTGCCATAAGGGCTCAGACCAAATTTCCCCCCAAAATTCACAGGCTGTTCATTTGAATACCTGCTTACAGTGGTACACAATGGGCAGCTTTGAGAAGAAAAATTGATAATCTTCACGGAAGAGTAATTTGAATGAAATTACACTTGACAGCCTGTCTCCAAGCAAACAAGGAGAGTGAGGGAGCCTTAGCTAAGCTCTGAGGACTTGCCTAAGCCTCTGCTGTTGGAGCTTCCCAGGGAAAAAAAAATCCACACTTTTTCCTACATCTGACTGAAGCTTTTGATTAATTCTCTGTAGCTGTTTCTAGTGAAGAAAGGTAGCCATGGAAGAGAATATGGAAGAGGGACAAACACAGAAAGGTATTGTGTTAAAATTGCTTTTTCTTTGCATGGAGGTAATTATTTTGCAGTTCCTTATTTGCCTTAGCAGCATGCTGTAAGATTGGGGAATATCTGTATGTAGCAGATGGGGAAAGACATATTTTTTCATATAATTTACCTCATTTTTCTCTCTTCAATAGCACATAGCATTAATATAGTGACTGCCATCTGATATCTAATATTGAAAGAATCTAAGTAGCAAATTTTGCATCTATACTAATAATGTTGTAAGCATTTAAATGCAGCCTGCTTTCCAGACTAGTCTTTGTTAACATTCATTTTTTTCACGTTTTCACGCTTGTCTAGCTGGGTCAAGGGAGTCTAGTGCGAACTATGAGAGAGCCACTCACACAATATTTGGAGCTGGCTGCAGTTGGATATCTAGCAATGTAACCAATATTTACACCTTGAATGTGAATCCAGACTGAAAAAAGACATGGGGTATTTTTTGTATATGTGAGACAGTATTGAAATTTCCCTCTGCCTTTTTGCTGCTTTGGTTTTGTAATGTGTTGCTATAGATTTGCTATAGTTCTAATACTTGCATCACACAGATTTGCATTTTGCAGAAATTTATTTTGCAGTTTGCAGCTGAAATTGCTTTAGCAAGATGTAAACAGCTGTTCAGAGCATTTCTGTTCCACAGCTTCTGGTCAAGTTGAAAATAACTGAATGTTATGGGATGTGTTAGCACTTAAAGGTCCAATTTAAAGTGTTTGTGGACTATTAATTAATGTATGGATCTTTGGGAGACACAGTGTTTTCAGTTTTTCCACTTAAGTGTTATTCTGTGCAAGCGACATAACAGTAGTGAAAGGAACCAAGGCTTTTTCCTTTTTTCTTTACTGCAAGCACAAAGGATAATCCTAGTGAATATTTGCCATGTTACATTTTCATACTTTTCATTTTACATTTTTTAAATTCACTTCCATTTTTGAGGAGGATATAGGAAGTTGCCAAATAATTTAGCATAAATTGCCTGTAAAGGCATATTTTTTTGCACTGATGCCATATTCTGTTTTTCTGCTCCCTGATCAATCTGCTTCCTACATGTAAATGTCGTGCTTTCTCATTATAAGTGACCCATTTAGACAGAATGCAGCTTTGAATTGTTTATGGTCTTGACTTGATCTAGATGCACAGTAGATAGTCATGAGAACATTAAAAGAGGATATATGTGCTCTGTGTGTATACACACTTGTGTTTATAGATAAACAAATTAGTATCTGGTTGTTGATTACAGCAGTTCTTCAGTTGAATTTTATTATTTGTAAATGACAGATAGAATAGGAAAGTACAAGACAGGTCAGTTTTTCTGTTTTGTTTTGGTCTGGTGTGGCTTTATCTCCTGAAGGTAAAATCAATACTTTCACAGTATGATTCATATTATTTGGGGTGCTTTATACTTAGAAATTGAAGACATGCTTTTTAAAAAACTCTGAAATGCATTTTTTGGCCTCTTAAAACAAGTAAATGGAACTGTTTGACCAATGAATCAGAATACGTCATTGTTACCAAATGATATTGCCTGAAGAGAGTGTGAAATCCAAAATCCCTAAATTCTTATTAGAGAGAGGAAAAGAAAATCAGAGAAAGAAGTGAATAATTTTTTGTACATTGAAAAAATGTGTTGTTATTGATAAACTGCATCCTTATTGTTCATATGATAAGCAGTTGAATGACCAATAGCCACTCAAAATGGTGTGATTAATAGTGTGATTACAACAGCTAACACTACTTACCCCCCACCCCCCATTTACAATGCCATGTGTTCAGCCTTTTTTCCCTTCAGTGGTACCCAGCTGTCATCACAGACAGTGGCAGGAGAATGTTAAGAGCTCACAAATTATATGTGTTTTTTCTTATTGGTGTGAAAGGGAATGCTGCTTAATTTCTGTGACCATACCTGTGAACTCATTATTTCAAGATGTTGTTTTCCCGTGCTGGATTATGACAACTTTCAAAATGTATTTCGAGTTTGAAGAAAATTTGCAATCCAGGAGGGAAATTGAAAAACATTTTCAGTTTTGAATTTTTGGGGGCGCTTGATTGCATTATAGGAAAGTGTAGGGATGATTATGAAATCGTGGATCTCCTTAAGTTTTGCACTTTGCACTTGAAAAATATTGACCAGTACTAGTATGAATTGATAGTTCTCTTACATAATTCCTGGGGGTTTTTTTGTTTTCATTTAGCATGGTCTATCTACTATGTGTTTAATAGATATCCACAGTATAGTTCCAGGGCATCCAGACCATTTTTTCCTAATTGTAGTGTTTCAGCAACGGTAATCATAATTTGTATATTCTATTTTTCATCCTCCTACCATCTCAAATTAATGTGTTTCTTTCTTTTTCTTTGATTTATACAAAGTCAATGGGAGCATAAATTGTCACTGCTTATCAACTCCTGTGCTTTTCACAGCAGATGCTTTGAACCTCTCACTGAACAGCATTACGTATTGCTAGCAGCCATGATGGAAGTGAATAACTTCATATTGATGCATTTCATCCATACGATAAAGATAGCTCTACCAGATTTGGAAGTCTTGTTATTTCTGAGAATTTTATGAAATAAGCTATAATTACGTGCAAACATAATTCTTAACATAATGGTTCCAAATAATGACCTTCTGCCACAGTCTCTGAACATTCTACTGTTTAACACTTATGATTTCTTTATGTCTGCATCTTGAAAAATTATCAGCAGGGAAATATATTCCTTTTTTTTTCTTAAAGTAATGAATTACTAGAAACTGTATAGTTCAAAGTAAGGGACATCTTCTCACCTCTGCATTTTCTTTCTATTGGCCTTGGAAAGTGTGTTTTCGTGTTTGCATCAGTACCCTTAATATGCTAAAAATGAGATAATGCTGTTGTCCATCAGTTTTCATGTGTAAAGCTGTAAACTGTTTTAAAGTACTAGAAGACTTGTTGTGCCCCCTCCACCCCTCTCTTTCCCCTTAATATCACATTTCCTTTGCTAGGAAGTACGGGTTGGGAAGGATGTTTGAAATGTATTTGCTACGCAGCTATCTCTAGCTGTCCAAGAACTGAAAGTGTGTAGGAAGTCTGTCTCAAATTTTAAGTAAATTAACATTAAAATATGTTATAACAAAGTAAAAAGTCATTACATCTCAGAAATATCAGCTTGTTCACAATTTCCATAACACTGACATTATGCTACATCCTAGACCTCTAACGTATTTGATTGCAAATTTGCTGTCTGGAAAACCCAGGATAACTAAAGCCTGCAATTTATTTGACCAGTTTATTTTTCAAAAAATATTAGGTCCACTAAGAGGCAAAAGTTTCACTGATGTCTTTAGGGATGCATGCTAATTTTGAAAACCTCATGCATAAATTCGCATGTGGCAGTGGTAGGTCTCAGCTGCCAGTGTTTGAAAGACAATGACGTCAAACTGATAGCTTTTTGATGTGAAAAAATGTATGTCCAGTTCCTGCATTTCAGATCTTCCCTCTGTGAAACCACTAAGATTGCAGTGATGTCCCCAGCCTCAGTTACTCATCCCAAAAAGAAACTTTTCAGAGGGCAGGCACTGTAATTTTTTGCACTGTAAGAAACTTGATACAGGGGAGTGAGAGATTATTCTCACCACAATCTGTTTCAGAAAAAAAAAAAAAAAGAAATGTCCTGGAGCACAGTAAGTCATATCACTTGCACTAAATTGAAGATGAATTTGCCTTTTTTACTGATTCACCCACAACTTCATTTTTGCAGTTTCAATTCCTTTATAAAATAAACTCTTGGGAATGAATAGAGCATCATGTGTTTGTACAGCAGCAAACATGAGGAAGATACTAATTTTGCTTAAGCTCTCTTGGCTGTAGTATACCTAACACAGCTAAGGTTTCACCAGTAGGGTAGCAAAATGTATGTAGTATTATTGTGACTAGAAATGATTGAATGCCAGAAAATAATGACTTAGTATTTGGCCTGCATTAGCAATATAAGTGGTTCTGCAGCCTATTATCAGAGCTTTTTCATTTGTTCCAGAGCATGCGAGTAAAGGAGAGCTTTAAGCAGAGTTTTGGAAGAAAATCATAAGGAGACTAGGATGCTATCTGTAAAATGTACCCACAGCCTCTGCTTCTTCAGCCATGAGAGGCTAAATTGTTTCCTCTTCCTTCAGTACTTTTTGGAAAATGGCAGACTGACTTGGTAGGATAGTACAGAGTAGATGAAAATGATGTGTTTTATTTCATACTAAGAAACACCAACAACCAAATAGGCTAAACATTGCTGACATCCTTTGTAAGTTAGTCTTCTAAATCTTCTTGTATTCCTCTAAGAGAGAATTGTCCTTCTCTTTTGACTGTTTTACAAAGCTCTTATTTTAAAATAAGAATGATGAAATCCTGTTATTTTGCATTTTGGTTTTGTTTGGTACAATACTTGTACATAAAGCAGAGGAGTTATTTTTTGTTCTTTAATGTAAATGACACTGAGTGTGAGCCATGCTTGTATATTCAATTAGATCCTTTTTATGTTGTTAGTATTCAAAAGTAATTTGGAAATGGTTTTTAAATTTGGCCTTATAAGTAGGAAGTAGCAGACATTTGCTGGCTGATATTCTTCCTACAAAATCTGGATGTGTAGTGCGTGATACTTACAGAAAATATGGTGGGCAGAGGTCAATCTCTGTTTACTTTGGAAATGTATTTTCAACTGTAGGCTTAGTTCCCAAGCTTGTGTTCAGATTGGGTTTTTGCTATTTTGCTTCAGAGTAGAATGGCCTTAAGTTTTCATCATGTTTATTGTTTCCTGTTCTTAAGGGTGTGTGTGTTATAATAAGAGCATCAGATAAAATACTCACTTAACAGTTACAAAGTCATTAACAGAGTAAATAAATTTCCTTTTTAATCAGTGCTAAATATGGAAATAAATTTTAGCATCTGGCAAAGTATCTCACTGTATTTCCTGCTTAATACTCCTTAGTAGTTAATCAATATGGTTTATTAAAGAAAAATGCAATAACAGTCAATATGAATTTGAAGTTAATAGTTCTAATACTGTAAGAGTTATTCTCCTTTATGTAGTAACTACAGTCTACCTTACTTAATATTCTTACATTAGGAGCACTGAGTTGTAGAGCTGTAATTTGAATATGTTATTATTCAATACATTAGGCTTTTATTCATATATAATGATGTAAATAAATTTAGTCTTGCTTGCTTATTTAATCTTTAACATTGAAATGTCTCTCTTAATAGTAGAAAACTTTGTATTTCTCACAGGCTTAACATTATACTACTCCTAGGCATGAAAATTCAGTATTAATAGGACTTAATTATGATTTTTATATACACTCTTTCAGGGCAAAAAGCATTCCAATTGCCCTAAGGCAAATGGAATCCTCAATTCAATGTGTGAAAATTTAAGTCTTCATGGTAATTTTGACACTTGGATGTCAATTTCATAAACAAGCTATATTAAAAAGATATTTCATAAGAGATGTAAATACTTAGGAAAAAAGTGTTGAATATATTTAAAGTATTAATTTACACTAATTATTGAAAAAATACGGTATCAAAATAGCAATATAAATTTATACAAAGATTTTTGATACTTTGTGAAAATAAAGACTCACCTTTGGGGAATAAGGGCTGCCCTGGGTTTCCATTTCCAGTTACTCTAAAAAAAAAAAAAAGAAATTAGAAAGGACAATGCAATTCTATAGATACAGCAAAATTAAATTTCATTCAGCTGAGTGCTTAGGCTCCTCATGGAGAAAGATGGAGAGATTGTTATTCCTAGTATCTAAAATATTTTCATTTTAGATTGTGATTGTTCATTCATTTTTGATAAGTACCTTAAACAACTTGGCAATGTGACTGTAACCTGTTTTTAGTAGCCTGCCACTGCACTAAAATTCAAGATGGAAGAATGGACGAAATGGTACTGGCCTCACATAATGATGATGTTTGCTTTCTTGATAAAATAGTTTTTACCTGTGAATTGTCCCTATATATGTAGGTGAGATTATGCTATTTCCTCATAGTAGATTTATACGGAGGATTGAGTAGAAATACAATAAAAAAACCCAACCACATTTTTGGGCTGTTTTGCCTCAGAGTGTAGACACCGTTTATGGTTTTATAAGACCCATGAAAAATATAAGCACCTGAGAGCCACTGAAAATCAGAATGTAAAAAAGGCAAAGATGGATATTGGTCTTCTATGAAAATCTTTATCAGTTAACATTCTGTTTGGCAATTCTATTTCAGAAGATTTTTCAGCCAATTCAAGCGACTAAAATGCATAATTCCTGCTGATATCACATGGCTGATTTCTAAGACAGGCAGCAAGTGCCACATTGTCATGTGTTGTCACAAATCTTTTTCTTGTGGGAGTGGGGAGTTACAGAGGCTTCAATTCCACTGTGTAAGGAATGAGGAGTAAATCTTGTCATCTTCTCAGCTGCAGAGAGATAAAACTCAAAGCATCAAAATTGTGAGGGTCAGAGATACACACCAAGTAGGAATTAACGAAACTGAGAACTATTGTGTACATGTGCTCTAGGGCCTTATGAAGGAAAAGCACTGACACAAAAAATGGCTGAAGTATTCTCTTAGCTTGTCCATGATGACTCCTATGCTTCAGTGCACTAGTCTCAAGAAAGCTAAATTTTATCTTTCTTTTTTCTCCCCTCTAAAATTTTCATCTCCTTCTTACTAGTTATCATGTAGGAGTTCAGTACTCCTCCCAAAATTTATACTGCAGCCATCTGGAATAACATTTTTCAAAATAACAATTGCTAAAATACAGCTACTAAATGCAAGCATTACTCTTCTTTCTACACTTACAATGCACCTGGACAGTTTCTGAGGAATTTTTTTGTTCAGTTCACTTATTGAAAGTTTCATTTTTTTTCCTCAGTAGTGATAACAATACAACTATCCAGCAAAGGAATATCACAATAAATTTAGTATCAATTTTAGTAAAGTTCAGTCTTTTTAATAGTGGTGTGAGGGGGGGCAGTGCATTGGCTGAGGTTCTGGTATAAAATTAGACCAACAAAAGACGCATTTGCTGGAATTTTGATATATGAGCTCTGCAGAAAGGTTCTACTGCCAGAATTTTAAAAAAGAAAACATTTTTTTTTCACCTGACTTGTCAGTGTCTTCCTATTTGTACTGCAAGAGTGTGTTTTACTTTTGTTCCTAAAAAAAAAAAAAATTGTCTCTTCTAGATTGTTGTCCTGCTTTTCACTTTTCTGTAGAAGCACTTTCTTTACTTTCTTTTTAATGCCTGGAAGACATGGAAATTAAATTCTACAACATTTTTTAATTTCTTTTGGGAACATGTAATAGAAGATGACAAGTGCTGCATGTTTATTAATTAAGTCATAGCTGGTCACATCCTACTTCTCAGGTTGCAGAAGAATGATTTTATACAGACAAAATTGGACATTAAGGAGGAATTTGAAGGAAGAGAGTGTAGTAGCATAGCTAAGTGATTAGGCAGGGATTAATCTGCACTAAGGCACAATGGGAAAAAAGTAGAGAAGATTGATGATAGTGCTGATAGAGATTCAAGGGAGACAATATGATCAAAAGAAGAAAGGAATATGCAGTAGAATTTTAAATACCTTTGGAGGTCTTCAGAAGTTTGAAAATTACATGGAAATAGGGGAATCATGTGATCATTTATGTTGAACAGACCTCTGAGGTCATCAGGACCAACCAGAAACCTAGAGGTGCCAAACCTACCACTAAACCATGGTGGTAGACAATGTTAGAGTTAAAAGACCCTTTGAAGTTTTGCATGAGAAATGAATAAAATAAATTTGAGTTATCTTTTTAAAATAGCAAACATTTAATTCAACCGCATTTTTTCCCCCAAGTAAAACAGGAATTATGTTCATGGCTACTAATAATACTGCAATATTACTATGGTAATATTGTAACTGTGGGCAGTTTCTAGCTACTGAGGCTATAGGTGAGCAAAGAGGGAAAGCAAGTCAGTTATATCTTAACAGATAATGATGAGAGATATGAAGATTTTTAGTTGGAAATGGGAAGTATATCACTTAACATTCCTGGAAAAGAGTTATCACAGTTGACCTGTTGGCCTAGTTTCTCTGGTGAAGGAAGCTGGTACTGCACCCCCTTGCTTAGCAAGGTGATGTAGCCAGTGTGGGAGGTTCCACAGTATAGTGGCGCCGTCTACTACTGGTGAATCAGCTTAGCTTTCTTTATGTAGTTCAAAGCCTCCCACCCCCTGCTTTCCCACCAAATCATCTTTTACTCTATTAAGATACATGCAATAGCAAGCACCTGACATAAATTTGAATCGATTTAAAAGCCTTTAGAAAACAACAATGGGAAGAGCTTGGGGTTTATCTTTGCAGATCTCAAGTGAGGACGTTGAGCTACAGCTAAGAATTTAGGCTTGCATATTTTTATACAGGAGTAGTTCCTGAGCTTCTGACATCATGGTTTTGATTGGTATTGAGGGGTGAGGTGAGGAAACCTTTCCAAACTAAGTACTCATCCCTATGCTTAGATGGCACAAAGCTCTGATTCTCATCTCTCCAGAAGAAAGGTAATACATACATCCTGTTGTGTTCTACTTCCATCTGCCACATTGTTTGCTCCCAATCCCTTTCACTGTTTTATGACTCATCTCGCACCAAACAACCTTCAAAAGATTTTCTGCTCTGAGACAGTGAAAGTTACTGTCAGTAACTTGAATGCTTTGGGAGTGTTTGTGGATTACCGAATTAACAGTGAAGTCATTCAGTTGAGGATTGCTTTCCTTGTTAGTGAGTGGCAGTAGACAAGTTAAAGTCACCTTAACCTTTCAGTAAATTAATCCTTGCCTTTTGCCTGTTAAATACCATAATGTGTCCTCTTATTGTATGCACTAAGTGATGCATATTCAGCAGCTCCTTGCTTTTTACTGGTCTGCTTGTTGTGTGACCTCTGTGATGAAAATTTATTTCCAGCTACACTTTTCTGCATAATTTGTTTACTATGTTCATGACACAACTTGGAGTTGGAGTCTGTTCTTTATGATGCTTACATTTGGTTTGCTCCCTTTGCAATGGAGGAGGTGGGGACGAACTGAGACAAAGGTGCTGCTGTCACTTGGAGCAGACGAATGCTTCTGTGCCCTACCTGAGTACAGAGTTAAACAGGTCAGGCAGCTGCAGAAGAAGAGGATGGAGTAGCTGCTACTGGGTACAATGAGCCCAAATTCAGCCTCTCTGGTTTCTGGATTAGTCCATTTTGAAAAACCTTAACTGTGCAGATGTCCGTGAAATTATTTTTATTTTTACTGATAATGATGATTTTATTTATAGTAAAATAAAATAATATCTTGAATTCTGCAAATGGCATGAGAGAATTTATAAACTTTAAACAGATAGTGTTTTTCAAAAACCTTATAACCAATAAAGAGCATGTGCTTGAAATTATAGGGGTAGTGCGTTGATAAGTCATTGTAAATAATAACTCAATATGCATAACTGAGGATGAGAGTAAATGTCTGAAATTGCCTTGAGAAAGGGACCATTGACTACTTGCCACTGTGTTGGTCATAAAGGTATTCAATTATATTATTGAACATTGTATTACTGATTTTTAAACTCAGCAGCTTTAGTGTGAAATGCTTCCTACTTGAAATGGTTTGCCTTTGTTCATGACTTGTTGATAAACTAGTCCTGTATAGAAAAGGAATTTACATTTCTAGCTGATTGACACAAATACAGTGATTTACTTTATTGTGAAATAGTCTGAGTATGTTAGATCTATAAAATGCTTTTCCTGTTTGTTGTGGTGCTTCAATATAGCAGCCCAATTGTCTTCAGAGAATTTCCCAGCCTTCTAATTTGTTACTGAGAGGCTGAGCACTGCTTCTGGCCAACATACACTTTTGACATTATAAATAAACATAACCATGATTTCCCCCACCTTTCCTCTTAGTACCAGATTGCAGTTCCTTGTGAACACCTGCAGGTTCTCTTTGCAGTTCTCATGGTAGTCACATGTCTTATTGCCATGTTGCTTAACTAGATGGCTGAACTAGATTACAATGAAAGTGTCTTGGTTTCCAAGTGTTCATAATCAGCTTGACATCTACTCTTCTGAGTCACAAAACATGTCTACTATTTAGTCTTGACTTATTTGCTACCTAATGCTTTCCTTTTGCTAGAAAATTCATAATTCTGATAGAGCATTAAGGACCTCTTTTGTTCACACTGTCTACCAATGCTGTAGAAGAGATTAGGATTTGCTTGTAAGTGCATATATGGCCCTTTATTACTTCCAAAAATTATAGACATCAGTAATTTGAAAATCTGAAAAATCAATGATCAAGGCTCTGATCTTGCAAAGACTTAAATATACATTTTGATGTCATGCACTGTGAGTAATCCCATTGGTTTTATAACAATGTAAGCAAAAAGGGAGCACATGAACAGTCTAAGATTAAGACCTAACAATGCCATGGAGTAATTTGCATTTTGCTGTCAGGTTTTTGGCAGGATGTCTGTGAGAAGATATGATGATGCAATTTAAAAGGGTTTGAGAGGAGGCTGGAAGGAAGGTTGAATGGAGTTTGTTTATCAGCTGAGGGTTTTTTTGTTTGTATTGCATGGTATTACAGTGATTAATATGCTTTGGGTCTCCTGTGGCTTTCTGCAGTTTCTCAAAAAATATTGTTCTTCTTAGATGCTTTTTTTTAAAAGGGTTTTTGTTTGTGGCTTTCTTCTGAATTAGTGGAATTTGGACTTTTTCCCGGGCAGGGTATACTGGACCTTCTAGTGGTATTGAACAATTTTGCTAGTGTGTCTTGTTCACATACTTAAGCCAAGATGATCATCAAATTTGTTGTACAGATGGAATTTTTCCCAAGGCAGGCTACTAGTGACCTTCTTTTTACCTCTTTTTTTTTTTTTCTGCAACATGGTCATGGTCTGCTTTCTAAGATTATTTGGGAATTTACTTTCATTAAATTCTTCCTTCTGTTAGTGCAAGACTAACATTGGTGTTTTCCTTCTTGCTGTCCTCTTGTAACAAACTATAGATGATACTTTTGGTCTTTGAATGTAGGTCTGGAGCAGCTGGTTGGTTATTTTCCAGTGTTTTTTGGGCTAGACTGGAGTAGATTTAATAAATCCTTCTGAACTGAGGATCTATTACAAAATTCTCTGTTAGAAGGTTCTGGACTCTGACAATGTCTAGTCTGAGCACTATGCATTTTTTTCCGAGATATTTACCATATGAACTGTGCTGTTAAAAATTTTAAAGGGAAAAAAGATACTATTTTCAGCTATGTGTAGAATTTGTGTATCTTCCAGTTTTATAATACCACTTTTTTAATATAGATGAAAATAATAAAAAGGAAGCTCATCACTGACTATCCTAATAATTCAGGAAAACATGTATGCTTCAACCACACCCATGACATGTGGCACAAAGGCTAGAAAATGAAAATTAATTTCAGCTGTTCAACAGCATATGGAGGCTACCATTTCTCAAAGATGTTATCTTTCAATCTCTCAAAATTATTCTATGTTTATGAGCATTGTTCACTAGTGAAAACACTGGAATAATTATAGCCTAGTGTGGGTAGGTCTTTTAGGTCAGCTGTGTTTATGCTTGTGGTTCAGACAAGATATTTTTCTCCCCCCTCCCCATCTGGTACACTCATCAAACATTTAAGACACAGGGGAACCTGTTAAGGACATTTGGGCTCTTTTATCTGCTTTATGGCTGTGTTTATCTAATGGGGACTTTTGGTGTTAATATTTTTTCATTTTGATCTGTTATATGTCTACAATATCTGTATTGTCTGTACTTCCATCAGATATCCTTCTTTTGTATCCCCTTCTGGAAGATGAACACAGGTACTTTATTACATAATTATTGGTGGTATCAACTTTTAAAATTCAGTTCAGGCACCTCTGAACTGGATCTAGTGATTGTAATAGGCAGATTTCAAGACTTTAAAGAACCTGTAGCTGGATGTGGGTGTGTTTTGTGAGTATTATACACAACCGAAGAGCTGAAATACACTTTTCTGATAGGAGAGTAGCTATGTCCATGCCTGGAGAGTTGCCTTCTAATACACAGTTATTCCTGCTTGTCTGTCTTGATTTATTCCTCATACTTTTTTATTTTTATTATTACCTTTTAATATAGACTCAACTAGATTTGATGTAGCTGCTGCAGATGCTAAGTCTTGTCATGTCCATTGTGATATATCTTTTCTCCTTTGTGTTATTCTCACCTGAATCACTCCTGATCTTTTTTTTGACTCCATACTAGCTCTGTACCTCAAGCTGGATGGACTGTCTCCTACTAGAGGTATGAAAGTACTACCACTCCAGAATCACTGATCTGTAATCATTCCTCTACTCTAATATCCTCACAAGGTGATAGACTTCAGTGTTGTTACAGAATGTGGTTGTTTTATTTCTAAAGGGATAATTTTACTAGGCTTTTTGTGGTCCTTCAGGGACAATGAATTACACAATGGCCCAGATGTAACAAGCAATAGGTAGCAGTCATTAAACTAAATTGTTGCAGTCATCCTTGCTGTCCTTAATCTGTTAATGTTTTTTGGTTTTTTTCCATAACCATCTCAGTGTGATAAACTGTATAATTTAAAAGCTTCCCTACAGAAGTGTGATTAGGAATAATTTGACTAAGGGTAGAAGTGGGTAGTAACAATGCAGAATTTTTTCAGGTAAGCATGGTCATAAATTCTATAATAAATTAAACTAGTAAGTACTAAAATATAGAATACTTGCATAGAATGAATATAATGAAAAAAAGTCCTCTTTGGAAGTGGGAAAGCATGTTAGAAACTTCCACAACAATTTTGTTACTGTTGTCAGAATATGAAAAACTTTCCATATTTTTCATTTTAATGATGTTATGTAAAAAGAGGGCAATTATTTGCATTTATGCAGTTGCTCTGACTCTTTTTAAAAAATCTTTGTCCATTATGACTCATTTTATGAAATTGTTTGTTTTACCTTTGTTAAGAAGAATTAAGAAAACACCCTTTTCTAAGTGTCTTCATGATTATTGGGGTGGAATAGCAGTTGCTCTGCCAGTGTCACAGTGTTTATTTTAATCTCTGAATTAATTTTCTTGGTTGCTAGGCAATTCTACTTCATAGATTTAATGGAAATGACTAATTCAGTGTGCTCTCGTTTCATAATAGGCAATCGTTTGCATTAAAACTGAAACTAGGTTTCTCTATGACATAATGCTTGACAGATACTCGTGTCAGTATACAATTTTATTACTTCAGCTAATAAAATATCTGCATTTCTGTTATCTAGTCCTGTATTTCTTGTACAATCCAACGATGCTGTTGTAAATATAAAGTGTTTAAAAGAGGAAGAATTGGGCTTTTATATATATGTAGAGGGCAAATATCTGCTCTAATGTCTGACATTTTGGAAAATTTTTAAGGCAGCTTATGGAGATGGCTCTGTAGTATGTATTTAGAGCTGGTATCATTTAAGTCTTTTTACATCAATGGCAGTGGTGTAATTAATATGTGTTATGTATCTCAGTAACTCAGCCCACAGATGTATTCAGCAGATCCTGCTTATTAGAAGTACGGGGAAGTTCAAAAATAGATATGAATATTCAAAGTAGTAATAGCCATATTATTAAAGAAAACCTCTCAGCAGTTGGTAGTTCTAGAGGTTTTTCACACAATGCCTGAGGACAGTTTCTTTAAAATATTGTTTTCTGCTATTTCGATACTATTATTTAAGGAAAAATATATAGGAAAAAGAACTTTAAATGAAGCTTCTTATGTTCCTCAATATCAGGGTAGTGCAGAAGTGCAGGGCTTTTTCATTTTGTTGCTATCAGGTGTGCTTTCATTTATTCTAAGCTATCAGCTGATGAAATACTGTCTTTTAGCTTGTTATCTCCATTTCCACTCTTGTGTTTCCATGTTGGTGAGCTGCACAGCTTGAAAATTAATGGAATCCACCCTGCTTCTCTGTAGAAGAGTTAAGGATTCTGTGGGCAGACTGCTAAGGGTGTATCCTAGCAGTCTCTGTGCTTCTGACATTGGTTCAAGGTTTATCAGTTCTGCTTCTTTAGCCCAGAACGTCATTCTGCATGCTTAGTTGCTCTTTATTTTCCTTCTCTTTAGCTTATCATACGTTTGTATTCCTGATAGTGGCCACCTTTTGGTAGTTAGTGTGCTGAGGACCACAACTGATTTGGTTTATCTATATAGTTTGTGGCCATCACAACATTAAATTCTAAGTCCAGTTCACAAAGACATAATATTTTATCAAGCCAGAGAAGACTGGGAATGCTGTATATTTTAATGATATTTTATTTAGTACACAGTCTTTCAGTATCTACCAATACAAAAAACCTCTAGCAAAATCTTCCAGTTACTATCTCACAACTTTAATTACCATCTTATGGTGGTAAAATAAGCAACAATACCATGCTATTTTCTAATAAGATTTGAGAGAAAACAAGCTTCAAAAATCACACAATTAAAAGTACTTTCAAGATGTTTTCAAAAGGACATGGGAGGAAAAATATTAGATCACTCAGCTGTATTCCTCACAAAAAAAGTGCTTTTGTTCAGTTTTTTTTTGTTATATTTGAGCTGATAAGGTGGGTAGTTAGCCAGATCACTGGCAACTGTAATAGTAATGAAAGCACGAATTTGGCTGATTTGTATTCAATACATACTTGGGAGGCTGTCTCACTTTTTGTAAATGAGAGGTGGAATATGCAGCCAAAATTAATAAGATTATATTTATGTTAGTGAACTCTCCCAACTCATCTTAATCTATTTCAACATTTAAAGAAAGCAGTACTGATGATAGTTTTCAGTTTGTGAAACTGGGTTATGAAACTCCTGCAGCAGAAGCTTGAAAATGTTAATGTGGGTGAAAGAAAATCTCTAGGGAAAATGAAATAAACTTCCTACATACTCCATGAGGCAGAACACTTACTTGGATAAACTGGTTGTCAAAACAATTGCTTTAGTACTAACTTTACAAAATACCAACAACTGCCTTTCAGCAAATGGGTTAATGGGAAAAAACCCAAAAATCAAATCAAAGACCTCAAGGTAGTTTCAGCAGCATGCATTTTCAGTAGGTACAAACATGAATTCTCTGTGTATGGGGAGATTTAGGTTAGGTATTAGGAAAAGGTTCTTCACCCAGAGGGCGTTTGGGAGCTGGAACAGCTCCCCAGGAAAGTGCTCACAGCACCAGCCTGACAGAGCTCAAAAAACATTTGGACAATGCTCTCTGGTACATGGTGTAATTCTGGGGGATGGCGCTGTGTAGGGTCAGAAGCTGGACTTTGATGGTCCTTGTGGGTTCCTTCCAACTCCGGATACTCTGTGATTTTATGATTCTCAATAAAAGTACACAATTACAAAAAAGAAATATGTCATAGCAATAATTTCCATCATGTTTGGTAATTCTGAGGAATGAAATTGTTATGAAATAGTGAAGGTATTTAAAGTTATGTGATTAGATTAAAAAGTAAGCGCTTCTTTCAGCTGGTAATTTGTAAATTATGCCTTTAATGTTTTGTGAAAGTTGCTGGGACATCATCTAAGATTCTCGATTGAGATATGAAATATCTGAAACAGATTATCTGTATTGTTTACATTTTTCAAGTTGACTTACAAAATTGTTTGTGAACTTGAAAAATCTTACTGTAATACAGTGTCTTGATTTCCCATTTGTGAAAAGCAATATAGGATATACATAAGCTTTCATTTCTTCCATTCTTTCTATGACTTGTTTATCGCTTTAATAGCTGGTAGTCTTTACAATTCTACAACGCAATCTCAGCTGAGGCCTCTAGATATTAAGGCAAGATGAAAGATGCCAGGGAATACTTACTAATTTGTAAATAAATAAATAAATAAATAAATTGCAGGCATTAAATGTTCTTTGCTATTTAAGGTGAAATACAGGGTAATTGAAGATTCTTGCCTATCCCACCTTAATTTCCAACCAAACATTTTATGTAAATGAGTAAAACTAAAGGAGTTGCATTCATTATGTGTATGGCATGTGTTGTTAAAATGAAGAGTGACAGACCTTTGATTTTTAGCAGTGACATAATCTAAGGCAGAGTGCTGTGATGTACATATGGTGGATGTCTGTACAGCATGCCAAAGGAAGGAACCATTCAGAAAGTTGTTAACTTCATCCCCTTCAAAAGAACTGAATTTCTTAGTGATTATAACATGAGATATGGAAAATTCAGGATGGATATATTTCTACTAGGGATTAGTTCCTCTTTTTACTCTTTTTACAGAATTGACACCCAACAGAGATAAATTAGCCTGTGTTGGCTTGTTTATTTAAAAAGATATGCATTTTCTTCTGATGAAAGGCTATTTTTCTTTAGGACTTTAGGTGACTGCAACATTTTCAGCTACTGAAATGATGACAAAATTTGTTCTGTCTTTGGCATGAAAAAGTATAGACTTTGTTTTATCAGCACATGATTGAGTATAACCCCAAATACAAAGAAAATTTCCAGCTGAAAATTAACAGGCCTAACTCTTAAGAGAAATATAGTCAAAATGCTGTTTGTTAAATGCATTTGCTTTCTTTGAATATATTTGGTATACAGCCCATGCAAAGAGTATCTGAGCATCTTCCTCCATGGTGCATGGAATGCAGTCCCACCATATCACAGTGCATGCAGTCTCTCCCCAAAACTGTAAGCCCCATGATCTAATTTGGCTTAGTGGGAAGAACACACTGCGGTGAGCTCTGTACTGTTATAGCAAGATTTATTTCTGCTATTCAAGCTTTCTTGTTTAAGTGTTGTTTATAGCTCTTTCTTTAACAATTCTGTCTGTTAACAAGATGTACAATTAGATTAGTTGTTGAAATAAGCAGCCTTCTGCACGTCCCTCACTTTGCTGTAAATTTGAAGTCCTCTTTAACAGCAGCTCCAAAAATCATGTGATATGAACAAAGTCTCAGAAGTTTCATAATTTCTGGCCTTAATGGCTTCAATGAAAAAGTTACCCTTCAAATTACATACATAATATATTTTATGAATAGGATATGGATTGTATGGAGGCTCTGACAGTGCTGGTGACACTTTCAGCACGCATGGGCCCTTTCCTTGTTTTCATTTACATACTTCCAGAGAATTTGAAATGCTAAGTTGGTTTTAGTTTCTTACTTTTTTTTCTTTTCTTCTTTTTTCTGTAATAAATAAGAGTATTTCTCAGCCTTTGGTATTTTAGTTTTAATGTCAAAGCACATGATGGACTTAGCATTTGCCACTAATGTGCTGAATAACATTGAAGAGCAGTTCTGCCCTCAGACAGCAAATGTTGCATTTAGAATGACTGAAAGCAATGTCAAACTCCTATAGGCTTCCCTAGAGATAAAAGTAGGCAGGAAGGACTTATTGCAATTTAAACAGATGAAGTGTAGAATATAAAGTTTTCTGAAGTATAGACTGTCTGGTATGTGTGTTGGGAAAAAGTGGATAGAACTTTATCTTCAACATCCAGTCAGAAGTTGTAGTAGTACAGTTAGCTTGCTAGAGAGGATTAATGATAATACTAGGTCAGTCCATAGAAGCATATTTCAAATTACTTCCAGTCTTTTTTTTTTTTTTCAAGCAAGCAGTATTCAAAGGAAAGATTTGCATTAATTTTGTAAAAATTTTACACTAATCTATGAAATTGCATTTATTAACCCAAACATTTTGGAAAAAGATTTTTCTCTTCAAAGTTTTATCTAATCTTATGGCAATTTCTTGAGACTTAGCTGCTTGCTCACAGCCCCACCAGCAGGACTGGGGAGAGAATCAGGAGGGTAAAAGCCAGAGGACTTGTGGGTTGAGATAAAAAGAGTTAAATAGGGAAAGCAAAAGCTGCACATGCAAGAAAAACAAAACAAAGAATGAATTCACTGCTTCCCATGGGCAGGCAGGTGTTCAGCCATCTCCAGGAGAGCAGGGCTGATCACAGGTAATGGTGACGTGGGAAGATGAATGCCATAATTCCGAACATGCGCCCCCTTCCTCTGTCTTCCCCCCACTTTACATACTAAGTTTCTGTATCTAGGGGTGTAGTAGAATACAGTGGGTGGACAGAGACTTAGTGTGTAGTGTTAGGTCATTATTCAGTGAAGATCTGCACTTGCAGGAGCTGGATAGTGGAGTATATCAAAAACGTTACAGATGTAAGACCACTGTACAGTCTTACATGGAGTGAGAGGGTGTATAGCTGCTGGAATTGCCAGTGGCTGGAAAATAAGGTTACTATAAAGGTTGGAAGTGTTAAATGTATGGAGGAAGTTAAGACAGGAGGGTCTCCATCTTTTATTCTGTGTCTAGGGAAGATGTTATCATATCTACATAATATTTTACTCCTGCTACCTGCTGTTGAAGCAAGAAGCTGAGAGAAGAAAACCAAAATCATTTTTCAGCTAGAAGGCATTTCTGTAGCAGTTATGTTGGATCTGTGCAAAGCTGTCGGGTGCAGCATTGACACTAAGACTTTAGCCAGAGAGGAAGCCTCAAGGATTGTAACAATTCCTCCAGGCAACAGCAGGAAACAGACTCACAGAATCACAGAACAAGCTGAGTTGGGAGGGACCCTCGAGGATCATCGAGTCCAACTCATTGCCCTGCACAGGACAGCCCCAAGAGTCACAACATGTGCCTGAGAGCATTAACCAAATGTTTCTTGACCTCTGTCAGGCTCAGTGTTGTGACCACTTCCCCAGGGAGCCCATTCCAGTGCCCAACTGGCAAAGCTGTGCCTGATGCACCCCAGGGCACAGTTGGCCCTCCTGACTGTCAGGGCACTGCTGACTCAAATTCAGCTTGTCATCAACCAAGACCCCTAGGTTCCTTTCCACAGCACTGCTTTTCAGCATCTCATTCCCCAATCTGCACATACTTCCAGGGCTGCCCCATCCCAGGTGCAGGATCTGGCACTTTCCCTTGTTGAAACTTCCTATGGTTGCTGATTACCCAGTCCTCTAATTTATCAAGGTCTCTCTGCAGGGTCTCCCTGCCTTCAAGGGAGTCAACAGCTCCTCCCAGTTTTGTACCACCTGTGAGTTTACTTCCTATCGCTTCCAGACCTATGTCCAAGTCATTTAATGAAGATGTTGAAGAGCACAAGGCCGAGGATGCAGCCCTGCAGAGCCCAATCAGTGACAGATCCCCAGTCTGATGTCACCCCATTCACTATAACTCTTTGTGCCTGACCTGTGAGCAGTTGCTCACCCATCCCATGATGTGTTTATCCAGCTGTGTGCTGGACATTTTGTCCCGAAGGATCCTGTGAGAGACATGATTGAAAGCTTTACTGAAATCCAAAAAGATCTCATCAACTGGCTTCCCTTGATCAACTGGTGGGTTATCTTATCATAAAAGGAAATCAGGTTTGATAAGCAGTGCTTTCCCCTCATGAACCTGTACTGGCTGTGACCAGTGACTGCACTGTTTTTCAGGTGTTTTTCAACACTTCCCAGAATGATCCTTTCCATAACTTCACCAGGCACTGAAGTGAGACTGACAGGCCTGTAGGGGTGTTCTCTTTCTCACCCTTCTTGAAAGCTGGGGCAATGTTTGCCAGTTTCCAGTCATCTGGGACCTCTCCGGGTTCCCAATTCTCTGCTCAAAATAATCCAGAGAGGTTTTGTGATGACGTCAGCCAGCTCTGTCAGGATTCTGGAATGAATCCCATCAGACTCCTTAGATGTGCAGGGATCCAGCTGGAGAAGCAGATCCTGCACCATTTCAGGGTCAACTGGGAGTTGATCATTCTCACAGTCAGGGTTCTCTAGCTATCTAGTATCACTATCTAGGTTGCAGTGCCGCATAGGATGTGCACATTAATTTTGATAAAAACATTATATAAAAACATTGCTTTGCTTTGAGCAGCAACTTTAGCATAGTCCACTCCTAAGGCTGCTTTTTGGTGATACTTGCCAAAAGCTCAGTGCTGCATGTGCAATGAATCATAAAATGTTCCTCTAGTACAAAAGATTGAATTCTCTCATTTTTGCTGCCCTCAGTCTTTGGCTTCGGGAAATGCAGCATAGTGTCAGGAAGCATTTGTTACCATTGAAAGTATTTTGCAGGGGTTTCTCATGGAGATGAGAGGCAATGGACTAAGATCTGCTGGAAGTTTTCCCTAAGGTGCTGACTATAAAGAAAGGCCAGACTTGTAGAGGGGAAGACTACCTAACAGCATATAGTAGAGTCTGATTTCTCCCTTCCAGATGTGGTTTGAAAAGTGGAGAGAAAGTTGAACTAGTACTTTCTCCCAATTTGGCATTGACAGCATTTGGAAAGCTTCAGTTCCAGGGAGGCAAGAATTTCTGAAATTATTCTCTCACAATGACTCTCATTTAAGGATGTGTTGAGGAGAAACCCAAGTACCTTTTAGTCACTGGCGGATGCAAAGCAGATTACTTGGTGTGGGGAGCAGAGGGGAACAGGAGGGTTGATATGTTCTGCAATCAAGAACAGCAGACCAGGCTGTACAAATTCTTATCAAGTTGCCAGGAACTAGAAATTATGGAGAAAATTTAGTAAACCAGCAGATATTCCCTCTTCACGAGGGCACCATAGGGTTTCCATAGGATACAATCAGGTCAGGAAGATTTTTTCTGTCTTGTTTTGCAGAGATGCAGGAGAAGCTGTGCTATTGCCCAGCTGACCTGGACATCATTTGTTCCACAGACACAGCAAACCTCTGAGTGTATGTGTGTATCAAAAATTACATGGAACAAGTCTGAAGGAATTTTTACAAATGCTTCAAAAAGCACACCTCTGAGATTATGCCTATCCCATTGCCATTTGCAAGTTCCTCCTGTGAATCCTAAAAGAAATTTTAAAGCTGTTCAAAGAAAACCTTGCTAGATTTCTCACCCCAAGGGCAAATTAATATATTTTCCTTTAACTTCAGTCTTTAGAATAGTGGGAGGTATTTTGTCTGTAACTTTAGAGATTGTAGCCTGAAGGGACACCATGCATAGCCAGATGCATCCTTAATAATTGATTTTGAAAAATTAGTAAATAAAAACACTATTTTACATTGAAAATATTTGCATAATAATGCAAGTTCCTACATCTGAGAGAAGTCAAGTTTAAGGAAGAGGGTAAAAGGGTGGAAAGAGAAAATCAACACAGCTGTATATCTCTATTACTGGTATATAGTATCTGTAAAGAATGAGAGTTTGTGGATTTTATAAAATATGTATTGTTTAAAAAATTTAACTTATGGTTTTATAATATTCTGATATTTTAAACAGAAAATGTTGACATGAATTCAACTGTGTATGGAATAAGACAAAATTATGAATTAAGATAACCCTCCTGGGAGATAGAAAGGAGAAGCCCCTATGTTACTTTTGCATGGCACAGTAGCATGGGCCTAGGGAGCCTTTTAAGGATACGACGGATTTGGGATATAATTTTGTGAAAAGAAACAAAGCTGGCAGAGCCCAGAGGTAGGACTGAGTGGTCAGTAGTGTAGAATAGAAAGAATGTGCATGGGGAAGGTGGCTGAAAGTAAAAGTGTGGTGTGTGGTTCCCCATATCTCTAAACTAGCGGGAACTATTAGATAATACTGCAGGGATATTATGTATAATCTAGAACTGCAATTTTTACCACTCACTGATGCTGAATTTTCTAGAAGACAGTTTTCACCTTTAAGTTTGTCTGCTATCAGTAATCTCCTGTAGGTATAAGGAACATTTGCATTCCCCACCTATTGAAAATAATAAAAAAAATGTTTTACAGAAACTATGGGTGTCTGCAAGCCACATGGGTTTGGAAATATCAGTTTCAGGACATGAAGCAATACCCACTCTTAGGTGTTAATCAGAAAGGTGTTTCTGATGTAGGGAGGTGATGGAGAAACAATCCAGATGAAGGATTTTGGTAATATCAAATCACTGCAATATGGATTCACATATCCAGGGAACTAATAGAAATATACAAAATATTAGAAGCAAACATATAAATAAACCCTCATTAGATTAAAAAATAGCCTGTTCTACACATACTGCAGAAGGCTGCAGCTATTTTTTGCTCTCTGCATGGTTTCTCAGATAATTCCATTTGGTAACTGGTGACACAGGCAGTTAAAAAAAATTGCTGACTTTCATTTAAAGTGACAGGGTAATATTGCTAAGAAACTGAAGAATGTAGGTAAACATATATTAGACATATATTTTTTGCATTTGGTAATATGCCATTATGTATATTTAGTTCTCTTGGTAATTGCCACTCTCTTTAGGGAAATTATTTGTGTTTGAATAATCTATTTGCAGAAAATGAAAAGAAGAAAACTGGGAAATAAAAGGAGGGGGAAGGTTTTGAGCATGCCTGCCATAATATATTTGTAAAGGGGCAGAATTGAATGGGAAACCTGTGACTAGCCTGCACATAGTTAATTTTTAAATATAAATCCATGATCTAACTGTCTTGCAGAAATCACTGTGGGGGTTTTTGTAACAATTTGCTCCTACAATGACCATATGTACAAATATATTCTAAATTAACCATTACATTCTTTTGGCTTGAAAGAAGTTTTTTAGGTCTTAATTCTGCTCAGCTCTAGCCAAGAATGCAATATACAAAAGCTATTTCATTCCCATTAATTACTCTTATGGCCATATTGACTTAGTTTTGTCAACCTAGTTAAAAAAATAAATACAAAAATAACGAATACAGATTATCACGGTAGAAATTTCTCCTTTAAAACAACAAATACATTGGAGGATTAAAGCACATTACCCTTAACTCTGTTTATAGTGTTCTGGCTTTTCAAACCGACAAAGATTTTTTTCCAGACATCTTTGTAGTTCAGTCCCTGGGATTTAATCTCTGTAATGTGTTACACTCACTATTGTCCCAGTGAATTTGTTGACAGACAGTAAGTGGGTCACTGCATTGAAATGCCCGATGTAAGCCCCGAGTTCTCCCTTTGCGTTGGCAAGGCAACGGCAGTGGTCCAGGAATCATGCGCAGAGCAGGCTCCCAGCCTGCTGCTCTCACGGGGTCTCGCTGGAGGGCAGGGAGGAAAAATCTCTTGGATGCTGAAACAGGCAGCGGATTCTTCCCTCTTTTTTTAATATGTCTATTGTCTTAGAGTGGTGGGGGGAGGGACAGAGGTGCAAACTTACAAATAACATGAAGCAATGCACAGGAATTGATTCTGTGTTATTGCTGCGTTATAAAGTGTTTGGATATTATTTTAGTTTGGCGGCATTGAATACATTATACATCAGTCAGACCTAGTTGTTCTAATGTATAACAGAAGAAAGATAAATATTTCATAGCTGCTTTAGATCTTGCTATGATTTGCCATTCCCTCCTCCCCTCTTCCACAGCTCCCTATAGAAAAGCAACTGATAAAGTGCTTTATTCCAAGAATCTGTAGAGAAGCAGCATTTCACCTGTTGGAATTCTTCAAAAAACCCCTGTGATAATTAAATTTATCACATTGTTTTGAAAAGTAGTCTGTACCCAGAGAAAGCTTGAATCTGAACACCAACAAGTTCATAGTAATTGTTTCTCTAATGAACTGATTACTACCGTTGACTCTGACCACTACTATGTTACTGCTAAAACTTGCAAAAAAAGGGTGTGAAGGGGAAAGGAAAGAATTTTGTAATTGCAGAGAGATTAAAATCTTCCCCCCCAACCATGTCACAGCATCAATGAAAGTCCTACATCTGGAGGAAACAGCTTTGTTACTGATACGGCTCCATGGACTGTGTTCATTTGCTTCAGTTTAGTAGTTGATGACTGGAAGAGGTATGGACTTTGGCAAAAACATGTTTTTTTGTAAAATGAAGGAGTTGCACAGAGCTCAGGGCATGTAATGTTGTCTAGCTACAAAGCTTTTATTTTTAAAAAACTATATTCAAGTAGGAATTCCTACAAGTAGTTTTCTCCCAAAAGCAGCCATAGAGCTGGGAACAGTTGCAACAGCCAGCTCTGTTTTGCCATTCATGCTAAGCTAACAGAGAAAGCCAGGCTTCACTGAGGTTTCACAGAGGTTTCAGCTATTAAAACACCCCATAAGAATGCCAACGTTATAATGCTGCACATCTGGACCTGAAACAGCTTTTTGTCACCTTCACAACTCATATGCTTCCCATCCTTGGCCGATCAATAGCAATTACTTCTTCTGAAGAGTAAACTCACATTGCATTGTAAATATTTCATACTTCATGTTTTAGGCCTGCAGATGTTTCAGAAGTACCAGAAAAAATACAGTTTGGAAACCCTTTTATATACAAACAAAAATTCAATCTACTTGGGGATCTCAGAAGGGTTTTGAAAGTATTTCTAAGTAAATGCGCTAATAAAAATAATTGCACACTGGACAAATACAAAGTAGGTAGGCTCCAACTCAAAATAACTGAAAAAAGAAGGTGGGCAAATTAGTTATAAAAATTATTCAAGTTTAAAACCAAGGCTAGATGAACACCAACTGCACCTAGTGCAATGCCTTGTTATCTTCCCTATAGGTTTTAAGCAAAAGGGAAAAAGAGTAACAAGTCTTGATTCTCCCAATATTCTTTGTGGCTTATCCTTCTCTTTTCTCCTGTTCTCTCAAACCATCCTCGTCTGACTTAATTCTTTCTCTGCATAGGAAGAAAGAATAGAATAGAATAGAATAGAATAGAATAGAATAGAATAGAATAGAATAGAATAGCTAAAAACATTGATTGTTATACTACTATTATAAAAAAAAATAAAAGGGAGAAGGACAGTAGGTTTTGAATTTTTAAAAAAATGGTATACTTTCTAAAGTAGTTGACTGTTTTACCCTTTCACCTTTATTGCCTAATTATTATGTAGGCAATTGAAGGTATGTTTTTAATAAGAGAGGTAAGTAAACCCAACAATACATAAGCATTTTTAAGGGCTGACATACATATAATAGCTAGTCTATATTTTGTTCTTGGTCAAAAGAGCAGAGAAAATTTTCCTTTTCATTAATTTTCAGTTCAAGTTTGGAGAAACTCCATGGCTTTTGAAAACATTACTTTTTCCTTGATAAATGGGAAGTAATGTGCAAAATTTTTTTGAGATTTTTAGAATTATTTTTATTTAAAAATTGTCTCTTTTTTTTCCTATAGGAAGTTTCCAGTTTCTTGTAGTCTATTTCTTTAATACTTTCCTGCTACTTGTTTCTCTTCTGAGCAAAGTAGCTAGACATATTGCTGTTCAGTTTGACCCAAGTAGTCCTGTGATTCTAACTCATTTTGTACTGCTTTTACAGAAATCGATACAACTGCACAGAACCCACTGATGTATAGTCAGATCTTAAATTATATGCCTCTGAGGTGCTTTAAATCTCTTCAAGTCCCTGAATAAAAACTTCATATTTCATTAGAACATGTTAGAGAATGTGAGAGATTGAGCTGCACAAAAAGCCAGGGACAGTAAATAAAATTACCACAACTCCAGTCACTGGCACAAGGTACTCAGATTTCTAGAGGCTGTGCTTAAGGAATTTATTTTCAAGTGGGCACACAAGACAGTGGAGGACATATGGCACAGTCTTAAATCTCACAGCTTTCTCTGCTTTTATTTCCCATTTGTAGCACTGTTATTTTCAATGTGTTTCATATTTTCCAAAATGAACTTTGAATTGTCAAAAGACATGGGAATTAAATTATTTTCCCCTTCAGTGATGCCCTTCTCTCCTTTAGACCATATATATGGAGAAAGCTAGTACCTGTAGCAAAGTATCTCTTAAATACTCACTGGATATATTTTTTAACAGATGGACTGCAGTGAGGACACAGGAAGCTGGTGCTAGCTTCCAGATAGCAAGTGTGTCAGGGATGAGGATATCTTTAAGAGGTTAAGGAAAAATAACTTCACCTTGCACCAAAAATTCCAAGACCCCCCAAATGAAATAAACCTAAAAATTCTATCACTTTGATTTTTGACAAGTGAATTGTTTCACAGCTAAGTAAAATGACAAATAATTTCCCAAAAAGAGCAGAAATGCATTTTCATTTTGAAATTGTTTAGATTAAATATTTTACTTGTAACTCAAGATGAAACGTTCACCTCTTTCTAGGCCTGGCTGTCATGTCTTCTGAGTAGCCTACTAGATGTGAAAGGTAAAAAACATATGTAAATTAGTGTACAGAGACGTGGGGAAGATCCTTTTGCTGGGCTCCAACAAGGTGGGGCTTTGTCCAGTATCTTTTCCAATTATCTTTGCTTGATTGATGGTTTTGAAAGTGCTTCATATAACTTTCACTTCCTTCTTAGGGACATAGCACATAGCCTAATGGATTGAAACATCACAGATAATATTTACAATTTTCTGCATTTTAAGATCTTGCAGAGTTAATAGAATGCCACTAAAGCATCTCTCTCCATGTTTGTTATTTGTGTCCTAGACAATATTATTGTAACATACCCTGCTGCTCCCTTTTATTTTTAAGTTTCTTTGGGGATTCCAAGGTTTCTTCTTTCCCCTCCATGTGTCTTCAGTAGTGGGATGGAATAAAAGCTGAAGTCAATAAACATGAATGGAATGGAAGGAAGCACAATTGTTATTGTGATGTGCTTCTGCCATAGAAATTCTGGGACCTGAGCATAACTTTGTCAGAGTTCATGTGCAGAACAACATAGGAATGCCTTTATTTCAATATATATGCAACCTGAATCCACAGATATGTTAGCTGTACATTTTTACATTTTATGCCACAAAATATTCAGCAATCCCTGTTAAGGGTTTGCATCAACTGTCTACATCATGAACTTCCAAAGAGGCTTGTCTTAAAATAAAACTTGCCCTAGTCCTTGCAAAAGAAATTGTGGGAATAAAACCTAATACCAACAGAAAGATCTAAAAGCTTCTCACATGGTGTTTGGTTTTGTTGTTTGTTTTTTTGTGGGCTTTCATTTTTACCCCCTTCCCTCTTCTCCAAAGTTTCCTGGGTGCTTGTCTCCAGAGAACCTCCCACAACTCAGCTTTGGATTGGATTGGCAGGGAGGCTTCCTGTGGCAGTAGTTTCATGTAGGCTGTGATGGACAGTAGCTCTATGTTTTCAGGTTCCCAGCCTGAATCTCTTGCAGTTGTCTGTATAGAAGGAGTGGAAGACTTAGGACTCATCCAAAAGGGAGTTGGAGTTTAGGTATGCACATTTTAATCTGATCCTCACTAAACCTCATGACGTTTTGCCTAATCCTGGTGGCTTCTAAAATGTGTATGTACCAAAATACCTTAAATTGAATTAGAGAGATCCTGAAAGTGGAGCTGGCAGTAACTGGCTTAGTGGGTTTCACATCTTTGTGCAGTTCATCTACATGCAGAGTGTTGCTTCGCCTGTGCTGGCTTCCAGGTTTCATCTTGAGAAGTGTGATCTGAAAATGCATCAGAGATGAAGTGCTAAGTTAATGGTTACAGCATATGCTTGGGATCAAGTCCCTTATCACCCACATTTCCTATGTCCCTAAGTGTATTCTAACAATTGAGCTGTATGTCAGGTTAAAATGAGGGCCATTCCATCTCTGCTGAAAATGTTGAATAAAACTGAAAATAGTTATAGATTGAGTAGAAAAGAGAGAGGAAGGGGAAAAAAAGGAACAGTAGAGAACAGGAAGGAAGAATGAGGAAGTCTGGTGATTGCATGCATATTTTAAATAAGCTGTCACTAAATAGATTATTGAAATAAGAATTTGAAGGTTTGCTTATTGTGCTGGACTATCACAGTTGCCTTTCTTGTATTTCTTGTCCTTTCACTTGTAATTCTTCCCCTTGTCCCAGCTAGGGAAATTGTGCATCTTACAAGAAAATTTCATATTCTTCAAAAGAGATATGATGCTAAGGTCATTTTGGACTTGTAGCATATACGAACAGTAACCACTCTGTATCATAATAAGGGTGTCCTTTTTTTTTTTTTTTTTTTAAAATCATATAATGGTTTGATTTGGAAGTGACCTTTAAAGATGATCTAGTTCCAGCCCTGCCACCCCCAGCATGAGCAGGGACAACTCCCTTTAGATCATGCTGCTGAAAACTTCATCCAGCCTGGCCTTTGACACGTCCAGGGATAGGACATGTACAACCTTTCTGGGCAACCTCTTTGGAACAGGCTGTATGTGACTCAGCACTCTCAAAGTAAAGAATTTCTTCCTAACATTTAATATAAACCTACCCTCTTGCAGTTTAAAGCCATTCTCCCTTGTTCATCACTACATGTCCTTGTAAAAACTACCTCTCCAACTGTCTTGTCAGCCCCTTTTAGGTACTGGAAGGCTGCTAAAAGCCTCCCCAGAGCCTTTTCCATGCTGAAAAACTGTCTCAGCCTGACTCCATAAGAGAGGAATTCTTCGTCTTTATGGTTCTCCTCTGGACTTGATCCAACAAGTCCCTGTCCTTCTTATTTTGGGAGCACCCAAGTTGGAAATGCAATATAAGAATGCAAAAATCATTCTAAGGATTGAACTGATACTCCCAGTTGCTGAGATTCTGGGGTTGATGGTCTTTTTGAATCTCCAAAGAGTGTTTCAGTTTAGCACACACACTTTTCTGCCTTTTCTATGGCATTAAGATACAGGGGACACTAAATTCAAGATCTTAATTGTCGCTGTTGAGCCACTAGCAGAGAAAAGGGCCCGGGTTCTCAGTGTGGCATAGAAAAGAGAGCTTTATTATTTTGATTCCAACTTATATAGACTTTTCAGAGGTCACCCAGATTGGTCTGTCAGAAACCTCCCCCTAGGCCTGATTGGCCAGGCCTGAACTGTCCAAATCTTGAGACGCTGTTTGAAAAACATCCAAACTTTATCTTTGTTTATAAAACACAGAGGAAAGTTCTCATGGGAAAGACCTGTGCTAGCCACACTTAATGGGTATGCATTTTCTTTATATAAATAAAGAACTTACAATCTATTGGATTCTATGAAAAATAGGAGCCTTTTGCCTAAGCAGCTTAAATATTAAATGTTGTTGCAAATGAATGGAAATATGAAGGGAAAGATGAAGGTAAAGCATGTAGCTGAAACATTCCTATCCAAATGTTAGGTATTTCAGAATTTTATGTATTTTTTTTCCATTGAGCTATTTGAAAGAAAAAGTGCTAGCTCATAGTAGTTAATGGAAGATAATTTAGGATGAATGTGCTGGGGGAAAAATGAAGCTTATATAATGAGTGAGACATCACAAAGGAGGCAGTCAAATACTTTGTTCTGATATCTTTCATGTTTGAGGTTGTTTTATTTATTTGTCATTATTAAATGAAGTATTCATAAGTGCTTGAATTATGCTATGAAATGTGAAAAAGTAACAAAGTTGTATAAATTTGAAGTTTTTCTTGTCTGTTGTCTCATTGTCTAGCTGGTTTTCTTTGTGAGTGCATTCCAGATCACTTTGTAATGCATTTCCGGCAACTGGTATTAAAAAGGACAGAAAAGAAATCTTGAAGAAAATGGCTTAGTTAACAATCATCATAATTCACACTGATCTCACAAAAGAAGTAAACCAACATTTCTTAAATGCCTATTTTGCATTATTACCACTACACCTAATAGTTTTCTGATGGGAAGGAGATTTGTTTGCATATATTATTCTGGTATAATTCTTATCACCTGAGCTCATACCACATTGTATGATTTTTCATGGAATCACAGAATATCCTGAGTTGGAAGTGGGACATTCCACACAATAGAATGTGGAGCATTGGTTGGAATGTCACAAGGACCATTGAAGTCAAATTCTTGGCCTGCATGCAACAGCCCCAAGAATCGCACCAAGTACCAGAGAGCATTGACCAAACACTCCTTGAACTCTGTCACGCTGGTGCTGTGACCACTGCCCTGGGGAGACTGTTCCAGTGCCCAAACACCCTCTGGGTGAAGAACCTTTTCCTGACATCCAGCCTAAACCTTCCCTGACACAACTTCATAATGTTCCCCCAGGTTCCATCTGTGGTCACCAGAGGGAAGAGATCAGTTTCTGCCCCTCCATTTCCCCTTGTTATGACGCTGTAGATTGTGTTGAGGTCTGCCCTTAAAACTGCACACAATATTCAAGGTGAGATGCACCAATGGAGAGCAGAGTTGAACAATCCCCTCCCTTGACTGGCTGGTGATATTTTGCTTAATTCACCCCAAGAGAGAGCTGGCCCTCCTGGCTGCCAGGGCACTGCTGTCTCTGATCCAACTTTCTGTCAACTAGGACCCCTAGGTCCCTTTCCACAGTGCTGCTCTCCAGTCTCTTGTTCCCCACTCTGTTCTTACATCTAGGGTTTGCTCTGTCCCTGCTGATCAGAATTAATCTTCTGCCTGGCTAGGGTACTTCAGCTGCGCTGATCAAGTAAAACATAATTTGACCCATTAATATTTAAAATATACCTTCATTTTACCCTGTGTCCAAAATACATGAAGAAGCACTCTAAGTTAATTAAACTGAAGATGCGTAGTTTTCCAGTAAAAAATATACATGATTAAAATGACACAGAAGTTTTTCCAAGAGTAGAATGACTTATTTAATATGTTGAAGGCAAATGTCTCATGAGTGAGAATTTCAACGTGTCTCAGCAATGTGCACTTGCAGCCCAGAAAGCAAACTACATCCTGAGGTGCATCAAAAGAAGTTTGGCCAGCAAATCAAGGGAAGTGAGTCTGGCCCTCTACTCTGCTGTCATGAGACCCCATCTGAAACACTGTCCAGTTCAGGGACCCCAAACACAAGAAAAATGTGGACCTGTTGTAACAAGTCCAGAGGAGGGCCACAAAATTGATCAGAGGGCTGGAGCTACTTTCCTGTGAGGCAAGTCTGGGGTGGTTCAACCTGAGGAAGAGAAGGCTTTGAGGAGATCTTATAGGTGCCTTCCAGTACCTGAAGGGAGCCTATGTAGTGTTAGATCTAGGAGGAATGGCTTTAAGCTGAAAAAGAGTAGGTTTAGATTAAATATGAGGAAAAAGTTCTTTACTGTGAGGGTGGTGAGGCACTGGAAGAGGCTGCCCAGAAAATCTGAGGATGCCTCATCTTTGGAAGTGTTAAAGGCCAGGCTGGATGGTGATCTGAGCAACCTGACCTAGTGAAAGGTGTCCCTGCCCATGGCAGAGGGCTTGGAACTAGATGATCTTTAAGGTCCCTTCAAACCCCAGCCATACTAAGATTCGATGATCTTAGCCTAACCCAGCAGGAACAATATTAAATCAAACTAGTTATCAATTCTGTCTACCTAACATCTAATTGTCCAGAGTGAATCATAACTACATAGTATATGCTTGAATGGGATTGTGTCTCTTTTTTGGCTGCTGGGCTGTACGGCCAGAAATTCTGAATTTCCAAACCAGCTGTGCAAAGGCAGTGTCTCATATGAAGCTGCATAATAAAAAAATAGTTGAGACTCACCTGTATTTTTGGATATGCTTTTTAACTTTTGTTGTTATCAGTAATTGTGTGGCTCTTTTATGCAATTCTTTGCTGGGCTATGCTTCCTTGTTCTTGCACTATCTGAATTTGCTGTTGCTACAAGAACCTGTTGCTTGCTGTATATCCGATAGCTGGAAATAAAGAATGGTTGTCCTCTCATTTTTCATATTGACGTCTTTTTAATCTTCCCACATTTTCAAACTGTTTTGGATTTGTGTTATTAAATCATCTTTATAGTGTTTATAGTATAGTTTTGATATAGAAAAATAAAATATGGAATATTGTGATAATGAAGAAGACTTTAAATTGTTTTTACCCATTCAAAAGAATGGTATGAACATATTATATATCTACATACATATACACGTATCTCCTTGTTTTTCTTTTGTGTGTATGGTGCTGATATTAGGAATTCCTCTATGTACATAGAAAAGGGTTCAAGAAAATGTGCTGAAAAGTTGTCCTTTCAAGCAAATAAAAAACTACTAATGATGATCAAAGAAGGTATGGTAACTGCTAAGAAATTTTCAAATTTAACTTCTTCACTGATAGATTTGTATTGAAGCTTTAGTATTATACCTTTAGTATTGCAATGATCTTTTGTTTACTCTCCTCTTTCTCGCTGTCTCAGAGCAGAACTGAGAGAGGGAAGTTTCCTGGGAGCTTAGTACTTAAAACAGTGGGGAAAATAGTGGTCGTTTCTTTTGTTAATTTAAAATGAATTTCAGTTTTTCTTTCTTGCCCTTGGTTATTGCAGCATAGCACTGCTTTTGTACTCAGTTCAGAGTGCTTGCTTGCCTGTGTTAACTGATAGGGGAAGCTAATGCAGAAAAACATACTTCCTGCCGTGTCCATCCTTGCACTTTCCTAATTGATTTAATCTCTGCTCCATCAGAGCATCGAAGCCTCAAACCTGTTCCTTAACCCAGTCTATTAGTCTGATAAGAAACGTGCCATGAGAGGGGCTTTATTTGTCTGTCTTTATTGACTTAAAAAAGCCAGCAGCCAAAAAAGCTTAATCTTTGCCACATTAAAAAGCTGTGGACATAGACTTAAATAAATCTGAACCAGGCTAATACAGATATTGGTAACTGGTTTGTTTGAAGAGTTTAGATAAAAATCTGTGGCTTAATGAACTATTTTGCTTTTCATTTTTTTCTAAATTGTGAGGCAACAAAAATGAGACAAAAGAACATTTTATTTCCATTCATTTTTGGTTGTGCAAAAGCTATGCAAGATCAAAGACAAGTCCATTAGCATTTTATTTGGCCTGTACTGACAGAAATAGTAAAATCTGGTTCTCTACTCAAAAAATACTTCCCTCAAACTGGTTGTCTCCTGATGTATGCTTTATCTGTAATAATTAAAAAAAAAAAAAAAATTGCCTTTCTGTTCTTCTCATTGTATATGCTCAAATTTAAATTTGTGTAAATGCACTTGCAGTACAGAGTTGTGATACATGTATTGACCCCTACATGGACATGGTTGCATGGTGATTGATAGAGAAAAGTCATACTGACTTCCATGTTTGAATATTTTCCTAAGGTATTTGGCTTGTTTTTTTGACAGGTGATAACCTTTCTTGTCCTTACCAGTACAAAAGTGTTTCATGTGGTGGTGACAGTGGTGATTTGTACTTACACAGAGGAAGGATCAAATACAGTTTTTCAAGTTGCTTTTTCTTTTCATACAGTCTCCTCCGTTAAGAGTATTCTATACCATACTTTTGCATCATGCCTGTACAAAAATTTAAACTGCTAATGGCTCCTTCTAAGTTCCAAGCTACTGTAGTTTTGGGATCATGGCCATCAATTAATTTTCAGTAAAATATTGACTATTTACATTTTACTTAAGTTTCTTAAGCCACATCTTGTGTGAGCATGCTCCTTCTGTTCTGCAGCAGAAACATATGTTTGTGGAGGGTTTCGTCTCACTTTCATCACATTATTTTTTACCTGAGATATGTATTGTATTGAAATATCTCTCAACTTGCTATACCCACCATATTTGGGACACCTAAAAATACTGATATAATGAAAACCATGAATAATCGTGGCATAGAACATGAAGCACATTACATTTCAACAACTGGATTTTTGGTGAATCTCTAAAGTTTCACTTTTGTATTTAATTCTATTAATATAATTGTTGAATTTGTTTATCTTGGAAACAAAGTTGTGCTGAATCAAACTGACCAACAAAAGGAGGTACCTCGGTTTCCAGGGATGCCTATCTGCTGTAATGGCATGATGTGGTTAGTGACTCCCCGTGATTAGGGAGATTAGGGAGAACCTCCACAGTCTCCAGTGTACTCGAGCAGTGAGTGCAGCCATCTGAGACTCTTGCACACCCTACTAGGCATCCCTCCTACCTGCAGAGTTACATTCTGCCATCATTTTAAATGTGAAAGCTAAAGTAAACAGTCTAGGCAAGCAAGATTTGAAAAATCTGTCAACCTTATTTTCATTTAGCAATTTGCATATACTGAAGAAGAATATAGATCTCTGAACCTTGAGGTGTCAGGAAGCTGTCTAACCAGACGCAGAGGAATGTCAGACCGTGATAGCCTTGACTGCACCATGCTCTGCTGCATGTAGCCAGTCATCCCTCCTCTGCTCAGCAGGGGTATCAAGTGTTATGATCACAGAAAAACGTAGGTGTGTGTCCTACAAATAAGCTGGAGGAAATGATTTGATGATGAGGGAACAGAATACACATCTGCTGGAAGTGAGGCAGAGGAGATTCATAGATGCAAAATAATGTTTATGAAAATGTTACTGTTAGAGGCTCCTGATCATTTTCTTTAACAATTAACTTCTGTTTATTCACTTTCTTCCCCCTAGAAATATTCTGGGTAAAACTGTTTTGGGAAACATTTGGTGGTGAGCCTATCAGCATGGTTTTTAATAACAATTATCAGAAAATCAATGAATGTATGCATACTATTGCTAGATATATAGTTAATCTTCTGACTAGGAGACAGCTGATTATTCAAACTATTGATCAAGTACTGGTACTTTGTTTTTATATTAGTTGTGGTTTTATAGTAGCTTGTGATATATGTGGTTATATAGTATATATAGTAGCTATTTATAGGAGACAGTGATGACTTAACTCTTTCAAATACTTTATATTGCATTTGTAGGTGTGTGACTTCACCCTTATTAAAAAATTCAGAACACAAAGCTTCTCAGTGTGTGCATGCTAAATTTGTTGGTATTTGAAATGTCTGGCATGATAAATTATTGAATATATTTATCTGGATTTACTTTTCAGGGCTTACTAGTAAAATGGAATATTTTTTACCTGAAAGTGGCATCATGCTAAGAAGGTTTTGAAGGCATTCCATATGTGAAAAGTACTTGTGATATAATCCACTTAAATCCTGTCTATTTCGTTTGAACTGTAAAGTCAAGTACTAGGCAGGTCTTGTGCATTAGAATTTCTGGTATTCTGTCTGCATTAGCATGTGATAAAGCTACTATTTTGCATATATTTCAGCTTCCTATGGGCAGCAGCACATTCAAGACAAAACCGATTTGCATTTATGGCTTATACTTTAAGAGCTACCTCTTCACATTCTCTTCATGTTGATATTTCTTACACTGATTCTTCTGAGACCCAGAAAGATTACTTGTCTCTGCAAATACAAGTACCACTGGGCCTATACAACTCTATCTTGGCTGCTTTTCTGTTGTGTGCTTGGACAGCTCTTTTAGACACATAAGAAAACGTTTTTAAGCAACATTTTTGTTACTCTGGGCACTACTTCTTAAAAATACAGTACTCATTGGCAGTTTTTTTTTCTGGAATCAGCCTTTATGTGATTCTCTGACTTTATAAATATTAAATTAACAAAGTGCAGTTGGATCCTGGGTGAATGGTGTGGCAGTGGTAACTGAGTGACTAGAATGAAGTGAAAGATAAAGTCCCTGCCCCTGGCATTAATTATCTCTATGTGGAAAACATAGGTCTAAATATATTATGAGGAGGATAAAAGTCTACATTTAACTTTCCAAGTGAAAGACTTTAACTTTCCAAATGAGAGCTGTCCATTGCAGCAACTAACTCAGCTGTGGTTTCCACCCAATACCAGGACTCTAGATGTTACAGTGTGTGTAATTCTTTACTACTTGTGAAAACACCAAATTGCAAGTGAATAGTAGTAGTGCTCGTCTAATAGTACTCTTCAGAGGTACTACTAAGATGTCAATTTCCAGAGTGAAATGCATGAGGAAGAAAAGGTAACTTCATTCTTCAGCCTTGAAGGAAAGTCTGTCTGTAGTATAATAGAGCAGACAATTTATTCAAAAACAGTTCTTTATTATTTTTTAAACCGTATTCTTCCATTATTTCCAGCATCTGTACCTGAGTAAGTATAAACAAACAAAACTAAGGCATTGCAGAGACATTTTTCACATCTGTCTTTTCTTGGAACAAAACCAAATTGGTTCAGTTTTCTGAACTGTGCTAATTAGTCAAAATACTTCTATTTTTTCCCCATCTGGATTTACCTCCTTTGTATTCCTAACCAGGTGAGTCACTGTTTTAAATGCCAAATGTCATGATAAATACCTAGTTTGTATGAGCTACATGAAAAAGATGTGACACAATTTCTCACTTCTTTTATATGTCAACTGGCACAATATGGTGTGGCTAATTAAAAAAAAAAAATCTTCTGTTGTATTACTTAACTAAATATTTGGCCACAGAAAGTAAAAAACATTTAGACAATAAAAAAAGCATATTCATACTTTAGGCAAATACACAGGATTGCACTAAGTTATACACAACGATGCCCAGATTTACATTTCTGTTCTAAGGCTGTCATATAACCTTTAATTTTTTTTTAATCTTGTGAAACAAAGATTTAAATGCACTTCTTGCTGATTTAAGGTTAGCTTTTTAATTATTTGAGGCTTGAATTTTGCAAGGGAAACTGTTCAGTGCTTTATTGAAACTTAAATATCTCTTCTTGAATGAGAAACCTTTTTTGTTTTTATAAGTATGTAAATTGTTCCTATAATGCACACTAGTAGGTGGTTCAGAATTTTAGTCCTTGTTGGGGTATCAGCAGGCATTGCTGTCTGTGTCTCTCTGAGGACTGAGGGAGCAAAGTTGCCCACTGTGAGTAAAGACCAGGTTCATGATCACCTGAGGAACCTGAATGTATCTGTCTATAAGACCTGATGAGATGCATCCCAGAGTCCTGAGAGAATTGGCTGATGTAGTTGCCAAGCCACTCTTCATGTTATTTGAAAAGTCGTGGCAGTCAGGTGAAGTCCCAGCTGACTGGATAAAGGGAAATATTGTAGTCTTCTCTAAAAAGGATAGAAAAGGGGACCCTGGGAATTACTGACCTATCAGCCTCACTTCTGTGCCCAGGAAGATGATGGAACAGATCCTTCTAGAATCAGTGCTAAGGCGCAGGAGTGGCAGGGAATTGCAGGAGTACAGGGAGTGTGCTGCATCTGGGTGGGGGCAAGCCCTGATATCAACGCAGGTTAGGGAATGAGCAGATTGAGAGCAGCCCTGCAGAGAAGAACTTGGGGATGCTGATGGATGAGAGGCTGGACGTGACCCAGCAATGTGCACTCACAGCCCAGAGAGCCAGTGTCTTGGGCTGCATCCAAAGTAGTGTGGCCAGCAGGGCAGGGAGGGAATTCTGCCTCTCTGCTCTGCCCTGGTGAGACCCCAGCTGCAGTGCTGCATCAGCTCTGGGGTCACAGGAAGGACATAGACCTGTTGGAGTGAGTCCAGACAAGGGCCACAGAGATGATTAGAGGAATGCAACACCTCTTCTGCAAGGAAAGGCTGAGAGAATTGGGGTTGTCAGGCTGGAAAAGGCTTTAAGGTGACCTAATTGTTGCCTTCTGCTTCCTGAAACAAGCCTACAAGAAAGCCAGAGGGGGACTTTTTGCAAGTGCATGTAGTGACAGGACAAGAGGGAATGGATTCAAACTTAAAGAGTGGGTTTAGATAAGTTGTTAGTAAGAAATTATTTACTGTTATAGTGATGGGACACTGGAAGAGGTTGCCCAGAGAAGTTGTGGATGTCCCATCCCTGGAAGTGTTGAAGGCCAGGTTGGATGGGGCTTTGAGCAACCTGTCTTATGGAAGGTCTTTCTGCCCATGGCAGAGGGTTTGGCATGTGATGGTATTTAAGATGATCTTCCAACTCAGGCCATTCTATAATGTCTTATATCACTAAACCATCATCTTCTAAGTTAAAAGAAAAAAACTGAAGGATCATTGCTAGATATCACACCAGGAGCCTAAGGCTGTGAGAATTGCCTAATGAAGGCTGCATTTTTAACTCACGAGGAACAGTTTCTTTCTAGACTAAAATGTGATCCTTATTGAAAAATAAACTTTTTCCAGAATTTAGCAGATTAAATTATATCTAATATGTGGTAGTTTTATACTTATTTTGAAGGTGGCTTGAAGACTAATTTCTGTTTTCTTTTGAGTAAAAGAACCTCCCTCTACTGGAGGTTTCAACACTAAAAAGTAAGCTAAAATCTCAAGACAATCATGTTAATATAAAATCCCAGTATAACCAGATGTAAAAGTAGTAGTGCATATGTTTGTGAATCTTATTGTCCAATGCTTCCAAAAGTAAAATGTGCAAAATTTAGGACCATCAAAAATCATATATCAGATACCATCATATATCAGATACAGAATTTTTTCTCAACATTTTGTACCTTTGGGTACAAAGAGTTTTACTCAACTCAATTTTCTGTTGAAAGTTGTCTCCAAAATATTGAATTATATATTAATGCTATTAGATATCAATTTGTTGAAATTGATTGTATAAGAGAAGCTTCTATAAATTGCTATACATTTTAATATATTAGTGAGTGTATTTATTGTTCCTGAAATCTATTTTTGGCATTAAATTATAAATAACCTGTAGTCAGTAACCCCTAATTCCCAAACTTTCCTAAGGAATATAATTTTACTACTTTTCAGTATTATTATTATTTCTTTTAAGATTAGGCACTACATTATACTTGGGGCATAGTCTGTCTGACTGCAGGAAAAACCCAAACCTGTTGAAGAGTCTTTTCAAGACTATACTGATTTGATTATACTTGCTGTTACCAAGACTATTTTGGTGTCAGTTGAAGATATTTAGTGGCAGGAATGTCAACTGCAAAGCTCTCTCCTTCCTAGTCCCCAGAAACTATAGCAAAAGCAAATGGTCTGCTCTCACAGAGATAAATGGCCTTAACAGGGCCTTGTAAACAAAAGAAATAGATGATATTGCAAAGGACAAATAAATGTATGACCAAGACTTCTGTAAATGTCCATTTTAAAAACTATTGCCTTTTTCTCCTATATCTAACAGTATCCTAAGTAAGGTAGGCAGGAATATCCAAATAAATCAAAATAATGCTTTTTTTTTAATGAATGCCACTAATTTTCTACACATTCTTCAACAATTTTATAGTTCAGTACAAACAAGTTATTATGAGCTGCTTTTGCAAAGGCTCTTTGGCTACGGAGAGTAGAAAGAGACATTAGAGGAGGGAAATGATAGGGTGGCTCTAGAGAGATTTTTTCATTAACTTTGTATAAAACTTGCATAATGAGGGGAAGTTTCCTCTCCTTATTCCTGAGATGTTTGTACATTTTATGGTGCCAACAATAAGTTGTATAACTCCTACAATAGGGTCTCTGGCCTGAATTAAACAAGGACAATCATAAAATTAATCTCAAATAAGTAGAATGTTTGCTTGCTTTGATTTCTGGGCAAACAATCCAGAATTTTGTGTTTAAAAATGTATCAATGTGCCAATCAAAACGCTTCTGATTTGAAGGATTTGTTTCAGTTTTGTTTTTTATAATTTTAAAATAATCTGTAATTGGGATATAATTCATGTTTATTAAAAATTGTACTAAAGGCCCAAAATGCTTTAGAAATTAACTGCATAACAACAAAATTTTGTAGTTAAATGATTTAATGAAAGGTTTTTGACTTTTAAAAAATAATTTTGACATTTTTTGTTAAAGGAAAATATGCTTATTTTCTTTGAGCTTTTAAAATGTTCAAGGTTTCCACTCAGATAATATCATTTGAGCTGTAGCTAAATGGGGTTAAGTAGTTAAATACTATGCCTTGGTATTCATAGTTAAGATCCAGTGAAAAATATCTATTCTGAACTATATTCTAAAGTTGTCATATACTTAGTTGCGAAATAATTCAATACAAATGTTTTTAATTTTTTAAAAAATTTATTTGGTGTTAATTCTTTTTCCTTGTAGATATTACAATGAAGCTATGCAAAAAGGTAATTTGTTGTTCAGCTATGTTTGCAAGATTATTTTATCCTTCCTATATAGACAGTGTCCCTCAGAGTAGGCACCTTTTCCATACTATGGAGTACAAGATCAGGATCTTAAGATTTTTAGTAAAACATTTTGGGCAGTGCAGCTCCTTATTGGAAGGTTAAATACTGCCTTGCAGCCATTAGAGAAGTATTTCCCAAGGTTTGTCTTTTGGAAGAAGTGTTTTCCATCACTCACAAGTTATGGACCATGATGGATCTCCCTGAGCTCTTCTGGCCCTCTTGGGAACCAAGACAACAGCTGGGCCTGTTTAACATTTTTTAAAGCTGCTTGGAAGTTTTAAAATGTGTAGCTTTTAGATCTCTTCTGGAGTAAATGTCTCATCTCTTCCATTGGTCCTTCCACATAACCTTATAATTCTAGCCTAACTCCCCCAGTTATGGGCATTTTGTCTTTTCAAAAATGGATGTGTTTCATGTTTCCTCATCAAGAGATGCTGACCAGACTTATTTTATAATGAGTTCTAATAAGATACCAAAGGTGCTATAGCTACTAAATCTCAACCACTTTCATCCAGTTGCTGTCTATTGTTTGTCAACATAAAATTAATTTCTGGAAAAAATGTTTATTCTAAGTTTGGGGAATATTTTGTTAAATAATTCCACTTACTATTGCAACAATAATATTTTCTTTGTGATCTGTGAAAAATAATCTAAGACATCACATAAAACTTGAATAAATAATTTTCCATATGTGCAGTCCAGGAATCTTCCCCATGAGACTTCTTTCCTTACATCAGCTTCAGAGAAACTTAGGGGGAGTTTTTCTAACAGGTACCTATTTTTCCATTTTCTGTGCCCTTCACATCATAGGTGATACAGTATGTGCATGAAGCAGGTCTATTTATCAAGAATAATTAATTTGATTTTTGAGCTAAAATTTTTGGATATATACTTTAAGAAAAGCAATTGATGTGAAAGCTTAGCTGCCTGCTTTACATTCCACAAAATTGTGATATGCAATGAAAATATTGAGGCTGTTTGCCTTGAGTTTCTATCTCTGTCTGGAGATTAGTTCATGGGACCTTGCTTGCTGTATAAGAACTCTCCAACTGTTTTATGTTTGGGTTCTGTGTTGTGAAATATAATTTGTCTGGCTAAGGCCAATGGCACAGGCCTCATTTAATAGCCTGAGGGAGGTGGGAGTGTTTTGTCTCTCCATGGGCTCTAAGACATTTCTTCAAGGCCGTTTGTATGGTGTGGTTGTCTCTGTCAATTGTTAAAGATTTTCACATTTCAAAAGCTATTTGCCCATCTTGTGTGTGGCTCTGCAGAACGGGGAAGAACTTGATGGCTGCAATAAAAGAATTTACAGGACAGTGGTGAGAGTTAGGTCTCCTTGCGAGCCCTGAGGTCCTCATTTACAATTAGGATCCTACTTGTCCCACATCCTCCAAGAGAGTTCATTGGTTTCTAAGGAAAACCACATTTATTAATGTGCTCCAAAACACATATATGTGGGCTATACCACTACTGCCTGGTATTAAGATCTGACCTATTGGATAAGAAGGGAACTTTATGGATATGGTTAAAAACAAGTGACACAACTGAATTAGTTTACATGTATTTTTGTCTCAGTGGAAGCTCTGTGTTTTTTTGAAGTAGAAAAGTCCCATGAGAAATGATGAATTAATTTTCTTTCTGTGGTTTTTTTTTCACATATTTAGGCCACTGATCTGAAAAATCTTTTTAAAGCACCTAAATCAGTAAACCTTTTACGTGGAGAGGTTAGTGTACTGCCACTCTTTAAACAGAATTAACTTTTTGTCCTAGTTAATTATTTAGTTTAGTCTGGTTATTTTAATTTAGAATTGTACCTCCACTTAGTCTGAAAATATCAGCTGGATTGTTGTATGTGATGCTGGCATGTTCAGAGCAGGATTTTTTTCCCCCTCAATAAAACATGCTGTTACAAGTCTGTTTTTTTAAAGAGAGTTACATAAATGTGGGTAAAAAAGGACCACTTTTTTTCCCCCAATGGTGTATACACTTAACAGCATGTTTAATTCATCCCCTGAAGAACATGATAGTTCACTTTTAAGATTTATTTTAGCTTTTGCTTTGAAGAAACAGGGGTTTGAAATTTTGATAAGTATCTTTGCACAATACGTGCATATTCTTTTCAGCCTTATGACAGTTGGTGAATGTGCATTAAGAGATCATCTTCCTGTCCCCCACAGGAGATCACCTCCACACAACATATGCAGCATTTATCTGCCAAAATTCAGAAGTCTCTTGAATCAAGCTTTTCAAAAAATTCTTCCATCTGGAGCTCTTAGTGTTTTCCAGAGATTCTAGAAACCTACCAAAAGAAAAATCAGAACGTTTCAGAAGCTACAGTTAAGCCTAAATATTTTTGTAGGAAAAGCATAATGAAATGAACAGTACATAATTTTAAGGACCTATATGTGTATTCATGTGTTTTAATATACAAAATGCTCTTTACATGCATGTAAAATGCATATATTCCATATACAAACAAAGAGAAATAAACTTTAACTTTTAAAAATTATTATTATTATTATTATTATTATTAATTTTTCCTTCCAGTAGTAGAGAGGTTAATACACAGGACTAGTATCACAAAAATGGCATACACTCCCTGGGAGATTGTTTGTGATGTTCTTACTACATCATTAATTTGATACCAATACTGATTGCACATTCATAGTATTGGCAAGAGAAAAATTTATGCTGCTTTTAGATGAGAGAAATTGAAAAAGAGAAGCAAAAATGTGACAAAAATAAATGGAAATTGCAAAGCCTTTATTCTTCTCACACTCTTCTCTTTGGTTTATATACACAGACTCTAACTCCCTAGTTGCCTAGACAGGGCAAAGAAGGATAGAAGTGATATTGTGAATACTAAACAATCTCTTCAATTCAGCTTTTTGGCTGGGAAAATGTTAACCTTTTTCTGCTAGCTTTGCAAAAGTATTCTTTTAGTTATGGTGGTCAGCACAAAGAAAATGATCATTGAAGAACAGGGAAGGGAAAAGGATTAGTACATCTGCTCCCTAGACTTTGGCTATTTATTTGAAGAATGACAATTGCAGACTATGATAGTGGTCAGCATTCAAGACTGAATGGGTGAAACTTGTTTTAATTGAAATTAGAAGGTAATTTTAGAGTTCCATCATATCAGATGATTTCATTTAGCCAAAGGCTCAAATTATAGACTACTTGTTTCCTAACAAATTTGGACAATCTGATTTTATGAAATGGTTGTCTTGGTAACCCATTCACTTTGCTTCCATCTGTGAAAAAGCAAATGAGAATACAGTTATCTGGCTAGAATTATTTCTTAAATCTTCCACCACCCTCTTGTTTATATTTTCATGTTAGATAACATACAAACTGGAACTCAAAGTAATACAAATATGTAATATGTAACCCTGAATAATGTTGTCTGTATAGCTCACAGGCAGATAGATATACTATCCTCAATTACTCAGTGTATAATTCACAGGGGGGTTAATTATAAGCTCTTCAAGGCAGTGACCTCATTTTTGGAGACATCTGTAAAGTGCCAAGCATAATAATGGTACTATCTGAATAATAACACAAAAGCTTTTAAAAAAAAATTTGTGAAATAGAAAGTAAATTCCTGTTTTTTCATTTTATATGTGTATGCATTATATATATATATGCTTTACTTTATTTGCATACTTACTTAATGATTATTTTTGTCAAAATGCATTTGCATGAAATGATTTATTTATATTATGTTTTCAACATATGTAGTATGACTGAGCATCTGTAGTATGACTGAGCATTTGTTTTCCTAAGGTACAATACTTTGGGAGGTTTAAATGCATAGGATAATTTGATGACAAAAAAATGTAAATGACAGAAAGGTTATTGAAAATTATCAGAAAATAATCTGTTCACTGATATAATATGAAATTAGGATGTTTAATATCAGGGTTAGCAGCCTTTTTGGATTCAGCCTAGAAGGAATAGCTCTGACTGCATATAGCCACACAGGAATTTTAGAATTTGGGAAAGCAAATTTGAAATGCATTGAGAAATTTAGTTAGTATGTGAAAAATGAATAAGAAAATTCTGCCAAAATGGAACACAGCTGAACAGTCTTAAAAAGCACACTGGTTAAGGCATGACTGATCACATCTCGAAGTGAACAGAAATAAAGAAACAGGAAAAAACCTGTGTGCCTTCATGATACAGTTAAAGATGTAAGGCTGAGAAAAAAAATACTCCCAAAAGAGAAGGAAAGCAACAAAATAATGTGTCAGCATTAGTTAAACTGGAAAAGAAGAAAATAACATAAGCATAAAAGGAAAATTAATTCAATTTCATGAAAAGGTTAGAGGATTTATGAAAAGCTTGTGGAAGAGTATGACAAGATAAAGAAAAAATAGAACCAATATTAGGAAAGGTAGGCAAAAATAATGAGTTGTTGGTTTGGTATTTTTTTTAAGAAAAAGAACTGACTCCCAAATCCTAAGGTTTACATCACTATATTTTATTTTTTAAAGATATTTTAAACATGAAAGTTAAAAAAAAAAAAGAAAAAACTTTCACACATAAGGCAAAAGATTTACTTTCTTGGTTTTATTATGACACAGAGTAGATTTAATTTCTTGCATCTTGTTTCCTGAGATGTTGTTTGGGCAAGTGGCTATAAAAATTTGATGCCGTGCAAGAGTTCAGGATCAGCTTTTCAGAGGTTATGTGTGATACCTTACCTTAACTTCATGTGGTGGGGTTTGTTTGTTTGTCTGTTTGTTTGTCATGAATGTGAGAAATTGTCCTGATTTCTCTTTAAATGCAAGTCTTCACTTTGTAGTTTTAAATCACTGGAAACCAGTAAAAACTGAAAAGGGGAAGGTGTTTTAGAAATGCAGTTTGCCCAAAATCAGTCTTCTTGTTGATGGTTTTACAACTAATTCATAATATGCTTTCTCTCAGTCTGGCATGCAGACTTCCAGAAGACAAAGCAGATGTTGTCTAATAGCTGTAGTCACCCTGTGTGGTTTAACTCCCTGCAGTGGTTTGTGGGCTCCTTACTGTCTCACTACCTGCATTCTGTTCCCATAATGCTTGGAGTAAAGGAGGTCCCCAGTATTTTACTGAATTCCACAGAGTCTCATATTTTACTCAGGTCACTTTCACTTCTCCCAATCCCTTCTGAATCAGGTTGTATCTGGCCTGTGCAGCTCTGGTGAAGTCCCACTTTGTTATCTGCTTGATACAATGTCGGGGATATAGTTAAGGATTCCCAAGCTCTTAGAAACTATAAACTGTGCACGCTCTTTTTGCAACAAATTCCTTCCTATTATCCATTCTCTGAAATAATATTTCACTTGAACTAAACTGATGAAAAATGCAGGTACACACAATTATTTATAACACTTAAATTAGGCAGTAGAGTTCCAAATTATTAAGTAAAGAATGGTAACAAATAATGCTCTTAGATATTAATGTAGCTGTGTTATAAAGCTCGTCCTCCTTTTGCTTCATCTTTGTTTCTTTCTTGACCAAATGATAGTGATAATTTCAGCATTTTTTCATGCCTTTTTATTTCATGTTTAGAATTGTGATTGTGAATCTGTTCTTTCAAGTCTTCTCAGGTTTAATCTTTTTTCCGGAAATTCCATCATTTGTTTCATTCAGTGCTAGAAAATTTTCATTTAGCATGACAACAGCTTTGAATGACTTTCCCCAGGTTCTTCCTTTGGTGAAAACCACCCACATTTGGTGAAAACCTTACTGCCGGTAGCATTGTCATAGTAGGGAATTACAAAGTCCCTCATACATATTCCTCTGCACTGTTTACTGTCCCTGTTTCGGTATGTTCCCACAAAGCACCAGCAATCTCTAGATTGCTGTGGGCACACAAGTCATGTGTGAATGCTGTGCATAGCTGGCTGGGTGCCCAAAATCACTGGTCTGTGGACTTGCTGAATAGGAGAAAATCCTGAGCACATGGCTGTTGTGTGGTAGGTAAGATTTTGGCTTTAGACACAGATGGATAATATGAACACATAAATTTTTTATGTTAATAGTAATAAAATAATAATTGTAAAATGTGGGACATGTAATACAAGATGACATGTGGCGGATTAAACATATTAATATTCATTTGGAAAGATCATTAGTACTCAGTGAGACATTCTGCTGATGGTCTTTACACCACTGCTTCATGTATATATTATCTCTTTCCTCCCCTTAATGGACCAAATTTTCCAGTGTCACAGAACCTTATCTTCCTGGTCAGCTAGTGATATAGAATAGACATGTAGTTTTGGTAACTTTCTTTCTGGTATGTATTCTAGGTTCTAGAAGAATTTTTGTCGTGAGTCTTTGTAAAGCATATGAATATTTAGGTAGTGGCACTCAGTTTAAAAAAATAATGATAATTGCATCACTTTCACAAGGCTAATTATTGCCCCCCAGATATGTAAAAAATATTCATTTTGTGTGCATGATAGATTGTTAATTGTGCTGAAGTATCAGCAGAAGAAGCTTAGGTAGTAGAAATAAAAATGTCATGAATCCCTGTTGTTGCTTTCTGGGTTACATAGCAATCAGAGAAATTAGGTCTAAACAAATATTTATCATTGACACTCAGAAATGAGTCTTTCTTTTGGCCTTACTTTCTTGCTTATCTTGTAACTCTACAAAGATAATGAGATACTTTATGAATATTTGTCCTTTTATTTTTTCTTTTGCTTGTAAATTTGCTTAGAGGTTTATAGAAAACAATTTATGTTTGAGAGATTACTGAATGTGGGAGTCAAAGATGTCTTTATATTCCTGGCACACTCTACTGATGTTTTGTGTGTGACATACTTCAGGCCTTAGAGATGAACAGAATTTCCATCTGATTGCAATGATTTGTTATGAAGCAACTTGGTAAGTACAGAGGTTTAAGTTAGCTGCATATGGATGCTGCAGGAAACCTGAGGTGGATTTGACCTAGGTGGTGTATACCTAATAACTTTAAATTTTGTTATGCTGAAATGCTACTGAAGACTGCTAATGGATTGAGGTGATCGTCCAGAAAAGGGAAAAAAAAACCCCAAAACCACGCAAAAGGTAATTTACATTTCTATAAGCTTTATGGATGGCAGAATGAATTTCCAGTTTATTCTAACCACGTGATGCATCACTGTTGGCTCTCTAAATTACATGGCGGTCATCCGTCAAGAACATGGAGTCGCAGCACAGTGTGATTTCTTGTGGATGCATCAACACTCTCCCTTAGCTGGCATACACCTCTCATGCAGAGACACCATCAGGAAAGCCTTACGGAAAAAATAGTTGCCTTTCTGGAATATCTGACCTTGAAAATATAATTATTCTTATCTCTATAAGCTACGGGAAAGCTGTTTTAATTGCAGTGAGAGGGTCACTCAAATTATGTTAAAAATATAATATAACCTGGATTTCAAACATTGTCATATGCAGTGAAAGTGAAAGCTCCTTTTGGACCTGAAATGAGGTTCTTGTGACTGAAAGTTTATATGGCATTATTCATGATGCGACTTTGGAATTGTGTTTAAAATTTTTGTCTTTCTTTAAGTTATGTATTCAAGCAACACTTGTTTTCCTTTATAATTTTGGATGTAATATTTGTTATGTTTTTCAAGGAACACTTTATTTTGAGGGAACACAAGGCCTAGTTATGCAAACATCCACAGGTGGGCAAATAGTCTTTTGCACGTGGGATTGAGCAACACCCATCACAGCACTTGATGGGTTTGTGGCCACACCTCCCTATTAAATTTGCGACTGTTTGAGTGGAGTGAAGGCATGGAAACTGACCATAATAAAAGGGGAAATGAACAGACTGCTATCTACCAGGGCTCTTAGCTGACTTGCCGCTTGTCCCCAGGCTCATCTAGTTAAAATATTCCCCAAGGGAAATAGTATGAGTTTCTCTGTTACTTCTATTTGGAGAGTTTTTGGAGTGTCTGCAGAGATGCAGCAGCAAGAGAAAGTGGTGATCTGAGATGCAGATGTCACTGTCTGAAGACTATGCAGAAGCATGAGTCATTTAGGCAGAGATTTTTTGAATTCACATAATTGACAGCTTTGGAAGCAATGACTTGATTGTTGTAGCAGAAAGTGGACAGCCCTACTCTCCAAGTAGCCAGAAACATTGGAAATAAAAATATCTTTTTAAACCATGATCTCAGGAAGCCTGTGCCAGTTCTTTCCAGAATGCTCTCAACATATTCTGGCAATACACTGCAGATTCCTACGCACTTCTAAGATCCTACAGCTGTGAAAATCTGCAAATGAGGAGCAGGAGGGCAGAGCAACAAGCATTGTACTTGAGCAGAATCCTGATAAGTCTCAGAACTGAATTTTTCCCCTAAGTTTTGTTTTTGCTGCCTTGTTTCATGTTGAAATGTGTACATAAAGGAAAAACTGGTAAGTAGAAAATAGTTACTGTAGTATGTGACTAAAATACAATATATACTTTAGTAGAATTCTCTGGTTTGTGAGCCAGAAAAATCTTAATGTTTCTTTTCTCCATCATTTAAAAATTCTGGTTATGTCTATTTGTATTTCACATCGGAGTGTATGCTTTGTGTGGTAGAAATTACTTGTATTAAAAAACAAAACCATGAATTTTACTTGAAAGTGATATGCAGATATGGTACTGGTACTGTAATTATAAAATATATGTGATGCCCAAGTTTTTAGGTACTTGCACAAGTAAGATGCTAGAAGTAACCCATAGTTATTTGTTGATTTGTTTAAGAACTAACCAGACCAGAGCTTTCCCCTTATTTGTTTATCTCACTCACATTGCCCCATTCATCTCTGTCTCCTCAACAGAGATCCCCAACAGGGATGTGTTCAGTAAATCACCCTTCCCTTGCACAGAGATTGCTGCTGTTCCAGGTGGGGTGGGCAGAATGTTGTACTGGTTTCTGTGCTGCTTGTTCTTACTCATCTTGGGCATTGTTAGCTAAAGACCTTGGGTGACCATCTCCATCCAGCTGCCTGATCTCCTGGATCTTCTCTCACTTCAGGGATCTTTCCTCCAGCCGAGATCTGATTTGTGTTTTTGTCTTATGTTTCTAAAAATTGAAATATTTGGCACATACTACTTTTGTACCAGAGGGTAGAAAGATTTACAATCAGACTGTACGTGTGGCTGGCAAGTAGCAAACCTTTACTTGAAAGTTCAAGCCCTGAGTTTTTGACATTCAGTCCTCCGATACACATGCACCCAATTATCTGCCACTTGTTAGTGTTCTCAGTTTAAGATGGAAGATTTTCTTTTATGATAGGTTCTGATACTCCTAAACTATCTGCAGCTGGATATCCTGCAGACTGACCCAGTCCCATGCTCTTTGCTGCAACTCTGTCCTTCTGACCCTCTGACCCCTGTGAGTGGGGTCAGTAGAAGGGACAAGATTTTTCAAAGTTCCTTTGAGCTTCACCCGAAAATTGTAGTAGTGTTTCAAAGGTAGGTGATGATCTCAGACTTTCAATAACTGCATATGAAAGACTAAGAACATATTTTCCTTCATTATTGGATTATACAAAAATTAATGGCCATCAATACTCCTAGTGATAACATGTTGTGTAACTGTCTTACCTTGAAGCTCTAAAGCGCATCAGGGAAGAAATACAAACATTCACACACCTCTGGCCTGGAATGTACAGTGAAGATAGTTCACATTATTATCAAAGTGTAATTTCAATTTTTTTTCTCTTTTGCCTTGTTAAGCCAGAGTTGATGAAGCAAGGAAAATTTTACATATTGTGTGAGGATAATCAAAATGCCTGAAACTTATTTTTTCTAGTTTCTTATAGATACAAAAAAAGGGCTTGTAATTAAAATGTTGGGATTTCTCTTTTTATATTACATGATAAATAGAGAATTTAATGGAACACTGGTTCCATTAATGGTTTAAAACCATTAAACCATTTTAAAGGCTTTCATTGACTTAGATTTAGAAATCTTCATTTATCACAGACACAGTCTTTATATGGTACAGCTATCCTTTGTTAGTTTTATAACTGCACATGCTTTTATGTTTTACAATGTGCATTTATAAAGTGCCTTTATAGATATTTTAGTGGATTTGAAAGATCTCTGATGTCCAAAGATATACAGAAGAGCCCACTGACATCAAGTAAGTGTGTAAGTTCTTTGCCAGTATTTTTGGCAGTCGCTGTTCATTGGAAATCTCCTATTTATTCATAAGTGGTTTTTTTTTAACCACTGTACTACCACACATCCTGAATTATAAATTTCAATAAAGGAAATGAAGGAATGGCTTATAGGAAAAGCTCATGCAAGTAGTGTGTGTTAAAGAAAATTTGTATTCTGGCCATATCCCTAGTGAAGGCTGAAGTGAACCCAGTCAAATGATTTCAGGCATAAAGCTGTGCTAGTTGCAGCTTGTCTGTGGATTTAGTCATTAAGGAATTGTAGATAAATGGTAGTAACTACTGCTTCTGAATTTTTCTGTATCAAGCATTGGAGGATGATCTATTTGAATAAATAAGCATTTAAAAATAAGTAAAAGTTTAATTATTTTAACAATGATCCAGGATTAGTCCAAGTTATGCCTAGACTGATGTTCACTGACTGAAAGACTGGTGTTTAACTCTACATCGTGTTCCAGCTTTATTGCTATGGGTAAAAATCCTAAATATTTTTACATGGAATTTCTATTTAATAAATTAACTGATAAATCAGTATAGTACAGAGATATGCTTCTGATGTTTCTTTGTCTTCATTAATGCTAGATCTAAAACAGATTCTATGTTTTCATGATTTACATCATAACTTGCCATTTGGTAATTGAAGTTAAATGAATATGACCATGAGTAATTTCTATGAGCATTATGATGGTTCATGATGTGTTATGATGTGTTATGTGGTATAATAAAGCAACGGCCGTTACTAGACAAGTTCCTGAATGCAAAATAAAACCCAAGATAATCCCCAAGTTTTCTGATTACAATTTTGTTCTTCCTCATTGCCACTAAGTTGCAGAATCCCAGGATCACAGAAACATCAAGTTTGACAGAGACCTTAATCTAGTCAATCAATCTAGCACCACAATAACATCCCCATAACCATATCCCCAAATGCAATTTGTATTGGTCCCTAGTGAAGCCAAACACTTGTAAACTCTGGTAGGTTTATTTTAGCATGAGGGATTTTGGGTTTTTTTTTGAATTACAGGTTTTGTTGCATGGTATGCAACATGTCAGAAAGGCACAAGTGGGCAACAAGCATACTCAGGGAAACTTGTCACATTGGTAGTGTCTGGGATTGTTACCTGATATTCTCTGAAGCTTTTTAAAGCTCTATTTCCATTAAAAAAAGACTTGTTGCACAATACCATGATGACAATATATGAAAATTTGATGTGAATGATGCTAAAGCGACTAGCATCAAGCAGCAAAATGTTGTTTTCATTTGACTCTATTCTCTGTCCCTCAGTATTTGGAGAGAGTTTAATTCTATTTTTACCCTGAGGTTTCTTTTCAGCCTGAAAATTCCTGGAAGAAAATGGCCTTACATTGTAAGTGTTAAATCTGGGGTTCTTTCCCATAGTTATGGTTTTTAATTAATGGAAGGGACATTTTGGCATTCATCAGGTCTTTAATGGGTATAAAAACATTCAAGCCAAATTGGCTATTCCAACTCCTATCTGTATGATGTGAGTTTATGAAGAAATGAATGTGGCAATAAATGAAGGAGTTTGACATCAACTGGATGGTTTTTGGAGCAAAAATGGTTTCAAAATCTTCAGACTAAAATGGTCCAAAAGATTACGGTGTTGCTACAGCTGAAGAAACATGTAGAGGTTTTTTTGACTGTTCTGGAGCTATTTTCTTAAGTTCTGCTGCTTATTTGCTGTAGAGCAGGTAGTATTGTGGTTTATGATATTTTACAGAGTGAAGCCTCAAGTCTTCAGCCTCAAGAAATTTACATAGGATAACTTTCTTCTGTCACGTGTTCTTCCTGCTACAGAAGGATTTTTAATACCCTGAAGTGCAAATCACCCTATACAAATCCATACTGTTTATGTTCTGTTGTGGTTTCTGGCAGCTCTGAACATCCTAGAGAGTTCAGTAGACTCCTCACTTGTGTGTATTACCAACTCCCAAGACCCAGCCCATGCTTTTCCTTTCTCTTGAAGGATTCTGTTTCTTCATCTTCCTTTACACTAATAGATGCTAAGGCTTTCTCTTCGTTCAGCATTTTTCAACACAATTTGGCATTATTCTGCCAGTAGATTTCCCAGTAACAATTTGAGTTCAGCTGAAAAAGATTGTCCTTTGTATTGAAGCTTTTTTCTAGGTTGCAGCTATAGAAAGAGCTTAATAAGGCAGTTCTTCCATGAGAACATTACCTTGGACTATGCAAGGGAAACTGCACTCAATGACCTTCTGAAAATTCATCAGGAATTGATTGTTGGTTCCAGATCTCACCTTGCATTTCATGTAATTTTTTTTTTTAACAAATAAAGCAACTGCTGAAGTTTCAGTTGTCATCTCCAGGATACAGTAAAGGCTATACCACCTTTGATATCCTCTATTAGAATATGCCTACCTTGGACTCTAAAGTAATGACGATTTTTTAAAATTTTTTTTTACACAATGTCTACACATTTAGAAGGTCATTATGAGGACCTCTCAGTTCTAATAGGCCAAAATCTTAATAATATTTAGAGATTAGAATAAACCCCTGTTTTTTATCAGTGTTACCTCAATACAATAGATTAATACTGGTATTAATGCCTACAGAAATGAGCAATATACCAGTTGGAAGCAATATTGGATGCTTTCTTGTCTCTTTCAGTTTATACTTCTCCCCTTCTCCTGGGTTGATGCAGTAAGAGAGATTTGATACATCAACAAACAGGTGTCAGGAAGTTATTTATGACACCAGCTATGGGAAAGCAAAGAGCTTTCCATTCTGTGATTCTTTTCAATATAATTTCAAGGTTTTCATATATTTTGCACCAGCCACGTGAATGAACATTTTGGCACCCCAAATACCATTCTGCAGTAATTTTAGGAAAAATTTTGAGAAAAATATTTTTTGTTTCCTTTTTTTGTAGCAATGTCTTATGAGTAAAGAATAACAGAAAAACAATGATCTTTCAAATGATATCTTAATTCTTGCTTAAACAAAAAGAAATTTTGTTCTTGCAGAACATTCTTCACCATTTTAAAACCTAGGAAGATGTATTGCTGTTATGTTCAACTTAGTTATGGAATTAGTTGTTCAACAGCTCTGGCTGTGTAACTATAAGTGTCCATGTACATATAAAATTATTATTAGGAAAATTTTTTTCTCAAATTTCAAGGACTATGTTTTTGACTTGGCCGGTTACCCTAAATATTGTGTTTTGTTGTTGATTTGTAACATCTTGGACACTCATTTTTTTCCACCCCAGTAAAGTCCTCAATTAGTGGGTGCAGAAATACTGGGAACTGAAAATATTTGCCTACTTAATAAACCTGTAAACTTGTTTAGTGACTCATTTATGCATCAAAAATGGTTAGTGATGAAGTGATGCCACATGATACGTAAGAACAAGTTATGTGTTTCCTCCCTAGCTTTTCTTTTGCCTTCCTTGTGTGTTTTTCACAGTACATCTGTTTCATATTTCAATTTCTTACTACATAGTATGTCAAATATGTCCTAAATTTCATATAACTCATGAAATTACATAAATATCATTATATTTCAGTAATTTTCATATTCAGAAACAAATGAGGAATCATAATAAATAATATAATGCGTTATTTATAGTATGGTGGTTTACTTGTATTATACTTGGGGACGAAAGTAATACTTGGGTCTTCAGGCTCTCTTGAATTTTTTTTACCTTGAAGATCTCTTTGCCACAACTATGCCTTGTTAATTCTTAGAACCTTTGAAGATTTTTTCTCTGTTCTTTTATCTTCTTGAACTGGAAATAAGAAGAGAGGACACACCTTTGTTAGCTGCTATGTGAGTAGATGCAAGTTAAATGGAAGTGTGTGGAATATCCCTTGGCAAGGGATTTCCTGATCAGCATGCCAGAAAGTTGATATAAGGACATTGCGTATGGTTGATTTCTCTGTGATGGTAGGAAATGGCCTAGATAGCTTTTGGAGGCCTCTTCTTTCTCATTTTATTTCATATGAGAGAAATTAAAATCTACACATCTGAAATAACGTATGCTGTTGTTTGTATACAAGTTCCAGACAAATCTACTGTTCCATTCTGGGTTAAAGCCAACAAACAAAAGAATAAAGGGGGAGAAGGGAGAATTCAGCACGAGTTACTCCTTCTATACTTACCTCATGTCATCTAGCAGAACTACAACTCAGTGTCATCAGAGAGCTAGGACTGGAAATAATCCATATACTGTGCCAGCTTGGTTGGTCACTATGGCTATTTTTTTACTTTCATGAAAAGAAGGAAAATGTTAGCACAAGATGTGCTTGTCACAGTTTATGAAGTTCTTGGAGCTACAGATGTGTAGGCCATGTTATGACCAGTAGAACTGTTTTGAGCAGTAAGCTCTTAAATCCTTTGGGAAAAGCAGAAAATTAAAGGAAAAAAGTATTCAAATCTTCTGTTTTGTAAAATGGTACTGTAAAGGCTAAAATGAAATCAGCTTTACAAGGGACAAGATTGTTGCAACTAGAAATCCATATGAGTTGAAATTTGAGCTAATTGCTCAGTTGTAAACACTGAAATATCTTTAGGCCATTATCTTTAAAATCGACATCTGCCCTACTGATCTCACATGGTTACTGAGAAATTTAGTGTTCTACTTCTGTAGTAAAGGACATGTGTAGTTAATTGCCCGAAAGCAAATAGGAGGTTAACCAGACTGGAGGAGGCCTTTACTTAAGATCAATAAACCCTCTGGCATTTCCTTGCCAAATTTGTCAAGAATATAAATAAATCTCTCTCAAAACCTTTGCTGTTTTTTAAAAGCATCAGATCTTCTGAAGTCAGAGCAGGATATTCTGTAAAGCATCCCAGTTGTCCCTGAGAGCTTTCTCCTTGGCTGGGGAGTGCGTCCCACTTTTAGCTTCACCTCAGGGCCTTGACATTTGACATTCAAATAAGGCAAAAAAAAAAATTCAATTATCAATAAGGCAAACAAGTCTTATCAAGAACAACAATTCTTGTTAACCTCTTTATTTGTAGGAGAAAAAAAGAAAACACCTTAAAGTTATGAAAGTAAACACTCATCCATATTCCTTTCTTAATTATTTGTACACGATTTTGTGTTCTCTTTAAAAGTCTTGTTCCAGATTTACATGCCACTGTTGCATCTTCCACTCAACTGAACCATGCAATGATCTGAGTTTGCAGTCATTAAGAAACACAGTTATTTTGTTGAATAAATCAACAAAAACTGTGTAATACTCAAATCAATAAACAAAGAGAAAATGTGATGGAATTTTGCTAAAACTTTAGTATCTGGCCATAGTTGAAGACAAAATATTAGTCAGCTAAGCCAGCTCATGCTTTAGTCTTGAATATGTCAAATGCTGTCATGAAGAGAGAAGACAACCCTTAACAGTGTTCCATGTTCAACTAAGGAAGAACAAAATTTGATACTATCTTTAGGAGAAAGCTACTGTTTCATTTAATCCTTTCCTTTATCAACAGAAAAGAACAATGCCCATATTTTTGATGTGTTCAAAACAAAATTTAAGTCTCTATCTCATTTATAGATGTCAAGTAGGTCCCAGAAGTTTACATTCTTTGCATACTTTCAAGACAGTTGCATTTCTAAAAGATGCTGATAGAGAAGACTCAGTATTTAAATGACTACTAAGCCTTTTCTGTATTTAAACATTTTGAGACAGGAAATATGATTGTAGCCTACTGTTTCTGAATTCCATCTCTATTTCTTTCTGATACTGTAGTTCACTTTTATTATTTCACTATTTTCTTTTCCTGTATGTCTTATTATCAGAACACATACACACAAAAAAATAATCAAAACTTTTTTGCATACCTATTTCAATATTTTAACTTGACTAAAAAATGCAGGAGCTTAAGGGAGGTTTTGTACCAGATTTATGCCATCAAATTCAGTTTGTTACAAACTATGTTGAGCAATTTTTTGTCCCTGAGGAGAATAATGAACTTAAGACTCAATTCTGACTGAATCATTGCTAGGTGTATTAACAATATATTTCTAGCTATTTAGAAGTAGTGAGAAAAAAGGAATTGAAATATTTTAATTTGCAAAATTTTTCCAAATGCTTTTTTTTAATGAACATTGGGGTTTTTTCCCACTTTGGCTGGGGTCTTTGTCTTCTTAAGGCAAATTATTGACAGCAGCTTTAACCTGTGCTTCACTGGGAACAAATGCCTTGGCAGCTGGCCATTGTAACAGATTTTCTGGGTGACATGCATATTCTATACTGATCTTGCCAAAGCCTGGTGTTTCAGATAGCTTCCTTTTCAAGAGCAGGTGTTCATTTATTCCACATCATTCTGCCACCTCGGCAGATAAGATAAAATTCAGAACTAGCGCAAAAGAGCTCATTAATCTGGCTCCATAGAAATAAATCTTAACAATTGGAGCTCGAAGTAGAAAATCCAGAAAGAGGCAGAGTGTGAAGTGGTGAAGTAGCTGGTGGGGTTTAGGAAAAAAATGGTGAGTTATAGCTGGACATATGACCATATTAATTTGTCTGGATTCTGCACTTTTTAATGGAATATGCCAATGGTATTTCTGGACAGGAATCTTACAGTAATAAGAAAAATCTCTTTGCATAAATAGTTGTATCTGACAACAATAGTTTCTTTTCTTTGTTAACGTAAATCTCATTACCTCTCATTTTCTTTTACTTTTAATATCTTGACTTTTTCAATATTGTTTTAATTACACATAATGTAAACCATCAAAATCTGTTATTAGTGCAAAACTCATGCATGAGATCTGATAGCAAAACTGTGCTTGAGAACTGAAGTGTGCTAAAATCCCCAGACTAATAGGGAAAATATTTCCAGCCTGTGCATTTCCATGGATATTGTACACTTGAGGGAGGTAAATATTTGATGACTTTCATACTGTAGTAAACTCTATTTTCCATTTACTTTCATTGCCACAACTTCTGTTCCCTTGCTTAGAAAATAGTAAATGCATTTTGTCTTTAAATTATTCCTTCACCCTTGCATAGACAATCTCAATTAAACCAGCTACAGAAAACATTTGTCTTACGCATTTCTTTATTTATCCCATGTCAGTGTAAATGTTTGAAAACTGTTTATCATACTTACGTCAGAAAAGTAAACAATTGTAACTTATTAAGCCTGCTGAGAGAAAATAAGCTTCCTATAAAAAGTAGAGAATGTATAGAAAATAAAATTCAGTTAGAGCCACCCAGCTGACCCACTCTGTGGACTGAAAACTTTCTGTGATGATCCAGAATCTTATCACAATGATACAAGAACAAGCTATGTGTGTCCATAGTTCCTATTGTAAAATGACAGTGTATTTAAAAAGAGAAAGAAACAAGAAGCTAAAGTATGACTGCAGCTCTTCGGGACATTTCTGATATTGCTTCATGCATAAAAAACTGCTTAGGTGTTCTTATCAGTGTACACTGGAGAAGATGTAGGCCAACAACCAAGTGGGTTTCTCAGGTGGGTTATTGTGTTGCTCTGTGATGGCACAACTGCTCTGATGGAGATCCCTGAGCTTACTGCAGTGCATGTCTGTATGATTTAGAATTAGAGAAATTTATTGTCTCAAAATAAAAGTTAAGTTCATCAAATCATGAAAAATTAGCTATCGTTTTGTGAGTAATAAATACTGACTCTCTAAAATAGATTTACATCTCTCCTTTGAATGTAAGCACAAGTGGCATCTTTCTGGTTCTGCTGTGTTTCTAAACAGACATTCCGGTCTAGAAATGACAAAAGTTCATGAAAGTAATATGTTCCTGTGAAATATTTTATTCCCATTGAACTTGCCTCTATGCAATTTTAAGCAAAAAATTACTGATCAGCCCAGCTCTTTCTAAGAAAAAAATTTAGTTATTTTTAGATTATCAGCAAGACTGTAAGCTTTTCTTTTGTGGTTCAAGACAAAAACGTGTGTAGTTATCAGCATCATGCTAACACTGATTTCACAGTGGCATACTTTTTCTCCTGCATACTGTAATCGTTTTTCTTTATCTGCAAGGCAGTAGAAAAAGACACTATATTAATAGGTGTTTTGGGCAGACTTCATTTGACTTAGAATGCTGTAGGTTAATTTCGCATAATTAAAAAAAAAGAATTGTCAAAGCATTTTGATATCACAGCGTAAAGGTGTATACGGGGCAATGGAGGGGAATGACTATTGAGAAAGAAACCATTAATATTAAATATTCATAATATAAAAATTATATTTTGACATAATAAAGGACTAAAGGATCTCTATTTGGTCTCTTAACCAAATGGAATTTTGGTAGTTGCCTTGGCACAAAAAAATTTTAAGAATGTGAAATTGTTTTTGAAATGTTCTAAAAATTTTTGTACAGTGCATATAAAAAGTATATGAATTCCTTAATATTGGGGATATCTGTTCTGAGTCTCTCCTTCCATGTTTCTTCCTGTGTTGTATCTTCTTAAGACTTTTTTCCTTCCTAAACAGAATTCTAAAGCAACATAAACAACCTCATGAGTTCTTAAGCTCAGGTTTTAATGAAAAAAAACTGTCCAAAGAAGTTTCATAAAATTTAACTTACACTCTCTTGGTTTTGTCCACTAAATAACCCACTCTTGTAAGCTCACTTGTTCTTCCCTCCATCCCTAGCTGCCTCTTGCTTTCTTCACACCCCTTTTTCTTTCATTCTGTAGTACATTTGTTCAGGACATGCACAATCAATTGAAAACATTTCTGTAGCTAGGGAAGATAACCATGGCTATTTGAGAAAAAGGACACAATAAATCTACTTATAAGGACCCTAGAGAGGAAAGAAGGAATCCTAGCTGGAAAATATCTGGCGTTAGGAGAAGGTAAAGTGAAGATTACGTATGCTCTGACAGCTCCCTATGATCAGGGGAAGTATTGACATGTAATCCTGTGTTTGGTGATATTTTTTCATAACATAAATTGTGAAGACTTATCTGTGCCTTTATATGTGCGTTTTAATAAAGAACAACATGATGACCTATTGAGCCTGTGTTTTTCTTTTAGGATGTTGTTTAAGGTAATCTTATCTGAAAGTGTGTTCCTACAGTTATATAAAGTTGTAGAGTTTCAGAATAAAACTATTCCTGGAGACTTAAAAACTAGTCTTCTAAATTATGTAGCTCCTAGAAACTTTTGGTACTGTACATCCCCATCTTACCTGGAGTTGTCACACGAATGCCTACAGCTAAAACACAGCATAGTGAAAGACAAGACTATAGATTTGGAAATGAAAACTGCACAATAGAAGTAGGTCCTAACATTTTAATTGATTTTGACAAGCAATAAGTTCATATTTTGTTGCCAATGTCACTGTAAGTTTGTTTCTCATTTGCTGAGACAAAGATGTTTATGGTTTTTGCAAGAAGATTCTTAAAATTCTTTTATTTTTTCTGTGTAAGAGAACTCACAGCATTTTAACTTTTCCTGATTGATTAATATTTGGAACTTTTGAAAGATATTTCTCTTTTGAAAGAATTTATTTTGAAATTTTATTTTAAATAGCAGTATTATTAATGGTCCTGCAATTTCAACAATGTTCTACTCTAACTTGTTTCCTACCACTGGTTAGCTTTCTCTTTTTTCAGTTGTTACCATTATTTTTGATCCTATTTTCTGAAACTTTTGCATTTGTATTTGTCTTGTCTTTGTAATACTAGTGCACTGATGACTGCAGAAATACCCTTCTCATGAGGACCTGTAATGTGCTGCTGCTGACTTTTAAAATGTCCAGGCTTTCTTGGAGAGTAGTCAACTCTCTTTATCCCTCAGGAAAGACATTCCTAGGGATCTTGAGAACAGAAACCAGAAATGTCTAGTGGTCAATTTTGTGTGTGTATGTGACCAGGAAAATAAAACTATTGTGTGTGTTTCTAATGAGAAATTATAATCATTTTTTGTCTTTGCAAAAAGGTACATTTCTAATGAGTAGTTATAATCCTTTTCTAGAAAGTGTGTGAGTAGATGTTTTGTCAGAAAAATTTAACTGGAACATATTCAGTGGTTCTTGAGGCCCATCTTGCTTTGGACACCAATTTAATGGCCAGGAATAGCCTTTTAGGCTGGGAAACTGTATGTGTGACAGTGTATCTTAACTCTGCATGAGAAATAAATGCTGCACCAGACTCCCAGGCATTGTACTGCCTGTTTACTCTGATAAAAGCTGCACATGGAGCAGAACGTGAACAAACATTTTGGTGATACTTAACCATCCTAACTTTAGGTGTGTGGGAGTGGGCATCATCTAGAAAATGAACTGTCTTCTTTTTTTAGTGCAATTTTGGAGCCCATTCAGCCAGCATATCTCTTCAAAAGCATGTTGGTAGGAGTCTTTCAAGCTGTAGTAAGGTTTAAAATAAAAAAGGCCAAAGCAAAAAAAAAAAAACCTACAAAAAAACCTTTCATCAGCAGAGCTGCAAATTGTTCCATGCTGAAACACCATCTGCTCTCCAACAGAAAGGATTTTTACTAGAATGCAGTATGTTTGGATGAAGATGCACCCTGCTGCATGTTTTTCAATTTTCCTTCATTGTATTTGCCCCACCATATTAGAAACTTTCTGAAGTCTTTGGCTTCTTTATTAAATATTAGTTGAGTGAATCTGAAATGTATACTTTCTGTCTGAGGGCATGCCCAAGTTTTAGAAGGATTCTTAGGTTCTTTATCATCATCATCATCATCTAAAGCATTGTAATGATCTTTTCATGTCTCTTTAGAGTGATTTTCCTCAGAAGGTACTATTTGAGAAAACAGAAGGAAGTCTTTTAAGGTCATTTAGATGAGCTCACATAAACATATTGCCATTTGTGCTTTGTGGAAATGAACAGTTTTCTGTCATTAGAGGACATATACTTGAAGATTCATTAGGAGGTTTTTACTGACTTTACTGGAATTTATTGGCAAAATGTAGTGCCAAACTTCATGTATTTGTGCTATCTTAACCTATAGAAAAATTGATTTGATGTGAAGGTCCGATGCAAAGAAATCATGCTGGTTTGGCCCTGTTTTGCTGTCCCTCTCTTGTCAGAATTTTAGGTGTACGAAAGATAGATTTATTTTCAAATGTGAGTAACCTGTCCTTTACTTTATAATAATTTCTTCTTATGTTTAGAAGAAAGCATGACTTCTATACTGGCAGCAAATACAAGTTTCTGGTTGTTGTTTTGCAATTTATGGAAAATGCAGGTTTTTTCTTTGCTTTTCTCTCCAAAAAGAACTGCCCTTTAATGGAAATTCACTTCAATAAAACTGTACAGTTGCTCATATCATTCAAATTCCTTTGTACTATATTTGTGTCATTTTTTCATGGCTCAGAGCCCAAGCAAACATAAAAACATATCCAGTTGTGAGTTTGCTGATTCTAAAGATGGGTTTCTGGAGGCCACTGTATGTGATTGCAGATAATGTTTACTGTAGTTTATCCAGAAGGCCACTGGTTTATAAAGCATATAAAGTGAATTTATTGTGTTGTAGAAAAACTATTTGTACTCTCAGATATTACTGGCAGACAATAGAAAAGTAAAAGGTAGTGTCCATTTAATCTGCATTGCTTTGTATCTTGTACTTCCTGGTCTCTGGGTTTACTCAAGGACTCCTTCAGTTTCTGATTTCAGTACTGGAATTCTATTCCAAGGTCTATGTAAATAGTGTGAGAATTTGACTTCATTCAGACTCTTCAATAATCTGTAAAACTGAGTCCACTGGGAGTCACCTGAATTTTCAATTTACCAAGTCTGATGAATAAATTTTGGCAGTATTTCCCATACAGAAATGCAAGTGATTTAATTTTCCAATTATCTGTATTGGCTAGGTAGACCCTCTTTAGTGTGTGATGTTGAATAAGAATAAGGAAAGGCCCATGAGAAATTAGGTAACTGCAAAAGGAAGATGTTGCCTCTGCTGTGTACAGTAGCTGCATGTGCTATATGGAAGCTACTCAGTAATGTCTGGAGTCTGTGAGGTGTTATATGTAAGGTAATTTTGTAGCATTGCTGGTACTCTAAATATTAACCCTTTACTCAGTAAATGCACATCTGCCTCCCTGACTATGCGTCCTGCATCCACGCTGAGATTTCCCCAGCAAGACCTGTCTAGCTGCTCAAAACACTACTGTACTCACAGCCCTCAATGAGTTTTGTTAGCTACACAAGGGAATACTTTACTGCAAATTGATTTTTTCCCATCATCTCTTTGGATGATTTCTACTAGGCCAGGAAGCAGATGAAATCCCTGGAGGCAGCTGAATTCTTTTTCCCTGTGCTGGTGTCTGTAACCCAGCCTGGTTACTATTAACCCATGGTTGAAAGATGATTGGCAAAACCCATTAACACACCAACATGCTTCTTGCATTGAGATGGAAAAGAATGTCAGATTCTATTTTTTATACGAATGCAGTAGATTGACTAACAGTGATCTGAGTATAATTTTGGAAATTTCCCTTGATATTTATCTGCGACATGTGGAATTAGAGTCGATTATAGTTGTTACAATAGCAGTTAGAATGCTTTTCATAGTGCTCCCTAATGATGTTTGCCTGTGGCATGGAGTTCTGAAATCTTCACGTGGGGAGATGATCATTGATTTTGGAGAGAACTTTTGTGCAATCTTCTGCACTCAGGCACTGTTAGGTTTGGCTGTGTGTAATGAAAAATACTAAAGAATTTGTCTTCAGTAAACTAAGGAAACAAATGCTGTCAAACCATATCAACAATGTGCAATGTTAACAGCAAGGCATGTATAATTAAAATATTTTTATAACATTCTATGCAGGAGTTGTTTGCAGTTTGCTCATGCTTTTATGTCTTAGCAAACAGAGAATATTGTAACTTTCCCTTAGATAATATCCAGTTCATAAAATGGAAATTCTCAAATCAATGTTGTTTCGATAAATTAATTAGTAAACCAGTGTCCTGGTTTCTGCTGTCATTTATGGTGTCTGGTTGCAAACTCTCATTAAAATGTAAATGCCAATAACTTGCATATTTCTCTAACGCATAATCAGTTAATCTTCAGCTTGTTGGTAGGCTCTTCATGTTGTTTATATCTAATCAGAATAGGTGGAGTTCACTTAAAATTCAGTATTTTAGTCTATTTCATTTCACATACATTGAGGATTTGGTCTGCAAAACAGCTCTCTTCCAAATCCTTGAGTATCTCCCTATATTTAGTGCTCACAGTTTCATTTCATGTGTTGTATGTTCAGAAAAGACATAGTTCACATACTTGGCAAGTGAATCAGAATAAGCTTGTCTAGAACACAGATAATATATGTAATTACAAATGAAAGTTCAGAACTCTTCAAATACCTCCAGGTAGGACAGGTAATGCAAGAGGCAAAGTAGGAAGGTTTTCTAAGCTTTGTTTAGAATTCATTGGAGAAAACCGAAAATGGATAATTACATAATCAACCAAAGCCTGCCCTTGTCTTGTTTCCTCAAAGTCTAAAAATATAAGTAGCATCACTTGTGTACTTTGTATACTACTTTTCTATTCTGAAATAGCTAAAGTTGGGAAATCTCAGTTTCTTTTATTAGTTGTTAATTCAGAAAAATTATTTGGCTTTATAAAAAACTCTGTGTGTATGTTAATTTTGTCCTTATTAAAATCTTGAATATAAAAACAGATAAAGAAAGAAAGCTTAAATTTACAAATCCATTTGAAAATGCTAAATCATTTATAAACAAATAAAGCCCCCAAAATTTAAAAAAACTGTGGAAATCATTATTTCCCTTCCAAGAGATTGGTTCAAGGAAACAGTTTCTGGAATGTTTAGAGCAATTTGGCGAAAACATTGCTCAAAGTACCTGTTAAGGCAGTAAAAACTTGCCTAGTTGTATAGCTCTGTGCAGCTCCTTCACTACCACAAAAAGAAGTGTAGTGGCAGTCAAAAGGAATTAATTATCTACATGCATGGATGGATGGTATTAGATTAGACAGATGGTGTTTGTATGGATGATATTAGATGACAAAGAATCTGACTCTTCCATTTTGAAAGTTTTGTCTTTATTCCCTTTGTGAGTACTGTGACAGTGGCCTGTTATCACACTGCAGCAGCTGTTGAATACAACACAGCTTTGTTCTCGTATGTGAGTGATGCGTTTCCCATGCAAATGTAGATGAAGGTGTGTGCCTGGAATAATGGCATTGTAAAGCTTACTAGAAATCCCAGAGAATGGCCTAGACATAATTGCCATGGACATAAAAATTGATACAGTAGAAAAAACATATTCTCGAATTTTTTTTTTTTAAATCCTAGGGTTTAATCTAAATTAAGTCGTATAAATATTTATACATAAGTGTGGTATGGATACACATAGATCCATATCTTTTACATTAGAAAAGTATTTTTCTTCAAATGTGTTTAATTTCTTTTTTTTTTTTTTGTCTCAAACCTTTCTGTCTGTTGACCTTTTCACTTCTCTACTTTTTTTATTTCCCAGGAGTAAATATATTGCTCTTAGCATAGTGTTACAATGAAGAGACTGTATAGGAGTTCAATATGTCTTCCTTAGACTGTGACCTTTTTTAATGCTAAATGGCTTACTCTTGGAGATAGATATGCTAACCTAATTAAATTAGTGAAGAAAAGCCGCAATGGATTAATTTTGACAATTCCAAGTTAAAAAAAATAATGGTTTACAAGAATTGTGACTTTGCATTTGGTGTAAAAATGTATGTTTTCATTTCTTCTAAAAAAGGGGTTTTTACTAGACATAATTTTAAATTGCTTTATCAAACAGGTGTTTATGTTACTTTGTTCATGTTTACTGAATGAGTAAGTAGACTTTTAAATTGATGATAATAAAAGGAAAACAAATTTAATATTCACCAAACTTAACCACAGTCAACACAGGATTTATAGCACTAATTTTAGGTAAAAATCACTTTTGTAAAAGAGACATATGTCTTTTATTTGTATATAACGACAAACAATGTTCCAAAGATGTGTTCCAAAAACATCTGTTGTTTCCTTTCTATAGTGACCTTTCTTTAAATCACCAGCAAATTTCATAAGAGATTTTGTATATTACATATATTACGTTATAATTTGTATGTTATATATATTACATCTATTACATTAAAAAGCTTTTAAGGTCAAACCTTTTGAGAGTATGAGAAAAATCATTTGCATCTCAAAGACAAACACACTACCTGAAAATTTTCTGTTTAACCATAATAAAATAACTACACATCTCTTAAATAAGGAAAATCCAATACAAAACTTACATACTACAAATATTATTTGAAAGACTTTGTTTTCACTGCCAAAGTCCTAACATTTTTGTGAAATATTATTTTCAACTTGTTTTATTATTATCCATGGTTTCTATCCAAATATGATATAGTGTCTTCTTGATTTTTGCTTCAAATTTTGTTTGATTTCTCTCTCTGGAACTGCTTCAGTGAAATAATTTACTGGAAGGTAGATATTTCTGGCTGTGAAATGTGAGATTAACAGGCATCCCATCACAGTGGTGTAGCTGTGAAGAACTGCAGAGATCTCCAGCTGTAAAGCAAGCCAGCAGAAAAGGAGATGCATGCAAAATGAGAGCCAGTCATCATGGAGCATGGCTGCTGGACAATGCTTTCTTGTCTCAGAATTGGCCTGTCTTTTTCTGTTTCACGAAAAATCTTTCCTTTCCTTAGCATTTGAAATTTAGGAAGAACAAAATTTGTAGTAATAAAATATTCTACAGCCATAAACATAAACTGTGCTCAATGACTGCAGGCATTTCCCATTTTAAAGTTAAGGAAAGACATAGGAAGGTTCAGCTGATATATCGATATCAGATGATATTTGTATCTAGAGGAAGAGGTGAAAATGTCTCTCTTCAAGCTGTCAGTGTACTGCTGAATTTTATGCAGTTTTGTAGTTTTACATTTTGTGCAAATCACATGTAGATAGGTTTCATTCTGCGTTACTTGAAATGGATTTTTTTTTCTAAAGAAATTTTTTAAAAAGTGTAAGTTACAGTCTTAATGCAATTTCATGTAAGGATGAGGTTGGTCCCACTTGGTCTCATAATCAATGATTAAAAAAATGGTTAGTAGATATCTGCCACTATTAGGATAAAAATGTTATATGGCAATTCTATTTTTATTTTTTAGCATGCTTCCCCCTTTTTTTGCCTTTGGTATCTCGCAGATCTTTTCTTGATTTTGTATGCCTATCTTAAAAATAGCTCCCTAACTTAAGATTTCTGTGAGGAAAAAAGATAATTGTATCTAAGTATCTTACAAATGAACTTTTGTGAAACAATAAAGTAGTCTTTCATGGCAAAGCAGCAAGTTAGATTAATATGAAATATGACTTCAGAGTCTGTTCTTGAAGTGGAATTTTCTTGTCTGCGTCCCATATATTGTTTGTAAATGTCTTTTTGTATTTTAATATACAAGTATAAATGCTTTTTCCACTCTACATAGAGATTGAAAATGAAATGCGTGTTTAATGCAGATTGATCTTGCACTAGATTCTAATCTGTTTGGTTGAGAGCCATTTTCCTCAATGCAGTTATTCATTTTTTTACTTTAAAACTTGTTTTTACATTGAATACTTGTTGAGTTTTCTGTTCCTGTGGGAGTCGGTAATAAAGGCTGCTTAACTCCAGTGGGAGATAGCTTAGGTTTTATTTATATGTGCTTTTTGAAGCCAGTAGAAGTCAGCTGTCAATGTTTCTCTTCACAAGAAATACGTAACTTAATTTGAGATCTTGGTAGAAGGAAACTTAATGGCTCTGTTCCAATTAAAAACTTTCAGTTTCATATCACCATGATTTTTAGTTGAAGAGTTGAGAAATTGTGAAGCATATTGGTCCACAGAGACTTTGCTTAACCTTTAATGTTATTATCTATAAAAAACAAGAATGTGTAAACTTGCACTGACTAAAGGACACCTGTAGACTGTTTATTCTATGTTCATTAACAAATATTTATGTTCGTGTTTTACTTATGTCTGCAAACCTGCTTATTGATAGATACATTGGTTTGTGTTTTTAAATGAGATTAAGCTGCTAATTAATGTATAGAAAAATTCAACTAGCGCATTTTAATATGTTATATGTATTCACTTTTTTTTTTAAATATGTGCAGTGGCATTAGTTAGTTTCACAGAGCAGTCTTCATAACTAGTCATGTCCTGAAAGATAACAGTTATCTGCCCCATCATGGCCTATTTCTTATTTTTATTTCCTTTCTGAGGTGTAAAAGTGGCAGTCATATAATGCTGTATAAAAAGATTATGGTTTTCTTTCCAGACAGAAATATCCAGAATATTCAGAATTTCACACAAAAGCTTTTTATAATTCCTTTTTCTACTACTATAGTTGAAGTTATTCTACTGTTTTGGATAGTAAACATGACAACCTGTGCATGTCTGTTTCATTGAGGAATATCTCAGTGCCTTGGAGGGGACAGTGAATGAGGATGAGGAGAGAAGTTGGAAGCAGTGCTGTGTTCTTGCCACTCATTCCCCAGAGCAGATGAGCTTTCTGTCTCCCAGCTTTGAAGAGAACTAGCAAGATTATCAGCTCTGGTTGTTTCTCAGGCAAATAGGTGTTCAAGGGAATAGGAGTTGCCAAGATGAAGACAGCCCAAGGCTAAAGGGAGCAGATGAAGCAAAGAGAGGCTTTTGAGATAAAAGTGATGTAAACCATGAGGATATTAGAATCAAAAATTGCAGATGAGGTAGAATAAAGAGAAAGGGCTATATAATGCCAATTAAATAAAACTTCTAATTGATACCATATCCAAAATCCAGGCTTTTTGAGTTCTACAAATCCACTGCTTTCACCTAATACTTGGGTGACATACACACCCTATCTCCTTCAGCCATGAAAAGACTTGTGAGGTGAAAAAATCATTTAAGGAAGCTGAGTATTTGGTATTTTATTCATGTGCTTTTGACCACTATGCCCTGCACTGCTGCTGGAAAATTTCCGGAGATCAAAGTACTCACATCTTACCTCTAATTGTATTTTTGTTATTTCTGAGTTTTTAACACTGAGAATTGGAAATTACAACAGCAAAGTGTTTTTTGATTATATAAAGAGCCATATAAATGTAATCATTTTGAGAAATCATATTAATCTTATTCTGAGGACCAAACTGAAAAGTCACTTGGCAAATAATGTTTGTTCCTCATTTCTACCACCTGAAAAAAAGAGGATGCTACATTCTCTAAAATGAAGATGTGCAAAACCCACAAATACCTATTAAATATGTAAGAGGTTTGTAGAACATTCCATTTAAACAGATGAGTGCACAGAAAATTCATAAAACAATGTTTTCTGGGTTTTCAAGGTTTGAATAATGCACCAAAAAAAAAAAAAGTAGCTAAAAGCCTAGTATAACTCAGTCTATTTGTGAATGAGGAAAAGATAGTGCAGAGTTATATTTCAGTACATACTTCATAGTATTTTTTCATTTGGGAGAAATAGTTCTGTTGAAGGCTGAGGAAAAGAATTGAGAGATTGATTCTATGAACTCTAGATCAGAGAGATGAAAATTATACTTATTTTCTATTTTTAAGATCCATGGCATTGTCATTCACTTTATAATTAACATAGTAGGTGTTGCACAGAATAAGTGTTAGAAATTATTATTGTTTTCAATTAGATCAAACCATAAAAATTTATAACTGTTTCAATCATCATCTAGGCATTACTGATATAGATAATGTGTTTATAACCTATTTATTAACAATAATCAATTGTTAATTTATTTAATGTACAAATCTTAGATGCATGATATATAAGCTGCATGTAATAGGCAAACTCTTTGAATTAACTGACCCACTTCTTTATTATTTGTATCACATCTGTGAAGCTAGTTTGTTTTATTCCTGTCCCTTTAGCTTTAGAGTGATTTTGAAGCTGACAAATGTTGTCTGTGTTAAATCAGCCAGAAAGTTTTTTAAGATTATAAAGATTGACTGTGTTATGCCTGAATGATTTGTTTTTCAGGCAATGACTGCTCTGTGTCAGTAACTTTAATGCTTATTAACTGCTAGATTGAGATCTGTCTCATTAAACAGCAATGAACCTAATGTACTGAAGATTCTATAACAGCTAATCACAACGCAGTATTCTGTACATTGTCATAGTAATCAATGTCCCAAATATGAGTATTCATTTCTGTTTGTAGTTCCTTTCCAAGGTGCGAATATATAAGTTTTTGCATGTATATAATTAAATTATTTTAATTGATACTTTTTCTGGAAAATTTGCATTTTTAATAACAATACTGATAAAATCGATCTTCCCAAGCATGTACAGATCCCTTTTCCAGTGTTTTCTCGTAATAAAGTGTTTCTCTCTCACCAGAAGCATTACCCCCTTGGGCACAGATAAACAAAACCAGCTTGGAGATTTATAAATATCTCATATGTAATTTTTTTTTTAAATGAGTATGGAACAATGAAGGTGTCATATCTACTGGTGTAATGTCATCTAGTTCTGGACAGCTACCTCACATTCTGTATATTTTATTGAAGTTAGGGTATTAATTTGATTTTAAGTCAATTGGACAAGCCACATGTTTTCAGCCAAGCACATGCTCAATACCTTACTAAATGGAGCCTTGTGTAGGTACCTAAATAGTAACTGAGCCAATTTCTCTGACAAGCTGTGAGGTGTGCAGCAAGGAGCATTTGCTTAAATTAGTTCTTTGTTAGAATTACAATTGACAGGGCTGGGAGAGGTAGCACTGATATCTTAAAGGAAGCACAGAGCATGTATGATGATCATTTACCTGTCCATCAAAGAAAAAAAACCAAAACAAGCCTAGAGTGATGAAAAGGTTAGTTTCCTGTCTGACTGGCAAAGCAAATGAGGCATTTTGCTTTAAAAAAGTATTTCCAGTCAATTCAAGGTAGCTTCCCTTTGTTGTTGAGAGTTATGGAGTAGGAAAGAAATACAGAGTAACTCTCCAGGACGTTGTGCAGTCTCTGCTAAAGCTTGGAATGTATATGAATCACTTCACTACGTGAAATCTAAACCTTTGATCATGACTCATGATGAGAATTTATTGCCAAGCCACTGTTTCTCTGCTGTCACTACAGCTTAGATCTGCATTTTGCCAAAAGGTACTAATCAGGTGTATTTCTCCAGTCTTTTATTGTGCTCTTTTATTGATGTATGATATCTAGTGATTCTCATAATTCATTAGAAAGTTATCCAAGTTTAACAAATACTTTGGAAGAATACTTTGATGCTACAGAGGAAGTCACCAAGCTGTTTGATTATTGATAAAAGAGTACAGTCCAGTATGATGGAAAATGTTTTTTTGTACATGTGTATGTAAATATATATATGTATATTTATCCACATTCAGCTATCCTAAGTTGTGTTGCAGTTATTCAGATAGGTAGTCTGTTTGGTTTTTTTCCCTCCAGATTTCAGAGCAGTTAAGATGGATGGAACAAGAAAAGCATATTTGGTACCTTGGGATTAGTACATACATGTGACTCGTAAACAAGGAGAAAGAGGAGATCTTTTCTTCCTTACTGTTTGGTTCCATGCTTTGGGCTTCAATGAAAATTAAAATAATATTTCTTTATGTTCGCTATGTCCTTAAACTTAGCTGAAAACTCATTTTTAATATAATTAAGCTCAAATATAAAATACCTCTTTAATTTGGCTTTGAATGTCTCTTGTATCAGTTGATGATAACACAGAAATTACAGATCTCTCTGCCAGGTGGATTTGCTAAACATAGTTGTTTGAATAGCTCAGTGTTATAGATGAAGGCTTCCTGAAACAATATTTCTTCTCATTCACAAGGTAGCTTATTTCATTTTACTCTAACTCTACATTAAGACAGTGAATTATTTGGTATCTATATGAGCAAGCCATTTGAGATTTAATTGTCTTTAATATAAGTGAAGAAAAGTGTACAATGCATATAATGAAAATGCAAATCTAAGTTACATTTCTGATGGAGGAGGTACCATGATTATGAGAAAGCTTGCTGAATTACTTTTTTTCTATAGTGAGTGCAGTTCTTTAAACAATACTGAGCAATCTTGTATTGATATAGGATAAAGTAAATAAGTAGTTGACTACAGTTTTATTTCTGTGAATTTTTTTCTACTGGGGAAAAACAGGTAAATAGAACTGAGCTGAACTCAGTTATGTTCTTTAAGACTGTGACCACTCTATTCCTTTTGTTTTAATGGCTACAAATAACATTCCAAATATTTTCTGCATTTCAAAATATGCTGAAGGATGAAATATTTCACCTTTATTGCTTCAATTTCAAGAATTTCAGCATTTAGCCACATAAGAAAACAGCTCTTAATGTTGGCAATAAAGCTGTTAATTTTTTGTCACTAAAGAACTCCTCACAAACCCATTCAGTTTGCTCAGTCTCTTAAGGCTGCATTTTCAGACCACTTTATTATAAGTATGTATTTTTTCTTTTCATTTTTGTTTTGAAACCTCTTTTAAGGGTTTTATTGGTGAAAGTCCTTAGTATCAACCGATAGATGCAATGTAGTAGTAAATAGGATGGAAAATTGTGTATTTTTATGCTGCAAAATTATAACTTTTGTTGTTGGCCTGGGGGCACTGTGGATATCTGTGTGGAGACTTGATATGTCCATGGTGAGATAATGCCAGTATCATTCAAATATCTGAATCATATGCTTTTGATGACTGAACAGTTCTCTGTTAGAGAATCAGAGCACAGTCAGTGGGGATGGATGTTGCAAAGGTAAATATTTTGTCCTTTTTTTGTTAAAGGAGGAATTGTGTGAGATGTTACAAAGCAGCTTCTGGTTGCAGGTTGCAGATGTTTATCTTTCATATAAATCCCTGGGGAAAAATGTTATCCTAACGAGTCCACAAAGGTGGTTTTGGGATTTTTTTTTCCTTTTAATGCAAGGTAGTATAAACACAGTGAGCTGGTGAAGGAATGGGTTTGTGGGACCTGCTTCCAGGATCCACCATAATCAGACTATATCTCCGCTGCTTAAAGTTGTCATCTTGGCCATCGGGATTCTTATGAGCAAAGGTGTATTACAGTGATTGGAGAATGCACAGTCTTAAGTATTTCAATTTAGCTTGAGTAATTTTGCATCTAAGTAAGCAAAAGTCTATGATTCCTCTCAGCCTTGGTCCCATGTTGAGTGCAGTAACTAATGCAACTATTGACTGCAGAATGACTGTAAAAGCCTAAGGACTAACGTTTTGATTTTCAGTATTAGCTGATATCTGATTAGCTAATATCCAGTCACACTGTGGGGATAACAAGTCAAAGTAGATCCAGTAACAATACATAATTTAATGTGTAAAACAATACCCGCATATTTGGGCTTTTTTTCTTCTTTTCATGCAATTAGTTGCTTGTTTCCTAAAATCCTTTTGTGTTTGTTGGGACATTATTCTTGTTTTTCTACATATCATATTGCTTATAACTTTTCAATCAAAAAATGATGTCATTTAATTTTCCTGTGTAGTCTTATCAGTCAGTATCTCAGAATTAATTTTGTGGTAAAATTACTTTTTTTTTGCTTGATAGGTAATTCTGTAATTGTAAGGATTCTTATTGAAGGTTAATTTAAATAAGAAGTCATCTCCTGAACAAGGCTAAGAAACAACTTTAGGTGTTAGCATTTGATGTAGTTTTCTTCTAATTTCCAGCAGGTCTTGCATAATGGTAGAAGCAGAGCAGGGGTGTATTCCATGAATTAGCCTGTGACACAGAGGGCAATCACATGGGACTGTGTGTGCAGGACTTCTTGAGCAGGTTTTCCAAATCAAAGTGCAGGGGTGATCTTTGATGAGTCATTCCTGAATGTTGCCTCACCTCATTTGCAGCTTTGTAAAACCACATTGTGAATTTTTTGTCTTTCTTCTGTCCTTGGGATAGTATTGAGGGAGCTGGATTGCTTCTACCTGCTGCTATACTGGGATGTCCTGGAAACCAGTTTCAGATCAGGAGTCATGCCACATGTTGAATAATTTGAGGGTACTACATTTAAGTAAAAAGTGCTGCTTTTTGTTCAGTACAATGTGCTTTGATGGCTGTATTTATCAATTAAAATATTACATAAGAGTAGCTTAACTTCTTGAGGTTAAGTCTAGCTTAATAGAATTCAGAAGTAAATCTGCATGTTTCATGATGGGGCTGTGAAACTGTATTTGAGTTGATTGGCCATGAAAGCTGTGTGGCAAGTGGTACAAATTTAGATATGAAGAAAATGCATACCTAGCCAGGCATGGAATACGCAGAAGATTTTGTTACTTTGTTTTCCGTTTCAAGTTTATGTAGTTCTCTGGCATTTTATTTTGACTCTGCTGTCCTGTCTCCTAATATTAGATAGAAAACTGTTTTAGAAAAATAATTTAAGAAAAACTGTTCTTAAAGTGTTATGTGTTCTTCAGAGGTTCTTGTTCCCATTGGAGATGTAATTATCTGTGACTAATCAGTAATGCTTTGGACATGTAGTTGTCTCTGATTAATCATCTTAGATGTTCCAGCTGAAAAGGAGTTGGAAAGGATGAAAATATCCTTCTGTATTCTCCATGTTTACTTTATATATATATATGTATTTATATTTATATTTATATTGATTTTCTTTGTGTTAATGTGAATAGACATGAATAAGTGGTTTATTCACCATTTATGTAAAAGACAGTGGAACGACTGCATTCTGAAACTGGTTCTGATATAATTGATTTTAACTTCACTTTCACAGACAGAAGTGGCTGGGGATGTAAGTCCTGAATATTTTTTTTTCTTTTAAATATACTGACCAGAAATGGATTGAGTATTTTATTTGTTAGTTGTATGTCCTGATCTACACCGAGGAGAAAGAGTTCACATATCACCAACACAAAAAGAAATTATTAAGAAATTATTGTGGTGATGCAATTTGTGTGCATAATTAGATATAAATCACAGGGGAAATTTCTTCTTTTGCTCAATATCTAAATCTTTTGTCTTCCTAATGTAGAGATTGTATAAACAGAAGGTCTGTTTATACAGACTGGTGCCCTTGTAGTTGTATTAGAAAATTTGCAACCAAAACCCATAAACTAGAAGACATAAAGGCACAGATTTCCCTGTGTAAGGAAGTTCAGATATCTATATCAAGGCTATTTCTGATGTAGACAGTAAGAATTGCACTAAGAGGAACAAAGAGGTAGTTGTCTATGAGATGTTTGTTGACTGGAAAGTGGATGTATGTAATGCAGCAGTAATGTGCTGCTTTTTGATAGCTGAATATAGCCAGTATTTGGAGTTTTATTTTATCCATGTAAATAAAATTTCTTATCTTGTCATCTTCTGTGTATTTCATGATTAAATTTTCTCTATGGAATTATTTTAATAAAATAGAGAAAAAAAGAACAGTACAGATCTTCACGTAGAAAACTACAAAAAAGGATAATGTTTTCAATTACTTCTTATGGTTTTTGTAAAGTCAAATGGTCCCAGAAGATTTGGATTTTTACCTGAGGGAAAAATGTTGGTACACATAAGCAAAATAAGAACAGTAGATGCTGACGTATATAGCACAAACTTATTGTGCAGAGTGAACAGTTTGAAAAGTACTCAAAACTGTATTTGAAGATGAAAACAAACATCAAAAGAGCATACAATCTTTTTCATCTTTCTTAGTAATTAGTTCTGTGACTATATGTTTGAACTGCCTTGTGAAGATGGTGTTTGGAAGGGTGAATGACTGCCTGTCTCACACAGACATACACACATCGCACAGCTGAGTCACATTCTGCTGGTGATTCAATATCATTGTGCAAGTTAAAATAGCATTTCTATTGTTCTGTTATTAAACAGCCATTTTCACATTCTGAACAGTTGAAAGAAAAGAATTGGAGCAGATATTACCTGTAGGACATTACCTTATGTGGTGTATGAATGATGTGTGATATCCAATTTAAAATCTGAGTGCTGATTCACTGGTTTTCTTTAGTTTTGAGTTGATTTGACAACACTGAAAACTCTAGAGTTACTCATGAAGTAAGCAATGAGAGAAGTAGTAGGGCTATGGAAGAGCTAAATAAATGAGCAAAGCTTTGAGGATATTATGACTATTTGAAAATTTCTCATGGTTGAATTAATTTTTTCTCAGTATTTTTTTTATGAATGAAAAGATCTTGAATTAATTAAATGTACCACTATTAGAAGCTTCTCTCAAAGGCTTATGAACGTGAACAGTTTTAATGCAGGGGATGAATAGAAGCACTTCTTCACAAACTATAAATCTGTTTCAGTTATATTACAAATTTTGCAGCATTTGGGGAAAAAGTGATTTATTTTTGATTAAATTTTTCCTTGTATTGTACATTATTACATCTATCATTTATACTGTTTTTACTTTGTTATGCTATTTTACTATAGTTTTTACACTGTTTCACTATAATAAAGCTCAAATAATATTACTGGCTGTGGGTTTTGATGACATCTTAATTTGTGACTTCTGAGTGTGTGCTCAACCCTCACTGCACCTAGGGAGTGAGGTGCAGCAGCTTCAGGAGTTAATGCACAGCCAGCTGTTCCCAGACAACAATGCACACAACTTTCTCCCTTCCACTTCACCTTTCTCAGAAGGGGAAAAAGAAATCTTTACAAAAATCTCTCTTCCTCTTCCCTGCCCCAAGCTATTGCAATATTAAGAAACACTCCCTAAAGCTGCATGTCCCTGAAAATATTTAGGTCTACCTTATTTTTTCATCTTTGACTTTACAAGCCCTCATGCATCATTCCTGTTATTACTCTATTGCCAGCTCTCCCCCTCTTTTTTGCTTTCTCATATAATGCTGATAGATGTACAGTGGTACATCTGGTACTAGTTTTCTGGGCTTTTTCTGCTCTTATTCTGTGCTGAAAATGGCAATGGGCATTTTGTGATAAACTCTGATGTCAGGTAATTATGTATTGTCCCGTAGTTCTTGTTCAATGTATTTATTTTAAATATATATTTCATAGGTTTTTTTCCTTTTAGACAGAAGATTTTCCAGTGAATGATTTTTTCTAATATTTGTGTAGGCTTTTAAACATTGAGGAGTTAATCACAGTTATTATTAAGGGTAATCTTAGAAAAAAGGATTAAAGGAATTTTAGGAGACTCCTGCAGTTATCTGCATGCAGCACTAGTTACTCCAAAAGCATTTATACATTTTCCCAGTCTGTTCCCAAGATCTTGCACTGATGAAAAGCCCACAGAGTCCCTGGGTATAAAACCCCCATAATCTATCACTGAAAAAAGACACCAAGTGATCACTGGACATCCAAAACCTCGTGCTGCTGAGGAGAGCTGCCTGCTGCCAGTACAGTGGAATGGCACGAAGTGCAAGGACAATCTGTTCTTCACCAGTAATGTATGGGCTCAGAGAGGCGGGTGGGAAATGAAATGCTCTCACCAAAAATCGTGGAAGGTGTTACACCTATGCATGTGTGTGGTGGCTGCTGGAGTCGGGTGACTTGTACAACATGTCACTCATCAAGACTTTGGCAGCAGTTTAAATGTATGGATTTGCACATTTTGCTTTTGGTATTTCAGAGTTGCCTCTGATATAGCAAGTTGACTTTAATCAAAAGTAGTCTAAAACTATAACTTTCTTTCTATTTTTATACAACTAGCATATGTAGTTGGTTATTATTTTATCTGTTATATATTTAGTATATTCAAAGCTTAGCATACTATATTTTTCTACCAGGAACTATCTAGCCATTTGAATACTGCCTTCTGTAGTATTATTTATATTTATAAAATAGCAAGAGGTTTCTATTCAGGTAAAATATGTACATATTTGAAAATGGCTTAAACTCTTTTCTTCAGAGAATCTTGTATATAAATAGTTGCTAAATGCATATATATATATATATATATATACACATAAATGACTATTCAATATTTATTCATTAAAAGCAGTAAATATAGGTTTGAATGGACAGACGAAATTATTGTTATGCTTATCTAGGCTAAAGGAAATACAAACATACCAAATTAAAGGACAAAATATGAAATTACATAGAGAAGCTACATTTGAGAATTAGACATAGTGAAAGTAGATGTACTGTCTTTAAAGAATGGCCTTTTTCTTTTAATATATCTCTGTTACTCCTACGATTTAGCATAGCATATAGCCTTTGGAACCATACCTGTTTAACCTCTTGTACAAAATTTTTAATTGGTCATTGTCTGTATAAGCATTTAAAATCTATATGCCTCACTTTGTTTTCTATCCAGGGCCTTTTTACTATAAAAGTAGTGCTTAGGAAAAAATAAGACTTCTGATTACTGAGTCAATGCCTGTTTGTCTTCTCTCAGCCGGTGGTTCCCACCTTCTCTGTTCCTTCAGAAGGTAACAGGAAGGGTTCCACAGGGTACAGGAGTTCTTATGGGCTTGATGAGATTTGGAAGAGTCAGAGATGCTGCGTTCAGGAAACTAGGCAGGGTAGTGCCAGAAACTTGAGCACACTCACTGAAAAAAATGATTTGTTGTGGAACTGGGCATTATTTTAGACACCGTAATGGCTGGACCAAAGGCTGGCCTTTTATAACTCAAGAGCAATTACTTTCTCTCAAGAAACATCACACAGAGTAAAATATATTGAGAGAAAATTCAACTATGCTGCTTTCTAGTTATGTGCTCTTTGGTGAATGTCTTTATTTATTCTTGCGAGGTATTTGAGTGATGCACAAGGAATTGGTGCTGCGGGTAGGAGCAGTTCTGTTGTCACAAGTGTACAGCCAAAAAATTGGAATAAACTTATGATGATGGAAGGAATTGGACTGAATATCCTTTTTGTTGGTGTTTTTCCCGTTATTGAGAGTCCCCCTCAGTAATCTGATAGGTGACCAACTGGAATTGTCAATATAGATATAACCTAGGGCTGACATTGTAACCTGCTCTGAATAAAAACATGAAGCTCTGCAAGAAACTATCTATTTAACCTTTCACGTTAATCAGATGGCATGTCTACATTTATTAGGCCAAATAGCAACTGAGCAAACTCAGCAGCTATATTAACCTTTCACAGGTTTTCTGACAGTCTGGGTTGCTATACTTGACCTAAACTCTCTTTGGCCTGCAGCCTTGAATTTTCAGAAGGATTTCTCAAGAATGAAACTTCTTTTTTTCCTACATACTTTATTAGCATATAATTTTTTTTTCTTTTTGTAGGATGCTTCGAGTGTTGCATCAAATGCCTGGGAGGTATTCCCTATGCATCTTTGATTGCTACCATCCTGCTCTATGCTGGAGTTGCACTGTTCTGTGGCTGTGGACATGAAGCACTTTCAGGAACCGTCAACATTCTGCAAACCTACTTTGAGATGACAAGATCTGCAGGAGATGTTATTGACGTCTTTACCATGTAAGTTCTCTGTTTCTTTTACTTGTTTCCTTTTAAAACTGCTGAAAGATTCCACAAGGGATATAAATTTGACTCAAGAAGATGTTTTTCAGTAAAAATCATAGAAAGAATCATTTGGATAAGTTTAGCAGATTAAGTTTTGATAGAGCTGATATTTTTACTATTTACAAGCAATTTGTAATACTATTTAATATCTTACAGTTTTAATTAATTTATTACTAAACATTGCTTCATATAATATTGATTAATCTGTTCCATACATCCTTGCTTAAAAAAAAAAAACCAACCAAAAAACCCCAATATCCACAAAATTCTAAATAGACAAAGCAGAATTGTGCAACAAGTAACAGTTCTGGGAATAAACACAGGAAAGAAGTAAACAATGTATTGTGCAGAACCCCGAGACTTGAAATGTCAAAATTCTATTGCCTCTGTTTTTTTCAGAATTAATCTGTTTTGAAGGTTTCATGTTTTGCTATTCCTGAAAATCTATTTCTGGAAGACCTTTGTTTTGCTAAGCATCAGCTTCTCTTTGTAAAATTTGTTACATTTAAAAAATACTTTACTGTATGCTGAAATTAAATGAGATGTTATCTTATGTCTTTAAAATTGTCTCTTTAAAACATGATTTTCTTAGTTATTTGAAATCCAAGTCCTTAGCTGGCTGCTAATGATTGTAACTAAAGCTGAAGTATCCTATCCTTAAATTTGTAAATATTTTCTTTCATGAATATTTTTGCTAAAAGTTGAGTGATTTGATCATCAAAAATAATGACCTGTTATGATGTATAATTCCATAATAAACATCTCAGGGCTTAGCAGTGGTAAAAAACCAAACAAATTACCAACTAATGGAAAAATCAAAGAGAAACAGAGGACATATGGCATTGTATAAGCCCATCTTTCATCCATATCATTAATACTGTATACAACGTTGGTGCTCCAAAGAAGGCAAAAAAAGGATGATTACAGAACAGCAGATACATGGTTAAAGACTGAGCATAGGAGGACTCTTCAATCTAGACAGGGGATGATTAAGAACTGTTACACTAATGGTCTGTAAATCCACAGTATTATGAATAAAATGTGTGAGATTAGACTGTCTTTCTACACCAGTACAAGAAGTTTGAGGTATCAGAAGAAAGCAGTAGGCACCAGGTCCAGAAGGAGCAAGTTCTACAATTGTTTCATAGCAGAACTACAAAGCTAGCTGCATATTATGGGTGCCAGAAGCTTTTATGGGTTCAAAGGAAGACTGGATAATCTTGGCAGACAAATCCATTGATGGTTTCTAGTGACAAAAATTTATCCAGCTCAGGAAGTCACAAAGGCTAGACTAGTACTCGAAGTTATCCTGTTGACTTGCCTGCTCTTACTCTTTCCTTATATTAATTGTTTGATGTAGGAAAATGAGCAAGATATATATATTTGATCTGACTGGGTACCACTGTTTTCATGAGAGGTAGAAACAGAATCTTAAATTTCTTAACTTCTCTAGGGTTATATTATCAACATCCCGTCCAAAGCTTCTCTGCAAATTTTAGGTGTACTCACTGTAGGATTAGTAGCCAGAAGGGAGCATGTAGCAACTAAGTATGTCACTGCTATTCCAAATTAAAATTTCTTCTTTGGATCAAGGAATTTATATGCCCTTTTATAATGGTATGTTGGGTTGAGGGGAAGATGTATCTTCTGCTTTGCTGTTTTGGATTGTCATTTAGAATAATGAGTTTGGCTTGACTTGGTGGCTAAGGTTCATTGTTATTGTGAATGAAAGATCAGTCATTTTATTAGGCTCTAACTTATTTTATTAGTCCCTGGGAAGCCATTAGTGCTGAACAACCACAAATCAATGCTTTCCCTTTATAGCACATTTTCCAGCTTCTCTCTGTCACATACTTAAGTGAAAGTATCAATCAGGGAATATAGTTCAAATGCATAATACACTGTAAAATATTAAGGAATTATAAAGGTAATTCCCACACCCCTCCGGCATTTAACTGTTTGTCTTAGCTAGCAGCTTTTGGATCTGTTTGTTTTCTTTGTTTACTTAAAGAGATATTAAACCCAGTTCTTTCTTTGGCAGACCTACTGTATTTGTTCATTTTATTCAGTTGTGAAAGATATATCTAAACTTATGTCTTAAAGGGAAGAGGAGCAAATATTTTGACTAAAAGCATATAAGCTGTTGCTTTGAACTGGATAAACTGTGTGACCCACAAAGAAATTTGCATGTGTTAATTTTCTACTTGTTTGAGTACATATTATACTGTTTTTTAAAATGATTTTGTAGGGAGAATAAATCCTTGGTTTTTTCTCCCAAGTATTAACAGTTGGCAGTACAAAAACCCTATGGTTATTATACTTTTGGAAGACCAAAAAACAAAAAGAAGGATATGTAAGTAGAAATAAACAGCATAGTGCCTACATTCTTAAAGCAGTACCTATTGAAATAGAAATAAAAGCTAGTTCTTTATTGTTATGATTAAAGATAATAAGGATTAAAAAAAAAAATCTAGCACTGTGCCCTACTCAACTACACATTTTAAAGGTTATTTAACACATTTGGGCTCCTAATGCTTCTAATGCTGTGAAGTGTCTCAGGCTGGCCTGGAGTCTGTCCTTCTGTGATAAATGGGCTGGGCAGATGCTACAGTGGAGTGAAGTGTATTAGACTCCGTTTAATCACGCTTATGGTTTCTGTCTGTATTTTATTAGCATGCTGGATTTCAAATGTCATTCAGCATAAAAATCAATCCCTATCTGAGAGCTACTTATGTGGGTGGTAAGAGATAAAGGCTGTTTTAGCTGTGTCCACAAGTGTTTGTTCTGAGTCACCCTGTATCTTTTATCTCTGTCAATGCAGCTGCTGGCTGTAATTTAGAAGAAACATCAGACCCCTGTAGAGAGAGTAGGGCATAATGAGGGCATAAACAAAATCTGAAACACTCTCGAAATGCCTAAAATAAAAGCCAAAGTACCTAGATCAAACAATGCCATTCAGAAACACCCATCTCAATGTCCTTGAGGGCATCAACAGCCCTGACTGTCCCTGCTTGGCCTCTCCTAGGGCCTCCCCTCAGTCTTCCCATGATCCAGGACCCACTTCAGTGAAGCCTGAGGGGTTCAGTCCCACACCACAGACTCTCCTGGCCATGGCCTTGGCACTGCCCTGGTGTCCCCATGGGGAGCCCACATCCCACATGGTACCTTGACTCTAGGGGAGAGATTAATTAATTAAAAACCAGCAATAGGCAGCAAAGTTCCCTTGGAGCATTTAGCCCTTGGGAATTCAGCCAAGAGCATCAGCCCCATGGAATAGAAGAGGTGACCTGAATGCTGGTTCTGCAGATTGGTTCTTCTTTCCATCTCCCTGGACTACTCTACAAATAGTACATACCAGTTGCAGTTCATATCTGATTTGGAAATATTGGTGAGTAGTAAATATTTATAATTTTGAAAATTATAAACAAGTTTTGCAGCTGTCATTTAAATTCTATAAATGCCAGTCAGTTACATAAATTTTCTCAAATTTATGGTTTTCTTTCCAAGTTAAAATATAAAATGATCATGGTCAATAATTCCAAAATCATGGAGGCAATCTAGAGAGATGCTGGGTAGGGTAGAGAGTGCTTTTTTGCTTGCTTGTTTTGAGGGGGAAAACACTACCCAAAATTAAGTCTGTAATAAGGTGCTAAACTCAAAAAATTCTAAAAAAATAACAAAAAAATTTTTTAAGGATTTTGTCTCAAACTAATGGATTATAGCCTGACTTTGGTCTCTTCAGGGGACATAGGTAAAACCAATACTCTAAATACGTGAAAGCTAATATAAATCAAATGTATTCAAATTCATAAGGACACATGCTCTACAGACAGGTATTCCTTATGAAGAGAACATATCTTCAAAAATCACCTACCTTGATGGTAGACTCTTCTCTCTTTAGACACTCATTCTAAAATCCATGAACTTTTAATAAATTGGATGGCTATAAAAACATTAGGAATTATTAATGAGTGACCTTTTCATTGGGACTAACCTCTAACTATATTGCTTTCTGAATCACTTTTGGGAACCTTCATTCTCTATAGTTCCAGACTTTTTCTCTATGAACATTATCACTGTTCTTATTGAAGCTGTTTCCCCTCCACCCACTCCTCCACCAAGTGAAGAAATACCTGTTTGTGAATTTGCAGAAGTCATAACCTTTTTTGTTTGGAATGTGGATTCTTCCAGTGGCTGTAGAGTAGTTATTTTACTTCCTTGTGATTCAAAGGAAGACTAAGAAAATAAATATGATGCTTTAAATTATCCTGAAAACTGCTTTTATAATATTTAATAGCAAGAGATGAATGGTTTGTGTTGCCTACTTTGTCAGTTTAGCAGCCCTGTAGGCTTCACTAAGACTGAGAAATCTGCTTGAGGTGGACGGGGAATTCAGTCATTCTCCTAATAACTTAATAAAGTGCAGTGAACACTCTGTCTGCAAAGCTCCAGGTATAACTAGATTTGCTTACTTAATCACTGATTTTAAGATTGTGAAGTCAGCAGAAACATACATGTGATTATCAAGCATGTATTGTGTGAGCTGGATTTTTATGTTTCTGGTGCTTGTAACAAATTCCAAAAGAAGATTTTAGAAAATCAGCAGCACAAGTTATGTTTTGTGTGTTTCCCAGCAGCATCCTTTTCCAGTTCTTTCTTTTTAGTACACAGGGCCAGCTAGTGCCATCTGTCACATGTTTGTGATATATAGGCCACGGACCAAGGGAATCGTGCTCTTAAAGTGGAAAATGAAGAAATCTCCCTGATAGAAACATTAAAACCATTTTCCTAGTACAGTCAAAGCTAATTCAGGTTGTTGTAAATTCACTTCCTCTAAAGGTGTGAAACCAAATAGTAAACTAAATGAAATTGCAATCTGTAAATCTGTTGTCGCTGTTCTCTACAGGAAATGCCATAGATGTCTTCCTAGGGCTAAAAATTCCCTTCCTTTCAGAATGTGAAAGTCTGTTTCAGGTACTGCTATGGCCAAGTTTGATGCTTGCTGATGACTTTTCTGTTAGTGTATAGGCAGGGTTTATTATGATGGTATTGTTTAGTAATATACATATGTATGTACAACTGTTTTCTTTTGAGGAAAACAAAAAAAAATAGATGTAGAATATTTTTTATCTCCCCTCTTGGTGATAAAACCCAGTGTTTTTAGAGGTAGATAAGTGGATGTTATTCTGATTTGCTATCCCATTTTTTTTGTTGTTGTTGACTTTGCAGCTATCACAAGTCAAATGTTGGTAGCACTAAAATACTATTGTTATCATCAATATTTCTACACTCGTATTAGTGGAATACTGTGAAAGGTATTTCAGTGTGACCTGTAGTAAAGGACAGCTAATAAGAAATATGAAATTTATAGACATTTGCATTAAACTGTGTGATGGTTCTGTTTAAGGCCACACTACTTAATACACAATAATAGTAATCTGTGTTTCCCTATACATGTTTGGTCTCTTACAAAAGCTTGGCATTCTTTAAATTTGAACCTACATTATGTTTTATATTCTATTTGTGTTATGGAAAGCAAAACATATAAGGCTCTGTATCAGAAAAAAACATTTACTAATTTATGCAGGGCTGTGTCATAGCATGTTTGGAACCAGCAACTGACTGTGTAGAAGAATGAAGTTATCTCTGCAAGGAACGTCTAACCTTGACCCACGTGTCTTTTTTGGGTATTATAATTTAACAGGAACAACAAGAGAGAGAATGATGTCATTGAGGATGCAGTTTATTTAAGGAGAGCAGTTTCTATTTCATTGGAATAATTGAGTCACATCTAAATAGTGACACTGGACAAATACAGCATATTAAATATTAGAAGCAGAACACAGGATTTTAGATCTGGTATCATTGGCAGATGCATCAAATCTGGCAAAAAATATCAGCACCTCAGAACATGACATTTGCAAGATTATACAGTGCTGAGAAGTCACATTTACCGCCTTCTCAGCTATATTATGTAGTCCAGTCTTCTGTATTTTATTAAAGGCAATACCATCAAGAACATATGTAAGTAAAATTTAGGATTTGGGAAGTACCTGCTAAGACATAGTCCTCATTTTATGAAATTGAATAAGGAAATTCATAGTACCACATGAGAATACCAGCAGAATAATCTGGAAAATTCACAGCAGTGCATGTGACTACCAGCAGAGTGATCTTACATAAAGAATTTATTTGGCTTCTTCTGTTTAAATACATTCTCCTACTTTTAGTCAGACATCTGTATTATTTAGTACTGTGTTGAGCAGCTCTCTTTCCTGGCTGACTGGAATCTTAGATTAGCTATAATCACTGCATGTCTGTGATTTCCCTTGTAATAGACCTTTCTCAATAAGTGGTTCATCTCCATAGGAAATATCTTTTTCTTTTTTAAATGCCTTTATTTCCTTTTAGTCTCAGTTCACTTTATAAACAGATAAAATGGAAAGCGTATATTTCTATGTAATATCCATATTACTTAGAAAGCTAAATATTGATTTATGTGCCATGCAAAACTAAGATAACTGGCTGTTCCATGGGATATCTGAAAGGGGAAAATTCTGTATTATGATCCCAATCTCGAGATACAGTGAAAAGTCAGTCTTACACTGTCAATACCTACTTTGTGTGTCTCCAAGTTTATAGCTGTACTAATGAAACACTCACAGATCCTGTGATATGCTTTTGACACATCTGTGTACATTTTATTGCTATAGAAGGTTGCCTGGGAATTGAGTGTCCACAGTGCACAGCAACCATTATGTAATTCACCAGAAGTCAGCACAGTACTCTGCACTAGTTCCAGTGGGGTTTTTTGCCTTCTTCAGGCAAAGAAGGCTCCTGATCTTGCCTGTTATTAGCATCTCTAAAAATGTTTCTAAGAAAGTAATTATAGACAAAACAAAATTAGATAATTTAAAAAACCCCAAAAAACCAAAACCACCAAACTGTTGAGGAGAAGCCTTGTCCATTGGTCATAGTCAAAATTCAGTGTTTTGGACTCAAAGATTTCATGAATACTAAAATTCTCATGCTGGATCCTTTCCTATTCCAAGAAACAAGATTCATAGAGCAGAGGTGCGGTTTGCTCTTCTTTCATTAGCTTGAGGATTCTGTAGGGCTTTGAGATGTGCTGCAAAAAATCTCTGCTCAACAGTTCCATTCCTAGGAAGGAAGGAACAAACGTCTAGAGGGTGTTGGTCTAGGGTTCTATTCTGCATGCCTGTAGAGAGTTGTACATCACAAATTAAAATCAATGGGTACTTATGTCACATCAGCTTTGCTTCAGAGTAGAGTAAGAAAATCTGGCCTTTGCAGAATGTGAATGTAACTTGCATATTGTAGTATGATGGTTTCTTCTTTATATAATCCTAACAATCTGGCTTTAGTTTTCAGCAAATGTTTTGTATGATAACACACAAAATATCTTCCAGAAATACATAATCAGAAGTCTCTGTTTTCTTTCTATTGTATTTTGTTTCTGCTTTAATAAAAATTACCTTTTGGTGTTTTTTGGTCTTATCTTCTTTGGTCTACTGTTGATTCTTTCTCTTCTTATCATTTTCTGATAAATTTTAGTTGAGCTTTCGGTATACCAGTTTTGTTTTCTTCCCACCTGAAATTTAGAAGTTAGACTCCTTATTAACTGAATATTTCTCATGGACTTATGCTGACATTTTCTTAGTACTTTCATCTTTCCCTTCACAGTGAGACTATTTCAGTTTATTTTACCTCATTTGTGCTGTTACTTGGGTGTTTTTGTCTTACTTTGCAGGTAGTACATTAATAAACTCTTCTTTTTCCCAATATGTTTTCCTTCTGAAGTTTGTCTTTGCTTGTCACATCCTTTTCCTAATAAATTTGCTCCATTTCATGGTACCAGCTATCTTTGCTCAACCTGTTTAAGTGAATATTATCATGAACTGACACCAAGAAATTGTTCCCAGCTGGCTTGCAGGAGAGCCTGAGCACATCTTTTTAAAAGTTCCAGGTCTTGGATTCTGCACAGCCTAAACAGACCTTTTTATTTGCAAATATCCCCTTATATCTTGTCTGTCTTCTAAAAACACATTTGAAAAACTGTTTCTACAAGCTTGAGACAGCTTGAGGAGGGAGGCTGCTGTCTCAGTGTCTTAACACCCTCTTGAGATAAGTCCCTTAGGGGGCAAGAGGTTCAGCATGGAGGCCAGCATTGCTGGTTTACAGAATAACAGAGATTATTGTGTATTCTAGATGTAAACATCAACTATTCAAAGTTCCTTGTAATTGAAAGAGGATAAAATTTAAAAAACCAACAACCCTCCAAAACTGGCAAAGCTATTCCACGCAATGGTAACATTTGCATGTATTTCTCATCCTTCTAAATTGTCTATGCCAGCTGAAAAAAAAACAAACCCAAACAAAAGCACAAAAACAAAACCAAAACCAACCAAACAAACAAAAAAACCCCCGAAACCCAAAAAACCCCACGTTTTCAATTAGGAATTGTACTATGGTAATCTTATTACATTTGAGTACTTTGATTGCTTTGGTATTTAATTTTTCTTATTGTGCTTGAGGGTTTTTTTTAGCTTGGGAATAGATGTGATTCCCCAATACTACTTGCATTCAGAGAGTATAGGTACAGTTTACTGGCAATCATGTTCTTTTTAACATCTGTAGTATCTTGATCTCATTGTATATATTGGAGAAGCTACATTACAAATTCAGGGAGAGAAATGTGAGACAGATTTATACATTCAGGAAAACTATTCCCACAGTAATACCTAGTGCTCTGGTGGGTAGGCTGATGAAACCTTCGCACTATTAGGCTTTTATCATTTGTTCAGGCTGAAGTGCACACGTAATTTATTTGAATATAATGGTTTTCTGGGCAGCATGGGAATCACATGTCACAGGGCAAACTAGTGTGAACTTTTAATCGCTGTTAATTACAACTAAATGACTGGACTGCATTACTATAGGAACAAAATTTAAAAAAAAAAATCCCTAGCATGTATGTAGATTGTTCCAAAACAGTATTAACACACCTTTCATAAAAACCTGCTACACATAGACATGATTGTTCAACAAATTATCTTATTGCTTGCTGATTTATTTGTTTATATTAAAGTTGCCAAAAGACAATGCAAATACACAGTAGGAAATCTGCAACATTGATCTGACTCATTAAGAATGTTTTCACTCACCTCTGACTTGTCTCTGCTGGGATAGTCTACTCGCTACTTGGGTTCAACCTGTTCATTGAGAATACCTTCCATTAATAACTTCTGCCAGAAGAGGAAAGTTTTTTCTCTAGAGATATTTGAAATAGACTTCTTCTTGGATAGAATCCAGATTCAGATTAATGAATTAGGGAGTCTGATTAATATGGAATAATTAATGACCCAGTGGCAAGAGAAAGAACTAAAAATTGAAAGATTAGCTTGATTTAGATCACAAATTGAAAGCAGTAATGTTTTTGCTTTTAACATTTCTGAACATAGTGTTGTGAGGAAAGGCAGATCCAGAATCCATGGAGCATCTACCAGATTAAGACAGTATGCAAAATATGGTTTAGATTATTCTATATATTTTAAAAGAGCTTTTACTAATTACAAGATGATTTTCACAATTATTTTATGTTTAGATAACCCTTCAGCTTATTCTACTCGGCAGCATAGGTTAACATGTGAAGATTGCACGATCAACATGATTTTTTAAAAATTATGTTTATCTTCATAAACTTCATGGTCTGTCCTTCAGTAGAAATGTTACATGACCTTAATTGTATCCTTATATAATTCTAATGGGACTCTTGTATTTAGTGACTAAGTATTCACTATTTCTTTTTGCTTATCTTATTTAGAGTAGCTTTAGTCTTCACCTAATGTATATTTTTCCAATCCTGTCAGAAGCACAAAATTTATCTTTATTATTTTGTCTCCTTTCTTTTCTCCTTACCAACCTCTTCCCTTCCATTCCAGCTTACACAAGTATAAGCTCTTGCTCTTTTTCTTTGTCCTTACCCATCTTGCCCATTGGCTCAGGTTCATCACCCCTTCTGCCATTCCCTTCTACCTCCCTGGTTGCTCTCATGCTCTGTCTGCAGCATTTGAGAATTTGCTGAAGCACAGATGGCAATTAATCTCCCTGAGTTCATCCACAAAGAATCACATTTTATTTTAAAGAAAGGCAGTCTTCATTTTATAAAGTCTATCTTTTATCTGTTATAATTTAATGAGAAAATATAAGTTTATGTGAACTGTATTAGATGCTGCAGAATAACTTAATAGCAATGCTATCTTCAAAACTATATCTATAAAAATTTACTGTTGTATTACATTTTCTTTAAATACAGCAGACGTTAAATGTAGCTATAATGCAATACAATTCTATCTGACTTTTAAAGAGGTAGTTCAGTGGTTGTCTCACAATTTTTATCTTTTTGCTCTTTGCTTTGTAGGAGGTTCTTTTCTCTTGGAATAAATCTGGCTATTTCATCCCATGCAGTATGACAAGCAGAGATTTTATGATCTCTCTGTAGCGAGTGGATGAGGAAGAAATTGATTTCTGTATTTGGCTAGTGTTTGTCTATATATATTTTTTCCTTTTGTGAAAGGAAGGCTTAAGTGAAAGTTATTCTTGTAGATGCACATAAGGCCAAGGTAAAAGCAGAGATCTCTTAGTACACTTTTTGACACAAGCAGCTCAGTGGGAGACTCAGCACAGATGGTTTAAAGGGCTGTTGTAAGGACTGAAATAGTCTCTGGACTTCTCAAAAGTCCTAATCTCTTTAGGGCAATGATAGCTTGTAACTGAGCACACAGAGGTCTGAGAGGAGCTGCTGCTGGCAGAACTCCTGGATTTCAACCACTGGTGAAGGTCACAATTTTTTAAGGTATATAATATAGGAATTGGCTGAGTTTTTATGGAATAGTCATGAAGTTGCTGTCTATTTGTTTTTCTAACTTTTTAAAATCATAATGACAAGTTAGTCTTAAAACACAGTTTCAATGTTAAGAAAAAGGTATTACAATGGCTGAATTTCTAAATTACTATAAAATCAGGGAAAATGGACTTTTGTAATGTAATCAGAATTATATATATTAAAATAAATTTCCTCTGCATCATCTCTGTCCACAGTGTTAAATTTGTTTCACCCTTTTGAATAGTTCATGTATCTGTTCCATACAGAAATCAATTTAGTTTTCACTTGAATATGAAAGAAAAAGCAATGTAAAGAAAAAGGCTGGAAGTGCTTTGGTGTCACTGTTGAGCCGGTTGAGAGAAGAAATCCCGGATCCTCAGCATGGCATAGAAAAAGCACTTTATTATTTGAATCCAACCTATATAGACTTTTCAGAGGTGACCCAGATTGGTCAGTCAGAAACCTCCCCCTAGGCCTGATTGGCCAGGCCTGAACTGTCCAAATCTCAAGACGGTGTTTTAACAGCATCCAAATTTTACCTTTGTTTATAAAACACAGGAGAAAGTTCTCATGGGAAAGACCTCTGCTAGCCACACTTTGGTATTAGAATGTTAGGGAAAAAGATAACTTGTCTCATTTCCACAAGCATTCAATTATAGTACTTCTCCCCCTCACAATTAGGGCAGAAGTTTAATTGGATTTTTATTGCATTTTTTAAGTCTAAACTTTAACCTGGCTTTGAACCTTTTGAAAACCATTCAAGAGCGAAGTTATTTTAGTGGGGTGTTGATACTTTTTTTATTGTATTTTACATGTAAAATGTGTGTTGTGAGTTGTCTTTTGGGTGATGATGAAAAGTTTGCTCCTAAGGAATTTTTATCATTAAATATTTCCTTTCATAACAATAAAAAATAATAATAATTGTCTTGAGAAACATCCAGTGTGGCATGGGTAACGGCATGTCAAAATTCTTCTGCCAGATTCTAATGGTTCTCAGCCTTATTTTTTGTTCTGAGGTGTTGCTATCTTGATCTGGAGAATATGATTGGAACTTAGTACCATCTTAAATCTGTGTATTACCATTTTATAGAGTTGCACAACTCCTGCCCTGTCATGCCAATAAACTGAAAATTTACTGTGGCTAGTTTTTTAGAGAAGTTCAATTAGAAAACTTTGATATCTGCTGATCTAAAGCTATGGTCAGTAGGAACGTTTCCAAATTTAGACAAGAGATCATAGGTGCTATCAAAAATCTTTTCGCAAACTCTGGTCATGAGAGATAATTTAGGAGGCAGGGTTCCCTTGAGCCAGAGTTGAACTTCTAGGCAGTGCTGGGCAGAAAAACCACACAACCCAGGTAATCTTTTTTTGTAGTGAATTGAACCTTCTAGGGCTCTGCATGTCACGCTGCAAGCCTCCCCTTTGTTGCTTCAGCTGTGTGTCTATGAAATGATGTTTTAAAGCCTCCTTATAGAATAATTCCAGATGATCTGACCTATTTACTTCTGGAAGATTATGTGTCTGGTTTGAAGTAAGGAATCTGTCTTGATGACTTTATTATTTTGTGTCAGACACTTTGTCCACTCGAGAATAAGTGAGAGACTAACAATTAGAAGATAAGGCAGACTGACATTGCAGCTTGACAAGTACTTGTATGTGCAGAACGTTTTGTGGAAGATTGTAGCTAAATATCTCCTATAACCTCAATGCTGGATAAAATGTGTGACTCAGGAGTTGTGTCAGATTTTGGTTTCCTTTTCCTTTTCTTTTTTTTTCTTTTCCACTTCATTTAAAGGAAAAAATAAGCAGAAAAGTTTATTTAAGAGTCAGTTAGACTTTTAAATGGATGTGACAATTTTTGCTGTCTTACCTTAAACACATACATTTTTACATGCAATTAGATTAAATGACCCAGTGTTTCTTATATCAGTGCTATGTTATTTCAAAGTTCATTTCTGTCCCCAGCTTCAGCTGTCATTATGGCACATCAGCACTTAAACTGACTCCAGTGTAGAAAGTTTGAGACATAGTGCGTCTCATTTTCTCACCCTGAAGTTTCAGAGTCAGCTTTATATATTTATGCAGATAATTTATTTTTACTGTTCCTATACAGGATTGACATCTTCAAGTATGTGATATATGGTGTAGCAGCTGCATTCTTTGTGTATGGCATTCTGCTGATGGTGGAAGGATTCTTTACAACTGGTGCCATCAAGGATCTCTATGGAGATTTCAAAATCACCACTTGCGGCAGATGTGTGAGTGCCTGGGTAAGTGGTGAACAAATCTTTTGTACTTACGACAAATTCAACATGCTTTGTACATATTTTAGTGCCTTGTGATCTTTATATTTTGGTTTTGTGTTTTTTTAATATGTTGTGATATCTCAGTTCAGTGTTTAATAATTTCAGCAAAGGAGAATAGAATGTTACAAATGTTCTCTGTATTGGCTAAACTCTAAGTAATTCTTGCTACTCAGGAGCAATTGATTCCACCAGTTGAATGTGAAAGCTTATTACCTCAGCAACATAAACTGTCCTGGACAGGACTAAAACTAAAGGGCCTCTGGCTCTACTGGGAAAGAAATATTTCTCCTACTATTATTTTCAGTTATTTTAGGAATCTTGCCTGTTCCTCTTTGGAACAAGCTGAGACCTGTCATCAGGTTCTATTTTGTTTCTAACTGGCAAACAGCCCATTATTTACTCCTGTGTTAATCTCTGATTTGGAGAGACCACTCACTTATGACCCTGAAAAACCTAGATTAAAAAAATTCTGATTTGTACTGGGACTTAAATTGAAGTTTGTCATACTAAAATTGCTGACAGTTTCAACTGGCATTATTTTAACATTTCTGTTTAATGGCAGGTAAGTAACTAACGTTTTGGTATTTGACTCTTCTACATCTAGCATAAGAGGCCTACGCACTTGGTAGCTGTTGGAGTTGAATATTTCTGCAAAAACAATCTGTATCAAAATCTCATGTTTTGTGAGGAATAGTAAATTAATAAATACAGCCAAATAGATCTGGGTGTTAAGGTACACTTATTTTTATGATATATTAACAATAAACAACATATAAAATAATAGGCAAGGTTGGGTTTCCCACTGTGCTTTTCTATAACTGGCAACACTTAATGAAGTGGAATACACTCTAAAAACAAATATAAACAATAGATACTTCCAGTCATACAAAGACTATAAAAACGAATATTTTGGATATCCTGACATTTAAGGTTAAACTGAACAGAGATGATCTACATCTTGGAAATTGGGAAATGCAGTATGTGTGTCATCTCTACATAAATGTAACGTGCTCCATAGTAATCCTGTGTTTTCATCTCTTTTTCTTTCATTCCTGTCGTCATTGTATGATTTTAGTGCTTTGACTAAGATTACCTAAAAAGCTTTAAATAAATATATAAGCAAAGACTGAGAACATTTTAAATGAAGAGCAGTCATTGCTCATGCCAACACTGCTTTCATCTCCTGGAAAAAAAGTCTGTAATCTATATTCACTGAGGACCTACTAAGCTAGTTTAAATTCTGTATAGAGTAGCAAAACTTTCAGAACATTATTTTTTTCACAGCTCCCATGCATGCCTGTCCTCAGTATTGCAGCAGAGCAGTGCTGCATCCTCCCACAGTTTAGAAAACTGTAATTCTATAGTACGTGCCAGAAGAAATGAACAGTTAAACAGCTATTCTATGGTTAATGTCACTGTTATTATTAATGATTCATTACATTAATTCCTTCAGCACTTTTCTTTCCGCATCAGTAATTTGCAATGTTTGCGTTTTACTTTGAGAAGCCCTGGGTTGTTACATATTGTGCAGCTCAGGTTAAGGCTGTATACTGTTTATGATCACAATTATAGTAATCCATCGTTTATTTTGAGTTCAATACATTTTTGTCTTTATTCTTTAAGTCAGTAGAAGTTTGGGTTTTTTCCTGGTGAAAAAACCCTTGAACCTGTTGTTTGACTGCTTGTCTTATTTTGGTGATATGTCAGTTAGATTGCCATACAAATGTCTGGAACTATTTCAGATTATTCTGGCTTTAGAGTCTGTGCTCTAGACAGATGCTAAAGCCAGAATGTCATATATGTCAATTAAAACTAAATACCCTTTTGACTAAGTTTATTTTCATTGTCTCATCCTTAAAATTCCTAAGGCAAAAACCTGTTATATTAAATATATATTTATATATGTATATATACCTCTCTCTCTCTCTCTCTCTCTATATATATATATTTGGAATAAGAAAATATTTCAATCCAGCAGTGATATGTTTAGAACTTATTCGATTCCTTAACAAATGCATTGATATAAAGAAATAAGATCTAAGAACAAAAAGAAGACTGGAGAGATAAATGAAACTGAATCAGTATTGTGTGTCAAGGCCAGATTTTTCCATTGTTAAATAGTTGCTGTAATAAATTTTGTTATGTACAGTTGCCAAAATGAAACAATGCTATTACAAGGGGTTGGCAGATACTACAAGTTGCAAGAAATCTTCCTTGTATGCAATTTTGAGCTAGTAATATTGTAAATATTAAAATCTAACCTGTCAAAGATTAAACAGTTGATTTCTTTTAGCAGTGCCTCAATAATAACAGAAAAGTATACACAGGATATCTGTTCTTTTGAAAAATTAAAATTATAAAAATTGCTCCACAGCAAAACCACCTTTGTAAAAAATTGAATTGTGACTCTGATTTCACATAAAATCTATTGATGTCTTTCTAAATAGCAGTTTAGCATGTTAAAGTCTGAAAATGAAGTCCTTCAGATTTGCTGTTGTCACCAGTTGTTTGTCATTGATATTTTGCATGACCAAATTTGTTATGTCTGTGACTAAAGCTATTATGAAAATGGAGGGAAAAAAATCAATGAAAAAATTTCAAGGAGGAAAAGTTTGTTCTCTACATATGGACATATTAAAAGTAACATATTTTTCTCTTTCTTGAGAAATAGTATTTGAAAAGCAAGCCTTTAAGAACACTGATAGCCAACATCTGAAGGAACTTTTCATGTGCCCTTCCTGACCTCCCTTCTTAGCTGCAAATAGCTCACTTTCTAGCTCTGCATGGACTTAAGGAATTTTTTTTTGCCTGAAGTAATGGAAAAAGAAATAGCTCAACCTAACCTTTCCAGTGACTGTATAGTTGACTTATCAGCTGATATGAGCATTCAGAGGCTTGGCATCCAAGTCATATCAGTGCTGCCGTGGAGTAGAGCCTCTCACATTTGAGAGAGGGCTTGTGAAAGTGACAGTGAAGGCTCTCATTGGCAATGCTTGCAGACTTAATTTACTGTGAAAAGTAAAACAAAAGCAGCAAAACCATGCCAGTCACATTTGAGGAGGGATGGCTTTGTTTCTAGTGTTCATTTTTCCATGCCTGAACATGCTTTTAGAGTATTAAATAAACAGTCATATATAACTGTGCTGCAGCGTGATTAGTGAAGAATAGGAGACAGGCCTGAAGCCAACTGTAATACTGTTTTCATGTTTGCAATTTTATACCCTTCCTATTTATATTCAGCTCCCTTGGTCACAGAAAGCCTCATTTACACCTTGTTTTAGAATATCTGCTCACAGTCAATAGAAAAAAATGAACAAAGAAATACAATGATGCTTTTTATCTCATTTTATGGTATGAAATGCGAAAGCAGATTTGATGGTTTCTTTTATTTTATCAGAAAACGTTATAAAAATACTTCATCAAGGCAGTTGGATTTCTGTTTCTTTGTATCTTGCTTTTCAAAAGAAACATGTCAAGGCTCTAGAGAAAGATGTTTTATATTCTAAATTGCACTAACATATATCTTCTGTATCTTTAGGAATATTTTATTTTAATAACTGACAAGGATTTTTCTGCTTTTGAAAATAATTCTGGGTACTGATTACCTATGTGCTATTTCACACATGCTTTTTGAGTGCCTAAACTAAAACATGAATTTCCCAAAATATTTCCAGATTTTATTTTGCAAAAAACATGGAAGCTGCACAAATGTTTTGAAAAACCATCTGTGAACTCATCACTTTATCTTTTCCTTACCAGACCAGTTATTCTGGAGGCAGTGAAACTGCGTCAGATTGACATTTGATTCTTTGTGTAACAGGAAGAAGAGAGTTCAGTGCAGGCTCAGCTGGTTTTCCCACCCAGAACAGATGTATTATTTCTAAATGCTAGAAATGAAGCTCTCATTTCTGAGAATTAGATAACATATCTGGATATTCTGGTGAAAAATATGCTGAACTGACAGACAGGGAGGCCTTGCTTCTGATTAAATTCTGTTCCATCTGAGGACTGTAGTATGCTTCATACCATCATACTTTTTCATTTGTGAGAAATAAAGGACCTTCTCTCCAAGACAGCAGATGTACTTATGGGTCTAGAATTCTTTAATCTAATTTTAACTACGGAAAATATCTAAAAAACACTTGTACACATAAGCTGTGTATGCCATAAGGAGTTTCAGAAAGTGATATGGGAAATGGGAAAGGTGAGATCCATATAGTGCTCTGACCTTTCTGACTGCTTAGTTGAAAACCAGAAACGAATTTTTCCACAAATCACTCAGAAGTTAATGGAGTAGTTAATTTCAGAGGGAATATATTATGACACAGATATAGCCCACCTAATTAGGAATGTCACTAAGTTTGTCAAGAGAAAGGCCTATGTTCCTTCAGTGGTTAAAGGAGACAGAGGCTTAGACAAACTTTGTCAGATGAGCTGAATTTTTCTGCCCTATCTTCTGCAAAAAGCCTCAAGTCTTATAAGTTATGTCTTTTATATTAAGTACTTCAATCAACTGTATATGTTTAGTTGTATGCCTCTTGCCTGGACCATTTAGTTGGAGCTTAGGTGAACAACATTTGCTATCTAAACACTGCTGGAGTTAGTAGATAAAAAGAAACATATTAACAATTTTATAGTTTGTTGGAAGTCATCTTGTCCCTGGATACTAGACCTGTGTTGGAATTTCTTTAGAGGACTGCATGCCTTAAAATCTTCTGCTCTTCTTCTTGAAATAGGAAGAACAAGTGTAGCAATAGTTCACAACTCAGCTGAATGGTTAAGAAAGTCATCTTTATTCCATTGCTCTCCTAACTACATTGTTAATACACATATAGTTTCTTGAAAAGAAAGAAGAATGCAAGTTCTTTTTTTCTCTATATGTTATACTTTCAGAAATCTTTTGCAGAAAGAAATTATTTTGCTCAGAAATGATTTTGTTTTACATTTCTAGGTGTTGCCTCTAATTTTTGTCCATCTTATTTCTGTAATCTATCCAAGCTTTTTTGTTTATCTTTATTGTATAGTTCCAGATTTTCTCACTCAGGGTTGCTGCACTTATAAAATCATACTTTCATTTGATTTTCCTTTCTTCACATAACTTGCCATGTGTTGCATATGCAGCCCTTTGTTGACTGCAGTGTTCATTACTTCCTTTAATAGACAAGTGTGCCAGACATTGTAATGTGCCTTGCCAGTATCTTAGCTTCTCTTGGTCTTGCTCCTCGCTGACAGAAATGCTCTTGCTGGTGATAAACCGGACGAAACATTTTTGCTTCAGACTGTGCTGTGTGTCTTGCACATCAATGACAGATTTTTTTCTTGGCGTGTGAGCTCAGTCAATAAGTATTTTTTGTTAATTAAACTGCTGTCATGAATTTCCAAAGTATGCTTAACTTTGGGAGCAGTTGCACTTTCTCCACAGGCTTTGAATTTCTAATATGGATCATCATAAATTGCTCAAGATGATAGCTTTATTTCCCCTGTGTTCAGATAATCCATCTCAGCTTTCACTTGAATGTTTCATCAGATGATGACAGTTTTTCCTGATCCTTGTTCTCACCTGGCTAACTTATTCACTGCATCTAGACATCTTACTCTTTTTATAGTTATTTAAGCCTTTGAATACCAGCGGAATTATCCCAAATTCATTATTTTTATGGTGAAAGAAAACCCACAGAAACCGTATACCTTTGTTCTCTGTTCATATGAAAAACCTTTGTTCTTCATGTGAACTTCATCACCCTATTGGTGTCTTATGAATTCATGGCTAGCTTTGTAAACATTTTTATGCATTGCTTGCACAGGAAGGAGGGAAACTTTTAAATTTATAATTTAAGGTCACAATAAAAGCTTAAAAAGCTCTGTTGTTGATTTTGAATGCTTTTCAAGACAGGAAACAAACAAGGAAGATCCCTACCCCTTCATTTTCTCATCGGCTTCTCAAAACCTATTAAGAGTATATCAGGAAAGAACACACATTCTTATTTTTGACAGCCAAGTATAAACCTTGAGTGACACATCTGTTTAGAGGTTTAAGTATTATTTCTGCTTTATAGTTTAGGCTTCACTGTCTTGTGTCCTACTACAATCCATGGAAACTTCCTGAAAAAAGGTCACAATGCAAATTTTGGAAATGTGAAAAATGTAAACAATCTGTATTGTTCAATATTTTACTAGCTAAGTGTTTTATCTTCTGTGTATAGAAAACTAGTCATCACTGAAAACCATTAGAATATTGTTCAGGATTTATAAATAAGTTATCAGCTATCTGGTAGCATAACCTGGAATTTTTTTTTTTTTTTTTTTTAGGACTAGCCTACATTGTCAGGGCAAAGGTAATGGTGAAACTGACTGGTTTTAATTTTTTATGTTTTTGAAGTGAATAGTTATGTGGCATGAACATAGTCTGAAGACCATGTGAAAAAGGAGTATTTAATGAAGAGATCTACTCCATATTTTAAAAAGACAGTTTTAAAACCAGATTATTTATCTTTAATCATGTTTAAATACAAAGCAAATAGCTCAGCTATATTCCCATGCAGTACCTCCTAGTGCTAGAAGAACACCACTAAAAAAACCAAAAGGTGGAGGATAACTTTGAGAACTGTGAGAACTTGTGAGCTTGTGAAAACTTGAGCATATGCTTTTTGAGAAAAAGTAATTCCTATTTGAAAAATTGTAAAAAAAATTATATAGAAAATTCTGCCTTTGTTAAGCAGCAGTAAAGATCCAATACTTTCTGTAGGGCTTCAGAAGCCTGTTAGACTACAAAAATTATGGTCTTGACTGAATGACATATAAAATAACTAATGATAACAACTTTAAGCATCACAATTCTACAAACCCATCAATGTTCTAAAGAAAATGCAGAAATAAAAAGTAAATTAGAATGTTTGGTTTCTAAGGAATTACCAAAGAGACAAATTATATGATCCTTAGTTAAAACTTAATCTTGCATTGATGCAAAGCTATCTTCTTCAAACTGATATTTCATTGATTTGTTTACTAAACAATATTTCAAAACATGAATCAATTTGTTAGAGAGAGGTGCCTGTGGAAATCTCCTCCTTCACTGCTACCAATAAATCAACAGCATAAATCAGAAAGTAACCCAGCTTTTTATATGCATCTAAATGGTTTCCAAAGCAATAGAAATAATGCATGAAATATTTTAACCTTGAAATACACATTTAAAGGAAATTTTAGAAAAACGTTTGTGCAGGTGAAAAGCAAAAAGCAAAAACAAGGAGAATTGCTCCTAATTTTGACAAAATCTGGTCTTCTGATTTGGAGAGCTACAGATCTAAACTATCTGTAGACAAAAATGGTTTAAAAAACCCAAACAAAACTTCCATAAAATAGAATTTCAATTTTCCAGGGTTAATAATTTTCTTGTAATATATTTTAACAGTTAAAAGAAATTCACATTAGCTAGTATTTAGTATGTGAATGAATTGCAGTTAGGCAAACCTGAGAAGTCTGTCCGTCTATAAAGAGAAATTTGGATCAATATTGGCTTTTTTTTCTCCTCTTGAAGCAGTTGACCTGAATGCAAGCCAAGAAGAATCAACCACATGACAGTAATAGCATACCATGAAATCTATCCATGTTTCAACAAGACTCTTGGAGCTGTGCCTGGAAGTATAATATGTTAGAGAGAGAGAGAATGAACATGTTTTGTAGAGGCAAAAATAAAAGTCCAACAAGTGATCGTTAGCAATGAAAGGGATATTGTAGACCAAGAAGAAGAGACTGTAAGGGTATATTTTCAGTGGTTTACAGTGCATTTAGTGGTATTATCAGCACAATAGTCTCTTCCAGTAACATTCTATATAAAATAAAACAAGTTGAAATACTTTTGCTTCATCTTTTATTTCTCTTCATGAATGAGGCATGAATTTGGAGATGCTAGTTAGCACAGAAATGAGAATGTTAGAGGCCATTTCCTTGTGGGATACTCAACAGTCCTTCTTGAATATATTAATTTCTAAAGACATCAGTATTATTTTTTCTCAGTTTCTGATTTATTTACAATCAAATAAATAATAGCATTGTTGGTTCTAGACAACATTTTAAGTTAAGCAGCAAAGGCTGTTTTAGCTTCTGCATTGTTCAAATATTTTCCAGAGGAACTCAACAAGTTTTCTACTTTCTCTCTTTCATATTAGCATATGGGGAATTACATGTGTAAGATGCTGTTGCAAAAAAATCCATTGGGAAGAGGTTGAAGTATTTATGTAGAGATTCTTCTTTAAAAATTAAAAAAATTGCAAAACTCTGCTGGATGAAATCTGAACCTCTCAAAAGAAGAACTAAACACCTGTGGGGTAATAATACAGGTGATGCACAGGAACAAATATCTAATCATGAAACTATTCTGTCATAAAATTTATTGATAAAAGAACATTATTGAGTCTAGACTGTTGATGTAAGGTACTAGTCAGAACCCTGCATTATAGAAAATTGAATGAAAAGAAACAATAGGTCTGAAGCGGGAGCATATGTAGTACTTTAAATCTGACTTCGTGTGAACTGAGAAGAGAACTGTGCACTCCATCAGTACTCTACCAGTACAACTTCATCAAGAAATTTCAGCATCTTAGAAAATATGTGGCAACTGCAATGAATAATTTAAAAAGAGGATGTAAATGCATTTATGCATAATGTGCACAGGCTAAGGAGGCAGTAAAAATAACTCAGAGGAATTTTTTTCTGGGTAAAATGAATAAAAAATAAAGCAGAAGGCCTGAAAGCCAAAGGTCAGTTATGAATTTGAGGCTGGGCAAAGTGCTAAAGCTAAATAAGTTTTTATTAGTATTGAAATCAAATATATGGAGACGTGAAAGTGAATGGGGCATTCTAGAGACAGGGCAATTCAGGAAGAAATTGAAAAGATCTTCCTGTTCATGCTTCTGAGTGGCAGCAAATCCTACACAGGGCTTGTTCTGGCATTTCCTGTTCGGACAATGCACCCAAAACCAGAACTACACTGCACTGCACTGAGGAAGCCAGCTGTTTCCCAATATTCCCGTGAGACAACCAGGTTAACCCTGGGCTTGTCCTGGGTGATGTCCAGCACTTCCAGGGTTCCTTAATCAAGCATAGTAGCTGTTGGGCAGGATGGATGTACATGATCTCTGTAAATACAGTTTTGATCTCTGGCCAAAACTGGCAAAGAGACCTTCTGAGGCTGTGAAGAGGTTTGAAGGAACCTCTTAATTCATGTAGCTGAAAGTAAGCATTTTTTGTGTGTGTGTCATAGGACAGTAAATCTAAAGGGGATGTAAACACAGCAAGGTGTACATCTTCTTGCAGCTCTCTGGGTTGAGAGCTCACTTCAGGGAGTTCATATAAAATAAATATGAGATTGAAAGAAAGTGTAAAAGTAAGTACTGAGTGGTTTGGAGCAAAGATAAAATTACGTGGCAACGTGAGTTTTCTGGAGTTAAATTTTATTTGGGCATTAATTTTCTCGCTGTGTTTCTGTATTATTTTTCTTGTTGTAAGCAGTAGTGTCCTCATACAATTAGGTGAATGAAGTTTAATTTGTTTCCATTTCATTCCATGTCACTCTGTAGAAACTGTACCTTCTAGATATGATTTCGTTGTGTCTATCCCTCAGGTCACTGACGCCATCATACAATGTTTCTTCAGGGGTACTGAAATATTTATAACAAAACTAAAACAAGAACTGTGTTTGAAATTTAATGAATGTGCTTTTCATGGGACAAGTACCTATAAATTAGAAAGAAGGATAAAAAAAAAAAAAAAAAAAAGCAGTAACTAAAATCTTGACCTTATTAAAATAGATAGGATTTGGGTAATGTTTTCAGTGGAAGAAGGATTTCAACCAGATATGACCACCATGGAAATAGTGCTCCATACATCCAATTTCAGAATATGCTCTGAAAAATCTGCTTCCTGACATTAGTCTGTTTTGATAAAAAAAATCATTTCAGAAGGTTGATGATTTGCCTACTTTTATAATTTATAACTCAGGAAAGCCATTACAGGCACTGAAAAGCTTACAAAATCAGTCAAGAGGGTTTTGCCAGCTGTGGGGATGGTACCAAAAAATAGCCACTAAAGAGGATAAAGATTTGTTTGCTCAAATAACCATTAATTTTAGCTATTCTTTACAAATGTGAGCTGAGTTTAAATTAGTGAAATTTTATTTTCATGATGTGGTAGATGAATTTCACTATCACTTCCAGTTTGTTTTGAGTTTATGTGTTTGGCCTTATAGAGTAAAAATCGAATTGATCAGAGAAAGTAATTTTCACTATAAACACAATAGATTGAATGTTAAAGAACAAACTGTGATACCTCTTTAAAATGCTGTACTGCCATTGCAGAAATCTCCAGCTTGTCACATAGCAGAATGCTACTTCAAAGGAGAAAGATCCCTTTGAATCTCAGGAGATTGAGTTCTGAATTTAATTCCTGGAGTGAACAGGCTCCTTAAGCATTCCTTGTAAGTTCTCTAGAGCAAAGAGGGAAGGTTGTAATAGCAGAGAAAATTATCTAAAAAAAAGACTTTATTCTTTCCTGTGGTTTGGGTTTTTTAAAATAAAATAATTCACAATTGCATTCTATTATAAAAAGAATTGATAAACTACCACCTGCTATTGCTAGAAATGAATAATTTGTTGTGCAAGGTTAAACTTCTTTTACTTCCCTTTCAGCAGGAATTATATTACTGCCCAAATCACATTTCTGTGGTTTGCTTCACTGATACGAGTGATATTTGCTTCCAGGCATAACTCATAACTACCACGTGGTTTAACTTGAAGTTTTGTATTTTAGTTATTCTTACATAAAACAAAGGAAACTTCCACACTTTTTCCTGTTTTCTTGGTGTTCTTGGCATTTCATTTCATGCCGTGAAATTAGGCACATCATTGATCATTGGCTCTTCAGCTGAAGGTAACTGACAGAGGAAAACTGAAGTTCTTCCTTTTCTAAAATACATTCTTAAAATCAAATCATCATTTGAGCTACTTTTTCTGAGATACCAAACCAAACAGATTCATGTTTTTCAAGAGAATCCATTCCATAAACAAGCAGCTGATTCTCCCTGAGAAGGCAGCTCTTGTGACTCACAGCAACTATCATCTGACAGATTTCTACTGCTGTCATTTTATGCCTGAGGCAGATTTTTTAGAGGCTAATAAGCTCTGGTTTTCCCCTCTTTTCTGTACCAATCCTTTGTATTATTTCAGTGGAGATTTTTTTAAGCAGGCTTCTTCATCCTTATTAAAGGTCAGAAAGTAAAAATATATTAAAAAGAATTTGTAATGCTCATAGTAAGGCCTATCTTTTTTTCTCCCTTTGGTGCTAATCACAAAATAGGAAGATTCTCAAATCTATATGGAGCCCAGTCATAAAAAACAGTTATTACATTTCAGTACTGTAATACAAAAGATTTAGTACTCCATTAAATTATTATGGATGTACTACACAGAGACATGTACTAAATTTATTAAATATTGTTTATTTAACAAATTCTAGAAAGCTTTCAAGTAAGACTTCATACTTTCTCGGTTTTGACAGGCTCAGAATATAGGCTAGGATGCTGGTTTTACTTTTAAAACACTTACAGAATATAGTCAACTGATAATTTAAAGTCTATCCCAAGACAGTCTTCTTTCTTATTTCTTACTCTTGCCTTAGAAAAAGAGTGCAACTCTCTAGCTTGGTAATAAGTTAAGATCGGACATAACACTTTTGTTGGGAATTCATAGCCCTGAATCTACATTTCTAAGTAATTTTCCAAGTAATTATTTGTAAGTTCGTGCCTGGGGCTGAGCCAGATGTTTCATTAACTTTAACACTGTAATATGGAGAGGAAAACAAGAAAACTGTAAAAGAAAAATAACAACAACAAAAAAAAGGAACATGTACAGAACAGTATTTACTTGTGCTATTTTCTCTGCAATAGATGGAATAGAATCTCCAGTATATAAAGCAACTGAAACATGGAAATGTCTAGTGTAATATCCAAGTGTGCATATTTATTATGGACTTTGCTATTGGTTTCTCTGTTTTATCAGTTGGGTTTCTAGTAAGTCGGTTCTTGGGAAAATTTGGTAAGGAAGACAGCCATTATCTGCATGAATAAATTTTTAGAAATCTTTATGTATAAATTAGGAACATCAGCTTTCTTTTTTAACTAGTTGGATGTTGAGGGAAAAGTTAAAATAGTTACTCTCAAACTTTTAACCATGGAGGTAAAGTATGAATATTGAAGCATGGAGTACAAATTAGGAAAAGGATAGAGAGCTGATATCAGAAGTATTAAACAGCTTTTCAAACTACTTCTACAAGTCTCCTTTACCTGGGGACAATCAGGAAAATTAATCTGAAAAAAATTTTAAACTGAATTAATTAAACTGCATTAAATCCCTATGTAAATATATTTCCTCAGACATAAAATTGCTCTTATTTAAAAACATTTGGAAGTGAGTCAAAATAAATCAAATTAAGGGGTCTAATATTACTTGAGAACATCCATCCTATAACTTCAAAGCAATAAAAGTACTTCATTTAAAATTCAGACCTTTTGTTGTTTTGGATTGCTTTTCCTGATCAGGTCAATGTGGATAAGCCACCCTGCTACAATTTTTGGTACCATTTACAACTGTTTAGATTCTGACCTTATTTGATTTCTATACCTAAAATCTGTATTTATATTGGGCTTTTTCCTGTATTACCTGATGTGAGAGATCTTACATTAAAAAAAAGACAAAAACAAACAAGAAAATGTCTTCCATTTTCCCCCATTTTCTCTTTAAGGTTTAATTTTAAGGAGATTGTGGAGAACCAGCTTATTCAGTTTTCAAAACCAGTTCTTATTTCTTATTCTCAGGTCCAATGTTTTTCTGAGGTAAGCAGCTAGAAAAATGTTAGTGTGATGAAATTTTTTAGTTCCAGTTATGTGTTTAAATTCATCAGCATTTCTGAAGCCACCAAATGCTGGGGCAATTTGGATTTGGTATTTAGAGACTGACTTCCACATTTTACCATGTAGCCTCTTCATACTCTTTCCACAGCAGAAAATGAAAAGATGGTTTGTTATTGACAAGTGTATTTCCCAGCTGTCTCAGGCCTGCAAAGGAGCAGTAAGGTAGCATGTTTATGGATTCACAGGACATGGGTGTGCCAAAACTGCCAGCCCAGCAGGCAAGGGAGTTCAATGCCTCCTGAGAGCACCTTGCTGTACTCCTGAGGCTTATGGCTAAAGGAGGAAAACATGTAGCCTTTGGAGAATGTACAGTGCAAAGAATGGAATTTAATGTTTTTCTTATTAATAGAAGTAAGCACCCTACTCTTGTTCTGAATGATGAATTCCCTTGTAAGTAGATCCTAAATATGTCTGAATGCACTAACAGAGTGGCAAAAATAAAATCTGATTGGTTCAGTGCAAAATGGATTTGCCAGTGAGATTTTGTGACAGCCATAGATAAAGGCTCATTTTTATTACAAGCCCAATTTAAGAAGAAAAAGCAAGCAAACCCTACAGTTTTTAATTTTTTACATCATAATTGATAGTGGAAGATAGAACCATATGGCCTCTTGTCCTAACTATAGAGCAGTGGTGATGAGAGAGAGGGACAGATACGCTTCACAAAGCATGCAGCTGTCTGTACTTCAGGTGCAGTGCTCTGCATCCATTGTTGGCACAAGAGTGAGAGGGACATGGAGTAAGCTTGCACTTCTGGAAGCATAACTTCTTGTTCTTCAGAAACACCATGTTAGTGCTCTGGCATCATTTTGACCCGATCATTAATGGATGATCAGACCAAACCCATAAATTAAATAAGGACAGAAAGAGACAAAGACAGTCAGAGATGCATTTGTTACTTCTATGAAGTCCCTTTTTTTCAATGGCGCATCAGTTAATTTCTGACTTAACACTGGTTTTGTTTTTCCCTCTTTTACTGCAGTTTATTATGCTGACATACATCTTTATGTTGGCCTGGCTTGGAGTTACAGCTTTCACTTCTCTGCCTGTTTACATGTACTTCAATCTGTGGACCATTTGCCGAAATGCCACCGTAGTGGATGGAGCTAATCTCTGCTTGGATCTTCGCCAGTATGGTATGTGAATAAAAAGCACTAAATGAAAAGCAAGATTTCACAGAAGAAAGCATCACATTTCTTTGCTTCTGTGTATCTGAAATGAACTGATCAGTGTTTCTGAAACAATTGTTAAGTGTCTCTTTCTACCCTTTTACTCACTAGTCTAGGCAGCGTATAAGACATGAACTGCAATTCCAGACCTGGCAAAAATTGAGTCAACCTTGTCCATCTTCCCAGAGTAATGAATATCTGACATGGGACTCCTGCTTAGTCTCTTTAGAAATTGCTGGGACTTGTCTAAAATGCTTAATTAGTCATTTATCTGGAGAATGACTCTTTAATTTTGTGGTGGGATGCTGACTTGGAGATGTGAGATCCTAGGGTATCAGCTGTCTCTGCAGAGGTGAATTGGGACATTGAAAGATTCACTGCTTTCAAAAATTATGATGAGGACCAACAGTACTGACAGTAACAGGCTAAGAAAGTGGTGGAGAGACAGAGAGAGGGAGTGGGACTACAGCATGAACGATGGAGGTTAGAATAGTGAGGAAATACGCACCTATGTGTGCTTTGAGAGGATGCAAAATTTGGATAAAAAAGGATTTTTAATCTTAAAATGACTGAGAATTCTTGTGTTGGTGATGGTAATTCAATTTCTTCCTTCTACAAGACTGATTTGATCCTAAATGTCGTGGCCTTAGTGATTTCTCAACCCACAGAGCTTTTGGTAATCATATTCTCATCAGACAATTTCTTGTCTTTCTTTTGTTTCCTTGGCCTAATATAAAATCACAGTATATTTTTAATTGTTATGTGGAGATATAAAAGATGCTGCATTTCTTGGCAAAGAAACAGTTTCATTCATAGTAAACATTTCAATTAACCTGAAATAAAGTATTTGATATTTTTCTTTCATGAGAGGGAAAAAAAGTTGGGTTTTTTCCTACACAGCATGGCACGTAAGTTTAAAAAGCAATTATCTGTATAGATCCCATCAAGAGTATTAATTTTTCTTTCTATGACTTTTTATTTTATTAATATTCATGAGTTTTTTATTAAGTCTATTTAGAATGTTCATAGAACAGTAACATATAAAAGGTGTATTCTGTGAATGTACCTGTTTCCTGTGGACTCAGTGCAAAAAACACTGATTAATATTAGGAAAGAACCATTTTTCATGATAACTGAGTTAATTGCAGTTTTCTTCAAGCTAGTGTTTTATTTAGTATCTGGACATTAGCTAAAGGAAGCAAGGTAGCAGATTCTAGTTATTATTGCTGATAAGAGAAACAATAGAGAATGTTTGTGTAATGCTTTTATATAACTTGTGAAAGAAGCTTTATACCAGATCAATATGTCTGAAACCAATATACAGCACATTTCTGCCCATAAGAATAGAGAATGTGAGCATTTTAACTGTATATACTGATTGCAAATAATTTCTGATTTTTTGATCATTGTGCTGATCAAAATGGGGAATGAAGATATTTTTTAAAATGGCTGAAAAATTATTACCTGCATGTTTCTTGCTACGGCTTTCACTAAATAGATGATGTGTTAGTTTTGTGCTGGCTGAAACAAAATAGAATCCTAGTGTGGTTTTGGTTGGAAGGCACTTTAAAGACCATTTCCAACCCCCTGCCATGGGGCAGGGAGACCTTCCTCTAGATCAGGTTGCTCAGGACCCTATCCAACCTGGCCTTCAACATTTCTGGGGATGGGACACCACCATTTCTCAGTGAAACGTGTCCCAGTGCCTCAGCACCCTCACAGTAAGGAATTTCTTCCTTACATCTAATCTAAATGTACCCTCTTTCAGTTTAAGCCACTACCCCTTGTTCTACTAGTGTACGGCCTTGTATAAAGTCCCTCTCCAGCTCTCTTGATGGCCCCTTTTAGTTACTGGAAGGCTGCTATAAGGTCTTCCCAGAGCCTTGTCTTCTCCAGGCTGTGCAATCCCAACTGACTCAGCCTGGCTTCTCTGGACAGTTGCCCCAGACACCTGATGGTCAACAAAAAACAGATATCATTGTTAAAATAAATTCTTAGCTTTTCTCATAAAAAGGAGGTTGATCTGTTCTAGGGAATACTAAATAATGTGAATATTTGTTCTTCACCAGGTATTGTAACTATTGGAGAGGAAAAGAAGGTTTGCACCTCATCAGAAAGTTTCTTCAAGATGTGTGACTCTAATGAGGTAAATAAATACCATAGTATTTTTGGCAAATCCATAATATATGTTATAGTAGGAAGTAGCTGATGTTTGCTTTCTTATTGTTAATACTCTAATTCAGGCTATGATGATGAATAAAATCACAGTGAAAAATACAGTCAAGCAAGTAGTTTTCCTAGTCTTTTAATAAGTATCAAATTTAGTCAGTGTAATTTCTCCATCTATTTGTTTTCTAAATACACTTGTGGTTTGTTTGGTTGGGCTTTTTTAATAATTCCCATATCTTGTTCTTTGTTACTGACATGTTTTTGAAAGCTAATGCACCTGCTGCACAATTAATATGTCCATATAATGAATCACTGCTTGAAAGGCTTATGATTACTGTTGTGACAGAAGAGTAAAGATTTCAAATGGATTTGGCCAAACCTTGTTGTGTGTTAGGATAGTAACTCTTAGTACATTTTTCTTTATAGTTTTTCCCTTGGGCAAATGCCACCTGTTTCAGTGCAGCTGAGGGTTCTGGTTTTGTTTTTAAATGATAAAGGATGAAGACAGGACAAACAAAATTACATCTACCTAAAACAAAGAGAGGCTAAAATGTTGATCCCTCTGAAGCCAGAGAGGTCAACATTTGCTAAATGTTTTCCTGGGTCTTACTATGGTAGAATAAATCTTGGAGTGAAGGTACAGAATCTGACCTTATACCAAAACCATCTTAGACAATGCAGCTCTTGTGGTGCAGTTGACTCTCTGTGGCTGCTGCATAAACCAGGTTACTGAAATTAAAAGCAAATGTAATCATTTGGTTTGGGGTGAGGTGAGGAAGGTGGCTAATTTGGATTATGTAAGTAGCCTGGTTTATATTACATCACTATGAAATTAGATTGGCAGATTTGAGAGGAGGGTGGATAAATATATGAGGATTGAAAACTACAGTTAATGAAGGAAAATGGGGATTCTTAGGCTCTCTCGGCCACTGGAGAAGCCACCACAAATGTAATTCTCATAAGGTAGTATTATAGTATTGTAACATAAAAAAGAAAAACAAACAAAACCCTCAAAATGTACTGAAATGTTTATTTTTAAATAATTTTTTTTTAGTATTTTGTTATGTAAATGCTATATTTTAAAATAGCGTTATGCTTTTTCCCTGATATGAGCATTGTAACAAGACAAGCACAAGCCCAATGACATGTAGTGATGTCAATCTCTTGGAAAAATATTCTTATTCATTACTTTTGTGGAAGGGTGGCACGAGGACGGTAATTATTTGTCTTATGTTATTCTGAATTTTTGTTCAGTTTCTGTTTGGTGTGGAGCCATGAAAGTCCTTTTCTTTGTCCCCCTTTGCAGCTAAACATGACATTCCACTTGTTCATTGTGGCACTCGCTGGAGCTGGAGCAGCAGTCATTGCTATGGTAAGCTACCCAACACTCCTCATCTGAATTGCTAATATCTTCTTGTTCTGACTTAGGATCAGCTGTTCAATTTGCATACTATCACTCAATGCTATTATTAAAATATAATTGTGTGATTCAATACTCTCTTATCTTTCTTTTTTTTCCTGGGTTTTTTTTTTTTAATATATTGATGGATTCCCTTTGAAGTAGAATATCATGATTACTTTTATGAATTAAAAAAACACCTTTAAGTACATGCTAAGAATTTTTTCTATTCTCTTGATGTATTCAGACAAGAGTCTGAATTCATGTGTCTGTGTTGTAACCATAGCATTATACTTTTATGATCTCTGCCTTTCTGGGTATTCACAGGCTTGCCATGCTGCTATTTAAGAAGCAGAATCTTTTTGTCAGTTCTGTGAATATATATCAATGCGTTGGTTTTTCTGTCAGGACTAATTTTTCTGCTCCTTTATAATGAAGATTACTTTAAATTTAGTGACATTTTTTCAATGAGAAGGTTCCACTGAGAAAAAAGTGTATGAGCTAGTGCCCTGCTCTTCTGTCTTTTGTCTGCTACATTTGTTTAAGCATAAAGATATTTTTAGACTTGTGATTCTACACCAGTGTAGGTTTGTATTATGCATGCTGGAATGGGAAATGACTGTTACTTGGTGCTGATGCATTCATAGTTAGTGGTGGTGATTACTGTATACTGCTTATAGTAATAATTTTTAATTGATCCTGTGGTCATGATTATATTATTATCCTTAAAATTACATTTATAAAAGACTACATTTAGAGAATATTCAATTAAGCTAGTATTCCCCTTCATGATTTCTTTGTTTTCATCTGCCATTTTTTCAGTATTACATGACACACTGAAAACATAGCAAGTATAGCTAAATGAAAAATATATCTTTTCAATATAGTTTTTGTTTCAAGACCACAAATAATAAGTGTAATAGTAGAATACCATTCCTGTTAAGAATTTTATTGGTTTTCCAAATTGAAATTTTTCTGCTTACAGTTCCAAAAATGGTGGCCATATAGCAATTATTATATTATCATTGCTATCATATATATTAGTATTAGGAAGTTATATCCAAGAAATCATTAGTTTTCCATTGTATGATTATTTTTCAGTATATTCAGTAGTAATTTTCAAATGCTATTTTTTCAGATGAAAATTCTGCTTTTAACACTACAGTTTTGAATCTGAATAGCTACCAAAAGATATTCAGTGAAAAATAACACATCCTCAGGGAAGGCAAATTGAGTTGGTACATTGAGACATAGTTTAAATACATGATACTTTCAATGAAGTTTTAAAAAATACCTATCGAAGCTCACCATATCAAAGATGCCATAGCTGTATTACACCAAGCAGAAATTCCCTGGGAATTCACTTTGATGGTGCACATTTATTCAAATATTTTTGAAGGGTTACCCATATCCAAGTGTGCTTTCTGTTGAATTCTGTGACTGCACAGAGCAGACATGATAACACTGTTCCAACAAAAATATAAATTAATGTTCTAAGTGCCAGTAAATTGCATAGTGTCCCAATGTTGGTAGACTTATGTTTCATTAAAGGTTTGAAACAGTTTTATATATATTTCAAGTTTGTAATTATACTGTTTGTTTTTAATCTACCATTTTGATGTGTTAGGTAACTGGTAAAGACTTAGCACATTCCACTCTTTGATGATGGTAATTTCTAAACCCAGTGTACCAGACCACATGACACTGTAGCTCAAACGTAAGCCGTAGGACATGCAGGAAAATTCAGAATTTTTGTGGTTGGACATGCAGATATTAACAGGGCCTTCTTCAAGGGAAGTTTGCTTTCCCAAGGTAAAAGTAATGTGAGGGAGGGAAAATTAATTTGGGATCCTAACTATCTCATCTAGGAAGAGGAAAATATCTTTTTTCCCCCAGATCCTACACTCAAATTAATAGATGGAGGTGATGCATCATCAGTGAGCTCAGATGAGGAACAGTTTTCAGAAGCCATTTAAGTCATTGGAGAATCAGTGCCTTTCACTAAATGTGCAATAATAATCACAAATACAAAATTATGACATTTGTCTCTGTGTATATTCAGAACAGCAGCAGATCTCTATGTTTCTGAAATTCAACAGAAAAACGAGAATAAAATACCAGTATTTTACAAAAGAAAAGGCTTATGAATTTAATGCACTCTTAAAACATTTCTTGCAAACAGTTACTTTAAACCAGAATAGTCCATCTGACTAAAGTGGTAAATATATTGTATTTATGGCCAGCCAGTAATATTAGTGCAACATCAGGGTGCTGAATAACTGAATTGGTAAAATCTACTCTCTGAAATGACATTTTAAGTTATGACATCAATATACTCCACTATGTCCTCACTTCTGGATTTGTGAACATTTGCAAGTGGCAGACTATTTAATATCTGAAGATTTCTTAAACTCTCTAATATCAATAGGAATCTAAAAAATTCACAAAAGAATCAGCTTATTCATAAATTTTAAGTCCATCTGTCCCCAGGATACTCTTCATAAAGCTGTATTTTAAAAATATATCTTTTAAAAAAGTAGTCATATATGGCAAAGCCAGCACAAAAAATTGCTAATATTTGCAAAATCATTTGGTCACAAATCACAATTTCCTCGTATCTCTTGGTCTCAAATTTGTATATCAATGTTAGAATTTTTTCTCAATTCACTAGATACCTCTTTAGTCTGCAAAGGAGAATGCTTTTTTGGGATTCAAAAGGAGAATTGTCCTAGGTATTAGGGCTGATATAGAAAACCTCATATTTTTTACAGTATATGTCAGGGAAAGCTTCATTTTGCAGCAAAGAAAACTGTTGAATATTTTCTTTTGAAAATTTATCATTCTTAGATGCCAACCTAAGATGGGGGAAAAAAGAGCCAAACCCCAAACCCGATACAATTATTTATGTTGTAAATACTTTTTGTGAGTCATCATCATGGAAAAAATAGCCAGGATTTTGAATCATATTTAATTTATACCATGTATGATTCTGAACAGTGCTGTTCTTTCTTATGTCTGAATGGATAACAAATGCATATGGAAAAGATAATTGCAGTAATACATATTAGTTTTACTGTTAGTGCGGTGTCAGATAGAAACAGAAAATATGAAGTTGTTTAAATATAGGATCTAGCATTCCAGAGTTGATTGTAAAGTCAGTATACATTCCATCTATGATATTTCCCCAAAAACACTGCAGAAAAACCTAATTATGAGATGCACAATTTCCTTTCTCAAAAGTTACCATGTGAGCAGTACTCTTTTGCCTGAACTTCCACAGAAATTATGTCCAGTAACATGGAGATGCAATCAATTCACTTAAAATAGGAACAAGGGAAATGTAAAAGTGGTCTGTTCTTCTCTCCAGTATGATTGTGCTCTTCTGCAGGATATTAGATGTGTGTAAAGGGAGGAAAAAGTTATTTAGACTTGGGCCCTGGGGAAGTAAGGACTTGTCCTGAGTGGAATCATGCAACAAAAAAAATCCCCTCAATACCCTCCTATGTTAACTGCAATTCCACAGTTTCTAAACACTGAAGCATACTTTCATCTTATGAAGAAATATAAGCAGGGATAGGTCTGGAAAGACCCTGCACTGTCTTGCATATGTCTGCAATGGAAACCTCTTGAAGCAGACTGTGGAAGCTGCCCAGCTTCAATTTAAATAAGCCTTGACAGGGGCCCCACTGGCTTCAGGCTATTCAGGTCATGGAATTGTGAAATGCAATTAGACAGCCACTTAGAAATGACCTCCTTAGCATGGCAATGTTATCTAGGAACTTGGTGTTAAAATAAATAACAAAGGTGGCGGGACTGTTCAATGTATATGTCATTATAAAACATGGATATATATTTGAGATTATGTAAGTTAAAGTAAGTGTTTCCAGGCAAGTCTTCCTAATTACAGTGAATGTGAACTCCAGGAGTTTTCAACAGTTATTATAGTAGTTTGGTTCAGTAACTTCTTAAGGAAGGGATGGGTAAAGAATGGGTATTTAATGAAGGTCAGACTGTGACCAATGTACCTTCAAAATCGTCTATTTTTTAATAAAAAAGAAAAATGTCAAGTGAAACTGGCATTAAGTTTAAATTTGTCTCTTACTGGGTCATTGCCAAGTATTTTTTGAGGATAAGAAAAGTGCCTACATTATCCCATTTTCATTACAGATTCTTCAGTTGCAAGGATTTCTGGCAGATGCATTTTTAAGATGTGAATACACTGCTCAGATACTCCCCACTTTCAGGATTCTCATATCTTCAATCTGTTTGTGATTCAGATTGTATTTTTAATTGAAATTTCAGCCTCAGAGGACTAGCATTCTTGTTTTCCTGGGGTGCAAATTGTAATTGAAATGACAGAATTATTAGGATTACCAGCCTGTTCATTTTGACTTTTCTCAAGAGTATTACTGTGAAGGAAATTTAAGATGTTTCATTCAGTACAATACGGATTCAGGACTGTTTGATCTAGAAATGCCTGATCCAGAAACTACCCATGGTGAAAGTTTTTGGAAGAGCTGAATTAGGACAGAAGGTGTTTCTTTCTCCTACATGTTAAATTATGACCAGAGAGCGTTCCAGAGTGACACACGACATGCTGCCATCTCCAACACCTCTACTCACAGGCTGTGTTGCTAGTATTCTTCTACAGATATTAAGAAACTCCTAAAGATATGTAGAAATACTGCTCTCTAGTTTTCTTCCTAGAGAAAGAAAAAGAAAGAAAGTTATTCTCGGAACAATTTCTTTCTATTTTGTGGCTCCTCAAGCCAGACAGTATTCCTCAAACAAGGATTAATTGGAAGTTTGCCACAAAACATGAGGACAAAAAAGCTAGCAAAAGTATTTGGTCTTTTTAAGGGCTTCAGAATGCTTTCATTTATCTTAATCATCCAGATTAAGGAATGTACTTTTGTCTGTACAAATCAGCAACAATTGCCAACAAACATTTGTGAAAAAAAATCCAAAAAAACATTGGCATTTCCAAAAGAGAAAAACATATTAAAATGGATCTGTTAATTTAGTATGAATCTAAGATACTCATATCTACAGCAGTACAACATGAACAGGAGAATTTGCATAATCTCAAAGTGTTTTTTTTATTATTTATATTATTATTATTATTCCATTCTCCATTAATTGAATCCCAGTATAATTTCTGGATTTCTTAGTGAGGAGTGGAATATTTTGGATCTCACAAAATTGTCCATTGCATCAGAAGAAGTTGATTGACATAAATTTAAGAGCTGCTGTCATGAAAAAATGTCTGACAGCCTGCTAGTGAAGGAATAAATGTCCAGAGAGTCCTAGCATGAACCAATTAAGTACCCTTATGGAAAAAAATTATTTTCTGGATGAATACAGAGCAAACAGAGGATCCAATTTTTTGTCAACTATATTTTGTCACATTTTGCCTAACTGAACTTATTTTTCAGTTATTGACAATTTTCCCCCAGATTAGCAGGCTAAATACAAAGCTAGAATTGTAGTAAGTAATGGCTAAATGGAAAGGCAATGCTAACTTTAACAAAAATTAAAAAGCAAAACTTTCTGCAACTGTATTAGATATGCAATCATAAGACTACAGATGTGTCTATGGCATATTTCTGTTTTAAGAACTACTTTACCAAATACTTCTTCAGTGGGGAAAGGTGTCCAATAAATATATAACCAGAAGGCATTTTTACATATAAAATTGCAGACTAGCTGAAAAATAGTGCAGGGATGATTAGTTGATTTTTCAGTTTGGCATGGTTTTTTCTTCAATAGCCATTCCTACCAACTCCTAGTAATAGTAGCAGTAACATCTGTGAGATGAGTAATCTGAAGATTAGTGAAGATTGAATTTACTGTCATGGTGCCTTACTACTTCTTGACACGAGGTGCCTAGCTCTTGCTGATGAGAAGTCTCTGTCCTACAGCCTTCAAGTTGAAATGTGCTCTATTCTGACTGCCTCTATTGTTTCTTAACTCTGTGTTGACTTCTCTTACAGGTTCATTATCTCATGGTCTTGTCTGCCAACTGGGCCTATGTGAAAGATGCTTGCAGAATGCAAAAATATGAGGATATTAAATCAAAGGAGGAACAAGAGCTGCATGATATTCACTCTACTCGCTCTAAAGAGCGGCTCAATGCTTACACATAAAAGAAACCTTGTCTTACTTCCTAACATGTGAATGCTTTGTTGTTTAACTAAAGGCCATCCTACCATTTTAAAAACAATTGAAAGTGCTTCTCACAAAAGATAGTTTGGGTGACTTACATATCACCTACATACAATTCTTGGTTGTCTAGCACTTGGTTTCTTAATTAGTTCTTACTTTGTGTGACCATTCTATACCACAAAGCTCCTAAATAGCCTTTCCTGAATCCCTTTAAGCTAATTAGTTCTGATAGGTCAAGGATACTAAACTATTGTCAAATACAACTATGTGTTTGATTTTTTTAATCACTTTGTATGTGTTATGCATAACACCTTTTGCATTGTTTCTTATATGTTTTTGGAAAAAAGGTAGCTTTTTATACTTTTTAGTTTTGAGTTCAGTAACTACTTTAACTACAGGTATACTTCAAAGGGACCATTGTACATGATGTACAATATATAAAGAAAACATTCTGATGACTTTCCTTTATATATGGAAAACCTGCCAGATGGACCCTGATCAACTTGAATGAAGGTCCTAAGAACGTTTTAAACAATCAAAGGTGCAATTTCTAAATTTGTAATAGTGGGTAAAAAAATGAAAAAAAAAGCGAAAAAATTTTAAAAAAAGAAAAAAAAAGAAAAAAGTGCTTCTTATCTTTGTTAACATTGTATTATTGATGTTTTTAAAGAATATTCTCTTGTTTCAAGTTCCATGGGTGATAATTCCTGTTTGTATTGTGAGCATGCAGTCCGTGGTGCTAACAATGCATGGCCACTTGCCTTTTGAAGGAATTCAATACCACGGCTACCTGTTAACGAGTTATGGTATATAGACAACTGTTAATTAAGTGATATAGTTATTCATAGTTTTCTACAGAATAATCTCTCTTTAATTCAATGATGGTTATGCTAAATTGGAGCTGTCCATGTGATGATGTAAGAAATTACTGCTTAGCTACATTTATGAAAGTAATATATCAAAAATGCAGTGACCATAGGAGTCAGATGTCTTTTTACCTGCTTTAAAAATTTAAATGGATTGCACCTGTCTGAACTGTAAAAGATATATTAAAGGAGACTTCCATAAATGTTATAGCTTGGCTTCTAGCTTTCCTACACATAACAGTTTACCTGTATAATGTTGAAGTAAGGTGAAAGACCACTACAGAGCTTATTATTTCAAAGTGTAGTAATATATTTGAACCTTTATTTTGATAGGAAAATGTTATCAGAAAGATAGGTCATCTTAATTTGAAAGAATTACCTGTATCAAAAACAGAACAAAAAACCCTATTCAAGACAAGTCGGTATTATTGGACCAAATTTGGTGGATTTTTTTTTATTTTGCCTATTTCTAATGCTACAAGAATGCTGTAAAGTGTCTTTTAAAGTGATGTAGCCTGACAAGACATTTTTGTCAGTGTTAAAAATCTTAGGTAGTTTTGTGCACTTATTGGACCATTGTGAATTCTCTCTCAGTGTAAGTGCATTTCTAATAAAACTTCTTGAGTAAAACTCTTCTTTGTACTATTACTAGTCATGCATCATCAGTAATTTTTAACAATTCTTGTAGTAAGTAGAAGGTAATACTATAGTTACTTGTGGCATGATAATGCATTAAGTAGTATTAGTTGGTTGAGTTTTTTTCTTTTTCTATTCTTTTGCTTGTTTTGGGGTTTTTTTGGTTGTGTTTTTGATTTGGGGTTTTGGTTTTGATTTGGCTTTTTTTTTTTACACTTAAGCTGTCCTACGGGGTCAACAGTTTTCTGATAATGTGCAGTACCGGTATTACAGTTCTGCAAAAAGTATTAGGAACCTCTTTTTGGATTCTATATTGTAGTGTTTCAGTTTTGTGTCTTAAAATGTTTGTGCTGATTTTTAAAACTATGTCTTTTAAACTCATGTAATGATGTTAATGCTTTTGGCTCTTCTCTGGTATTAGAGTTTGTATTTTCACAAAGAATGCTTTGTAGCAGGCATTACAATTAATCTGTTTTGTACATAAATGTGCCAACAGCTTGATGGTGGCGTTTTTGAAATGTAGAACAAAGTGCTTGCAAAATGTAATAAACACACTTGTGTACTTTGTGTTCTTGTTAATTCTTTGTATAGTTTTTCTTTGCCTATACTGGATAGGTCATTGTAACCAGAAATGGAAAAAGCTTGCTCCTCCTATAGACCTTGCTATTGTACAGATTGATTTGAACATGTCTCCTAATCAGCATTTAGTGTCAGAAGTTATATATCCTAAGACTAAGAGAGTAAAATATTTTCTAGGAGTAGAGTTTCATATCTAGGAAGTGCCAGGTAGCGGATGGCACGCTTGCTGTATTTTTAACATATCAGTCAAAATAACAATTGGGAAAGATTCACGTTACTGTAGTGTCATTCGGAGCAGCTCAGCAGAAGGTGATCTGACAGTTTGAATGTTGCTGAGGGTGCTGATTCCTGGATATTACAGTAGCTAACACTTTGAAACTGCAATACCAAACTACATTACTTATGTGCATGTAAATAATGTAAATGGTTAAGAGAGATCTATAGCTGTGCCAATTAATTTGATATCACTAAGACAAATTAGTTAAAATACAGTTCCACTGTGTGTTTGTTTCTCAGTTAACGAGCTGTTATGTAGCTCTTTGTGCGCTCTCCATGAGAACATGTGCCATAATGGCAAAACATTTTTCAGAAGCAGCACAAGCCAAGGGAGTCGAGGAGCTTCCCACAGCACAGCACATCAGTCATAAGTGATTCACTTCAAAGTCTGCGCATACTTGGTTTATTCCAGGCTCTTCTCTGTTTGTTGACAACCTAAGCTGATTTTTACTGAGGTAGGCTGCATGGATCTTGATTTCTATAGACTCTTCTGTGCTTAGTCTAAACTTGTAACTATCTTGCTTTTAAGAAACAAGAAAAACATTGTAGGTTAATCTGACACAGGTTTTTGCTGCACGAAAGGCTGCAGTTAAATGAAAATTTTCAACTTAAGATGATTCCAGCAAGATATTCAGTTTTGCATATTCATCACTGCTTACTATGCCCTATCAATACTACTAATAGCATGTTATGAAACAGATTCAAAAAATGATTTGAGGTAGACATCCTTCCCAGTCACTTTTTCCCACTCACATCACCCCATTTTTTTGCACAAGGTTATTTTATCCCTCAGCAGGACTGCTTCCCTCAGCAGCAGCATTTCTTCTTTTAGCACAAGCACATAAAACATTGAATCAGCATGATTTAGACTGCACAGCAGTGCGTGGCAGATGTGGGGCTGAGTGTTTACACCATAGTAGAGAAAATGGCAATTTTTAAGCCAATATACCGTATAGTTAGGTGATGTAGTTAAAAACAGGAGACACTGAAATTACTTGCCTATTTAATATTTCTAAATAGTTAATGATATTTTTTTCCACAGGATGTAAAATAAGAGGATTTAAACTATAACTGGAAATATATCTATAAACTAATTTTAAATTATATATGCAAATTTAATCTTACATTAATGCAATTATTTAAATTGTAATATGTATGCATTGATTGTAAGTATTTATTGAACATTACCATGATTGCAACTCACCTTCAGTTGATGTAGTATATTTTAGGGCAGAATATTTCTGTGCTGTACTTCCTATAATCATTGATGGCAATAGTTTACCACAAGAATTTATGTAGTGGGTTTTCTGAAGAACACAGCTCAGTTTATAAACCATAAAAGATCAGACTATAGTACATATCTTCTCAGGAAGAAAGGGAGTGTTCATACAAGCTCTTATTAAAAAATCCCAACATTTTCTTTTTGTTGGGTTGCGCAGAAAGCCCACATATGTATTATTAAGCAGCAAGCCAATTTATGTCTCCTGGTGACATCACATTTCAGCACTGCCTCCATTTTGGGTAGATATCAATTGAAAAGAGCAAATCCAGAGCACACAGTGTATTTAACAGCCCTTCTGTCCCACATGAATTCTTCTAACTTGTATTTTCTACAAGGGAGGAACTCCAACAGTTTCTGAATTTTGAGATTTTCAGCTATAATTTCTTGTTCTTTCAGGTGTCTGCAGAGGATCCCAACACATCACAGAGCTACTTCTGTGTTTAACAGTTATTAGCAATGATGTTGACAGGTAAGTGATTCTGGTGGCACACCAATAGAGGTGGTGACTGTAGAGAAGTGGATCATCTTTGGCTTGCAGTGGTCTAAGCATCAGCTGGGTGTGCAGCTATTCTGCAGGGAGAAATTTATCCTGAGAAAAGGGTTCTGCCCACACTGTACGAGCTGCTGTGGGCTCTTTCCCTCTGTAAAGTGGAGTTTGGTCAGATAAATGTGAGCCCCAGGGAAGATCATTTTAGTTGGTCTTTGAATTGGCACTGCTGGGTTTACCATGGCTGAAAGGGATGGTTTAGGGGCTGGTCTATCTACTTGAGGAGTTCCTGAAAAATAAAACAAAACAAAACAAAACAACCCAAGAGACTTGAATGGACATCCTGTGGTTCTACATGTTGAGTTATTCAAGACAGAAATACCATGTAGGCCAGAAAATTATTATTAGAGCTAGGTTTTTCAAAGGGGCTAAGTATTTTTTCTTCTCATTTGTCCAGGAAAATGATAATTAGCATGAATCGCTTTCCTGTTGTTGATAGAGAATATTTTGGTCTCTGACACTGTAAGTCCTGCCTTTTATTAAATAGCTTGACTCACATGTATTTCTTTGTAAGGATAAATATTTATTTTAGAATAAATCTCATGGGGAAACAAATTTATCCTCAACAAATTAATGTCCCAGTTAAAACATGCAAATCAATTCCTGCAATTTTGCAATGCAGCTAGTTTACTTGCATGTACAATCACACACTTTGTCCTTTTGTAATAATAAACTAAATCACATGGTTAGACACAAAGGGAAATTGTCAGGTTCATCAGCTGTCTGTTTTGATCTGACTAAGCAGATGGACACCTTTCCCAAGAAGGCAGTGTTGAAAGCCTCATATTGATGCCATCTTCTGAAGTATGAAACATGTTCAGCATGGATACCTCATTAAGATGTTTAATTCATATTTCTGTTTTCCTTTCATTATTTGCTTCTTCTCCATGACACGCAGTTCCTTGTGCCATAATTTGAATTGGAACTGAAGCAATATAAAACTTGCTGCTACTGATGAGGGGGTGTACTGATGCCATTGAGTGGTGATGTGCCACATGCTTGGAAGCAGGGATGAGCGCAGTGAAAAAGGAAGGCAGAAAGAAGGAAATATAAGATTTTCCTTTCTTGGTAAGCCCCAGCTGCAAGGTAATAAGCTGGTCTTGAGATCTGTACCTCAGTTAAAGCATTATATAAAGGTATGCCTTGCAGGACTAGGGCTTTAGGAGTAGTAAGAGTTTCTGACAAGGTGCAAAGGAGAAAGGCTTCTTGTAACACAGTGATTTTGGACAGTCTAGAGCCATGTTTCTCCTTAAAGAGCAGATGGCCAGGAGAAACTTGTAAACCTTTAACTGTCACAGCAGGACCTAGTCCCTGGTCATCTGGCCATGTGTTCTCAGGATCTCTTCCCAGCATAGGTAACATGGTGACAGACCAGATGTGTCACATATGCAACTGCATGGAACTATGGGGCAGAGTTTGTGTCACTTAAAGCAGCTCAGGGGATGATGCAGAAGAGGATCTCTGCTGCAGACATAGTCCTGGCCGCACTGCAGCAAGCTTGTTTTTCACTAAACACAGGAAGCAAGTTCAGGATTTGAAGGTGATCAGTCTGGAAAATCGGATTTTTTTATGTGAGACATGTCAGGGTTTTATGCAATGTAATAGTTACTGTTAAGTGCTTGCATTTTTCATATCTTTTAACTATACACACACATGCATACAACACAGAGTCCAATAAAACAGATTTCTTTTTAAAATAAACCTCTGTGTTACAGTAATATTAATGACAACCTTAAAGAAAAGTAGTAAATTCAAAGGTTAGGTGAAATTTTTCACAAAAGAAATGGCATTAATTGTTGTCTACCAGTTATCAGATACTTTGCAAATGACAATATCATCTACAAAGATAATGGCAGCTTTGCCTTTTCTTCATTCAGTTTGTTTTGCTTCCTGATAATAGCAGACCTCTGGCCTTCAGTGTGTTATTTTTTTTTCTTTACAGAACTTCCAAAAATTCTGACAGAAATGTTAAGTCTAATAGGACTATTCTCAGCATTTAACACATGTAAATCCATGCATGAGCAGATATTTTTCCCTGCCTTACTTTAGCCAGCTCAGTACAGTTCTTCCTCTCACTGCACAGCCTCCAGAGTGTATCCACAAGTGCTGTGCTGTCATGCTTGCTTTTCTCCAACCCTTTTCCCACTGTGCCCTTTACCCACAACCACTTCCCCTGGGCAAACCACTGCTGGGCCCAGCTTCTCCATTCATCTCTGTGTGGGGGAATGTTTATTCATATCATGTTACCCTAAATCCTATGCAAATTTGTGCTATGCAATACTTTTCAACTGATATTCAAGACTTATTGTTCTTCTTTAAGGTCAAACAAAATGGTAAATAATAATATTAGACAAAATAATATTTTCCTAAACTGGAAGGGGTGTTCCTCTGGGAAAAAGATGACTATAAAACAAAAAGAGGCCAAATCCACTGAGTTCACAAAAAAAAGTTGGAAGTAATAATGTGAGTTCATACCATAATTTTTGTAATATAATTAAGTGAACTGTAGGAGGTGATAATCCTAAGGAAAAAAGTTTATTGAAAGAAGAGATTTAAAGGATGTCTATTTTTTAAAGCACAAGACCTACTAATAGTACTCAGAAATGTCTTGGTAATTTGTGTAGGATATGAAATTTTTGCATTTTGACGACAAATACACAGATTCATATGTCCATTTGTACATAACTTTATTAAAATATAATAAAAGGCCACGTGCATCGAAGGAGCCATTGAACTGTGAAAGTCATCTCCTCTCACTAAAGGCTTCCCTGTGTGCCACGGGAAGCAGTAAGTGTTTGTTATCTGCATTAATCTCTTTAACTGGATTAAATTCTTGAGAACAAAATCCACTCAGTTCCTGGACTAGTATATGGGCCAGATCTGTCAAACAGGTATTTATGAACAGACATGCAGACAATTTGACTATGTTCCAGAACATTAGAGTTGAACTTTGTGTCACAGGTTTGCCCAGGAAGCTAACTGAGACCACTGCATCTCTTTCTAGGGTCACAGTCCTTCTAACAGTTCTATTGTTTTGTTTTCTTTAATCCAACTGGAAAAAAAAGTAGAAAGCTGAATGGAAACAAATCTGTGTTCGATCCAGTATTGTTTTGGTTACTGCTTGTGAGTTTTTGGGTTGATGAGAGGCAGGGACAACTTAATCCAGTGCTACATTTCAATTTGATAAATGTTGCAGAGATTATTATTACTTATTCTATGTTTTTATTTTGGCACTTGCAATTCTGACTTCATATATTTTCAGGCGACCTAACTTAATTTCTTCTGTGTAGTAAGTAGAGAGATTTTCCCAATATCATTAGATGTGTTTGATGTTGAACTTTTTTTTGTAATTTTTTTGATAAAGATTTTTTGTAAATATTTTTTGATTATTTTAAAATACTTTTTTCCATATGAATTTTTGAAAATGCAATAATTTCGGCTCTATTTCTTTCTAGGAATTTGTTCAGACTGAGAAATCTAACTAAACCAACTTAATGTACCTACCCTTTTTTTTTTGAAGGGTTATAAGGTCCAAAATGCCTTAAGCTCAAAGCATGTTTTTCTTCTACCTAAATAATTAGATTCACAGAAAAAAAAAGGGTGGAATTAAGTACAAGTGCTGTGGTGACACTGAAATTGGATATGATACATATTTTTCTGTCCTGAATTGCATGTCAAGATGTGCTACAAATAGCTGCAAGCAACCATCCTATGAAATTCTGGCATTCTAGTTTGTTTCTTGGTGACCAGGCCCTCTGAGGAGATGATCACACCTCTTTAATATAATTTAAATAAACATCAGTGAAAATCCTGAAGGAAGAAAAGTTGGGGTTATTTTGGTGCCTGCATGACAGAGCTGAGTCTTCTATTCATAGACACGACTGGGGATAAATTGAAAGCATGCTCGTTTTCTTCCTTATTCCTCATTAAATACAAGTAACTTCACATATAAACACTTCCACCAGCACCACCCCGCAAAACACAGCACACGGAGATTATCCATGTAAGGTATCATTTTGTGTCTTTTAATGAAAATGAGAAAAACATTCAAAGGGAAGATAATGTGGTCAATCGCACACTGAAATTTGTGGAGTACTGACATCTGGTGGTAAAGCCATGTAAAACAGAAAAATGTTCTGAGAGGATATTTTAAATAATTGCTTTCAGAAGATCAACCTGTTTCTTTTCTACTTCTGTATGTTTAGAAATTATTCTGTAGCATAGCTTAAAAACATCCAAACACTCTGTCTTTACCTATATGTGTATAGATTCAGCTCTTAAATACTAGTCTCAACTGGGAATGAATTAACGGGGAGTGAATAACTAACAAATTTCAGTGGGGAGCCTGACTTCTTAGCTCATTATTCTAAACGGGATTTTAATCTTTAGCAGGTTTTTCTACCGACTTTGGCAATGGCATTTGTACATAATTATCGTTGCAAGATAGTAGTCTGAATCACCACACCACCACCCCCACTTCAAATGACACTTACTTTTATAGTACAGAGAATTTTTTTTTGCCTATTTCAGGTAAAATGTATAGAAGTGCTATTTATAATGCTTACTTACCTTACCTGGTGGGAAAACTAGCCTTTGAGAAATACTTGTCATTTTCTAGAATAAACATAATTAAAATAATGAGTGGTAAAACTAAGTAGTGACAGCTTCCAGCTATATCTAAGCCTTGTCTGGCATTAAAGACACAAAGACAACACAGTCAAATCCATCTGGCTCTTCAGGATCCCAGCTGGAGGAACAGGTACATACATCACATGTGTAGGTCTTCTCTTGATATAGCATTTCCTCTTAATAGATAATTAAAATATAGATCTGATTTAATAAGGAAAATAGGAAGGATTAGGGCAGAGGAGAGCCTTGTCACTTCACTTTCTGGTGCCTTCCTAAACGTGAATGAAATTGAAAATATATTTTTGAAAGCACGAGTTCGATTCAGCTGTGTTGTGGTTTTGTTTTGTGGTGGGTTTTTTTGTTTTTCCAAAGTAGAGAATTTTATCAGGAATTAAGTCATTGTCAAAACACGATTTTAGCAAAAGGAGAACAGCCTTAAAAGAAAAAAATTAACTAAATGCCTTCCCAAACATGTAATTTTCTCTAGTTCTTTCTAAGTTCCATTTAAAAATGTATAGTCCCTTCCCAGAGCGAAAATCCGCAGCAAAATAGTGTTCTTGCTAAATTTGTTCTTGATATATTTAAGTATTGGAAATGTGCCTCGGCCACTGCTTAATTTTAGGAGATGCTTAAGTTTACTTGCATATAGACCTTTTCTGGATGACAATACCTGGTATGAATACATATTGCTCCCTTGTTTTATTGAACAATTGTTAAGATTAATTGGAGAGCTTCCTCAGAAAAACTTTGTTTCTCCCCCAAAACAAGAACATCCTTCTTGTTCATAAATACGTACTTACCACTTTTTCTTCTCTTAAAAGTGATTCAGAACTGGATGCACAGTAAATTAATCTCTAAATCCAGAAAAAGGCACCAGAATAAGTGACTAGGCAAATTCAAAGACAGAATATCTGTAGTAAAATTCCTGAGTCAAGTGGAAACATTGGCAGGGTGTAAAAGCTCGCTAGCTGTCAAAGACTGACTTTGCTGCTGTTCCCCGCTATCATCCGCCAAATGTGTGAAATGTCTTCCTGCATGCCTCTTGTCAATATTTCTGCAGTCCCTGCAGTCTGGAAAGAGTCCTGGAACTTGGCTTATGACGCTAAACACAGGAAAAGGAGCTGTAAGCACGTAGTTTTATAATTGTCTGATAATTTTATTTGGCGCACTACATTTTCCACATATCAGTACTTGTCCTTGTGGTGACAGTAGCTGTCCTTAACTGCCACACAACCACATGTGCTACATGTGACATTTTGGTAGTCTGTGTTAAACATTACATTAAAACATTAATGTTAAATGTTTTAAACATTTTGGTAGTCTGTGTATGCCTGTTTCAGAGCCAGTGGTGAGAGAGGAGAGCAAACATTTCCAATGAACTGGTGCAGGCAATGGAATGGATGGACATGCAATGCAATTGATGGGAAAATGGAAAAATGGGTATTGCTAATGAGGCAAAGAGGATGGGATAGGAAAAAGAAATTACAAGAGAAATTGGTGACAGGGTGACAACAGAAAAAGGAGTGGGTCAGAACATGATGCCATGTCGCAGGGAGCCCTGAGAGTGGAAACAGAACTGGGATAGATCCTGCCTCAAGCACTGGACAGGATGGAAAACCACTGAGGCACGGAGATAATTTCCAATCTGATATGAGACCAGAGCATAGGTCTGAACAAGCAAGAAAGAATTTGAAAAAAACCCAACACTTACAAATACATATTTATATGAGAGAAATAAGTTTATTTAGCTGTATTTGGAGATTGTGGACATGAGTCTAGAGAGAAAGTATTTCTGCACAACTTAGAAACTCAGCAGGACTTTGAATTAATAATAAAAAGAATAAGAAATAAAAAAAAGTGCAGCTGTTAAGAGACATATATATAGAATGCATCTTGACACTCAGACATCTGAGAACACCTATAACAAGGCTGAAATACAGAGTGAAAATAAAGATGAAAGCTCTTCCTCTGTAACTTTGCTGTGACTCAGTCATTGACACTGAGGCAGAAGATCCCATTAGACCAGAGAACAGAATGAAACAAAAGTATTTCCTTTTAAATTTATTTGTGACATCAGAATTACAGCGAGTAGCAAAAAAATTTCAAATATCTGATGGGTCTCCTCTGCCATGTTTTTGAAAAGTTGGGTAGAGTATTACAAATGTATATAGCATATAATTACATGAAATAAAATGAACATTCCCAAAGATAATTTCTTTCCATAAAAATGTTAATTTACTGATGTACTTTATACTGCTGTTTGCCCTGTCTTCTGTAATTTGCTTTTCTATTCCATTACTTTGGAAATGGAAAATATCTTACTATATTATGACTGAGTCTTCACATTTCCAAAAAACTCTTCATGTACCTCTGAACACCACAAAGGGGTTTCTAGCTTGTGTGATATGGCTGGTACCACATGTTTGCAACTTTTTTTGGCTTTTTTAGTAGGAGGATAACAATAGGAAATAAAAAAGACAAATGTCGCTGTTGAGCCGCTAGCTGAGAGAAAACCCAGGTTCTCAGACAAGAAAAGAGAAAGGTGTCTTTATTATTTTGATTTCCATATATAAAGAGTTTTCAGAGGTCACCCAGATTGGTCAGCCAGAAACCTCCCCCTAGGCCTAATTGGCCAAGCCTGAACTGCCCTAATCTGGAGACGTTGTTTGCAAAACATCCAAACTTTATCTTTGTTTATGAAACGTAGCAAAATGTTCTCACGAGAAAGACCTGTGCTAGCCACAGACAAACCCAACAAAACCAATTAAATTAAGTATAGTGCAAATATTTGCTTTTAGGTTCTGAACCCATTACACTTTCATATTTCTAGCATGACATATCCTTTAAGGAAAATTAATTTTTCTGCACTGCTGTCCAGCCAGTATGAAACCTATGGTCTCCCAGCAAACAGAAACTTCTCCAGTTTTCAGCCAGAACGAATTCAGGTGAAGTCTCCCACATCCACCTCAAGGAGTCTCTCTGACATGAAGGGCAAGGCAATATCAACACTTTTCCTACCTGCTCATTTTTTAATGTAATCATCCCAATTGTCCTTATGTGCCTCTGTTTTGTCCTTTAGTTTTGGGTGATGAGAACTGTCTGCTGTGTTAGTGTCTGGGGCATTTCATTAAAAGGCAGGGGAAGGTGGTGGCTCTGCTCTGGCTCCTGATGATGTGCATACAGCCTTTCCTGTTGACTAGAGTTATCTCTTAGTTTCCTTCTGTATGTTGCATCTTCATTTCCATGCAGTTTTCCAGCTCTCAGAAATGTATTTTTTATCTTATGTTTGTCTAGCAACAAGCAGAAAAATGAATGCCAAGTGACACAAATATTGCATACACAACAAACGAAAGTTATGGAAGCTTGCCAAGTGTCTTACAAGTGTTTCTGGTCTATTCTGTTCAGATTACCTGGAGGATACTAAAATAGGCAGAGGAAAGTGATAATCAGAAATCACTGAAATTCAGAAATACTGTTGTTTCAGTGTGTGTAAATTGAACAGTTTAATTTGTAAAAATTTAAAAAGAAAGAAAAAAAGAAATTCCTACAAGAAAATGACATTCATTGTTTGAAAAAGTCCTTTCCTATGTTTTTGAATTCTGTTTCAGGATTTTGGAAATGGAAGTTTTTTATTCAGTCATCAAATTATTTTGCCTTTCCTCACATGAATGAAAATTGAAGTCACCAGTATCTCCTTGCAGGATTGGCATGGTGCAGTGAAGATTTGGCTGCCAGAGCTGGTTGGTCCATAACGTGGATGTTCACACAGCTCTCAGACCATTCAGGGCCTTAGCTAAGGAGGCTATGGAGGTTCACATTGCCTCATTCCCAATGTCCTACCTTAAGGAAACAGTTTAATGTCTTAGAATTTTTTTAATAATTTGAAATTAAACGTCAGGTAGCCTGGGGATGAGAAGAACTAAATGAAACTGAATTATTTTCTTTCCGTTTCAACCAAAAATATTTTGGGAACATTTTCCCAACTAGCAGTTTGGATTGGAGGAGACTATTTTCATGCCAGGAGTTGCTCCTGTAAAAAATAACTTGTCCAATACTGTATTCATGCTTTGCACACCCTTTTTTCCCCTAAATGTTAAATCCAGATCCCTTACTGCCACCTGCTGTTGTTTGATACAGTGGCTGGAATAGTTACCCATAGGATTTTGTTAGTTCTGTAATATTGTACTTTCTAAACAAGGAGAAAATATTTAGCATCTGATGCAGCACTTTCTAAGCAAGTATAGGGGATTTTTTGTGAGATTGAAAAAGTATACCAAACCCTAATGACCAAACCTTCAGACTAATTTAACAACCATATAATAATGGCAGTAATACACAAGTTCTGTTGTCCTTTTACTTGTGCAAATATTCAAGTTAATAAAAAAACAAGTGTAGGAATAGATGCAATGCCAGAATGTCAGCTGGAGGTCCATTTATGTCTCTGCTCTACGTATGTTTACATAGCTGCCAGTCCCAAAATCTTTTGCTAACATACCCAGGTAAAAACATTCACATAGCTGTGCTACTGAAAAAAAAAAAAAAGACAGCTGTCAGAATCTTGCTTTAGCCAGAGTGAAGATGGCATACTTCTTCTGCAAAGAGATGGGAGCAGGGATTTCTCCCTCTCCCTATCAGATATCAAAAGGCTGTAAATATACGGTGAATGAAAAATTTGTAGCTGAGGAATAAAAACAAGAGACTACTGTTTAAAACTCTAAGACAGAAAAGAGTGGACTGGGAGTACCACCTGATCGCTGGTTCTGATGATTACATGTAGTTGGGGAAAGGCCCCTCAGAGCTTCTTTCAGATTTTCTGCAGATTTAGGCAAATAAAATATGGTTTTAGAAGTTTATTGCAGAAAAATATAAAACCTAGGTATTCACTGCCATATAATGATAAAAAAAATAATTAAAAGAAAGATGATTGATATTGTGATGCATCAGAGAGGCATTATAAACCTAAGTCCCCAGCTTTTTCTGTCCTCTGCCACCAGCCCTGCACCAACCCTGCACTGATGCTTTGTCAAGCTCACAGCAGTGTACTGATGCAGTATTTGCTTTCCATAGCTGAACATATAACTACAGCTTCCCATAGGAAGCCAGTTTATATGTTTTGCCCTTAAGATTGCATTCTATAAGCTGAAAGAAGAGCTTAAGCATTGAATGTCTGGTTGTTAATTTTTCTTAATTGCTAATTCAGTTTGTCAGCTGGTATATTTGCTCAGGGCTTGTTTTTGTGGGATGGTGTGGACTAGGCAAAATGGCTGAGACTGTGCCAGATTTGGTCTGTAAAAAAAACCCAAAACCAAATAAAAATCAAAACCCCCAAACTAATAAAGTCCCTGAGCAGTCACTCAGGAAGTTTACTACTGTACTTTCTGCATAGTTTCATATAAATCTATAACACTCATCCTCAAATTCCCATATAAAAAATTTCAGATGGATTACAATATGGCCTTCATTTTATGTCTTTCACTATGAAGTTTAAATAACTGAAAAATAACAACTATGCTATATCTGTAAAGATACCATATCCAGGCTGGAGGAGAGGCACAGCCAAGAGATGTGTCCAGTCTGAAGTATTTGAACTCACATTGAGATAATGGTGCCTTGCCTTGTTCTCTTTGTTCATGTGTTTACATAATCTTCCTTTTGTTAGCATTTATGGTGTCAGTAGCTTGTGTTCTGTGCTTTTGAAAGGTTTGACATTCTTCCATTAAGATATAGCTTGGAGCAGATTTAAAATCTACTGAAAGGCTTTCTACAAGAGGTAAAACACTGTCTCTCACTAAAGTCAGAAAAAACCTCCAGTATGTTATTTTTTTTTCATTTGTCTGTAAGATGAAATAAAAAATAGCTTATAAAGAATAGCAGAAAGAAACATATTGGCTACAAAATTATTAAGGCTGCTATTTCAGTCTAGGTTGTTTTTGGGTTTTTTTACATGACAAATAAAATTACCCCTCTTTTGTGGGTTTGTAAATAATAAATACCATATTTAATATACACATTTATTGGCTTTGAAACCTCACTAAAGGAAGATTAGGAAAAATACCATTTTAGATACATTATTTTTTAGGTATAAATAGAGAAACCTCCTTCTCTCATTTTACTGCTGATTGTTTCTGTCCCACATAAAAAAATAAGTTTTACCAACAAAATGAAGGAAACAAAAAAATTCAAGAAAAAGAATTTAAGAAAAAAAAATTAATTTTTCTGAGCATATTGAACACAGGCAGAGTGGACAGAACTCCTGCAGAACTGTGATTCTGTTGTGGTAACTGAAAATATGATATTCAATATGATAACAGGACTGCCTTGTGTGAAGTCTTAGCTGAGACACTGTGTGAGGGGACTTTGTGCAGTTCAAAGGAATTTATTCTAGAAAAAAAATGCATGGAAATATTCCAATGATGATCAGGTAAATGAAAAAGAGGCCATGAAGGCACTGACATACTCAGACAAGAAAACCAAGTCTGAGGGGTTTTGGTTCTTGCCTTTCAACAGAAAACTTGAATGACAGTGAACAACACTAGGGAAGGGCAAATAATTATTTAGTCAATTAGATAACACTAGTAAAAGAATAAATAAGTAAAAATTAAACTGATTGAATTTAGACTGGAAATTTAAAAAAAAAATCCTAACCTTTAATGTAAAGCTTTTCTGTAACAACCTTCTAATGGGAAAAGAGAAAGAGGACAAAAATAATGCCTTTCTAAACAGAAATTAACTGTGATTTTGAAATTATTCTATGGTATTTTTAATACTAGCAGAGAACCAAATGCAAGGATGCCAGGGATCACTTCAGTTCTTCATTTCTGCATTTCTCCAGACTACCAAATGCAAGAAGATAATGTGTTTTCTCTTCGAGAACATAATTTTTACCTGCTCTGATACTGTGATCTCCTCTCTTCCCCTCATGTCCTCTCTCCTGTTGTTTCTGATAAACAGATTCAGCTCAGGCACATCTAAATGAAAACGTAATTTTGGAGCTATAAAACTCCATGGCAAGGTGCATGCAAGAGGATCTCTATGGATACATTACATACTTCAGCTACATTACTAGAATTGTTCACTCCATACCCACAAATTTATTTTTCAACTAAGTAATAAAATGCAGAAAATTTCCACAAGGTGGGGATAAAGTGATGTTTCATATCAAGAAATTTGCTTTGTACAAGACTCAGTTTATAGTTTGCACTTCTGTATGAAGTCTGTGGAAGAGAAATTTTTTCTTGCAAATCAGGGATTCAAATAAAATATTCATGAATGCACAATAGCTTTCCACTGAGTGCTGTAGGATAAAATGTAGATTTATTTTAATAACTTGAACAGTATAATCCTAAGTGTTATTTCACAGTAGTCCCGAGGGGGTTCAATTCAATATTTTTCACTTCTTTTTAATTTAAAATTATCGAATTTATTCTTCATTTGCCTAATGTTTTGTTATCCTGCATTTAAGTGTCAGCATTCTAGTTTTATAATTAAGGAAAAATATGCTGGTTTATAAAAAACTCATCTTGTAACGCTGAATTAAAATAAGAATGGTTCTTGCTGCACAGTATAAGAGAAAATTAAATGCAAAAAATTGTATTACTTGTAAATCAGATCTGGAGAAATTACGAACTAAGTAAAATTAGAATAAAAATAGTTTACATCTTCAGGGTAATAAAGAGTTTTTTACTAGAAGGTTTTGTCTAGTTTGACTAGTCCTCAGCTCAGCAGAGACAAAAACTCTTTCAGAATTCCCCCACTTGTTTGTCTGAAAGAGATTTTAAAAGCTTTTGTTATTAAGGAGGAAGTTAAACAGTGGCTTGATTAAGAGCTACAGGAAACAGAAGGTTCATGGGTTTAGAACCTAAGTACTAATCAATCACCAATGTTAATTTAACTGTGTTTTGTTACACACCATTAGAAATTGAAGAAATACTGCATATAAATCAAGAGGAATGGGTCAAAATCAAATCAAGAAGAGACTTGGATGCATTTGCCTGTTTACAAACTGAGCACACAAATTTCCAGTTTGGATTAATTATACAAAACCGTGACAAGTTGTGTCACAGTCCAACACTTTCTGAACAGATTTTTTAGATATTCCACACAGGAAGGGTTTAATGCTATAATACCAAATTTACATTTTTGAAGATCCTTGACTCTACACAGGATTTAGCTTTAGCAGCGTGATTGGGAAATTTATTGAAATCACAACTTAAGCACAACAGTTAGGACATACAGTTGGACCACAATACAAATATGATCCCCATGACAAGGGTCAATATGCTCTCTCTCACAATGTTTCCCGCCTGGTTGCTGGGAGCAATACATGAGCTGGACTTTGCTCAAGTCCTCTACTTCCTTCAAAGGTCATTTTAGGTCATTTTATAGGTGGTCAGATGTTGAGCTGAGGCGCTCTGTGTTGAGCTGAGCCAAGAAACACTTCCCCCTGAGGGCCTTGATAGGTCAGGAAGAACATTCACACCTTTTTTGGTGGGGTCAAACTGGTTCATCAGCAAAACTCCACTTGGCACCTATTAAGATCTGATTACTGAGAGACGCCTCTGCCTGAATTAAAGTGCAAACAAGACAATATTCTGAAGTCAATAGTACAGATTTTATTAAACCGTAAATTGTGATGTAGAGAGATAGAAAGAAAAAGAAAAAAGAAGAGACGGAGAGGGGGAGAGAGGGGGAAAAAGAGAGATATTTAGGAGGAGATAGTCCTTACCTGTGGACCCAGAGGCTCTTCCTCACCTCAGGTTTCCCAGTGATGGTCACTATCTATATATTTTAGCAAGAAAAAAAAGAATTAATGCTCATTGACTATACAGTTCTCTTTTTCTGTTGGTTAAATGATTCCCTTGCTTCTAATGCTAGTCCTATGCTCAGTCTTTCTCTTTTCAGTGGGTTTTTTGTCTTGAGTCCGTGGGTTGTGATCTCCCCCTGCTGGTATTGTGTTTTACCCAGTGAGAGCTGATTTCAGCACAGCTGCTAAGTTGGCTTTCCTTGTGACCCATAAATTCTGCATTCTTTGTGTCCATTAGTGGTGATACATTCTTCCCACCAATTTTTTTAACCTCTCCTTATGTGTGAGATAACACCCAGCACCACCTTTATCTTATCTCAAGGTCCTGCTATGGTGGCTTATCTTTCAGTCCAAGTTCCAGGTGTCCACAGAGGCATATTCAGGGGTGGGGTTTGTTGTTGGTGGTTAGAGCTGCCATCTGCCCCATAATGTGGAGTGTTCTTTTTTTGACTGGGGATGTACATACGAGCAGTTACTTCATTGTGCTGTTTACTATGGTGAGAATTTTTGTCTGGATGCATTACCCTGCATGTCCTAGCCAGATCTCACTTCTTCCAGGCCTGAGTTATTGCCATCCAGTTTGTCCATTCTGTGCTTATCTCATGGCAAAGTCTTTCTGTGGCCTTAACAGTGTCTGAGACAGGCAACTGTGATCTTTCCATCCTTACAACACCAGAGCTACTATTTTGTGCTGTAATAGAGCAGGCAGGAAGTGCAGCGACTGATACATGTGTTGGTGACCTATGACATTACAAAAAGTGACAGGCTGTGGATCCTAAACCAGTACATCTTGTATTCTTCCTGCATCTATGAATTATGCATTATCTCTTTATCATGACATTTCTACTGTATTATTCTTTTATCTGGTTGCTAGGAATGTATTCAAGTTCCAGTCATAAGCAGCACTGTATGTTTAGGTCAGCCCATATAGATTTATACATTGGATTTGAGTTTTTTTATTCCTTTCCCTACAATGCTGCAAGTGTCCAATGCACACTTTTCATTGGTTTTTAAGCCCATAAGCATATTTTTCAGTGTTCTATTCTGAAGTCACTTGTAAATTACATGCTCCAGCTTCAGTCCATAATGTAGTTATAGTAACTAGTATTCTTATTTTTTTCAGGCCTGTGTATCATTGCTCTGTCTTAAACATTTGCTTTTGAAAGTATTGCTCTTGGTCTTCTGAAACACAGTTTATACTGGCCAATTCTATTACTAAAATGATCCATCAGTATACAACTTCTGCAATTCGTCTCATGATATAGGTTCATTGTAGATGGCAGAATACTTTTTTATCAGTAAGACATAAACACATTAATTGAAGCTATTTAATTGAATACCTTCCTTAATAGCACTTTTATTAGCTGCTAGCAGCCCAGTTCATACTCTTGGGTCATTAACTTTGATACAAGAGACAAGTACAATTTTGTTGTAATCAAGAAAGTAATAAAGGGATAGTTTGTGCTCCACAGGACAGTTTACAATAGCAATAAAGTTTAATGAATTCTATTATTCACTCTTTCCTGTTGAAGATTAAGTTTAGGTTCTGTTATCAAATATCTGGGGAGTGAAGCAGATAAGAGAGGGATCATTTTGTGCTAATATGGTATTTATAGTTTGCACTTGAGAAATTAAAATGAAGCAATAGAAAACAAGTGGATTCTCATGGGTGTTCCTATGACAATAGATTGTGTCTCAAATGGAACCTATTCTTCAATGTGATTGTGAGTTAGCAAGATTAACCTCGGTCAGATTTTACTTTGACTGTTTTTACAGCACAAGATCCCACTGCTGGGGAAGAGGAATACAAAAAGAAAATGTTGGATGTATCCAGGATGGGCTGACAGCTTTTACCTGTGTTTCCCTGTGTATTGGGCATTGGCATTTATCTTGGCACAACAGGTTCCCTCATCACAAGAAAGCGAAAGTTTGAAATCCTATCTTTCCCATCAAGTTTGCACCCACATGTGTCTTTTAACAGTTCTCCTGGAAGTTTGTGTCCTGGATAAGATTCCAGAAAATGGCTAGAGTAATAACAAGTGGTGGAATATGATTAGGACCTGAATTGCAGTAATTAGAAAAATGACTGCTTTTCAAAGGCTTGTCAGTTTTAAGGTTGGAAGAGTCTTTGAATTCTAGAATACAAGGAAACCTCCTGTTGAGGTTGCAATAATTTTGGAAATCTCTTAGAAATTTGTGTGGTTTGTAAGAAACTTTCTCAGAGGTTGGGGAAGAAACTGAGTTGGCTTGAAGCTGTGCTCTCTTTGTAATTTCGAGATTATTCTTTTTCCTACTTCAAACAAACAAACAAAACCCACACCAAAAAACTCACAAAAAACCCACAAAAACCCCCAAACCAAACCAACAAACAAAAATAAAAACAAACAACAAAAAACCAAACCAACCAACCAACCAAAAAACAACCGAAGAACAAACAAAAAAACCCCCTAACCCCCCCAAAAACACTCCCCCCCCCAAAAACAAAAAACCCCAAACCCCATCTACAACAGACAGATGGCACAAATGGACTGTACCTCCTCAGGTATGTGTTCCAGCAGTATATAACATCATGCCTAGGCCTATGATACTCATCATCTTAGCTACACCCTTCACAACATTCAAAAAGTAGCACAAGGAAAAAGCATTACACTGTAGTAAGATGTACAGATGGCCTGATGACTAGGAAAACCCCATGTTCCCTTTTCCCCTTTTCCCCGCTTTTTTGATGAGTTTGCGCAAATGCAGTTTACCCTGGGGTTTGTACACATGGTGCTCTTCCTCCTTTTTCACAGTAACAATAACCCAGTTTCATATTATTTCCTTCCTCCTCAATAATGTTATTCATGATTGCAGAGGTAACTCAAATCATGCCTTCATCTAAATTTTGCTTCTAGTCTTCACCACTTCACCAGCACAGTGTTCCCTTGATCCTATTCCGGTTTCCTGGGGGTGAATGCAAGCCCAGGACTGCCTTTTACCAGACCTTGTGAGTAGCTTGGATGAGAAAGTCAAGAGCTTCTAATGAGTTGATTTATGTTAAATGACAGTCAACTGACAGTGACAATCTTTTGTCAAGCAAAACAAAACAACATATGCCCAATTACTGCCACACAAGACCTGCCTGCACTTGTGCCTGTTCATGGATGCAAAGACGTGGCTGTGTGGGGCTGGTTTGAAATGCCTGAATAAGGCTGTTCTGCAAAAGGTGGCCTTTTTCTGCCTAAACAGGCAATTTCAAATAAATTCCTTTTTGTATGTTGGTGCATATTGGATCAGTGTCCTCAGGGAATAAAGGTGCAGCACTGCTCATTTCCTGAATTTCAAAGTGCCTGAGGCAACTGGATTTGCACCTCTGCCAGAAGAGTGGCACCTCCTGGCACATGGCTTAGTGAAGATTGCCAGCAGATGTCTAAGGCATCTCCAAAAGTAGAGTTAGACAAATTTTGCTCTATTTTCAATCTAGTTGGGATGTCAGTTGAAGAAAATGAACAAAAAATACTGCAACTGTAATTTGGTGAAAAACAGATATGGCTTTTCATTTATTAACTTGTGAGCTAATAAATTTTTGCAGGAATAGAAAGAATGAGGAAATTTAGTTTAACTGCAAGGGCAGTGAGATTTTTTTGCTCTGGGGAAATATCAAACATTGGAAAAGATTGCCTAGAAAAGCTCTAAAATCTCCATCCTCAGACTGAGGATGAAGCAACCTCCTTCAACTTGACTTTATTTGAACAGGAGCTTGGACTGAAAGACCTACGGAGGTCTCTTCCAACACAGTAGAGTTTGTTTCTATGATTTGTGTCTATCTGATAACATTGTTGCATATGCTACCGATCAGCTCAAGTCAGCAGCTAATACAAATGGAATTATTCATAACAAATACAGGCAGTTATTTTTTGCCCAAGGTTTTCAAGCCTGTACTTTACAGTTTAAAGCACACCAGTAGGCACTGTAATGTTGTTGGCAGTAGCAAGTGATTCTTAGCACTGGTAATTTTTAATCCAGTAGCCGCATGCCAGCAATGTTTGAAAAACTGCAATTCATTACCAAGACAAAGGTACAGTTCCATGTTAGAGCTAGAATCTGGGTCTCACAATAACTTTTGGAGAAGCTGAGCTATAGAGTTCACCATTCTTTCCACTTATTCCCACTCTTTTGTGTGGTATGTATATTTAGCCACTTTCACTGACAATAGTTGAGGGAGTTGTGTTCTCCTCATGCCTCATCTTCTTGTTAATGTTCACTGCTGTACTGCAGCCTTCCAGCAGCCTCCTTTTGCCAAAACCCTTCTGCTGCCTCATCCTTCACCTCGTGCTTCTGTTGATTCTTAATGCAACTGATGATTCTATTTGCAGTCTGATGCTGATTCCCCTTAGTGAGAGTGTTCAGCCACTGGCAAAGCTGAGCTCCCCAGCTCATATCTGTCCTGCCAGCTCCTCCCCTTCCCTGAACTTCCCATTGTACTGCTGAAAAAGGTATAATGTTTTTCTGTCCCCTCTCAGTCAAATGATGGCTCCCCCCTGAGCCCAAATTCTGTGTTTTGCATAGTCCTTACTCCAGCCCAAACCCTGTATGACACTATCTGTGTGCAGTGAAGAGCAGTAAGAAAACATTTGATCAGATTTGCCACACATAATGTTCAGGAAAATCAAGCACTTCTGTATAAATTATAAGTTTAATAAAAGATGGACAGTGCTCCTCTTCCATAAATTACCTGACAGTCCTCCCAGAACACAGGCTTCAAATGTGTACCTGGTGAGATATATATATATATAAAATATATAAAATATATTAAAAAAAAAAATATATATATATATATGAAATTGTCTTTCAAAAGTAAGAAAGAAAAAGTTAACATAACTTTGAAATCTAATAATGTACCAAGTTATGCTGCTGATGATTCCTCAGTGAAGACATTTATATTACTATTACTTTTGTGAAGGGATATCGACCTGCAAAATGTGAAATTAGAAATTTGCTGTTCTAGCCAAAAGCAGACAACTGCCTTGCAAATGTTTAAATATGATTTGAGTAAATGCTAAAATAAACATTTGCAATGAATACTCAACTTTTATCAGGACTCTTCAGTTAAGAAGCTATGAGCCAGCAAAGGAGAGCAAAAGACATGGCCACTGTGCTTTTCCCAAATTAGTAGAAAATAAATATCTAGGGAAAGAAACCCAAGACCATCACTGAAAGAGTTCACTTGAAATTAATAAGCCACTGAAGAAATATTCAAGGAGGCAAAAGTGTATAAGTCAGAGAAATCTGTAGACTGTTAACATAACAATCATGGTTACATTAAAATTTATTACACGGCTTTAGGTAAACTTACATATCCCAGGAAGTTTATTGCAATTCATAGTTGCAGAAAGCAAAGTGAATGAGAATGGATGCCTGTTAAAAATATTAGAGGACTGATCCTAAAAACAAAAGGTGCAGCTAGATAACCAATGTAATGGCCATCCAGTTGAGAGAAAACAAAACTAAACCAGAACTCTCTGAAGCTTGTCCAAAAGGATTTATTTTGGACCTGACTTAGTATATCACTTTTTTTAGGTTTGGTTTCCTTATTTCTTATATTGCAGATTTAAACTCATTCATCACATTTGGATAGCCTGAAGATTTTCAATTGTCACTTATGCAGTGTAGTGTAGCCACTTTCACAGAAGATTTTTTATGTGAAATCTTAATTATTTAATTTTCCACTGACATAAAAATGGATCAACAGGAATGATTGCTCAGGAGTTAGAAAGAACAGGCACCACTGTCACAGGCAGCTGTCTTATGCAGGATTTTCACTGTGGATAACTTTTATGTTCATTTGCAAAAGTTTTCTTGAAAGTCAGTAGACATGTTCATTTTATTAATCATTGAGTCACCAGCTCAGAGTAGCCACAAGATGTCATTGTGGCCCTACTAAGATAACCACTTTTGAGGTTGAAAAAGTACAAATAGCATAAATTAGAAACCACACCTAAAACCAAAAAGAATTCTTTAATCATATATTAAAAAAAATATTTTGAAACATTTTCCATAGCTTTTACAGAAAACTTGAGTACCTGGGTTCTTTCTTCACATCAGCACTTCAACACAGTCAGCCTTCTGGAAGGCATTTGCTGCTGGGGCAAAAACTATTTTAAATGAGAAGAAGCATATGCTTGTATGAGGCAAAACTAGAAAATAAAACTTCAAATAAAGAAAATCACCGAAACACTATGAATTCTGAGGAGTTTTTAAACTTTTCTTCGTGCAGTCTTGAATTTCCATTATTCCTTTGGGAGGATTCCCACACATAGAAAATTATTATTTTGTGTAGTACAAAGTTCTTGAAAGCGGAGATTTTCAGTCTGTGAGTGTCTCATGAATATGAGGATGTAATAAAGAAAAGTTTCATGATGGGCTATGATACTCTATCAAAATAGAAACATTAAAAAAATATAATGATTATTACTTTTGGTACAGTTAGATAAAATTTTCAGACCTAACAGCTTTTAGTTGAGCTCCCAAGGTCAGTTTAATTATGAGCCAAAAGATTTGGAGGGAAGCTTAGGCTCTTTGATGGATTTTGAATAGACCATAATATAATTTAGGTGTTATGATATTTAACATTTAGATGTATCACCAGTTATAAAATTTCAAAGTACCCAGTGCAGAGACTGGGTATGGGGTGTATGTAGGGTTTCAGGGATTCACACTAAATGATGAATCGCTGAAACACAAAACAAATGCTATTGAAAAAGTCTGACTTGTTCCTGCATCTTGCAGAGAGAGAAGTGCCCAGTTCTGTGACTCAGAAAGGTAACTTCCCTCTTTTGAAACTCAGTATTACTGTGGGTCAGTATTCTCCAAAGTAGAGTAATGACATTCACTGTTGAGAAATGCAGTGTAATTAATGCTGGAAGAAGAAAAACAAGCCAACAACACCAAACCAAAATCATCTTACCAAATGTACATTTCATACATTTATTTAGAAAAGGAATCTGGACAAAGACACTGATGTATAGTGAGCTGTGGTCAAAGTCCACAACAGGAATGCATAAAGGAACAGGCAATTCTTTGATGATGTTGGAATATCACTCTTCTGAGAATTTTGATTCTGTAAAAAATTGTGACGTTTCAGAATTTTCTACTGAAAATTAAAAATACAAGTTTTCTTATTAAAAAATGAATGCAATGTAAGGTTATCTTTTTGTTCTGGTATCACAGACACTTCTGATCTAATTACTGTACATGACCTGAGTCACTGTATCTTCACTGAATCTTCAGTGTTTTTCCTAAGTTAACCCATGTTCTGTTAATTAATGAACCTGGCTTCAATTACATCTTAGAGAAATTCGTAGTAACTGCATGATCCTCAGAGTCTGTGGTCTGACACCCAGTACCATAATTATAATTAGGAGAAATTTCAAAAGGACCCAAATTTCTAAATACAACCCTTTTTTTTCTGATTAAATAATTAGACATTTGTTCAGCTCCTCTCACACAGTTTATGAACTTCAAACATAATTAGCTTGGCTATATGAAAAAAAGTGTTATTGTAAAAGGAAAAGGCAAAAAATAATGTTACTTGAAGTAACACATTTCCCTTGGCACTGATGGGATTAAGATATGGTTATTGTTGTTCCTTCTTGAACATAGAAATAGTACCCAGAGGGTGACAAATGGTTTTAGCATTATAACAAGAAGTATCTCTGCTTTCATTGTATGGAATTGTTTTATGCTTTTTGGACAAATATTTTGCAACAGCTCATGATCCTTGAGATCTCACTTTTCTTGTATAATACCATTATAATCTGGTAATAAGAGAAAAAAAAATAAAGAATGCTGATCAAAGCTATAGCCACAAGGCACTTAATAAAAGCTTACAGTTAGAATTTAAAATACATGAACATTTTTACCGTTATATGTGGAACAGAAACTAGCCTTTGGATGTTTTTAGTAAATTTCAGTTAGACATATTTTAGACTCTAGAGGAAAAATCCATTCTTATTTATTTTTTTCTTTTCTCTTTATTTTATTTTTTTTTATTTTTGCTGTGCTTATGTTTAAATTTATCAACAGAAAGTTTGTACCTCAGTGGGAACACAGCTGTTGCCTTACAGCCAAATTCCTTTTATATTTTGGGCTAGATGATCTGTAAACCTATTTATGTTCAGAATGTAACAGACAGAAGCAAAATGAAGTCATCAGAAGACAGCAATGTTTTTTTTGAAAACTATTCAGCAAAAATATATAAGAAAAGGAGGAGGACTGTTCAAATAACAGCCTCAAAGGGACTATTGTAGGAATTCCTGTTGGTCAGATGATGAGACACGGATGAGGGATGGTGGCACACACTGATGATGTGCCAGCTGAGATGTTTGAAGTTGGGGTGTTGAGAGAATTGTTATCTGACAGATGTATGTTTGACAACATAATCATCTCCACTAGAAAAATATGCAAGGAATGGAAAAGGCAAATAGCGTCTTTGAGCCATCTTTCAATGGGGAGACAATATGAATAAGGGCAGTGATTGCTTATTAATAATTTCTAAGAAGGAAGTGGTGAAGGGAATTACCAAAACAAGGGTTTCTGAGAATCTGAATCCCTGATAAAGCAAGGAAAGCAAATAATGTAAATGGGGATTATCTATGCTTTTTGATGAGGCGATGACAAGTGAAAATCTGTGCATCAGGTAACATGAAGATCAATATAGAAACAAATAGAACAAAATTTTTTTTGGAAAATATGTCAAATGGTTATGACTGGCCTCCTTCTAATTGTTGAGAAGGTTTGATAATGAGCTACTTCTACCAAAATAAGAATATTCTTTTGAATGCTGAATATGTAAGGAACAGGGAGCCCAGGTATATCTAAGCTCAGTTTTATATGAAAACTTTGTAAATGAAGGTCTGTTATATAAAATTAAATTCTTGATTGTTAGGAAATTTCCAATGGATTTTTAAAGTTACAAAATAGAATGCTCCTGCCCTTCCCTGCCCTGCCCTACCCATCAAGTTCCCATAGAATGGAAATTCTGATATCTTGTCAGCTCTAATCACAAATTTCTTGAACAAGGAAGACCAGTTTGGCTATATGATGCTGCAGTAGACTTGCAAAACAATTTAAATCTGCATCCCTGAATTTTTCATGGAATCGAGGGAATGATTTAAATTTTTTTTTCAGTTCACTTGCTTTCTGATTTGATTTAGTTTGACACATAAGCATGTGTAGGTCAGGGAGTGTGATGGGACCTACGTGTTTGATCAATGAATTTTATTTTGTCACTGTGTTGTTTTGTCATGGGTAATCCTGACATTCTAACTTATCATATTTTGGATATCTCTGTATACTAAACTATGATAATTAATATTACATTTATCTGAAACAGATTTCAACACAGTATATTTCCTCTTCTTTTCTTTTGTGAGAAAGTAATCTTTTTGCTACCTGTTCACCAACTATGAGCTAATAACTTTATTTGAAAAATAAATCTCTAGTGAGGTAGTTCAATCTATATACATATGTATTATGTATCCAAGGATAAAATTATTTTTGTATTTTTACCACTGTTCTCCATTCTGCTTCACCTGTGAGAGTACAGAGCAGTATAAAGACATTATGTTTTTCTCTATAAGATTTAGGAAAAAATCCAGTCAGATAAAATTTGACTCAAAAAAATTTGAGTCAAAGATCTAACAGGATTTTTCACTTTAGAGATGCTTTTTAAAGATTGATCAATCTGTCTGGCTCCTTGTCTTGCTTTGTTGCTTTAGGTTTCCCTCCTGTATTGAACTGATTTGTCCCAACCTTTCTCACTCAGGTTAATGTGCTTTTGTAATAGGAATGATGAATAACTCAAACCAAAATTTTCAGCCTGGTAGAATTATTTAAAAACACACGAGCAATCCCAGCTTTTTCCTGTGGAAAGATATTTCCAACACAATGCCCACTGCTTACAAAGGAAATTTTTTCACTGTTCTTTTCAGGGAGAGAACACCAGAATGATCCTTATTGTTATATATCATTTGTATTTTTGGGTAAAGAGCAGGGATACCCTGTGTTAAATCTCTCTATATGGAAGCACTGTATATATTACAACTGTGGGAAAGAAGAAAATGAAATCATTAATGTATCATTTAAGTAAGTATTTTCCCCAATCACCCTGAGTAGCTGCAGTAGCAATAGCAAATAGTAAAAACCTAAAATGCTGGGCTTGCTATTTATAATTTACCTAGCATTGAAAGGAGTCTATGTGACACATGCAAGGGCTATTTTTGCAATCAAGTATCAAGGCAAAAATTTCAGTTTTCCTTGATTCTATGATAGAATTATAGTTTTTCATATTTCATTTGGTGGAGTCTGGGGTGAGCAACATGATGGAGAAAAGGGGAAATTGCTGGAATACACAAAAGGAAGGGAGGTCAATCAGTTATGTAAGGACAGAGAATTTTTATGGGAAATCCAGTATTTAAGGCTAAATAATTGCCTGTGAAAATGGTCACTCTCCTTCCTTAACCCATCCTGGAAGCACTTAAGCTCATTTTCACCATTCCAGTGCTTTGCTCTTGACTACAGTGTGTCTCTCAGTGAGATAAGCTAGCGTTACTAACAGAAATATTATGCTAATCTCTAGTGAAATTCAGTGTACATGAATGTCTGTATATTTAATGTGAAAAATTATCTTCTGCAAAACATGAATACTAATCATTTGTCTCAGTTCAAGACCTTAGCTTCCAGTCCCATACTCAAAGCTGAGAAAATATGGGTAAAATGAAGGTCTTATATTCTGGTTTTATATCCTCATACTAGTTAGAATCTGAATTCTCTAAAGTGAAAAACAAACCAAACAAAAATCACTGCACTAATATTTTGAATTTGTTCCCACATGATCTTACTTCTACATAATTCAAGACATTTTTTTTCATGTCAAATGATTCAATGTCTTTGGTTAGTATTGCACCAAAAGTAATGTGGTTGATGAAAAATATAATGTTGTCATTTTAATACATAACTGAAGAAAATTAAAATTTAAACCTCTTAATTCTGTAATATGTATTTTAATTTGTGTTATAATAAATTTTATTTAGGTATGTATTGATAGTGATGGGAGTTTTTTAATATAAGTATTATAAAAATCTTGGGTATGGACTACTTAGATAAGTAATAAATTACAAAACAATTTTTGTGGCAAGAGGCTTGAATAACTGCAGAACAACTATATAGTGTAAACGATTTGAAATTTATTTGCTTTAGTTTTGGATATTATGTATAGAAGTAATTTAGACCACAAGTCCTTCCTGTGCTTTTTCAGATTTGCTCCAGTGATAAAAACAGTAATTTGTATTTTGCCTATTTTCTTTACATATTTTGTCATCATCCCATGCCTGGGTTCAAAATTGTGGAAAAAAACTCTCACAACCAACCATCACCACTTCTTTTGAGGGGAGGGATAATGCTATATTTTCTTCTAGTTATTATTGCGTAACTGTCTTGCACTTTTTTTCCTCTCTGAATTTTTTTGTATTTGTATGGTTAGGGAACTCCACAATTTGTTTTACTATCTTTTGCAGGATGTCACTTGCTTTGTATTTAACCAGCTCACAGGGAATCTTTGATATCCTCTTGTTTTTCAAAGTTTTTATTTATTCAGAGATCAAAAAGAAGCAATAGGTAATACTATCAGAAATAAAAAAATAATATAAAGCAAAGGACTGTTGTGAAAATCTGCATCTCATAACTTAAGCAAAACCTAGTCGTGAGAAAAGAGGTACTTTGGGATTTGGAACATTTGTGGTAGCATAGTTAGCTTCAGAAGTGGCAGGAAAATGCACAGTACTCCATCAGCAGTTAAGGTAGCACATACCCAGCCATTGGAAAAGTGGTAAAGGGTTAAATCACCAGATTCTGTGCTGTAACACCATGAGCTCCTCCTAATTCTTTCCAAAAGTTTTGCACTTAAAAGAAGCTGAACTGAGAGTTGTCAGAAAAGACACAGTGACAGGAAAAGCGAGAGAAAAAGCAAAGAAGAAGCTGATGTGAGGTGATTAACATGAGGTAAAAAACAGCAACTAAAAAAACTTGTGACTTTTAAAATTTGGGGTTTTTACAGAATGAAGTTTCCCTGATGAGGATTTTGCTAGTTTTTGAATGTGTGCATAGCAAATGACAGCTCTGGTGTTCTTAGTTGTGTGCTAAGCAGAAATGACATGTGAAAGTCCTGGGTAGAAGGAGAGAAACAGAAAATACAAGGGACTTGTGGAAGGTCAATGGCCCAGTGATGAACAGGATGAAGGTCTGCTCCTTTCCATGCAGTTTGCCTAGTCTTATATTATATTGTTTACAAGAAATATCTGGAGGAAAGAGAGAGAAAACAACACACCCAAGAAATCTACTTGAATTAGTTTGTCAGCTCACCTCCAACATCATTTTGAGTACACTGTAAAGCTGGCATCATCTGACACATACGAAAGAAGAATGACTGGTTTTCCCCATACAGCAGCTGGTAGGAAACTTGAGGGAAGAACACTGTAACAGTCTTAATGAGTACAGAAAGCTATTAAGGTACACATAGAGTACACTCCTGGAAAAATAAACTGTAGCAGGTAAGCAGTAAAATACTAAATAAAATACTCTATTTAGTCATCCACTACATATGGGTGTGTACAAATATACACCAACATAAAACAAAAAACAAACGCAAAAAACCATAAAAAACCAAACCAACCAACAACAACAACAAAAAAATACAAAACAAAACCCATCAAAAAACCAAAAAAGGAGATGAAAGTATAAAAATGTCATACACAGATTGAACTACATGCATTTGATAAATAAAAGTGAGATTATTTTATCCAGCACTAATGAAAAAATACGTATTTTCTTCAGCATTACAATATCTGAATTAACCAGAGATATTGCATTATACATGGAGATTAGACCAGAACTGAATTCAGCAGAACTAGAGAAAGAAGACATAGAATTTTAAGTAGTTCTGTGATACTCCAGCCTGTGTGACTGCTCTCAAGATTTGCTGCCCCTAATGAATAATGCATAGAGTGTGATTTCTTTCAAGGGAATTACAGGCTATCTAATGAAAACTTTAAAGGGGATTGCAATTTACATGCCTGAAATGAACTAAAAAGAAAAAAAACTAGATAGCTCATCATCAAAAAAAATAGTATCAACACTAGAAAAGAACAGCTTATTCTCTTAGTTTCCAGTTATTCTCTTGCTTGGTTTTTGTCTGAAGAGGCTGCATTAAAAACAAGACATTTTCAATGTTAAAACCAGAAGCAGTTTACACATCACTAAATAAATATATATTTTTTTTCTATATTGAGATTAAAAGATAAATGACAAGATGTAGTATGCCCCTAAAAGCTAATTTCCATATGCTACCCACCAAGGATAAAAAGACATGGAATATTTATTTTATGCATTTTTTTGCTTTGTCTATTCTTCTTACTTAACCTTCAAATCAGGGGTGAGTTTGTTTGAATGTATTTATTGTTGCATATTACATTTGACACTTGTGGTTTTGTCTGGAATATATGGATGATAAAATAATCTAGTGTCAGGAAAGTAAAATTAAGAAGAATCAATATGTCTACTGCGTTTAATGTGAAGACTTTTATTCATCTGTAAAGAGCTGAAGGCTCTTCAGTGACTTCACTGCATATGTGTGTCATACAGCAGCAGAGAAGGGAATGCAATGTACAACATCATCCACTCTGGAAAGATTCCTGAAAGGATTAGCATAATTACTGAATAGTCTATAAGGCTGAAAGAATATGCTTGTGTGGGATAGGCACAAATACTGATTCTGAGTGAATTGGATGTCAGGTACTTTAGTATAATAATTATGGCTTGTTTTGGTTTTGTAATTACCATGATAAGAAGCAGGAATTTAAAAGACATCAGAAGTTTACACTAAATGAGAGTCAAACCAGAACATATTATTTCCTGTAGAAGCACCCTTGCAGTGCCAAATGCTTAAAGTAAACACTGCTTTGCAGTCTAGGCTCTCTGCTCTACCTCTGCACGTTCTAAAAGGTCTACTTTGTACTGCAATTGATTGGAAGATGTTTGGTAATTACTTGGTTTGCCAACACACAGAATATTTTGCCCACAGTAAAATAATAACTTTTGGCTCTGCTAAAGTGCCTAGGAAGTAGTCCAGTTCTTGCACAATTTCAACTGCTTTTTTCAGCTCTATGGTAATATAAAATCTTGAGTTGTGACAAACCTTATTGCAGAACCTTGTGTCCAGGCAGTGGCTAAGTTTCTCACTCTTCAAGGAAGTATCTCCTGGACCATCATTTCTATGTGAAATTTAGTTAAACTATCTGTGCAAAAATCAACCATACCATCCTTCCTTATTTAAATTTCCTTAAGTACAGGAAAATAAGTGGCCAGAATCCATTTTACAAATTATGATTAAAAAAGCCCAACACCATTTTTAATGCAACACAGATATTCATTTTGAGATTAAAAAACATTGTCTACATACACCTAACAGAAAAATATAGTTTTTATAATTGATTGTAAGACAGATTCTGTGACAATGACATTAAAGAACTGTTGGAGGGTTTATCTATAGTTTTCAGTAACAGCTTCAGGTAGAAACAGTTTTTCCAATTGCAGAGCTGCTCAAATAATTTTTAATTGATTTAAAAATTACCCTTTTGCTCTTTATTAATAATTAAAAACTCTGTGACTAATTTTCTTCATGTGATAAATACGGGATATTTTTCTACTCTCTGGGCAGCGCAAGGTATAAAGAATACAGAAAATGATGATCGAAAGAAGAGCAGTACTTAGAAATTACAGTAATTTGCCTTCAGCTCTACACTTCTGTGCTGGGGGAGAAATATGGTTCCTGCAGGAAAAGGGAAAGGGGACACACTGAAAGGAAGTACTCAGGCATTGGCTTTTATTTTTGCTAGAAGTGGTCCAGGTTGTTCCACAACCATTTAGAGCTTTATACCTGACTTTCAAAATTTGGCTACTTTAACTCAGTTTAACCTGTCCTTTATCATATTTGCTACGTCAATGTACATATGAGAAAAGAGAGGATTAAAATGAAATGTATTTTTTCTCCATTTACTAAAAATAACCAAAAAATAAAATTTCAGCTAACATTGGGGAGACATATATATTATTCTTTATAGTTGAATAATCTTTTTGGAATTTAGAATTCTATATAGGGGAAGTTCTGCTCTATGAACAACAAAAATTAAAAGGAACACGTCTGAGGACAAAGCACAGCACTATGCAATATGTTTACTCTATATAGTTCCTCTGTACGTAATGAAATTTATTAAGCATGTTTTTCATAAATAATATTTATACAACAGTTCCTAAAATAATGTAATGAGCTAGTGTTTTCCATCAAAAGCTAAGTGGGTAAGGGATTAATTATCAACAGAAGACATGAGAAAATTTCATCAGTAGCTCTGAGTTGGTATTAGATATTGACTCATATATATTAATATAAATTTGTATATTATCTTATTATATCTCTATGTAATTTATAAAAATTCTAAAAATTTATGTAGTTAAAAAGCATAAATAAATTTATGTAGCAATTCTGAAATAAACTGATAATATAATTAGCCCTGAAGTCTTCCTTCTTTTTCCTTGATCTTATGATACATCACACAGTGGATTACTCACAAGATTAAAGCTATGTGATAGGAATGTCTCAGAAAAATGTAGCTGATAAAGAGTTGCTTATTTTTACCAGATATATGTATTAATATTTACCCTCAACTCAAGATTTTGATTTTATGTGTTTTCTTAAAAGATAGGCTCCTATACAGATGTTGAAATTGTTTGCTGTCATGGTAACATTTTATGTAGGCATATTTTAACAGGCCTGCTGTTACACTCTTTTCTCTGTGTGTTAATTAGTGCCCACAGTTCTTTTCATGTTAGTATAGCTTAGTCATCTCTACAGTGGGTATATGAGTTGAACACCCCAGGGGTGCAGTTTCAAGCTGAATCACTGAGTGTGCTGATGCAGTGTGTAATACAGGCTGACAACTAGGAATTTGCTGTTGTATTCACTGTCAAGCCATGCTAAGCAAAAGAGAAGGAAAGGTGTTGCTTTGAAAGTATTCACTTGCCAAGCAAGAGTGGTGGGCTTCCCAGAAATGTTGTTTTGATCTCAGTAGCCACTGAAAATGATGGTAGATTTTATGAACTCCAAATGAATTCCTTCTAAAAGGGGAGGAGTACAACTGTCAGTGTTATCAGCGCTGCAATATCAGACAACTTGGTGCTTGCCAGACAGCAGCAGTAACTGCAGTAACTGCAGCTTATGAAGCATAATCACAATGTTGCTTCATGGCAGACGTGAGGTTTATGCTCTTCAAGTTGTGTCCCTAACAGGCTTCCTTTGATAAGACGTTAAAATGTGTGCTTCTAACAAGGCACTGTCACAAAATCGCATCCCATGGGGCAAATATAAAACTTTAATGGTTTTGATGCCTTAAATCGCTAGTAAAAATTTTTAGACGCAGACATACAGCATAGGAAAGGGGTTTTACCTTGGTTTAATAGGATTCCAGATGCGCACTGACGAACAAGCAATAATCCCCGACGATATCCCCCGTATACAATTTATGGACAGCCTAGATTAGAATACCTATCTAAAAGTCTCCAATAAGAAGTCTAACAAATGAAGTCATTGCCCCCTTATTAAAATTGCCCCCCCCCCAAAAGATTACTACTTAGTTTACAAAAAACATGTCTCAGTGATGGAGCTCTGTTCAAGGTTGTGCGTCATGCTTTGCGATTGTGGATATGTTTCGTCTTCCCCAAAGGATTCTGAGCAGGGCAAGGCGTACTAGGGTGATAGACATGTAGGGTTAAGATACAGGGAGTAAAAGGTACAGGAACGGGGAAGGGTAAAAGGTTATATATAAAGGATATATATAAAGAGAGTATAAAAGTAAAATAAAAAATACAAAAAACCCATCAGGCATCAGTTTCTGTCTCAGCTTTTAAATAGGGATCAAAACCAATGATACAGCAAATTACATTTGCATCCCAGCTTTGGTATTCACATTTCATTCCTGTCACAGGGAGCTAGGCCACCTTGGAGTCAATGAACACTTCTTGTATCTGCAGGACTGTGTGTCCTATACCATCCTTCTGACTGTTAGTCTAGTCCCTATAGACCATTCATTTATAAATCACAGTTTCTGTAGGAACTGACATGGCAAATATTTTAACAAACATTTATTTTGAGGATCAAAATACAGTGATCAGTGTCACAGAAAGATCCCTTACTTTTCCCCTCCTTTTTTAGAGGGAACAATCCACTTACTATCCTGCATAAAATGAGGTACAGAAACAAGACAAATCAGTGAGCTAGAGGTTGTTTTACAGCCATCTTTAATGTATATAGACACTAAAGGCCTATTTGTCTGTAGTATTGGTCTACACATTTGCTCATATGTGTGTAGGCTGTTATGCAATTAATTTGTTCTGAATATCTTGTGTGGGAATACTACTGTTTGGATTTAATAAATGTAAAAAGACAGTTAGTAAACATTTACAAGAATCCCTCACATCTTTGACAATTACCACCAGTAATATAAATTCTTGTCCAGAGTTTTTCTTCAGAATGGTTTGTTCTATAGTCACAGAATCATAGAATGGTTTGGGTTGGAAAGGACCTTAAAGATCACGTAGTTCCAACCTCCCAGTCTCAAGTATTCCTGAGCAGGGACAACTTCTACTAAACCAAGTTCCTCAGAGCTCTATCCAGCCTGGCCTCGAGCACCTCCTGGGATGGGACAGCCAAAACTTCTTTGGGCAACCTTTTCCAGTGCCCCTTCACCCCCACATTAAAGAATTTCTTCCTAATATCTAATCTAAACCTACTGTATAATTGTTTGAAACCACTCCCATGTCTTGTCACTACATGCCCTTCTAGAAATTGTTTCTCCATCTTTCTTGTAGGTCCCTTCAATTACTCTGAAGCCTTTTGTTCTCCAGGCTGAACAAATCAAATCAACTCAGCTTTTCCTTGTAGGAGAGTTGCTCCATCCCTCTAATCATCTGGACTTGCTCCAAAAGATCAATGTCCTTCCTGTTCTCATTGTAATGTCATTTTTTCTTTTCATACTAAAGAATAACTGGGAAGTAGGTTCCATATTATGTCCTTTTGTGTCTGAGCTATAATTTTTTGATATTTTCTTCTTTCAGATTGCATCTGGTCCTATAAATATAAATAGAATATTTGTAAGCATATATTTCAGAAACTTGTATATTGGAATAAAGGAATTGCCTGCTTTCTAAATAATTAAAATTATTACTTCAGGATTTGTAGTGGATAATTAATGCACAAAAGGAAATCTGAAAATGTGTAACAGTTTAACCCTCGTCTTGAATACAGTAAAGCTTCTTCTGTAGGTCGAACTGGAGAGTCAGATTACTGTTCTCTCAGCAGAAATTCAGACAAGGAGTTACAGGTGCCTGTCTTCAGAATTCCAGCAAATATTTTTTCAACTACAATATAGCAAAGGTTTGAAGGAGTTTTTGAGTGGAGACAACTATTTTCTTCTGATTAGCTGAGCTGCAACCAGAATTCACATCATGTCCTTTCGAGTCTAAAATTCTATTTAGCAAGCATAGCTAAAACACAGGTCTTCAGAGACAGCAATATTATTGAGATACAGTATTCTGTAAAACATTAAGGGGTGGTGTTCTTCAAAAAGATATTGAAAAGCAGTGCACTGTAGTGTTTTCAACAATCAAATTGCAAGTATAAAATATGCACAGCAGCGCAACATCAGGGATATAATTCTAGATCACTAGTGTTGCTTTCAGAATGCCACAATATATCTTACCTCTCTGTCCCTCTACTGCATCCATTTTATTCAGGTAATAGCTCAGATATAGGCTAAGTCTCAAGCCTCTCAACCTGTGGGAAACAGTTTACTGTCTGTAAAATGAAGATATGATATGGGTTTCCTTATTTAAGGATTTTCCCACTGTTTTTGCTATATGCATTTATTTTTCTTGTTTATGTGTGTTGCACGTGACTTAACCAGGCTCTATTTGCTCATAGGTATCTGTGTGCTGCAGCAACGAGAAAGGAAAACTGTCTCAGCTTCCTAAGGAATGGTTCAATTCTCTTATTTAATGAAAATGACATCGTATTATTAAAGCTAATTGGGTAACTATGAATGATGATGCTCCAATCTTTGCTGCAAATACTGAAAAAATGCCAGCTATGTAATCAACATGGTCTAAGTATTTTCTACTGTGATGATACCCAATGCCATGTGAAAGCTTTTAGTTCAAAATCTTGGCCAACTATTGTGTTTTTATGTCTAGAAATATTTGTGAATTTGAGTAAAAATTGTTGAACATCTTGTGATGAATCCCTTCCTTCCTTCCTTCCTTCCTTCCTTCCTTCCTTCCTTCCTTCCTTCCTTCCTTCCTTCCTTCCCTCCTTTTATTGAAATAACATTCTATTTACATATACTGAAAATGCAAGACATCAGTTTTCTATTATGATTTTTTTTAAAAGAAGAAAGAAATCTACATTCTATATGAAGACATTTCAAAAAAATCAAAAAGCAAATGAAACATTGTTTAGAAGAGTGGCAACTTCTGGTTCATCCCAAAGAGTTTTTGTGGGGGTTTTCAATTTTATTTATTTATTTTGTTTGTTTCTTTTGAGAAGATCATAAAAGCAATTCTCTTCATTTTGAGTCAGTTTTCTACATGACCGGTGAAACGAACACTCAGCTTTTTGCATGGCACCTTTCTATGCCAGTTGATAATCTGCCAGTATGGTACTTATGCTGTTTAAACAAAGCTGGTTTTGTTTCATTGCTGGCAGCTGAGCCAGTGAGTTGTAATGATGGGAACTGGAATCAGCTCTTCCCTGGAAAATGAAGCAGTGACTCTGAACAGGAACTTGGCTAACTACATAAATGTGCCATATTTGCATCATGAATTTTTAATGTGCAGCATTTAAGATAAAAATTCATTATTTTTATGAATCATAAACAAAAAATGTATGGCCAACTTAAATGTGGTCAGCAAGAAACTATACTTCCCTGTATAATAAATGAAAAGAAATATGAATACATAGTTAAAGGCAGCTTACAGTACCATGATATTTAGAAAAGCAGCCAGATTGGTATAGCTGCCAGTGGCAAACCCATTTTATTTCATTTAATAAGCTTTTAGTTGTTGGATCAAGCCCAGTCTTACAGAACATTGGACTTTGCCAGACACATTTCTTATTCATAAAATAAAGGCAAAAACTCTGGGACTTCCTTCCCATTTACAGTTGGCTAATTAGATGGTGAGAAAGACAGCAGAAATGATCCATAAAATAACTGCAAAGCATTTTATCTGCTGAATCAGGGAAATTAAAACTCCATTAAGTTATATAAAAAACTGTAGCAGTAATTTAGAGAAACATAAGAATAAGACCAATTCCTCTCATGATGGGCATGAGTAAACATCATACTGCCTAAGACTTCTTCCTCTTTGAACTTCAGATTTGGTATTGCATTCAGCTACAAGCAGGTGGGAAATATTTACTACTGGCCCTGCTTATTTGTGTTAAATGACTTAATAACTGACAACAGCTAATTGAAAACAGCTTGGGATCCCCCAATACACTCTTAACTACTCTAACTTAGATTGTAAAAGTCTGTAACACTCTGCTGTCTGATGTACAAGGCAATTGTAGAGGAAGGCAAGCAAGATTAACAGATGGCTCAGAGATTGCTGCAGGGAAGAAGGGTCTCAGATGCTCATATCTTATAAGGTGAGCAGAGCAATACTCCTGGTAGATAGATTTCACCTGAGTACCCAGAAGAGCCTTCCAGTCTTCAAGCTGGCATGAATGATAAGAGCTGTGAAAGACTCTTCTGTAACTGCCAGTTTTAACATGAGGGATGAGCTGGCCTTTACAACATATTATGGAAAAGACACAGCCTTCCATTTCCTTACAGGCTTCACAAAGTGGTGTGCGCTAGAAGAAGAATCTTCTTACTTGCTATTCATATAAAAATAATTGTATTCTCTAGATAATCTTGTCTATTTTTAGAATAGATATTAGGAAAAATTCCTTCCCTGAAAGTGTGGGCAAGAAGTGGAACAGCATGCCTGGGAAAGGGGTGAAGTCACCAGCCCTGGAGGTAAAAGGTCTGTAGACATGCCCCTTAGGTATATGGTTAGTGGTGGGCTTGGCAGTGTTGGGTTTATGGTTGGACTCGATGATCTGCAGAGGTCCCTTCAAACCCCAACCCATCTGTGATTCTGTGAGAGTGCAGTAACATCTCTTGTAGAGGGGAACCAAACCTTCTCCTTCAACATACAATTACTCCATGGATGTATACCTTTGCATGCTTTGTTTATGTTCTGTTCTCTATTTCTTTCTCTATGATTGATAAGATTGTATTTTGTAGCTGTTCTGATGCTGAAGAAGTGAAACAACTTTTATAGCCTCTTCTGCTGTAGTATACCACAAGGTTTGTCTAATTTATAACTTATTTGAATTTCGATCACAATAACAGAATGTTTTAGCAACACCACATTTTCAAGAGTTATATAAAGAATTGACTACTGTGGTATTTCAACTCATACTGCAGTAAGGTTATTCTGGATGATATAGAAATATATTTTTTTTTGAATGATACTGCTGTGATATCTCTCAATAAATTACACACTGCTGCTGCAGACAATGCTATTATTAGCAAGTAAAACAAATAATGGTAGTAATATGCTGTTTTTTAGTTGTTTTATATAATTTATAAAATTCAGATAACACTGTATATTTTCAATCCATGCACACACACTAGAAACATGCCATTTTGGTGCATCTGTTTATACAAGAAGAAAGTATTATGTCACATTATTTGCATCAGGTTTCCTGCTGCTGTAGAATACAAATAGTTAGGACTACTGCGTTTATTAATAAGTCAACATTTTAAATTCAATATATAGTGTTTGTGCTGAATTTTTTGCTACAGGAGATTTTAAAGGGAAATATTGTGATTTTTTTAAGGATTAAAAATACAGTAAAGAATTTTAGGATTTGGATATTTTACTAAAAGCAGATAGCGATATAGTTAAAGTGACACACTTCTGCATTACAAAAAAACCATCTCTTTGTTCAATGTAGAGAATCGCAAGAGAATTGAAACCATGATATTGGGCCAAGAGTCAGATACAAACACACAGGATAACAAATTAGACAGGCTAATAAAAAGCTGCAGTGTACCAGATTCTGTGGAAAAAAAAAAATCTGTGGTAGTACACTGTGTATCTCTCATCACTAAGAGAGGTACCTGCTGCATTCATGCAGTGTGTTTGCCTGGCTCTGGAATCCAAGTGTCTTTCCAATTTAGCCACAACTGAAGGTGAAGTATTTGTCTCAGAACAGCATGTGTTATAACGAGTTTTATAAGAGCTTGGTTTGATATAACCCTTCAGAAAGGCAGACATGTTAAATGATGAAATGTAAATTTAATATTTCATATAAGTAATCTAGACAAGACCATGTTTTTCTATCTTTTAGGTGCATAAATACCTTCCTTTTCTTTTTTTCCTTTCTTTTTTTTTACCTATATCAATAGTGTTTGCATCTTTTTTCTTAGAATTCAGTCAGTACACAGTGTTTGTCTCCATCAATACTGTTGAGCAAGTTGCTGAATTTCACATCTCATGAAAATCCAAGCAAAAATAGTTACTACTTTCTTGTAAGTCACAATTACACAACTACAATTCCACAACAGATGATGGCCTTTGGTGTCCTTACACTCATGATTGTTATGCTTTTTCTGAAGCAGGTCAGCCATGAGAGCTACCAGGGCTGTTTTCTGAGGTAGAGACACTGCTATGCTGTTTGATATTGAGACACTGTTATTGATGAATAAGAAGATAACTTACATCTCTTTGTGTTCCTTCAGTAAAGTTTATATTACTTAGAGCTCATGACAATGAAAAGTGCTTAGAAACAGGTAAGTACTATCCTTCTGTATCAAAACATGGTTTTCCTTTGATTCTTGGTTGGTTTTTTTTTCTCTTTCATTTACTCTTGTGCCTTTAACCGAGGAAACTATCCAGCATGCTCACTGCATTATCCAGATGTATCATCAACTCCTGCAATCTCAGAAGGAATGACCCTTACTAAGTCATTCAGCTTCACATTTAGCTATGGGTTTAAGGAATAGAACTAAAGTGCTTAGGGTCTTGACTAGCACTATATCTGGATCAAACAGAGTACCTTCTTCAAAGTAAAACTCCATTATTGTATCTTTTGTTTTCTCTTTCTCTTTGAAAATGTAGGCTCAAGAAAAATTCAGGCAGCCTTCTGAGCGGAATCTATCATTTTTTGGTAGATGTTTTAACTTTTGATACTAAAGAATAACAACTTTTTATAAATCTAGGCAGATTTTAAAAGGAAGATATAAACTCTTTTTTCTTCATAATAGCTTCACCCTATAATGATGCTTCTTTTAATTTTTTTATTTACAGGGAAATATTTCTATATTTTTAGTTTGGGCAAGACTCAAGAATTCATGTCTGCTTGGATTGGTTTTATTGCCATGTGCAATGGTGTTCACATATCAAAAGAAGGCATATAAAATAAACTGATTGATAGATGTGCTTGAAGAAACATTAAATTTACAGAGGGACTTCTGGGAATCTCTCCTAAAGAGGTTGGTGCCTTTCATGGCGATTTCATGATGCAAATGTATTTGGCAACAAGCAGGATCTGTTCCTTGTTCTCACTCCTTTAGTTAGTCTGCTCTTCAGGTTGGGTAACCAAATCTATTCCACTGAATCCCACTCCTTCCACACTCCCCAAAAAAAGAGAAAGGGGAAAATCAATCCCTTTCTTCCGTTTGAAGTTAGAACTCCAGCCTGATTCCTAGCACAGCCTGGAAAACCTTTGTTCCAATATGAGCCAGAGCAGCAGCTTATGGAGGGGGCTGGGGCAGATAGAACACTGTGGTTTCTTCATCTGCTCTATTCTCCCTTTACTTTTTGTTTAATCCCTGCGTGTTTAAATTCTCAACTGTTTTGAGACTAATTCAAAGCAACTAGAAGAATCCATCTGTTTTTGCTTCTTATCCCACATAGTTGCTTTCTTGTACAATTATTATATTTAGGCAATACATTTTATTCCAGCTAATATTTCATCAGTTTGTATTTATTTTTTCACATAGAGTCAATAGAAATGGCATTAAAATCAAGGGAGTTGTTTCCCATCTATAAAAGTTGTGAACTTGTTGCTTTATCTTGATATTAAATAATCAAAAGCTGTAGAAATAAATGTGGTGTTTGGCAGATGTATAAACAATTATTTCTTTGTGCATTTTATTTTTCATTATTATTCTTGACCTTTTTGCACACATTAATTATAATTCTAAGAGTAATATCAAAAAGAAAGTAATTGCTTTTCCAAATAATACAGTTATTCTCAGTGTGTGAGTTAGTTCCAGGAAATAAAATTGGAGGTATTTGCATGCTGAAGCAAATTAAGAGAAGCTATAATTTCTGAACCTGCTCCTCCAATTGATAGGCTTTTCAGTAGGGTGTGCAACCAAGTACTTCAATAGCTGTTTCTGAAATGTTCTTTGCAACTTCTAATAGCAAGCTAGGAGTATATCTCTTTCTATAACTTTGAATAATATAAATGTACATGTTCTCTTAATCTTATTTTAATGCTACTAAACACTTTTAGGTAGCATCTCCTTGCAGTTAATTCCTCAAGACCATACTATTTTGCAAAAATAAGAATTGTGAAACCTATTGAGGTGTTTAAATATGTTTTATTCAGAAGACCCTAAAGCAGCTCAGGCAGGTCATTGATATTCAATAAATTTATATTTAATTCACTTTCCTTCTCCCACTTAATAAATTTTCAGCCATCAGACAGTCTAAGTCAGACAGCCCTTGAATTTTTTTTCAAATAACTCCAGCAGTATGCCTGGATTGACACCTCCAGAACGCAGTGTCATATAATAGAAAAATTAGCTGTTCTGCAATTCCAGTTACTCCTGGGTTTGTGTTCAGAGATAGAAGTTTGCAGGTTTGCAGGTGGAGTATAATACACTCTATGATTAAATGAAATCTGCTTTTATGTGCTGAAGTTATGCTAGTTGTTTGCTATAAAGTTTTGAAATTTCTTGCATTTTTGCAGAAATATAATTTCTTTTAATACCATCCATTGTGACGTCTCTATTGCCGAAAAGCAGTAGAGACTTGTCCTTGTTAAAACAAATCACACTAATATGATGTGAGTACTTTTATTCTTGTATTAGTAAAGCCTTGAAAACATCGAGGAGAGTTTCCTCAGAGACCACTACTGCAAATCTTGTTGCTAGGAAACCACTTTTATTTGTTTTCCTTCAAAATGACTAAATCACTTTATGCCTGGTTTCAAAGACAGCTGGGAAGAGGGGAGAGGAAGGAAATGCATTTCACAAGCCTTACCTCTTCTCCCCATTTCTTTCTGATCTGAGGAGAACAATGAGTTACTCTGATGTGGTGGGATTCAGGGGAATGTATGATTAAACGTATGATGAAAGATATGATTAAATGTATGATTAAATGACCCTCAAGCAGTGGGATCTCTGTGTGTGTGTCAGTAGAATCAGAGGGTGTGTTTTCAGGTGTAATGTATGTAGTACATGCACAAACACATCATACATATGTATCTATGCATTTATGGATTTTTCAGAAGTAATCTCAATATTTTTGCTACTATTAGTTCTGATGATCCAGAAAGCATTAAGGATGTCAACTGAGGTGTTAATACAACTTAAACTTGGGCAGTGCCTATATTTAGACAGGTAGTTTTACAATATCTGCATAAAGACATTAGCTTCATTTAAAAAATATATTTTCTACAACCTCTACACATGTTGAACCTGTAACTTTTAGGAATTCTGTGGTTGTATTGAGACCTGGAGGACAAGCAATATGTGATAATATTTTCATTCCTATCCACTGAGCCCAACTGGCCAAGAATTTCTGGTATTTCAAACTTAAACTGGGTTTAAGCATATTCACAGATTTTGAGGAAGACAAAATAATGATTTATTTATAATAATAAAGGTTATCTACAATAACAAGATAATAAATGATAGACAATATTTTTCTTCCACAACATTCTGGTTGCCTGGCAATTTAAAATGTTTCTATCAAACTCCTGAAAATACTCAAATCCTGAGACCTGGAGAGGAAAACTGTTGCAGGGTGACCTGTGGTCTCCTTAGAGATGATTTTCTCATTTCTTTGGATAGCATTTGACTCTCAGAGACACACCTGAATCTCAGGTGGGTCCTATCTCACTTTTAGCAGAGAGACGTGTTTTTAGGACTTAGATGCAGCTGAAACCAGTTCCCATGTTGTGGAATGTACAAAACCGAAGCATCATCCCAGTTCAGATAATATAAATGTTCAGGCTAAGAGACTAGGGAAAAGATGTGTATTTTGTTTTGGGAAGTGCCAAATACTGGTGGTTAACTCAGGGTTGTGGAGTTTTTGTTGCCTGTTTCCAAGAGGCTCTGGGTATGATCCTGCATAAAGCTGTATCTCATGAGAGGAGAGGCTGCTGCTTCTATAACCCATGAAGATTTTGAAAAAAGCAGTGCTGTAAATCAGTCGTTCTCAGGGATAAACTAATTAATAAAAGGCTTGTTTCTTAGCAATGGTATGTGTTTCATTATGGACTTTCAGAGTAAGTGTGGGCCACTGATATGTTTTCCTGAGTAATTACATATCATTCTGGTTAATATCAGCCTTCCTAAGTGGGCACCCCAAGACAGAATCTGACTCTAATTCTGTTACTTGTTCTGTTTGCTGTTGCGGTTTATAAAACATGTTCCTCTGCACTGTGTTGCTAAGGGTTTTTCCTTGTATTTCCTGAGAAGAGATAGGTAATTTATTTGTCTAGTGTCTCAGCAAATTCCTTCTTGCTCTGTTTAGTTCTTTTGTGGAGGGTTGAATTTCATCTCTTTCAAAATTATGAGGAATGTTTTTCTTGGCTTCCAAAGCATTAAAGATCTTTGTGCTTGTTTATAAATAGGGGTTAACTGAAGTAGGTTATCTCTTAGCTCTTTTGAAACAGACTTTGTTTAGATCAGCTCAGAAAGTTCTCTTCTGTCTGTGCCAAAATGAAATAGTGCATTGAGATGTTGCAGAACTGAAGGATATTTTGATTCACTTCATGCACTGGATAGGCAGAATTTTCAATTTAGCATCTTATTTATAGCATATTCTAAAATCACTTAGGGAAAATTTAGAAGCAGTTGATAAGACGAAGTTCTGTAAAATGTGGAAAATTTAATAGTTATTGGTGTATGTATTGAGCAATTACTTAACTGCTGTTTCTTGTTGATAAGACACCAGTGTAGCTCCAAAACGGGAGGAAGAGGGAGGAGGGAGATCCCACTAAGGGAAAACAAACAAATATTAAATACAAATTCTAAGCAGAATTTCTCTGATTTCCATCAAAACTCTTTCCCAAATGAGAAATCCTATAAATGAAAATAACTGCATCAGAACATCTTTGGACAAATCGTTTATGTGGCTTCTATTAACATTTTCTCTCAGTGATCTGTAAGACTGAAGAAGTACATCCTAACACCTGTAACATCAGTGTCTCTGTTGCAGCCTTCTGGCAAAATACAATTTCTATAATGTAAATCATGGGAAGTTTTCAGATAAAGATGGAACACAGACATGAAATGTAGGATGTAGTTGGAGATGAACCTTCTTATGAAGCAGCGGTAAAAGGAAAACTGTGTTTATATGGTGTGTTTACATATAGTCTTCCAAATACTCCACATAGTTGAGATACGCTCTTAACTACACTTTTTCACTAATACTTTCAGAAAATGAGATTTTGTTCCTCACAAATTCTTATTCTGGATTGTTGTTTCTCTTGTTTGACTTCTTATATATGTCATCTCACTTTTCTGCTGTTAGAAACTAGACGGCGAGCTTAACTTTCCTTTCAGATGTGTTAAAAATTTTCAAAGGGTATAGATGTAAAGATATAGGATTTACAGAGCTATACTCTGTTTAAAGAAACACTAGGCCTGTGAACTAGGCCTGATATTTGTATTCCATTAAGCAGACAATATAGCAACTCTACTGTCCTCTGTCTTGGGCTTCTGTGAAGGTGAAAAAATGACAGGATAACTGCTTATCATGGCAGCTTGGAGTCTTTTAAAACAAACAGCCTTCCTGAGTACATATAAAGTGATGGTGGCAGCAGCTTTTGATTACAAAATGTCAAGGGAAAAGTTTTGGACAAGGTTTTTGAACTAATTGGGTCAAGCTGGAGGCAGCAGGAGAATGCAGGCTCTGGCATCATGTAGGTTGGTGTTTAAGATTTCACTGAATCTGGCACACAATGACATTACAGAAATGGGTAGCAAGCAAGCTTTAAAAAGCTTAGTAGTGTTCTTGTATTCTCAGATGCATTATCTAATAAAAATATTTCAGCTTGCCAGTAGAATACCTTGAGTGCTTGTGTGCAACAGATTAATTATAATAGAATGTGCATTATTGTGAGTCTGTTTTCTGTTTCATTTTTTTTCCACAGAGATTTGTTAACGATTGAAGTTGTCTCTGCTTATTTCCCAAGAAACAGGGAACAAATGGTCTGTGATACATTTCGTTTGTGAAGTCAATTCAGTATGAAAAGCTTTTGTCTTTTGTTATATTGAAATATTCTGAAGATGCTAGGTGCCTCACAGACTAACTAAGATGGATAAAAACTTTTTTTTTTTTTTTTTTTTTTTTTTTAAGAAAGACTCCTTTCTAGAGAAGAAGGATTTTCAGCAGTAACAAAATCTAGTGACTTTTTAATAGTCTGTGAATTAGTGTCAGGTACCAACTCTGGGGACAGACTTCCAAAACTAAAAAGAAAAAAAATAAAGTGAGTAAAAACATGTTGGTAGCTTCTAAATAAATCTTTTGATATCCTTCATGTTTTGAAATTACTTTTCAGTTTGGAAAATTTTAAAAATTATTTTAAGAATGTCAAAATTCAATGGATATATTCTCTAAACTCCAGAAAATTTACAATTTCTAAAAATTACTATTGAACTTAAAAAATAATTGAGTTCTACAGTCTGCTCTAACATATTCATCTTAGACTTCTACTGATTCCTTGTATTTCACTTTATTTTCTTTCCAATAATTTTAATTTCAGCATAAAATAATCCTTAATTATCTGTTCCAAAGTAAATCTGTCAAATTCAAAAAGAAAAAAGTACAGCCCTTTGCTTTCTTTTCCTGTTGGTAGTCAAAAAGTAGAGTTATAACCTCATACTTTGGAATAGGTAGTCTATTGAAAGCAATGCTCTGCAAACTTTTGAGGCAATTGCTATGAGATCTGTAGTAAAAATGAAATAAAAACTCTGGAATTCAGTTAGAAAGTCACATTATAAACTGCATGTTAAATAAGACTATGAGCAGTGTGGGGGATGGTTTTGTTGGACAACATTTCCAGAATCTGGATTTTGCCAGTAGAATTCAAAGTGATTCTCTGAATTATCGAAGATTTTTAAAAAGTATTTAAACTTTTGTTTTCTAGATCAGCAGATGTTAATTGATATTCTTACTGATATAAAAAGAAGAAAATAAAATTTTAATATTATTTCATCATCTTTACTGCCTTTCCAGACTGGAATTTTGAGTGATACTTGGAGAAATAGAAAGGTAATGATGAAATGCTTTGGAAAGATGCAGAGTTAGATCAGTGCCACAATACCTGCTAAAATCCTATACTGGTAAGCATGACATCCAAGCTGGTTTAAAATCACAGCAAAAATAAACACTTGAAATTGTTTTTAAATTGTTCTGTTGAAATGTTAATTCTACTTCAGGAATACCAGAACGTTTAGGCATCTTGCACAATTTGCATACACACTTTCATTATCAACCCATTTAGGCATTTTTCTCTATAACTGAATATTTTATTAATGGTGTATTTTAAAGTAATTCTTGCAACAGAGAATTGATGATTTATATCCATAAGTGTCTTTGTGAGCTTTTAAAGTATGCAATTTTAATGGCTTAAAGAGAGCTGGGTCCAGTCATGTAAAGTCCTGCAGTCACAAATCTAATTGGTTTGCATGTTAGTGATGGCTGTTATTCTTTGAAGAAATTTCATAACTTTGGCTCTGAAAATTTCGCTTTTATTATATAAACACATTTGAAAACAAAACACTTGTTGGGAAAAATGTGGTGAAGATAGTTTAAGCAGAAACAAAAACTTTAACATTGGAAAGCACATGTTGGAACTCAGCTGGAGAGCCAGAAGCAGAACTCAGCAAATATGAGAATGACAGACATGAAAAGGAGAAAATAGGTTTTGAACTTCATAACATTTTAGCTTTAAAAACAATTTATCTCTCTATCCTATGTCTCATTCTATTTCTGTATACAAGGCAGCATTTTCTGCTTCAGGAAACTTTTGTGGGATGAGAGGACATGTCACTGGTACAAAATCAGCATAATGACCTCCCTGTCTGTTTTCATTTCTGCTGTAGAAAACAGGCGTTTTTTGAAAGCATCTGATTCTTAAGCATTCATCAAAGCATGTTTGTAAGGAGAATATCTCAAAAGATCTGGAGAAGGGGTATAACATCTGAGAATTTGTATGCTTTTTCATCTATACTCACTGCCCAAGATGTGTTGCCTAGCCTTGAGAATTCTGTATCTGTTTTATCTCCAGACCCCAGTGATAATGCCAGCAGTATGCAAAACTGTCTTCAGAATCCCCAGGAACTGAAGCCACTTCTATTATGGAAATGGCAATAAGTATTCTAGTGCATCAAATGATTCTCAGAACTGTTTGCCTCCTATCTTTTTGAGGTCATATGTAATTGTCGTGAAATAAAGTCCTCACTCAGGAAAAAAGGAAGATTAATTTGCCGCAAGACTCTCATCTTTGAAAATATTTTTTTTACCTCCTAGTGCTATGCACCGCAAGAGAACGGTTCTACTTCCAAAGCCAATCACCCTACAGCACCTGGTGCCAGGGAAATGACACCTACACTTTCCTACCCTGTCCTTTTACTCTTCCCTTTTTTTTCCTGGTATGTATCCTCTTCCACTCTTGTCTTAAGGTCCAATTCCATTCCAATGTCAAAAGAAAACACATTTTCTGTTTATTAACTTGTGAATGAATGCTATCTGTTAGTTGGCATAGGGCTGCTAAGAAAACTAAAAATGTATCTTCATATTCAAAGTCACTTAAGAGCAGTACTGGCAAGCATTGCTTTTACTGTTTTTTCTTTCAGGAAAAAACCACCAGATGTAAAAGCTGAATTTTTTCCTCTGTGCTAACAGAGTCATGATTAAATTCCAGTCCTTGTAGACCAGTTATACAGTGTTCACTTAATTCCTTTGTGATAAAAAATTTTAGCGGAGATTCTAATTCTACACTGTAGGAGTAGCCCAACTAATAATAACTGCTTAACTTTACAGCAGTACAGACATAAAAATTAGCCCATTTGGTTAGGGCATGCTGTTAACAGTACCAGAATTGTTGGTTTGATCCTCATATGTGCCACTGGCTTAAGTGCTGGACTTGATGATTCTTGTGGGTCCCTTCCAACTCAGAACATTCTGTGATTTGAAACAAAGTAATAGGGGGAAAATGGAAAGAGACAGGATCTAAATGTTTTAGTTCTGGTGTGGAGTTTTGAGAAGTAATTCAGCCTTTGAACAATGTGACTATATAAATCATGCATAAATGCATATTTGTTTCCACATTATTTGTCTTATGTATTTGTGTGTTTAAGTTGTTTTCAAAGTCTGGATTCTACAATAAGATAAAACACTTTTTTCTTTCCAGCTGTATCTAATAGGACTCAGAATAATGCTTTAAAGAAAAGAAAAAATTACCTTTTGCCTGAAAATCAGACAATATGAAAAAAAGAGTGCCTCTCAAGTTCTTAATGCTCCTCCAGGAAAAGAAAAAAAAGACATGCCTACAGATTGAATAATAACAAGATTGTTGGGGTTTGATTTTTTTTTTTTTTTTTTTTTTTCAGGGAACAAAGAACTACACTGACCTCCTACCGGAATATTTCAGCATCTTTTCTTAATATTAGGTTGTGCAGTATTTTGTCCAAGGACTGTCATTTTGTTCTGTAGCTAGGCAGAGATAATAATTTGTTCAATAACAAATTGTATGTACTCCCCTTCACCATCTGGAAGTTTTCTGAAATAGAATGTTAAACTTATTAACTAATAAAAATTCATTGATTTCTCCAGCAAATAGTTCTCACTCTGCAGATTAATTGTGTAAACTTACTACTTCTGACTTCACTGGTTAATTAAGCAAATCACTTGATATTTCTGTTCTAGTCTAAACTAGAAATCTGTACGGAGAGTAAAGGTATACCTTTTCTGCCTGGTGGCTGTAAGAAAGGAGATTTAGACCTTCCAAAACTGTTGCTAGGTTTGTAGAACCAGGCTCATTTATGTCCTTAATGCTGCCATTTGTAGACTAAACAGAATGCTTCAAAGGATCTTACTTTCATGGCCTATTTTTTCTTTGATCCATCCTGTACTAAGGAGAGAGAGAAAGAATATGGAAGAGTCCAGATTTACTATTTTTCTTTAAAAGCTAGTGCCGCTACCAGTGACCTACCTCTTAACTCTCATTCTTGTGCCATTATTAGAGATGAATAAAATTAGATTGTTCTTGTGAACATTTTCACTTGTGCCTGAGATAGTTTTTCAAGATTAATGTGGATTTATAGCCTAACTAAAGTCTTCCTGGGAAGTTACCATATTACTGGAGAAAATGGGTGAAGCATGGTGTTAATCCCTTCCAGTTTTGGCTGTACAGATGAAGTTGCTGGGGACAAATAAACAAGTTTGGTCCATTTCCTTAAATTTCATGGAGAATGAACTTCCTTTATGCATTGCTAAATTTTCTTTTCTCTTTCATCAGTGCTGATATAATTAATATTTCTCTTGTGTATGATATAACTGTGTTTAAATACTTCTTTTTTAAAATATAATTAATTTGTTTGTCCCTTCTGTTTATTCTGTTTCCCCCATGTCATTTATACTACAATGAGAGCAATAGACAGATGCTTATTAGTGCAAAATTAGTCTCTATTGCAGAGGTTTCACAGACTATTAGGATGGTGAGCAATTGATACTCATGATGGCCAAGACCCTCACTTCCCAATATGTCGGTTTTTAACTGCCTTTTAGGATTGCAATCTGAAAGGTGGTGTCACTCTAAAACTGCACTATAGTGAGTTATCCACTGATAAAACAAAGTATAACATATGGGTAAATATACTGTTTCACTAACAAGCACCAATAAACTGACACTTTTACAGGGAATAGAGAAGGTAAACAAGCCCTCAAGGTGATTAATCTTATTGTAGCTGTTACAAATTATCACAGAGTGGATGCAAGCTCAATGAAAACAGTGTAAATCACATTTATTGTCCTTGAGTTAAATCTAAACATTCCACTGCTGTTTGGGACATTTGTCTTGCTCATCTTTCTTAAGGTCTCTGTGTACCTATTTAGAATTTCAACTGGATTTTCACAAGCTCTCTGCTTTATTATAATAAAGAAAATGCGGTTGAATGTATCTTGCATATGATTTATGTGGGTAAAATCAATTTGAAAACACAAATCATTTTCCTTTGGTATGTGGTAAGAACAAATTGTCAAAGATTTCTTTTAAGTTTCTTTGCAGATTTCCATTTAAATTATTAACCTTTAGAAACTGTAGCTAGCCTGCAGTTCTAAGTTCCAAATCATTCAACAATGGCTGGGGAAATCATTATTAGACCAGACTTATCTAAATTTTTAATTATCACTATTTATTCAACTGTTGTAGCACAAATAGTTAACATTAAAGTATTTAAAATATTTTATGCCTAGACAGAAATATCAGTAATTTATGTCAATAAAGCGCATCAGTAATATTTTTAGTGTTAAGAGGCTTATTAATTGGTCTTCATTCAACTTATTTTAATGGAATGTCTGTACTTTTTTGGTTTTTTTATGATGAGCTGGATAGGGAATGAGCTCCACTTCCTGCCCTGTAGAATTTTGTAAGTGCACATTTTTGTGACATAGTCTAATTCTGCACATTTCACTCATGAGGTGTTTTTATATCAGTAAACTTGTAGTTAAATGGTATATATCTGTGTGTTTAACAATTGATCCTGTCATCACTAAATCCCTGAAGGCTATATGCAGTCCATGTTGCTATACAGGTTCAGCACATTAATGAGCCATAACAAACCTTCCCACTCAAGATACTAAGAGTGAATTCTAGCTGTTTTTGAAAGAAATTGTATTGATGTTAGTTTAAACAATAGTCTTTGTGTGTCTTGAATGGAAAACAGTATGATCAGAACTTTATTTATGCAGAATGTCAAATGAAGAGAGAAGAGCATCAGACTTTTTTTTTAAATTACAAGATGCAACTGTAATTGTGCTTATCCTGACAGGAATGAGCAGTAGCATTTAGTTAGGCATGGCCTTAAGTGTTTGCTTTCCATGCAAACTTGAACTACAGTAAATATGAGGGAAAAAAGTTATTGCTGGTTATAACGAAATACTGAAAATTCTATATAAGCTTGAAAAATAAACCCTTATTTTTCGTTTACTCCCAGTACATATTTCAGCTTACATCATCAAGGATATGTGAAGTATAGGAAGAAAGTTTATTCTTAATAGGTCTGCCCTACATGGTAGTTGTTTTAGTTATTGCTCCTCAGACTGACATGCTTGATAAAGATTAGATCTCAGCAAAAAAACCCCAAACAAACCTCTGCTTAGAAGTAAGTGTTGAGAATATTGTAGTATGTATGGGAAAACACCAATATGAAATTATTAATCAATGTCTGTTTTACTTTGAAATCAGTGGTGGCTTTTTTCCCTCATTTTTTCTTGAGCAGGCAAATTCATCAGTTTCTGACTGAATGCATGTAAACTCTTTGCTCAGTGTGCAGGCCCCATGGCCACGTCTCATTCCATGTACTTCACTTTTGGATTAAAATGAGTCTTATCCCCTGGTTAGTGCAGTAATCTGCATGATGGAGTATCTAGCTGAAATGACCTTTGGATAGTTCCAAAAGACTGAGGGTCTGCCTGTAGCTCAAGGATGTTTTGAAAATTTTAGAGGAGATGGTGAAGAAGAACGATTCTAATTCATCAGTTGAACAACTTATTACTTTGATGTTAGATTTGGTTCTTTAAACAATCATTTACCCTGACATGTGAGTAAAAAAATGAGCTTATCTGAAGCTTAGAGAACTATTGTTTCTACTTCTAAAAATGTCAGTAGTAGCTCATCATTTTCTTTCTTTTTAATACGGCAAATGCCTTTTTCTGAAAGGTCAAATGATGTCATTCTAATTTACTTCTATAATTTCTTTTCCTCTGTTTCCTTAAAAGAATTTTTTAAGAAAACCATGGTGTGAGGGTGGTCTTTTTTTCCCTCTTTATTTCTACTGGAAATTGAGGTAATACTGCAGCACCACATTAAGCCACGCTTTTATCAGTAATGGATGATGAAGTATTTCTGCATAAATTATAGTTTGATTTAGATGGTTTTGGGCAATACTAAACTACCATTTGGAACCTATTAAGGGAAGTCAGAAGCTATTAGCTTGTGAGACTCTGGTTATATCATACCAGGTTATAGATAGGTTATATATATATATATATATATATAACCTGATTTGATATATGGTTATATCAAATCAGGTTATATATACTAGTATGCAAATAACTAGTATTTGCAAATTAACAAAACAGATAGGAATGGGTTTTGAAATAAAGTTGATGATGACTGTGGTTTTGGAGTCTAGAGTGTTAATAACTTGAGAATGTGATCATTTGGGTATAGCGTGTTGTTAGCTACTGTTACTCTAAATGTTCCCACAATCCCAGTCAGGCTTTTGGCATTAGTCACACACTTCAGCCTTTGAGACTCACATTGTGAGCAGAAAAAAGGATACAAGAGGAAACAACGGTGGAAAATCTGCTCTGTGGCCTGAGGACATGATATCCAGAAAGAGAGGGCTTCCATTAAAATTGAGCAACATACCTGCAGTAGCTTTGTTCGGGAAAACAAAATATGGGGTGGAAGATTAGAGAAAGAGGGAGTATCTATTACATTTTTCCAATCTGCATGAACCTTTGGTTCCAGTGAAGTGTAGGCTTTCCATAGTTAATATGTCCATTCCTTAGAGCCTCCCAGAGTTGCTTACACCTGCCTGCTCAATTTCTCTCTTCTCTACAGAAGAGTGAGAGAAGGCAGAAAGGACATTTACTAATGCATGGAGGTGTTATTACTAATGCATTCACTAAAAAAAAGTAAACTTATTTCAGTCTTATTCACACAATGTACAAGTGAGAAAATTCAGGCTGGACTGCTTTCTTACCTGTTGTTTGCAGAGCACAATTTTGTGATCATTGTTGCAAATCTCAAAACTTTTATAAATTAGCATACATCTCCAGAGGGCCCTTGTATCTTCTAAATAAGCATTATCTCTAATAATTTTTAGAAGTTTTTAATAATAATAAGCCTGAAGGCTGCATTAAGAATAATTAATTTTCCAGAATAAAGTAGCAGCTCTGTACAGATATTTACTGGGGGAAAGTGCAGTGAGAGGGAATCATGTGGGAGGCATCTATGAGGGAAAACAAAGATTATGCACGAGAACAAGGTCAACTTAACTGTAACACATTGTCTTTATGTAAAGAAAACTCTTAGATAAATTAATCAATTAATATAAAATGTATACTATCTAAATTAGTATTTGCCTGTTGAACCTAGATACAGTTCAAAAACCATATATCTCCCTGTGAATCAGTAATCTAATACTATTTATTATACGGTTTTAAATGTAAAAGGATTTGGTTTGGTTGGTTTTTATTTTGCTTCTCTTAAAATCTAACAGAATACATTAAATATACATGTAACAATGAAGCAGAATATTTGCTTTTCATTCCAAGCTTCTGCACCTTTCCTTACATTTTTTAAATATAAAGAAGTCAGATATCAATAATACCTATGAGGACTGCACTGCAAAAATCTCATAATTTATTAAAACACGATGGGACTCTTCTTCCTTGGGTGTGCCCACATTGCACATCATCTGTGGACATGTGACCTAGTCTTTCTGTTCTCACATATTGGTAGAGCATTTTGATTATTCTAAGTGCTGAAGACACCTCAAAATGTACTTTACTAATCCTCATAAATGACAGGCTTTTTATAGATTTATATCTGCATGATTAGGAGTCATCCTTTTTCTCCAGCCTGGAAGCAAGAGGATGTGAGGTAAATGTGGACATGGGTCAGACAGAATATAAGGTATACATAAAGAGGGAGCCCACAAATAAATTATTATTGTCATCCTGAGAGACACCACTCTGACTTTAGTAGAGCAAAAGCAATAATAAATTTAGGAAGGAAAATAAATTTAATTATTGGATATGGACTCCTCTTTTTATTTGTAGTCTCTGCAACCACCGAAGAGGTGTTTTGATCTATTGATTCTCTAAGAAAAATAATAACTGTCTTGCCACATATGTAGTGGTTTGTTCAGCATGTGTGTGGTGAACGTTCTGGATGAGAGCATTTTCTAAACACCTGTTCTCAACCTGGAAAACTGTATTTTCTAGGCTGTCCCTGTGTGCCCCATACCTTTTACTGTGTACTGTCAGGGGAAGGTTGTAAATGCTTCCTCTGTCAACTATTCTTGAAAATCCTGGACAGGAATATTTGCAATACCATTCTGATGGGTGCCAAGAAAACTGGTGCTAATGGCTGGATTGCCTGAATCCTGGCATACAGTGGTGATAATGAAAAAGAAAAAAAAACCTACTCACCTTGAGGCTAATTTTGGAGAAGACTCCAGGAGAGAGGGCAGTGATCTGCGAAAAAGGAAAACAGCTGCACTAGGTTTTCAAGTTTATCTACTACTCTTTATGACTGAAAAGGTGACACAGGTTCTGTTTCTGGCTGTGGAGACAGCCTAGATTTTAATAATTGGTAGTAAAATCTAGAGCTCCTGTGACAGGATGGAAAAGGTATGTATTGAAGAACCGACCCTGTGCTTTCCCTGGAATTTCTAAAGATGATGTTGGCTAGCCTCAAGGTATTTTAGTGCTGCCTTTTGTTATGCTGGTCATCGATGCATATTGGAGAAGGGAGGCAGCACCAGCCAGGAGTGAAAAACTTTGAAACACTTAGATTTAAGGTTTTGTTTTCCCAAGTTTGTTTATCTGGGCCACACCCAAGAAACCCTTGAATATACTCTGGGATTAAAAGAAGTTTAGCTGACAAATTTTTACGCAGCTGTGGAGGTCTTCTCACAACGCAGTATAGGCAATAGTTTTTTCTATGCTTTGTGAGTAGCACAGTGAATGCATATAGTGAAATAGAGCTTTTGCCTTCTGTACTGTTGTAATAGCTGAATTAATACTCCTCATTAGCTTTTCCAGTGCCAATTGTATTGTCATTTTGTGTATGTAATATCCTGGATAACTACAATAACATTAAGGTGTTAAGCTACCAGAAAAATGAAAAAAATATTAATTCAATAACTCTTTAAAGCTGTCTAGGCAAGAACATATTCTGAAAATAGAGCAGTGAGCTTTATATTTAGTAGCACTTGCTTAAAGCCAAATTTTGTGCTCCAATTTTTAGTATTGTTGAGAAGAACCTAGCTTAAGGACTGGAAGCACATCTAGGGATGTGCTAGAAGGTTGAAGTAGTATGAGAAACAAGTGATTCAACTTTTAGGTGAAACAACTTCGCATTATATTGCTAATGTGTTTAAGCAAAATCTTTTCAATGGATTTCACTATTTATGATGGGAAATACTTCACAATTCATGGGAAAAATAAGGATTTCAAACTATTGGAAAAGTTCTAAAGTAAGGGAGATATCTAAGAACTCAGGCTAAATACTAACGTTCAGGGAGTGCATTAATTTAAAAGAAGAAAAGGGACTATTTGAAAAGCAATGTATTAAGAACTTCTTGAATTTTGACTGTAAATTCCTCTATCTTTTGATCCTTACGAAACAATAGCTTGTGAGAATATAATTTATTATAACTAAGTTTAAGAAAACAAAAAAAACCACCTCTGACTTCACCCCAAAAACTTCAACTTGAAAGTATCAAATACATAGTAGGCATTTGATATAGGGAAAAAGGTAATATGAGTGCCATTTTACACATTACTCTGAAGCCATATATGAATACTGCATGAATTTCAACTAAGTTCTTGAAAATGGAAACAGAGCCTGATATTGTGCTTGCCAATTACACCTGTAAGTTGGTGCTGCTGCAGCACTCACAGCTAACAGGTAAACCTAATTGCCATTGAGTTCAGAGGTGGTCACAGTTTCTAGAATCCTGTAGCTTCAAAACAAACTGCTCTTCATCTGCAGATTGCTGTGTGTGACTCTGCAGACCTCTGCTACTCTGTCTGCACTGGCAGGAGCCCAGTGTGAGACCACTGTATTTGCCAAAGGAATCCTTTCTGCTTGCATAGCATTTTACCTCTTAAATTGCATGAAATAAGTCAGCAAAAACAAAATCTACTTACAGGATTTGTGAAGAGCACATAACTGATGATTGTTACAGCAGCAAAAGCTTGTGATAAGTTATCCCTGTGAGCAGATAATTTTTAAGCAGACCAACGTCTTTTTTCTATCTAGATCATACTTTATTTTTGTTTGTAAATAGATTTGTAGATACTACAGTAATTTTTTTATCTATAAATTATCTTTCTAGAAAGATATTTGCTGAATTTAGAACACAGGACCTCTCTGGGGTGCTGAAATGTTGTAAAGGTGGGTTTATTTGGTGAGAAGCAAAAAGCAGTGCAAACAATCTCAAGGAAGTAGATAGACTTGAGAAATCCAAAAGCCTGAGGCAGTGCCTTAAGGTGAATGTCTCTGTGGGCCAGAAACAAACAAAGTCTACTGATACTGTGCTGAAAGCTGTCATTTCCCAGACTCCATTTGAGTTAACTTAAAAGTTTTGTAGTTACTCAACATAAGATTCATGCAAGTTCTCTGTCAAGCAAAAGATAGGGTTAATGGTTATAAATTTCTATTTTGAACTGTCTCCAGTACACCAGTGTTTTAAAACAACACAGTAGTATAAATAAAATAGAAGAAAAAAGGCAGAATTCGAGATGGATTTTAGTATGTTAAAAATACAAATCAAGGCTGGTTGATACATGAAAACCACAACTTTCTATGCATGTTTCTTAGTTTTATGTGCATTCCTTACAAGTAATATATCTTCTTGCTTTATCACTATACACTAGAATGGTGGGTCATGTCTTTTCAAAAATAGGTTTTTTTTGATGGAGATTAAATTTGATGCAGCGAGGCATACATCTCTACTTAGATTAAGCTGTGAAAAATGGTCTAGATTTAGATGTAAGGAAGAACTTGTTTACTGTGAGGGTGCTGAGACACTGGCACAGGTTGCCTGCAAAAGTTGTGGATGCCACACCCCTGGCAGTGTTCAGGGCCAGGTTGGATGGGGCTTTAAGCAGCCTGGTCTAGTGAGAGGTGTCCCTGCCTGTGGCATAGGGTTTGGAACTAGATGTTCTGTAAGGTCCCTTCAAACCCAAACCATTCTGTGATTCTATGACTTTTTTTTCTCCTTAAGTTTCCGTTAATGGCTTGTATCTATTTGGATATCACAGCAGCAAGAGGCAGTAAGCAAAATCCCTGTAATAAACTGCACTGTGCTGCTCACATTGGAAATATTGCATTGAGGCACCTGCTTATATCGTCCCCTGATACAGACCTGGCCAACAGGGATCTGAGAAATACAGATTGTGAAGAAAATGGTTCTGGTCTGCCTTTACTTTTGTAAATTCACTCGTTAACTCTGTATATGAGCCTCAACAGGACATGGGATCGAGTGCTGTGTTTTATGATGGTAGAAAGCACAAAGACCTGAAATTTTCATTAAAAGTTCTAGGCTGTAAATCCTTCAGCTGAGTCAACATTAAACTCCAAGTGTGACTAGATCCTCTAAATAAATTTTTCATACTCTCACACTGAATGTGGAAGTGCCCTCCTTAATTAAGCAATGACTGTGGAAATGCTCTGTGGTTGACACATCACATCAAAATGGGCTATTCATGCTTTTTAAAGCATAGTGGAATTAATCAAATGTGTCCTGCTACACTTGGGGACAGGGATAACCTATTTCTATATGGTCTTTAATGTGTGTTAGCAACTAATGGGACTAAAAACCCAACCACTCAATTCACTGATTCCAGTTCACAAGAAACCATAGTCAGCAGGAAGGATTTAAGGAAAAATGTATTGATAATATAGTATATAATGATAATATATTATTATAATAATAAACCTAAGAACACCCTGGCTCTGCTTTTGATTAGATGGTAGCTAAGGAATGTAGACCAAGATAGGACCAAGATCACTAAATTAATATTTATATTCAAAATAAGAAGTCCAATTTCAACAGTGGAATAGGGAAACAAAGATGGAAAAGCAGGGACTGATTTTAAGGGTACTTAGAAAACACAGAGAAAAACAGGAAAAAAAACACAGAGAGAGGACAACCTGTTGGAGGAGAAAAGAAACAAACTAAATCTTCTTCTGTACTATTCCCGCTAATTTGACTTGTTATGAAAATAGTTCAGATGTAATATCTGTCAATACAGGAAATTAAAATTTAAAAACTATTCCATTGAAAAAATATTAACATAATGCCAATCTTATTTAGATTTGTTTAATTATACCAAATGTAATGATCAATTCAGTCATTGATTTCCATGTTCCTTGACAAATTCTCCATTGGCACAGTATTTACTGGTAGTGTGTTACGTTCTGCAAGGACTGTCTTCAAATGAATAATTTGGCTTCATAATATGTTATGTAGAAGTAGTGAAACATCAGAAAATTAATCTTAATTGAGATCACAGATTAAATATTATGTTTGATTGTGGCTTTAAACAATGAATGCTTGGACTGCTTCCAAGAGCTGAAAAGGAATTATGGAACAGCCATGACAGAATATTTTATGTAGTGAGGCAGGGGAGGACAAAGAACAGGAGTGACGTAAATTACTGTTTTCTTGATTATTTGTGTATGTGTGTGATTATCTTGAGTAACACACAATTATAAAATATTGATTCTAAAATTGTCCTGTTATCTGGATTGATGATAACATTAGTTGCACAAAATAGATACAATTTTAGATTGCTTATGAGTGAATTTAAATAACAAACCAAGCTAATTTAACCAGGAAATTTAATGAGATTATTTTACATCTTGGCTACTGTACTGCTTGTTATTTTAGAACTTGGCTTTTAATTTGCAGTTTTGGAAAGCCTTGTCTTTCTCAGGTATTTTGTGTGGGTTTTGGTTGTGGGGCTTTTTTCTATAGTTGAAATATTTTGAAAGAATTCTCTGAAATCATTGGCCCTTACTGCCTATTTCTCTTAAACCTGCATTTATATTCTCAATCACTTACAGGTAATTTACAAATAAAATGGTAACTCTAGGCTAGATTAACCTTCAGTATAAAATAAAGTCTTAAACAGATGTGTATTACTGATTTGTCATGCAGCGTATTTTTGAACAAGATAACAGAAGCCTATGAATGATTATGTATTATCTGGAATAAAAAAACCAGATGTTTCCCCTAGGTTCATGTTGTAGTCTCTTTTTTTAAGTTCTAGGAGATAAACCAACAAAGTATGAAACAACATTCCCTATACTGCCTATTCGTATACTAAATTTTTTACTGTATTAAGATATTGTCTTGGTTATGAAGGAGTTGAGGAATCATTGTCAGGCCAGAAATGAATCCTTCAGAGAAGTTGTATCTCTGTTGAATATCACCTGTGAAGATAACCCCTATTATCAGTGCTACAGGTGGTTTACAAAACACAGAAGTACCCGTAAAATAACAAAGGGATTATTTAAAAGCATATGCCTATATGGATTCCATTTATTATCCTTTGCAGAGAATAACTACAGCAGTTGGTGATAAAAGATTAATATTGAGGAAAAAACCTTGAAGTAATTAACTTTAGGAAAAATCTCTGTGTTTTATCTTGGTCATCTGTTTACAGCAGTGTCATAACAGAAGTAGAAAGAAGTATTTTGGAGATGAGAGGTTAATATTTTAAATTAAATTTGCTGTTGAAAAAAATGTGACATGTAACTGCATTCTTGAGTCAGTTCTCATAGGCAATTGATGCAAAACTCTTTGGAATTATTCACAATACGTAGATACCTAAACATACTTAATAATCTAATTTTCAGTTTAAGGTTTCTTGTTCAAGAATACATAAATTTTGAGAAAAGAATTTCTGAAATTAAAATGGGACATACACAAAAAATTTGAAAAGTGATGGTGATAAAAATGAGTAAGTTGTCAAGACCAGTAGGAATTATCAAGAGTTTTTAAAGTGAACATGACACACCTGAAAATATTAAACTCCGGGCACAAATTAAAGTGATACATTTTTTAATTTGGAAGTGTAGAACCATGAAATACTTTGAGTTGGAAGGGACATTTCAAGGTCATCTAATCCAATTCCCCCTGCAATGAGCAGGGACATCTTCAACCATTGCTCAGAGCCCTGAATAACCTTGGCTTTGAATGTTTCCAGGTACTGGGCATCCACCACTTCTCTAGGCAACATGTTCCAGTGTTTTACCACCCTGAATGTAAAACATGTTTTGTGTTTATCCAATCTAAATCAACCCTTCTTCAGTTTAAAACCATTGTCCCATATCCTATCCCAACATCCCCTGCTATAAAGTTTGTTCCCATCTTTCTTGTAAGCCACCTTCAAGTACTGAAAAACCATAGTAAAGTCTCCTTGGAGTTTTCTCCAGGATGAACCCCATGTCTCTCAGCCTTTCCTCATAGGAGAGGTGTTCCAGCCATCCCATCCTGTTCATGGCCCTCCTCTGCACCTGCTCCAGGAGGTCCATGTCCTTTTTATATTTGAAGCCCTGGAACTACTTGCAGCACTCCGGGTGAGGTCACATCAGAGTGGAGTGGCAGAATCACCTCCCTCGACTTGCTGGTCACGCTGCTTTTGATGTAGCCCAGGACACAGCTGGCCAATGGGCGACAAGCACACGTTGTTGGCTCATGTCCTGTTTTTCACCTTCAAGTGCTTCTTGGCAGAGCAGCTCTTGATCTGTTCATCCCCCAACCTGTGCTGATGACAGGGGTTGACTTGACCCAGGTGCAGCACCTTGCACTTGGCTTTGTTGAACTTCATGAGATTGTTGAGCCTGTCCAGGTCCCTCTGGGTGGCACCTGTCCTTCAGGTGTGCCAACAGAGCCACTCATCTTGGTGTCATCTGCAAATTGCTGAGGGTGCACTCAATCCCAGTCTCTATAATTGGTGAATATATTAAACTGTCCTGGTCAAAATATGGATCCCTGAGGGACACCACTTATCGCTGATCTCCACCAGAACATCCCCTGCCCTATGGATGTGAACAACCAACCAATTCCTTATCCACTGAGCAGTCCACCTATCAAATCTATAACTCTCCAATTTGCATAGAAGGATTTAGAGGACTGTGTCAAAGGCCTTGGAGAAGTCCAGATGGATGACATCTATAGCTCTTACAAAATGAAAATCAATGAAATAATGCATGGAAGTCAGTGCAATGCACACAGCTGCTCTCTTTTGAAGCTTTCTTTTGGACTTCATCAGAAATTTGTATGGAATGCTTTTTTCAGACAGTATAGAAACAGTGTAGCAGAAAGGGCAAAAGTAATGCCCCCACCCAGGGGCTGTGCAAGCTGCTTTAACTGGTAGCACTCTATAGAGACCTAATTGTGTAAAAGGTCATTGTGAACTGGTGGAGGATTAGTGATCATCTCTGAAAAAATGAAATTTTCCTGTAAAACTTGTTGATCACCCTTGCTTCTGTCTTTTGCATTTCAAAGGAGATTAATCACTGGTTTTGGCCTTTGAAAATATCTTCTAGTGGTTGATAATTTTTGGCTTTCCGATACCTTTGTTAGTATTTTTTAACAAGTGATAATATTTTGCTGTTAAAGACCTACATCTGATTGTTTTATTAGAATAAACTTGAGATGTGATTTCCTATTGAATACTTTTTATTAGGGAAAAATGCTGTATACTACAGAGTCCTAAATCTGAGGTATAAATTGAGCATAAATTTTAACAGTGAGGAGATTAGTCACTGGAGAAACAGCAAAAGGAAATGAATTTTGTCTTTTGTTAATGAGGGTAGATAACTTTTTTTCAAAAATGTATTTCAACCAAACAAAAGATTTTTGATCAATAATGAGATAACTGGTGGAAAGTTGCTACCCTGAGTCATACAAGAAGCGAGGCTAGTTTGAATACTCATATCAGTGCTATGAATAATGTATATAAGTATCAGGAAGTTTTTACTTATGGCTTGCATATATTTCCCCTTTCGTAATCATCTTTTATTGTGCTACAGCAAAAGTACTTTTTTTATACTGAGTAGTATGTCTCTTACTAACAGAAGTACTAAAATTTATCTTTGCATTTCAGTCAAAATTATTTTCCATTGGAAAAGTTCTGTTTCAATATTTGGGGATCTTTTAAAGACAAAAAAAATCAAAAACATCTATAAGTCTTTTGGGTTTGTTACTTTTTATGAAATAAACCGGTTTTGCTTATTTTTAGAGTAGAAAGAAAGTTTAATTCTATTCCTATTTTATGTAGTGCTGAAATCTGAATCCTGCCTGTTATCCTACTTATTGCATCCTTGAAATGCGCTAGTTAATTATTGCTTAACTACAAAGCAATACTGTATTTTGATCGTATCTTGCAGTATTTAAAATTGCAGCTTTTGTTTCTGAAGGGACTTTTCCTACCCATCCATCTCCAAAGAAAAAAAGAGATGGTGGAGATTGGGCATTTTCATTCTGGGAGATATTTTGTAACCTTAGATTTTTTCCTGACCCCTTTCACGGGAAGTCAAAGTTATCTCAATGTTCCCTCTGATTCAAGCTGTGATTTTTAGGATTTCCATCTCTCTCTGCTGAAGAGAGAGGAATTGAATGTTCTTACTTCATAGCGTGAATAAATCCTTAGTATATACAAACCACGATGGATCCACTTAAATCTGAGAGTTATGATTTTCGGTCTTCCTGCTGCAGAGGTGAGGATCAAGCCCTGACTAGAGACTGAGCTTCCAGGACTGCCTGGAAATACATACATAGATGTCATTTAGATGGATTGATATGAAAGCTGTAATGTGTCCATGTCTGACTCATTACAAAAAGCTGAATAGAAATTCAATAAAAGTTACGTTTGTGAAAATATCTCAACATTTAACTATTTTCCCACATCTCTCTATTTATTCAGACAATGCAGGCCTCCTAATGCTTCCAAATGTATATTTGGAAGTTTATATAGATGACTTATGCCTTATTTGTTATTCTTATAAATTCTAAACTACTCTCAAAATTTGAAATAGAGCACTAAATTTTGAGAGCAAAAGTATGAGTAGATGAACATACAAAAGGACAAATACACATACAAATATATACAATATATATACACACATTATATGTGTAAAACATTTGTAAATATAAGGAAAAGAAAACTACAGAGCTAGATGTAGGAGGCTGTGAGAGTGTAAAGTACAGACAGAGATGGGTTTGCAGATTTGATCTGAATTTAACGTTGAAGGAGAATTGAGGCCAATGAATGTACTGAAGACATATGCATCTTTTCCATGAAGGCCAGTATTGTTTCTAGTATGCAGGCTGAGATAAATACATTCTTATGTCTGAAAAAATTAAGTTGTGAGCCATCAGCTAGAATTTAGTTATTGTGTTATTTTTGCAACCTCATTCTTGCTCAGATTAGTTTTGAGAGGCTTTTAAATAACCTTATTTGATCTTTTAACATGTATTCCAGTTTCAGCCAAATTTAGACTGGAAAAGCTCTTACCCCAAGGATGCACATGCAGGCTTTTTTGTGTGTGTTGCAAGTTCTTCCTTTTGGGTTCATTTTTCACATGATCATTTAATCACTGATTTCTATCTAGCCATATTAGCAGATGGGAGAAAAGAAGTTGTTGAGCTTGAGGGTGTGCAGCTGAGCCAGTGGGTGAATGTCTGTTATTGAATCAATTCCATCTATAGTTTAGGAGTGCTTTTTTAGAAATTTGTGCTTAATAGAATTCAAGAACGAGTGATCATTAGAACATGTGTCAAAATTAATGTTTTGTGTTCCTATGTTAACTGAGACCCACTGAAATTCTGTTCCTCTTTCCCCTCCACTAAAAGACTATGAGTGTTGATGAGCATCTACCACATTAAAACATTATTTAAAAATAAACAAATAAACTTTGAGGATCAGCTATGTAGTTTGGGATTTCTTTCAAATTTTAACCAGTGTAGAAGAAATTATTTTCAAACAGAGATTTTTTTTTTTTTTTTTACTGAAGGGTCACATGTATTCTTTTAGAAGTTAAGTGATTTTGAATAAAGGCATCTTTCTTTCTGAATATAATATTATACAAATTTTTAGATTTCATAAATGTAATTAATTAGAATAATTAGAGACTTTAAAACTTGTTTCAACCTACATAAGAACTAATTATTTTCAGCTTTTATCTATGCCACTTGTCACGAGTGGAAACAGAGGGTGGATTGATTTACCAGTTGCCTAGGCCTATGACAACTAATGACCAAACCTATTCAGTGACCAGCACTGTCAAAACCCAGTGTGACTCATAAGTTCTTATAAAGACAGCCGATTTATGTCTAATGTAAAATAGGTTATGGTTTATTAGACACAGGTGAGAACAGAACAAAGAACTAGACAAATTTTACTACACAAAAACATGAAAGCTATTCATAGCTAAAACAAACATATATATATGTTGCCCAAAATAGGGAGATTAAAACAATACAGCGCTAAAAATGAAAAAGGTACCTATTAATATTATTGTAGCTAGCAAAGAAGAATACAATTTAGGAAACTGAATGCTTCTGACCAAATCCAATTTTGGAGCTGGGGATGCACCAGATCCTCTCTCAATCCCTCGGGAAGTAACCACAGAGCTTGCGTCCAAACTCAGGGGAGTAAGCTTTTACTTCACGCTCCAATGTCCATGTAGAAAAGCTTCTACTTTTGCTGAGTTTTTCGTGGTGTTTTATAGGGAAAAGAGTGTGGATTTGCGGTCACTTGAAAATTATTCACATTCTCTCAGTGTCTCACTCTGAGTTCCAGACGCCGGCATTGATAGTCCGGACTAAGCTATTGACTTAATCTGAGCCATCGATCTCGGCCAGCAATCAGGGAGAGAGAGAAGGGGGAGGGTGTTTGTCCTGCCACACCACTCCCCTGTGGTCATTAGTCTTTACTCAATCTCTCTACAAGCACACAATTTAGATGCATTGTTATCACTTCTCTTGCAATTGGAAAGGCCAGTGAACTTGTGTCAGTTGCAGAATAAAACATAAATGAAATGCAGTAGAACATACTTCCCTTAAAAGGCAGAGTCAGCCTGTGCCTGTGATATTTCAAAGGATCTTAGGGAGTTTGTGAACCTTGGCATTTCATAACACTTGCAGCTCCTACCAGAGCCAAAAAAAGAAAAAAATAGAGACAATGTTTTGTTTTCTCAGTTTCTGGTGGTTGTGGAGCAGTACATCTGCTCTTATACCATTTGTCTCAGAACTTCCTCAAACATTCAATGTTTATTATCAGTTAATTACTTTTGCCTAAAACCCCTCTAAACCTAAGAAAGTTTCTTCCTTCTTACTGAAACTTTTTTCCCCTTTTTAACTTTCTTATATATCTTACATGACATATATATTTTTCTCTCTTCCTATGCTATGGAAAAGACTCCCACTAAATTGATTTTACAGCTATTTTGTCATTACAAGCATGAGAAAATCAGATTTAATTTAATAAAAAAACCAAAAATATGTTACTGATTGAAGCCTGTGGGAATTCCTTGTACAGAGATGAATAATCTGTATTTTAAAATTCTTGCTGTAGTTCTTTCCAAAATAGGAGAAATAAAAACAGTATCCTACCTCCTAGTCATATTGATCATACATCTGTCACATTTTCATAATATAACTCTTACTGTGTGGATTGTCTATCAATTTTAGAGGTAATTTCTTTGTGTGACCAAGCATATGATACAGCATCTACAGGCTTATCTATTCTATAAGCATCTTACAAGCGAAGACTTTCACATCTGCTCTAAAACCATGTGTTCTTTAATATGATAGAGGCTGTTTTTGCTGCCAGCACCTTGCACTTAATATCATGTTTCAGAGACCTTATTTTGGTATTCTCTCTGGAAATATTGATGCTAATGCAAGGTACTGTGAAGTTGTAGAAATGCATATATAATAAAGCTCATAGGTATGAAAAACTAAGATACCAATTTAATATTTTTATAAAACATATTGTTTGCTTTGTATTCAGTTACAATTTTACTGGGAAGAATATATTGACTCATTTTTAACACATTATGTATCACATATTTTAATCCATGCAATAATCCTTGTAAATACTAAAAATGTGGAGAAAACTGGAAATAAGCAGTAGATGTCTAGAGATATTGCTCTTCTTACATATGTCATCGGGAGTAGGCAGAGGAAAGGTCTTCAGCCCACAATTTGTCTTTTCATGCAGAAACCCAGTGTTGGAACTTTAGCTAAATGTGAAAAAGCTTTATGTTTTATCAAGTTATGATCAACATTATTGTAGAAACTAGGAGTGGGGTATGGGTAGAAGCCAAAAGGTACATCTGGAAGTGTGTGATGCACAGAAAATCACATTGAGAGGTGTCATGCACCCCGAAAAGCACATTGAGGGGAGTGTGGAGACCCAACAGACACGCCCAGGGGTCCAGGGTGGTGCTGGTGGAACTGCTGATTGTGACTCACCCTGTAGGCAGCTGCACCCTAGAAGCTTGGCTCCTTTTTTGCAGGTGGCATCTGGCAACACCCAGCAATTCCTGCCTGTCACAGCCCCCTGGGCCATGGAGCAGCCCTGGGGGTGCTGGGGAGCTGGAGGGTGCAGGAAGGACCAGTGTCCTCCAGTGAGCTCTGGGACGAGGAACAGGTTGAACTATATCTAGAAGCCATCAAAAGCTTTGGGGAGAAGGTATGTAAAAACAAAGATTTTAAATGAGAGTCCTCTTGTTAGGATTGTATGACATGTTAGTGCAAAATAAGACTTTCCCTTGAATAAGGTCTAATTTAGAGTTGCAAACGTTTTTATAATCTGAAGTCAAGTTGGTGACAGTCCTCTTCTGATTATACATAATGCTGCCACTGGCACTATCTCCTGTTTTGAATTAATTTCCCAAGTTTTGTCAATTTGTGTTCTTTTACTCTGAACAGGCAGAAGATTTAAGAGTACCAACACCAAGGTCTGATTCATCCTTTTCCCACCTGAGCTCTGGAAGTTGTCAGACATCAGAAAGTGTTGATGTGCAAGTGTTGCAGAGCATGTGAGCAATGGCTTCAAGTGCAAGAAAAGGTCAATGTGAACACCTCTGAGAGGTGAGAAACCAACTGAAGAAAGCCAAACCAAAAGCTAGCAGGCTGGAAAAGGAAATGGAGCATCTGACAAAGCCCTCTAGGAAGAGCCATTGACTTGAGTTGTATGATAGAAAGGGAATTACATCAGGCCCAGAGGTAGACAAAGGAGCGGCATTATTTACACCTTGAGAAAGTTCAAGGGAGAAAAGGGCATGGTCACTCCAACTCCTCCTCCTCTTCCTCTTTGTTCCCACTGCCTCCCTACTCACATCACCCCCAAAGCTGGTCTCTGCTGTTGGACCCTTGTTGAAGAACCCAATGGTGGGCAGACTTACATCTTTTACTAGAGAAGATAGAAACTACTGAATATTTTTGGAGTGTCTGTTAATTTCTGCACAGTGGTTTCCCTGGTTTACTATTTTTGCCAATGTCACATTGGCAGATTGACTTTAACTAATGAAGCTTTACAGTCATCTGAGTAATTTTTGGCCACTCTGCAAAAGACATAGTAGTATGGATGTTTACTTTGTTTTCTGTAAAGCATAAGCACTATAACATGTAAAAGAGGTTAGGGTGAAATGACTACAGATTAGAGCATTGTTCAAGGGTTTTGACCACATTACAGGGCAGAGCATCCTGCTGAAATTATATAATGCATTTTTAAAGTAGATTATCACCTATAAGCAGCAGTAAGCAGAGAATCATAATACAAAAGTCTGTTTGCATCTAACATATAATGTTGGTAACATTTTCTGAAGTTATACTGTTTTAAATATTTACAGCTTTAATATTCCTCATTTATTACAGTGAGAATTTAGGAAGTTTCATATTCTGTTTTTTTACAGTGTACATTTTAGGTGTAGCAGTTAGCTGTTTCTGACATGTGCACTTTCTTGGCTCTATACCAGATGAAAATTGTTTCTAGTTGAAACAATCAACCATACTGGATTTAATGTACCTTGAGACTTAGTTCTGAAAGTCAGTGATTTAAAGGCCATTCAGCCGTAAGATGATGGCTTCTGTGGTGGGATGATAGAAGCATTGATACAGAAATCACTGAGAGGGAGAAGAGGAAATATGTGCCTATGGAATAACATTTCAAACCCTACTGGCCATCCATGATTTTTTTCTCCTCTTGTTCATCTGATTTGCATTGTTTTGAGCTCAAACATCATGCTTTAGGACACACAAGCAGATTCTGTACTAGAAGACAGAATCTGCTTGTGACTAGGCTTGAAGTACAGAAGACTTGGACTTCTGTACAAGACAGAAGATGTTCTGAAGAATTTCAAAATTGTAGGATTGAATTTTTGGTTTTAATAGGTAGAAGTGATAATGTCATGATCCACCAGGGTAATGTTAGGAACCCACTTGTGAAACAATGTTAGAGGCCAATTAATAAAAGATGCCTCTGCCTGTGCTAAGGTGCAAATGAGACCATATGCCAAAGTTAATAATACAGATTTTATTTAACAGTAAATGTGAGGTACAGAGGTGGGGGGAAGAGAAAGAGAGACAGAGACAGATTAAACAGAAAGATAGGGACCACCACATGGGTTCCTGTGGCATCCCGCTGGCCCTTCTTCTTCTGGTCTTCTCTGTAGTTTCACTAACATTACCCTTTTAATTTAATTGTTGCTTAGAAATGCTTGATGGTAATTCAGAATATTTTGACATTATTGGACATTTAAGATTTTCAGTATCAAATTCCACTCTACCTAGTTGGAATGCTCTTAATTCAGATTCATTAATTATGATTTCTTCCTGCAAATCTACTGAAGTGTAACTAGACTTAAAGAGTAACTGGCATTTAAAAGTAACTATAATTTGATTTATTTCAGTTTTGACAGATAAGTTAATGGTACTTCTGTTCCTTTTGTGTGCATCAGTCTCAGAAAGCTCAATTATTCCTTAGCTCTGATGGATGTAGAAATCTTATTTATTGCATCAGTGCCATTTCTTCTTAAACCCTCTTTCTCTCTTTTAAAGGTTTAAGTCCAAGAAGTAATTGAAAACATTATGGACTTCTCTGTGTGTTTATATTGATCATCAATATTTTCTTAACTTTCTTATTTGAAGAATATCTTTTTTACATTGTATTTTAATTTAAATTTATATCCTAATGAGAATATCTTATTTAATTGAAATAAGAACATTACTGTTAAAATCTAAGCATTCTTCATGTCGTTATTGATCCCAGTGGATCTGTGTGCTGTGAACTCTAGTGCGAGTCCTAATGGTGCACTTAAATGAGTCTCCCAAGGGAAGGAAAGCAGGATTATCTTATGAAAAGTAAAGGTTAGATGTCTAAGCTGAATCCTCAAACAAGATATTGGTGAATAGGGGAAATCCCTACCAAAATTGCCTTTTATGAATACAGCTTAAGTGGAGAAACTTGGAAAGCACTGTAACCATGTGTTGGCTGTGTGCTGGGATGAGATCTGCATCCTGGCCGTTGTGTCCTGTTGTCCCTCCTGCCTGGCTGCACGAGAGGAAGGGAATGCACAGTGGTGTGCTGCAATAAATCCCTCAGTCCAGTTTTCCGGCAACAAGAGCTGAAGGTTGCACTCTACTCTGAGTTTAGACACAACTAGGACAATTGTCCTAGCAAAAGAAAATTAAAATCTCTAAAGGATGTCTTGAAGAATAATATATGTTTTCCATGGACCCTCAAAACAAACTAAATGCATTCACATATTTAAGTGGAAGCATATAGGTGTAGCACAGTGCCTAGGAGTAGCACTGAATGAGAATAGGTGGCTTAAATATACCTGGCACAAGTGTTAGGGTTTACACCAATGCAAAGCAGTTTTTACTTCACAGTACAGTATCTAATGCCAGTATGATGCTTTATTTTTGTTTATCAAACCTGTTCCCAACAGTCTGAAAATTACTTCTAATCTGGGAAAAACAAAATTTAATATGTGAAGAAAAAGGAACCTAGATGTTATTTTTACAAGAAAGGGGGGAAAAAGACCTAATCATTCATACATTTACTCAATGAATTAGATAACATAATAACATCTACGAAGAGTGAGTAAATTCTAAAAGACCAATGTACCTTTATTTTCTAACATTTTAGTATCTCTATAGATTAAGTCAACATAATCAAGGTAATCTGTTTCATCAGATGGAGCAATTTAGTCACTAAAAGTAATGAAATTTTCTTGTTAGTACTTGAAAAAAAGCTATCACTGTTTGTTTATCAGAGATCGATTTGCTACAGACTTGGATTTCTCTGAAAGTGTCAAACTTGGACAAACTCATCATGTTTTGCTGAGTGCTCAAGCTAATCTTATTACACTGGATGCACGGACAGAGATATTTCTTTTGGAGTATAGGATAACCAAGCATTGTGTCCTGTAGTCCTTGATGCTGAAGGAAGAAACCAAAAAATTTGAAAACTTATTTTAAAAGGCTCTAATAAGGACCCTGTAGCCTCAGGGACCCATAGACTATCTTTTAGGTCTAAAATGATTTGAAGTTTAGAGAAACTTTGGAAAAGTTTTGAGGGGTTGCCAGGGAGAAGACTCTGCAGAAAGACAGTCTTAATCTCTAGCAATCAAGTTAATGGGCAGAAATCAACAAGGCTTTTTAAGCTAGTTGAAAATCTGGAGAAATGGAGCAGCTTAAAGATTTCTAGATATATTCTGGGGAGAAAATCCCAGGGCATAGGATAGACACAGATATCCAGGTCGATCAATTTGTTCTGGAAAATATGGATTTCAGTAGTTACTTGACTATGTGTCAATGAACATGTGTCTATGAACTAGAAGTATGCACACCTCTTTTAGGACTTCAAAGCTATTCTAAAGTACTGTATGGACTTCTTTATCTTAAAAGAATAGATTAATATTTATTTTAATCTCTATTTATATCTTCATTGTTTTATTTTATGCTTATGTTGCAAGCTAGTTCAGGAATAAATAATATTTATTTATTCTTGAACAAACATGGCTAAAGAGATCTTCTCTTGAAGCTATGTTGCTGATATTGTAAATTTTTCCGCTGTTAGGTGTACATGTTATCAGCAAGTAAGTTGGCAGGAGATATTGTAAAATATTCTGATATTTAAGCTTATTACTGAAAAAAGATGATCTGAAAGAGTATCATTGCTAAACAAAATTAATATTTTCACTCCAGATTCCCATATTTTGATGGAATATTTCACTTAAATGTAGAAATTATATTTGTATTATTAATATTATTACATTTATTTATATTTATGTTTAGTAAGTATTCTTTAGATTTAAATTTTCCTCAATGGCTTCATAAAAATATTGGTTTTTATTCCCAATATTGGCTAGCCTCTGTTAATAAGGACAGGAAAAAAAATCAGAAATGCTATGATTGCTTTTTTCCTGGCACAGTCCAAACAATAGATAACACTGTGTAAGACACAGAAAAGACTTTTATGAAAAAAGAAGTATGTTCTGCCAAACAAATCACAGTGGGCACTTTAAGCAAATTTAACAAGTAGGTAGAATAAATATGGTGCTGTATGATACATATTTTATGAGACTGTAGGCTCTTACATATTTTTTCATAAATTTTTAAACCTGTGCAATTTTCCACTCCAATAATTTAAAATGAAAAATGTTTTACCTTGAGAGAAAATTAGTTAAAGGACTGAAAACCATTGTATGAATAAAGAAACTTTGCTTAAGACAAAGAAAATAGGTTTTTTAAAATGAAAAGCCAATTTATATAATTTTGCTAAATGCTTGAAGTAGAAAAGTGTATAAGTAATTTAGAAGTGCAAATTGCCTTGTGTTGGTTAGCAAATTACAGGGATGTTTTAAAAAATGCTCCCCATTGGTTACAAAACAGATTTGGGTAGAAATCCTGAAATTAGTGTTGTAGATATGACAGAGCACATAATGACTTTCACTGACCAAATAAATAAAATTCAGCTTTTCTGTGAAAAGCAGGCTGAATTGGTTGGCTGGTATTCTCCAATAATGTGAAGGAGGTTTTTTGTTTTGTTTCTAACTTCCAGTACTCATTCTGGAAATCTTTTGTGTTTATATTTTCTTTGAAGAAGCACATTCTATTTGTTCAGAATTAATTCAGGACTGTGGCAGAAGTGGGCCAATGTCAATAATTTACTCATGTAGAAGTTTTTGTAGCAAATCTATTCTCTATGACATAAGATACTATATTTCGGATTAGTTATGAAAAGTCTCAGAACCCTATTAACTATAAAAAGAGAAATTAAAATTGTTTCTAATTTTAGCATGGATTTTCAAAGTTTTGGTTCCTGAAACAAAACCAAAGCTGTATGTTGGTCTTCTTCTCTTGCAAGACTAGCTTTACAGTTGCTAGCAAATACAGTCTGTCCCTTTGAGACAAAATGTCAAATATTACTAGTTGTTACGGAGCATATATCAAAGGATCACCTTAACTGTGAAGGAAACTGTGATTAAATATTTTTTACATGTATATAGATAACTAATGCCAGGGAGAAGAAAAGCACCTCGCCAGGACATTCATTGTAGAATTGTGGCTCACAAACTCAGTTACTGAAGGTGTCTAGGATGTTTTTAAATGGTCATGTATGCATCAGAGTTTTAATAGGTTGTGGACTTATCTAAGGTCTAATACAATGTTGCAAACTGCACTCATTCGTGAAACCTGCTTTTCATATAGTATAAGAGGTCCATATCAAATCCCTTTTCTGCATTGTGGTTTATAATAAGAAAACCTTGGGAACTACAGCTTGAACGCAAGTATTAAGGTATAAAAATAATTTATGTTGTTGCTGAGATAAAAAGAAATACTGTGTGAAAAGGGTTAGTTATTCATCAATTCCTCAAAATAAGTAGTGTTTAATAAAATAATAACGTTAGGAGAGCAGAAAATAATATTCAAGAGAAAATAATTATTGTGCCAAGATTGTGAGCATCCTAACTCTGGAAGTTGATTTTTGTTTCTTATTTATGTTGTCACAATGTTCAGGAGTTCTTGCTATTGACTGGTGGCTTTCATGCCTAACAGTAGAGGAGCAGAGCTTCACAGGGTTTGTAATGAAGCATTTTTTAAGTGTTGATGTGTGAAAATATGGAGTACAGAGGACATGGGATCAATCAGTAGAGGTTCGCTGTGCAAATAATTGTCAGTACAATGCAGACTAAGTGTTCATAGGTGTTACAAAATGGGATGTTTAAGTAGAATTAAAGGGAGGATAATTGGTTGGTTAGAGCAGTGGGACAGAAAGCACAAAAATGTTTGTTAGAAAATTTGGAATCATAAAGTGTCTGTGTTGGAGCGAGCGTTATGGAATCATCTCATCCAATCCCCTCTTCAAAGTAAATTGCAAAGCAATTAAAAAAGTAATTGGTAGGTTCTAGAAGTTAAGGAAATTTTGAATGAATTTTGGACTGAATTAAAAGGTGTTGGCTGCCATTACAAAAGATCCTGAAGTGTTTGTCAGAGTAAAGACCATAGTGTATGTTCAGAGTGGATGGTGTCCATGGTGAATGGATATGAAGGAGTAGGTACAGGACCAGGCCAGCTAGCAAATGATGGGTATCAGAGCAGTTTGAAAGGATAGGACAGTATTCATTTGGTTTGTCAGCACCAGAAAATTGTGTGCTGCAGTTTTTGAAACAAAACATGAAGCCTGGCTGAGAGTGTAGCCTGGGTAGGTGGATGGGGAGAGCCACACAGGGAGAGACACTGGGGTGATGCTTCACAGAAAGGTCTCAGCCAGTGCTGCTGGTTAAAATATAGTCTGGGATCAGCAGAGTGACTTTGCAAACAGTGTCTGGGAAAAGACTAGGAGTTATTGAAGGGTTTGTAAGAGCATTGCTCAGTCATTTTCACATTTAGCTGATGACTAGACCACTGTGAGAAGGTCATAGAGGCAGAGAATAAGATTTCAGGTCAGAGGAGATGCACAGATCCTGGAGTTTTGTCCTAAATATGGTGTCTACTTTGTGGTGATGAATGGGACTGTAAGAGATGCTATGCTAACACAGGATCTAGTTATAAATTAGCAAGATTACAATTTGCCTCTTCTTTATGTTGTTCCATTCTGACAAATGGTCATATAAACTCTATTTCTGCAAGGCATTGAGTTCCTATGTATTTTCACATAAATACTTCCATGCTTTCCACGTCAACCTTTTTTTTTCCCTTGTGAAATAGGTTTTTTAGCTCTAAAATGATACCAGATTTATTTCATTAAAGACATCCATCATACAGTAAGATACACCAATAAATATCCAAGGTTCATACAGAATGCTGTTTATTAAATTCAGAAAAATCTGAGTTTTATTTTAAATTTCTATTACTAAGTATTCACTACAGACCATCTGAGCATACACGTTAAGTGTCACTATTTAAATAAGAAACAAACAAAAAAGTGTTTCGGAAGGTCCTTTAACAGATATTAGGGCAGGTACAACATTGAAAATCTGCTGCACTACTTAGTGTATGATCGAAAGGCATTTGGGGACCTTTCAACCTTCTATGGATTTTTTGGTACTTTGAAAAGTACTAAAACGTTTTAAAGCTTTGGTTTAGGTAACCATATATGACTCACAATATCAACAAAGATAAAATGTTTTCAGAAGAACAAACTATTTTTGGATGACCCTGGAATGATGCTGTGGTGATAAAAGAAGTTGAAAAAGTAGATTAGACCATTTCAGCAAAAAATATATTAAAAAAAAATATTATCAGTTTTGTTGTGCCAGTGGTCATGAAATCACGTCACTGAATGTTAGGATGCAAATAATATGTGGTAGTTGGAATCTGGACTGTTCCAGAAGGCATTTTAGTAAGCTCTAATTGTCACTGTTTGCCATTTTTCTTTTGAGCATTGTTTATCTAAGGGTCCTTTACCTAAGAATTAAAACTCTTTTATGCCTTATTATCACTAGAAAATTGTCTACCTTGTTATTTTTTACCAAGTGCCCTGCCCTGCATAGAATCTTAAATGTATTTAATGCAAACAGAACAGGGTAGCCTGAATCATTAATTAGTAACATGAGTAATTTAGCCAATTACCTAATAAAAAAGTCTAATGGTGTAGTCATTCACTTAGGAGAACAAAATCACACTGACAAAAGCAAAAATTCAGTTGCCTATTAAACAGTGATATAATCTAATGAAAGATGAAACTTAAATGTGAAAATATGCAAAACCATTAGCTGGTTTTCTCAGTACTTGGTTCTCTTGTGTGTTCACTCATGCATTTACTTTCTTGTGTTTATGATTTGCTTGGATTTTTGTTTGTTTCATTTTGTAGCCTTTCTACATAAAAGTATTTTGTTTGAACTGGACAGTGAGAGTGAACTGTGATTTCACAAATTAAACTACTTCTCTAAATATAATACTTTTGCTATTTCCATCCAGAGCTGGCAATTTAGGTGTTCACATTAGCAGCTATCACACTATTCTATGCAGCTGCCTCCTTGGGTCTCCAATCATCCACTTGAACTCTATGGCATTGTGGTAAACCCAGCAGATTTTAAGTTTAAGATAGGCATGAAAGATTTGTTAAATAATATTAACACAGTAGGAGCAAAGGAGAAACAGATATTAATTTCTCTTAATATATAGTATTGTGCTAAATTAATTTTGTCAGCATTACTGACAAGACCTTTCATTTTCTGATCATTATAAAGTCCTTTTTTTTCTTACAAATCCTGTGTTTATTTCTGGCTCAAAATTGAAAAGGAAGTTCAAATGTTGTGTCTATCCTGTTCTACATACGACCAGCTGCTGATGATGTTTAATTGGTTACTTCATAAAATTTGAACAGGCATGATTACATCAAATCCATAGATTCCCTTATTCCACTGTTTTCTCTTAGTGGGGGATGTCAAAATTTTGTTCAAGTTATTTTATCTCTAAATGACTATTAAAAGGAATTGAGCATGGCTTTTTCCTAAGTAAAAAGAGCTTAAATTAAATATCTTGAGTTATACTCCTGTGTATATTCTTATTCTCCATTTTTTCTCAGCTGACAGATTGAACCTGGAGTTGTACTTGTAGGTGAATGACAGATCAGTAGGTATCTTTCTGCAACGTACTCAGTCAATGTATTTTCCACGGAAAGTTTATTTATTAGGATTGTAAATGTGAAAAAGATGGAAAAAAAATTAAAATATAAGAAATCACTGATGTCTCAAGTCAAGCTTTTAGAGGAAAAGAAGTAGGAAATATTAAGTCTGCTAATCTTTTTGTTCCGTACATTTGACATGACCTGACCTCAGTTCTGTGGTCCAAGTTTTGTTAATCAGAAATAAGATTCACAACTTACTACAACACAGAAAATAAATATTTTAAGTCCTTTATCTATGGTGATTTTAAATATTATCATGTTTTTGGTACCTGTATTTATTAACCTATTTAAATTGCTGGTTTTGAGTTACCAGAGTGGTTGTTATCAGATCTCTCCCTTTTCTGTTTTCAAAAAGAAATATTTGAAAAGTTGTAGAGATCAATTTAACATCTGGTGACTGTTGTCCATTTGAAAACGCAAACAGAACTTACTTAGTGACCTGCTTATGAAAGCAGCAAAACACCATCTGAAGAGAGCAAAAATATTTGATCTTTTATCCACAGCAAGTTACATCAGACACATGGATTCTTTACAGTCTTCAAAATGAAGAAAGGAAAAGCGTTTGAAGAAAAGCTTCTTTTTAAGTTCGGGATTTTGCTAAATTGGAAAATGGAGTGATTGTTTGTTTGTAACCCTCAGTAAATATTGTATTGATTTGCTGTTTTGTTTACATAATAAACCAGATCTTTCATGGCAATCTTTTATTTTTATTCTTCTATTGTGTTGTTTCTTTCTACTACAATTAGTTTATTATTCTGGAAAAAGATAATTAGTGATAAGGAGATGCAATAAAAGTTCACTATTGAACTGTGATTATGTCCTTACAGTCCACAGAAACATGAATGTGAAAGGAAAGATACATTATAACTCTTACCTTGCTGAAAAGGGCCAATGGTTACACATTTTCCATGGCTGTAGTATGAATTCTACAGTATATTATGGGGATTGACTTACCCATACAGCAGAAATGAGGTCAGTTGAGGTTTGGAAAGCATCAATGACCAATTTATGAGAAAAATATGTGATATTGCAGAAACGAACCCATGTGGTATACAAAGTCTTAGATTGGTGTTGTTTAGATCTGCTCCAGTGACTTCTGTCTTGAAAACACAGTACTGAAGGAATGGGTGGTATGGACTGAATACTGATGAGTGAGTAATTATTAGGGTATTACTATAACATTTTGGTTCTTGTGCTAAAGGAATAACCAAAATCATTAAGCTTAGAAGATCTCCATGAAACTGATTCCTCTCCATGTTTCAAAAAGCCCAAGCTAAAAGCAATGCAGAAAGATGCCAAGAGAAACTGCTGGATCCCAGTCAAATAGTTTATTTGGATTCCATTCAATTACAGCAAAGCCCAAATAAGCCAGACAAAATCTGTGCACAGACATTTGCTAAACACCATTATTTCAGTGTTCAGTCAGAAATAGCTTACTGAAAGATATACCTATAAGCCTAATAGGTAGATCTATCTGTAAAATAGACCATAAAGCAGGAAAGAAAAAAAGCTTGCTCAGAGGACTAGATGAAAACTGAATATCTAGATTTTTTTTTTTTGCACAGTCTGCAATTAAATTATATGTATATACATTCTTAGTATTACATGACATTAATACTTCTAAAATTAGAAGGTGGTAAGCTCTAAGACTGGATAAACTAGTCAACAGATAGAGAAAACTGATGAACAGGATAACAGTTTGCCAATACAATGTTGGGTTATATGGGGAAAAACAGAGATAATAAGCAGAAGCAGAAAGCAAGAAAAAAGAGAAGAGCTTGAAAGACAGATATATTACATATAATTTATTGCACAGTATCAAGAGTAATAAAATATCTTATTTCTTGCTGCAAAGTGAAGCGAAGGCTGATGCATTTTTTCACTGTCATTGCATTTCTCTATTAGGACAATAAATTCATGCGTCAACACCAGCTTCATTCTATTAGCAGTGTGTTTTTCCACAGTATCTGATCTATCAGGAAATTCATTTTAGCACCTTCTCAACATCTCCAAAGGCATCTTGTTTACAATGATTGCTCAGTAAGATTTCTTTGGAAAGGGTGCTTAGCTGGAACAAGTAACATTTGCATCTGGTTAGAATATCTGAGTGAATTTTAACAGTATGACTGCTATGTAGGTCCTTGTAAAAAACCCTGGAAGCATCTTGTGTCCAGTCTATTGACTGACATATTGTTTTCCTTATCTCTTAATAGGCTGTATCACATACAGACACTTTGATTTATGTTATCTCATATCATACATTTCCTTACTTCCAGTTTTAGACTTTTAGATAAACCTTAGCATCAGATGCAAGCTTTACCAAGCAGGATAAAGGATTCTTTTTTGTCACTTGAAAATCCATTCTCCTATATTCAGAGCAGACTTCAAAAGGTATGTCCATCTTAAATGACTCTGGATATTATTACTGGGAGGAGGGCCTACCTGAAATATTAAAATATATATATAAAATGTTTATATATATATACACACATAAATGTATGCACACTCCTTATGTTTTGTGTTTTTGATTGCATAGCCCAGTAAATTTTCTAGTAAAATTAATCAAAACCAACAAGATAAGAATTTATTTGCAAACATACATACACATATTATACGTACACAGACATTAATTATTGCTCCTCTTTGTAAATCAGTAGCTTAGAATTAACATGCAAATTTTCTGCCTTGCCACAGAATTGTGGTTTTTTTATTAAATTACTGAGTTTGGTATCTACTGTCAATGATGTCTCTAAAGCAGTATTGCTCTTCAGTAAGCATTTCTCATCACACTCAATTAAATAGTCTGGTTTGTAGTTATTTTGAAGCAGAGGGAATTAGATCTACCAGTGGGAATGCTCATATCTGGATATTAAAAGTACAAATGCTCTCATTTTGCTGTGTAAATATTGATAATATCTTTTCTTCCTGATCTCATACTTTTCAATGATATCTAGTTCTTATGAACTGCCCATGTTGCTTTGAGACTGCTAAGCATACGAATGCTTAGAAATTATTAGAAATACTTTTTAAAAATCTTTGCATTTCTATTTCTCATTTTCCTGTGAGTCATTAAATCCTTCATTGTTGAAATGTAACAATCATCTGTGACCAATTATATTTCTTTTAATACAATAGGATTTCGTACTTTGTCTGGTAGAAATCCAGTGGGTATGCTGACTCCTAACAGGCAATATTCAAAAAGGGAGTGAAAATGGTTTTTAATGTGCATCTAATGTCAAATTCTTGGCATTACAAATTGGTGAGGGTCTTCACAGATCTGTGTCTTACTGAGGTGCTACATGCTAATGGTGGCACTTCTTAAAATATCTCACTAAAATATCTTGTGAAATGAGATGCTATTTCACTAAAATGACCTTTTTCACTATTCTACATGAATCTCTATAATATTTGGCAAATATAAATATCTGCTTTTGCACATTTTAATTCTTTCTTCTTTTCTGATGATCTACATCTTGGTGTTGTAATTATTCTTACTTGGGGTATCTTGTCTCATGTTGCAGCTTTATAGAAGAAAGTCTGAGAATCTGAATGTCTTAAGCAATTTCATGTGATATTTTTAAGAGGAGAGGGAGATGGTAGGTATTTTCATGTGTCTGTCTCTCTTTGACCTCTCTGAAGCTGCTTTATCACAATCAGATCTTTACTGAAACAGCTGCTGAAATCTTTGGAGTTTGAATTTACATAAAGATTATCTCCATGATTTAAACAACTAAACCAAACAAACCACAAATACTGCTCCTAATAAAAAGGTAGCTAGTCCAGTGTTCTTGTTTGAGCTGGGATAGAGTTAATTTTTTTCAAAGTAGATGGTATGGGACTATATTTTGGATTTGTGACCAAAATTGTGTTGATAATACAGCAATGTTTTAGCCCTTGCTGAGAAGTGCTTAAATAGTGTGTAGGTTGGGGTACACAAGAAGTTTGGAGGGGACACAGCTGGCCAGCTGACCCTCACTGAACAAAGGGATATCCAACACCATATGCCATTGTGCTCAGCAGTAAAAGCTGCAGGAAGGAATAGGAATATTTGAAGTTGTGGAATCTGCCTTCCCAAGTCACCCTTAAGCATGATAGAGCCCAGCTTTCTTAGGAGTAGGTGAACACTGATCAGATGATGGGAAGCAGTGAAGGGATGGCCTTGTTCTGCTTTGTTTGTGCAAAGCTTTTGCTTACCTCCTAAACGGTTTTCATTTCACACCATGACTTCTCACACTTTTATCCTTCTGGTTCTCTCCCATCCCATGGAGGAGGCTGTGACCAGCTGTGTGGGGCTTGACTGCATACTGGCATTAAACCACAGAATCCAGGTTTCATTCTCTCACCAGCTACCTTCAGCTGGCAATGGTGTTTGCCAGAACTCTCCTCTAGTAGGTGCAAATTGCTAATGGAAAACAAAGCTGCCATCCCTTGCTCTTCACCACCCTATTCTGTTTTTCTGCAAGGATGGTTTTCTACTGTTTGATACCAACGAGTGTCAGAAATTCTGAAAATGATGAGGAAATGGTGAGGTGTCCTTTGTGATTATCCTCATCTGGTGAAAATGAGCTGCTGGTTCTGCACTTGCTTTTTTCCGGAAACAGAAATGAAAAGTGCAAAAAATGTAACAGGTCAGGTCAGATATTTTATGTTCTCCACATAATTTTCTCTCTTGGTTCCAGTACCTCTGTTTCAGTCTCAGAAAGGTGAATGATGTTGCTACGGTTAGTTAGCAGGATTGTATCCCAAATGGTTTAACCTGTGTGACTGCATATGTGTATGTAAAATTAAAAATATTTCAGCAACAATCCTGTAATTACATTAGTATTCTTTGGGTTTACCTTTAAGAAAAATGATACTATAACTATGGATTTATTTGAAAAGCAAGCTGTGAAAAAAACATATACTTTGTTATGAATCTTCAATTATGTTCACAGCTGTTTTATGGAAGGGTTTGTTTTATTACCTGTGGGAGCATATATTTCTTGGCTGTTCTCTGATGAAGCTGCCTTTGGAAAAGTATAAACTGCTAGTCATTAAAATGTATTTCTGATTCTTATATGTATTTTTTTTTTCCAGGATCAGCCTGTGTGCCCTGAGAATCCTTTTTTACACTCTGGTTCTCAGAGCTAGCTTATTCTAAAAGCTGGAGACAAAATAATTAGGACTTCTGTGGCTCAGTGCAGAATCAAAGATGCATTGTTTGTTAAGAACTGGGAAATTAAAAAAAAAAACCCTGACTATTCTTAATTTTTCATAGGAAACGCCTATAATAAAACCACTAGCTATCTAGGAGTACCTGACAAACAAGTAGAACAGATCTTAGTCTTTTTTTCCAAGCTGTTTTCTTTATGTCTCAAGGAAGATGCTGCATCTGCCAACCTTCCACCTGCAACCCTTTCCCTAGCAGCTGTAAATGTTCTTTTTCTTTCTTGTAAGGAAATAAACAGGGTTCACCTTTCCCAGCTCTTTCAGAACATTTAAGAATCAGGTTTTTTTCAACAGTTTAACATGAATTTTTTTTATAAAAATAAGAAATTTTTTTCCAAATAAAAATAAACATCCCATATTTGCAAGGGAAGCTGAGTCATAACCACATCTTTGTCCATTCCTAGAAGAGACTTTTCTGTAGCCTGAGGACAGAATTTCAGCCAGCTGCTGCATCAGCCCAAACCCAATAGAGCGATGCTGAAGGAGAAGTGATCCAGACAGACATTCCTCCTGTTTAAATTACTTTCATTGCTGGATCTAGTGTATATGGCATTGGATCTGTCAGGCATGTGCAGAATTATAGCCATGTCTGTGGGATTTCCAGGCCTTGGCGATTCATCAGATCATTACTTGTATGGAATTACCATTTGCCACTTGCTTAGTCTTCAAATGGCAATTTTAAAAGAGAGGAAAGATCTTATTATGGAAGACAGCCTTTAGAAAGTATTGACCTCTTTACTGGCCAAATGAAGATTAAATGTAATTTAATTAACAGGATTAATTATTTAAAGAGAAAATTAATTTAAGTATGTAATACATGAAAGGGTGGATATGAGGACTCAGACTGTAGATGGATTATAAGTATGGTGTGGTGCACTAGGTCTACAATATTTTGCAGTGTAGGTAAGTGAGTGATTCTTTTATTTCACTTTAGATTAAGGACCTATGGAGAGTAAAGACCACAGACAAGTGTTTATAATTTTAAGAAAGAAAGCATACTTATCATAGGAGTCTTTCTAGTAGTGAAAGGAACTATCTGCTAGCCTTTAATGATAGTCCTTATGGTATTTTCCATTTTTCACTTTTTGTTTTTCTCTGTTTTGCCTTTTCTAAACCACAAGAATGTGTGAAATCAAATGGATGATGATATATTTTCTTCTCACAGATGCATTTGAGTGCAAAACAGCTGTCTGTGGTTGGGGTGGATTAACTGTATGGACAGAGAAATTCAAATATTCATGTTAATATTAAGTACATAGGGAGTACAAATGTTTTAATTTCTCTGGATTGGTTATAACACTTAGCCCACTGAAACTGACTGCCCATTAAGTCTTTGGTTCTGAAATGCAGGTGAAAGCAGAAAGAATTATTTTTAAGCAAAATCTGAGAGTCAAGGAATCATAGATAGTTCTTATAGTTACACTCAAAATGAAGGCAACTCTGCATTTAGGTTGACTATTCCAGTGAAAATCATATCTTAAAATAAATATGCTCCCTGGCTTTTGTGTTGTTTCTGCGTTCCTCTGCAACTGTGCATGTAAGAATTGTGAAAACAAAAAGCGGCTGGAGAGGATATTACTGAGAAAATAATCTTGAAATTAAAGTAAAAATCTATTCCTATTTACTAAATATTAGCATGTAAAAACAAATGCCAAACTTCCTTTTTGGAAAATTAGAATTACCCTCTGCAATAGATCCAGGGTTAGTTATTGCAGCTGGCAGCCCAGAGATTTTGGCAATAAATTTAGTCACTTTTTCCTTCATCTCAGATTACTTTGTTAACTTAGAGTTATTCCAGTGGTGCCCTTTTGCTTTTTTAGTGGTATGTCGCTGTTGAGCTGCTAGCTGAGGAATGACCCAAGTTCTCAGACAAGGAAAGAGAGAAGAGAGCTTTATTGTTTTGATTTCCATATATATAGAGTCTACAGAGGTGCCCCAGATTGGTCAGCCCGAGACCTCCCCCTAGGCCCAATTGGCCAAGCCCGAACTGACCTAATCCAGAGAAGTTGTTTGCAAAACATCCAAACTTTATCTTTGTTTATAAAATATAGCAAAATGTTCTCACGAGAAAGACCTGTGCTAGTCACGGTGGTGTGTCAAAGTCTTTCTAAAGGTCTAATCTGCACTTCCAGGGATAACAACATGGGGAAAAAAATGCCTGGTCTATAAACATGCTTTAAAAAGGACATCAACTGTAGCTTAGCTGACATGGGCTTATGTCTGCTGTGTTTGCTCCAGTGTCCACAAGCAAGTTGTTAATGTTTTATACACACATTAATTTACCTGCACAGAATATATCTTGTTGCTGTGTTTTCCAGAAAACAAAGAGAAAAATTAGTCTACACAAAATAATCTCACAGCCTGACAGCATTTCTACTCACTAAACTTACTGAAATATGTACAGGCTTTGTGTCCTAGCTGAAGAGGCTAGAACTTGCCCTAGCCACTTAGTTTAAAAACAAAGCAAAAAAGCAATGTGTTGTGGTTTCTTTCATCTGTTAAAAAATCTGGGTTAAGTCATCTGCAGAAGAGATATCATATCTCCTTTAACTGCTGCCACTGGTTACATCCAGAGAAAGAGAATCTTTACACTGTGTTCAGACATGAGTTGGCATAACTCCCAGTGATTCTTCTTTATGCTGGGGCAGGAATTTTTATGCAAGCATATTAAATGAAAAACTTCCTCAAAAATAGATTCTGCAATATAGTAATGCTATCAGAGAACAGTATGTCATATGGATGCAACTCCAGTGGATGAACTCTCACTCTTTCTAGGGTTGCCTTTTTTCTAATTACTAGTCATGCTACAACTGGAAGAAGAGACCACAAGCAAAGGCAATGAGAAATAAGATTGGCAAAATGCAAACGTTTAATACTCTTTGTATTATATATTTTCTATTTCTCCCACTCTATATTTAATGTCTCTCTAGACTGATTTTGGTTTTGGTACACAGTATTGTTCTAATGTGTTTTTCTGCTTGAGTGTTTTAATTTCTTTTCGTAGCAGATAGAAATGTGTAACAAATAAAAAATTACAAATACCTATGGATGTACAATCCACTTCACACAGACCCTGGATATTTTTTCTGGTATTTGAAGGGTATTTCTAGTCACTGCAATTCATGCCTGTTGCCTCTTGTCACTAAGCACTGTGGAGAAATCTGTCTCCATGTCCTTTACTACCCTCCACTAGATGTTTGTACACATTGATAGGATTCCCAGATCTGCCTCTTCTGAAGGAAAGTCTCCCACTGTTTGTGTGCATGCCTGCAAGTTCTAGTGCTCAAGAGACCAGTTGCAGGGGGCTGTGACAGCCTGGACTGTTTAGGTCATGGAGACCTGTGGAAACCAACCATGAGCCCCTGTGGTTGAAGAAATTATTTCCAGAGACTTCTCCTTTGTTCCCTCTTGAGTTGTGTATCATTGGTTCATTTGAATTGTGTCCCTGTCCCTCTTCCCTCTGACTGTCCCAGTTGGTCTGCGCACCAAACCACTCCCCTTTTCCTTCCCCATATAACCCTTTGTCACTGGCTGTTCAAGGCTCGCAGCCTCCGGACTTCCAGCCCTCCGCCCGTCCCCGTCTCTCCGTCCCTTCTCGCCATCCCTGGACCCTCACCCGAAGACCCTCAAATAAATCCCCGGAAGCCTGCAGACTGCGTGTCGTACATTCTTCTGCCCCACCTCGTTTCCTGCTCTGCCTCTGTCCCCCAGGGACTCCACAGACCGGTCAGTGAGCTTCTCTACCAGGGCACACCCGGCAGGTGCGCAGCATGGCGGCTCACCCTTTCTGTGTGGCTTCAGGGCATGCCGCCTGAACTCGAAAGCGAGAAGCCACATCCCACCCATTTGCTGCACTCAAATTTCTCTTTTGTGCAAGGTGAGTAACACATCGTATATGTAAATCAAGGATTTACTATTTGTCTAGCTGAAATCTTAGATTTTCTAATCTAAACTTTCATATTAGTCCAGTTGTGGTATTTCTAGGACTTAGAGTTTTAAGGAAGTGTTGCCTTTTGTGTTGACATCTTCCTGTTTTTAAGAATGCTTTATTTGCTAAACCAGGCCCATATTTAAATTTGCAAAATGCAAAGGGGATGCAGCATCCTTCATTTTTCTCTGTACTGCTTGAATTGTTAAGTTATAGTTCCTTGTGTTTACCCATGTTATGTTCTTATTTTTTTAATTCTTCTGTGGTTTGCACATTTTGCATATTTCTTTAGCTGTGGTAAGCTAAGTTAAAAAATAAATAAATGTACTATTTTTCTCATTCTAAAAACTAAAAAGCCTATGAAAAGTCCTTTGCAATTTACAGTGTTATGAGTAATTTTCCCTTGGGACTCTGTCTTACATCTTCTAAAGAATTAATGGTGCTGGAAATTAGGCAAAACTGTTTGGTTTAGATAATTAAGTCAGGCAACCATCTTATAGACAGTATTTCTTTATCTCCTTGGATTTTTTTCTCAGAGCTAGTGAAGTTTCTTTGAAACCTGAAGATGGAAGGTCTTACTAGGTGAGGAAAGAAAGAGATCACTGACCTCCAGCACCAGAATGTGTAAAGGTGTGAAGTTTTCTTGGTACAATGAAGCTAACAAAAACCTACTGCATCCATTGAAATGGACTAAATCATAAGAAAAAAATCAATACCTAATTCTGCCTCTAAAATTGTGCTATAGAATCAACATTTTGAATAACTTTAGAAATCAAAGGAATATTAACTTCCAGGTATACCCCTGCATATTTCAACCTATTATTTGTTTCTTGATTGTTATTAAATACATGGTGAAAATTATAAAAGCAGTGGTAAGCAATACGCCTTCTTACACCACTGGAAGACTCAGCAAAAGATATAAAATTAGCTAGTGGAAAGGCACAAGTTAGGGACTTGGATTCTGGCTTTGTTCAATTGAATCACAAATTGGTTCCATGTTTTTTCAGCCTCCTGTTCTGAGTAACTAAAAGAGTATCATATCTGTCACTAATCATGGCTCCCTAATTCTCTCCAAATCATTCTGTCTCCTGGATCATATTTATTAAAATTCTACTCTGAAGAAAATTGGAATATTTTAATTCAAGGTACTATCACAAAAGTTTTGTATAATAGTCCCTCTGATTTGGGGGTGTTGACCGTAACATTGGCTATTTAACATTAACTTTGAACTAGTCTGACTTTTTTCATTTTGGTTGGGTTTTTTTTTTAACATAATTTAAATAGTAGGATGTCCAAAGTATGCCGCATTTTAAAGATTTAGAGGGCTTTGCTTTTGTGCCTGCTGCCATGAAACCCAGTTATTAACATAGAATTTGATTCAAGTCATGTTTTTCTTGCTCTTTGCTGTTTAAAAAGTCACATTAATCACTGAGCATAACTGTGAAGAAAGGCAATATTGTATACATGGATAGCATTCTTTCTTCTGTTCCTCTAACCTTGTAACTTGTCTTCAGTGACCTAGATCAACTTTCTTTTTCTTTAATAGCTTATATCTTTCTTATATAATTATATGCCCGAATTTCTTATTTGGAATTTCTTCTTTATGAAGTGGGATTTTTTTCTACCTCTTGATACAGGAGAAAGATTTTCTCCATCTATTTCCTCATCTTGCTGAAAAATCAGGGCTGTTTTTTATCAGAATTAAACTTGGTTTCTCTTGGTTTCTGCTATTTCTGATGATAAATTTGTTTAATTCTGTAGCCTTATAGGCAATATTTTGACTAGGAAGTATTCTAGGTAAATGAAGCAATTTTCTGGAAGAGGCAGTATGGTTCTCTGAGAGAGCTATGTCTCTACATGGATCTGCAAAGCTGCTGTGTTTTTGAGGTTTTTTCCCAACAAGATAGGCTGTTCTGACTTTACCTGTGCCAAAATTTTCATTTGTACGATTGTCCCATCTGATACAGGAAGAATTTTCTGTGAATATCATTTTCTCCTCTGGGTGTCAGACACCGTGTGACCTTCACTGAAACTAATCTGCAGGGAAGGGGCTGTAAAAATGTAGAGAATAAATGGGGGAATAATAGCTGCATGAGAATTGGTTGCCTAAGAGTAGAAAAAAGACACAGTTATTAATGGGAAATTGTAAGCCATATCTTAATTTTATATTTAATGCCCTTTAATATATAAAAAAAAGGATAAATAGCTTTAAAGTGCTTGTGTTACAGTGACATCCATCTACTATATTCAGGTAAGAAACAATTATTTCCCGTGTGGGAAGATACATATTTTCCATCTTTCTTCTTAAGGCCGAAAGATTACAGGGAGCAGGAGTCAGAGAATCTCCTCAGTTTTGCACCTAAATACAGAACTAAACCAACAAGAAAACTGCTGGGGCAATAGATTTCATGTCTGTGTACATGCTGTACTATGCCTGATTTTTGTGGCTAATTGAAATGGTATTTTGAGAAGACATTGGGGTTAGACATAGATTAAGATCCATGTTGATCAATATATTTTAATTTTGGGATGAAACTGCATGAAATCTTACATGAAATTGTCTGCTAAAAATCAGAAAATCTAATCACTCTTGACCTGCTTTCACATTCCAAATGTGTCAGAGAAATAACATAGATACTCTTCTGTGTAAAAGAAATCTGAAGTGATGCTAGAAGGCAGAGTAGTGTCCTCCCCCATGTATGGGGCTGCTTCTGTACATCTAAACCAGTCCATGTGACTGTTTTCTCTCTCATAGGGTTGATGTCACACAGATAGGCTGAAGAAACTCTACTGGAAGCAGGACCAGATATGAAGGGAATGGTCATATTTGTCTTTTTCAAGTGGTTCAAATAATTCCACAATGAAGGTTCACATTACACTGGATCCTTTGGAGAAGTAGCATTTTTAGTTTCAGGTTAAGAATAGGGTCTAAGGATAGCATTCCCATTTTACATTCATCCTGAGACATTTAATGGCTATTTTTAGACTGCTGATCTATTAACCCCACATGCTTGCAACAGAGTCCTCCATAGTATCCACCTTGAGTTATGATAATTAATATTCAACATAGAAAGGAGGCATTTCATGAGTTGTCTCACAATTAAATATTCAAATGTGCATAATTTTTATTTGGAATATTGTTAGGTTGATTAATAATTAAATTATGTAAAAATATGTGGGGACAGAAAAAAAGAGGAATACAAACTTCTTGTGTTCCATCTATATGTAAAATGTTCTTCTAAAAGAAACTTAAAACTAGAAAGATGCTTGTGTTTGTGACTATCTAAATAAAGTCATGTTAGATAGAAATGTTATTTTAATGCCAGTTATTGAATATAAGTTTTGGGGAAAATGCTAGTTTTGAATGTGGGAGATAATAGACTTATATCTCTACTACCATATTGGACTATAATTTTGATTAGTAATAAATGAAAAATGGAAGAGGGGTCTTAACAGTCAAGAACAATTACTATTTGCTTGTGAGTATTGACAAGAAATACTTGTCAATACTTGTGAGTATTGACAAGAAATCTTTCTACCTAGCAGAACAAAACAGTTTTCTGTCCTCAGATCTTAGAGAGGAGAAATTAAGCCCCAGACACATGTGATGGGACTGAGCAGGGATCACATGGAACAGACACAGGACCGTCAGCAACCTCCTATTTGGACAACGACGCTTCTAAATAAGAAGCTGTTTATGAAGGAGCAGCCTGTGAAGGAGAATAGGATGGTGAATGACAGAAGCATGCAATATTGCAGCCAAGGAATCTCTCTGCTCTCAGTCAGAAATGCAGCTTGGTAGTGGGTGAAACTACTGAGGCAGTGGTTCCTGATCTGCTTCTGAAATGTGTTGGTCCTTTTACTCATGTAGTGTGCTGGAGAAGTCAACTAAATTGGTTTGATGAAACCAACAAAGTTATGAACAAACTGAATGACGCTGACAGATTCAAATCCCACACCCAGTCTTGTGCCTACCTAAGAAGGTTTTATTAGGTCAGCAACTGACTTATAAAGACAGGAAGAGTACACGCAATGATTAAATCAAAAGCAGTTTGGAGGAATTTTTTATGGTAACTTTTGCAGTATGTGACATTTAAAACCCTTAAAGTCTAAATGTAATACAAAACATATGCATAGATATTTTGTATACCTTTCTTGGAAGAAGCATTTTTCCACTATGTAGTACAGAGAAGATGAAGGAAAGAATGTCCTGTTTCACTAGTCAGTAAACTGATTGCTGGGTGACACACACCGTTGTGGAAATAATGCTGTTGTATTGTTGCAATTTGTAAAAGTACTAGGACCTCAGACAGAAGGATCCTCTAATGAAAACCCAGCAAGACATGCAATTAAGACATGCATTGTAAAAAGTGTATTTTGTGTGAATGTGATCTTTCTGAGTGTTGTTTAAAATGTTAAATATTCAAGGAAGGTGGTAGGGAATGGATTTTAGGGGTTTTTTTTTGTTTTTGTTTTTGTATCATGTTTCAAACATTTTGAATGTGGCTTTTGTTTTTCAGTGGAACTCAAAAAGTCTTTATGGGTTTGATACTCTTGCAGAACCTGAAACTTAAGGACATTTTAAATTTCATCCAAAATATAATTTATACAATAACCTCTTAGGCAACATTAGATCCTTACAATTAAAGTGCATTTCCACACTGCTACAAGCTGAAACAACTATTACCAAAAGTGTACCTACTTTTTCTGGCTTGTACTATTTGCCTGTAAGATGCACAACTTTTTACTCATTTCATGAAGTCTTACATGTTTTTTTGTACTCTCAAATAAACAAGACGATATTTCAGAACAGTTTAGGATGCCTTTTTCCATTTTGTTACTTGAATTGCAGGGCACTCACAGCTCAACTGTCATAGAGGTGATTTTCTCTTCTACACACACTCTGTTTCCTAAAATGTAATTCAGGTTACATTGAAATTTGCTGCATTTTGATAAAGGGTTTGTTTGTTGATAAATGAATACTGTTATTAACCGACTAAGGAGTTATTAAGGTGTGTAATGGTTGGATTCTCTGTCCTCCTCAAGAGCAAGCTACAAGCACACTGTTCTTTCAGTTTTGCACACTGAATTTCAATTCTAACACCTGTGGCTTGAGCTGTAGCTTTATTCCAGTTCTGAACAGTTTTCACCACTGCATGCTAGCTGAGCTAGTCCATACACCCCACCAACCCCAACACACCAGGGGTTATCTAAAAAGAGATTTCAATGAAATAATGCTAGAGTGGCCTGAATGAACCTCACCTATTGTAGGGTGATGTAGGGTTAAAAAGCAACTTGAAAGGGCAGTTGCTGTGGCCTTTTTATCATGGTTTTGTGCAGTTAATCTTTAAAAAAATAATATCAAAAGATAATTGGCTATTTTCTTAAGGAGCTTTCATGAAATAAATAATATGAGTATAGAATGATGCACCGAAGAGAGAAGAATGGTGGAGATAAAAGATGTTCAGGAGAGAAATAAATGGTGAACATATTTGAGGGGGAGAGATGTCTCAGGTCAGGAAAATTGGAGGTGTCTATGGAGAGTGTTAGAGAGGTCCATGGAATTAGATCTGAGCATCCAGAAAAGTCCCAACACTGATAATCAAGTAGAACTGTCTTTATTTAACAATCCACAATGAAAGATCTTAGCTTTTGGCTTTGTAATTCACATTCTATATACCCTATGAATTTTCACACTGAATCTCACTGACCCTGGAACTCCTGAGAGAGGTACTGAATGTGCAGCGTGAAACAGCAAAAAGTCAAAAGTCAGCTACAGTCAAGGCTCAGCCATTCATGATCCAAGAGGAAATTGCAAGTCAACTCACTAAACATTATCAATCTAAAGGTAGGCTTTATTTATTCCAGCGTAGGATGCCTCAGGATTTGTCTAGTCATAACACAATTTTTGCTTTCCTTATAAACTCTGCCATACTGATGCCTTAGCTGATCGTCATTTGAGGTGACAAGCATCAGAGTTACTTCAGGTCACTGTAGTTTAGATTTTGTGGATCTTTGAAAATCTGAGTCTCAACTCAGGCAACAATATTTGACGTATGTTCATCCCTAATGAAATCAAAATTGAGTTGACCTGATATGGACTGACTCTAAATGAATAAGAGGCACAAATGTTTGGAGTGAGACATAATTATTGCCAAAAAATGGATGGGTAATCACACATTTAATCCTATCTGGATGCATTTTTGCAGAGCCAAATGTTAACAAAACAGCAAATATGTAGATGTGGACTTTTGAGGTAACTAATGGTTCAGTGGTTAGTCTATTACAGAAACAGTTCATCAAATTAGTAAGAGCAATATTTCAAAACTGTAAATTTTTTAATTAGTCTGTGGTTTTCAAAGACACATGATGCATGGTGACATCAATTCCAAAGAGTCTGTTTATGAGCATCAGTAAGTATCTCCTCTGTTTCTAAAGTGAGACTGTCACTAATTAATAAATAAAATTACTACCATTAAATTATTTATCATTAACTGATAAAATACTGAAATGTTCTCATTCTCCAATAACTAATTTAAATATCTAATCTTTAAACATATATATATATATTTATAAATAATATAAAAATAGTATTAATTCCACTCGCTTTTGTCAATCAATGCTTTGACTGAGAAAATTATCTACTCCTTGTTTCACAAGTGACTAATTTATTTGTTTCTCAAAGATATTATTTGCAACTTTTGGTTCCCAACAGTGAGTCATTTCTTTATGTTTTTCAAAGGCTCAGTTTTCAACTTTCAGTTCTTTCAACAAAATTATCTGCTGTATTTCAAAAGATCATTGAACAGAGCTCATACTTTCTTAAAATACTGCATTACTCTTGGGATCACAGTGTATTAATAATTTTGTGTTTTCAGATATGTTGAGTTTTTTCTACTAACTAATTACAATGGATAACTCTTCAGAAAAGAAAATTTTTATAGAAAAGGAAAGAGATACTTGTTAACTAAAGACTGAAAATTAAATTTGCTTAAATAGTGTCTTTGAGCTTTAAAATCAAACCAATATAAATTATTCTAATGTATTATCCTTGTGTAGCTAAATTTTTTACTTGCTTGGGATTTCAATTTTTCAGAGATCCCACTCCATATTCTGAATTGTCACTACATCTCTTTCAGGCTTTAAAAATGCTCAACATAACCATAGCATCTTGTACATCAAGCACTCTCATCTTTTAGATATAGACAAGGAATAGTGCATCTTATTAGTCCTTTGAATTCTGAAACATGTTCTGTTAGTGTTTACTGTGGCTTCAGTATCGACAAAAGCAAATAGTTTTGCCTCAAAGGCACACAAAATGGATCTAGACTCTAATTGCAGGCTGTATTAATTTATTTCTGGTGGCTCTACCACAACAGATTTTTCAGCTTCAACTGCTGAGAAAACACAGCAGTATAAATAAATTTTAAAAAAACTTTTTAAAAAAGCTTATTTATGATACAATTCTTTAGGACAGAATAGTTATATTTTGGTAACACAAGGTGTCATGGTGCTCTGTATTTTTAGTATAACATAACATCAACATCTGTTGTTTTACAGAGGAAAACTTCCGTCCTGGTGTTTCCAGTATACAAAGTTAGTACACCATGAGTCTCAGTGGGGCAGATCACATATCATGAGAGTTAGCATAGAAATAGATAATCCTAATAAACAGAATCTCCATAACAAGGAACAGGTTGCAGAAATGGAGCTGTTTTCTACATTTTAAATATATCCCAAAGAAAAATTTTCTCACTTCCTAGAAATGTTAAAAAATGCATACAAAATATTTTTTGACTTTTTGTCACATTTTACAAAATTATTGAAAACCACTGTTATATTAAACATTGTGATTTGGTACCTAGTATTGCTCAAAAATTATATTTTGTCCCAATTGGACAGTGTTAGACATACAATACTTGAGACAAAGAATAATATATAGTAGATAAATCACTATCATTTGCATGTTGTCCTGGAGCATCTTAATCAAAGGGGCAGTTGCAATAATTTTATTTCTAAGACTTTATTTCATTCAAACTTCAGATTGTACTTGTTTAAAGACTAGCTTTTAAGACACTGTCCTTAGAAAGAACACTGTTTGAGAACTGAGGTTCTCTTGAAATGTTTCTTGTTGCTGTGGCATTTGTATCTTTACTGTTGAAAGCTCACTGAATAGTCAATATCACAGTTGTTAAATAACTTTTCTGAAATGTGTGTTTGCAATGCTATGCAAGTAAATAAAACATAAATATGCAAGAAGCATTTATAGGAAGATTCCTTTTCTCCTAATTGGGTGAGATGTAGTGTCTTGGAACAATTTCCTCATAAAGCACTTTGAGAGCTCTGGTGGTTTTTGGTGTATAACAAGTCCCCAGCAGTACAATTGTTCTGTAAGACTTTGCCTGTGTTTTTTCCTTTTGTCTTTCATTTTTTTACCTAAGAATATGTCATTCAATTTTATTTAACCTAAGCCCTAAAAATTGGAGATATGTTGTATTTTCCCATGCAAAGCCTGTGGGTTTTCTGGAGAAATAAATTCAAGCACACTGCCTGATTCAGCTGGTTAATACAAGGTGAAGATCACAATGAATCCTTTTTTACCCAATACCTTACCAGGTTTTTTAGCTCTGTATTCTCTGCCACACCCCCAGAACAAAGGTGTCACTCCCAAACACTGAACCTACCTCTTGCAAGAAATATGGGGGTTTTTTTATTTTTATAACTAGGGCTATAGTGCACTAGAATTAGTTTTCTTGCAGTCTTATGAAATGCTGTGGATTATGTATTAGGAACAACAATATTGAGCCACATTGAGATTCCCACTGAATCAGAAGCTAGCTTCAGTTTCACTATACAGTGAACAGAAAATAGGAATTATTAAATGGTGGTGTTTCTGATATGACTGCTAAGATTATATTTTTAGTAGGCTGAACTCATCAGTGGGCTTTCAGGCATGGAAAGGTCAAATGAAACAGGGTATGGTGCATAAATATATAAATGTTTGCTCCTACAGCACTATCTGGTCTAATGCTCCAAGGAAATAGAGTAGGACAACCCTTTAATTAGTGCCACAGAACATTTAGTTCATGCAACCACTCACATTGTGCAGCATGGAAAAAAAATAAAATCCTTCTTATTCTGCTTTGATTCAGAGGAAACTCTCAATGCATAGAATTTAGACATTTATAACTCCATACCTGACCTAGTAAATTCAGTTGTTGTTGTATTTAATTACTTTTGAAATACATTTTGTACTTCTGACAGTTTAATGAAAATTAAGTTTTCCTTTGGTGTTTACTGCAGTGTTCAAATAGCCCCAAAGTGACTAAAACATTTTCATCCTCACAGAAATATCAGCTAATCTATTTACTTGTTCTGCTTGAAAAATGAGAAAATGCTTTCTATTTAAAATTCTATGTACAATTTCAAATTATTCCATGGTCACAAAATTAATCAGTCTCTATTATAAAAGCTATTAATCACATGAGCAAAGTGACAGATTTGCTATTTTCCTTAAAACCCTCCAAGTTTCATAAAAGTTTCCACTAAGCAAACCCAACACAGAGGATTTGCCATTTGCCTAGACATTTCAGTTTTAAAAAGGAAATGTTTAATATCAGCAAATATGTTGAAGGTTCTCCAAGGAAATATGTATTTCTAATGACATGTAAAAAGCTGATTAATTTAGCTTATGTGGTGTATCAGAGCATTTTATGAACCTTTGAAAATAAAGGCATATCTTTTGATGTGAAAGAAAGAAGTAGTAGAGGAATGTTTATATGCACATATGCTGGTTTTAAAAAAGGCAGAATGACATCAAAGAACATGCAAGGGTTACATGTTTTTCTCCACATACTTAAACCCTTTGTTGCTGAGTTGTAACATGAAAAAGCTAGAGGAGGGACAAAAAACCCCCACTAATTAAAAAAATTCAAAGCAATTTCAGACCTTACTGTTTTTTCTCATATTCTTGTCTTTTCTACCCCTGATTCCTTTTTCTCTTTCTTTAATCTTCACCACATAAACTTCAAGCTGTTTTAAATTTAGGTTGGAATCCCTGGCTAATATTTACAGTTAAGAACACTTTTTGCTATAAGGAGTTCTGTAAAACTGCATGAAGTAATAGCCACCTTAATATCTCACATTTTATTTTGAGAAATACTGAACTTACCACTCAGTTAACAACTTTAGCTTGCATCAACAAGCACCAGGCATGAAATATAAGTCCAAATGATGTATTGTGCACCTGGGACAGAGTAACCCCTGGAATGCGGATAAATCAGTAGAGGAGTGGCTGGAGAGCAGCCCTGCAGAGAGGGATCTGGGGGTGCTGGTCAGCAGCAGCTCAGTGTGAAGGGCAACCAGGGGGCAAAACCAGACTCTGAGGTGCACCAAGCATAACATGACTGGATGGCCAGAAAAGGTGACTGTCCCACTGCATTCAGCCTTGGGGGCTCACCCTGAGCTGCTGTGTGCAGTTCTGGGCCCCACAGGACAAGAAGGATGAGAAAGTCCTTGGATGTGTCCAGAGAAAGCAACAAAGTTGGTGACAAGGCTGGGAGGCCTTTCCTGTGAGGAGCAGCTAAGATCTTTAGGTCTATCCAGTTTGGAGCAAAGGAGTCTGAGAGGTGACCTCATTGCTCTCTACAGCTGCCTCAGGAAAAAAAGGGAAGTGCAAGAGGAGTGCTGAGCTCTTCTCCCTGGTATCCACTGGTAGAGTATGTGGGAATGGCTCAAAGTTGTGCCAGAGGAGGTCTAGACTGGACATTGAAAAGCATTTCTTTACTGAAGGTGGTCAAACACTGGAATATGTTTCCTAGAGAGGTGGCTCATTCCATGAGCTTGTCAGTGTTTTGGAGGCATTTGGAAAAAGACCTTAGTAATTTTCTTTAATTTTTGATCAGCCCTTAAGTGCTCAGGCAGTTGGACTGGATGATTGTTGCAGGTTCATTCCAAATGAAACATTCTATTTGATTCTATTCTATTCTGTATTTGCACTTTTGAAAAGCTGCATAGTAATTGATGACAATAGGAAATAAAGTGTTAAGTTGCAGGCTGTGGACTCATAAATGTGTCTTGAAAAACATTTGAGAGATTACAGATGGAATGTTCATAAAGTATGAAGTCAAATATGTCCACATAAAAAGTCAACAGAAATAATTTCAAAGTAAAACCAAAACTTAGCCTGAAAATACCCAAATACTTTATCACTGTCATTTACTGAAGCATTGAAGTGTAATGGAGAACAAAAATATCTTAAATTTCATCTCATATGATCTCGAACAGATCAACCTGCAGTCCTTTTGACATCAGTGCCTTCTCTCTGTCAGATATTACATGGTAGGTAACATAAAAAATCCCCATTCATTTGTATCTCATGTTGATAACCTCTCTTTAAATTAGCGGCAGAAAGCATGGCGAGTAGCGCAAAGCTTGACATTTGTCTGTGCTTGGTCCTTAGGCCACAGGAGCTACTGTTTTCTGACTTTAATGCCTGCAGATACCACATAAAAGCTGCTTTTTCATTTATTGACTTGCTAGTTTCCTCCCAGCTCATGCCCAAAGCCTTTATGTGAGTATTTTGAAAGTGTGCAACAGAAATTCCTGTCTCACAGACTAGCTCTCAACAGGATAAGAAAGCAGAAGGCTGGAAGATTGTAAGTATTCCTCTGTCATCCCTTTTATGAGCAGCTTTCATCATTCAAAGGCACTTCCTTCTGGAAAAAAGTTAAATGTTCACCCTGTTAAGTAACTGCATAAAGCCATTCCACATTTGGTAGAAACCAGCTTCTGAATTTACTTTAGTTTTTGTATATGTTGCTGCTGTCACCCACAGGTTCAAAAGTGACTGATCTTCAAAAAAGTTGTGATCAGATCTTATTAATCTAAAGCAGCTGGTTCACTACATCCAGATTTATTCCTCCATTTATTAGAACCCTGAACACAACTAAATCTTGCGTTATCAAGAAATGTTTGCCCTCCAGGAATAGTTCCCCCTTTGTAAAACTTGAATTACAATTAAAAGCTAAGACATATTATCAATATTATTTACTTAGATCATTGATGGGTTTTTAGTCTATCAAGATCAAATAGCTTTTTTTGTTAACTGCCAGCTGATTTAAATATATTCAACTTCTTGGGTAACTTACTTCCACTTATCCCTTTCATTCTTTCCTTGGTTTTCCTAAACTGGTCAGATATTTTATTCCTTTATAAATGCAATAACCTGTTGGGAGCAAGGCTGACATACAAAATTCATGATATCATTTTTTTCCCTGTGTCATTCATGAATTGCTTTCTAGATTAGTAAAGATTTGTTCAACTACATTGTATCAGCACACATAATAAGTACATGATCATTTAACCAGTTAGCAAACAATGGCTTGTAAAATGTTTTCCACTAGTATTTCCCCCTTTTTTTCAGCCTTTTTTTATCTGCCCTTTTTCTGTCCTCAAGTAGCTTCCACAGGGCTTTTCAAAATAAGTTATGCTGTGAAATCCTTGATTCTTTAATAAAGCACAGGAATGGATACACTACAAAAGCAGAAACTTTCATCTAAAATTGGGACTTTTTGTTATCTGTCAGCTATCCACATCTACCTAGAGACTTTTAGGACTATCATTCTATCTTCAGTTTTATCACACTGATGTCTTTGTCTGGGTAATGCTAACACAAATACATCTGGCTTTAACTTCATGTTGGGAAAAATTATCAAATTCAGATAATGGTGTTTAGAACACCCTCTCTTTTGTGTTTGGCCTCTGAGGGAAATGGCCAATCTTCTGTGGCAAAACAAAAGTGATAAAAGGATAAATATTGTGCTCAAAAATTCTAATGGACAGATCTCAATCTTTCTTTTTTTTTCTGTGCTTAGCTAGCCAACTGTCAACCCATGTAAAATATTGCATTAGTCTCTAATGTTTCAGCATAATATTAGTTCTTTTCTCTTCTTTCTTCTTCTTTTCTTTTTATTATTATCTAATTTGTTTTATTGTGGGGTTTTTAATTTGATTTTTGAAATTAATCAACTGAATCTACCTCTATAGATAAAATTATTTGGGTTTCTTTTTTTCATGGAAAGAATGTATAAGCAATTTATGAAGACTGGTAGAAAATCTTTAGGAAAATACACATTTTCTTCATAAATACAGCCACCAGACTTTCTATGAAGCTTTCTCATTGACAAGGTAATGCTGCTGTATTTCATATCAACTATCTTTACTGTTCAGATTACTATACTTTCAAGTGGGGTTTAACTGATCTTCACAATGAAGGCAACCTTACTTACCTTATTATTTTTAGCTAGAATGCCCTAGCTGTGAGACCTATAGTTATATATAAGTAGAGAAAATGGTAATGTGTGGTTTTTAGAAGACAGATTTCATGCTTTTATCTTGTCAGGCACTTTGGATTAAATCCCAATTGGGACTTCGGGGACACAAGCGAAGGATTGCCAAATTTAGCTTCAGAAGGTATTTGACTCCAGGGTAAAACCCTGGACTCTAAGTGAAAAGCCTAGGGTTTTTTAAATGTGTAACTCTACAAAGGATTAGACACTTCATAATAAGAGCCAAAATATATTTTAAAAAAAGAAAAAGAAAAGAAAAAAGTTTATCGGTAGAGTGACTTGAAAGTTTATTTCAACTGGTTTACATGGACATGCTTGAATTTATTCTCTAGATCTTTGGTTGTAATCACTCCTAAATTTCAAAACTAAAAATTTTTAAAATCTCATGGTGCTGCTTAGGCAAAATAGCTCAGTGGCAGGAAGGTCCAGATTCATTTTTATGTCTTCTCTCTGCATAGTCTTTACATCTTACACCAAATATACAAGTAGGCATAAGAAAGCAAATGGAATTAACAGTTTGTTTTATTTTGTGGAACATGGAACAAATTCACTGACAGCATCAAAAAATCATTTGATTAAGGAATTCTATGGTCTTGAATCTTGATTATCTTATAGATTAGAGTCTCCCCTTGATTTTTTAGGAGATCTTATTTGTTCTTTTCATGAAGAAGAGAAAATGGGTCTTCCAGGTGAGCACCCTGAGATATTGGATGATTCTTCCTACTCTTCCCACCAGGGGGTGGGGGCCAGGTGAATGAATGTACCTGAGTAAAGTGTGCTGCTTTGAAGAGAAAATTGAGACGCTGTGAATTGTTGGTGTGTCGACTGTGGTAAATTTTGTGATGAGAAAATCTATAGGTATTATTGTTGATGTTAAAAATAAATGGGAGGAGATGTGATTTCTGAACAGAAAGAGGATAAAGATTGTCAGAGGCAGAGGAAAAAAAAACCCTGTTTATAGAAAAATCTGAGTGATTTAGTAGCAAATATGTAGGTTAAAAGAACTGTCTAATTTTCACTATTTGTGAACTTAATAGGCTACAGCATCACAGAATTTTCTGGCTATAAAATATATGCCCAAAATACCCATTTGAAACTCATAAAAGTACAGTATGAACCACAAGAAGCATGGAGCGTCGCTATTAAAAAAAATCACTTGCTTGAAAGTTGGCAAGCATTAAATTAGGTCCCTGAATATTGCTTTGTGTGAAACATTGTTACATTGTGTGATGCATTTTTGGATCCACGGAAATACCAACTACCTGCCAAATTGAAGTAGCATCATGAAAAAGCAACATAGAAGTGTACCCCTGCATAACAAGCAAAATAATCTGAAGAACTAGGGCTGCTCTGGGGCAAATCTCTGTGTGATCTCAATGGGATAAAGTGGAAAGAAGGCATTCATGTTTTATGCAACATCTGTAAGAAAGGGAAAGGTTTTCCTACCAGAAGAATGCCATCAAACAAACATTGAATTCTTTCTTTTCCCCTCTTCAAAAATGATATCCAATTTATATTTGGAAAAGCTCTGCAGAATCAACAACATCAAAATTTTGGGGGGTCAGAACAGACAAATGCTAAGATATTGTGAGAATAAAACTGAAAGAACTTCACTTTACAAGTAATATAAAAATGAGTCACTTTTTCTGAGAGAAATGTCACTTTTATTTGATTTTCTCTATTTTGAAAAGTGCTTTAAGTAGCTCTATGAGTTTGAAAACCTCTGCAGATTACTGTTATTAAATAAGATTCCATTATTCATAATGGTAATTGTATGTTGCAATAGTGCCTACAGTATTAAAGCATTTTCCAGACCAGGAAAACTATGTGCTTCTTGCCCAGAAAGCTTCTTAAGTAAAAAAATTAAGAGGCAGAACAGTGTGAGACAAACAGGGGAGGAAAAAAGAACAAGTGTAAGAAATATGGTGATAATTGCTCCCCCAGGCCCTTCCAGGGCTTTGTCATACAGCATTCTATCTGGAAAGAAAAAGAAAAAACAGAATAGGGGGGCTGAGGGGAGGGGGGAGAAAAAAGAAACACAATTTAGCCAGCATCCCTGACACTGAATCATGCTAAAGAATCATTGCTGACAGGTATTATATTCTTGTGGCTGATGAGCATTTCCAAGCATATTGTTCCAATAATTTATTTTAAAATAAATTTATTCTCATTCAGTAAAAATTGGAATATGATCTGAATATTCCATTTTCTGTTAAGAAGAAATTATGCTAGCTTTGTATTTGTGATAAAGGACTGAATGCATTGTAGTGATATTTGATGGATTAAGTAATCCAGGAAAGAATTTCTGGATTATTTTGATGGCTGATGTAAAACAAGAGTGGGAAAATAAATTTAAATTCTTTTGTGTATGTGTGTATATTACAATACAGAGAAGATTTAATATTTAGCACATGATGCCTTTTAAGTTTAGTACAAGTAAAAGCCTTGATAAAGTGATTCAGATCACCAGTAGATGCTGCATTGTGTCCTACTGGGTGTTACAGAGGGAAATAAACTTGTTCGCTTCTGTCAGACTGAGCTGTCACATCAGTTCTCTTTGCTGGTTTATCATCAAGAAAGAGCTGTAAAATACTCTGGTTTTCAAGGTGAACTTTCTCTCCTATCACCCCAAAGAGGGAAATCTGATTCACTGAGATTTAAATACTTAGTAATCTGATTATAATTTTTCCGGGAAGTAATCCAATTCACTTTAAACAAATGAAACAGTTTCGATCTTCATCTTTTTTCTCAGGTGTATCTATTTGGAAGCCACGATGTTTTAGAAGTGTTAGCTACATTATTTCTCTTTTGCCATTTTTGACTATAAAGTCAGTTATGATTAAATCTGAGAAGACTTCATGGCTATATATGTACATATACCTTTTATAGATGGTGAATTTTCCTTAGATCATACTTTTCTATAATGTTTATGTTGCTGTTGTGGGATGTTTTTCTGATTTCTTTTTTAGTTTGATTGCTTGTTTTTACACAGATTTTATTGGATACATGGTAGTCTAGAGCAGAACTGCCTTTAAACAAGCAATCACAGAATAATTTGTAGCCCAAGGTCTTTGAGTGAGAAGCAGAAAACAGAATATTTTGCCTGTTTTCCTGGTTTGAAATAAGACTTTAATTGTTCAGTATTCTGTGTTTCTCCATTGTAAGCAAGTTTCTTTGCACAAAATAATTAAACAGTTGTTGATTCAAAACAGAATAAATTCAAATTTAGAGCATGACACCTAACAAGAGATGCAATCTGTGAATATGAGTTTATTTACTCCAGATGAAGTTTTCAGTTTAAGATGGATGCATTAAATTCCATCAAATTTAATTTTCAAAGTAGATTAAACAGTATTTGCAAATCTGCTATGATTCCTCCCATCCAGCGTGCTGGATCAACACAGATAATTACTCCCTTAGTCACTGAATGTGACTGAAGGCATGTAAAACACAGTAAAAACAGCCATAGGACAGCTCAAGAACTATGGCTATTCAGTTCTTTTTGGGCACATCTGTATATTGTATAGATAATAGTATATCTATTACCTATATCTATTATGTATAGATAATAGTATATCTATATAGTATATCTATTTCTAATGAGAAATTTAAAAGTAATGTTGGGGTTTGTTTTTAATGCAGTTTAAGCTGCCTGTGAATAAAATTTCTTAGTGCCTGTGGATAATACTCTTTTTCTCATTGATGTTGCAATTGTAGTGTACTCAATACTATTTTCTTGGGAGAATACAAGGGACTAGATCAGAATTTTTTTCTATAGAGAAACCATGATGAAAAAGCTTTATGTTGAGTATCTATTATTTGTTGACCTCTCCATTATTATTGCATTTAGCAATTAATATGTTTGCAGCTAAATAGAAATAAAAGTTTTTTCTGCAATTCTCTTCTGACTGCTTCATACCTAAAGGGCTTCAGTGTACTTATTTAGCTGATCTGCAAAATGACAGAAGAAAATACTGGTTTCTTTAAGTGAAATGCTTGAAAATTGTTGAAATAGCCCCCTTTAAACTATATATAGTGATCAGATATCCACTACAGAACCAAAGATTTGATTTATTTTTTATGCATGAAGGGCAGAATAACCAATGCAAAAACGAAACAGTGGCTGTACAGAACAACTATAAGACTGTAAGAAAACTGTGAGGGGAAGAATTTATAGTGATCTTTGGAAAAACACATGTAAAACAAATCTCCTTGGAGAGCAGTACCACTTTATATTAGCAGCTGGCAAGGAGTGAGTAGTGTGAGTAACATAACATGCTCCTCCACATATGTTGGAAAGGAAAGAAAGGAAAAGAAAGCGGAATACAGCCAGAAGCTCTCAGAGGAGAGATCAAGGCCTGGTTAATCCAACCAAAGGAAACAGAGTAGAAGTGTTTTATTTCTCCACTGGGGATTCACAGCCTAGAACCCTGTCATAAATGTAAGCACTTGTTGCAAAAGAAAGCACTTTTCTTGATGAAAAATTCTGTGTTTTAGCTGGAGGAGGATCTCGTTCCTTAGAAATCAAAACCATAAGAGACATGGATGAAACTCAGAATACAAAATGAAAAAGTATCAAAAAATCTTAATTTGAAATGGAAGTATATTACAAATTCAGGGAGCTATCACCGTCCCTCAACAGATGAGACTGTGGCTGGAATGAAGAATCGGACTTTCATTAGAGATAAAAAAGTTAAACTACAACAGTTCAAATGAAGCTTAAGAGCCACAAACATTCTGATTTGTAGAAAAATTTAGTATAGCTAAGAAATGAGCAATTTGAAGATTTTTAGGGAAACTGTATATCATACATGGATCACCCATTATCAACATCCTAGGCACTGAAACAACCTCATAAACGTGTTCTGTTAGTTCAGCTGCAGCACTGTGAAAGGCAAGAATAAACACTTACCAGAAAATTGCATTTACTATCCCACTACAGTGCTGATAATTTTAACAGCATTGCTGAGACTACAAAGATATAACTCTATTATGTGTTTGATAATTTAATTTTACATTTTTCTAAACTGAGTGCTACCTAGGTGTTAATGCTGTTAATTTTGAAAGTTTGTTGTTGGATTTTGGGTTTCAGTGTTGTGGGTTTTTTTAATGTTGTAGCTTGTGTTAGGTGGAGTGTGAGAATATTAGTGAAATTTTTCTTAAACAACTGCAGGCTGTAATCCACTAAATGAGAGTATTTACGATTCTACTAGATGAACTAGAAAGATGAGCTTTAAAAATTAATGTGCTCAAGAAAAAAGAAAGCTAGTTTCCCCTCTCTTCCACCTGTATCCTCCTTGCCATTGCCTCATGTAGTTCAAAATATTTTTGCAGCAGCTGATGATTCAAGGTTATCTATTAATTAATCCATAGGACTCTTATATTATTTCTTTATATATGTGTTTTAAATTTGGCAGAAAACTACTTTAAAATTAAGAAATTGAAATTATGGCAGCATAACCTATGTTACCCTAGAGAAAAGGATCCTGTCCATGTTTGTGACTCATTTTAAAAAAGGATTCTTAGATGGTCACTTAAACAAGAATTTCAGGTCAGTACTTTTGTGCTAGGCACAGATAATGCAATCAGGCATCCAGAAAATATGAACCTGGGGGCTTGATGTGCAAAACTGAGGAACACTTAGGGATAAACTTTTGTTAAATGTACTCTGAGCATATATCTGTGAGCTTTATATCCTGCTGAATTAGACTTAATTTATTTATCTCAAGCTGAAATATGCCTTAATCAATGCAATTTAATGTATACTTGAGGGTTCCCTTGGAGACTATTTTTAGTTTTTAATTTCTATTTTAATTCCTTTCCATTTATCATTTGTTGGCAAAGTACCTCTGCCTGAAGAATGAAAAGGACTAGAAACCAAATGGCAGATCCTTCACTCTCTCAGTTTATATTACTTTATATATATTCAATTTTGAGTGCATATAATGAATTTATATATTTACAATATATGAACTAGTTGGTAGTTGGTTTTGAAAGTAAAATGAGTTATAGAGGAGCTTAAAAGACCTGAAATTCTATTGCAGCTGTATCAATATGTGCTTCCAAGAGCGTCTTGTCTAGTGCAGGAAGAAAACAAGCAAATGCCAAAAAGAAAAAACCCAGGACACTTATCTCTAGAGAACAGATAGTTCTAAGACATGACTTTTCTACATAAAACTGCTTCTTCAAGGGAAAACAAAATAAACACAAGCCTTGCAGCAACTGCATGGGGCCACCCACCAAAGCAAAAAATGAGGGCCAATGGAGCCTTCTCAGACTTTCTTGCTTGTGTTCCAAGGAAAAGAAACAGTGGTGAGAAAGAAATGGAATTAATTATTTTTAAGATAAATGGATCTCCTTCTAAAAGTATTTTCAAAACTTAGAACTTTTTTTCACTTGCTCAGAAAAAGAAAAGCATTGAGAAGAGAATTAAAAGAAGCATTGAAAACAGAGAGCAGTGACAACTTGCTGAAGTTAAACTGAAGGAAAGAGTTAATTGTCAGAGTGAAGATGAGACAAAAATAGACTAGAAGTCTAAATGCAACCCTGGGAATGACAATAATTCAAGAGAAATGAGGCAATGAAGAGAAATTCAAAAGGAGGTGGTTCTGCATTCATAGAAAGACAAAATCTCAGATGCCAGCAAGACTCAAGGTGATACCTCACATGCATAAGGACTGATGTTCAGGCCAAAATTTGGTACTCTGCACAGGAACCTTCAGCTGTAATTCTAGAAATCTGGAAGGCTCAAAATAGAGAGGAGAAGGGTATCAAGAATGAAAAACAATTTTCAATCCTGAAATCATACTAAACCAGTGGGCAGGAAAAAGCAACTGTAGAAGAGAGAGAAACATTCAAATACATTTTTTTCATTCCAGTGGTGAAAGAAATAAAAAGTTTTTAAAATTACTGTGGTAGGTCTTCTGTATCAGAACAATTTAAGCTCTTTTCATTTATCGTTCTTGTTGCCTTTTTTTTTTAATAGAAAACCTTATAGGTAGCATTTTTCTTTGCCAGAAGGTGATAATCAAGGACAGAAGAAGCATACTGTAGATAAAATAAGCAGGCAAATTAAAACCTATCAGAGTTATATATAACTTCACGCAGCATTAATTTTCAGTGTAAAACATCTGTAATGTACTGTGAGCTAAATTATGAATATTTAATTCCATCTTGCTTTAACTTTATTAATAGAATCAATATTTACTATGCCATATGCAAAGATAATTAGAATAATAGCATTGCATCAATATACATGAGTTGTCTTCATTTGCATGGATCATAAATGCTTTATAAAACTTAATAGTGAGAACACATAGGTCAAATCCTGTTTCAATTATTCAAGTCAATTTTACATCTGTTGGACTAGCCTGAGTTTCCAGTTATGACAGAGAATATATGTTGTCATGATCCACATGGGAATCACTTTGTTCACAAATGAAGTGCAACCGTCCCTGGAGTGAACATCTGCTAGTTTTAATAGCATAGTGCAGCATGACACAGGAAAAGAACCGAACTATAAACTCACTATTGAACTAACTATTGCATGACCAGGGTGTTTCCAAACCACAAAGCTTACACATCATGGCATAAGTCTCCCAACTGCATTCTTGGTAACTGGTTGGCATCAAAATGATACCCAGTGGTGTTTAAAACAGTTTGGTTCTCCTGGTGTAAGCAGAGCTAAAGTATCGTGGCACTCACCCCCAGACTGAATTTTAGGTAACCTGTGTAACTTGAATTTCAGAATTTTCAAAATCGGAATTCTAGAGGCAGAAAAACCTATCTATAAATAATGTTCCAGAAGTAAAGAGCAAATAGGAGAAACACGAGTGAGAGAAGTTCACAATGTTCAGCTTGCCCCTGGTTTCAAAGACGTGACCCCATATATCATTCAGTTTTGACTCCAAATTAAGGAAAAAAAAATAAAATATAAAAGTCTGCAAAGTATTAAGGGCCGTGTTGACTGGTGTTTACTGCTCATAGGTGTTGCAGACACTGAAAATAATGCAGGCCCTGTCACAGTCTACATTCATCTCCATTCCAATTTCCTTTATGAGATAATTTCTTCAGACAGTGAAATCCTCTAAGCATTGGTGGGACAAGCTTTGCTCTGACTGTGATTAGTGCAAAGCAAGAACATCATTATCTTCTGAAATTTAAGTTTCTCTTTTCAAAGCTGAAAATTGTATGACACAAATTAACCTTCTCACGCACAACACACACAGTTTCTGAATCTTCTTACACCCAGAATCACATTTTACCATTATTTTCCCTGTCACTCTATGGTTGCCTCTCTCTATTTTTGGGCTTAACATCAAATTTTAAGAAAATTATATTGCTTTTAAAAACTAGCACAAATTAAATTTCTCCACATCTTAAAACCCTCCCTGTTCTTTTACAACTGTCAGATGTTTAACCACTGTGAACTACACAGAAAAAACTTGATTATGGGTCCTGAGGGAAAGATGTAGCTTTTCTGCAATCTTCTACATAAATATTGTAATATTGTTTTGGTTATAGGATTGTTTATTTTTTAATGCCTAGTGAAAGGTAGAACTGCAACAAGATAGTTGAATTTCAAGGAGACAAGACAGCAGTAAATGCTCAGCATCAGATTGGGGGTTTTTGTTTGGTCACTTTGTGTTTGGATTTGGTTTTTAGCAATGAAAGGTTTTAAATACAATACTGAGAAATACTGTTACAACAACATTAAAAAAAAAAAGTTTAAATTGTCCAGTGAAATTCTCAACATGATATTCACATGATAATGGGGGCAGAGTGAAAAAATTATTGCATGCATTTACAGAGGCACCCCAGCTGGCAAGGCCTCTTCTGTAATAGATTTGGGGCTGCTCCAGCCACAAGTTCAGAGTCTTTCACTTCATGGATTTTTGGAGGAGGTTCCACAATTTATACAGATGTCTTGCTACAGCTTTCAGCACTTAAGCACCTGAGAATTTGGGTACTGGTAAACCACCAAATTTGAATGTTGTAGGAAACTGATACTGAACAGCTGTGCACACAGAGAACCTGCAGCCAGTTTGTGCCTTTTGCAGGGATATATGTCATGTGCAAGTCAGATGATGTCTCTTACACACAAATAATAATAACAACAAAAGATTGAGATCTACAAAACCTGCAGTTATGTGAGACTTATGAATACTACCAGAGTGTACTCAGGGAGCTGATCAGGGAGTACAGGGGTGTGCTCAGGGTGTCTGCAAGCACACAAAGTGTCTTCCAGCATTGTCTAACATGAGTGTTTCAATATTGAATTTCTGCTTAAAAATCAAATTAGCACCCAGTGATATGACCCAAACCAAGATCCAAAAAGTAGCTCCAAAGCATATACTTTTTAGAGAAAAACAATAAATAAGTAATTCTTGACACTGACTTATTTCTGAAATGTTTTGAATTCTAAAAGGCTTGAATAAATTATTGATCCTAGAAGATGTAAGCATCCAAGTGGGGAAGTTTCAACTCACCTTGGCAGATTTTTCTCCACTTAAAGAAATGTAATCCATCCTTCACCATCCTTCAGATACCCAGGGAGGGTGAGCAGTAAGGAAAGAGCTGTGAGTACAGCACAAATCAGACCAGCATGACAGGGCACTCTATGTCTGTACAGACTGCATGGGGGGACAAGAAGACAAAAATTTAACCTTACATACAGGTGTTTAATGTCAAACCTGGGTGTATAATTGTGTAATTGTATTTCTGTTCACCTCTCTCCCTTTTAAGAAAGGAAGATGCATCAAAGATCTGGTTTGTTAATGAGGAGTTAACAAAAGGGAGCTCACAGAGTGCAAAGATAGGCATTACCTCTCAGTCTCCAGGATGAGCTCAGGGTTAGGGTAACACTCAAACTGATGCATTACTTCAACTTCTTTTTCTCTTCAGCCTGCTACATTTGGTTCTTTCTGGATAAGGCCAAAATAGCTGAAAACAGGCAAAATGGAAACATTTGCCTTTAGCTAAGAGGGGAATTTTCTTGGGAAAAGGTATCTGATTCCAAATACCTTTTTACACTAGGTGGGTTAGCATGCAGTTAGACCTTTGGGAGATGCTGGTTGCTTAAGCTACCATATGGGCAGTGTCTAATATCTGAGGAAACACAGAGTGCATTATTGTGAAGAAAAAGATGGACAAACATTTGCATTCTAATGGAAAACATTGTAATCTGTAGCAAGAAAGGGTACTACTAGTAAAACAAACCCCAAAAAAACAGTATTAATAAAGCAGTAGAAATTACCTGAGAAAACTATTAAAAACGTGCATACCTGAGTGTGGTTGCAGTTGACATCATAACCCCTATGCCTTTTAGAGCAGTTCAGAAAAGCAAGAGGTGCCGTTTGGGGAAAAGCAAACAAGATTCCTAACTTTACTTTTAACAAATCAGTTTTAAAAGGTAGTATGAGAGTGCAAAAAAAAGAGAGATAACCAAGGAGCAGATGATGTAAACCTCAGAGAAAGCTGTGAGAAACTGATCAAGGTGGCGAGCCCCTTCCTTCCTCCAGGCTCTGAGGTATTGCACAGCAAGCAGTAATAATCAAATTACTCATGAGCACTTAGAAGGAGTGAGCTGTCAAGTGTTCTCATAACAGCACAGTCAAAATTATAAAACTGCTTTTTATCTGCAGTGGGCATGAATGAAGACTGATCATCTTTACTTTGAAACTCTGAAAAGAATTTACACCTTGAGGTTTATAAACCATGCACAGGACTGTCTTTTTAGCTTAAACTCTTTATCCACTACCAACAAAGAAGTTTATGACTGACAGTGTAGAAGTCCCATCTGTCTGCCCTCATCTCCTTGCTCATTATCTTTCCCATATCCTGAACTCTAAATAATTACCTTGTTCCTTATTAATCCGTTCATTATCTACATTCTGGAGTTCTGAAAAACAAATTAATTCTGTCCTGAATAGATGCTGAAATAAAGGTCATTATTTTGGACCTTTTCTTAAGTCATTGCAGAGGGATGGGGGATATTTTAATTTAATTAAGTACCAAAATCATGTTTAACCCACTTCCTTCAATTTGCTTGTGTTCCAAAAAAGAACCAAACAAAAAATACCAAAAAGGTATTTTTACCCAAAGGTAAAAGACAAAAGATACCCAAGACACAAAACATACTTTGCACACAACTTTTTTTGACCAGCTTCACTCATAATTAGTCATGCCTTAGAAAACTCTTTCTACTTATTTCCAGCAGTTGCGTGAGAACATCAGACTGTTATGGCACGGATAAAGGTCTTTAACAGCCACTAGCTCTTCCATTTCTCCTCCTGCATCTATGCTATAGAAATTTTGAGAATCCCCAAAATAACCTTGATGTTCTTGGGGCTAAAATCACTGTCACAAAAGTTTCACATCTTGGAAGCATTTATGTGTATAATTGTAATGCTCCTTTGTTTCACAACTCTGACATAGAAAGAGAGAAATGTATCTTTAACTTACCAAAAGAAATAACTCAAATTCCTGCTCTACTATCCTATTAGGTGACTAGCCTGATACCAAAGAACAAGTGAGACTAAATAGTCAGTGGGGAAATGCACTGAAGGGCCATGGATGTAACTGCCTCACAGAAGTTTTAAAATACTTAACTGTGGATAGTAAACACAAAAATCCTGTATTTCTATGAGAACTTTGTACATGATGCCTCAAAACTCAGAAATATGTGTTAGTAGAAATGTAAGGGACTTTTTTTAATTCACCAGCACCTTATCCTTTCACCTGGTTTGAATGCTGTCTCAGTAACTCTGTCTCAGTTTGAATTCTCTCTGCAGTGATATTCTTACCCTCTCCTTCTGTTGTGGGCAGAAGTTCACCACCTTTCTTTCCCTTTCACTAGCAGTGTCCCTCCTTGCTCTCCAGATCTATTTCAGCACTCTCTGCGGTAATTTAGTTTCTATTCTGTGCCTGTCAAACTCAACTTTGTGCATTCCAGCTGTAGCTGGCTCACCCTCCACAGGATCAATAATTTATGACGTTGTCTATTTTCCAGTGGCTGCCCTACCTACATGAACCACCTGCTAATTTTAATCTGTAAACCTTGTTTCTCAAGACCTCTTGGTAGCTGTTGTTGTCTGCCTGTGAATGACCTAAGATCCTCTATTACTAACAAGCCCTGTCTGTGGTGGCAGCATTTTTCTCCCTCTTGGCATCACTCCTTCCCAGGGAATTAAAAGGGACTTTCACCACTTATTAGTCCAAGTAGCCAGCAACTCAGGCAGACCAACAGCCACAGAAAAGTTATATCCTGTGAGTCAGCTGTGTTATGTAAGTGTGAGGTTCCAGTGTTTTCCACTGCCAGCTGTGCATCAGCACGTTGAGGAAGTGCCACAGCTGTGTCTGGGACTCACCGTGTGCAGCCACAAAGTGACACCGAGCCAAAGGATCAGCTCTGTCCAAGCTCAGCATCAGGGACCTGAGGGAGGTATAGGAGGAGGACAAGCTTGTAGTGCTGTAGTTCCTGCCATACTGTTTCCAGCAATCTGCAGTTCATGAACTTCCTGATTTTATTTCTTTTTGTTTGGTTAAACACCTTTGAAACCTGGTAACATATGAGTCTCTGTGGAATCATGTGAATGTGGCAATTACAGTAGAATATCAATGTCAGCAAATAATTAACTCAGTTACTGCTAAGCACAGCGAGTTGTACTTTTTCCTCCTCTCTCTCAGTTGTGAGCACAGCCCATTTATGAGTTACCTGAGGCTACAACTGCCACATTTTGTCTTGGCTGATATGTTCAATAGCTTGGGATGTACTGTGCTAAACAGATAAAATGTTTTGAAATGAGTGGTTTGAAAAAAAAAACCAAAAACCCGACATAACACAGTTATATAACTGAAGGGGTAGTAAAATTAAACAAACAAAGAGAAAATATTGAAAATTTAGAGTTTGCTTAGATTGGACACTTCCATAGTAAACTATCAATATAACAAAAGTGTTTCAAGCATCATGCAACAACAAAATAAGGAGGAAAAATTGCATACATTACTTTAAATGTCAGTGATATTGGCTTCAGAATTTGAAAAAATATTAGCCCAAGAAAAGCGGAAAACGATCCACTTAATTTTTCACAAGAAAATGGAAAGTAGTGGTGAGTAAAAAAACCAAATTTCACAAATCCCACCTGTTTGGCTTTTTCTTCATGTCTGCAATACATATGTTGTGGTATATTAAACTTTGTACTAAACCAGTGACATTGCATTGCTTACCTCTCAGCTGCAGTCGAGACTTCAGAATGCTCCCACAGTGGTCATTTTTGTTCTGCTTAAATTCATGGTTTGCTTCCTTGGAAAACAAAGCATAGAAGTACATGACACAAATAAATTTTGCATTAAAAATTTGTGAAGATCTGCCCCTGAGCACTTCAGCAAACTGATTACTGTGTTTTATTGTTCAGTACCAATATAAATTCGTAAAAATTCCTGGTATCTGCAATATCCTGTATGAAGGCCCCAAAGCCCTTGTACTGGTGTTAGATGAGTCACCTTGTGCCTTAACTTGATACTCTAGTTTTTGTCTTGGAAGAGACAAGGATTGTTGATACCTACAGTCTCTCTGCATCTGAGCCACATTTTCACAGACAACTTCCATGCCTTCTGCTAACTCTTCAGAAAACCTCCCTGCTTATCTGTCATTCTTTGCTTTGAAGCTATTCCATAGCTTCCAGCACTCATTTTGTTCTTCCCTAAATCGTTTCTTATTCTACCAGATAACTTTGCAACTAAGAGGACTAGGTCTACATACAGAATTTAGTAGTTTAAAACCAGGAAATAATCACGGACATACACATTAACAAAATCAGGGTGTGTGCAAGTGGGTGTGGTGGCTTCTTTTCCCTTCGTAATTATTCCTTCTTCTTACATTTTTCTTTTTTCTATGTTTCAAAACCAGTAATGGCCAAACTTCCCTTCTTCTCTCGCATGCAGGTTTTTTGTCATTGAAAGAGCTGTGGCAGCTCTTTGGTGGTCTTATATCACTGAGCTGTGAGCATGTCCCACACGACATGCCAAGAAACATGATATGACAATGTCAACTGGAAAATACTGAATATTGATATAATGTGATATAGCCTTTTAAAAATTTAGATTTTAGGATAACAAATTTGTCCAGAAAATGGTTTTGTATATACCCACACGTATACATACACATGCACAGAACTATAAACACACACAGACACTATTGTAGAGCTCATGCTACTCCCATTCTGTACCAAAGCTCCATTATTGTCAGTTTGATTCTTCACAAACCAAACCTCAGGCAAAAGTAAGATTTTAAAGTGTACACATCTGTTTATCTGCCTTGACTGCTAAATGGTGGGTAGTAAAATATCACCAGGTATAATTCCAATGACTGTAATGGTTTGATGCTGTGCACACGATAGAGCATTACAAATATTTAAGTGCATTATTTTTAGAAGGTTCTGACCATTTTTAATATTCTGAAAAACTCAGAGAGGAATAAAGGCAAATAGCAAGACAGGCGAGGGAGTGAGGGAACATCCAATTAAGGATGTCAAAAGGATTTAAATGCTCTGCTTTCAACTGCTAGAACTACTTATGTATTTGGAAACCCTGGCTGAAAACTTGTCTACCCTCCTTTAAAAACCATCATTAAATGTCACTGCTTTCTTTGACTTCACTCTGAATATATCATGTTTTCTTTTCTGCTTAATGGAAATACATTGAAAGCTACTTCTAAAACACATTTTCCAGAAATTATCTTGACATAAGAAACACAAAAAACAATTCTATCTTTTCTCTCCCTCACATAATTGTAGTTATTTTCTAGCTTTTAAAGGTTTACAGTTTAAAATTATGAACTTATTTTTAAAGCACAGCTGACACCATCCAAGAGTGAATAATGTGACACAGAATGATTTTAAACAGAATTGTAAAAGACTTTGATTGATTGACTGCTATATGGATTCAATAAGTTCTGATGTGTACAAGGTGTTAAAATATTTCTTTGGATTTACAAAACAAGTGAAAATGAAACAGTCATATCAGTTCAACAATTTTCTGTCTATACAGTGAATTAAATAGACTTTGAAGATATACCTTCTCTTCTGGCATTTTTCCTGGGGTGGCGTCCTGATGCTTACAATGCCTTGAGCCTTGTTCCCACTTGTAAAGTGGGAATAATGATTCTTTTCTGTGGTGTGACATGCTCTAAGATCTGCATATCAATAATAAAAAGAGTTATGTCACTTGCAGGTAATTCTCATGTTCAAAATAAATAACTTCACTCTTTTATCTGTAAAGGAATTTAGGATCCAGGGGTTAATGGCCGTGAAATGAAATATCTTCACAGCATATAAAAAACCTCTACTCAATTAACAATGACCAAACAAACAAAGGTTTAAGCAAGCAGAATTTAATAACCAACCTGGAATTTTTCCAGGACTGATACTAATATATCTGTGTCTCAATAGTTTATTTCTAGCAGAAAATAAGTTGGATCTTTATGTTGGATGTCTCAGCAAAAGACAGCAATTCTGCCTGCAGAGCCTTGACTGATTCAGAGCTAAATGAGGAACAAGAGCTTTTCTGCTGCTACTAGATCACCCTGCAAGATATAAGATATTTTATCCAAGTATTGACCTGGTTTTATCCTTTTTTATTACTTTAGACAGGAGACATTACAAATCCAAAGCTTCCAGATAAAAATTGGATACCAAAGTAAGACTGCAAACTGTAGAGGCGCTAAGTCCATCAAGACCCTAACAGACAGGGTTGTGACTGACATAGGCTTATAAAGTTTGTAAATTTGGGTTTGGTTATTAATTACTTAAGGAAAGGTCTTCTCCTGACTGATTCTAGGAGCTTTGTATAATTTCTGATGACAGAAAAAGTGAGACAATGAGACTGATCTTTAGAAGATAGGGCCACCTTTTTGATTTTTCCCCTTTGGCTTAATATCAGCAAAATAAAGCAAAAAGGAGTAGGAATACTCTTTTTTTCTGTATTCATCTGTGTGTATGGTAATCACTGACCTAAAAAAACCTACACCAACATATGCTGAAGGGAAAGCTTCAAGCAACCTCAGCATCACTACGCAAATTTCAGTAAGACATCTGTTGAGAAAGACTCATTTACAGAATTGACATGATCGATATGATACTAATATTACTTTCATAATGAAAAATTTATCTCTCAACTTTTCTTGAAATGAAAGTCTTATGGGTTCTGTGTGTTCATTGTCACCAGGTGGTCAAAGCCAGTATTTTTAGTTCATTTTATTTGCTTGCTAACCAAGTGTGGCATGTGCTAACAATGCAGAATGCAGTGCTCTTCATTGCTATTTAGAGCAGCACACTGATGACAGGTTGTAGGTATTTGAAACATCAGCTTTTTAAACTGTAGAGTGTTTTCCTCAGAGTAATAAGGGGAACATTCAGACCAATAAGGGGAAAATAATTATTTTAATCTGTAGTGGTTTCTCATGTGTCATGTGCTATACAAATTCAGGGTTTTGGTTTTATTTGTTTTCCTAAATAAAGAATGAAGTACTTTAGGTTGGTTTGATATAGTTCTGGGACCACCAATTGTCTGGGTACATACAATTCTTGTACTTCAACTACTTCCTCAAAAGATTTATAGGTTGCTCTGTTACATAAATTTTTGTTGGTTCTACAGAGTACATCTGTAGCACAGTAAAGACTAGAGATATTCATTCAGCAGAGCTACAGTGCAACAGGATGCCAGACTTGTCAGGCATAAAAAATATCCACTTACTTACACGTGTCTTGTGCTACATTTGATAGAATTATCCATGCTAGGATAGCTTTACTTTAGAGCACTCCTCTGACACTATTTCACCAGCACAGTATGCTCACTTTCCTTCACCATAATCCTTTATGTTTTCAACATAACCTGTTCTTGCCCTCTACTCTGGCCAAAACTGCAGTGTAGAATAAAGTAGTTCCTGTTCTACCTATTTGCTTTTAATTAGAAGCTCTTATTGAGGTACTTTTCATTCCCAAATGAGTGCTGTAGAGGCTGGGAACTGTACTGATTTTCTTGTACAGGTATAATCAGCAGTATCATAAAACCTTTATGGAAGAATAACAGGTATGTGTAAATCACATCAGGGAGGACTTTTGTTCATTTACAAACATGTACCACAACATCTACTGTCATTACTCTTATGTTTGAATGCAGGTTTCAAACTCAGAGTATTTCTTTTTTCAGCAAAAAAGAAAAAAACTCTCCTTATGGGGAAACTTTAAAAATTCTGCAGATTAAGATGAGTTTTGTGTGTATACATAAATCAGATTTTTTTCTCCTGCCTTAAGACTTGGCTTCCGACAAACTCCGTGGCTCTACTTGATACTAGAACTGTGTGGTTTTAAAGACTGGTTATATAGAAGTGCATGAAAGGATCCAATATACCTTTTGCTCATGACACAGGTTAACCATGAAGTTCATTAACTGGAAAAAAGCAGTATGCTTTCAATCCATGTTCAAAATCTGGAATAATTTTCAAATATCAGGGCTTAAAAAGTGACTATTAAGACAGACAAGCTAAAAACTAGAGGAAAGCTAGCTAACATTGAGAACAAGCACATTCTTACATGATGAATGGGCTGAAATATAGAGTAGTCATGTAAATGCTCCTTCTGTGAGAGTCTGATCACTATAGTTCTGACACAGTCAGAACTAAAATAAGAAATTCTGTGAACTGGGTGACAATGCTGCACTTTCTTCTTTCCCAAAAGTATTTACAAAGATGATGAAAGACTAACAGGAAGTCTGGAGTAGCTGTGCTACTATAAGAGGACAGGACTGTTCCCAGCAGCCCTGCATGGAAAGCTCAGGACAGATTTCACTCTGTCCTTGTGTCCTCACCAGTACTAATTCTGCAACAGGTAAAGAAGGAGAGAAGAGTGCAAAGTGCAGGAGATATCTGTCTCCTTTCTCCCATACCATGACTTCTCTCCTCACTCTCACTGGGTACAGAGGTCTTTTCTGAAGCCCTGCTGCCTCTGTTGCGAGTTCAAGTAGAAGCTCTTGGCTTGGCCAGCACTAAGTTCTAGCTCCCCGTGGGGCTCTGTAGGTGCAAATACTGATTATAACAAATATAGATTAAAAGTACAAATTGCAAAATCCTTCAGTGTAGTTTTATGATTAAGTAGAAAAGACACTGTCAACAGTCTTCACATGCCATACCTATCCTCCCCACCACAGGTATTTTCCATCTCTTTTCTTTCAAGATCAAACCAGCTCCTTGGCCTTCCTCTAACAACACACCTGAGGCTTTCTGCCCCACTCCTGCTGCTGCTGTTACACAGCCTAAAGCACCTTCACCAGCCTTGGTTACACTGAACTGCAGCTTTCACCAGCCTTCCTTCATGTGTTATAATACCCTTGCTAACCGGAAAGCCTCTCTGAACTTACTTATTATTGCTTTCAGCAAAGACAAGAGAGGAGTTCTGAGAAGTGAAGATGCTGGGAGGGTGGTGCTGGCAGTGGTAAGTTGTCACATTTCTCTCTGCAGGCACTACCATTTAGGTCTCCACACTATAAAAAGTCACATTTAGATAGACAACCTTTTCCTTTATCCTTTCACTTCATTACTGATATCCATCATGTCCCTCAAAAAATACTTTCTTGAAGTCCTCCAGGCAAAATCTCAATCTTTATTATTCATCAAAAGTGGAACCTGATTAATTACCTACCTAAGCAAATCATTCCAAGCTATATTACTGCCAGGAAGTTAATATTAATAGTCTCTGTTCCTCTTTCTCCAGCAGTTTTTTATATCTCTGTAACTTCTAATATTTTTTTTTAGAAAACTATTATATTGCCCTATTTTTTATTTTTTATATAATTAAGACTAATTTCCCTATGAACACAGTCTATTTTTCTTGCATAAATGTCAATTCTTTTCATTGAGTCCTACTGGCACTACAGGATTATATCCTACCAGAACAAGTCAAAGTTTTGAAATAGAATTTTACAGAGAAAAAAAAAAACCAGTGACTACAAAATCATAGGCTAGTTTTAAGTGGAGAAACAAATGTCTCTATAAAGACTTTTTGCAGTATTGTTTACTTTCTTACATTAAAGTCTTCTGTTAGATCTAGGCATGGTGCTTGAAGCCTTCTTCAAGACCATACCTATGAGCATTTAACACCATCTGTGGCTGAGGGCAAATCTTGAATGCCTTGTGATTTCAAAATGAAGAACATGGAGTCACAATGTCATACTTCAGTCCTTTGAACTATAGATGTTTTCTACTTCAATAACCTAAGCTAAGGAATGCACCCTCAGTTTTCAAGGTAGAGTATGCTCAATTTTCTGCAGTCTCTGTATTCTCTCAAAAATAAAGTCTTAAACCACTGGAGGTTTTAATCATCTTACATATTTGAACTTTTTAATATAAAATTAAGCTATGAAGATGAAGTAGCTTCCTGGTGGAGTCTGCCTCTTCCAGCTGTGGGAGGATTATAATGGTGTTAAATTTCCTTCCATATACTCCATCCATCCTCAGAAGAAATTTTCCCTAGTCTCCTGCTTTCAGGGAAAAGAAAATGGATCTCTTGCACTTATTTTCACGTCAACTTCTTTTATTATGTTCATTCGTATGCAAAAGCAAAGAAGCAATTTCAGAACAGGAACTCAAATACTGGCAAGCTGTTTTCGAGTCTTTTTCAGGATGACTCTCTCCTTTTTAAGGCTATGGCTAAAATTCAGTTATAATAACTTCCTTTTTAAATGATGAATCAAGCAGATAACATAACCCACCGTACAAGCACATGAATAAATCAGGTGATGTCAGATCTCTGTTACAACACTTGCTCCTATCTCCATCACCCTCCCCCCAAGAGGACTATATGTTAACTGTAAAAGATTTGTAATAACAAATGCTGTAACCTTAGTCAGTTTTCATGTTGGTTTTAATATTACATTTCAGTAATAACTGCAGTTCCTGCGATATGTTCTGTATAAAAGCACTTGCCTAAGAACTATTCTGTACTACAGCATGTAACTACCAGAGCTGGCACTTGTAACACAGCATGAATCCTTCCCCAGCAGCCCTCCAGCTGGCTGGCCCACAGCAACTGTGGGTTTGATGGCCCACATAAAAAAAATTAAACTATGTTTTATTCTTCTCTGCCTTTTCTGAATCACAAACACTACAGAAATACACAGGTAATATTTTATTTCCATTAGCACATGTAGTCAAAGAAAAGGAAAAGTACTTTATCTACTTCTTATTTTGGTGGTTTGTCTTTTGAAATTTTGGATAATTTTCCAGTTTGTTTCAGATATCTAGTTGCAACAAGTATTTAGGAATTTAGCCACGGTTCCTTCCATAGGGAATGGAGGCTGTGCATTGACACCTATTTGCTGCGTCTACATATTCACAGAGATAGTTGGATCTCTGGGGCTATATGTCAAACCTGTGACTGGGACCTTGATCAGACCCTTATCTGGATTCCCTTTATTTTTGGAGCGAAATAGGGAGTGAGTCCTTGAATATAAAGCCTATACCTAAACCTATAACTTGTGCTCTGAAACTGTCTGCTTCCCTTTACTAGTGAAAAAGGTTAGTTAACACACAAACACACACACACACACAGAGCCACACACATATATGTATAGTATACATGTTATATATTATATATATAATATATATTTTATATATATATATTATTTATATAAATATATATAAATATATATATAAATAAATATAAAATGTAGACCAAAAAAAAGGATCAAAGCTGAATCCCACAGCATAATCCCTGTGCAGGCCTTTTGAACATCAATGGTAGCACAATAAAGGTAAATCATTGTTGTTATTACTGAGATGTAAGAGTGCACTTAAATGTGAAGTTTCTGCACAGTTTTGCTGTCTTCTTTTTGGCTAAAAAACACCAAGCAAATGAGATTGGCAAAATGCTGTGGTTTATGGGTATTACAAGTCTAAACAAAAAAATCCTCCTTATTATCTCTATATCAGCTTTTACTGCTGCAGGAAGAAGGAAAAAAGGATTTACACTGACAAAATCCAAAACTTTAATATTTCCATAACCAAACATAACCTGAATTATATTATTGCTGTTACTGTAGCAGGACATGCCACGCTTCAAAGAACAAGTCCAGCGCTGGCTGATTACATTTTCTTGATGAGAATAAAAAACAAGAGTGTTTTCAGGGGAAGTTTAGAAGTAAAGAGCAGAAGCATGCAGAGAAAAGAGAAGGTCAGCTCATTTCCATTGGAGAATCTTGGCAGCCAGCAGGGTTCTGTGGAGGACAAAGGTAGCAGAGCCCTTTTCAGGAGGCAGCAGAACTCTCCACCACCTGTGACTCAGCAGCACAGGTTGGGTCAAAGCAAAGTTTCTATCCTTTCCAAAGTGACAATAATGGGAATTCCTGCAGAGTGCTGGGAACTGGGTAGCAAAGTATAGGGAACAAGGTGCTAAAATCAAGAGCTGACGTTAACTTTTAGACACATGAAAATTTACTCATTACATCCTTCCTGAGCAGTCAGTTAACACCTGGGTAGTGTCTCCCAGCAGGAGATAAAGCCTTTTTGAGTAAACAGTGGTGAAAGGGAGACATCAACAGTGGTGGAGTTGTATCAACAGTGGCATGACTAATTCAGGACTCACCTGTAGAAATTTTCTCACTATGTGATTCATATTTCAGCCTCTTAACTACGTAATATCTGCTGGAATTATTACAGTTGTGCTATCTAACAGAAAAGCCCACACTAATTTTAAATATCTACTAATGTTTTTAAACATCTGAGCTTTTCTAATCAGATTTTGTTTTCTTGATATGCCATATTTGTTGTATCTGATATTTGTCTTGTAATTTAGTGGTTCTGGTATGTTGTGGGACTCTACAGACTGACATTATTCTGGGGAAGAAACAATACCAATAAACCATAAATACATACCATATATACAGTAAATATTTTACATTAAGGAAAAGTATTACTTCTTTCCTCTTGATTGTTAAAATGGAAGATTTGGCATTGGAAAGCAAAATCCTGTTCTATTCTGAGGAAACAGTGATTTTTTCAGTTAATAAATTACTTACTTATTCTTATTGTTAGTTTCTCCTTTCAGTTCATCAGAAAATAGCTATAAAATGTAGTGTAAATGTGATAATTCAATCCTTTCTATGGAATAGTTGAAATGGGATCATATTCAAAGTAACAACAAAATATACTAATTGTAACATTTGATTGGTAAGATCAGCATTTTTCAAAAGACAAAAATGTGTTACAGGAGATGAATACCTTTACTACCTGGGTTTCCTGAAACTTGAAAAGCACAATACCACTACCATAGAAAACTTCTGCATTATTTTGGGAGCTCCCTCCTTATTGAGGTCTCACATGAAGGTCAAATCTACAACTATAAGGGGATGAAAAAGGTTTTATAAAGATTGAGATTACAAGCAATGTGTCGTAGATGACCTGAGTTGAGTGAATAACCCTTGGATAGTTGAGATATACTGACAAAGAGGCAGACACTTTTAAACTCATTTTTAATCTCTCCATCATTGTTATTCTAAATGCTGAAGTTTCACTGATTTCTGAATTTCCTTTTGCTTAATTTGTAAGATGGGGGATAAAAATAACTTATCAAATTAAAAAAAGTATCAATTTATCAAAGTTTTTTAACTTTCAGGCCAAAAGACGTTTAAGAAATATTTCTCCTTTTTTTTCTCATGTTCATTTGTTTGTGTGTGTGTGAGGGTTTGGCATTGATTTTTAGGGCAGAATGGGGTATGGTTTGGGATTGTTTTGGTATAAAGACTGAATTTTAAAATAAAATGGAAAGATTTACAAACTGTAGGAGGATCCCATGCAAAAAAATTTCAAGTCTTACAATAACATGAGGAAAACACTAGTTTCAGTATGTTCACGTGATCTTCAAGAAAACTATTTGCAGAAAAACAAATAAAAAGTACACCTTGAAAAACAGGCATAAAGTTTCAAAATTAAAATAAATAAGAGTAATATACAATGAAGAGAAACTTAAGAGAGCTCGTGAAAGAAATATTTCTGTTTGGAATTGAAATAGCATGTTGCCTTACAAGCTGAAAATGTTCATAACATGATGTAGACTAGAAATACATTAAAGTTCTGTAGTCTTACTCCTCTAAAATGAAATAGCATGTTGCCTTACAAGCTGAAAATGTTCATAACATGATGTAGACTAGAAATACATTAAAGTTCTGTAGTCTTACTCCTCTAAAAATACATGGCTTTGAAAGCCAGTAGAGATCACATCTGTGAAATTATGTTAACTTTGTAAAGAAAAAGACAGGTTTTAAAATAAAAGTTATTTCCCCTTCTTAATTCAGCTCTAAGTGTATTATACAACCACCAACTGCTCTGTGTTCTCCAAGTTATTTTTGTGTGTCAAATACAAATTGGTCTGTGTTCTCAGTGGCTTTTGTTTTTTTGAGGGAGAAGGGAGGAGGAGAGAAGGAAGATTATTCTTGGATTCTTTTATCAGTTCTTTCTGGAGATTTTTTTTTTTAAATGCTCTCATTGACATAACACATTATGGAGCATTGTGCTGTGAAGTGTAACATCAGCTTGTATCAGTCACACTGCATTACTTTACATGCCCAGCCTAATGTGTCACTGCACAGCAACAGCAGAACCATCCTACATAACTGAAGGCAGCAATTGCTTGCAGATGAAAATATTGTGAAATAATTTCTGTACCCAGATATACTGCTTGTATAAAACTGTTTCCAATTCTGAGAGGTAACACGACTCATATGCAATTTCCCTGGGACAGCAGGAGGTTATCTGAAATACAAATCCATAAGAAAATAGACCATCAACAAAATACTATCAAAAGGAAACATCTCTTGTGGCTATTTTAGAACTAACCACATATTGAAAAGAGGATTTTACTGTTCATACAACCTCTGTCAGTCAAATATATTGGAGAAAGAGGCTCTGCTTTCACAGATAACTTTCCATTTTGCTTTGAAAACCTTATTTTCATGTAGAAGGAAGGATGCTTTTTCTGCAAATCTGTAGATATAAGGAGACTATTTTTGGATGGACTAACATTCTCTTCTGCTTCTCCTGTCCTCAAAAGCTGAAACAGCATTTATTTTTAGTTACATTTTTACATCCTGACTCCAGAGGAAAGATTTCATTTAACCCTTTTGGAGTTGCACGCTTTCAGATGAGGACTAAGTATAGTCTAGACAGTATTTTATCTATGTGAAGTTCATAGGCTATACTCTACTTTTGAATGTCTATACAAGAGACAACAAAATATGTTTTTTAAACAAAGGTAAGTTATTGTCTTTTCTTTTAAGTCTGTGATGTTCTTATTTGAAGTTGGTTTACTGCTTGAAACATTTAGTGATAAACTGTGACCTTAGCAATGAAATGCTGTCTAGAGTTTTAAGTTAAAAACATCAGACATTTAGGTAAGGGATAATTTTTCAAAATGTCAATTATGTCCTTCAATAAGAAAAATAGTTACCAATTTTCAAGGCTTGTGTTTCATCCTGTGAGATTTAAACATTGTTTCATAGAATGTTTTTCGATAGTGTAATTAAAGAATTGTCACATAGGGCTCTGTTTTACTTCCTTTTTCTGTTCAAGACATTGCTTATATGTTTGTATTTAATAATAATCTTATGTAGATCTATTAATTTTAAATGGCAATGAGGATTAAAAAGCATCTGTAGGCCCACTAAATGTTTCTGAGAATAAATGTCTTTTTTACCCTGAATAAAACCAGAAAGATCTTAAAAGAAAGCAACAGGAGTTGAAAGTTGAACAAGAGCTGAAGGACCATAGGACCTTTCCTTCAAGTGCACATGGTACAGTACAATACAGATTCATGGATTCTTCCCTGCTCATAACACATTTGAACAGAAGCAAAATTGATGGGGCCTGAAGAATTTTTCCAGTATATCAGAAATTTCTAAGTACAGTTATACTTCAACAATTAACACTGAAAAAAATATTTTCCATGATTTCAGAGTGGGCTAAAATACTCCAAGCAAGTAGTAGAGAATGGCAACACGGTCAGCACTATTCGTACTGTAGATCACAACAGATCTCTGATATAGTATTCTGCCTACTGACAAATTATGTGGACAGATAAGTCATGGCAGACATTTGCTTTGAAATAAAAAGAGACAATAAGTATGAATACCATAAACACATGGCACCAATAATCCAAAAATTAATTGCATTTACTATTCACACTGCTCAAGAACCCACACTTGCAAGCCCCTATGAAGAGAGTATTTCCTGAATTCACAGTAGGAGAAATTTGGTTAAGTTATCACTTACCCTTTAGTAGGAAGCTAAGAATGGACTTTATTTCAGCAGAAAACAATTTGGTTTGGTTCAGGATATTTCAAAAGTATGAAATGACAGTTTGACATTTTTACTGATTTTGCTTGAGATTATTTCTTTATGGAGAATAAAATGAAAACTGTCATTATAGGCATTTAAAAATTGTGCATTTCTTAAATTCTGCTTTCTCCACCTCTTTACATAAAACCTTTTATAAGCTCTTATTGACAAATACTTCTCTTTCTGCCTTTATTTGTGTTAAAATAGGCCTTATTTTAACTTTATGTGGCAAAACATCCTGCCAAGTTCATCTTCATGAAACCTTTATATTTTGAAACAGCAAACTGTAATAATGCATGATGTATAAATATGTAAAAATGCAACATTATGCCCTGGAAAATATATCCATCTATACAAAATTATGGAAATAATTAGGTAGTGAAAAATGCCAAACCAAAAGTACTTAAAATTTGTAAACATCAAATTTATAGACAATAATTTGCAACGAAGTGTAACTGATGTTTTTATAGCTACATGATTTTATTTCTCTGGAAACTAAAACAGACTTAATTTGTTCAGGTACTTCAGCTGTCTCTTTTCAAGTCACTACTACTCCTGCATAATTAGGTATTTCTCTATGCACTAATTAGCAAAAGAGCTCACTGCTGTCATCAGCCCAGCAGAGTTGCAGGCTCAGCTTCCCTGTGAGTGGAAGATGTTGGGCTGTGTTGCTTCACCAGGGCAGCCTTGGCATTGCTGTCACAAACTCCAGCATTTGATCATAACAAAAACCAAGGGTGTCTCTGTGTGCATGGCAACATCCTCTTGTACTTCGGGATAGAGCTACTTCATTAAAAAATAAAATAGTTTTTTAAAATCTACAACTTTATTTTTCTCCATTTTGTTTGCAGCTAATGAGATGTAGATACTAGGCAGTCCTGGTGGGTCAAACACCTAGGGTTTTACTTTGTCAGTTATTCCAGAGCTTGAGATTAGTTAGCCCATAGAGGTAAAATGCCACTAATGAACTATTTTATTTGAGATTTTATTTGACCTCTTTGCTAATTAGTGCATATGAAAATTTCAGTTTACCCAGGGGCAGCAGTAATCCAACTAACAGTTGCTGAATTACCAGAAAATGTTTTATATTTTTATTCCACTGCTTCATTTTTAGTAAATTGTGGTTTAGTATACTTTTTTACTGTGTTTTCATTCTTCCCTCTTTATTTCAGAATTGATTGCTTGCTATATTAATTCCATCAATAGTTCATAAACGAAGTTATTCCAAACAGTGTGTCAGATACTCTCATCATAAGAGACCTTGAAGGTGATCACTGACAACAGGATGATTTTCTTTTATTTCTTTTTCCTGCTCCCCCTGAAAATATGTTCTGTAGAAGTTTGACAGTAATTTCCCAGATAGAGAAACAATTTTTTTCCATAAATATTACATAATTGAGAGGTGACACAGACAGGGTCTTAGAAATATATGCAGTTTAAATACCTAGTTAAGTACCTAAATATATTGTACTATAAGGACTTTCTCACTTGAGTTTCAACTTTGCTCCAGAAAACTCCAGAGACTCCTACAGCACATTGCAGAATAAATAAAAGAAGGCTGCTGTAGAACAGCTACAGACAGGATGCTCCATCCTTTCCTACTAGCATTGATGTAAAATATAAATAATATTATTGGAAATTTTAAAATATTAAAATATATTGTACTATGGCCTACTGTCTCTGTACTTGCAGTAGTTATTTCAGCAGAAATGTTACATTCAGGAGGTTTCATGAAGTAAGGTGAAGAATGGAAAATACTGTGATAGCAACGACTATTGCAGCAGATTTTTAAAGGGTGATGATGAAATTCTGCAATGACAGACAAGTGACTATAGTGCTGATGCAATACTTTTGCTCAAGACCCATGAGTGATGTCAATAATAGCCAATCCTCCTCTCAGGACAGAGAAATGCAGTAAGTGTGATATGCAAAATTAATTTTCAGTTATTTGTTATGAAAGATGGAGAGACACCATTCTGACAATAGAATATTAATTCAACATCACTAACATTTCATGGTATAACACACACCTCAGAGATATATGGCTTTTTCAGATATTCTCACATGCATTCATTCATTTTTTTCAATTGCATGGAAATTCTTTGTTGCTGTTTCCTTCCTCAAACCATTAATATTGATGCTGTTCAATTATCTGAGTCACATTTCATTTTAACCTCACACACGAATGCTAAATATTTTACTATGAACTTCAATGCTGAGGTTTTTTGTCTGGGTTTTGGATTATGTTTTTTTTTAAATCACATGTACGAAACTAATTTCTCAGACTATACCTCTACATTCCCAAATCAGGGACTTATTGCTTCATCTCATTTATGTTGCTTGACCAAGGACCAGCATTTTTTCCACAATGACAACATTAAATTCTGTAATTTTTAAAAATGAGAATTTCAATGCCATTAGGAAATAATAAAAAATAGTTAGAAAAGTGAGAGGATGCACTATTCAGGATTAACATCAGGAAACAGAGTAACAACATTTACTCGATTGTTATTCTAAATTTTTTCTTGATTAAATATTCTAATTAAAAACCTACTTATATGAGAAGAAAGATAACAATTACCAATTGATTTGTTTTTCTCTTCCTTTTGACACCCATTAGCTCAGATGGAACACCACTACTATTTTGCAGGAGGCACTTCAGAAGTTCTATGAAGTCTTTATTTTGAGGTTCCCAACTAAATGTATTCTCTGGAGTTTTTAAATTAAACATGAATCTTAGGAGAAAAACATTGGCTCAGAGTATTGCAGAAATAAGGCTTACTGGTGACATTTCAATAACAGTTACCTTCTTTTGTTCCAGGCCATGTACAAATACAGAATACAATTGCTTCTGACCTGAACATCTTTCAGGCAAGAAAATCTGGTTAAGGAGAATGACGTGCCTAAAATAATGCATGAAGTCAGGCATTGAGCTGAGCACACTGAGTCTTCAAGTGACTTCTTTAATCCCATTAATTGCTCAACTACCTTTCCTGGTAAGAAAATGAAATAAACCTTTTTCAGAAATCAGAAATCAGTTTATCATTTCCTCTGGTCTCTTTTTTTTTCCCCAGTGTGTCCTTTCCACATGTCTCACCAGATTAGTGAAGAGAGAAATAGACATACATCAATTAGAGGTGTGATGCACTCATAAACCTGTTTTCTTTTTTTCTCTTAAAGGTGTTTTCTTAGCAATTCCCAATTATATTATATTAGTGATTAAGCAATATGTTGAACTATAAGACCTTTCTGAAATAAATATATAAAGTCTGGCAAGCAAAGACTGAAGAGATTAAAAATCCCCAACATATTCATTTCCTTTGGACTTTGGTGTGCAATTGGCATGGAAAATAAAACCATGACAGCACTTATCAAAGTGCATTTCTTTGACTGATGTGTATTAATTTCACACAGCCTCTAAAATCAGTTGGGCTTTTTTTTTCAGTTTTTCCATTAATAGGTGCAGCTCTGTATATGAGTCCTAGCAAAAAATTCAATTTATAGAACATTTTCGATATAAGCAATATCCATTACAGCAAAAAGGGAAATGAAAAAAAGCACAATATTCCTTTTCTTTATAAGTACAATATTCTGTCCTGTTGTTAATCGGAAGTTGTTTACCCACCAATGAACAGCAGTAGTAAAAAAAAGCAGGCAGAAATTGGTAAGTTTTATATAATTTCATCACACTAGTTATCTCAGATATGTGCCCTGAGAGCTTGGGATGATTCCCTTATAAATTGTTCATAAATGTGCCCTTGAAAACCTCTGTAACCTTTCCTTTGTGTCATACTGACTCCTGAAAAGGCACTGGTAGATTTGAGAACACTCTTTTATTCTCAACTTCTTTATCTTCAACTCTGGTGTCTGCAATTGATTGTGGGTTCTCTCAGAAATGAGATAGGCAACAGTCATCAGAGATTGTTAAATATACTAATATTTGTTAGCTAACAATCCTGTGTTCTGAATCATTGCATAATCTGAATCAATGGCATAAACAAATTGGAATAGGAATAGATTATGAAAATAAAGAAATTTGCCTAACATTGGAAAAAAATCTTGAGAGGGAAACAAATATTTTTTCTGCTATCATAAGTGTATGGAAAAATGATATAGGTCTGTTATACATGAAAATGGAATTCTGGGGAAGAAAAATAAAGATAATTCTGTAAATGCAATCACTTTGTCAAATGTGATGAACTTTTATTTCTCTTTCACTTTCCATAAGGTACAGCCAAGTTTAATATGATAACTAGCAACACCAGGGCTAATTGTAACTGTGATGATTACCTTACATTTTATCCTCTAGCATATGCTATTTTTTTGCTTCATACCACAATTGTGGCTTATCATGCATTGTGTCATCTGGAAAGTGGTTGCAGGCACTTACTCTAATGAAATGATTTAATTTTTAAGCAGTTATTCCATTATGTCAACCTTCTGTAATATGAGATAACTAGCTTTATGCAGGTCCACTTTCTGCAGGGAGAAAGCAAAAGCTTTATTACTGGGTGACAATTGTATGCTGACTTTAACAAAATGTCTCCACAGATGAATGTCAGTAAAATATTTTCTCTGACATAGATAAGAAGTAAAAAGAAAGAAATGGAGCTACAAGTCTGAGTGAATGCAGAATAATAACAGGAGAATTCTTGTTCCTTACCCAAGAATATAGGTTTCTTTGTGGCAAACTTCCAGAAAAAATGGTACCTCTGTATTTAGGTAAACCATAAAATTTCAAGTTTCAGGAAATTTTAGGTGTGGCATTGGGAAGCTTAAAATCTCATATATGTACTAATATATACATTCTAACAGAAGAGGTTCTACATCATCTTTTTAATACATATTAGCTAATTACCTGTATATACCCCTGCTGGCCTCAGAGGTGGCACAGATACAGACACTGGAAATTCTCCATTGCTAATATGAAACACCTATATCCAATTCCAGACAAAATTTACCATGAAAATTACTGAAAAGAAGTCCAATTTTGGTTCAGGTTCTGTCATTTCTTCTACTGATGAAACTCCTACATAGAATGAATTATATAGAATGCATATGAATAGAAAATATGAATTTGAAAATAGATTGTTAAAGTAATTCTGCTTTACAATGAGCAAGACTAACAAGAATGATATATTTCTATGTATTGGAATGCCATGTGCCTTTCTTGACAAGTCAAATCAAGGCATGGTCTGTCACTTGTAAATGGTTCACAAACCATAGCTATGTCCTCTTTACACCAAGATTCATCTCTATCCACAGGTAGATCATCCAAGGAGATGATCAGGAGCAGTCAGCATGGATTTACTAATGGTAAATAGATCATGCTTGAACAACCTGAATGCCTTCTACAATGTAAGAATTACCTGGACGGATGAGGGGAGAATGATACTGTCTACCTTGACTTAGCAAGGCTTTCAACACTGTCTCTCACAAAATCCTTATAGGCAAACTCAGAAGTGTGGATTGGATGAGTGGACAGTGAGGTGGGTTGAGAACTGCCTGAACAGCAGATCCCAGAGGGCTGTAATCAGTGGCACAGGGTCTGGTTGGAGGCCTGTCACTAGTGGTGACCCCCAAGGCTCAATACTGGGCTTAGAATTGTTTATCTTGTTCATCAATGATTTGATGAAGGGGCAGATACCTCCTCAGTAGTTTCACTGACAACACAAAGCTGGAAGGAGTGGCCAATAGCCCAGAGTGCTGTGCAGCCCTTCAGAGGGCTGGAAAGACGGGCAGAGAAGAATTGTACAATCATAGAATGCTAAAGGTCTTTAAAGATCATCTAGTTCCAAGCTTCCTGCTGTGAAGACTGGCACATTCCACTAGACCAGGTTGCCCAGATCTCCATCCAACCTGGCTTTAAACAGTTTCAGGAATGGAGCATCCACAGCTTCTTTGGACAACCTCTTCTAGTGAGTCATCCTGCTCACAGTATTTTTCTGTAATGTCTAATCTAAAATTGCTCTCTGAGTTTGAACGTTTTCCATTTGCAGTTCAACATAGGCAAATGCAGGGTGCTGCACCTGGGAAGGACAAACCTCATGTTCTCCCATAGCCTGAGGGCAGAACTGCTGGAAAGCACCTCTTTGAAGAAGAATCTGGTGGACACAAGCTGTCCATGAGCCAGCAGTGTGACCCTGTGGCAAACAAGGCCAGTAGTGACCTGGGGTGCATTAGGAAGAGCATTCCAGCAGGTTGAGGGAGGTGATCCTTTCCCTCTACTCAGCCCTGGTGAGGCCACATCTGGAGTTCTGTGTCCCATTCTGGGTTCCTGAGGACAAGAGAGACCTGGAGCTCCTGTTGAGAGGGAAACAGAGTTGATGATTAAGGAACTGGAGCATCTGTCTTACAAGGAAAGGCTGAGGGAGCTGGGCCTGTTCAGGCTTGAGAAGTCCCGACTGAGAGGTGATCATCAATGTCTGTCAGTATCTGAAGGGAGGGTGCCAAGAGGATGGATCCAGGCTCTGCTCAGTGGTGCCAAGAAATAGGACAAGAGGCAAGGGGCAGAAACTGATGCACAGGAAGTTCTACCTGAACATGAGGAAGAACTTTATTGTGCAGATGACTGAGCACATTGGAATATATCGTTCAGAGAGATTGTGGAGTCTCCCTCACTGGAGATGTTCAGGAACCATCTGGATGCAATCCTGTGCCATTTGCTCTAGGAAGACCCTGCTTCAGCAGGGAAGTTGGATGAAATGACCCACTGTGGTACCTTTCCCTGTCTGTGATTCTTTGATTACAAGACCTTAAGCAAAGCACTGGGAGTGGTGGCAGCTTACTACAACTCTCTGCGTTGCCTTCTTGCTCAGAAAGTTACTGGTGGCCTGACCATCAAGAGTGTCATGATAAGAGTGAACATGACACCATGTTAAGAGAGGCATGTATTAATTAATTTCCTGTTAACAATTTACACCTGTATTGCTTATGAGCTCTCTTTTGTGTTAATTAGATAATTTGAACAGTGAGTATTAGCTCTTGGGCTAACTTCAATAAATTTTTGCTGTGTTTTAATTAACTTTAAGGATTTTTAATTAAACTAGGAGCATTATTTGACTTTCTGTATGAGATGTAATCCCAAAATAATCTAAGTACAAAGAAAAGATTAATATTTAAAAACAATATTAATAAATATTATCTTTTAAAAATCCTCACATCAGTTAACACAGTAGAGTAAGCTTTTGGTTTTTTGTTTTACAGAGGGGTGGCCGTAAAACATAAAAGGGGAATGCTGTTTCATGCATAGTTACTTTCATTGAGAATCAAAGTTTAACTTATTACTATTACTTAGTCAAAATATCTATTTCAAATCAGTTGGTTGCACCTCATGCTCATGACAGACTTAGAACTTATTATAAATTGTGATTTTATGTAGCTGAGAAGGAAAGACATTTTGTCTATGTCATACATGCAGGGTAAGGCAGAACCAACTAATAAACTTAGAATTGCCTATTTTCTGGTCCATTGAACTAATCACAAGATCATCTTTCTATGTTCAATTGTGGATAATAAAGAAATTATATAATATGGATTTTTCAAGCCTTATTTCCAATGACTTGTCTGTAACCAGGGTGCAATTTTATTTTGTCTCTTAAGCAACATTCTTTATCTCAATTTGTTTTGAAGTTGATAGGTCTTTTGTATGCAGTGACTTTTTTTTTTTTTTAACTGGTATAGATTATTCAGCATCTCAACAGCAATGATTAGACATATTCAGTTGTACTTCCTTTTTTCTATGGTTTGGTAGGTAGTCACAGTCAAAATATTTGCACCCTGCTTTTTCAAGTTCAAAATCCACTTTGAATGGTGAACAATGGCATTAGGTCCAAAAACAAACCTGATGAACATTTTTTAAAATGAACTGATTAGATTGAATACTTGTAGCAAGTGGATTACCACTTTTGCTTGTAATATTTTCAAGTATTCACATGTGCATAATCATTAAGTCGTATGGATATAATGTCCTTCTGTGTAGGATTTGGCCCGGATTTTTCGCCCTGCAGGCTCAACAACTGCACTTCTGGACTTTTACTTTAAAAAATCAACTCTGTGTAGTAGTTAAATCAATGTATAGTAATACAAATACATACTGCCAAAGCCATCCAGTGATGTAAGTACTGCCTGGGGTAAGATATTGTGGAAAGCTGCAAGTATGAACAGAATTGTTCCTTTCTCAAGTACCTCAAACATTTCATGCAGTCATCAGTGATCCCTCTCAGGCATCAGGAGAAGAAATTCAATTATTGTCAGCAATTGTCACAGCTGAAATTTTTCAGAGTCATTATGTCAGATTTTGAAATTCCCTTTCACATCACAAATTAGAAAAAATTCACATTTTAAGAGTATAATATGAAAAAATAAACCCCACTCTACATCAGAACTGCGTTCTTAGTCTTACCTGTCTTATCAGCTCTAGAGGTTTGACATGATGTATCAGCCAAAATCTTCAGATTACTTGCAACATAATTCCAGCAATATTTTAAAACAAAAACCAAAAGCACATCAATACACAAGTCTGGAGAAATAGCTGGTTTGTGAAAGTTTGAAGATTATCTTTTTATAAAGCCATTCTCTGTAGAATATACTAATTACTGTAAAAGTACATAGCTACAAAATGGTTACTATATAAAAAGATAAAATGCCTGTATCAATAACAAATGTCTTAAATTACAGATAAAAGTATTTATTTATAAATACAATGGTATTATCCTTTTGATCTTCTTTCAGCTGTCATGACTCAGACTATAGTGAACAATCTTTTAGTCTAATTTTAATAATGTTTATATATTCAGTAGTAAGAAACATTATGTCATATCCAAAACAATTTTCTTTTACATGTTGTCTTTTTTTAAATACTCTACCACTGATCTCAAGAGCATTGCTTTCTCAAATGTTACGGCTGTATGTACAAAAGAAATCATATAAGTAAGAAAAATTGCAATGTCTCACAGATCATTTTTAGTCCATCAATTTGCATTAATCCCAATTATTTTGTGGAAAATGTGCACAAATTTATCATCATAAACTGTTTCTGCAAACCTGTAATTCATCTTTCCTCCAGTTAAAAGTTATGTATTTATACCTAGAAAGGAATAACAGAATATCTCAGTTCATCTTTGGAAATTTAACAAGGAAATAAATGTGAACTTGGTTTATCACTGACAAAGGACAATTTGAATAACTCTGCAAACACTTAAGAATCAATCTAATGAGTTTTGAGCAATGAATAATTTGAAGTTACATGCAAGTTATTGCCTTGGCTATGAGATGTCATTTGTGCTTATGAAGTAATCCATCTTGTTCCAAGACTATTTTGCCCCTGCTTCTCATAAAAAGACTTCCATCAATATTTATCTTCAGGCTTCAATTATTTTGTTTATGGTTGAAAGTATAATATTAAAATTCTTCATATTGACAAGCCATCATTAATTTATAAAAAAGTTTCAATTAAACTTTTTTAATGGTAAATTGCAATTCATAGTTGTCTTGTAAAGATTCAGTAGTGTGTGGTCAATATAAATTATACAAATATAATTAAAACTGGTTTTAAATCATAAAATGGGCAAATTTTCCCAGTTTTTAAATATAATCTTGTTGCATAGCTAATGGTAATATCAAACAACCTTATTTTTCTTAATTAGCTTCAGACTGGAAAAGCTACATTTCAGGCAAAAGTATTTGGAGGGCAGAACTAGGTATAGTCAAAGAAAATGTTCCCAGTTAGAGTTATTTTGCATCATATTGTTATTAGAGTGTGGCTGAATACTTTACAGGTATTTTGAAAGGCGTGTCCTAAATCAAATTTCTCAGTTTCTGTTAAAATTATGCTAGAATAAGAAAAAATTTTGTTACTTTCATTATGAGCAAGAAAAGCAAACCTTATCCTGACAGTTAAAATTACTCTTTGAAATTTTAAATTGTTATATGAGTCGCTCAGCAAAGACTAACTTTGGTTTGACTTAGTCTTGCCAGACAGGTGAGAAAAACTTTCAGATGATGTTATAATTCCATAAATGTTCATGGTTTCACATCTAAACTTGACTCTTAAAATCTTTCCCAAAGAGTTGGCAAATGCAAATTCATTTAGATTCTTCTGTATTACAACCATCCTCATTTTATGTCAGAATGAAACTATATTGTAAAAAGATGTATTTTGGAAATTGGTTTCTTAGCTGACTTGTGATATGTGGTAATACAAAGGAGATCGTGTAAAGAGAAGATGGGAAAATTAATTTGTGCTCCTGAGATTTCATGTAGTTGTGCATCTTTTTATCTGTGATGGACTAGGTGAGAATACTGTTCTATACTCTTTGATTGGGAAAGTGTTTGCAGGAGTAGAAAATCCCTGCAACAGGAACAGATAGTGGCCTTAGTGTACTGCTGAGGGTTAAAGGTGGTTTGAAATACAAGACAATTTCGAAGAACAACAAAAACAAAGAAAAATTAGGAATCAGAAATGCAAAAATCCTGCTGGACCTCTTTGGTAGCACTTGCTCCATAATTATCCATTTTATGGGGTTTTTTTTATTATTATTGCTGCATTTTCTTCTCATAGAGGTGTATTTTTATTTCTACATTCTTTCATTAAATAATTTTAATATATTTAATTTATGTTATAATTTCTTATTTACTAAATTTTGTAGCTTTTCTTAGTGGAAGAGCAGAAGAAAAAATGGAAACATTTCCAGAAGGAGCTTTTCAGCTTTCTAATATTGAGTTTGCTGAAAACATTGAGAATAGAATCTCCATAATAAAAAATAACAGTTTTTACTTATGCCAGTGAACACATTGATAAAAATCAGTGAAATATCAGAATAGTCTTGAAGTCCTGCCAAGCATTACTGAGATCAGCAAAAGTATTAAAAGCTCTGTGGCAGGTTTTAATTTCTTCTCCTCTGTGTTTACTCTTTGACACTGTTGAGCCGCTAGCAGAGAAAGACCCAGATTCTCAGTGTGGCATAAAAAAGAGAGCTTTTATTATTTGATTCCAACTTATATAGATTTTTCAGAGGTCACTCAGATTGGTCAGTCAGAAACCTCCCCCTAGGCCTGGTTGGCCAGGCCTGAACTGTCCAAATCTCGAGACACTGTTTTAATAACATCCAAACTTTATCTTTGTTTATAAAACACAGGGAAAAATTCTCATGGGAAAGACCTGTGCTAGCCACAGCTCTTCTCATTTCATTATAGTTTACACGAATTCTTAATTTTTAATGTCAACAGTACACTTAAGATTTTAATACTTCATAAATTAAATAATTGTCTAAAGAAAAAGTGAAAATATCACTGTAATAGAAGTCGGATTTTTAAAGACTAATCACTGTGAAAATTTTTACTTTCCTGACGTATGCCATATTTCTTTAATCTATCAAAAAACAACACATAGCCGACCTTCCTATAGAGCAGAAATAATGTTTTTTCAGGGGCTGGAAATGGTATTGCTTCTAATGAGGATTAGCACGGATGAATGAATAGTATCAGAGATTCATAGCTACTGCTGTCACCATCTCTCATGAAACACCAGTCATGTTTCAGCTGTCAAGTCGTACAGTTCCTAAACTTCCTTCCATACTTTGGGGTACTTTTAGAGGTAGTATAATTAATCAAAAGTCCTTAGCTCCAAGTCATTCTTTATGATATATTGGAATAGTCATGCAATTTCCCTAGGCGACACAGGTAAACACTACAAACATACCAAGTGTGAAAAAATGTTATCTGAAATGTCAATTTGCACACACAGGTGTTTGACCTCATTTATATTCTTCTTCCATCTAACAGAGATAAAACACATCTGGCAGTTAATATTTTGTTTGAGAAAGTCTTGCTGAGCCTCATCACAGCCAAGTGTGTCCAATTTTCTCTCCCTGCACGAAGCATGAACTAACACTGTGTGTCAAAACTTATCATGTTTTTTCAGCTCGTGAGAGTTTATCCTTTTTCAGCTGCTGCTGTGTTTGAAATACAGATGGTTTACACAGCACAGTAAAGAGGGGTTTGAAAGCTATTGCTAGCACTGAAAGGAAATATCTTTTCCTTTTCAAACTAAAACCCAAAATGCTTAGTTCTTCTTTCTATGTTACCACAGAAACCACTTCAAATGGGCAAATACTTTCTAGAGAGATACATAATCCCGTTTCTACAGATCATGGGAGCAACACCATCCCTGTCCTATTCCAGCTGGCCTTCCAATCCATCCAGGAACTCAAACCATAATTCCCTGACACTGAAACAAGCCGTTTGAGTCAAGAAAAATCTTTCAGCACTGACTGCAGCAGAAACTACAACTCCAAGAGCAAACACAGTCGTCTTCCATATCAAGTCCATCACATAATAATAGAGCTCAGGACAATGTTATCATGCTGAACTTTTACTTAAGATGTTAAGAGTGTTTCTATTAATTACTGGCAACTCTTTTAACCTCCATTTTCCCACTGCTGTTTCCCCTCTTTCCTTCCTCTGTTCTTTCCATGGATTACTAGTGCCCATAAATATATTTAAATGTATATGCACAGAATATATGACAACAAATTAAAGAAAGCTAAAATTTGATTTCTATAGCTTTTTGTAACTTCAATCTGACTACAATTTTTCTGACCTTGTTTAACATTTGTATTTTATCTGTTCACTTGACAGAGAACCAGAGAGTCTGGTGGTTTTTTAACCAGGAAAGTAATTTGAATTGAAACAAAACACTTTCATCACTATAAAAATTCTAACCACACATATAGCTAAAGTGGGAATCAATTATATGCCTAACACTTCATACCCTATGGCATTCCCTATGATGTTGTCAGAACATAGAAGAACAGAGGGATACTCCTCTTTGTCACAAAGCAGGCTGACAAAAAGTGAAAATCACTAAAAGTTTTGATGAAAAATCAGAATAAACCCTCATTACTTGGTTTCAAATTCTATTGCAAACTTGGAATTCACTCCAGCTTTTCCTAAAGGTTAAAATCAGAAATTTTCCCTTGTACTGTTCCAGATTTTTTTTCCATTTGGAATTATCTTTGCTTCCTGTTCTCCTGATAGTGGTATTTTTTTCTAAGCCTCCCATGGACCTTTTCTGATTTTAAATTTTATGTTTTGAATGTTTCAAATTTTTTTTCTCTGTGATTGAGGAATGCACTATGGGAGATTGAGACAGTCAATGTGTTTTGGAACACAATGAAGAATTATTTATGCTAAAGGAAAAAGTTTAAAGTGCATTGTCCCAGAAGATAAGAAATGCAGATATATTTCTAAAAGAAATTGCTGACTAATCTGCAGTAAGTTTTTTCATAAGGTTTTCTTCCATTCAAAAAGAGAAGGAAAAAATAACCCAGATTTATTTTTTTTTATTATTATTTCAAAATGTATATCTACCAACACTTTTATAAGATTCCAGAAGTCTTCACCCTACACAAATTTTATGCACAGTCATAGTGGTTTAACCCCTGTAGGCAGCTCTGCACTGCACAGATGCTTTCTCATTCCCCTGGAGTTGCATTGGGGAAAGAATTGGAAGAGCAAAATTGAGAAATATTGTGGGTTACAATATTAACACAATTCAGTGGGTTAAGTAGTTTAGTAGGAAAAGCAAAAGGTTTTGTTTAGCACTCAAGCAAAGCAAGAAATTAATTCTCTGATTCCCATCAAGAGGGAATCGGGGCCACATCACATATCCTTTGGAAAGCAGAATATTACCAGGATATATACTGTGAATGAACCAAAGTGATTCTTCAAAAAGGACAAGAATAAAATGTACAGAATTGTGGCTGCTTCTATAAGAAAGGAAGAAAGAGAAGAGCATGGTTTAATGTTTTAATCTGAACAATTTCACTTGGAATATAAGACACTAGTCCTTTTGTTTGCAATAAAGAGCAGAAGGGAATGCTGTTAATGTCAAAGTTGCTTAGATACATAGCCCTACTTAAATCAATATGAATTAAGCTTCTAAAAACATTTGTAATCTGGGCCTATGGTGCTTGTACATCAAAATAATCAGGAGAGATTTAGTATGCATGGTTTTTTTCCCTGAAGGTTGAGCAAGAGTTTTGGTCAGCTAGCATTAGAAATTACTCAAGATGAATGGATAAATAAGTTTCACAGATTTGAGCTTCTATTGCAGACTGAGGCATTTGGACAGAAGGACAACCCTTCTGTACTGATCAGTGATCCTCACCTATTCCAATGGCAACAGGCTTCCTGTGGGATTTATTGTTTTATAACATTGCCATCTGTGCTGGTGTCATGTTGTGGATGGGTCTGAAAGCATAGATAGGAATTATGGTGACACTAATTTTTATATGCAATATTGCCTGGATAATAGAATTTGGCCATGCTCTCACTCTTCCACAGCTTCAACTGCTCTAAAAATCAAGGAATACTCGTCACACTAACATAAATTGACTTTATGGTACTGTCATGGGCAATGAAATTTCTCAAAGGTAGGAGAGGCAAGATCTGACAAAGAAACAAAAGTTTTCCTTAATTGTTGGCAGTTTGCAGTTGGGAGTTGTTTTTTGCTTGTTTTTTTTGTTTATTTTCCTTGTTATTTTGTCACCTATTTATTGAGTAATCCATACAGGATTGGGAGGGATACTGACAACAATAAAATACGGTGATTTTGACATCTTGTATTAACAGAAGGTGCAATTCAGGAATCCCTTTGCACAATTCCACATAGTTTAACTTTTTCTTTGATTAGTCTATGCTGCCCAAAATTGAGGACAAGGTTTCAACAGCTCATCATTAACCAATCATTACAAATTCCAGAAACAGCACAGGAAAATAAGGTAAATAGCACTTATTTTGTAACTGTATGTATTTGTATGAAATTGATTTTACCTGTGATGGCATTTTATGAGAGTGCTTCATTTTGATTCACATGAGGAATCAGTATGCTTTGTGATAATTCAAATTTTATACACACAGAAAGATAGAAAAAAGAGAAAGAAAAGGAACACTGAAAAGAGCTGAGTAGAATTCTTATAACAGAAAATAAAACTGTAAGAAGTTAAGAGAGTCAGAACTTAAAAGAAGATTCCTGGGTGGGGGGGAAGCCAAATGGATGGTCTATAAAGGAATAGATTTTTAAACAGAACTCCAAAAAAGACAAATTGAAAGTTATACACAAATCCTAGAGAAGCCAAGGATGGTGTCAGAGGCTGGGGAAAGAAAAAGTACTAGTGAAGCATCAGTGCAGAAAGTGACAGTCTGAGCAGCACTATAGACTCACCAGACAGTTCACTACAGCAGGAATGTGTAACAATTTTCTGAACTGTAAATATTGAATCTTCACTTTAGTGCTTTTTGTTTGTTACATTCACTCCATTCTCAGAGTGTACCTTGCTATTCAACAATATGATGGTGGAGAACTTGGAAAAGCACAGATGTTCTAGGTTTCTTAACTACTCCAAATGACTTTGAAATCGTAGAGCCATAACTGCTAAAGGCAAAGAGATGAAGTTTTCTTTGCTTCTGCAAAGCCATCTGCCATACTCTGGTCTGCAGAACCATTCCAGGTGGTGCACAACCTGGTTAATCCAGTTTCTGTCCAGTTGGATACGCAAATGAGATGTTTACGCTAGGAGGGATTTTCAAGACTCTTTACAGATAGCAATTCAGCTGGCATGTTCTGCCTCACTGCTGTTGGAGCAGAGACTGAGGCCACCATAGCAGAGCCTCTGCCTTCCCAACCAGTGCTGCTCAGTTGTGTTCATTGGTACTTTAACACAGATTCAGCTGTGGTCTGCATGACGAAAAAATAAAAATACTGATCTTATCTTCACCCAAGAGTTAGAAAAGCTGTAGCAAGACTGTTTTACTGGTTTGAAAGTACCTCAAGTGTTCAACAGTCAAATAAAAAAAGCCCTCAAGACAATCTATGATGGATATTCAAACAATTAGATTGTTGATTGAACCATCAATGTGGGACAGAAGAAGGAAAAAGGGAAATCTTCTATTGAAAAGTAGCTAAAACATGACATGTGACTCTTTGTCTTAGAACTGAGCCTCTATGATCAATATTGCCTTTAGTGAAAAATATAGTTTGCTAATAGGGTGTGATCTGGGGTAGCTCTATAACGAATATTCTATGCCAGGCAGTCTAATACTATTATCATAAAACAAGAATAAATTTATGGAGTGTCTGAATTTTTGCCATTTTATTACAGTGGCACAAAAATTGAGCTGTTTCTTAGAATAATAAATGCAGAATGCCAAGCAACATGAAAGTCCACAAAATACATGAAAAATAGGAAGGTAAATCAAAAGAAAAGCAAAAAAAAAAATTGGAAGGCAGAGAGGGACAAAAAAAATTTATTCTTCTCCAAGCGATTAGTCTCAGTTTTGATGTTGCTGAATATTATTTAAATCAGTATTTTTTCTTTTATTGTATACCATGAAAATGCATGGAAGTAACATTCATTTTGAGTTTTAGTATGTAGAAACAGAAGGAGAGAGAAAAATACATTTTGAATAACAGTAGGCCCTTAAAACTTATTATGTTAATAGTGGTAATAATTCGTTAACAGAATAATTGTTCTGAAAAAAGTCACCAAAATATTTTAAGACTTTTGGATTTAAGTCTTTGTAAGTTTTAGACTAATTTTGACTGGCAGAACTATTTAGGCCTGGTGTCAAATACTTTTTGAGAAATAAGCAGCTGGGTTGAACCCACCTCTAGATCCTTTGCCCCATCTAAAACAACATAATCTTTCAGGAGGCTTGAAACTACTGGCTTACCTCTCAGAACATGGACTGCTGATAATATCCTTATGCATAGTATGGAACCAACCTGTGTTTCATTTCAGATTTCCAGAGTTTGCTCCCAAGTCAATAGATTGAGTACAAAATTTACATCTATTTTTGTTCTCTTTCAAGTGATTTTTAAGACCATTGGAAACAGAATCTGGTGCCAGTGTCAGATTAATCTCCTTTCTGATATATAAAGGTAATATTGATTGGTAAGACTAACTGTAAATCCACCCAAATAAAATCTTCAGGAAACATATCACATGCAATAAACTTTAAGACCTTTCAAGGCCACATCTTCAGATGAAAGTTTGCCTAAAAGGGCATCAGATTTTACTGTCACTTTTTACAGCAACTGTATTAAGTATCTCCGATTCCTCCCCATCATCCTTTTTTTCTTTTTTTTGAGACTTCACACATAATAAACCCAAAGATATCTATTAGCATGCGGCAGGTAAAAGCAATTGCAAACAACCACTACAATTTTTCATTGTATTACTTTTTGCAAATGTGATTGTTATCTTCTAAACACAAATTGCTGAATAAATAATAGCAAACAATCTGAAACATCAACATGCATTGCTTCCCATTATGGAAGCAAAACACAATCTTGAGCAAACTATGTTACTTCTAACGTTATTTCAGCATTGCTAAATGCCAAAAAAGTCTAAAGAAATTTGCAAGAAAAGCTATAGCCAAATAATTCTTTCAGTCAGATGCTGGACTTAAGTTTTGAGAGTAAATTCCTGAATTTTTTCTTTTTTTACTTAAATAGCTCCATTCTGAATTGAATCGCAACATAAATGATGCTTTTCTTGAACTTTAAAACACAGTGGACATAACTCTCAAACATTACCAGCTGTGCCAAACAGCCCTCAATTTAACACACTCAGGTAGGCAGAAATTAAGGGTCTAAATTAGTCAGTACTAGTATAGGTTTTTTCAATTTAAGAGACTAAAAATAACAACAAAATCTATTTTGTTACCTTACAGCAAATACCCAGATAAAATATTTACAGAAATGAAAGTTAAAGACATTATAAAACAACTAATAGAAATCTGAACAGAAATATTTTTTAAAAAATACCTGAAATAAATGGGCACAATTGCCACAATTTGCCATTAAATAAAACCACTTTGTGCACATCTTCAGTATCTGCTTCTTGCGGTGTGCTTTCCTGCCTTTTCTGTTTGCTTGGTTTTTTTCTCTTTCTTTATATGCACATGCAAACATTCAGGTTCAGGCAATCCATACATTTCCCCCCTATCCTGAAAAATTTTAAAACAATCATTGTAATCAAGATAGTATGGATACAAGATGTAGTTTTCAGAATCTGAAGTCACAAAGTGAAACCTCTACATATTCATGAGGAAGATCTGCTAAGGCAATAACATTTCAAGAAGACATTTATTAGTTTCCTTAATGGCATTTTTCACCAACTAATTTTTATTTTTTCTTCTTGAATTGCTGCTGCCACCTTTCCCATATTACAGACCTATTTAGATACCCAGACAGGTGATGTGTGTTTTCAGATGTTCTTTTTAAGAAATCCAGTAGTCATGCCAGTAACACATGCTCGAAATACACCACTTGTCAATCTTTTTCCTCTTCCGTTTATTGTAGATCAAGTAATTTGTTAGACAGAATGTGTCTCTTATCTGCCTTTTAATGAAGAGTGGCCTATTTTCTATAGAGCATGGAAGTACAGTGAATGGATGAGAATAAAAGAGCACATTGTCATAGTTTCAATGTCTGCAGTGCTTCCAGACACAAGTGTTTCTTCATGTAGCCGTGGAATTTCAGGGTATTCCTAAAACTTAAAAATTAATTGTTAGTACTAATGAAGATAGATGATAGATAGAGAGATAGTTAGATAGATAGATAGATGGACAGAGTGATAGATGATAGACAGATGTAATTAATTTTGAACTTTTCAATGTGTTTCAATTACTTTTCAGAGGCATAAAAAATTATTTTTTAAATTTATCTTGGCAAGCTAAATAAATAAGAAAAATTGTCTAAATATTTGTCAACCATACGGAGGCATATTCATTTATTCTAGTCTTTGTGCAGCTGGAACAGTTAAATAGATTACATATATCACCATGACAAAGAACAGATATAGTAACCTGAAAAATAACATCAGCTTGCATTAATCAATCAGAAGAGGGATGTTCCCACCTGTGCCTATGCTCTTTTGAAAAACTCAGCTCATAAAACTGGTTGTTCTGACTTAAATTTTCAATTAAGTATAAAAATAAAGCAAATAAAACACCAATCACTCACAAACAGAACAAGAAATCTCATCAATGGAGATTTCAAAAGTCTTGGCAAACATAAAAAAAAAAAAAAGGCACTGTGTAATACCAAGATGTATTCACTTGCATACGTTTGTGAATAGTTTCCAGAAACAATGTAGGCATCTACTTTTGAACTTTTTGCAGAAAGTGAAATGCTTTTTCTCAAATAGGTAAACATTTAGTCTGAAATCTATTCAGTGAAATATAATATAAATATAATGTTTCTAGACTATGTCAACTTTGAAACAAAAGGTTCTAATATAATTCATTACTAGACTGTTGTGTAAACACAAGTTTTAATTTTAATTATTTCTTTTTCATGGCATAGCAAATCGATATTTGTTCTACGAGCTGTTAGATTTTGAGGACAGGATTATAACTCCTGATAAACAAATTATACTGCCTAGAGAATAAAAATAGCTGCATTTTTTTCACTAGAATAAAACAACATTTGAAAGATCTTCAATGAAAGGAAAAGAGATTTTTGAGGCAAGACCACATAACAGTACACTTTTGTATGTATAATTGTCATAATTAATAAAAAATATTGTCAGGTTTAGAAGTTCAAGCTTTTCCATTAAAACTTTCTCACATTTTCTTTTGCATACCTTAATCTTAGAACCAATGCAGCCAAAGGATCCATTTTGGAACAGTGTAAGAAGCTGTTTGATATTCAGTTTCAAGTAGGCTGCCAGCAATAAATTGACACAGTAAGCCTAAGCCTTGACAGCTAAACATAGAAAAGTAATGCTTATGAAATATTTAAGGTCGTCACACAATTGTGAGACTACACAGTCACATCTCCAAAGCATACAACATTCAGACTGAAAAACAGCATTGCTATCTTCAATTCTAATCATATTGTACTGGAGCCAAACACATTTTTCTTATTTCTTCAGAGGGTGAAATTAGTCATCCATCTTTGCCAGTTTCTACAGCTAGCAATGTTTAACCTAATTCAGTACATATAAGAGCCTACAAGACAGCAGAAGGGAAATATCCTGCACTTTAGCATCCTTATCCATCCCCCCACCCATTTCTTTGCATTCTCTGCTCAGCCCTAGCTCACCACAATGCAAGTCCCCCAGCCACTATTTTCCTCAACCAGTGGTCAAACATCTACTGTTTGTCCCAACTTCAGATCCAGCCTCATCATTCCACAGGCCCAGTGTATTTTTTCCAAAGTTTATGACTGGCCTTGCAGGCACTTGGAACCCACCACTCTGCTCCAGCTCTGTGACTCGTTGCCCTGGGGCTTGCTGCTGGTTGTTAACATTAGGCTGTCTGTCGGGTGAGATCATGAGTGCTCCTGCTGCGGCACTCATTGGAACATGCTGCCACGGAGGATCACTGAGCAGTTTCACATGCCCATCTGTCCCACACTGTGCAAAGCCACAGCCACACTGGCAGAGGAATTTCATGCTACACATGGTTCCAAAGCACTGCTAAACAGTTTGAATATCATTAGCAGTTTCAAGAAAAGCAATCAGTGATTTGAAGTAAACATACTTAATGGCCCTATGCTGTTTCCCACTGCAATCAATGTCAATGCTTGCAGAACAAAGAGGTCTATTAAAACCATTGAAAAATATCTTTCTTTCTGAGCAAACCCTGCTTTTCTTTGGGAACAGCTGGCTTTTTTTGGAGTTTTGTGTTTTCCTGGCTTCATTAATTTTTTTCTTTTTGATTAAAGATATTTTTTTCAGGGAATAAGAAAGGGAAACTGGTTTAAAAATAATTAGTTTGAAAAAAACTCCCACAAAAAATCATTAAAATAATTATGTAGGTCTTCTATTTTAAAGATTTTAAAACTGGCTGAAATAGAACATATACAAAATCCTTTTGAACACAAGGAGTCATGCTAACAGTTTCTATGACATTGTCTTGCTCTTCTGGCCCATCCTTTTCTCTATCATGACGTTATAATTCTTCAGACACTATAAACATGTTTTCCTCCTTTGAAAAAGCAAAACCAAAACCAAAATCAGAACAAAATAAAACCACACAAATGCCCCCACAAACCACCTCACGTAAAACAAAACTGAGACAAAGAAGCTGCCATAAATTAGGCATGAAGTCCATTAGCCCAGGACTTTGCCTCCAAAAGTGGATGCCTAGGGTGAAGAATGGGGTAATATTTTGAGTACTCTCATCCTTCATCTGTTTCTAAACTCAGCTTGATTTGTAGCTATCTAGCATGCTCAGGGCATGCCTTCTGCAGCAGTTACCCAGCCTCCTCTTGAAGTTAATGCCAAGTTCCCACCCACAACAAACTGACAAGGAATTTCACAAATGTGATCTGTTGCAAGAGAAACAGCTGCATTACTTCTTCCTGTTACCTTAACTTGATTTCTCAAGATCTTTTTTGCACAGAAGAGAATATTAATTTTTCGCTAACTTTCCTCTCTAACCTAGCTTTGTGTTCCTTTTCTCTTTTAGGGTATTTCCTGCTCATCTATTTCAGAGAGTTGCTCTTTGCACAAAGGTTGTTCTAAGGCCTTTTTTCATCCTTGTGCTTCTCTGAACTACTTTCCATTCCACTACTTCCATTTTGAGACAAGGGGTAGAAACAGTAGAGAATTGACTAAATTCTTCTCTTCCTTTTTTCTTCTAAAAACTCTTGGTTTTGCTCCCCTGTAACTACTGAGTTTATGTTTGTTTGTAAATGAAATTATATCAGCATCCTGAGAGCTTTGGCTAAAGTGGTAAAGGTCTGCTGTGCACTCATGGACAGACACATTTCTTAATATTTTTTGTTTTCAAATCAGTGTTTTTTAAATACACAGCCCCTGCATTTCCTAAGCTTTTTCATCTCTTCTCGTTCTTCTGTCATCTTTACTGCTCTTGCATTTCCTTGCCTTTTCTTCAAGTGAGCTGAAAGAACATCAGCCAAGTACCATCTGGCAATAAAATGAACGCACTTAAACTATTTACTCTGTCCTTACCAAAATACTACAGAGATACAAATTCAAGCTTTTACCTCTTATAATCCTCCATAAGATAAATATCTACTGATTTTCAGTACAGTTGGCAAAAGTACTAATGGCATTTTGGATGAACTGGCTGGGGTTATTTGCAAGTGGCATAGCAAGAAACTGAATATACATCACCCACTTGTAAAAGCAAGTTAAGAGTTCATGATGGCAGCCAGAAGCAGCAATAAAAGCATGAAATCCCATGGCTAAGGAGAGCTATTTCTATTTTGATGCACAAAAAGGAATTATTCATTTGACAATTTTGTATGCCCCATGGGCTGCAAAATCCTGCGAGTGCCTCCATGACTGTGGGAGAGATGTGAATGCACATTGGCAAATATGCTGAACAAGGAATACATTTCAAGTGTGACTGTACACCATTCAATGTGCTGAAGAGAGCTTCATGTGTAAGTGAGTCTGAATGAGTGGCCAAAATCCCCATCCCCTCAACAGAACTGCACCAAGACCAATAGAGTAATTCAAATTCTGTTTCTTAGACATCTTGTTGTAAAGCGACTTCTATCTTTGGACGTTGTTTTTGTACATTTTATGCAAAACACATCCCAGTTCTGTCAGTGCTCAGCTAGCTACTAGTTGACCTCAAGCCTTCCAAACTTCTGGCATAAATACATGCTTTCATGCAAATACAGGCTATAACTGTCAGTAAAACACAGCCATGTAAGAAAAAAACCCAGAAGAGTTCAGGACTGGTTTCTATTCTTGCCTAGGAGTAAAAAAAAAAATTAGAAACTCTGGCTAAAACCACTAGTGTCAAAAAGTACATGAAAACCATGACACTCTACTTGGAATAAATAAAAAAAAAACCAACCCTGAAAAGTAATTGGAGGTCTCTACTGGTTTTGTCTGTAAAAGAAATAATATTCTTCATAGAACTTTGTATGGTGCTATATTTTGTATTTGTGACCCAAACAGTGTTGATAACACAGGGGTGCTTTAGAAAAGATTGAACTTATGGCAACATTTATAATAAAAGAGAAAGCCAAGTGATACTGGTTTTACCCAGTCACTTGTATGTGAACTGCTGTTCTGATTTTTGCAATCATAAACTTAGTTTTCATTACAGTAACTTGTATGGGTCTATGTTTTGGATTGGTGACCAAAATAGAGTTGATAATGCAAGGATATCTCAGCTGTTGCTGAGCAGTGCTGAAAGAGTCAAGGAATTTTCTGCTTCTCCTGCCACTTTGCCAGGGAGGAGGCTGGGGGTGCACAAGAAATTGGGAAGGGATGTGGTCAGAACTGTTGACCCTGACCAACCAAAGGGCTATCCCACACCATATAACATTTTTGTTCAGCAATAAGAGCTGTGGGAAGGAAGAAGTGTGATGATCAGAGTTAAGGTATATGTATTCTCAAGCAACCATTACATCTGATGGAGCCTGGCTTTTCTGGGCTGCTTGTGGCTGGACACCTGCATGTCCATGGGAAGCAGTGAATCAATTGGATGTGCAACTTTTCCTTTCTGTATTAGAATGTCTTTATCTCAACTCATGAGTGTTGCTGTTGAGCCGCTAGCAGAGAAAAAGACCCAGATTCTCAGTGTGGCATAGAAAAGAGAGCTTTATTATTTTGATTCCAACTTATATAGACTTCTCAGAGGTCACTCAGATTGGTCAGTCAGAAACCTCCCCCTAGGCCTGGTTGGCCAGGCCTGAACTGTCCAAATCTCGAGACACTGTTTTAATAACATCCAAACTTTATCTTTGTTTATAAAACACAGGAGAAAATTCTCATGGGAAAGACCTCTGCTAGCCACACATGAGTTTTCTGGCTTTTACTCTTCTGATTCTCTCCCCTATGCCAATGCAGAGAAGTGATCAAGAAGCTGTGTGGGGCACAGCTGCCTACTGATGTTAAACCAAGACAGAAATCTCATAATCTTTTATTGACTTATATTATCTCACATGTTAATATAATGAAAATATATAAAGTAGCTAAAGTACTCAATTTTAAGAATCCATGTAAAATTATAAATACTTTATAATGTGCATAAGTAGGTAAACAAATTAAAATTAATAAATTCTGAAAGCAAAAAAGCTTAAATTAAAATTAAACTAAAATCTTGCTTTTAAATCCAATTTCAGGGGGATAGAAAACTTTCCAAAACATTTGAATATTTTAATATACTGATATCTCATCAAAATTTCCAGATTACTAAAATTTTGTTTTTGTTAAAAAACAATAATAAAAATATCCATTCCAAGTGTTTTAGAGTAATATACATTATCATACTCATCACACTAAGGATTTCTGGGAAAGCATTCAAGTCCCTCTACACACCAGATGCTCTCATGGGCTCACAGAGTCAACATGTACACAGAAAGCATTTGGATCAGCAAGATAATCTCCAATACCTCCTGAGCTATGCTGGCCCTTTCTTCTATAACTGTTCTTCTCCAGCCAAACTCTATTATAAAACATAGAATTTAGTTGAAATAGATCATAACAAACCCACTGTCAGTGATCCTTCAGAGTCTAAACTTATTTCCAGAAAGTGAGCGGGCACTATTTCAATCTTATATGTGTGTATGTGTGTGTGTATATATATATATGTATGTAGCATTTTCATAACACTGAATGACTATGTTCTGGATATGATTTCAAATATAAAAAATAGATTATTATTCTTTTTTCCCCCCAAATATCATACAAATGTGTATTTTATTGCAATATGAAAGCATCACAGTATGGTAACAAGCCATTATAAAGACCAAACACAATTTAAAATTTCCCTTAGTGACTCAAACCTTTCTACATTTTTGAGAGTCATTATGCTGCAAAAAGGAAGCATCAACCCTCCAAAGTGTTAGAGCTGAACAACACTCCAGTCTCCTGGGCAGAGATGGTACACACCAGAAGTAACAAATTAGGGCTGACATTTTTTATTAGCTTAGGAAAGTACAGCAAACTCCAACTGCCATCATGCTTTTCCTCTAATAATCCTTGCTGAAAAGTTATTCAGGGCAAGAATGAGAGGGAAGAAGACAGAATGTTGTACTGACCAGGACTATATTTAGGTTCCCATGTCTCAGTTAATTCCTCTTGTCTTTTAATCATCTCTTCCGCCTTGAGAAAACAGATACTGTCCCTTCCCACTGAGGTTAATAGTATTTTTACATACATAGCACTTGGCCCCCAGAGATCATTACTCAATTAAGGTACAAAATAAAAGTGCCGTGATCATGTTCATCAATCCCAGGGATGAGAGTAGGCCAGTGTTTAAACTAACATAGTGATAACAATGGATTTTGTATTCATGTCGGTACAGCATATTTAAACCTCGGGGAAGAACTGTCATGGTCTGCTTGTCCAACTGCGAGATCTGGCCTCCTCCAGCTATGTTTTGAATAACTGTCACAGGAGAGCAAAAGCTCCTTCTTCAGAGCCTCAGGCACCCAGACTGTTTAGTCTATCATGATAATAAAAACTCTGAGGAGGTATTTTTTTATGTGAAACACATTTTTAAAGTCATGCCTATATGATTTTGCATAAATATAGTTCAATTTTTATCTTTGTGTCAGCAAAATGTGTTGCTGAATCACATATTGCAAACAAAACTTCAGCTATCTGAAGGGAAAACAAAAATCTCAAAGATATGACCTACATAAAGGTAATCATGTTTTATGTTTGACATTAAAAAAGTGAATGCTTCATGCCTGGAAATGTACAAGGCCAGGCTTGATGCAGCTTCAAGCAGCCTGGTCTAGTGAAAGATGTCCCTGGCCATGGCAGGTGGGTTTGAACTACATGGTTTCTAAGGTCCCTTTTAACCCAAACTGTTCTAGGATCCTATAATTATATATATTAATGATATATATAATTTAAGTTACTCAACATAAATTAATTTAAATATGGCTTACCAATTTTCAAATAGTCTTTTTATATCGAAGTTATTTCTAAAACATTTCTCTTCAGTAACAGAAAAAATGTTGAAAATATTCCCCTGTCTAATAAGATTTGGATTCAATACTCATTTCAAGGCCAGCATTTTGATCTATGGGGTAAATTAAAATATACATGTATTTCATTATAAAAAATGAAATTAACTCCCCTACACACAAAGGCTTGAGATTTGATTCTTTCTATAAATGCACTAAGACCTTAGACTGTGAAACCCAGAAGAAGATCTGAACTTCTTGCTTTGCCTCTTAGTCTTTTCATTTGCAACCAGCAATTGCTTTTTAATGCATGAAGCCAGTGGCTCATCCTTCTGGCCTTCTCATGTTACTGTTCTTTAGACAACTGATGTATCACGGGCCGGGAGGGCTGCACAGGCCGGCTCCCCCCGGACCGGGGTCCCTGGTTCTTGTAAATCCCACCGGATCTGGGGCGGGCGGCCCCCAAGGTCCTGCGGCATGGCGTGAGTCTTCAAACCACGTCAATTCAAGCAGGAATATAGTGAGACAAAGGAAGAACTGGACTCCATCTCTGTTCTAGCAGGGAGGTTTATTTGGGGTAACGGGGACAAGGGGGTTGCAGGGGAGGAGAAGGGGGGAGGAAAGGCTGGGACAGGGTAAGGGGTGCCAGCTCAGAGATGCAAAGACCTCGAGCTGATCCAGGCTCTGCCTTTTAAAGGGAAGGAGAGGGGGCGGGGGCTGGCTCTCTCTGAGCCAGTCCCAGGAGGACAAAGGGAAGATTGGCAGGAGGGCTACACACCAATAGGTTTTCCGCTACAGCAGAGCATATTTTAAAATGAACCAATGGTACACCGAGTGGGAAAACAAAGGGAGCACATGGAGGTCTGAATATTGCATTACTACAGACAACAATCAGGCAGAGATAGAAGGACAACTGAAAAGGTTCAGCTTAAACACTCAGCATTCATTCCAGGGCAGAACACAAATTTGGTGGCTTTTGAAAAATTGAGAACTGAAATAAACAAATGCCAACTACTAAAATCAGAGCATATTACTGTACAGCAAATCAATCCTTTTCTGCTTCTCAGAAGGCATTTGCATCCCTTTCCTCTTGATAATTATTACCATACCTTTTGGTGAAAGCAATAATATTTTGAACAAAACATTCAACATTTAAATAAAGAAAATTACTAAGGGTGTAACCTTCAGTGTTCTGACTTCTCTAGACAGCCATCAAGATCTTTGTATAAGCATAATCTTTGAAAAAGGGATGAAACATAGCTGTTCAAATGTTACTAGAAATGGCCAAGGCAAGATGGGAAGGGCTGTACCTGCCCAAGCAGTTGCAACCTGATAATATGTAGGATTTTGCTACATAAGCAGGTAAAGCATGAAAGTATATCAGGTGTAAATTACATGGGTCAGAAGGTAGAATAAACACACGACCAAGAATTAGAACTAAAAAATAAACAAAATCTGGGTTAAAAAAGTCATGAAGCAATAAGGTACCAAACAAAAAAATACTGTCAAACACTAGTGGACCACACAAAATCTGTTGCTTTTTGCAAATCTGAATTGTTTCTGTTCTTAATCAATAAATCACTGAGCTAGAGGGATGTTTAGAAAAATCAAAGTGGCCAATTCTGGGACAGAAAATAGCTCAATAGCTAAGAAAAGTCAGAAATGAGAGATAAAAATATTTAAGCCAGAAAAAGCAGCAAACTTGATGCACTCTTTAATATCTACAGATCTTTTATTGTAGAAAGAGATTTTGAACTTATCACTTACATCTGAAATGTAGCAAAAGACAGAAAAGTCAGTAAATTTTTTAACTCAGTACAAAGATATGATTCAGATAATTAACATAATAGAAATAAAGCAAACTGGAGTTTTAGAGTAACGAAGCTTCTGTTAGTCCAAACCTAGACTCTGTAGGCTATTTAACTCTTATTTAAGTAGTTCTTTAACTGGATGATCTGAAAGTACAAAATATGAAAGACTGAAGGTAAAATGTACAGCTCTTTCAGAGCACTTTCAGCACTTCCAGGTCATTCTGGAAACAGACAGAAACACTTGTTGATGCTATGAAACTGATACATCAGAAGGGTGTGCTGCCATTCAGTAGGACCTTGATGGCTTGGCGAGTTGGGCACTCTGTTGCACTGGTATGGTACCAAGGTACAGAGTTTCCCTTGCTGATGGACAGAATACATCATTGTATTCAATACAGCAATGCTGCCATTATGTAACTTCAAACTGGCTTATGTGTAACTGGCTTAGAGGCTCTACAAAGCACATTAAAGCTTTGTTTTGGAAATTTTCCATCTGCAGAATAATGTATTTTTTCAACTGTTTGTATTTGCACATACCCCTTAGAATGCTATGAGTCAGAGTTTCATCAAGAGCAAAATTTACTTTCCTCCACTCTGTGGAGACTCCCAGTGGTATATCTAGTTGTTAAGATTGCCACTGTGAGCATGAGACTATGATTGGCCTCCCAAAGGTAATTTCAAAATCAAGAACTTCCATGTCCTGCTTCCTTTATTCTCTGACCTCCTAAAAAAATTATCCTTATTTGGAAAGAGCTATCTATCCCACTACCATCACTATTTTTTATGTCAACATCTATCAACACCTATAATTATTCCTTTCCTAGTCTCATACCATTAAAAACATACATTTTAGCATCTTCTTAATTCACAGTTTGTTAATTTCTCAGAAACTAATCATAGGTTTTGTTTTATTATTTGAAAGTCATATGAATTTAAGAGATAGAAATGGTCCATTGGATTCAAGAGAATGGCCTTTTTTAATAAAAAAGAAGCAGTGAGATATGTGGTCTAGAGACAGCTAATATCCACGTACAGAAGTGAGACACCAATAAATTGAATTTCATCATTTATTACAGGTTTCCACCTATTGTTACTAAAAATGCATTCTTTTGTTATGAAGTCTGGAACTATAAATAAAGGCAGAAGTAAAAACAGTTTAACAACTGATAAAATAAAGTCAGCTTATTGACAAAAGGAGAGCAGTGGGGTTATATGAACTTTAGTAAGCTTTAATAGACTTCTTAATAGGTTTCACAAGGTTGCAATATTCACTGAAACCCAAGAAAAATGAATTAAATTCCTTTTATATAGATAAAATAAATATCATTCTGCCAAAAGATACAGAAGAGTAAAAAAAAATTATTAGGAATTCATTTTTACCACCATTCACTAAGAAAAAATACCCAAAGAAAAATCAATACAAAAGAACATGATAAAAGAAATGTAATCATATCTTGTGGAACTATCTAAGAGTATGTCAAGCCATTAGTTCGGACAAATAAGCCTACAAAATAGCAAAAAATCTCCACCAAACCCCAATACAAAACCAACAACAGATAACATCTGTTGCTTTACAAACATCTTGTCTGGAAGAGTGATTTAAAGTCAAAAGAAGGTTCAACTGCCAAAGCATGAAAATATAGATGGATCAAATGCATCACTTCAGACAAGATCAGGAAATCCTGATGCCTTTTTCCCCTCCTCTGTTTGTAATTTTACTCCCAAAGCAGTGACTCAGTATCTCATCTAACCACATTTTAAGCATCTAAAAAAAATAAAATCAAATAAACAAATCAACCCTCTCAAAAAAACCCCAAAAATGACCCCCAACAGACTAGAAAAAGTAGATAATTCTATCACATTTCTCAGAATTTTATGTTACTGTTACCAGAATAATCAAACAAACAAACAAACAAATCCATAAATGAAGAACAGAAGTTGTTTTTCTCTGGAATCAGTAATACTTAAGTTCATTCAAATTCAATTTAACTATGCTCTTCAAGGTTTTGTTCAGTGTTTATGACAGTATTGAAATAGTCTTATAAGTGTACTACCCACATGTTCTTTAGACTGCATATCATGTTTAATCAAAGTACATGTTTAAACAGAGAAAACATTTATGAATTAGTAGATAGACTGAGAAATTAATTAGTAGAACAGCAATTATAAGTGGGACTTTTTCCAGAACTCGATTCTGGAAAAAGTTTCTATTCTTTTTCTCCTAAAACTGCCTTTGGTGGCCTGAAAACTCTCTCATCTATCTCATCATTGTGAGGACATGATGGAAAGAAACAAAAAAATAATAAGCTCAGAAAGCTGATTTATTGTAAGAAACTTTTAACTTTATTTGTTATGCATAAAATGGTGGAGCATGCATTGTTTTATTACTTACATGATAGGATATTAATTACCTGAGATTCAGTCTCTAATAAAACATTCATGCCATGTTTTCATGGGTGGGGAAACATGTACAACAGGCACAGCAAAAAGCTCTGTCTATGAACATTATCAGAAATTAGCTTAGTGCAGAAGTGTTCCGCAAAAACATCATTGATCCTGAAAATTAGTGATCGGTGGAAGAGGTGAAATATTAAAAAAACAAGCTTTCAAGCGTTTTTCTGATAATGTTGAAAAATGGATGTATCTCAAGTATAGGCAAATTTTCTAAACAGATACATGCAGATCATTTGCAGCCAAGTTAAACAGGAATTATTTGAATTTGCACAATCTAAATTAATGTTGCTTTTTTAATGTAATGACCATAGATGGTTTCATTTCAGTGCAATTATGTCAATAATTTACGACCTAGAGGGACAATGGAGATTGCAAGAAAATGTGCAGACATCTCTCTAGGTGGGTAGACTTCAGAAATGAACTTAGAAAGTTCATTTACTTGTGTTTCTGGTGGTACCACTGTCAGTGCAAACAGACAAAGGAAGGATGAGTGTGCAGTCATTCACTTGCCAAGCACAGCTTTGCCGCTGCACAGAACCCACGTGAACACTAGGGCTCTGCACCTTGACTTTACTTAGCCAAGAATAGCTTGCTCTTAATATTTCTCATATATGTCCCCAAATAATGCTCCCAAAGAAATTAAAATGTACCATCAGAACCCATAAATGCTAACATTAAATTGGTTAAGTCAGGAGTAACAACTAAGGACCTCATGGTGAATAGCCATGGTTTTTACTACAGTGAATGGTACAGAGGCCATATGGTCCCTTTGGACATATTTGCAGCCAAAAACAGGTTGGTGCCCAAAAAGGAAAAAGTAACATGAAAGGTCATGTTGAATAGAAACACATTTGTGTCATAGAGTGTCAAAATCATAGCCCAAACCCAGAAAATGTCAAGTCAAATCAAGTCACGAGACGTCTCCGATGCAAGGTCCTGTGTTAGATTGTACTTCATATTGGACATTTCAGAAGAAGACTTGGTTAATACCCTCTCTGCAAGGGACATACAGCTATCTTGTTACCCCCACCTGCTTTTTATGTCCTATATCAACACCAGCCTTCCAAGCTTATGGTAAAATCAACAACTAATAATTGCATAAAAAAGTTTTTATATCATGACCAGCAACGTCTGTAATTCTTTCCCATCTCCTGAACTGTTTTAACTATGCTTCTGTGCTGGAAGACACCTATTTCATTTGAATCCCTTCAACTGAGCAGAAAATCCTGTTAAGTGTCTGCTGTAACTGAACTTTATGTACTGCATCCATCTCATCCAAATTCAATTATTTATAAATGGAGTGCCCACTGTAAGTTAGGCAAGTAGTGGAAAAACACCGAAATTCCTCAGTTCGATTTTTCACAGCCTAATGCTCTTTATGGGAAGTTAGCCTTATGAAGGTGCTTGTCCTTCCCACAATTATCATCTAAAACAAAAGCTTTGCTAAAATATTTAACTTTTTTTGATGGTTACTGTTAGTGAAAATTAATTCTTATGCCTACTACTTATAGCAACTCTTCACACACATATTTTTTCAGAGTGAAGAAGGGAAATTTTCAAGATGACATAGACGTTTGGAGCAACAACAGACATGTGGAAGGAATTCTATGAAAACAAATATAATTAATATAGCAATTCAATTTTCCTAGCAAATCCCCCAAAATGAGGATTTTTGTTGAGCAGAAATAAATCTAGCTAAGCATGCAATGAGAAATCTCTTAAATTAATTCATTTACCTGTTTAGGCGTGTTGTTTGTACCTAGAACACAATGGCTTATTAAGAACTGTCATTTTTTACTGAACTTATTTCCAGTGTGAAATACTGAACACAAATAATTTGAAGTAGTCTTATTTTAAATGCTGGTTATAGGAAACTGGCCCTGAGACAGGCAGTGCTGGACAGTCTATGCTTCTTGTCAAGGTCACACTGAACTCACTGCCTAAGAGCAGTATTTTTCCCTACAGTTTTGTGATGAGTTACCAATGTGTTACCACACAAGTAAGGGCATAAAACTGAAGAACTGAAGTGACTACAGTTCTGGTGACACCACCTACTGATTTCAGGGATACCTCTCTATTTCTTTTCTAAAAATTATCTGTCCATTCTACTTAGACTTGTCTCTTACACATAAAATGAAATGACATTTCTAAATAAGTAATGGCTGTTGAGACTGGAGATTGGAAATTTCTGGCGTGGGGACATATAAAATAGTTGTTGAAATAGAGGCAACCCTAGCAACATATTTAAAGTTTACAGTGCAGCTTGCCTTAGTGCTCTGTTTCCCATTAAAAGATGTAGCCTGCCTTTGTACAGGATATACATAAGGCTTTGTCAGTAATACTGGGCTGCTCATTTCAATGCTAAGCAGAGACAGAATATATTTCAGGGGAGTTACTTTCTGGGTGAACAGACCTAACCCATGCCCATCACTGCTAATAAGACTGTGTGGGATGGGGTCATGCACTCGGCATACCTGATGCGACATGAAAACATTTTGTTCCCTGGTGCAATCAGCAGACGCAGCATCCATTCTCAGGCTGCAATAGCCTAGCAACAGCAGGATGTGCCCGCATGACCAAAACGTGCAATTAACTACCACTTCACAAGGTTTACAGCTCAGAAGCTCCTCTACCTGTGGCTTCTTTCTATATCACAACATGTTTTCCAAGTGATTTGAGCAACTGATTTGCTATGCCAACCTACACACTTCTTTTTTTTTTCTTTTAATATAAAGCATTTCAATAAGATTAATCAGCTCTCACTCTATGAGTAGTTGCCATAAACAGATTCAATTTTTTTAATGAATAGGCTGAGTAATTTTTTATTTTAAGACTCTTCATTATCTCAGATCATTACCTGTTTTTATGTTCTACTTGAAGTGCACAATCATACCTATCCTCAAAGGTAAAATTGCTGGCTATTCTGTACTGTTTGCAAGCTGGTGCATTTTTCATGACATGACAGGGAAAAGGGCAAATCAGCCACTGAGGGGCAGAACTTGAAGTGGCCAAATTTATCTCACAGAAGGTGTAAAAACAGACTTTTTACATCATAAGCCATCCACAGCTCCCCATAGGATGCTCCCCCTAGTCTACCTGCCAAATATAGCCCCACACGTCCCTAAGCAAGTCAGTCTTTGTGTCTGCAGTCCTGCGCTATTCCTGGCCAGATTACTCATGTGCCCTAACAGAGGGCAAAGACAACTCTCGAACTCCTCGTGACTCATACTAAACCAGGAAAGGAGTTTAACCATGATAAATTAAGCATTTCTCAATTTTGAGCCCAAGACAAAAGCTGAAGATTCAGGATAGGTTCAACTCTGATTTTTGAGGAGGGGAGGAAGGCTATACTAACAAAGTGATTGAGAACAATTAACAGCAAAGAGAGAAATAAAAAATATTAAGTCTTTACTTATTCTAATGCAACAAGATAAATGAGTAAACATTTTTCTGTACCTGAGATGATAATTACATTTTCCCACAGAGTTTTTGAAACAATAGCGTTTGTGTGCCTGGTAAAGAAACCCAATAACTAATTGTGAAAAATTAGCCATGAGCAAGAGTGAGATAAACATGTTTACATTCAATTTAGCATTTATAAATAGCAAACCATTTTAACTGCCACAGCATATTACAGATGGATGACAAACAAGTGATTCCCATAGCAGATGAAGTGAAAACCATTTGTCCTGTGTGTCTGGAGCCCAAAAGCAATATACAGTAAAGATAATTCCAGCAGGGGAAGATTGCTACCACCAACTCACAGCCCACCAACCCAAGAAACCCACTGACTCAAAGAGAAAGACTGAGCATGCAGACTAATTAGCATTAGAGAGCTGTGCAGACAATGAGCATTAATTCCTTTGTTTGATAAAATGTATAAATAGTGAAAAGTTTTGAGCAGCATTGGGCTCCCCACTACTGAGAAGCCCAGGGAAAAGAAGGAACAGCAGGATGCTACTGGATCCATGGATGTTAACTATCTTCTGTTTGATCTCTCTCTTTTCTATTTCTTTCTCTCTCTCAAATTAATTGTTTAATAAATTCTGTATTATTGACTTTGGCATGCGGTCTCATTTGCACTTTAATTTGGATGGAAACATCTCTCACTAACCAGATCTTAACATGGGCTCATAACCACCTGCTGCTGTTAATATTAACCAACTTCTTTTTCTCTAATAAAATTAATTAAAATAGCAGATATTTTTTAAAAAGATCTTAAAATTATTACTTTTAGACTAAATCTAAGAGTTTTCAAGATTTTTTTTCAGAGTCTTTGGAAAAACAAAAGATCATTTTCAAGACCCACCACCCGCAAAAAAAAAAAAGAAAGAAAGAAAGAAAAAAAATAAGTAATATTAGTTTGGTTTTGGTTTTTTTTCAACACTACATGATCTCTACATCAAAAAATGCCACTAGACTGGTAGCTGTAGTACTAGCTTGGCACAAAGAGACTTATTTCCAGATTCTGGCCTGGCAGAAGCAGGGTGGAACTTCTATGAGCATTGTCACATCTCCTAAAAGTGCTCTGGTTTTCAGACTACGGATTGCTCTTGATATAGTTATCTAGCCCATTTTTATAAATCAACTTCTCACCTGTCTTTTAGGATGTGGTTTCTGGCATACTTTGTTTTACATTCTTTGCCAGATGAAAATCAGTTCTAGAGTATTAAAAAAACCTTTGTAGGAAATTAAAAAAGCGCCAAGTTTTAAACTATAGAATAAATTGTTACCTTAACTTTGTGAAAATTAAATTACATTCTAATTGTGGTCTCTTTCATATTTATAGCATTCTAACCAATTACTCAGTATTGGCATTTCCCATCCACAACTGCCAAGTTTCAAAACTAGTGAACTATAGTCTTATATCAGCAGTGTTTAACCTCTCTTGTATTTTTTTCCAAATGTAGCTCCTTTTAGTCTCAAGGGAGCATAAATATTAATTTTTTCTTTAGTCATTCTCACTTTTCTCTCTTCACACCCATTGGACCATTATTATTTTTTCCTCCCTATAAGAAAATTTGATCAAAAAACCACCCAAGGCATACCAAATGAGAGCCTAATCAAGAGGCCTGTTTATAGGCCAGAGAGCGAGAAGAAGACAAATAATGCAACCAAACCAGCCTACTTTGAAAGACAGAAGGATCAAATACACCCCCAGTGAAGAAATGTGAGGTTACAAGCAATAAATAAATTTACTGTCTTGATTCAGAGATCTGTGTTTCTTTCAGAAACACAATTTCAAAAGGCAGCTAGTTGTCTTAAGATGTTATGGGTTCCCCCTCCCTCCAAGTTCTTTTTCTTTTGTCTTTAGAATGAAAGGAAATTTTAATCTTATAATTTAAAGATACAGTACTCCTCTTTGGTTTTCCTCCTCTAAATGTGAAATTAGTATAGATGTGAAAGAAAATAGCAATTTGGCATTGCAGCATGGTTTTGACCCTATTTGGGCTCCAAATTACTTAATAAAATGCTGATTTGAAGGGCAAGATGGTTTAGATCCTACTGTTCATTTTCAACTTACTGATGCTTTTGAATTTATGAACTTTATGTGTAGAGTCAACTTACTTTTTTTTATTTTCACACATCAACAAAGTCTTTTTTAGAGTATGGCAGCTGCTATGGTTTTAGCATTGAGCAAATCTGATAAACATATTCAGTGATATTCACGTAATTACTAGCTATAGTAACTGCAAAGGAACACTTTTAAGTATTTATACAGCCTACTCAACCCAATCTGGACCAAGTTATTCACATTGGTCAGTAACACTAGCACAGATGAATGTTTCTCCAAGATTATAGTCAATACATCTGAACATGAGAGATATAGAAATTTTATGTGTAGCATCATAGAAATTTAATACTTGTTAAAGCAGTTTTAACATTTCTACTAGACTGAAGATTCCCTATTCAAATCCCAGTCACAAAATTTTAAATAGCAAAATAAGTGTTCCCTTTTAGCTTCTTAGACAATTCCATTTTTGAAATTGGATATTTATTTTATTGAATTAAGTAATTTGTGACAAATATCTGGGGAAAGAAAGTTAAATGTTTTATCTACTACCTGAATTTCTATGAAACTCTAACCTATAAAACACGAGTTGTCATTTCTGTGCTGGGGCTGGCTGGCAAAGGCAAAGCAGCTGTTCCACTGTCACTGAGTGACTCTGCACCTATAGCCCCCAACTTTGTAGTATATTATTTTAAAGAAAAAAATGCATCTTTTCACTAGGAAGGCTTTTTCACCCAGGTAAGAAATGAAAATAAATGCTAACGGATCTTTATTTATATTGCTACCTTGAATCCTGTGACCTTCAATACATTTTCTTCCTGAAGATCAATTTCTTCATGCCATGAAACAAACCAATAGCATTAATTTTACTTTATACATTTTCTGATATCCACTGAAATCACCTCAAATGAACTAAAGTCCTCAGAAATAATAACGACCATTATGTTCACTTGTTAGCTTCAGAGAAAGCAGTAGTTGAAAGCAGGCCATGCAGAGTTCCTTATTTACTATCAGTTAATTATAAATCTCTCTTATAATATCTTCTTCCCTAAGAAAGGAAGACTCATTAAGCCCTCTGTATCATCTCAACCACTTGCAGTCTAGCACATAAAAATAAATTGGAAAAGATAAAAACTGCCAAGGAAACTATAGAATTTTTTAAGACTGAGAACTCATAGGGAAGTTGAGATACTAGAAATGAAATTATTTTTTCCTATAAAAAGTTATTCTGATTACAGAATTGCGTTATCTCAAATGATGAAAAAAACCCCAAAACCATAAGAGCAGTCTCTCTGATACTACAAGAAATTATTCTTATATTTCCTATGTTCTTCATTGTACAATTTATATTCTGGACACTGGTTTTGTGTTAATTTAGAGAACATTGGGGGTTGGGTTTTTTTTTCCCCTTCGCCTTTCTTGTGATTCTCGTGGTCTTTTAGCTGGTCTAATACTTGAATTTTTTATGATAATAACTGAGAATGAACAAGGATTGAGACAGCTTATTAATACAGTAATTTTTGCAAAGAATATCATGGAATCACAGAAACACAGAATTAACTAGATTGGAAAATACCTTTGAGATCTTCAAGTCCAACCTATGACCTAACACCACATTATCAACTAAACCACGACACAGAGTGCCACATCCAGTCTTTTTTAAATACCTCCAGGAACTGTGACTCCACCACCTCCCTGGGCAGCCCATTCCAATGTCCAATCACTCTTTCTGTCAAGAATTTTTTTTCTAATATCCAGCTTAAACTTGCCCTGGCACAGCTTAAGACTGTACTCTCATCCTGTCACTGGTTGCCTGGGAGAAGAGACTGACCCCCACCGGACTACAACCTCCTTTTGGGAGGACTTTGTCAGTTCTAATGATTATTTTAAATTATCTGCCATTTCTTACCATTGTTATTAGTAAAAACATGGGTTCTGTCTTTGTGTAAGTCAGCCTAAAATCAACAGAAGAGGTTTTTTTAAAGTCTATAGTATGCAACTAGCCTACACATTATCACAACACACATTTGGCATCACATAATTTTTAAAAAATTATCAACTCATCTAATTTATACAGGTTTTTTCATTTAAAAACTTGAAATGTTTCTCCTTAACTCCCATATGGAGTTGGATGTTTTACATTAATACTCTTAAAATTCTATTAACATATTTCTTTAGAAGCTTTTAACATCTCAGTTACAGAACAAAACCAACCCAATTTAACTGAAAAATGTTTTTCTTCTAACAAAAATTCTTCCAATACAGTAGAAGATTCAATTTATATAAATACAGTCAGAATAAATATTTGTGTATTTCCCCAAACTGGACTCCAAAAACATAATAAGAATTTTATACTTCTATTTTACTTTTTAATATAAAATTTATCCTCCAATTTCTATAACAAATATTTTCACGTAATAGAAGATAAGTATTTGTTTTTCTTGCAAAACAAATCTGATAATTTATTATGAATATTTCATTTTTTAACGAGTTCAAATAAGTAGTTAAATCATAATTAAAATGTTTTGTCACCTTAGTGAAATAATAAAACAGATGGCACAAATTAAATTTCACTTTCCAAGCAAGATGAAGAAATACAGATGATTTGTTTTGGAACCTGGATCTGTAAAAATAATTTTCCATAAGAGACAGCCTTCATGTAGGGTGCAGTGAAGAACTCAATTCTTTCCATCACGTGCTTTTGTACACACAACACTTGCAGTTCCTCATTACAACTCTTCTGTGATACCAGACGAGCAAAGTCAAATTCTAGAAAATCCCTGAAGTAATTTTATCTACAGCTGAACTATAGGGTATTTAACCAAATAAGTTCAGTTGTCATTGTTGACTTGACTTGTCAAATAAAGGGAGGCTTATTTGGTGAAGTAAGCTGACTTTGCCAAAAGCAAGATCAGAGAAGGGACATCAGAGAGGGGTTCATTGTTTCTTTTTAAATAGCATTGATGCTCATAAAAATAGATTCTCAATGGCATTGCTATTTTATAAACTGTTTAATCAAAAGCAAAATATTATCCTATCTTCTAACAGAATTTGTTCCAAATCACAGAACAGATAAGGTTGGAAGGGACCACAGTGGGTCATGTGATCCAAATTCCCTGCCCAATAGTGAGGTCATCCTAGGGCATATGGCACAGGATTTCATTCAGATGTTCTTGAATATCTCCTGTGAGGGAGACTCCACAGCATCTCTGGACAATCTGTTCAAGCAAGGTCACCTGCACAATAAAGTTCTTCCTCATGTTCAGGTAGAACTTCCTGTGCATCAGTTTCTGCCCCTTGCCTCTTGTCCTATTTCTTGGCACCACTGAGCAGAGCCTGGCTCCATCCTCTTGGCACCCTCCCCTCAGATACCGACAGACATTGATCATCACCTCTCAGTTGAAGCATTGTCCCCTAGAACAGCCAAAGCCCCCAGCGCTGCAAAGGCAAACGGCTGCATGGGATGCACTGAGCAGGTGGGCCGGCACCGGTGCCGGGGAGCGCACGGAGGGGCATGGAACTCAGGCAACAGAAACTCGGCAGGAACCACGGTGAGGCGAAAAAACATACTGGACACAGTCTCTGGTCTCCCAAAGAGGTTTATTAGGGTCTTCGGGTACGGTTCCAGGGGAGGAGAAGGGGAAAGGAAAGCGGGGAAGAGGCAGGGGGGCTGGAAGCCCAGACACTGTGACCCCGGGCTCACGCTGGAGGGGGTTTATAAGGAAAGGGAAAAGGGGAGCGAGTTAGCTCTGAAGAGCCAACCCAGGAGAGTCTGAGGGAAGAAAGGCAGGGGTACACATCAATAGTCTTCTCATAAGGCAGGGCGCATAATTCAAAATAGCCAATAACATACAGAGCAGGAGAACAAAGGAAAAACCTCATGGACTCTGCAGAAACACATTGCTACACTCAGTCATGACTTCTCAAGGCTGAACAGGTCCAGCTCCCTCAGCCTTTCCTTGGAAGACAGATGCTCCAGTTCCTTAATCATCTTTGTTGCCCCCTCAACAGGAGTTCCAGGTCTCTGAGGAGCCCAGAACTGGACACAGCACTCCAGGTGTGCCTCATGAGAGGTGAGTAGAGGGGCAGGATCACCTCCCTTGGCCTGCTGGAATGTTCTTCCTAATGCACCCCAGGTCACCGTTGGTCTTCTTGGTCACAAGGACACTGCTGGCTCAGTCCAGCAGGACCCCTTGCTCCTTCTTCACAATCTGCTTTCCGGCAGCTCAGCCCCCCAGCCTCTGGGGAAGCATAGGATTATTCCCCCCAGTTGCAGGACCCTTCATTTGCCTTCATTGAGCTTCTGTTATTGGTTTAATTGAACAAGCCCTTCTGGTTGTCTTTGACATTCTTGGACAGTTTTATTTCCAGGTGGGCCTTTGTCTTTTCCTTGTCTCATTTCTACTTACACTGAAAACCTCCCTATATTTATTCTAACTGGCCTGAGTCTGCTTCCATCTCCTGTGTATTTCCTAATTACATGTGCTTCCAAATAGAGATTAAGCAAAAAAATACAGTTTTGGGCTCTGATCAGTTTCTTTTTATTTACACAGTAAACAAAGGAAGAAGGTGTATTAGAAATCACAAAATACGTAATATGTATTACTAGTACTCAACAAAGTAACTTCCACCATACTAAGCTCCAATCATATATTCTAATCTAACCCTTTGAAACTTGAACAAAATTAGCATGGAAACAATGTTTTACAAATTTAGAGGATACTGCAGCATGCAGCAATATACATTTTAAATATTCTTCTAACAGGTATTAAAATTAGATGAGTTATTATCTACAAAGACAATGTACAGAAACTATTCTACAGATTAGCAGATGGGAAATATATTCATATTTCTTGTAATTGGTGATATTTTAAATTATAGAATAATAAAGGTATTTTATTAATTTATTATAATTATAAGCAATTTTTATAAGACTTCAATTTACTGATTTAATAATTTTTTCCCTTGTATTGGGAAGAAGTATAACTGAGGATAAAAATTATTCTACTTGAAATAGCATTTCAGGTATCTGGAATTGATTCTACTTTTCTGTAGAGGCTATTTGGTTACTACAAGTGCTTAGAAGCTTTAAGAAGATGAGAATAGAGGACTCACACTATTCCAAATAACTACTCTTTTAAAGAGAACACTAATTGATTTGTTTCTGTCCAAATTTAATTCTTTGTCAGTTATTAATCTTAACAGCATTTGTTTGTTTATCATGTCTAGCTGTGAAGAAAGAAATGAAAAGACAACAACTCCATGCCATTCAGGATTTTTCTGAACAGTAGACGGGATATCTGACCTTGCTTCTAATCTCTTTGATACTCAGACAGACAGTAAATGGGTATTTTTACAGAAAAGTAATGAAGAAAAGAACCCACTAGTAAAAAAATATCCAATAGCCACAACCACAATAATAGGTTTCTGGAATCAGAAATTCAAATTTTTTCCTCAAAAACATTACAGTTTGGTTCCTGAAAAAACGTTTATTTAAAAAAAAAAGGAATATTTTAAATTTATATATACACACCCACATCCACACCCACATATTGTTTTATTAAAAAATTAGTTTTGACAAACAAGATGACTTCTTCAAATTATACCTCCCGAGGTCTTTTATGAGATTCAGATTTTTCATGGTAGTCAGACTTTCAAACACTAGACTGTGAAGCTGACACTTCTTTTAAGCTTAGAACAAAATGTCCCCAAACCTCATTTATCATTGTTGGAGTCACTAGGTCTAGAAGGAACTATCAGGTTGTTTCCCAGAGTTTTTTTCAGAGACTTCAGCACTAGGAGTGATGGCAGAACACAAGAGTGAACTAACTGAAATGAAGAAGAGAGTGCTTGTGAACTGGGAGAAACATTCTTTACATTAAAAACTGGCTTGAAGGATCATTGATGTGTACAATTTCACAATGGAACTTTTGAAAAAAGAAAACTGCTAGGTTAAATTAATTTTAATGCTGCAGTGAGAATTTGACTTTGTGATGTGTTACCAAGTTTATATGAATGCTATTTAACTAATAAACCTGAGATTTATTCTTGCAATCAATTAAAAAAAAAGTCCAATAAACTACAAAATTACAGAATTTTTTAATTGTTAAGTACAGAGAGATCAAGGTCCTTGAGAGTAAGTAGTGAGATATTTTCATTTGACAGCAATATAGAAGGCATTAAATTGTCCTAAGTACTATTATGAATATTGTTAATTTGTAGATCTATATTTTCATCCCTTTAACCCCTTTTATCTCTTGGGGCCATTATAATTTGAAGCTAAAATCTACATAATTAGCTGCTACAAACATCTTCACAGCTGGAGTAATCTGTTTTCTGTCCTTTAAGCAGTATGCGATCTAATGGAATTTGTTGCAGCTGGAAAAACAGATGCCAGATGTGCCTAGGCAGTCCTATAAATATCAATGGGTTTTCTTTTACTGATTACATTAACCTTTGGTCTGCAGGCAAGGGATATATACGTTACAAATAAAATATTGTTTCATCAGCCTCATCTAAAGGAGAGCACATAGAAGAGTCTGCATTCCTTCATTGAAGCCATTAAGCTCCGGAAAATATCAGTGGTTCAACTTCATCACCAGGACTTGCTACAGGAACAGAGCCTGATCTCGAAATTCACTTGTTTTTCAGTGATGAGTTGTAAAGCATCTTCCATATTTGAAGTAGCTGTTTTGGTTTTTCCATACAATATGAAAAAGCCACTTAAGCTGCATCACCGTGTATGATTCCTACAGTTTCTTTTTATAGATTTTGAAACATCAGTGGACTGAAAAGGTATTTTACCACAGACTCTATCCATGTTTTTGGCTCTTCAAACTTCTTGGGTTTTAAAAATTAATTCCACTAGCACAATGCATTAGGCAGACATCAGAATGTCCACACTGTACATTACTCCTGCTGAGGTCAGAAATATTCTGTGTTGTTTTTAAAAGAAAGTGAGCTGCCAAGAGGCTTTATTGAATGGGGACAGTCAATGGAGGCTCAAGAGAGCAGCAACAAGCTGTTGTTAACTAATAAAAATGGCAATCTTTTTAAACTGAAAGTCTGCATTGGGTCAAATGGAAATATAGAAAGAACTTTTGATGCCTTAGTTCCAGGAAGAAGTTATTGCAATCAGGGACTAAATGCAGATATTTTATAAAAGGAAAATTGCCTTCACTGTCTCCTTAGTAACAATAAAAATACTTTAACTCAAAGTTTCACGTCACCCTACTGACTGAGTTGAAAATTTTACTGCTTTATTAATTATAAAAAAAAAATCATAAAGAATTAGGTAAAGTAATTCTTTGCATGAAAAAAACAACAAAAAAAAACCCCAAAAAATCAATATTTGGCCACAGCTGTAGTTCAGTCAGCCAGTGTATATTTTGAAATAATCACTGAACTGTGAAATTAACAATTGAAGCAGTAAATTGGACTTTTTATCTTCTTAGTTTCAAGAATATTTCTTGTAAAGTTTTATCAGTAGGACAATCCAAAGAGGCTAAGTGTAAAAGGAAACAAAAGTTCCTGTGACAACATTCAAAAGCAATAATTACCAAGGAAAATAAATGATGTTATATTTCATTTAATCTAGCAGCAATTGGCTTCTGTAAAATTGCTGAATGCAACTTTTTTTTTAAAAAAAGCCTTCCCCATGATAGTAGTGCTTCTGCTAACAACCCTTTAAAATAAATACTGTGAATTTATGGGCTGTATAAAGGAGAGATACAAGAGTGAAAAAAAATAAAAAAAATTTTATTTTTTAACGCAATCATTAACAGCGTTCTTTTGCAGGTTTTTAAGACAGAGTAAACTGATTAGTGTTGCTAGATACACTATACACCTGTTTTGATTAGGGGGTCAATCTTTCTAGTATGATGGCAAGCATGTTCACAGCTGGCAAACTTTCATGAAAAAAACAAAACAAAACAAAATAAAACAAAACAAAACAAAATAACAAAACAAAACAAAACACCCACCCACAACTTCCTACCAATCAAACTCAACACCACAACTGTTACCTGTCTATAAGGAGAAGCTGTCACAAGAGCAGCTATTCTCCTCCCGTAGAGACAAATTAAAAACCTTTGTACTACCATAACTTTCTTCAACATTAGACTCCAGTATAAGTAAAGCTATGATTTTAATCTTTGCCCAAATATAGAGACTGTTTTTTCACCTGTTTAGGAAAAAAAGAAAGTAAAAATCTAATCTACCCAGATAGGACGTGGCAACTATCTGAAAACTGACCAGCAAGGCACAAGCAACACCAGATAAAAATCTCACTTTCTTTGTAACCTGCAGTCTTACCAATTTTGCACCATACAAAAGCCCACTGCATCATTCTATTCCCACCATTCTGGGAATGGAGACCTATGCATTATGAATTGCAGGGGGAAAAAGTGATTCTCTCCTTCAGTGTAATATTTATTGGACTCTTGTCCCTGTAAGGTATTACTCATCCAGCTACACTAGAAATTACAAACACGTGGTTCAAAACACATCAGAGCTTGCCTTGACTATTTGTTAGACTGTGATTGTCCTGTTTATATCTACAATACATCATTAGCCTTTTCATTTAACTCTTTGCCAGTGATCCTAACCATGATGTAAGAAAGCTCTTCTTTTTCATTCATTTCATTTCATTTCATTTCATTTCATTTCATTTCATTTCATTTCATTCATTTCATTTCATTTCATTTCATTTCATTTCATAATTTTATTTCATTTCATTTCATTTCCAGATTATTAAAACAGAAGCCAAATTTAATTCCTTCTAACTGTTACTGTAATAGAGCCCTCTTTGTTAATGCTTAAAATCTTAAACTTTGTATTGTAGTGGCCAGTAAAAATTGGCAGTTCTTACATTGTAAAGGGCAACCTAGATGAGACAGACCTTTCATCTGACCTCTTCTGAATACAAGTGAGATATCTCATTATCAAACATCAAGTTAGGACTATCAATGTCACAGTCTTGTCAATCTTACCTTGACCAAGATTTTTGTGGGATTGTCAGAGCAATATTTTCTTGGTGCTTGGCTGGCCTATTTCAGTGGCATATGTGTTAGGTAACAGTGTGTTCTTTTAATAGCTGCTGTCATAGGATAGGAAATGCTCCTTTTATCACATCCACCTATTTTAAGACATTATTTCCACTTGAAATGCTATTGAGAAAGACTGTACTAGCCTAAGGTAATACAAATGCATTATCTCACAGAAATATGAAGATAAATGTATGACACTTCAGAGCAATACTTCTTTGCAACCAGACCACATAAACAAGAACTGTGAGCTAATTTTCAAAAGCCCAGGAGCTGCTGTGGTATAAGAGAATTAGTGTGTGGAAAGTCCAAGTAAAGAGCTAAATATGTTGGATTCGAGGGGGAAGGAAACAGAAAGGCAGAGGGAAGAAAGGTGTGCAAATAGTAAGGCTTTTAGAGAGGATAAAGCTCAGTAAGATCTGAGTAAAAACAAAAGTGTCCATGAATTGAAGCTTTATAGAAAATCTGCTGTTTAGAGTGCTACCAAATGGAAGAGCACAAACAGAGATTATTTCTCTCAGGTGCCATAAAATAGAAGACCGTCTCCATTTCTCACAGATATGTTGACTTTAGGAAGACACAGCTACTTGCTTTGGAAAAGCAGAAGTAACAGTTTTCAATCAGCCCTGAATGTTATAAACACAGGAGGAATGAAAATGTGGCCTGTGTATGCAGCCATTTATAGTGAATTACTTGAGTTCAGAAATAGCCTAGAGAGCCCAGACCTCTCAAATCTTTGCAATGTTCATGACTTTCCTGGTCAGCAGACGGAGAAGAGCCTCTGCTCCACAGAGGCTCTGAGTGCTCATGTAAACACGAGAGGTCTTTGGCTTCTCTGCAGGTCATGTTACCTCACCAGCTTGTTGGGATGACACTGCTCTGCATTTGTACCAGCTCTGACCCGCTGCAGACCTACGTAATTTTCCCACAAATGTTCTTCTGAAGCTCCCCTCACATTCTGAAGCTCCCCATATGACTCAAGCCAGCAGCATTTTCCTTCTTTTTCTCATGTATAAAAGCAGGAAAGTATTTCTTTCACAGAGGTTTCTGTGATATTGAAAGGATAAAATGTCAATTTTTCTCATACTTGACAGGAAAAAAGACATTTGTTCTGGATCGTGGATGGAAGAACTCTTCTCTACACTTTCAACACAGCTGGAAAAATGTTTTATTTAAATGGTCTTTTGTTTTCTTTAAAGAGAACACAATTATAAATTTATTTTTCCCTTTTTTAATAAATATAAGAAAAGAGAAGACTGTCTTCTGAGGTACTGAACAAGGGGCAGAGGCCACAATTCAAAACTGGAAAGGTCAAGATATAAGGGTACTTTTTCCTGCAAGTGACTCCAAATGTCAGCCTAGAACTTCATTGCCTTTTCACAGTCTTCCAATTTAAAAGAGTTTAAAGGCTAGAATGTGCTGAAAGCTAGAGCAGAATCCTAGAAGCAAACAAACAAGCAAACAAACAAACAAACAAACAAGAGTGGAAGAGATGAATCTTGGAAGGCCTGACAGCCTGATAATTATAACAATTCCTTATGGAACTGGACAAAGTTGACTTACTCAGTACAAAGATTTAAACCTCTAGGCCATTTCAACTTATATCCAAGAGTCAAATGTTTGAAGACATCTTGAAAGTGTAACAGCTGCAAGTGAGTTAAAAAAAAAACCTGGCCATCATTTAAGTGTCTTATTTTTGATTTTCATATGATACAGTTCTGGGGGAGAGAAATAATTGTTTTGCTTCCTAAAAAATTCTGGTACAGAGCTAGAGTTTTTATTTGGTTTAGATTCAGCATCTAAAAAATCAATTATAGAATCACAGAATGCTTTATCTTGGGAAGGATCTTAAAGATCATCTTGTTCCAACACTCCTGCCATAGGCAGAGACACATTCCAGGCTCAAGGCCCCACCCAAACTGGCCTTCACCACTTCCAGAGATGGAGAACATTCTTTTAGTCACACTAAGTTTCCTGAATTAGTTGACTGTGATTTTAGTTAAAAGAGGTGTGTCATGGAAAAGGACTATCCAATATACAACTCTTATTGTTTTCCAAAACTTAAAACATTCAGCAAAAGATGCTAAAAGACAGGCACTTATATAAAAAATAAAATAAAATTTAAAAAATGAAGACGTAGAGAACAGAAGAATATTTATATCAGTGTCTCATTTACCCTCCAGCCCTTACGAAATACATTCCTGGTGAAAATAATACAAGTAGTCATCTTGACTCTAACATTTACTTGAGTCATTTTGTACTGCTGTAAGAGATCCTCCAATCTAGACTTTTCAATCCATGTTCAGCTCTGAAACATGACTTTCAAAGTACGTTAAATAAAATGAATCAGAAAATGCAGAATTATATAATTCCCAATAAAAACATCAGCAATTTTCACTGCAAGGCAATGTTAGTAAGATCATCAAATCATTGATGGGCATAGAGAATTTCTTTTTTTTAAGGTTATATATATTTTTCCTACTTTTAATTTGGTTTGCAGATCAGATCAATTTCTAGAATTCCTGTTCTGCAGGAGAACCAATTTCAGTCATATGTATTTGGTTGCAGTCTCTTCATTTGTGACTGAATCAAATCACATGTCTTTAATAAATCATGTCTTTAATAGAAGGAAAAAAAAATCTTATATTTTGTCCACTAGCCTTTTGTCTTGTTTATATAAATTGATATTTTGTTTTGGCAATGTCCATTAATTTAAATATTAGAAGTCAATTGGAAAGTTCTTGCCCAAGAATTCATTAAAATATCAGCTAACTGAAAAAAGAAAATTGATTTTAACAAACTTTTGATTAAACAGACAGGTTTCCATTATGAACAGCCTAATGGTTTCCTGTCCAGGACCCAGGTAAGCACCAGAAAATCAAAGCAACAGAAGTTCACCACTGCCCACTGGTGGAAAGCAGGAATCTATTCCAGCTCATGTATGTAATTTTAAAACAAGCAAGTTATGGAGATGAGGACCAGCAAGCCTAGGACTTCCATAGAGAATATATGCTATTATTTGCAAAAACCTTCAATTAGCCAAAGCAGAACCAAAACATACATTAAACATACTACACTGTTTACACCTACAATCCAAATATGTTAATTTAACACTTCAAATGGTTGTCTAGCTGCTGTTGGAAGGAAGACAATTCTTTCTTGGGCACAAATATCAAGACATTGGAAGTGGAGGCTGAGGTAACAGCTATCATCCTGCTCAAGTCATATTTATTTGCATATACCCTGGATCCAATTTACGACTGTGTTTGAATGAAGGTCAGCCAAAACCTATAAGAATTCTGAGGCACAAATAAGTAGAATCAAGACAGTGTTTTGATTTCTGAAATATGTTCATAATTTCTTGATTTTCTTTAGTTTAAAAAATATTTTAAAATTAAAAAATCATGTGACAGCTATTCAGGTTTAAATTTTGAGATCTAGATGACTGTGGCTATACAGCCTGGGATGTAAAGCAGCTCTATTTCTCTTGAGAATATAATTTTTCAACATTAATGACTAAGGCAAAATTGTGAACTAGCAATGAAGTGTGATGTTTCTGCTAAAATAATGTGCAAAAAGATGACAAAACCAATCTCATATTTCACTATAACAATATTTGCACTTGAAAACTCCAATTTGGTGGCATTAAAATTCATGTCTGAATACCCCAGGAACTAAGAATAATTACACATTTACTTTGCTGAATGTAAGATTATACTAGGCAATGAAGTTTATGAAGTATTTATCCTGTTTCTGACAATGAGAGAGAAACACCTTAGGCAAAGTCTCATTTTATGCAAATGTGGTATCAAAAAGAATATCTAAATTCAAACATTCTCTTCCAGATTTTTTTTAACTAAAGATGACGCAGAAAATAATAGTTATAAAATAAAGACAAACCAAAATAACTTAGGAGAAGAGGAAGAGATCTGTCTGCATGTGTCATGGATGTTGCAACTAAATAAAGACAGCATTTAACTTTGGCAAAATGTGCATATTTGAGTGAGCTTGGACTAAAACTCATCTTTAGAGTACAAGAGCGAGCAGTTTGGCTTTATGAGATAGATGTATGATGAGGGTAGAAGCCCTTTTCTACTCAATAATTCTGAGCACACTTTACATTTATGTTGATATGTCAGTGCCTTATTATCAAAGTGTTGTAGAAAACAGACAGTCATTGTTTAGTTTGACATCTTTGTAAACAGTCATATCAGCATGTTATTTTTTTCTATTAGTAAATAATATGGGAGAATTCCTGTCTAGTTTCTAGAATACATATTTTATATTCGAAATTTCTGAAAGTATGCTGAAGAAAATCTATTTACAAATGCATAATAGGATTTGAGGTCCTGTTACTAAAACAATGTAGTATAATACAGTATGTCAATAATGCCTGTGTCAACAAAATTTGGCAGAATTTGCATTCTCAAATACAAGGAAAAAAGGCTTTGCTTTTAGCATTGCACTGTGAAACACAGTCTCACAGCTGGGCTAGCTAACAGCAAGGGAAGGAGTGCTGGGCTATCTTTGCTCTAGGCATGTTCCAGATAGGGTAAGGGAGTGCTGTTTGCACAAAGTCTACTGCTCCTTTGCCTTCAAAGCCTCAAAAATAAGTTAGACTAGGAAGGGAGAGACAAATCCTTACCCTGAAATGATGCCTTAATTTTAATTTAAGATTTGTGTAGACTGGATTTATGAAACAAAAGGTCAGTTTAGAAGTAAAATATCCAAAAGTCAAAGGGTACTGATTATGTATTTTTTAATACAGACCACTGATTTTCACTTTATCACATGTATGACTGAAGTCTTTAAAACTTTTACTTTGCTTTTACTTACACTTCAGACTATTTTCTGTCAGGTTTTACTGAGAGAGACTATGCCAACTGAAGCTTCAAACCAGCGGGAAGGAAAAACAAAGAACAAGTGTGACCATCCAGAGGATACCATAGCTGAAGTGAGCCAGCTGAAAGAACAGAGTGAGCAAGCTGAAAGCCCAAGATGGGGCAGGAAGCAAACTCTTCTCTCCCTGAACAGTCAAATGATATGTACAGTTGAAAAGTCTGTAATCTCTTTCTGAGGTCTATTCAGTTATTTCTTCAGTTCTGGTATCACATCCAGTACAGGTATGTAAATTTAAAGATGGAAGGTTAAATAAAAACAACTGAAGACATTCTTCTATTTACAGATTTGTAGACCTGAAGGTCATTATCCAAGAATGTCTGGGGAAAATATTAAAATCAAATCTCCACAGAAACAGGAGAGTGGAAAGATTAATCTTAACAGGTCAGACCATTCAAAGCCTTCTAGAACAACCCTACCTAGTGTACATTGATACTAACCTGGTGATCTCACCCTCAGTTCAGAAGATTCTGACCTCTAGTAACCAGAAATCAGCTCAAATTTCCAAGTACACACAGAGAGCTATTTGGGGGGGGGGGGGGAAACAACCAAACAAAAAAGAAAAATAAATAATAATAATAATAATAACAATAATTAATAATAAAATCCCCATATCATCCAGAGAATTCAGTTAAGCTAGAGTCAAGTTTAGGGGTTTATTATTACCCATGAGCAAAGGTCCAAGTTTTAACTGTCTGCAAGCATTGGAGAGCCCAGCCACTGCTATTACATCACTCTACACCTGCTGCCTGGATTCAGAGCCTCCCATTAGTGTTATTTCAGGTTACTAATATTGTTGTCACTTGCAGTCATTCCATTCCTAAAATAATCCCTCTCACAGTGTATAAGCAAAAATGGGTACACTCCACAGCAGAAACGGAAATGGTGAATTGAGAGAAGACATGGTTAAAAGCAACATCATAAACCCAAGACAATGCACAACAGACTGCCATGCAAGTTCCAAATTATCAGTGAGAAGAAATTTCAGAAAACTTACAAAGAATTCTTTCCAGGTAAAAGGACTGGCAAGAGCAAAAATACACCTCCTATTTACCCATATAGGTTTCTTTCCCTCTCCTATTTCACATATATATTGATTTTTAGATAGGATATACATGTGCATATTTTTCATCAGATATTAAATGCACATTTTTTTCGGCATTCTGAGTGTAAGATTTCTCTTGGAGAGAACCTTTTCATGTATTTTATACTAGTAAATTAGACATATTTTCTTTCAAACACCACTCCCAAAAACAAGAATTAAAGGAAATAATTTTGAAATCTCAAAGTGTTCATGCTGAAACCTGCTCTACAAGCCAGAACACAAACAATATATTTTAATTTTGTTGCATTGTAGTATTAATTAACTAAGAACCAAGTTCCATGGAATTATCTACTTTTAGCTCTTGCAAAATAGGAATGTAAAAATCAGAGCAGACTTTGTAGCATAAAAGAATTGTATAGGTTCTTGACACAAATTTTAACCTTTTTAGTTACTATATTAGACTAAGCATTTTCCAAATAATTACATTTTCATCATAAAAAACTATATAAAGTCAATAAAATTTTTATCTGCTTCTCTTTCCCCTTACTACCTTATGAAATAACAGAATAAAACTCAGGTAGTATGTGTAAGCTTTACGTTTCCTTCCAGTTGGACCATTTCAACCCTATTACTCAATTCATAGTTAGTTGCACTTAACAGAACTCCCACTAGTTTTGAATTCTCCTTTTTTTGACACAAGATATCAAACTGCTACATTATTCCATAACAAAAACCACATTTCATTGTTGAATTTCAGTTTTTCCTTGACAGACCCTTACAGCTAGCAGAATAGCTCATAATGCAAGTTTCTACTAGATGCAAATGCTTTAGGTAAATTTATGCTACAAGTATGAAGTTTACCTAATGTTTGTATCTTTACTTTTGAAAAATATTCTTTTAAAAGACTGTGTTGGTAGCTTTTGAATCTAAAATATTTTTCTGGCCTGGATCATAATACAGAATTTTTTTTAAATACCTATAAACACATCCATTTATGTCATATGCAAATTCTTGTGTTCTGGTGTTTTTTATTCTCTATTGCCAATGCAAGCCCATCAAAAATTTCCATTTGTATTCTCCCTTCATTGCCCAACATCCCAAATGTCTGTCATTTTCAGAGTAACTTTATTTCTTGCAATAAATAGTAATTCAGGAAGTTGGGAAGGATAAGATTCAGAAGACTCCTTGACATCCCACAGTAGTAATATTCCAGTTTCTAGCTGTCACCTGTGTCTGCAATCAGAATGTCAATATGCAGAAATAATTGAGTAATCCTGGCTTCTTCATGTACGTCTGAAAACCTAATGTTTCCCTTATTGCTGTCATACTTGCTTCTGGTAGTCTTACACAAAATTAAGTGACTCATATCAAATTAAAGTTGATACAAACAAATAGAAATAAGGCAGAACTAAAACCAATTTTCTATATCCCAGGTGATGTCTGTAATCACTGGACAAAGACTTAGGTGGAGGAAACTCCTATCACTGAAAACCAAAGAAACCTCAAAAAACCAACAGAAATTCCAAAAAGCCCACAACCCTCTGCTCATCTCCACAGAGATTAAGCATTTCTGGGTATTTTTAGAAAACCATAGGATAGTGTTATTGATAGATGCCAACAACACCAGGGGAATTTTTCAAGTCAAAACTTGGCCTGAAGAGGAGCTTCAGACTCTAAATCCTTTCTGCATCTCATCTCATACTCCCATCATACTGAAAGTAGACATCCTCCCCCAGCCCAAACAGAGTATTGGAGTGTTTAACATTAAACTCTCTAATTAAGATTATTGTGTTTGGTGAAAAACAGCAAAAGGCTTATAAAAAGTTTCAAATTGTCATTTAGAAGCACAGTGATGCATTTACAAACAATACATAGTATCATATTCATTTCAATTAAATCTAATATCACTCAGGAGAACAGTGAATAAACCTGAATCATTCTGAATTATTGTAGCACAAGTAGCAATAAAACATGACAGATTCTGCAACTGCATTGTAAAAGGCTGTTATATTTTATGTAATACTGCAAGTCAAAGCTCTGAAGTGATTGCAATAAAATCTTTAAAGCACAGATAAATTCAAGATTTTTACATCTCAATAGAAACTATACACAGTTTGCATATATCTGTAAGTGTAAAATTCAGTTTGTGAATTTTAGTAACCAAAAAGAGTGGCTAATGATTTATCAGTGTTTAAAATGCTAGGTGAGATTAACTGGGAAACAGTGAAAGATTTTATTATCAAGTATGTATTAAGAACAAAGGCAGAGTATAAAGAATTAAGTGAAACTTTATACACCTGAATTTATGAATTTTTATAACAGGTTGCCTGGATCCTGAAAATAACCTGGAAAAATATTTCCAGAAATGCTATGTTCTCCTTTTCTCATCAATTCCTTAATGTTTAGGGTTGGAATCTTGCAGAGGGAAGAAAAAAGTCTCACTTAAGGGAGGGGAAATAGAACACCTGTGAATGAGGTGAGTAAGTCAAAGTATCTGACTGATTGCTGTTATATACATTCCAGTCTTCAACACCGCGTGGTGCCTAGAAAGCCAAATATTTATCTATCCGTGTTATCACAAATTCTTACCATTGTACCCAGCCTTAAGTAGCAAAGTAAGTAATTTTTCTTTGACTAATTGGGGAAAAGGAGGCTTTCCTTGTTTGTTTCCAGGTTTAATTTAAGCCATTTTTAATGAGCCATAATTGCTAGATAATATCATTAGTAGAAATATTACCCTGGAAACTATTTCCCCCTGTTCATGAAGCCTATACACAGAAATTGATTGTCCTGTTTAATATTAAGCCACTCGTGAGTCATCTGCCTTAAAAGGCTCACTTCCAACTGATAGCTTCTCAAATGCTTCACTAGTCACTGAACATTGAGAAGACTGAGAATGGATTGATTGTGTAAGCATAAAAGTGCATTAAAACCTCATTTTACTATAGATGTTGTATTATTTTTCATAATAAAGTTTTGAAATTTGAGAGAACTAAATGTCAACAGATTTAACATCAGCTATTAAGATGGGATTAAGCCATGACTGATTATACCAATAAATGTGTCTGATCCATGCATATATTAATTGTTGAGTCTAGCTTTTGGAGTAATGGACTCTACTGAAGGCAGAAAAATGAAAAGCAATAAATTGTTTTCAGCATCCTGTATATTTCTGCACTGCAACATCCAGGATACAGGACCAAAACTGGCCAAATAAAAATTCACCTAATCCAGGATTTATTCCAAAATGTGTGACATGATCTACGAAATTCAGTAAAAGCAAGTATAGGCCAAACTACTGGTCAGAATATTTAATTCTTCCTTACATATAAAACACTTGAAAAAATTCTGCACAAAAATGCCTTTTGAAAACAGAACTTTAAAAACCTAATTACTTGCAGAACACTGCTGCTCAGCACAGAGGTTTACAGTGCTTAAAGACTGCCCACATAATGTCAATATTCAGGCCTCAAACCCAGAAATACCTTGGCACAATATATCTTTCTTAAAATTGAATCATACTAAATCTTTGTCAGGAGAAAGATCAAGTTGAAGAACTCCTCTTCAGAAAGTGTAGTTCAGAGGCCACATGTAGTTTCCCAAAGTATAGCAGAGTAGGAAAAAAAAACTTCTGGTTTTTTTGTGTAAAACATGAATGCTTTAGTAGAGATTTATCTCTTAGTAAGAGATTTGGCCTGGCCTTGTAACAAATTGAATCAGAGACAAGCAGAGAGAACATGACTATGTCAGACTGATATGCAAGCTACATTTAATAGATTAAATAAATTTAATACCACAGAAGTTCACTGGGCTGTTATTAGCCACTTGATGTTATTTTGACAAATATGGATAAAAGTAAATAAAAATAAATTAATTGTTTTCCCCTTTACTGTAAGATATAACTTTCTTATTTTATAAATAGATTCAGGGCCAGTAACTAACAGTGGGTGATGAGGTTTCTAGCCAGAAATTTGTTCCCACAAGGAGTTACTGGTACCCTGAAACCATGCAAAAGTGAGGAAAAAAATCTGCCTGCTGTTTTTATAGTATTTGCAGTTTTTAAAGAGTATACCTAAAGGTTCTGTTGAGATAAACACTTACTAATAAATATTTTGAATGCGCTATTAATATTTAATAGGAAAAAAATACGTGGTTAACTGTATTTCTGGTTTTTATTTTCCTGATGAATTTCATTACAACGAGTACCATTTACTTGGGAGAAAAAAAAACCCAAACAAAACGCCCAGAACAAACAAACAAAACCAAAAAGCGCTCATCAAAAGGTCAGGTTGTAGTTGGCAAGACGAAGTTCTCTCAACCTTACTAACATTGAATATGGTAGCCACCAGACTTACTCTTGCATGATCACTGCTGCAAGCAATGACAGCCTGAAGGCTTTCAGCATGAATGAAGTTGTCTGTACATATACACTGGCAGAACAAACTTTGATTTCAGGAACAAATATCCCTGAACTTCCTTATTAATTTGTTTAGAAATATATTCTGTTTAAATCAAAGTAACAAATTTTATATCCAGATTATAAAATAGATATTATTCTCTTTTCAACTCTTTTCAGTTCCATTAATTATGTTAAAACACCATGAAATTTTAAATGTTCTATAAACATTTCTATCTTCAGGATCATTTTATTATTCACTTCTTGGCTATTTCCACAATACGTTATGCTTTGTGTCTCTTTGGCACATCTTGACTCAGCTGTAAGGCCGCTCTTATCTAGATCTCAATCCCATAGACACAGCACACATTGCCACCTCACAAACCCATGAAATTTCAAGTAAAATCTCTATTTAAACGTAACATGATTCAAAAAAGCAAGAAGTATTTAAATGATCTTTTATAAAAAAAAATAATTGAACGTAAAAGGCTTTTTATTCTAAGTGGAAGTTAATTACTGATATCTTGGCAGCAAGCATTTCATTGTAGGGCTGACAGAACTCCATATCAAGTTAGTGGTATAAACAAACATCTCATCTACACTAAGATATTGGTCTCATATATTCATTCAGTTGTGGGGTTTTTGTCTAAAAAAAAAGTATGTGATTGTAAACACTCATGCATGCTCCCTTCTGCATAAGCACCAAACCCACCAGTATCCAAACTACTACTACTACTACTACTACTAGTACCTACTACTAGGTTTTGATTGATAAATTAACACTGTCTAATTTTTTGTGTGTGAACTCCTGCAGCCAAGTTAGATATTAAAATCCTTAGTTGGAATATCTTTTTCATTATCCAATTGTTGATTTTGTAGCCTTACTTACCAAAAGCAAATATTGATACCTACTAGCAGTAGAAATACCCGCAACATTGACAAATAAGGTTATCAAAAACCACCTATGTGCATGCAAATTAACATGCAATTGAAATATTACTCCAATGTAAAACACTCAGAATAAGGTGAATATTTGCCAAGGAACATTAACTGAGTACCACATTCAATATAAAAGGACTTTCCAGAGACCTTTTATAGAGTAATGAAAACATAATCCAAACAGACAGCTGCATAAAAAGTTAACAACTCAGTAAGTTCTTAATATACTTGAATTGAGTGAGTTATTTGTCATTGTGCACTTAACAATTCTCAAGAGCCTGAATTAGTTTACAGAAGAAATACAAAAGATTTCAGCTACCTAGAAATAAGTGTTGCAATGCCAAGCTGCTATTGACATGAGATATTTCACTGCTGCCACCACAGAGGGGGTTCAGTTTTCAAACAAGGAGCAGAATTTGCACGATATTTGAGCTCCACCAGACTGAACACAGTACTGACCTCATGGAATTCTGAAAACTCTGGGTGTTCTGAAACCACATTACTTTTACAGGTATATTTTTCATCACTCTGAAACCACATTACTTTTACAGGTATATTTTTCATCACTCTGAATTGGTTTTTAAAGTGCATTCGCAGCTCTCTTACCTCCTTTCCTCCCCAGTCATTCCTTGTACAAAGGAGGCTTTTGGCACTTGAGCCATAATCCTGTAACTGGTACTAGGATTCTCTCACAAATATATTACGTCAGAGCTTTATGCCTGAATTAAACCAGGAAAAAATTAATAGTCCCTGACAAAGTGAGTTTATTGGACTATTTCCTCAGGCTAAACCAACACAAATTCCACTGACATTGGAAGCCTGGATTATTAGTTCACTTAATACCAGCCTTCTATGTTTAATGTTCCTGCAAGAAAAAAAGTGGGTTTTGCATCTTTCTCTTTGTATGCACAGACAACCATAGTCATAATAATCTTATTTTTATTTTTTGACAAATGAGTAAACTCAGATTCCCAAAAGAACAGAGAGGGAGTATCAGCTTCCTTGAACATGACTCTTTGCCATGTCTCCTTTATACACCCAGGATGTGGTTGGCCTTCTGGGCTGCAAGTGCACATGGTCTAGTCATATTGAGTTTTTCATCTAAAAAGCACCCCTCAAGTCTTTTTCCCTAGGGCTAGTCTTGATCCAATTTCTGCCCAGCCTGTACTTGAGCTCAGGATTGCCCTGACCCAGATGCAGGATCTTTCATTTGGCCTTGTTGAACTCCATGAGGTTCACAGAGACCCATCTCTCAAGCCTGTAAATGTCCCTCTGGATACCATCTCTCCCTCCAACCTGCAGATGGCACCACACAGCTCAGTGTTGTCAGTAAATGTTCTGAGCGTGCACTCAGTCCCATTATCCATATCACCAGCAAAGATGTTAAAAAGCACCCATCTGTTGTGAGGAAAGGGTTAAAACTGGAAGAGTGGAGAGTAGGATGGTAGACTAACTCAAATGACCTTGCGGCTGGGAATATTGAGGCCGGGAGAATAAGAGTGTGGGAAACCACATATATTATGCCTACTGCTTGTTATCCTCTGTATGTTTTAAGAAATAGAATCTCTGTCTAGAGATAACAGGTGATTACAGAGGCTTGGAGACAGTCTCATGGACATGCTTGAGCTCCCTGTCTTGGGAGACAGAGGATCAAAGCTGAGACATCATCAAGAGCACAGGGAAATCACAGCATGGTGGCAAACCCCGTGTGTGTGTGCTCTCAATAAAATGGTGCAAACAGCAGCCCCCTTGTGTGCTGGGATGGACTGAGCCTGACAGTGCCTCTGTTCCCGCTTGTGTGTCTCTGCCTGGGTGCTGCTTTGGGATCCTCTGGTTAATGAAGTAATGAAATAAATTTACTCTTGGCATTTCAGCTCTGGCTTTGGGGTTATTCTGGCTGCCTGCCTGTGTTGACTCACACAATATCTCTGAGGAATGCCACTTGTCACTGCTTTTCACTTGGACCTTGAGCCACTGACCTCAACTCTGAGTACAACCCTCTAGCCAATTCCTTATCCACCAAGTGGTCTGTCCATCAAATCCATGTCTCCCCAATTAAGAGACAAGGATGGCATTTGGGACAGTGTCAAATGCTTTGCACAAGTCCAGATGGATGATATCTGTTGCCCTTCCCTTGTCCACCACTGCTATCATTCCATGGTAGAAGGCCACCAAACGTGTCAGGCATGATTTGCCCTTAGAGAAACCATGTTGACTCTCACCAATCACTTCCTTATTTCTCACATGCCTTAGCATAGTTTCTAGGAGGATTCACTTCATGACCTTGCCAGACAATGACCTGTATGTCCCTGGGTCTTCCCTATTTCCCTTCCTGAAAATGAGAGTTATGTTTTCCATTTTCCAGTCAGTGAGAACTTTACCAGACTTTACTGCACTGACTCCCACTGAGAAAAAAGGATCCACCCTATAGTCAAAACTTGCATATATTTTGACTATGCTCCTTAGTACGGGTCAGACCATCCTGAGGTATATTTTTCCACAATCCTGATCCACCTCTCCTATATCACCTATTTTTAAGCCTCTCTAAAAAATATAATTGCAGATCCTTAGTGCCCTGCCTTTCCCTCGCAAGGTTCAAATAGCCTGAAAAAGGTGAGAAAAGAAGTCTGATATGAAGACAGAATTCAGTTCAGTAGGTTTGCTGTTATAAACTTCTCCCTTTTCATGGCTTGTAAAAGAGAGCAATTTAAACACCTCATAAAGTACTTCTGAGAAATTACTATTAATGCATGTTTTCTAATTAATATTTTAAAAGTCCGGTCCAGCAAGCAAAATATCATAGTTCTGATCCAGCACCATTTAAAATATTCACATATTAAGCAAGTGTATAAGGAGCAGAAAAAGAACTAGTATTTACATCTGTTTAAAAAAGAATAATAATCTGTTTTCCATTGTGCTGTTCACATAATTTTGTGTGTAGCCAAGAGGGAATGCTGGTCATTATGGTTCAAGTTTAAAATCAGTGATAGATTGCATACTAGCAGGCAGTATCATCTCTGAAACAGCCTGTGGCTGAGTCACCTCACTTCAGCAAGATGCAACCTTAGTTTAAGGCCACTTGCAAAGCTTGGTAGAGAGCTTGATAAACAAAGATTGTCTGTGGCTTAAAAAACCTCAAACAAACAAATAAATCCCTAAATTATATATAGTATCATAAGTTCTACCAGGCAGATGTACTAAAAATAAGTACTTTCCCTTTATCAACTCCCACAGTCCTTGTTTTGAGTTAGGACTGGTTGCATTTATTACTTCCAAAAATACCACCAGTTAGTTGCAAGGTAGTTCATATTAGGCTGCACATACAGCAAGTTCTGTTGTCAAAGAAAATAGGGAAGAAGAGATCTAACATCAACACCCTCTTCCATACACACTTCTTCCCTTGTTTACAATGGACTCAAACTCCTTTCTTCTGAGCCTTCACCTTGCTAAATACCTGTGATTGCAAACCAATCTTAAGATGACTCAAATGAGTGTGTGGAGGGAGACTGTCTTTTTAAATTAAATAAGCCTTGCAGTTACCAAGCAGCAAAGCAAACTTCTACAGAAAAAGAAAAGAATTTGCAGAAAACCTTTTTCAGTCCTACTACCAAAAATTTTTTAAAAATTTAAAAAATTTTAAAATAATCCACGCATCTTACATTAAGATTTTAATATGCTCTGCCATTAATTTTATTACTATCCTTGCAAGTAAAACACTCTGCTTATTTGTCAGACTAAGATTTCTCAGGGGAAAAAGGCTTTAAAGAAAGATGAAAACAAAAGGAAAACAAAAACATAGTCACAAGATGCATTTTCACTGGCTGTGAAAGACACTCCAAAATGATCTGTCTGGTCATGAAATGAAATTTCCTCTTTGAAATTCATTAAGTCAGACACTATCAGCCCAATCCTGCAATTCTGATTCAGGCAAAACTGTCATTGACATCAGCGAAAGCTTTGCCGGTATGAAAAAGCGAGAACGGAGTTCAGGACTGGAACCTAGTTGTGTTTCATTTCATTACCATCTTATTTTACAAACAAAAACCCCATTAAAATCAGAATGATATTCTAATCTAAAGGAAAAACTGTGCATCCACAGAACACAAACCAAGCATGGTATGAATTGCAGTGGAATTTTATTGTGGCCTTTATTTTAACTTTCCGTTAGATGTCAGGACTGTGCAAAAATCAACATATATTTTCTTTATGAGTGTTGGCTTCTCTCAAAGTGATTTATGAAAACAGATCTGCTGCTAGAAGTGCTGTAGGGTAGACAGAAGGTTGTAGGGAAAATGCCAGCAACTAAAGAGACTAGAAAAATAGGCAAGAACAAAGCATAAAACAAAGCAATATAGGAATATTCAAGTATTTAATATTTTCTTAAGATACTACAAACACTAAAGAAGCTATCCGTTTATGCTCGGGGAAAGGAAAAAAGCAAATATCTATTGCATCAGACAGACTTTCTTTCAGATCTCTGGTAAATTTGAGAGTAGAGACCTTATTTTTCTCATTTTTCAAGAGTTCCTGTCTTGCATGTGAGTTGAACTAGCAGTTAAACCTAATAATCTTAAAATTAACAACTCTATGGAGATGCAAAAGCATACTCTGTAAAACCCTGGAAGAACTTTTTGTTAAAAAGATTTTGCAAAACTAACTGGTCAAAGGCAAATATCAAGAGTTCAAGTTTCTGAAAGATATTTATTGCCAAGAAACTGTTGGATGTTTCAATTTCTATCTTAAAATTATTGAATCTTCTCTCAATTTTAATTCACCAAACACCTCTTTTGTTAAGAACAAATATGAAAATTTTAACATTACTTTTCAGCAGTAGACCACATACAAGACTAGAGTTATAAATCCCCCAGATTTGAAACATCTCATTGCCTAATCAGGAACAGTTATATTTCAGTTCATAAATTTATAGAATGTCTCAAGTCAGAAGTGACCCATTAAGATCATCAAGTCCAACTCCCTCATCCTCACATTTGGTGATATTTAGATAGGAATATAATAAATCACAGTCCAAAATCTAAAGAAAAAATGGCACAATTGAGTTAACCCTTGCAATCAAATGGATCAAGCATATTTATATTTTCTGCAACTCAGTGGGCATATTAAAGTTACTATACTTAGATCTTGAAGATCTGGCCAAGCACTAGGGAAACTATATTGGCATTGGAATGACATTTGGAAAAACCCTGTATTATTCACTCTGTTAAAAGATACCATTACACAAGGAGACAGAGAATGTTGCTTGCAACTACAGGAGTCATCACAGTTTATTATTACAGAATATCTTAGTATTACATATTTAAGATTCATGCCACAGTATACAAATCTGTTACTTTACTGAATGTGCAAGAAAGTTTAAAATTTGAATACAACAAAATATGCAGTGCATACTAAAAAAATATAAGAAAGAAAATTTGAAAGAATTTTAGAATATAAAGATATATTCTAAAGAAAATATCTGCATGTGTATCTTAGTTGTTTTGTATACAAAACCAGTTTTCTGGCAGGATTCTTTAAAAGAAAAAAGAAATTTAAACCAAAAAATGTCTGAGGGAATTAAGTTTAAAGCTTAGCAACTTTAGCAACCTGTCCAAACAGACAACCTGTTCAAAAAGTTAGCAACATTTTGCTAAATATGTCTGTTTGGAAATTGGCTAATTACAACAGAAAAGTTCATGAATTAAAAGAAAGCATTCACTTGTTAATTTCAGAAAAAAAAGAAAAAATTATCTCTTGGAGACAGTTCTCCTCTTTGGACAGTCTTCTAAGTAAATATTTCAGTCCTTCATAATGTTTGATGTTCAATTTTTTTTTTTTTTTTTTTTAGATGTATCTGTTTTCACCATGTATTTTTCAGCATTTGCTGGAGGAGGGGAAGGAATAGGGCTTAAAGCAGTCTGATATTTTCAGCAGTTATTTCATCATGTCTAAGTGGATTAAATTAAGATTCACTACATGAAGACACCAACTAATGCTTTTTTAAAATTCTTAAATAATATCTTCTACATCAAACTCATTTTTTTGTGTATTGAAAGGTAAATGGAGGCAACTGACATCCTGGAGACATAGTTTCACCTCATTTGTTTCATTCCTCAGATATGCAATGAAGTGAATGCTCTCCCAGGCAATTCTTCTAAAATAAACTGTAAAACAGACCTGTGCTAAGGAAACAGCATTGGAATAAACAACAAATCCCAGCTTCTGTCAGTTCTAAGCAAAGTTGTTACTGGCCAAGTAGAACCTTTAACAAAATGGTTTTTTGTGAAGCTCACAGAAGCCATCTCCACCTGGAACTATGTGCCTTTCAGCACCTGTCCTGACAAGGAATACCTAAAAAGCATCTGTATGCTGCATTGCTTGACCTGAGAAGTGGTGCAGCCACTTCTGATCCTTGGAGATACCCGAAGCTAGCTGGATATGGTCCTTTGTAGCCTACTCTACATGACACTGCTTGAGCAGGTGATATAGACCGGACAACTTGCAGAGGACCTTCTGGGATTCTAAGATTCAATGATAAGTTTTTAATGTTATCAAAAAATTCCCGAGATTCCTGGATTTCTGATTTTTTTCCCTATTGAAATAAACCACTGGGAATCAGGTTTTTACTGTTTCTAGCTTGATGCATATTGCTTTCCCATAATTTTTCAATATATATATATTTATCTCTACAAAATTATCCTGATGTTAACTCTTTAAAGCACATGCCTCAAAACATGACCAAAGAAATCTTAATCATGTGAAATCAGTTATACCAATTTTAGAAAAAAAGAAACCAGAACAAAACAATTCAAGCCACTCTTAGTTTATAAGGAATTCTTCACTATAGGGTGGTGAAGCACTGGAACAGGTTTCCCTAAGAAGCTGTGGATGCCCCACTTCTGGAAGTGCTCAAGGCCAGGTGGGATGGGAATTGGAGCAACCTGGTCTATTGGAAAGTGTCCTGCCATGGCAAGTCAGTTGGGACTCTATCATCTTTAAGGTCCCTTCCAATCCAAACAGTTCTATGACTCTGTGAACTGACCAGCACAACAGTATTAGTTCTTGAAGTAGTGGTCAGCCAGTTTCTATTTGGCCTGTTCAGAAAAATTAAAACCTTCCTCTGTGTATTATATTTAAAATTGCAAAAAATTTCTTCTTATGGGGAAGCATAAACACAGGAAAACAGACATTCTTACTAACCAACCCAATACATTACAATTGTTAAACTGTTACAATTAGATCCAATAATGCTGAATCCCACTAACTTGTTTTCAGTATGTTTCACAGCCCTAGGAATTAGTTGTGTTTTTCTAAGGCTGCAGTGCATCTCTCCTATTCTGGAAGCAGGAAGGCAGAGATTTCACCCCACCCAGATGAGAATTTGCTTTGTCACCGTTACAGTCTCAGAACTAGGAACTGCAGTACCACCTGCAGCAGGTGAAGCTCTGGTCTTGGTCATTTTGCAAGTCTGACACCATTTGTTTGTCAGTGATAAGCTACAACTTCATCCAGATGTATTGATACAAAGCTTATTTCTATTCAGACAGCTTAGACACTACTCAACCAACACCTTTGACCAAGCATCCCGCTAAACACCTCAGAGAAGTCACTTGAAACCCTATCCTTTTAAAAGGATTTTACAAATTCATAGCACATTAACAGCTTTCCCTGTTACATACTACTTGGAAATTGGCAGTCAGGCAACACAGTGCCAGTAATCTCAAGTGCAACACCATATGTCAGATCTGTTAGAATTAGCAATAACAACAGATAAACACTTAAAATCTCCAACATGCACAAGCTCCTGCTCACACAGGGAGTCAGTACATATGAACTTTTACAGGCTGTGAAGAAGAGTCTACAAGACCTTAGTGAAATAGTACATTAAAACTCATTTATAGTATCCATGGGGGAAAAAAGTGAGATCATTTAGGGTTGCTTGCATGTCCCTCCCTCTATGCCTCCACTGAAAGCCCAACGTAACTGGGAACTCTCTTCATAAGATCTTATAAGCCATGAAAAATTGCAGCATTTTTTCCTCCTTAGGTAAGAAAGTTTTGTGAATCTGGTAGATTTTTTGTTACATTGACAAATTTCAGTATTGAGAGGGTATCAACAAAGAAAAGAAGAACTAAGTTTGCTAAAAAGCAGTCTTCCTAGATTAAATAAAGCACATTCAGCAGCTTTCAGTTGCTCTTCAGCTTTTCCATTAGACTTTTTTCTCTTGTTTGCTGCATGCCAGGTAGAGCTAAGAAGAGACCTGACCTACATTTATGCAAAATACATTAATATCTCTTTTTTCTGAACATTCAATTAGAAACACATACAAATAGTTATGTTTCTTCAACAGAGTAGGTGGTACTAGCTTTGTGTTTATCAGAAATGTGTATGCATGTGTATTTGTATGTGTATATGTATATGTATTTGTATATGTATTTGTATACACACCCACCCCCTAAAACAGGAAGCTTAAAAGAAGTCATTACTTATTCAAATTCTGGTTTTCCAGTGAAGAAATACATCTTAGATGAGAAAACTACAGAAAAGGCAAAATATTTTCCTGGTCAGTTCACCTTGGCAAATGCAGGGACAATTTTTTCATGGCTATTTAGTGTCCTTCAGAGTTTGGTGAAAGAACAACACAGCATAAATTAATTTTCATAAAGTAAAAGATACAAAAATAATCTGGTACTGAAGGCTAAACTGAGTCTATGCTTGTGCATATTTTTTAATTTCACAGGCTGTTTTTGTATGCTACTTTTGGGATTTATCTGTATGCATTTCAACTCAAGAATAGTTTTTTGAAATCTCAATTATTTTTATGACCTGGCAAGGTCTAGACAGCATTATCCTGTCAGAATGGCCCTGTTTTAGAGCTGATCAGTTAAGGATAATAGTACAAGCTTTTCCATAAACAAGTAGATCCAACTTACAATGGGCAGTTTGTTGTTTGTTTCACTATCTGGAAAACAAATGGCCTCAGATAAGGTATATCAGTTGCTACTGGTCATAAATTACTGTTGACTTTGATAAGTTGTCAGTGAAATAACAAAAAGCCGTATTTCAAAATTGTTATCTTAAGTCAAGGATAAATTCCTTTAGCCCCAGCAGTAAATACAAACAATTCAGAAGTCTCAGACAAGCATCTACACCTGAAAATGATCAGCATGAGACCCAACCCAACCCAAACCTTGTAAAAGCTACCTATTCCATAGGAATAAGAGTAGCCCAGGTTGGAAGGGACCTTGATAGATCATCTGGTCCAGACTTCCATGGGAAAGGGAGTCTAGATGAGATTACTTAACAATATCGAATTACACCTTGAAAATCTCCAGTTGTGAGGAAAGATCATGATCACATCCCTGGGGAACATCTTAGTATTTTATATTTACAGCATTCTGAAATTCCTCCTATTTGCCTTCATTCAGTAAATAATAGATTTTAAAAAGACATTCACTGATGTAGCAGGGTCCGGGGGGGCTGCACAGGGCGGCTCCCGCCCGGACCGGGTCTCTGGTCCGTGTAATCCCACCGGATCTGGGGCAGGCGGCCCCCGAGGTTCTGCGGCATGACGTCAGTCTCTAAACCACGTCAATTCAGCAGGAATATTGTGAGACAAAGGAAAGAACTGGACTCCATCTCTGTTCTGGCAGGGAGGTTTATTTGGGATATGGGGAAAAGGGGGTTGCAGGGGAGGAGAAGGGGGGAGGACAAGCAGGGACAGGGTTGAGACTGCCAGCTCAGAGAGGAGACCTCTCGCTGATCCAGGCTCTGGCTTTTAAGGGGAAGGAGAGGGGGCGGGGGCTGGCTCTCTCTGAGCCAGTCCCAGGAGGACGAAGGGGAGATTGGCAGGAGGGTTACACACCAATAGGTTTTCAGGTACAGCAGAGCATATTTTAAAATGAACCAATAGTACACCGATAGCGGGGAAACAAAGAGAGCACATGGAATCCTAAAACCCCACATTGCTACAATTCACAGTTTGTAACACATCTACACAAAATAGTTGTATCTTAAAAACTTTTCTGAATGCTATGCTGAAAAAGGAAAACTGGGGTACACTGAGCCATGTTCCTTTGCATTCTAATGTCTATTGAGATAAGCTCCTCACACATATCTCATTTTCAGAGAAAAATTTCAAAGAACTGAATTTTGCCTTTCTTGTATCTGGAAAGAAATTCTGGTTCACTGTAATGCCAGGTTCCAAATGCCTCATTGCCCAGGGAAATTTATTTCCTGCCCACTGGCTTTGCAAGATGCCTGCACTGTATTTAACTTCAGAAATTCATTTATACGTGCAACCTTACAATAAAGAATATTAGGGCTCAGTACTGCCAATAGCATGAAGTAGCTTTTTTATTAACTCTGGTAACTCAACAATTTTTCCATTTTACATTTGTTTCACCTAATGGCCTTCACTTATTCAAAGCAGATTCCCACAGGTATCTAGGCATGCATAATAATGAGAAAACATTTTTCTGAAGTAATAGTCCATAATATACTACCTTTAAGAAAGAGCACTGTGAAAGAAGGGTCATGCTGGTTATATTGAATTGAAGTTTCTTTCAAAGCGCACTCCTTGATCTCAGTTTTAGATGCAATCATTTAAATGAAACATAACAGCAAAACATAACCGCCAAGATAAGCCTAAATACATTTAGATTCTAAAGCCTTCCTCCTCACACTGCATGGGCTACATCCTTATAACAAAAATGCTCTGTTTCATTTGAACATTGAAAGAAAAATTACCACCGTAGTTAAAGTCTGGCTTCTTGATAAACACTGTTCAGATATTTGAAATAAAATGTTTCATCTTTCTCACTGACGTCAGAGTTTACTCCAGTCACTGCTAATCTTTGTAAAATACTGAAACACATTGCAAAACAAGGAAACAATTTACTATTGCCTGAGGAAGCAGAGAATTCAAGAATCAATATGAATTAGCTTGGATTTGCTTTATACAGATTTTGTATTACCACTTTTTTAAGAATGCAGGATATAGCTTTATTTTTTTAGTGCAAAGAGAGCTTCTGAACTATGTCAAAATTTGTCTGTTACTATTGCTGCTGAATCTCATTCAGACTTAGTGGAGGTAGCAGTCATCTTTTTCCTAAATGTGTTCTATTTTGTTGCCTTATCTGCTGACAAGGATGTCTTAAAAGCTTCAGCATTTCTGCCTTTATTTGAAGCTTCTGATGAATGAGAGATTTTTGTGAAGATGCTTTTATGCAGCAAAAGTATTTTGGACCTTGCTGTAGCAGAAGTATCTTGATGTTCATGAAAAAAATGGTAATATTTCCAGCAGGTCAGGTCTGCTTGAAAATCCTATATATTAGTGATGTCTCACACATGGGAGTTCTTTACATTCGTCATTGGGTGGTACTCAATCAGCTGGATGGATCTCACATCTGCATTCTGCTATGCCAAAAGGCAGATAAGAAAGAATTTTTACCTACTCCCATTTTAGAGTCTGGAAAGAGAAAAGAAATAGCAATACTGTAGAACAGATTTCAAAAACAACTATACACATTCTCAAGATTGGACAACATTACAATCTCCAAAGCATTTGGGGGATTCTTCAGTTTGCCAGAGAAATAGGAAAAATAATTCTATTTCCCTAAAAGGGGTATGAAGCAGTGCCACAGAGACAAGAACAGAATTGTTGACAGCATCAGTTTTCTCTGTACTCCTGAAGACTGCATCCTAACCCTACTGAGGCCAAGAAAATGCACAGCAGCTTAATTTGCTTTTTGCCATTACTGCATTCCTGCTCCCTTGGTAATAGGCCTCATATTGTTAGATATCCTAATTGCTGAACTGACACTCTACATTTGTAATGCTAGGCTATTTACATTTGTATTGCAGTTTTTCATCCAATTTCTTTCATTCCAAGGAAGAGGTCACAAATATCCACTATAGGATTACTCATCAGCTGGAGACTATTTGAGTTCTGCCCATTTATGTCTCCAGATTGAAAGTATGAATCACTCTTGAACATCATTTCTGTATGTAGACCATGACTCCCTAGCAGGAAACATGAATGAATTTGAATTTGATCCACCAGGGCCTCATCTGTTGCAAAATCTCACACCCAATAGAGTTGACATATTTCTCATCTGTGTCTCTCATCTCCTCAGCTGACATACAGGACCATTTGTTTAAAAAACCCCAAAACATAGTTTGATGACAATTTCAGGAAGAAGCATCCTTATTGAAAATTAAGAATGAAAATATTCTTATTTATATATATTTATATAAAAAAAAACCATTTTATATAAAATAGAAACAGTGAAGATGAATTGACCTTGTTAATTCTCCCAATATCTCTGGAGTTGTTCAGGGCTCTAACTGAAACTTCAGTATGCCACTTTCACCACAGTTTTATGATATCAGTTGAATCTGAATTTTCTTGTCTACATCTGTGACTGAATCAGAGTTGCTTCAAGTTCTGTCTCTCAGGAAAAAAATTAAGGTGTGAAAACATAGAAGGAACATAAAAGTTTCATCATTCAGAATGAAGAAAACTGATACTCCAGGTGATATTGCAGTTAGCATATAAGCAGAAGCAAGATATTTTCCAATGAAAGAAGCTTCTTTATTTAGCAAAATCCCTTCTTCATTAATGACTTTGATGCAGGACTCGAAGGAACACTAAGCAAGTTTGCTGATGATACTAAACTGGGAGGAGTTCTCAATGCCCTTGAAGGCAGAGAGGCCCTGCAGAGAGGGCAAACTAGAGGGCTCAGCAAACTAGAGGGCTCAGCAATCACCAGCCTTATGAAGTTTAACAAAGGAATGCGCTGGATTCTGCACCTGGGAGGGGGTAACCCTGGATGTACAGTACAGACTGGGGAATGAGAGGCTGGAAAGCAGTGCCCCAGAAAGGGACCCAGGGGTCCTGGTCAGTGTGAAGTTTAACCTGAGTCATTGTGTCCTGCTACCCAGGAGGGCCAACCATGTCCTGGGAAGCATTAGGCACAGCATCACCAGCCAGACAAGTGAGGGTATTGTCTCACTCTGCTCTGCACTGGGGCAGCCTCACCTTGAATACTGTGAGCAATTTTGGGCATCACAATTATAAGAAAGATATTAAGCTATTATAGATTGTCCAAAGGAAGGCAATAAAAATGGTGAAGGGCCTTGAGGGGAAGCTGTTTGAGGAGCGGCTGTCACTTGATCTGTTTAGCCTGGAGGAGACTGAGGAGACTGAAGGGAGATCTCATTGCAGTCTTTAACAGGGAAATGAGAAGCTCAGGCACTGGTCTCTTCACTCTAGTGACCACCAACAAGATGCAAGGAAATGGCTTGAAGTTGTGTCAGGGGAGGTTTGGGTTGGATATCAGGAAAAGGCTCCTCACCCAGAGGGTGGTTGGGCACTAGAACAGGCTCTCCAGGGAAGTGGTCACAGCACCAGCCTGACAGAGTTCAAGGAGTGTTTGGTCAATGCTCTCGGGCATAAGGTGTGACTCTTGGCGTGTCCTGTGCAGGCCCAGGAGCTGCACTCCATGATCCTGATGGGTCCCTTCCAACACAAAATATTCTATGATCCTATGATTGACAAGCTTCAATAAGGCCAAAACTATGAGATAGCTGGGAACTTGCCATCCCACCAACACACATAGAACTCCCCTTCACTTGTTCTGTTTTGAATGTGCACAGACTTTTCCCTCTGAAGTAACTAGACCTTTTGATGCTACAATTGCTGCAACATGAGCATGTAAAGCTACAGATTTCCATTTTCTTTGATCTCCTCCATCTTGGTGTCTTAAAGCATCCTCAAGGGTATTGCCATCCACAAATTTACAAAAATTGGAAACTTTTAGAAACTGCTAGCTTCCAACTCATTAACTAAAGTATTAAAGCTACAGTAAAATGCAGCCTATGGAATCTCACTCTTGTAACTGTGCCATGTAAAAACGGCCTCTGAAATACCATTCTGAAAAAATAAACACCTGTTTGCTTATAGAGCAGGACACATATCTGTGGGACAGCACCACAGGGCCCTTCATGCACCTTTGCTTTGCAAGCACCTGTTTAAGGGCAAAGCAGATATTTTCTGAGCGCATGAACACATACATGACCTAAGTGAGTGGGAGTCTCTGAGTATCACATCTCTCCCATTTCCCAGCAGCTATGCTTTTGAAGTGGTTACATTAAGTCCCCAAAATAGTTTTATTTTGGGGACTAATGTAAAACCTGTATGAGGGCACTGTCTTTCTTCACATTAAGAAAATATTTGTTTAAGTAAAGCTTTGAAAAAAATCTCAATTCTGCTGTGTTTTTATATTATTCAGAGTTTACTGTAGGTGAAGAAAGGAGTGCACTTCTACAGATTTTTCATGCAGTGCCTGCTCTTTCCTGAAATTCTTTATTTTAGTTCATATGTTTTCTTTATTAATAAATGAAATAAAGCCTTAGGTTCCATATCAGGTTTATATCTAAACCTGAAGTAAAATCCATGTTATATTGAACTAAAAATACAGCCAAGGATGCTCCAGCTAATATGAGAAACATATATGTCACTAAAATATAACATTTTTATGATTCATTAGCACTTATACTTCTGAAGAGTATAGAGTATAGAGTATAGACTTCATGTTGTAGTTATGTCAAAAAATAGACTTAAAAATTTCAACATTTTCTCCACCCGATGATAACATAACAGAGACAATAGAAAATAAATACTTGAAATTAAGGCATAAAAGTTTTCAATCATTAATTCAAGACGAAGTTTTAGTATATCTTTTGAACCATATTTCAGACAAACCTTAAGGTTGTGTTGTATTTAAGTGAAATAATACATTTTGCAGCAAATTACTTAGCTGAAATAGGTCAAGAGATGTAAAAATGTGTTTAAGAAAAGCTACTGAAGAAAAAATGGGCAAAAGTAATTTGGTTTTCATTCACAACTCTGAGAGTCAGTTTTGAGTAACAATGTTTGTAAAGAAACCCCTTCTTTAAGAACAAAAAATGACACAGACTAAAATACAAAGCATCGAGGTGTTCTCATAATAATTCTGCTCATCAGAAGACCCACGGATTTTCAACTATATTAAAAAATGGTCTCAACCCATACTACATTTTACACATGCAAGCAATCATATTTCTAGTATCAGAATCCATGGGAGTTAATTTGCACAAGTACAATTTGCTTCTCTGTTATTTTTTTGCATGCAAAACTATCCCAGGGGCAAATTAAAAAGTAAACACTAAAGCATACAGAAGAAACTGAAAGTTTCACACTGGGAAAATGGCAGGCTACTCTGGATATTTAAGAATTGTTCAGGTATGATTACATGAAGTAATTAAATTTAAAAAAAAGAGGAGCACTCACTAACTAGCAGGAATGGTCTCCCTTGATGCTTGATCCAGCAAAACACTCACAGGGCCGCTGACTCCAGCAGAACAGCTCACTTGCTTTGAGCTAAGCAAAGTTAAATGGATTGAACCCTTGATTAATAACAAAGCTAATAACAAAGTATGAAATTAACTTGCAGATCTTTCTGCTTTAGATTGAACTGTGCACGAAATAGTTCATAGGCATTTCTGCCTGCTTTATAGACCACTATTTGTTCTGATCTCTTTTGTAAAACAGAGAGAAAATACTAAGTTCCAATTGACTTTTATTTTCCAACAGAAATTATAGACACATAAAGAAAAGATCAGATCTTACTCCAAGGCAGTCAAGACACCACAGTGAATTGATCAGGTTCACTTCAGAACTTCTTTTCAGTGATGACTACTTTTGGAGTACAAATTTATACTGTATTTATGTCCTTGTTTAGTTGTCTTCCTATAGAGTGAATACATACAGACACTTTTTTGTAATCATAATGACTAATATTTAACAATAATTTGATATTTAGATATCAGACAACTTGGTGGTATTTTTGTGCATATACCTGTTATTTACAGCACTGGGGAGGTGGTTCACATGATATATTATTACTCTGAAATAACATTTACATATTACACTGAAATAATTCTTCTGAACATTGAATGAGATCTTACACTGAGAGTAAAATGTAGACCATTTATCTGCATTTTAATTTCTGTTACTACTATTACTTACCTCCCCAGAGATTGATGCCTCTTATAGATTAGCACAGATCCAAACATCATGATGGATAAAACAGTTGCCACTGGAACTTGGGAACTTCATCTGATTTATGAGAATAAAGGCTTAAGATAGAATGTGTTTGAGAAAAAAATTACCTGAAAAAAATTACATGCAATCTGCTGTTTCACGGTTTGTTAAAAGACTGAAAAATTAATTCACCATGAATTAGAAACAATTTCTTTGTATGCATCTGAAAATTAAATGCAATGACCAATAGTTCAGCAAACCAAACTACATTTTTCTTTTTAGTGAAGTTACTCTCATATTTTAAAATTGGCCTTTTTATTTCAGGACTGTGTTTATCGAAACACATTTATTCTATTTGTAGTGTTGTGTTTAGTAATAGGTCAAAGCCTCTGGGGTTTCACACTTGAATGAATTACATCCTGGGGAATCCTGTGTACTGAGAACGCCAGACTAATTAACATAATCAAACATGTCTCAGAAAAAACAGTATTTAAAACTACAGTGATGTCATATCCCATCACAACACCCTCTTAAAATGCTGGAATGTTCGAACTGGCAATACAAGTGTGCTAAGGACTACAGAAATGAGCTTTTTATTCCTTACCATTATGACATATGTGGTTTTCAACTGTCACTTTGGAAGCCAATCTAGTGCTTGTAAGAAAGTAAATAACTTTAACTTTGTAGCTGAATATATAACTACAAAACATTTTGGGTTTTTAGATTCACATGTTTTAACACCGGAGCCATTGCTGACTTTAATTGAATCTCAAGGATCATCGGATTTTACCCAGTGGCTTCTGGACCAAACCCAGAACATACAGCTGACCTAGATTTAAAGACTTTAAAGGTGATAGTTCTGCTCCCTCTTTAGAAATTTCAATCATTTAATTGCTTCAAAGCAGTGTCTAAAGACCTTTCAGTCTTTTACAAGCTGGACTTTAAGCTTATATTAAAAAAGTGTTCCAAACAGCAACATTCTTTTAGTTCTTTTCAGAAACCTTATAAATTGTCAGCTGACTTCTTACAGAATCATTAAACATATTGAACCATAATATGTTTATGATTGGGCATACTAAAATGATAATAATAACTTCTCATGACTACAAGTATGATTAGTTTGTCTTAATATTCCAGAATAATTCTATCACATCAAAAAGCACATTAATTAATCCTTCTACCTCTATGTGCATTTTGGTTCCTCTGTATGAATATTTTGAGTAGCTGCATTATCTTGCATTCAATTGTGTAAATTGTGTGTTAATAAACTGAGGTAGTCTATAACATTGACCCATCTTATCTCTTGCTGTCCAAATATACAAAGTTTTTCGAGTATCCCCCTTTTTGGAACCAAAGAAAAAAAATATACTGCTATGATCGATCTTAGGACCATCTCCTTCCAGTAACCTTAAAGCATTTTTGCCTCCCAGGCTACTCCTGGGGAACATCTCTCAAGTTCATAAATACAAGTGATTTACTTTCATATATACCTAAATCATGGTTAGACCAGAGAAACAGTAGCTATCCAGCCTGCTGGTTATAAGGAGAATTAGAGATTGACATTAGAATATTTTGGTGAAATATATTATTTCAACATACTAATGTCCATTTGTAAAGAATCTATTTCAATTAGCCTCCAATACTACCAAAAGTAAACAATGCAGCTCAGTTTTGTATGCATATGTCACACACGTACCACCTGTCATGTTTTGCATGATAAGCAATATTATTTGACTTTTTTATCAAGGTATATGAGGCATATATCAATAAACAACATTAATATTTGAGACAGAAGCTCTGTGGATTCTGGTTTTAAAATGGATGTTCAAAGAAGTCTCACCTTTTGATCTACTGTAACTGCCAGAAGTATCAAGAGATACCATAAAGATCTTCTAAAGATGGGACATTGCCACTTGTTTAGATCTGTATAATAAGCAGGTAAGTCTACCAGAAATGATATGGAAAGACTAAAAGGATAGTAATTAAAACAACAATTAATTAAAACATTCATAACAACTAGGGAATATTTTATCAATGTTTGACGTCAACAGTATACGCTTGAGTGCTTTGTTGAACTGAAACCTTTTATAAATTAAGGTGAGTTGTTCAAATTCTCTCAGAAGAGATATTTTAATATTCAGCACTATCCACAGAAAATTTTCAGAAGCTTGAAAACAGTCTTATTTAGCAGAATAAAATAATGCAATGGCAAAATGGCTATTTAACGCACAAGCAAGAATATATCTTTCCCACAAGGATTTTGAGAAGCTTGAACTCTGCATATCTAAAGTATAGCCTGCATTTATAATTAATAGAACTGTTCCTATTGGAGACATGGACAGTTCATGATGGTAGTTTTAACTAATAGCACCACAAGAAAAATGCATTTACTTCAGTGCAAATAAATTAAATGTTAGACCAATTCATTGTTGAAGTACATGATGCCCAAAGATAAATAGCTCCTGGAGAAACAACCTCACTGCATACTTATTTTAAGGTGAAAGATAAGAATCCACTTTTCTGAATATACAAAGAAAGTACCCCACTGATTCTGTAGAGCACCTGCATTGACAAGCTGTCCCTGTGCATACTGGGGGATTCTTTACTTTGTTTGTTATGTTTTCAGTTGAGGGTTTTAGCAAGTTCCGTTCATGATCATTGTTGCCATTCAGGGCTACAGGGACAACAAAACCAAAAGGATCAACTTTTTGCAAAGCAGACCTAGAAACTTGGAGCATCCCTGCCTTTATGTTACTACTACTAATTTAAAAAGTTCAGGGAACAAAGTAAAATTTGTTAATGATATTCTACTGCATTGTTTGCTGTACACTTGATAGGTATTAACAAAGAAATCTCAGCTGGCTCTTAAATGTGTGGTAGGCATTATTATTTAGTGATACCTGCTGGGAACAACCTTGAAGAGCTAAAAAAAGGATATTGTGAAAATGGACAATGAAAGTTAAGAACTGTGGTGAAAGTTACATGTGGGATATCTTTGAAATAAAAAAAATTTTAAAAAAGGAAGACAATATACCTGGAGGTGGAAAATGTGGTTGCTTTCAAGGCTTCTAAGGAAATACCCTATTTCTAACTCACACCTGTCTTTGGATATAAGGAATATATAAAACCCCTTTTTCTTATTTCTTTCATGCATCTTGGCTACTTGATGACCTTTTAATCTTCTTTTTTCTATTATGTGTTTAAAGTTGTTCTATATTTCACTCTCTCTCTTTTCATCTACCTTTTTTTGTGATGAGTTTATTATACTTCCCTCAAATTTCAGGTTTTTATTTTGCTTCATGTGCCTTAACTTGCTGAACCTTTGTGTTTCTCCACATCTGCTTCTGTCTTTGGCACTTAAGTTTTCTGTGGCTTGTTAATAGTTTTGATGAGTCTGGCATGAGCTAATCATGTGGGCTGTATGACTATTAGAGCTGCACAAGTAGCAGGGCTGCCATATAAAACAAGTTAGTGGCTACAGGAAAAAAAAAGCAGGCAGATTATACTGAGGCAGTCAGGGAGAGTGGGATAGCCCAGCTGGATGCAGTTTACGAATGCAGTGATCTGTCCTGAAGCAGTACCCCCAGATTGCTCTTTCCAGACATGATGTGGGTGTTCAAAGGCCATAGTCCTTTAGGTTCACAGAACACCCCTACTTTAAAATCTCATACATATTTTCCCCTTCTGTTCTTTTCCAGGTACAGCCCTTCCTGACAAATCCTTCATTTTATCTTGTGCACAAACCATACAGGTTCCCACAAGAACTTCTCAAACAATATTTCTCAATATGAACTTGTAAAGCCTCATCCTTTGCTAAGGAAAGCTCCTGGTTTGCATGAAATGTTTGGTTTCTCTGACAATAAATGTAATAATGTCACTTTCCTATCGCCCCCTGTACTTATAATTTATTCTCTGTCCCTCCCTGTTCTCATGAAAAACTTTGTGGTTTCCCTCCTAAAGTGTTCTTTCTCTTGTTCCTTGCCATAATCCCTTCCACTCTCCTTCCCAGTCAAACTTTCTAACTCTTTGGGTTTCCCTATTAGTCGACTTTATGGCACTAGATTATCTTTCTTTTCTGAAAAAGTCAAACAGAACAGGATATACTTTTTCTGTGCCAATCAGCACTGTACTTGCAAAGAAGAGACTGAAATACAGCAGCGGGTTTCTCATCACCCCTCACCCATTTCCTAAGGAAAAGCGTTCCACCAGCCCTACAGGCAAAGCAGAAGCGCCCTTTTCCCCAATCCTTTCCGAGAGCCGCGGTTCAGTGGGCTCACCGGAGCTCTTTGGCGGTCGCTACCCGGTGTGGGCATGGACTCGGCCGCTGTTCGCGGGGGGCAGGCGCTCGGGCAGTCTGTAGTGAACGCAGGCATCGCCCCGCAGCCCCAGCCCAGCGCTCCCCGCGCCCCGCGGGCACCCCCGGGGCAGCCCCTCCAGCGCGCCCCCTGCCCGCCGCCGCGCCCGTCCCGCCCCGCCGCGCTCCGCCGAGGCCGCTCTCTCCGGGGGCGGCCGCAGCAGCCCCCGCCCAGCCTCCGCCCGCCCCGCCGCCGGGCCGCGGCGCTGCCCGTGCCCGGGATGCGTCCGGCGGCGGAGTGCCGGCTGCTGGCAGGAGCCGGGGGCGGGCGGGCGGGCAGGGGGCTCCCGCCGCCGCCGCGGCTCGGTGGTGCCGCCGCCGCGGCTGGGATTAGGCTCCCGCTCGGCTGCGATGCGGAGCGGCGGGGCGGGCGCGGCGGGGCCCAGCGGGAGGGCGCGGGGGGCCGCCGGGCACTGAGGTGGGCGGCGGGCGCGGAGCCGCTGGAGCTCTCCAGGGTGCTGCTGCTCCGCCCGAGCCCTCCGAGCCGCGCCGCGGAGCCGCTCCGATGCCTTCCACACCGCCGCTGTCGGGCTCCGCCGCCTCTCCGAGCAGCATGGGCCGGATTAGGTACCTCCGCGCCGCTGTCTCGGGGTTTTATCTGTGGGAAGCTGCGCTACTGCTCAGGTGAGTTGCTTCCTTTGGGAAAGTAGAGGTGCCCCCTTCCCGGCTTTCGGGCAGCCGAATGCCCGGGACGGGTGCGGACAGCCTCCGCTGTCATTGCCTTTCCTCACCACGAACGGCCGGCTACCTTCGGCAGCCTGGCTGGGGGCACAGAAACTAAATGCGTGAGCTCCACGCTGCCTGAACATTCGTAACATTGCGCTGTCCCGAATTTGATTTTGCATTTTGCAAGCAGGAGGTTGAGTATTTCCTTCATCTGCTTGCAGACAGAGTTTCCCTATATGATCTGTGAATTTTGTCACCGTTTTTAACAGGAATTGTAGTATTAATGATATTGAAAATTCTTAGGGTGCAAAGAGTCTATATGTAAAAGTTACAGAAGATTATCTGTGTTGGGAATATACAGATTTCTTTATTACTGCCAGTTCTTTTCAGCAAAAGGAAAATCACAGATTGTGTTTGGTCAGAAGTCTTATACAGAAAAGAAAAACACTAGCTGGGTGACGAGAGGATATGATCTACAGGAGTTCCCCTAGGAGGGGAAGCATTTGCTGTACAGCCAACAGTCTAGGATGTGTATTATGAAAGATGACAACATATCCATAAATTATGACCTGAGTAGAAGATTGAGGTTCATACACCTTTTTCTACTTTCTACCCAGCACACTCTTTCTAGGTAAAGTGATGTTCTTATATCAATGCAAGCCTTGTTTTAATACACAGCTCTGGAAGTGTGGTGGTAGCAGGCTAAAACGAACTTGAGTCCTGCGTGACGGAAGACTTTAAAAGAAAAATCACACATGTAAAGGGACAGACTTTAGTGTCATCATGTATTCACTGCTAAAGCAGTTAGCGATGCTTGCTATCAACAAACATTCTAGCTCCGCATCACAATAAACAAAGTATGGCACATAACATGACAGTGCCAGACTATTTTAAGAATCACATTGTTACTTAACAAAGACAAAATCGAAAACTTATATTTGAAAAGAGAGTTTGGGGATTATATGTGTCAGAGATTTATAACCAGAAAGTTAAATCAGCAGTGTGCCCCACAATGATGGCACACTTCACAAGTGCTCAGAGGCTTATAGCAAATCTTTCCTTTTTGAAGTTAATTTAATGACATGCTTTGTATCAGCATATGTAACATAAATAGTCTATAATGTAATTATATTGTAATTGTGCCAAAAGAAAGAGATTTTAAGAAACTTGGTCACATGGTATGAGATTGAGACTGGGAGGAAAGAGTCAATGCATGTATATTACACTTTAAATTTTGCATTGAGTATTTAATGTTCGGAGTAGGTGGCCAAGCCCTTGTGTATTGTAGGCAATACAAGCAGTACTATGCTATTATTATTCAGTTTCAATGTACTTACAGAACTTAGTTTTCCTCTGCATATTATTCCACGCAAATGCCATCCTACTGTTAAATTGTTCATCCTTTATTTCAATGATATAAAAGCATTAATTCCAAGAGAAACAAAAGCTATAAAGTCCATTTTGAAAAACATACAGGTATTTTGCATTGCATAAATCTGGACTAATATTGAATTGTTTCCAAATGTGTACAGATATGTTATTTAGCATAAATTCAAACTATTCTCTTCAACATCCAGATAACTGTGTTACTGCCATAGCCTTCTCATAAATTGTCATTTTATGATCATGAACATGGTTACTGTGCACAAGGACAATATGGTTGGAGAAAGAGCTCAGAAAGCTGCTCAGGGTCTATGTATATCATCCATATCAATCTCAAGATAGAGGCTGATGGTGACTTTAGGTCTAGCAATAATACATTTGTTGAGCCAATTCAAAACACATGGGATTCTTCCCCATGCTTTAAAATAGAGGAGGGGGAAAAAATGAAAGAAACATTTTAAAATAGTAAAACCTGTGCAATTCTCAACTTTCCTGGAGCCATTAATTCTATTTCTTTTCCAGCTTAAGCCTTGGGAAATTATTTATATTGGCGCAAAGGGAACAGGGAATAGCAGAATGCTGCTTCCTCTCTGTTAGACACAGACCCCAGCCTTACCACCTATATAACACTTGGTGAGAAGATGGATGTGCTGTGAATTTCTAGGAACAGTCAAACCTTACGTGGTTTACTTGCTCACACATTTTGGAAGAAATAATGTTATCGTCTCTTAATTGGTGCAGCTTTGAAACTTTTCTGCTCTTCATTGAGAAATTGAAGGCTGTGTGAGAAAACTGAAGGAAACTAACAAGAAAAACCTTCATTACTTGTCCAATAGCCCTGAGGCTATATAAAATTAGTGTTTAAATGATATGCCCATGAAGGTAGAAAACGGATGTTTTTCAGTATAAAGTTAGACTTGCTACTTTAATGAGCAAAGTCTCGAGATTCATTCTTCATAAGAGGAAACTTCACCTGATTTATTTTTTTAAAAATAATTCATTTTTCATTCCACATCAAAAGACCCTTCAAATTGCAATTACTGAAACAAGATGTATATTGGTCATTGTAGGATCTAATTATTAATTTTATCTCTGAAAGACGCTGCAGAAAGAGCAAAAACATTAGAAGAGCAACAAAGATGGAAAAGGGTCTAGAGAGTAAGTCTTGTGAGGAGCAGCTGAGGGAGCTGGAGGTGCTAAACCTGGAGAAAAAAAGGCTCAGGGGAGACTTTATCGCTCCCTAGCACTGCCTGAAAGGAGGGTGTGTCCAGATGGGGATGTTCTGGCCTGTTCTCCCAGGCAACAAGCAACAGGACAAGGGGAAATGGCCTCAAGATGAGCCAGGGAAGATATCAGGAGCCAGGTTGGATATCAGGAAGAATTTCTTCATGGAAAGGGTGGTCAAGCATTGGAATGTGCTGCCCAGGGGGGTGGTGGAGTCACCATCCGTGGAGATGTTCAAGAAATGACTGGACATGTCACATAGGGTTGAGGTCAAGTTGAGAAGGTGGTGCTCAGTGAAAGGTTGGACTTGGTGATCTTGAGGTCTTTTCCAGTCTTAATGATTCTGTGATCATCTGTAGTCTTTCATAATTTTGTGCATGTTTGTACCACTATGTCATAGATTAACACACATATTGATAATATCTTAATAGATTTTTAACATGAAAAACAGTGGCTTAAGTATGTAACACTGGTTTATGCAATATGTTTGAGGATGGAGAGAAAAGCTATCAGACCCAATATAAAAAAATATTATTTATTAAGTACTGCCAGTCAGAGCCCAAGCGTGATACTAAGAGATATAAAAAACAGGACAAAATCTAGGAAAAAGAATTTAATGTAGTCTAAAAATAACTGTAATTTACTACCAAAGAAGGAAAAAATTTCTGAGATATGGTTTGAAGTTATAATAATATCTGAGTATTCTTCTGAGTTTTCATTAAAGTAATAGTGTTAACAATAAATCCTCTGGATCTGCCTGAATTCCAAGAGGTCATGGTGAAAGCAAGATGGTATATGTAGAGTCAACAAGAAGATCAGATTTGTGAGTCAAATAGTTTTATAACAGCTTAGGAACTTTCATGGACACCAGCACTGATCTATTAGAACCACAGTCAGGGACTTGCCAGGGACTTGCTTTTTCCTTAAAGGGTGTAGTGTGTCTATTTTGTATGTAGACCTGCGTATGGGGAAAGAAAAGGGTGTAAAGGTAGGTGGCACTGTGGAAATGCAAAACAGACTCTCTCTATGTGGTATTCCTTTATTTATCCATATTAGCATAGACCAAGAATCAGGCTACAATTAGGTTATTGCCTCTTTCCTTGTTCTTTTCACTACTCCATCGGACTTATGTTGAAGGAAACAGTATTACAGACACAGATAATTGCTCTTAGAAACCAGGTTCTTGTGGAAAAAACTCCATGCAACCTTACTTTGGGGCATATCTGAGTTCACAGTTAACTGATTTTGAAATTGTTTCTGCATTTCATTGCAAATTGATTTCAGGTGAATAGCTATAAGAAGCAGAAGTCATTATCCTTTAAGCCAGTATTAGTTCCTTCAAATAATGAACAAGAAAAAATACAACGGCTAAAAACTAAAAACTAAATCTGACATACCAAAACAAACATCTTTGAAAATAAAGATTTTCAGGTGTTCTAATGGGACTTCAGTAGTTTATAAATTGAATAAAAAAAATTATTAATATGTTAAGAATTACACTTATGATAGAACTCAAGAAATAAAAGTGTCTGTTAAAATCAAGATGTGACTAAAAGTGTGTAAAAGAAAATCTGTTAATTTAAAATACGAATACTGAGCCACAGTACCTTTCCTCAGCAGTCCAGACTCAATTTTAAAGATAGTTTCTGTGGAATAAATCAGCTGACAGACTCCAGGTCTGATGAAAAACACTTAGCACATCTCAGGGAGTAGCAAAGGAAGGTCAGGAGAGCTGGGAGTTCAGATGCACAGCAAGGCAGGAAGAAACAGCATTCCTCCATAAGTTTGCAGTCCCACAGCATTTGCACAGGAGAAGAGCAGTTCAAACAGTTCAGACTGATAGGAAAATCTGGTCATGAAGAGGTATGTCCGAGGTCAAAGCCAAAGGGTCAGGTCAGCAGATCAGGCTCATGATCAAAATTGTGAAGGTACAGGACTGGGTGAAAATATGCTTGCACACTAGCTACTGCAGAGACCAAGAGAATCCCTCCGACACTTCTGAGGGTGAAAAAAAAGGAAAAACAAACACAAATAAAAGAAACAAAAACAGGTCCTGAGAGAAGAGAGGTGAACCCCTGCTGAGGGTTCTACAAAACAAACAACACAAACAGCCCTGTTTCAAAGCTGCGTTACCAGAGCTCACACGGAGCCCAGGTAGTCAAACTCCTGTGATGAAGGGTCCTTATAAAAGGCTGGGAGGAAAGCATCAGGGTTCCCTTGTATGTACCCTTAGGGAAGCATTGTACTTTCCAAAACTCAGACAAAAGTGACATGGGAGTTTTGTGACCAAGAATATATAATTCAGATCCTCTCGTATTTCAGCTATAACAATCTCCCTTGTATTTCAACTATACCACTGAAAACACTGAAATCCCTTTGTACCAAAGAGGAGTTTCTTCTTGAGTATGAATTTGATTAGGGCTTTAGATATCCATTCTTTATTTCTATAAAAACTTGGTTATTTTTCTAAGTGATTACTGTCTTTATAATTTTGGTAAAGGATTATGTTTATATTTTTGTGTTTATAGTACTATAAACTGTGAGAAAATTAAATAACAAAGAAATTTCAATTAAAACCATGAATCTTTCAATTCTTACAGTGATAGTGACGTTTTCTTACTTTTCAACTTCTCCTAATTCATTCCTAGGCAATTGTTGGTGACAACAACCGAAAGCAAGTAATATTGGGAGATAAGTGCTGTGCCTCTGTATGATGATAAATGTAATAGCTCCTCTATCAGATTAGTCTTGTCCAGGCATACTAGGAATCATGACAATCAGAGAAAATGAAAATTTTTACAAGATTAGAGCTTCTTATTTTAACAGATTCAGAATACAGGCTTCAAATGACCTTACTGAGTATTATGTAATAATACCTATAGGGAATTATTCCTGCAAATCAGCTTTTCTCGAGTAATGAATGATGAAGAGCCCTTGTGTGTGGTGTTGCTTCTTGTCCTCTTTACTGCTTTTCCTACTGATCTTCATGATGTTTAGTGAAAGAATCAGTAAAAGGACATAGGAAATAGAAGATATCACTTTCACTGATACATTCGCATCATGAATAGGTCAAGTAAAAGGTACCTTTTGAGGATATCTACTACCAGCAAAAAGAGAACACCTCATAGAACAGGAAAATACACAATAAAAAACTATGTTTAACAGGAATGCAGGACCAAAACAGAAGAATGAGAAGAACATTGGGAAGCACAATTGTTTCCACAGTAAAGTCAAGAGAAAAGGGTGAGAAACTTTAAGAATTTTTCTAGCCCAATCCATTTTTTTTTGAGGCTTCTGAAGCAATATTATCCTTTCTGGCTGATGTCTTTAGATGTGTCAATGGAAGTATTAAGTAGTGAGACTAAAAAGAAAGAATGAGAAAAAAAAGTAAAAAAAAAAAAAGACAGTATGTATTTATACAAGTATAAAAGAATGCATTTCATCATTACTTTTCCAGTCAGATGTCTAATGAATTACTCCAATGCATGTTATTGAATACAAGAGCAAACAGGGTAATAACACTTGATCTACACTTAATTGGACTTTCTACATAATGAACAGAATCACAGAATCAACTAGGTTGGAAAAGAATTCTAAGATCATCAAGTCCAACCTACGAGTGAACATCCCCATGTCAACTAGACCATGGCAGTAAGGTCCACATCCAGTCTTTTATTAAACATCTTCATGAACAGTGACTCCACACTCCAGTATTTTATATACAATTTTTCTACATCACATACCACCCTGTTACTTCTCTGGGCTTACCACTGATGTAAAATGAGGGGGGACAGCAGGGAGAGTAAGGGCTATTTCTAGGTAGGAACTTCCCTAAGGACGATCAGTCCTCTTCGATATTGTTATTACTGAAGTTTCTTTCTGGTGACATGAAACATTAGCAAAATGCAGTTTCCAAGGGAAACAGTTTGAAATCAGAGAAAAGGTAGAAAATTTTGAGAATATTCTGGTCCAGTGTAGTCATGGTCACTGATGGGCCTGTTGAAATAGTGAAGCTGCACAGGTAGCAGGGCTACTGACTAATGCAAATCAGTGTTTATAGGAAGAAGCAAGGCAGCAGACTATCCTGAGACTCTTTTAGTGAAACAATAGAGTAGAACACAGGAGAACTAAGTTTTCTCACACTATTAGTTAGGTTGAGTTAATTGCTATTAAAATGCATGGGATTCTTACACTTAAAACTAATTTAGGAAGAGTATCATAAGAAAAATCAGAACAGCTGTGAAATCTTAAAAAGCGAACTCATTTTTTTCTCTTTATAATTAAAATTTAACCTGTAGTTATAACTGCATAACCTACTGTCTTAATATTTTGCTCTTTGTTGCATTCACCCTTTAAGATAGATATATAAATACATTTAATCTAAAAAAAGTATTGGATTATGATACCCATCACACCATTGCTCCAGGCTTTGTATACTATATACAGTTTACATTAAGACTCCACTATGTCTAGATTTTTTCTCCAGTTCCTTATAAAAATTCTGAATACATTCTCCCTTTCTGAATTTTGAAAGGTAAAATATGAACCTAATGTAATCCTAAACAGCATTTCTGAGGATCCACAAGTACCAAAATATGCAGTTTCACTGATGACTTTCTACATAATTGGCTGTTCACAATTTTGTATTACTTTTACCAACAACTTTAATCAATTTCAGTAACAAAAATTTCATTCATCAGAAATACCTAGCTAATACAGTTATACCAGCATGGTTTTCAAAGGTTGATTTTCTTTCTTTTCTTTTTCTTTTCTTTTCTTTTCTTTTCTTTTCTTTTCTTTTCTTTTTCTTTTCTTTTCTTTTCTTTTCTTTTCTTTTCTTTTCTTTTTCTTTTCTTTTCTTTTCCTTTTCCTTTCCTTTCCTTTCCTTTCCTTTTCCCTTTCCTTTCCTTTCCTTTCCTTTCCTTTCCTTTCCTTTCCTTCCTTCCTTTCCTTTCCTTTCCTTTCCTTTCCTTTCCTTTCCTTTCCTTTCCTTTCCTTCCTTCCTTTCCTTTCCTTTCCTTCCTTTTCCTTTTCCTTTTCCTTTTCCTTTTCCTTTTCCTTTTCCTTTTCCTTTTCCTTTTCCTTTTCCTTTTCCTTTTCCTTTTCCTTTTCCTTTTCCTTTTCTTTTCTTTTCTTTCTTTTCCTTTCCTTTCCTTTTCCTTTTCCTTTCTTTCCTTTTCTTTTCCTTTTCTTTTCCTTTTCTTTTCTTTTCCTTTTCTTTTCTTTTCCTTTTCTTTTCCTTTTCTTTTCTTTTCTTTTCTTCTTTTCTTTTCTTTTCTTTTCTTTTCTTTTCTTTTCTTTTCTTTTCTTTTCTTTTCTTTTCAACTAATATGACTTTACATCTTAGTGGGGGACTGCAGAGGTTAGGGACTATTTTGTGAAAAGTTGGTTTATAATGTTCTGGGATAGAGTGGGACTCAATTGCTAAAAATACGCTGAGTTTTCGATCTGCTAAGACTTTTAATTTGGTAAAGTGTTCAAAACTGCACTGTCCCTTATTAGATTCAGTAATGCACAGGAGAGTCCATTCCCTTGGCATATGTAGCTAAGACATCTCCAAGGGCCAACTAAACTTCCAGGTTTGTGAGCAATATATGTGCTGACTAAGAGTGCCCTACTAGATAAAATAAATGTCACAAAGTGGTTAACTGCTGGCAAAAATAAACACCTTGAAATCAATCATGATTAAAGCACTGACTTCACACAGCTAAGTTGTGGCTAACTCCTGTGTTCTAGGGTAAATGTTAATTCTGTGCCTAAACACCTATGTAGCACTTCTGTGAAGAGATGTGCATCTGTGAGATGTTTTCTCTGATGCTATTGGGTCAGATCCATTACCTCTGACTCAGCAGTATCTGAACTAAACTCAAAGTGGGCAGATTTCAGCATCATATCTGGAATACATCCCTTAAAAGACTTTTTTTAAAAAACATAGGATTTTTTTCATTGTTTTATTCTGCTAGAAAGAATTATTTCTAGAAAGAATTATTTCTAGAAAGTTGTTTGGGTCTTTTTGCTTTTTTTTTTAAGGAGCAGATTTATCAGGGTCTGCTTAAATTCTTAATTTGCAAGAGTTAAAGTAGAATAAAATATGTCATATTTTCCCTCAATTCTTTTGCACTGAAGATTGATAGTCAATTGTTTTGAACATAATATTGCAAGCTTATACCATAAATATATTGGAAAAAGCAAGGCAATTCATAAATTGAATATGAAATGTCTCCCCTTGAGACAGTAATCTATGATTACAAAAAGTCCAATACAGCAGAGAACTGGAATCAAAAATGCTATTCACAAGTTTCTCCATGTATATATTAAAATTTCCTGAATTTTATCTCCAAAACTTATCCCAAAATTCTAACAGTCTGCAAATGAGCTCTCAGAATATCTCTGTCTCTTTACCTATTTCTGTTGTTTCTCCACACATATCTTTGGACCTAAGAGTGCTCAAATTCTCATCAGTAATGAAAATGCAAGCACAAAGGCACTTGTTCAGATTCCCTAAATAATGGTTAGCAAAATGCTCATTTTCATCCTTTTCAACAGGGATGACCTCTTCAGGAGAAAATGTGTTTTTCACACAATAAAGCCTGTAATACTGTTTGGGAAGGGAGCAGTGTCCTCAATGCCTTCATGATGATCCAGGGAAGGGAGAAGGTGCTCTGCCTGGACCCCATGCAGTCCCTCACTCAACTTGTGGAGGACTTGCAAGGGCATTGGGGGATCAGCTCAGGTCATGACCCTTTCTTCCCTCAGCTTATTTCCAGTTCTTTACACAGAGCTCAGAAGACTGGGATGATAATTAAGGGGATGCTGGCATAATGAAGACTAGAACAGCAAAGATTAAATATGTATCTGAGGGGAAGTTTAAATATCACTTTCTGTGTGTGAAGAGAACACGTGTAGTGGACCAGGATAATTTTGGTGGAAGCATGAAAGGCTAGCAGCACTGTTTTTTTAACCTTCACATTATTTTCTCTGACTTATTCCGTAAGGAATATGCTTCAGTGCATGCATTAGGAATACTGGGTTCTGTCATTATGTGGCATGAATTCTGTCACTCTCATCATCACCCTGAAGCTCAACTCTGTTGTTAAAGAAAGTCCAATACTGAATTATTACAGTGTCAATCCTGGAGAGAATTAATAAAAAGCAAAAAATTAATTAATCCAGGTAGCTCATGTAAATTAAAACAGCTGGTTGAACATCCCCATTCCTGTCTCACATAAGATTCCAAAGCTCTGAAAACATTTTCTCACCTTTTCAGTGCATGAAAAGAAGTTTAAGTTGCAGAAAGCAGGAAATATCTCTGTTAATTCTGTGGGGAAGATGTTCAGTGTCTTTGCACCTGAGACTCCAACTTCAGTTCCCATTGACATTGGAAAACTGATTATGACTGACAAAATAGAAAGGACACTGGACAATATTTCACCCAAACTTGCCAGCATTTCATAAAACAACATTGAAATGTATATGTTTCTGTAAAACTCCATTTCATGAAAACAGCATGTTTTCAACTACAAATATTTTGTCTTAATTGAAAATTCTAAATTAATAATAACACATCTACAGATCTACACTATAGTTGGCTAGCTAATCAAAACAAACAATTTCCTGAGAAGTGTTTTGGGAAAAAAACTTTATATGGTGACTTTTCAGGCTATATTCAGCTTTTCTCAAACAGAACTTATATCTTATCAAACTTATTTTAGAGAAAAAGTCAAATCTTCTAAGCAGCCATCAGACATGCTCACTCAAGATACAGGATTGATACAAGCAGAGCTCTCTAAGGTAAACAGAATAGTGTTTAATTGAATTGGGGTCAGTCTTCACAAACCTGGGTTTTTACTTCAAAATCAATTTTTTATCTAGTTTTGATAAATCTCGATCATTTTATTCCAATGTAAGATTTTCTGAGATTTTTGTGCACAGTAAAAATTGTTTTAGTGGTTTTTTACACAAAAAACCCATTTTCAGTTTTGGTTATGGTTTACAACTCATAAAAGTGGATTTTTAAAGCAAAACAAGACAAAGAAAGAACAGAATACATATGGCATTCTCACTGGTCATTATTTATGATTACAAGAAAGATATCTTTTCTACTGATGTACACTTTAGTTGACAATGTTTCTGTTTATACTGTTGAGAGTACAGCAGCCTTATAAATGCAAAGCTGATGGGGCACTGCCACAATAGTAAAAAATCCATTTAAACTAGAAAACTCATTGATATGCATCTCTACAACTTAAAGGATATTTTGAGATGTATTCAAAATACAGAATCAACAAAGCAGCTATAATCTGTAGAATTCTGTTTGCAGCATTCACAGGTTCTTCCTAGATCTAGGAAGAATTGCCTTCAGAAACAACAGTTTATGGTCAAAAGTCTCATTTGCATTAATTTGCCCTTCAGTCTTGTGTTGCCTCATTGTCATCAGCTGCATTACCATTCATTATGGTGGTGAAAGACACCAGTCAGCTCCCGTGCAAGTTCAGTTGGTTAGGGGAATAATGCATTAACCATGACAAGAAATATAATTATTCAATTCTGACAGCTTTTATAGGAGAATATCTGGTGTATTAAAATTGAATATTAAAGAAATTATTGTGCTTGGTTATTTTGCAATCTATGCATTATGCTGATAAATTTTCTCCATTATTCAGAAAATACACAAATTACTCTTTATAGGGAAAGAGTAGTGCAAGTTCCGATTACTATAAATAAGAGGTTTACAGATGCTATTTTCAAAAATATTCCATTCATTTTAACCAAGTACTACCTGTCAAAAAAAAAAAAAGTCAATGGAATTAGAGAAGAACCAACTATTTTTAATTAAAAATTAAAGTTGTCAAAACCTAAACCCATTCAGTAGATCCTTGGGAGAGTGAGAGATTTGTTAGAATTTGAATATTTGAAATATTCTCTGCTCTTCTTTGGGTCAGCTTTTTACTCCCCCAAAAGTAGGCTGAATAAATTAAAAAATGGCAAGAAACTAAGACCTGAGTTTGGAACATTTATAAAAATAGGCTATGCAACAGGTTAAAAAGGCTGTTTAAACAGGTGCTTCTGGAAAAACAATGAAAAATATTCAGAATAGAGTCATAAGTCATAAAATATATTAATTCACATGCTGCATGGCTGAAACTGGCAACAATAAACTTGTCTTATAAAATGAAGCAAAATTACAGAGGCAATTTGTAGTCTATTGAATCCATATCTTAATTAAGATACAAAGCCTTGCCCATAGGATTATGAAGAATGCTGACAGATTAGTTTTCTTCCTTTACCCTAAGAATTTTTTTTCCTATGGAAGAGGTAAAGCATTGTGCTTATATATATATGTACCAAGTCACAAAATAAAGAAGAAAGGATTATACAAACTCAACCTTATCTAGACTATAATATACTAGAATGATGATTATGTCAGTGACTTAGTCAGAAGACTTAAAATCACATTATTCTCTGTTTTTTTCTCTCTGTTAAGAAAAGCTGAAACATTCCACAGCAATCCAAAGTTTTTTGAAACTGTAGCCCATAATTTATATACTTTATGCAAACATGTGTTAAGCATGTGTTTACTTTAACAAGCTGTTTTGCTTCCATGACAAACATGACAAGAGGAAGACTGTAGGGCTGGAGAATTTCTCAACTGTATTAATATAAGTGAAAGAAAAAAATATGACACCATAAAGGTATCAGGAACATCATAAAAAATGCTTGTAACCTTTGCCTAAGCTACAGGAGCACTAAAATTTAATGTTAATTCTGTAGTTGGAAGAGAAAAAAATTTTTGTTTTCAAATCTGAAAGAAAAGATTTTTCTAATAGTTACATTGAAATGCAATCCCCTATATATTTCATGTGGCTTTCATTTATAATTAATAAAATAATAAAGAATGTATAATCAGTGAACTTAAGATGGAAAGGTTTTTTTTTGTTGCACATAAAAATTTTTACTTTGGCTGAAAAAGTGTCCTGATGCAACTCTACTTATTTCTGTAGCCTTATATCAAAAAATTAATCTGATCACTTGCACTTAGTCAAACTAAGAGGATAAGAGGGCAACTAAAAAAAAATCTAAAATTATAAAAAATCAGTAGAAAATCTAACTTGTCACACAAAATGTTTAAAATTTTCTTGAGGATTTTTCTTAGAAAATACCTGTTTAAAATCATGGTGGTACAGTGCTTCTGCTCCACTTAATTGATATGACAGTCTTTTCTCTGGCTAACATGAGTTAAGAATTCTTTGTTTTCTCTGTTCTGATAAAATTATTATTATCTAAAACATTGCAGGATATGAAAATTTGCATTTTCATTGCAGTAGGAACTGTCAACTTTATGACCTACAACAAGTGAAAGATTTCATCTTTAATTAGCAAGAAACACTTTATTGTCACTTTTAGCAGGCATAAAATTAAAAGCATTTGGAATCTCAGTCTTTGTTAACACATTGCGAACTTAATTCTTTCTCCTTCATTTGCTGTCTTTTGCTTTATTATGTGCCACCCTCTTCCCCTATTCTTTCACCATTGGAATCTTCCTTTTGGTCCCTCAAAATGAAATTAATTTATTCACCAATAAATAATTATTCAAATAGAGTTATTTTCCTGCTGGAATACAAAGGAGTTGGAAGGAAATTATCTCCTTGCATTAACCTTGAACAGTAGAAGGCAACATTATCTAATTCAGGCATTTACACAACGAGTTCAGTTACCCTGAGTGCACAATGCAGATAATGTAAAGAGCTTGTCTTCAAGGATAATTCAGAGAAGGAGATGAATTTTGTGTTTTGTTTTGTTTGTCAGAAGAAACGATCACTGTGTGAGTTAGAATGGAACAGCAGTGACAGCTGATTCTGTATGTCACTTTCAGTACTGGATCCATGCAGCTGTGTACCCTGACATGGCTCCTGGCTTTCCAGAATGGCCCTGGATTTTTGTGAATAATTATTGCTGATGAATGGCCTCCAATCAGAATAGTCTATTTGTCTTTCATTTTCTATAAAGCATTTTAATTTTCAGTAGAGTGAAGAGATTGGTTTAAAATTTTACTAACATTTTAAAACATATTTGCTTAAAAAATATTTATCCCTTCTTCTGAACTCCCATTCCACAATATTTATTAATCTTCAAGGTTTCCAAATTTAAAATTCTTTATTGCAATAAAGCACAGAGACTTGTATTTCTCTTCTGACACAGCTATCTCAGCCATTTTAAACATATCTCACCTCAAAAGAATACCTGTGTCATGCTACTTAACTGAACAAATGCACTCCAATGATAAACTGTGCAAAAATTTGGAAAAACATTAGAATTATCCACAAAAAGCAAACAAATTAGTATTGTTTATGCTTTACCTTGTTGTATGATTTTTTTCGGTGTAAAATTGAAGGCAGTTATTGTTTTTCTAAAAAGAGCAGGATTTATTTCTGTAAAAACAAGGAAAACACTTTAATTTGGATGGGCTTGAGGCCTTCAGCAATCATTCTTGTAATATTTCTTGTGTTTTATTTAAAGCTGTCACATGCTGGAACATTCTAGTGTCAAAAAGGTATTTTTGTCAGGTTTAGGTAGGTGTCTTGAATAATGAATGCAAATTCTGCTTACCATAAACTCTGATCTTGTTAGTCCTTTACCCACTTAATTAGTAGATCAGATTGTTAGAGACACTCCCATTACAAAAAAAGCCATCCTATGCTTCTGACCTCATTAAACTAAAAGCTTGTTTTCCCCATTAATTCTACTAAATGTATTTTATGAAGGGTCTATAGTGCTCAGATGAGGGTTTGAAGCCTTTCTTTGTAACAATGTGATTTTCAGATCTCCATGTGGCTTTCCTTTGTTCCCCTGCTCTGTATGTTATTGGTTCTGTTTGAAATATGCATCCTGCTGTATCTGAAATCTATTGGTGTGTTCCCCTTGCCTGTCTTCCCTTCAGACCTCCCGGGATAGGCTCTGGGGGAGACAGTCCCGCCCCCTTCCTTTCCCTTATAAGCCAATGCCTGCATCAGTTCGTGGTCTCCATCTTCGAGCTGTCAGCTCTTACTCCCATCCCCTGCTCTCCTTCCCCTTTGCCGTTCCTGCACCCCACCTAAGGACCCCAAAATGAACTCCCCTGGCAGAACGGAGATGGAGTCCAGTTCATTCTTTTGTCTTACTACGTTTCCTGCTAGAATTTCTGTGGCTGGAGACCCACACGACTCTAAGTGCACCCCAGGAGCCACCCGGCCCGAACTCAGTGGAGATACGTGCCTCAGGGACCTCGTTTTGGGGGCTGCCGGGTCCTGCCAAGCTCCCGCAGGGAGTAACATCATTTCTTCATATCACAAAACCTTATTGCTAAAATTTTCAAAATGCAAGACACCATCAGATGATCCAATACCACCAGTTAGAAAATAATTTCCTTCCTAGCAGACCTCTTTAATTACATGGTTACACTGAATAATTTTTATTTTAAAAATTGATGACTTCTATTGCCATTACTTATAGCTATGGAATCAAGGAGATTAGTCATGAGATTAGTTCACCCAACCATTACTAGTAAACCAGTGAATAAGTACCACTAGACTAATTTACTGAAATGCTTTTGTGTAGTAATGTTTGTGAGATGCAATTAAATGCATATTGGCTGCAGTTTTTGCTTTCCTTCTAAGGGTATAATTAATTTCTTTGAGCTTCTCTGGGAAGCATTTTAATATAAAGTGCATTAAAAATATTCAAACAGCAGCTGGAGAGAATGGACCACAAACACAACATCCAATTGCTCCAGGGGTTTGGCCACACTTGCTGTCTGAGAGAATAAGCTAAATAATTAAATGAAAGACCTACTGGACCATCACAATGCATGCAGCAGCACTGTAGTAAGATGAAATGCAAACCTTCTACCTCTCTGAATGACTAAAATAGATTGTGTTTGAGATGAAACAGGTAATTTATGATCAGATGAGAAAAATCACCAAGACAAATATGACAGTAACTTAGTGTTAATGTAAGATTTTCAAGAAAAATAGTTTACCTATGGAAGGGAGAAAATGAGTTTACCGTATAATTCAAAGATAATTTGTATCAATTTTATTGAAAAGTACGTCTGTGAGACTCTGGAGACTACTGTCAGACTAACTTGAATAAATTAGCAGACTGCCTTAAATTGGACTTGGAAACATCTCTCTGGAGAAGTTTCCAGTGGAAGGCATAATTACAGCACACTATATCCTTTCTTTATATCTGTCACCTACCTGTAGCAGTAACAAAACAAGAAGACTCAGCAAATGGTGTAAGATGTAATTGCTTGCTTCACTTTTGTCTCTATAGTTCTTATTAAGCCCTCCTGTAGCGATACAGTCTTTCTTGTAGAAATGCTGACGGTAGTCCATTACTTCTTTTCTTCAATATTTTCAAACAAATATATATTTTTCAAGGCTGAACCCACACACTGAAAGCAATTTCTTAATAACTCACTCTGAAGATGAATGTTTAAATGAGGGATATCAGTGAAAAACAGCACTTTCTGCAGTACGAAAATGATAAGTCTCAAAGGCAGTAGGGTGGAAGTTACCTTTGAAAGTAAACCTTTTAAAATAAAGCTTATATAAAGCACTTTCACATGTAAATTTTCTTTCCTTTGTTTGTGCTTTGGTAAAAACCTGCAGAAGTTTGGGATAGATAGAGACAACTTACAGGTAGAACACAGTAGTTCTTCAAAAAAAAAAAAAAAGGGAAAAGTAATCTGATTTTTGCAGCCTGAAATGTTTTAGAGAGCGAAATATTTGTGGAGATTGTAAATTCCCTTTGAAGAGTTTTCCTCAATAACTTTCTTTTGGAGGAAGGCAAGAGAAAGATGTTCTCTCACAACCATGCCTACGTTAAATAGACATTTCAGGAGCGCAGATTCGTGATCCGTGCTTTGTCTTGGTGACTAAATTGCCAGTTGCTAGATGAGATCTCCCATTTAAATTCTGTAGATATTGTTACTCTGGCTGTATAGTTGTGTTAACTATATTTTTTTTTCAGACTTCTGTAGTAGCAATTATTTTAAAAACATAAAAGAATTAACAAAAATGAAAATATATTCTCAGCAGAGAATTAAAAAAGAACTAAGTCCCATCACCTGCAATCACAGTCATACATGTCACAGCATCCTGAGGCCTAGCTCTGTCTTGAAACACTCAGGACTTTTCTATCTCAGCTCCAAGAGTTAAACTATTCCTGAACTGAAGTGCTTCAGTGGTTAAAATTCTTTTAATTTTGGTCTAGATATTATCCTTGTCTACTTCACATTCATTTGCGTTCATGCCAATGTTTTAGCTTAGCTTTCAATTCTTTATTCTTTGCTGGTGTATGTCACAGGATATTTACGTCACTTTTTCCTGGTAGTTGTCAATCTCTGAGTTTTTAAGCTGCTTCTAGTTTATGGGCAGCTCAAGTGCAGTTTCCATTCTGGAGTTTAAGTCCCTACTGTGCAAGGAGCTGATGATCACACAACAGCTTAGTAAGTCAAATACCCAGCTGTGAAAGGAATTGAACAAGATGAGCCAACATTATGGCTGTAACTTGCACACCTGATTACAGTAACTGCAGAGCCCCTGTGTAGAAGGACCCTGAGAAGACATCATTTCACACTTGGAACTATGCCCATTACTTCCTCCAATCAATCAAGTGCCTTTTGACAGTCTGAAGATTTCTGCATGAGATTTGTAATGTTTAATCTGAATTTAGTCTGCTTTTCTGTATAACAGAGCTCATTCCTTTTCACCAAGCTAACCATATATGAAAACCAATACCTTATGTTTTACTAAATTGTTTCTTCCAGAAATCTTCATTATCTTGGTTGGTACAGTTTGATCGTCTGTTAAGTTATTACTAAACTGTGTGTCTGAATTCCCATTTGAATTTGTCTATCTCTCATTGGTTTTTCTTCTGCCTTTCTTCTTTAGACAAATGTCCAGCATTTTCTGCCCCCTTGAGATATTTATACACTTCAATCATGCTTTTTTTATTTTTCCCACTCTTCTTTTTTGATAAACTAAGCAGATTAAGCTCTTAAAGTCTCTTACTTGAAGTAAATTTACCTAACTCTCAGGTCATGGCTTAGTGGCTTTGTTCAGTACCTTTCCAAATGCTTTAATGTCCTTTTAAAACTTGGACATGGAATTTGATGCAACATCCCAGAACTGGTCTCATTAATATCGTATAAAATAATAAGTGACCTTCATGCTTCTACTCACTCTTTCAATCCTTCCGCACCACTGGATAACACAGTAGCTCAGTGAGAACTTTATCACAACAGTGCTGAGTTGTTTGATGATTCTGAATCCTTCTTAACTGCTTTCTCCAACTCTGCCCACATTCCCACTTCATACACCTCTTAATATCCTTCCTCTAATTGATTTAAACTCTTCTACTTAAATGGGTTTAATGTAAGAAATAGGTTATTATCTCAACATCAGTGTTTATGTCTTTGTCAATTATTTTTGCAATTCTTAGTTTTAAACCATCAATTGTTTTGCATTTCCTTTCTGGATTATAGATGGCATTGCTGAACACCATTCTTATAAGTAGTTTTTTGTCTGAAATTTAGAATGTGGGTGCAGATATAAGGAAGCTGCATCTTGTCTGTTCAGTCTGCTTTTTACTCTCTAACATTTATATTCCACTTGAAATATCTTCTGCTTGACCTAACAGTTTCTGATTCAAATATGACTTTTGGTAGGTAATGCACTGTCACAGACCTGTGATTTAGGATGTTTCATTCACTATCTCAGTGAATGAAATTGCAACTTGACAGGCTTCCAGGCATTGGTGCAAAGCTCCTCTGTCCTTAGATTTAGGTGAAAAAATAATTTAATAGACAGAATAGGCCAAAGATAGGAGTAATTATAGTCCTTGTGATTCTAATTTTCTGTTCATGTCTAGTTTTGTGTAACAGCTTATTTGAAACAAAGATTCCTACCCTAACTTTTGATAGTGTAAATTTATCTGGTCACAAATAATTTTTGAATGCATCTTTTGACATTTTCAATTTTATTCTTGATTCTTGTCCACAACTACAGCTAAAAATTGCCTTTTAATTGTTTTTGAAGGCTTAATTTATATTTTAAAGACATTTAGGACATTGAAGTCAAGTACTGTTCTAAATGTGAAATTGGAAAATGTTTTAAATCCTTAGAACTGTTACAGTATTGGCCAAAAACTCACAGGAACAACTCAGAATCACTACCAGGGAGAGCCTTCCTATTGGTAACTTTGCCTCAGAAAATATGAACAGACCAGAAGATTGTGAGGTTATAATCTCTCTCCAATAAAAGACTTCAGCAATGGGAAGCTTCTACCTGTGAAAAAAGTGTACAGCTTTCTTTCTCAGTAATTTAAAGTCACACCATGATTTATGCTAATCACAAATCCATTGTACCTTACTTTTGAATGCACTTGCTGATATTAAATTCCTATAATTCCTCCTGTTATAAAATGCATGTACAAATTCTTTAAAGAACTGTGACAGGTCAGAATGAATTAGCTCTGGAGGCACGCAAAGCCATTCCTGGACTTATGCAATAGTTGTGTATCAAGGACGAAGCTATGTGCATTATTAACACTTAAAGAAACTCAATTCTTAGCTCATGAAAGGAATACACCTTTCTCTAAACCCTTAGCCAGAGGCCTAGCTTGCAGAAACAGTGTGCAATAAACCTGAAGAGCCCTTATCATGTAGAGTAAATTTTTATATTAATCTGTAAACAGAAAATCACTTCCTCAAATCCACTGCTTTACCCAGGTTTTACTATATTACCAAGACTTGCTCCTTTTTAACTGGAGGAGTATTCCACATGTCAGCTCTGATTGATGAAAGTTTTATTTGTCCAACAGTATTCTTGAAATATGTATTTTTGGTTAAAGTTAAATCAAAAGGGCAGAATTCTGAAGAACTCAACTACCTTTTAATCATAACACCCCAAGCTTAGTAAACGGGAAAACATTCCTTGAAGAAATATTTAGTTAGAAATTACAGCTGACTGGAGATCAAACTTGTTTATACAAAGTGTATTAATTATGCTGAATATACTCTTTTCGTAAGTAGGTATTAAATTATTCAAGATATTCTGAGACTCATAATTGACTAATGAAAGCAAATATTAATGATGCCATCATATGAAAAGGTAAATGTCACTTTGAGAAAATCCACAGTCACAGCAACTACTATTTTTCCCAGTCAGCATTAGTTACCTTAATTTCAAAGTACTCTATTCAATGACAAAGCAAGAACTACAAATACAACATGGAAAGATTTAGAAAAAGTTCAGTGAAGTGCAAAAAGGTCAAACAAACAAATTCTTCCTTCCCAGAAAGCGATATTGAAACTAACGATGGGCCTTTCTATATCTGTGTTCTGGATAATTTATGTATACTAAGAATAAAAATATAGGATTGTATACCCTGTAGTATAGAAATTTTATATACCTACAGAATAGAAATATATATTTCCTTCAGTAGACTATTAAGAAGAAACCTAAATGTTTAAGTGTGTATACTAAGTGTGTACACACAGGAACTTGGTTCTACTGCCTTGCAAGTAGATAATATCCAGCAAAGGATAATTGGACTCTCATATTTTGTTTGCTTTATAAACATGTGTAATGTTTTACAGAAACATAACTCACTACAAGTTGTGATAATGTGATGAATCAGATCCATTCAGAATGATTGATAATGAAAATTATGGCAATAGGATAATTTCAAACTGAACTATAAAAAGAATATGTTGAATACTTACTTTCTCAGAAAGGGAAATACATTCTAAAAATATGGGAAGAAATGAAGAACTAGGTTAACTATTGAAGGAGAGTAAAGAAACATTTTTATTGAAAGAGATACCAAAATATTCAAAACAATTTAGAGATATCCAACAATTTAACCATTATGAAACACTTTAGGAATATACAAATGATCTTAATGATAGAATAGAATAAACACTAGATAAGCAAGTAAACTCAAGGATCAAATTTAACTTTCTGATTTAATGTTATGATTAAAAGCCTTAATTTCCATTTTTAATTAAAATGTGAACAATTGCATTCTAGAGAATTCTATGCTCATATTCTGTGTCCCCAAATTTGTAACTCTCAAGGAATAATATGATTTTTTTTTAATTTGAGATAATAAATCCATATTTCAAGCTTGAAGACAAAAATTTTAGTAGGCCTTCTAAATGGAAGTTTCCATAAGAGTTTCACTTTTAATGCCCTGAGTAAGAGAGTCTTGAAAAGAAAGAAATTACATTCCCAGCCTGCACTCTACATGGCCTCTGCATACATACACACTTGTATGGAATTTTTCCATTTTTGATATGCCATCCATTGTTAAAAAAAACACTTTAGCATAGGTTTTTTCCAAGTCAGAAAATTCCTAAAGGCTTTGCATTATTCCCTGTGTTTACTTCTGAACAAAAGCATATTTAAGCAGTTCTAAAAGAGTGAATTGACATGGAGTCAATGAATTAGGTAAGTAGAAGAGATATAAGTCCTTCTGAAACAGATTTTTGACTTGAATTCATCACAAACATGCAAAGCTCTTTATCTTTTTTGAGGCTCCAAAAGCCACAAATGGTTTCAGTTGCACTGTGTATCACTCAAAATTTATATATTTTCTGACTATATTGTTTTTCCAGTGTGTTGAACCACACTCAAGTAAGAGTTGTTCCACAACAACAAAGACTTTTTCTTTGGGTCCCATGGCTGATCACAGTGCCACTACTCTGCTCTCTTCACATGTGCAGAACACACTTTAGAATGTCCGTGGGAGTTTTGCATGCATATGAAGAGGAAGCTGTAGGAGATAGCACTTGTCATGTGGCCCTGAGAAGAAAAGTTTGTCCTAAAATAGTTTCTTCAGTAAGTTGTTAGGGCTTTTTTCTTTCTCCCACTGTAGCAGTCTCTTTTGTTTTAACAGAAAATGAAACTCTAAGACAATGTTAAAGGATGCCACCTGCCAAGAGACTGATCTCTTTTATCATGGTTACATATCAACATAAAAAAAAATTGTGCTATTAGCACTATTCTAATCAAGATCCTTAATACTGCTTTTTTTTTTTCTGATCTAGGCTTCTATCACAGCACACTCAGTTAAAATAGATCATTCTTAGAATAGACTCCAAAATATGACATTCTACATACTCAGCTATTTCTGTAGATGACATTATTTAACTCTGTGATTATGATATTGATTACTGTGGACTGGAGGTGATATTAATCTTCAGAAGTTCTAAGCAAGAAGTAACCTATAATTGTGTAGCATAGCAGGATAAAATTTACATATTAAATTATATAGAAAGAACTTACTGCTTCAATTTATTTGCTACTATTTTTGAAGCATTAACTAGCTTGAAAGGCTATCTTAGCTCTCCTGTTTTCCTGTTCCTAAATAAATGAACTGTGATTGACTAAATAAAATTAAAGTTTCTCTAACAAAACTTCTAACAAATGTTTTGTTTGTGTGTTTGTTTGTTTGTTTTCCCTTGCTGTTAGCTTGGTAGCCACAAAGGAAACAGACAGTGCAAGATCTCGTAGCATGCCAATGTCGCCATCCGATTTCCTGGATAAGCTAATGGGTAGGATGTCAGGCTATGATGCAAGGATCAGACCAAACTTCAAAGGTAATTCCAAAACTAACTAATTTCAGTTTTTCAGTATGTCAATATTACTGCTCACACAAATGCAATTCCAGAAACTAATACAAAAACAAAGCAGTACATTCACTGAAAATAAAGTGCCTTCTTTTGCCTTTCCTTTGTACGTATGACAGTTCCTTTCAGTAGCACTACACTCCACTTCTGCCACTTTCACGGCTGCCCAACTGCAGGCCTTTCATTAATATAGCTTATCATTTGATTTGAGTTATCTAATATGGTTTGTTGGTTTCTTTTCTTTCCTGAAATGCTTACTGATGGATTTAGATCCCCACCTCAGATTGCCATAGTCTGAAACACTCCAGAAAGCAAGTTCTGTGAAAGATAGGCCAAATCTTCGTGTCTGTCTGGTTCTAAGAGTGTGTTAATTATATGACCACCAAACTCAAGACACGTTTTCTATCTACCAATTCTACCACCAAATTATATTCCTCACTTCTGGGCCCCAGATGTTCCTTGAAATGCCAACAGGAACACCTTTCCTCTTGTTCTTTTCCCTGCTCCCTGTTCTCCACTGAAATTGCAAGTTCTCAATACGTGGAGTTATCTCTTGGCATATGCCTTTTACGTACTTATCATGAAGGAGATTCAATCTAGACAAAGCAGATTCAAAGAGGACTGAAAGGGCAAAGTTTTCAAATGGAATGATTACATCTTCTGAGTGTCTTAGCATGAACCTTGTTATCCACACTAAGGCATATAAGAGTATACAGTGAAGGATTACACAAACTGTATTTTTAAAAGACTATGCAGAGTATTATACAGACAAATGTCATCCATTCTAACTTTTGCAATCTGGGAAGTTTAGGTAAATTTGACTATTCTTTTTTTTTTTTAAACAAGGAGTTTCAATATTATAGTGGAACCATATTTAACTGTATTACTGAATCTTTAAACAAGGTATCAGTCTTTAAATTACACAGAATATAAATTATGTTTTGAAAAAATAAACCTATTGTGATTAAAATTATTTTCAATTTGTTTTAGCTACTTCCTCCTATGCCTATTGTTGAGTCCAAGACTTTCTCTTAGCTCTAAAATTTCACTATAAGGCTTTACTCCATGTTTACTACAAAATTTTTCCTTCAAGCTGGCAGTGCTTTCTTCTCTAAGTCATCTGTCACTGCCTTTCCATCCTAATTCTTATTCCTCAAGAAATGTTATCATTTCTTGACATCTCCAAGTTCCAGAAACTTAAGTGGTTTCGACTCTAAAGCTACTGCTATGTGCTGGTTTTACCAGAGTTTGCCCAGTCTGATTCATAAGGACCATGTAAGAGATTTGCCAGATTACTTCCTCGTCAGCAAACCATAAACAGTTGGTTGTTTGTATATAAACTTATTACCCAGGATTTTCTGCAGCCAGAAATGCTTTGCTTTTTTAAAGTTAGTGATGCTGATATTTCTCAGTAAATTATAAAGGCGCACTGGAATTTCAAACACATCTCTAGGTGATTTGGGGATTGAATTTTATAGTTTGGCATGGACAGCATCCAATCACAGTCTTCTGATAAGGCTACAGTGAAGAATAGGCAGATGGTTTAGAGATTATGAAATTCAATGCAGTCCTTGAAAGTATAATTCAAAGGATTTAGAGCCTTGTTTTGTAACTATTGAAACTTAAAAAGACAAAACCTAATTTGACGTTGCTCCTTTTCAAAAAGTGCACATTCTAAATCTTCTGGACAGCTGTGCAGTCTGAACAGATCTGCCCAGAATGATTCAGATATACCACTAAGAATAAGTATCTCCTTAAGTGACTTTGCCACTTTTTGGTTAGTTTTTTTACTCCTAGAACAAGTGTTGGAGCTTAATGTGTTTTTGAGTTTTTAAACTGGTGATGGTTTTAATGAAAGAGGATGAATACTAGTAAGATAACTCAGACATTCATTTTAGATAATTTTTTCTTTCAGTAAAATTTCTACATACACAATATATTTGCCTGCCAATTTTAGTCATAATTAATCCTGGTCAAGTAGACAAAATTATATATTTTGTCTATGTGCTCTGCTTTTGGATATGGAATTCTGCACATCAGTTCTTGTTCAACAAATATAATAGAGGAGACATAGTATTTATTCAGCTATGGAATACAACAAGAATTCTTGTAAAAACTTTGTTCAACTTGCAATATTTTTTTCTGTTACATCAAACTTACAGCAAGGTGCTTCTCTTACTCAGAGTTCACATTGCAGACTATATCCATTCCTGAAAATATGGAAAATACTTCACTGCCTTTCAAATTTGAGCACAATTATGTAACCTAGGTGTAAAAACTTGAAATATTAAGGTAAAAAATCGGAGATTTACATAGGAAAATGCAAAGTGTTACTTGCCCTGCTATTGGCAAAGATTATTCAGCAATCATTAGTTAGAAACTTTGTAAGCCAAGACTTTACTGGACAAAAAACTTAATTTAGTTGCATATGTCCTCCTGATCCCTTCTGAAAACTGTTTATATTTTTGGCCTTTTCATTACTTTCTGGCAATAAAACCTTTGTGTTTTGAAATATTAGAAAATATATTTTTTTATTTGTCTTTTGGTGATTATGTTACTCGTTTTATTGACTTGTGACATACTGAGAAATGAAGAAGTATTACTTCCTTTTGTTCTTTACAAATTTGTATACTTACATATTAGTCCCTACTGTATACCCTTTTTCCAGTGTGAAGGGTCCTGTTCTACTTAAGCTGGTTTTATGTGGCAGCTTGTCATAGAATTTTTGATCCTTTTTGACTTTTTGACATCTTTCTCCCTAATATATAAATCTATTATTCTATAAAATGTATTTATGTACAATATTAATCTATATCTCTTAATTGTAGAAGTTCTCATTATTTCTACTAGTTTGGCTGGTACGGAGGTAAGGTTTGCAGGGATAAAATTCATTGTCTACGTTATCCACCATCATTCCTGAAGTTTGTTTTTTTCATCCACGTTGTACTTGCTGAACATGGTACACATTTCCATTGATTACAAAACTGACAGAGATGATAGCTGACTCACAGTGATTTGTATTTCCACAGTTTTTCAAAGATTTTTATAATGTCTGGATTTATATCACCTCAGGCTGTCAGTTTATTCCTGTTCACTTAGTATGAAATGTCTTCTACAGTTCTCATACAAAATTCCAGCAGAATGGCTCTAGTATTTGACACAGCTGGCAATTGGAGACAAATGCTTCTACAAAGACTTCATTTAGTTTTTCTGCTCTGACCTTCTTCACTTTCATGGATGCTTTTATACCTTAATCATCTTCTTTCACCTTCAGATCTTGGCAGGATTCTATTTTTAACTCCTTGTAGATAGCGATCATTGTTAGCTTTTCTGTCTCTAGTGAGTTTCAGCTCTATTTCTTTTCTGCCTCCCTTTAATCTATATTCAACTTGCCTGAATTCCTGTGTTCAAATATGACTTCCAGATTTTACAGCTTCTCATTCATGATTCTTTTTGACCATGTTTTAGGAAGTTCATTTTTTGTCTCAGCACAGTATTTTTAAGTTAACTCTAAAATATTTGCAAGCTACTTTTAGCTTCTATATTTGTGCTCCTTTTAACTAGCAATTAACTATTATATTGTAATTTGAAATTAAGCATCAGCACTGTAGTGATTTAGAGCTTTTTCTTAATAAAAGCAAATATGTTGATATAGCAAACATACTTCAAAGCATAGTACTATTTTAGGCAAGATAGTATCACATCAAATTTGAAGTTATGACAAGTACTACAACATGGAATTGTTTGAAAGAAAAGCTACCTTGCAAACAAATTAACTAACATGGGGCAAGAAGTACAATTTTCTCCCTGACAGTTTTTAGTGACTCTGCTTTTGTTCCCCATTTTCCCTTGATCCTTTTCAGGAGCTGAGCATATAAAGCTTTAACTGAATTCTCAGAAGTACTGGATATGCTCAACAACTCTAAATAATTAACTGAGTATCAAAGTGACTGCAAGTGCTACCTCCTTACCTGAGAATTCTGCTCCATAGTTGTAGTCTTGTGTATTGCAAAGACTGAAGTATGTGTAGAAGTGTTTTGTTGCAATTGCTATATGGAACTTCAAAACAATTATTGCCATCAGGAAAGAAAGCTGGATGTTCCAAGTTGTGTCATATTGGCAGAATTTTTGATGGACCTTCTGATTCTTCAAGTATTTAAAGTGAAATTTATTGGTCATGTTAGAGTTTGCTAGTTGCAAGCCACCAGAAGTGGCAGAGCAGTTTCTTTCTTCAGTGATCCTAAAAAAGTGATTTTACATAAAGAGTTGTAAAACCAGTCCTCAGGTTCCAGATACAGATCTCTCATTGTGAGTGACTTCTTACAACTGCAAAAAGAATCCAGGTTCTTCAACGCTGAACTAGATTATTGATATAAGAATATTGAGTTGTAGGATGGTAACAAAAAAACCTTGTCATGGAAAAACCTTGTTTCTATTGGACACAGACTGAAATTGATAAGGAATAATGGAAAATTAGCATGCTTTTCCAAAATGACATTTCAAAAGAGATTTCCAGAAAATAATTTAAACCCTTTTTGATGAAGAAGCAATTCATTGTTCAGTTACCACAATGACTGCTCTGCCACTACTGATACTTCAAAATGCAAGATAAGACAAAACAACAATTGACTGAAGACCCATGGTAACAGAGAATTCAGTTATAAATGGACTCTTAAACATCTTGTGAACTTAGGAGAAATGGGAATAGAATCTAAATTATTTTACTGTAAGCTGTAGAGATAAGAGCAGCAATAATGTATTTCTTTTCCCAGTGATGACAGATAACATTGAAGGTAGAAGCTGCCTGGAGTGAAGAAAGTCACTTTTCCCCCTAATTGTTGTGAGAACTGACATGTATTCTCACTGAAATACACATAAAATATTTTTACTATGTATTTCAAATGGGATGTTATTTTTTTCTTTTTTGTATAAAAGCATGTGCTCAGGCTTACACTGAACTTTGTCTGCTGCGGTTTTTTAATTACTAAACCTGGCCAGATAAATAGTGTACCTTTGAGAAAAAACAAAAGGAACATTACTAGAAACCATTCAATTTAATTGTGCATTAAATAAGCTGTGAATGTAGCACTATTTCTTCTGAAATCAGCAAAGGTTTCACAATAGTTTATATTGTATAATCAATCAATAAGCAATAATTCTGGAACAGGGACTGGTGTTTTTTTTCTCTTTTGCAGGTCCTCCAGTTAATGTCACATGCAACATATTTATAAACAGCTTTGGATCCATTGCAGAGACAACCATGGTAAGATATTTTAACTTAGTCAATGTTTGAAGTTTAAGTTAAATATGTTCCATGAGGCCTAAGCTAGCTAGGGCTTCTTTTCACCTGCAACTAAACAAAGAAAGAAATCCACTTCTGAGAATAGAAACTGAGAATATCTAATTTGGCAATTGATTTTTTCTAACAAAAATTTCATCATTATACCATCACACACAAGTAAAAGTAAAACCAAGGGTTGAAGGGTTCTTTTATTTCCCCATAAGTTTTATTTGACAGTTGTAATGAAATAATTATTAGATAAATATTAGTTTCTATAATGTTCCGCCTTTCTAACCTCAAAAATTCCAATTCATTAAGTTGCTTCACTAATAATATTTTATCGTTTCTCCATATACAGTGCATACAGAAATGTATACTTTTTTTTAAAAGTCCTTCTTCCACAGAGTTATTGCACTGAAATAATAAAATTACTATAACTTTGAACTGATATATAAAATTTGGAGTAAATAGAAGGGGATTGCATGCTTTTGTACATACACTTAAAATTTGTCTACCAAAGAAAGGCGGATGATACAGTACGAAAAGATGAGATTTTAAAAAATAAGAAGACGTCAAAGTCTAAAGGTAGCAAGACTAGGTATTGAACTATGAACTGACAAAAACCCCCAGGATAATCTCATTGAAAGGTGAGACACATCCTAGTAAGTTGGAGCACAGATATAATCATTAAAAATTAGTAAGCAGAGATATTGTCATTCTTTCTGTCTACAAGTGCTTCAAATTTTTTGTAGAAAGGAAAAAATACCTCTCTGAAAACACTTACAAAGTAATTTTGAGGCAGAGAGGGTTAAAATACAGAGAGATGACAGAACAACTATGGGAGTTTGTAAGATCCAAATATAGTAAATGCTCTGAAATCCCAAAAATTTCAGGGGTCAGGATTTGTACTTGGAATGACAGAACACAGACTAAAGATAATTGATATAGGAAAAAAAAAAAAAAACAAAAAAACCCAACAACAACAACAAAAAAAAAAAACAAAACCAAAAAACCCCCCCAAAAAACCTCAAACCAACCAAACAAAAAACCTACCAAAAAATCCTAACAGAACCAAGGACCTGTAGTTAGGAAAATGACAAATTCATATAGTCAAATATTTATGTCCCCTGTCTCCAAGTGGTATTGACAACTGCCTGATCTTTGCCTACCTTGGAACATAATAATAGATGTTACTGAGAGAGGTTGATGTGGGCTTTTTTTCAGATAGAAAATGACTTTAATTCGTATTTGGGGGGCTTTCCAGATTGCAAATCCCAAACAGATTGACATGGCATCCAGAGAGGTTTATTCAGGTTCAATCAGAGGATTAAGCAATACCCACATGATTAGAATAGTGTTCTACAGCTACTTTCTAATGTCTGGATGAGTGAATCTGGTCCAAAACAGGAGACAGACCACAAGGTCAGTAAAGTGCAAAGACCCAGCCACTCCATTGCTATATAAAGGATATATAAGAAACTGGAGTTGTTAACACTTACAAAATTTGTCCTGAATTTGGGAAGAGGATGACTGAGTTCACATCTCAAGTGTATTTTCTCTCCAAAGACAGAGTATTATAAACATTTCCTTTCAGTGAAACTTAGTAAGTTAGTACATTATTTCTATTTTATAATGAAACTACATTCTGTTCTGTGTTACCTTGAAAGCAAATTGAAACAGTCAAGACAGACAACGACCTGGTCTGTAACAAGTAGTTAGTTCCAGGTAGTATGTTATAGAAAATACCAAACCTTGTCAGAACCACAAGGTTTTTCACTCTCTTGTTTTTATTCATTCAAAAACTGGAAGCTTAAGCACAACCTTGACCTTCATGATGCTTGTGTTCTTTTAATAATGTATTCACTGGGGGAGTTCAAAACAGGCAAACTTACTGTCAGCAGCTGATGACCTCTCAGAGACTCAAATCTTTCTTTGTGGAGGAACAAATGCTGTTGTCTAGATAGGACTTTCAACTGCATGGTTTTACTAGCTTTACTTCTCCCCAACACTTATGGTGAATTTCCAAAAAACATTAAAATCATTCTACCTTTAAATGACAATGAAAACAATCTTGCTTTATTTCACAAACTGAATTTCTGCATGGTTTAACAAAAGTCAATTCACTGCAGTCCAGTGTTTCTCCAGTTGTCACTATTTTATCAACTGGATTTATTTTAGTCCTTAAAATTCAGGTACCTATGTCTTAATATATGTTATAAATCTTTATGCATAGAAGAATTCATTAAAACGATTTTTTAGACTCAAAAAGGACTTTTACATTCTTGATAAATGCCTCTTTTTCTGAACTGTAAACAGAACAGGTTAAGTAAGCAACAAGTGCAAAATAAATCCTGGCCACGGAACCCTGGTATTTAAACCCGCCAGCTGATAAGGGGATATGCATGTAATCTACCAGCTCTAGAGGAGTCCGAGTACATCTCGCCCTGCCCTTCGCTGTGGCTGTGATTGCCCTCGGCGCTGCCCGGCTGTGTCCTGCCGCCCCCGGCCTCTCGCTGGTGACCAAAATCTCTGAGCTCCCTCTGCTGCCTCGGCTCTGCATAACAGAGCAAACGGGCAGAGAAACAAGGGGTTAAAACAACCCGCGTCTCTTGCAAAGGAGTCCCACGCCAGCTTCACGTGGCTGGACTGAATAGCTCTCCGTAAGGACGGGGAGTGTGTCGGTGTGCAATGGGAATAGCTTGTGTCTCTCGGGCAAGCACATTCTCTTAAACACATCCACACCTGGTCTAACAGCTCTGGAGGGACAGACAAAAGAAAAAAGTAGCTTAATTTGGTTTACAGCTTGTTAACTCTGTAAACTAGTTCTTTTTTTTCCCCCATTTCTTTCATCTAAGGTATGACTTCCAGTTATTTCATATTCTCTTCCTCAAAAGTCAAATCAGATGGTTCTTATCAGGGAAAGGAATGCCACCTCTTGCTAAGAAGCTGTGATTTTAGTTGAACCTATGTGACTTTAAGTGATCAAATGAGCAATTTATGTCATGTATGCTCTGAGGAGGCAGGAACAAAAGTAAACTACATAGTTTAAAACTCAAACTTTTATCACTGGCACCACTTAGGATCCAGCCTCATCAATTTTTTTTTCTATGCTATCAAACTGAATGGTAGCACCAGATCGGTGCATGTCTCAATGATATTCACAAAGTAAGGATTTCACACTCATCCTCTAGCCAAAAAAAACTCTTATTGCTTCACACATATAAAGGAAAACCTAGGACAAGTCTTTCATATTTTACATGTTGCTACTGTTCTGGTCTTTTACTCATAATAATTTAGAAATCTAAATGAATAAAAGATTTAAAAATTGTGGAAGCCCAGAATAAAATTAGTACTTCATTATATGAAATTAACATAATTAACACAAATTAATATGTGAAGTTTTTCATTTGAGATAAATAGTAATGTACCTGAGCAAATATAACCTTAAAAATCTGACAAATCTGTTGGATTTCTTGGTCATGTAAGTTAAATATATATTAGCAATATGGAAACCATATCCTACAGGAAAGACAATACTTTTCTTACTGGTGCAGTGGAACTTAAATTTCAGCTTTTATCACAATAGCCTGAAATGCTCTTTAGAGAGCTTTTTGTACCTCAAGCTGTGCTCAGCTTGTATGTGCACTGTATCTCCTAAGGTGAAAAGATTTTGTGATCATTAAGAGTAGGGTCATATATATTGTTGGCAATTACCAACAAAACATAAGAGCAGATTATTCAGTCATACAAGATCAGAATAATATCAATGCCAACATTTTCAGCTGCAAATGTTCAGAGTCAGAATACTGAATACACGAAACAGTTAGGCTATTGACTATATAGTAGACCATACCAAAAGTCTGCTTTTATTCTAGGAAATGTGACTGATAAACTTGCTCAGGGTTTTCTGAGTATCAAAGGTCAGGTACAATACTTAATTTTAATGCAGATTTACAGCTATTTCTACTCAGTGTGTGTTAATATGCTTAGCATAATGCATGTGCTTAAAATGCATTGAAGGGGATGGCCACGGAGAGATGTGATAGTAAATAACAGTGCAGACATTTAAAAATTGAAATTCATGTCTCCTTTTTGGCCTTACCATGTTTTTGCTCATGGGTATTTCTTGGTTCAGTCTGAAAAGGACTGAATGTTGATAGGAAGCATGTTATTGATCTTTCTTTACTCCCCCCACTAATGAGATTAACTTGCATTTACAAATAAAATGTGCTTTTAAGCCACACTAACCTGTTTTTAAGTTACCATAATTATACTCCTTTCATGAGCCACAGCTGTTTAATTTCTTTAGCTTCATTTTTCTTCAAGTGAGCATTTCTAAATATGTTCTATTGTAACTATTCTAAGTTGTCTTTCCATAGAGTGATTGGAAGAAATGTTCACTTGTACACATTGCAAACCTTAATGCTGAAAAGTTTCACCAAATATTTTTCCTCAAATTAATCACTTAGAACATTGTCTCAAATGCAAGGAAATATATGCCTTTCTTTGCTGAAAATATTCTGAAAACATCTGTGGAATATATACAGCAATGTATTAACACTGAACTGGCAAAAAGAAACATCTATGGTTTTTATCTCAGATGAGTGAACGTGAGGGCTTGTAATAATGGTACTTTACAGTTTCAAAATTGGAAAAAAAGGCCAATCTTCTTCCCTATTTGACAATCAAATTCCTTCTATCAAGAAACAAAAAAAAAATATTGTTTTTGTGCAAGTTTGGGTGTTACATTATATAACATTCTTTATTTTTTCAAACACTTCTCTCTGCCATTCTGATCCTGGGTCACAGTCAGGAGTGGACAGAGGTTTTACAAATTCTAGAGGGTCTGCAGCTGTCTGGTTCTTTATCTGTCCAGACTAATCCATGCAAATCCCTCTGCTGAGCCTGCATTCTAAGCAGAGAAATCATATCACCCTCCCAAGATACAACATCTATTCCATATTATAAGGAAACTCTATAGGATGGAACCAAAGTATGCTTGGAAAAACACTTTACAATATATCCAAGACATGAATTTGTAAACAAATATAATTTTTTTTTTTCAAATTAAAAAAAATTATTCCTATACACATTGGTTTACCAAGCAGCAATAGTTGACTTTTTTTTTGTACACTTCTGCTCTGAAAGTTTTAGTCTAGGATAACTTTTTAGAAGGGAATCTTGGAATTCAGATGCTATGTGGTGGAAAATACCAGGTAAAACGCTGTCTAGTTTTACAACAGCATAATGAAGTAGAAAAGGACAAGAAAATGCAAAACAAAGGCTGCACAGCCATGTCCCAGCTGTCTCAACAAGTTGCAAGGTGTGACATGGCACCAACTGCTTGCAACAGAGGATCAAGGGTGATGTTTCATATTGCACATCACTAACAGGTATTGAGGAAGGGTTTCCAGGTGCCTGCTGAGAATGAGATTGATTTGAAGCTGTGCATAGAAACATGAGAGTGAAGTATCTGATGTGCTGATAAGCTGTGATAGACAGTGCAGCAGATGGATAAGCTGAGTGATGCTATGCATAGAAGAGGCTGGGACAGATGAAAACACGCAATGGTTATCAAGTGCCAATAGCTGAATTTCCAAATCTAAGGAAATCTCTTTTCCTATTAACACTGAAAGTAATCCTTACACAAGTTGGAAGTGAGGACAAATAATATCACTCTGTTTATCTACTGGCCTCTGTGAAGCATATGAGAATTATTGTACTATTCTATATCTTTTCCTTACCTCTTTCTGTGTTATAAAATGCAACTATTCCTGTATTCTTCCCAGCATCTCTATTTGAGTTTTTTTCTCAGGAAATAACTCCAAGCTTTTAAGCTCCTTTTCTGACTCTGAAAAAGTAAAGGAAATATAATGTTTTTCCTTTTGGAGTCCTCTGACGTTTTATAAATGATTTTGGGAAAAAAAAATTGACAGTGTTTGGATTGTATGATTCCAGAACTAAATTTCCAGAATTTGGGCAGCAAATGAGCTCTGCACTGAAGAAAAAAGTTCATACTTTTATGTTTGGTTTGGACTAGCAAAAATGGCTGATTAAATTGATTTTTAAAACTCACCAGAAGCTTTGTCATTGCTGGAGTTGATGGCCTTTGCAGAAGGTGGTAGCAGCCTTCTTTTCCTGGCCCCTCAAGCCAGTGGGTTTTAAACTGTTTTCAGAAGCAACTCTCCAGTGAGTGATTATGGAGCAATAGTGTTCATTCCTTGGTTAATCAACTGTGTTTATGCTATTTTGATAAAAGGCTCAGTGACAAGGATGTCTTCCACATATTTCCTGCACTTGAAGACAGTTTATTCAACTTGGATATACCAAAAACCAGACATATAAACTATAAATAGATACGTGCATAAGAAAAATGAAAAAATAATCTTGTCTTGTTAAGCATTAGGTTAACCTTTCTTGTTTGTAGCTGTAAAACAACAACAAACCAAATCAAGACTAAGTCTCAAGTTTATTTTTGATAGCATCCTGAGCCCAAGTTCTTCTGAACTTCTGACTGTAGAGATATAGTCAAACGTATCTAATAACAGAGTGCGTGTGTCTGAGAAAAAAAAAAAGAAAACATAGCAAGGTTTTGGGTTCTAGACCTTTCTAGATATTCTTTCAATGGTTTATGAAGAATTGAAACTTCCTTTATGAAATGAAATTATAAATTATTTTATGCAGCCAGCATCTCAGAATTAATTGTGAACTTTAGAATAAGTGACACTGTAATAATGAAAAACTCCTTTAAAAAGTTTTGGACATTTTCAATAGCTTTAGATGAAAGAACTTTGGCAGAGGATCTGATGTAGTTGTTCGTGTGCATTTGCAGTATTAATGGAAATTTAAAAGTGAACCAAGAACTAAAAAGGACTGTATTCTGTGCATGAACAAGTCATAGTTCTGAAAATGTAATAAAAAGTATCTACAGTAAAACAGACGTTCAAACTGACTGTTTTCACTGACAGCAGCCATGTAATGGACACAAATAGAATAAAGATATGGCCATTTTGCAAAACTGCCTCCAGTGCAGAATTTAGAAACATAATATAACTAAAGGTTTCCAGAATGAAGTACTAAAATTCCCATTTCATTTATTTTGATTTGTAATCTGGATTCATTTGTGTGGTTGTGACCCATAATTTATTTCCAGATTTTTTGGAAACTGAATCAGAATATTTTGTGTGTGCACCTCACTAAGGCTTGATAGGTGAGTCACAGCAAAATAATCTAATGTTTTCTAGAACTTGGAGCTGAAATTCAATGAGATTTTTATGGAATATGGAGAATAAAACAAAAATAATGACTGCAGGTTCCATTTAAATTTATCTACTGATATAAACATGTCATATGGATCTAAATACCCATCTGTACAGGTAACTTATGACTAATTTCAGACCTTTGTGGTGCTGTCAAGATTTCCAGGTATAACTTTTATTTCTTACTGCGAGAAGACAAGAGGTAATCTTTCAAGTTCTCCAACAAGAACTGTCACTGTTGAGCCGCTAGCTGAGAGAAGACCCAGGTTCTCAGACAAGGAAAGAGAAAAGGTGTCTTTATTATTTTGATTTCCATACATATAGAGTTTCCAGAGGTCACCCAGATTGGTCAGCCAGAAACCTCCCCCTAGGCCCAATTGGCCAAGCCCGAACTGACCTAATCTGGAGACGCTGTTTGCAAAACATCCAAACTTTGTTTATGAAATGTAGCAAAATGTTCTCACGAGAAAGACTTGTGCTAGCCACACAAGAACAGTGTTTCTAGACTATGGAACATGCAGAAGACAGGCACTCTGAACTACACTTTTTCATGTAGAAAAGCTGCAGGTGGAGATGACATATTTTGTCTTTGTAAGGCACAATGCTCTATGGTGATCATACTGTTGTAGTACCTGAAGGTGCAGTTTCATACCTACCGATCAAACTAGTTGAAGAGAACTGCAGATTTTAAAAAAGCCAACACTGATAGCCTTCTCTTCTTGAATTTTAGCCATGGTTTTTGCCATTCAATTTCATGAAAGAGTCAGACATTAAGCTTAAAACGCTTTTGTACTCTTTGCCAATATATAAATCCACAAACAAATGTTTTCCATTGATGAACAATAGCGACAAAATGTTAAACATTGAGTAAAATCTCCAAGATTCTTCCTGAAACACAACCAACAGTTTCTTGTCCCAGCTGTGACACAAAACATGGAGAATATTCCAGCACCTCAGGCCCAGTGAAAGCTGCATAACTATAACTACTTATTTGAGCTGGGCATCCAGAATATCTCTCTGTACTACTAACAGATGTGTGCAGTATCTTCTGCTTTGACTTCCTGGTCATTGAAGAAATGTCAGGTATACAAATCAGGTATACAACTATCTACACCAACTTCAGGTATAAACAAGTTCTGAAAACATTTTATAACTTATTAGTCAGAGATTTTTTCTTAGGTCTAGGAATTGGTAGCAGTAGCAGCCTTACTGCTCGTGTGTTGGGCGACATTTTAATAAATTCTTGTTTGCATGAAAGGAAACCTACCTTCAAATATTTTTTACCTCATTTGAAGAAAAGGCTGAAACCAGACCTACAGTTGCCTTAGTACTCTAAGCTAGAAGTAATTGTTCTGGTTTATCTAAAGTAAGTAAATATTTACCAGGACGGGTATTATAGTCAGGTACTCTAGACATAACAAATGTATTCTTCTTTCTGGTCCATTTTAGCAAGCATTCTTAAAGAATTTGCAAAACACTTTGTTCAATACAGAAAGCCAAATATCTCAGTTTATGGACACAAAGCTTTCTACTTCCCCATAGCCACTTACTGCAATTATTAGCTTACAGAAGACCTGAAGTGACCACCTATATCATCAGCTCAAGCCCTTGCTATTGCACATAGTGTTGCTTCAAATACTATGCATCACCTCTTCTAATGCTTCCTAAAACCCAAATAGTTTCTTTACAGCCTCATCAAAGGTTCTTCCAGAATCTTCTCATTCCAAGGGAGACTTAGACTTCAGTTAAATTTTCACATTCTTTTTTACCTACAGTCATCTAATCTTCTAGCAAAGCTGGGGAACAGTTCACACCTCTTATTTCCCCTTATCTGTGTTTGCTAACATTGATTCCTCTTCGTCTGATTGCTCTTTTTCACTTAAAGGGAAAACCATTACCTGTACAACACTGCACTATGAAATCAAGTGGCATTACTCCCATCCCTTCCAGTATCTTCCTACTTACTTCTACACCATTATATTAGTCTTCTTAATCTATTTGAAGACAGTTATCAGGTAGGCTGTTCCTAAAAATCTATATCCTGGTATAGCAATTGCATCATTATCCGGAAGAAGCTGTGAAAGTAACTAATTTGCAAGCTGAGTTCTACTCAGTCACTATTGTAGGAAATCTGAGTATCTGTGAAAATAAGATTGTGGCATCGCTGCATAGCTCTGTTCACTCCATATGTTTATGAAGTTTCTTATTTTGTTGCAATCATGCAAGATGAACTCCCTTGAGGTTATGGTTATGTAACACTCATGCTGTTTCCTAAAATTATAAGAGCAGGGATACCAGTGTAAAGATATTATAAAAAAATAAAGTTAAATCAAAGGACTGGGCCAAAAGTAATATCTCTATTGCAGCTGCCTCATGGTGTGTATTTATGCAATGGAAATTAATCTCATCATGATATATGCAGATTTTGTCCTTAACTCCCATTAATGCTAATAGGAGTTAAGTCCATAAATCCCCATCTATCACTGTAAGAATATGGCCTGTCTCCCTCAGTTTTGCATGAACCTGCAATTTACTAACACTTTGTTTACAGAAACAAAAGCTGCAGTGTACTTTAGAAGAGCTGTTGGATGAACCTGAATTAAGAAAATAAAGGATGTTCAGATTTTCACCTTTCCAAATTTCTGTTCTTGAGTCTAGTAAATATGTACTGCAAAAGCCAGAGAATTTGTGGGTTGAGATAAAAACAATTTAATAGGGAAATGAGAAACTGCGCACACAAGCACAGAACAAGGAATTAATTCATTGCGTCTCATGGGCAGGCAGGTGTTCAGCCATTCTCAGAAGAGCAGGGCTCCATCACACATAACAGTGACTTGGGAAGACAAACACTCCAAACACACCCCTCCTCCTTTTTGCCCCCCTACCCCTTCCTCCCCCCCCAATATGTACGGAGCATGATGCCATGTGGAACCATATATCCCCTTGGTCAGTGGGTGTTGTCTGTCCCAGCTCTGTCTCTTCCCAATTTCCCTTGCACCCCCAGTCTCTTCACCAGCACAGCAGCTGGAAAAGCGAAAAATGCTTTGACTCTGTTAAAGCATTGCTCAGCAATAACAAAAAAACACCTCTATATTATCAACCCTGTGTTCAGCACAAATGAAGACGTAGCCCTGTACCAGCCACAGGGAAGTAAATTAACTTTACCTCAGCTCAAACAATTTGTAGAATTCTCCACAGTTCGGAAACGTCCCAACCTGCAGGCCTCTAGGCTTAAAATTTAATTTTACCTAGGAGCAAATTTAATCCCATATCTTTCTTTCCCAGAAAAAAAGAAACAGGCAGCCACCTCCTCAAGGCATTTCTCATTGGAAACCAAGGCAGTGTGAACGGATACTCACCTAAAACTTTAACACAACCATGAAGACATTGCAGGTGAATAAAAAACAAATGTATTGAACACACATAACTGAGAAAAATTAAGTATTCACTATTTCTTCCTTACCTGTGTTTGATGATAAAACAATAATCTTCAAAAGCGCTCCTGGGGAATCTGAATTTATTCACTTGCTTTAAAAAACAAGCAGTCTTTACATTGCCTGATCTTTCAGTCAGTAGGTTTCTTTTTCAGTTAATGGATTTTCAAAATGTAAACGTATAAGAACATATGCAAAGCTAATTTATTGGCATAACAGGATTAGTTAAAGAAGATTCCTAGTCTGCTTTCCATCTACAAACATTGTAAGCTACAATATGTGGGATCTCTCACAATCTTCTTTTTACTTCCTCTATCTTCTTTTAAAAGATTTAAATTGAATGAGGGTTTAGCTACTTGACTCCTGGTAGGATTGAAGGGATAGAATACTGAAAATTTGATGTTTCTAGTCAGCCACTATTAATTCCCTTGTTTACAATATATTTTTCCTTACTTTTGTGAATGTTATGAAACTGGCTGCTCTACAGTTTCAGAAAACTGAATGTATTAAGTACATAATTTGCATTTCTTGTTAATGTATATTATATATATGTAATAGATACTGTATACAAATATAACAACAGTTTTCAATGTGTATAGTTATATTTTACAGTGGCTAATTATGCCAATAATTTTAGATAGTTTTACTTCAATTTTTAAATATCTGTACTAGACCTTACAGGCTAACAAAACTGTTTCCCAGATTAATTCCCAGCAAAATGTAGGGGATATGTTTTAGATTTGGGCCTGTGACAACTGTTCTGGTACTACTGTAGTATTACAAACTACAGTACTTTTTAAAATAAGGTTAGGATTGGCTTTCCAATGAATAACCTTTACTTCTACCCCTCTCATCATGCACCTGGTAGAAGCCCAGTCTTTCTCCCTTGCCACTCATCTAGACCCATGTGCACTGGTTCACAAAGTTAAGTTCTTAATGAAATAGACAGGTTAGCAAATTGATACTGAATGGAGTTTGTGTCTGTTAAAGTCTTATTTAGTTGCTTGAGTGCATTTAGTGTGGCCTTAATAATCCCTAGGAGTCCCTGAGTTATCTAGGAAGGTAGATATATCACAGAACTGCAGGAGACATTCATCTTTTTGAACCAGCAGCCCAAAGGCAGAATATCTCAGGGCTTTTGCAAATGCCATTAGATGATGTCTTTGGGTAGACAAACAAATTGTTCCCTTTCTCCTCAGGACTGGTACAGCTCAAACACACATAAAATTTTATGTGTTGCCATGGCATCATTGTAAAACCACTAAACCAACATGATTTTCCTGGTAGACCTCTTTGTGCATTTCATGCATATCAATGAATTTAAGGTCAACTCATATCTGATCAAGTTTGTTTAAAGTTAGAAATATGTCCTCATAGCCCACTTTAGCAGGAATTTAGGCTATGGAAGCTAGCTGGCCCTGCTTCTGGACTTGACCTAGTTTAGCTTTACCTTTTATTTTACCTTATTTACCCTCTTCTAGACAATGCCATATTTGTCTGCCAACACAAGGAAGGCAGCTGCAAAATTTAATACGGAATTCCCAAAACTATATATGATCTAATTTGGTTATATGTCCCTGAGGAGATGAAGCAGAGGATGATTTCAAATACATGTTTTCAGTAAAGATTTATAAAATTAGCACATTCAGCCACTCATTGAAACCAGTGATATTCTAAGTGCTAACATTAATAACAAAATGGAATATATAGCACCAAAAGTTCATGTGAACAAATGAATAATCTCAGAAAAACTCAATTTTTCACTTAGCAAAACATACCTTCTACTGTTACAGCAAAAAGTTCTTCAGGGACACATAATTTGTTTGCAGAAAAAACCCAGAATCTTTTGTCATCCAAGAACATGCCAAGGACCAAATGGTGACAGAGGCTTAGTGTATGTTATTTGTTCGTGTAATTGTCATGTCCTTTTTCATCTAATCCTTATACTACTGCTTGAAAGTGCAAACATTTTAAAAGCCCCTGAGCTAAAGCTTAAAAAAGCAATTACACTGAACAAGTTGCAAAATGTGATTTTATTGTAATGCATTAGGAGTTGGGAGCACACAGCTTCCATTAAATATGGAAATAGTATATTCAGTCTTTAATGATTAAATATTCCAGGACATGCAGTAGGAGATGTGACAAACATTATTATACAGTTTTTCAGTACTATAATTAATATTTTTAAGAATGGGCATCCTGGATATTAACTACTTTTGACTTCTGATGATTATTTGTGAGCACAGAAACTAAAATCCAATATTGCTACTGATAATGAACTCAACAAAATAACTCAATGCTAAATTAAGCTAAGCCTGTCCATTTGCAGTGTTTTAGCCCTAAAACCCATGGAAAATAAGTAGATAATGTAGCACATTGTTGAATTCAACTGACTTTGAATGTTTTGTATTAAAGGGAGTAAGTAAGGCAAAAATCAAGGATTTCTCTCAGAAAATATTGACTATATTCTTCTTTTAGCTATGGGTTGAATGAAAAACACTGACAGCTCTGTACTCATAAGCATCCTGTAAGTGACCCAATACTTTCACTAAGGCAAAGACAGAACTGTTGCAGAACTGTTTTCATCCTCCATCATTTATAGTGATGGCAAGTGAGGTATTACTCATCCCAGAAGAAAATAAAACAAGAAGCATTCATCTGTGCCAGCCAGAATGCTAACAGAAATCATGCCACTTCAGAATCCAAGGGTATGAGAGCAAGTGACACACCTAGGGAGAGCATTTGGTGCAGAAGCACTGTGCAAATTTATTTGCTGAACTCTGAATTTTAACTTTGTAAGGAAGCCTGAGAGGTCTGACATAACAGGTAGCAATGTTGAAGTACTAGTTTTAGCCAGGTCTTTGCCAAATGAGTTCTCATTCTATTGACTTCAATATGAGTATTGATGGATAGTTATTGGAGTCAAACTCTGAAAGGAATTAGGCATAACTGAAATAAAACTTTAACCAAACCACTCACAGGACACCCACCGGGATACATAGTAGCTCTGAAATGCATGAAAAACAAACCAAACCTAACTAAAACCCCAAAAAGTAATTTAGAAAAACCCCCAACCAACCAACCAACCAACCAAAACACCAAAAAAACCCAGAAATATTGAGAACATTAATGCACACCTTAAAATCTGCTCCTCAGAGGAGCTGTTTCTCCAAATCCATCAACTGTTTTCTCTGAATACTTAAATAATTACTTAAATCTCCCTGAGATCAGAGGCAAGTTAGTCCTCACTTAAATTTCCCAACCATCTGGGCTTTCCTACTTAATGAAGGGAGTAGGAGCACCCACCATTTTCAAACTAGGCTAGGCTTAGAGCTTTTATCCAGGAAATGGAGGGTCCTTACTGCTCATCCTCAGCCTTCAAGGGCTGAAATCTAGAGATCCTAATCACCAACAAAGTGTTTAGCCAACTAACTTCAGGCAGGACCAGACAGGAAAATTTTCCATGTGTTTGTGTGTGGAACTGAATTCTTTTCTTTATACAGCAAAATTGCAGGAGTCACAAGATTAGAAACAAAAATTGCAAGAAGATTTTCTCTTAAGGCACATCCATGAAGACATTGCTGTCTGAGGGAGGGATCATGTGCTTCTAGAAAATTCACAAAGTTGCTTCTTACTGAGGGAGTGGTACAGTATGCAGTTGCTCTCAGCCTCTCTATGGGTTCTGTAATTCCAGAGTCAGAACAATAAGGTCATTCTTAGTTTTACGAACTGCCAAAATCAGTTCTGGAAGGAGAGATTCCACCTATGGAAATATCCAGCAGCACATCACCAAGAAGGGTTCTCTGTGCCAGACAAACACTTTATCATAATCAACAGCATATCTACATTGCTTCTTGTAATGAATGCCCTGCAGCTCTTCAGCACAGAAAAGCATGTTCTCAGGGATGTTTGACATTAGTCAAATCTTGGTACTCTGACACAGATTTAATGTGTCAATTAAAGTTAAGCACCAAGCAATTGATTCAAATCACAGTTAATTTCTCTTTAACTGCTATGGTAACTCTTTGACAGCTTAATGAGTTACAGTTAATAGTGGAGCATGGAGCTTGTTGCAATTGGTTTTCACTCATTAATTGAACTGTCAAACAGCATAGATATAGGCACCATCCTTGTTGCAGTTCAGACCTGTAATCAATCATAGAATGTTGAGGGGTTGGAATGGACCTTAAAAAAAACCATATAGTCCCAATGCTCCCTGCAGGGACACCTCCCACTAGACCAGGTTATACAGAGCCCCATCCAACCTGCCCTTGAACACTGCCTGGGCTGGGGCATCCACAACCTCCCTGGGCAACCTGTTCCAGTGCCTCACCACCCTCACAGTAAAGGATTTCTTAACTCAACCTGCTCCAGGCTGAACAGCCCCAACTTCCTCACCCTGTCTTTGTAGCCGGGGTCTTCTTGTCTTCTTATCAACTTTGTGGCCCTCTTCTGCACTTGCTCAAACAGTTCAATGTCCTTCTTATTCTGAGAACACCAGAATTGTACACTACTCTGGTAATAGCACAAAAATGTAATAAAAAATAAAGAATCGCCTAATTTGCTACAATAAATAAGACCAATGAAAATATCACCAATGTTTGTTAACATGGTAAGAAAAATATGAACCATTTCAGTTCAGTCTAAATTTATTAACAGTTAAGGAAAAATATTCTCGTCCTTAGATATAAATGTTTTCTCACTCCCCTCTGATATATTTACAGAAGGCAATCACATCATAAATGAAGTCATAATACAAGTCCTTTGCATTATCAGTGTCTGGTTTTTTTTTCGACAGGACATTGCCAGGAGGAGCACGAAAAGAGGGCAACCAGGCCCAAGCTAAAGTTGCAAAAAGCGTTTAATTACCTAACAGAGTTGGAGGATAAATGCAGGCAAAAATAAACTTTTCATACAGTTTTGGTTCACTCCCCCTCCCTCTTACGAACCTGTAGTATTCACCCCCTTTCCTCCTTTACAGTCAACAAGCCGGGTGGTGGGGGGGCAGGGTGTGGGGTCTCTTTTCAGTCCACAGAGCAGATTTTCAAATTTACTCATCACCACAATTCTTCTACTACAAATACTCTTTATCTCTACTTATTTCTCTCTCTCTCCAGGCAGTTTTCCTTTCTGCTCTCACCCCCACCCTCTTAAGAAGCAGTCTCTGCACTCACCCCCCCTTTTTTCCTCTTTCCAAACCAGCAACACACACAGGGGGCAGGTTGAGGGGTCCTTTGGTCAGTCCAATCAGGAAAAGAGGTTCTCTACTTAGCCAGGGGGTCCTTCCCACGAGAGACAGTCCTTTGAGAACTTCTTTGGCATGGGTCCAATCTCACGAGCAACATCCCGCCCGAAATTCTGCTGCAACATGAGGTTTTTTTGTCCATAGGGTGCTGTGCAGACTCTCTCAAGCCGAGGCCAGGCTGCTTCCATGCCAGGAGCAAGGCCTTTCTCTCCTTTGGAAGGCCTTTGCAGTTTTAACTCTTAGATGAGACTCCCACTGGTTCACAGTCTTTTCCAGGCATCCACCTGCTCTTCTGGCGTGGGCTGTGGGTGATTTTCTGCACTCCTGTGGACTCCATGGGCTGCAGGGGGACCTCCTGCCCCCCCATGGCCTTCACTGTGGCTAGCAGAGGGTTTTCAGCTCCAGCACTGGGTGCCCCTCCTCCCCCACCTTCTTCACTGACCTTGGCGTCTCCATGCTGTTCTCCCTCTACATATTTTCACCTCCACCTCCTCCTCCTCCAACTACAAAGAAGTGAAAGAAGTGCGTGCCTGCTTTGTTTTGAATTTTTCTTAAATATGTTTTCACAGAGGCGTAACTAGCACCTCCAATTGGCCCAAACTTGGCCGGCAGCATGTCCATCACCTTCAGAGCCATCAGAGATTGGCTCTGCTGGACTTGATGTAAAAACTTCCAGAACTTGCACTCAGGACACACAGGAGCCATCTTTGTGCCACACCCCACCCCTCAGACACCTCCCCAGACCTACTACAACAGCTTCTGAGGGGTCCAAATTCCTCCTAGATGTTAAAAACACTTCACTGATGTTTTGGGCCAATCAAAACCACCACAATCAGTTTAAAGAAATCCAACTTTTCATGCCTACTCTCACAGAACTGACTACCCTGTCCAGTCCTGTTTCATCCTTCCCTGCACCATCTTTTACATATTCTCTTGCGCAGGTGAGACTGCACCATAAATAATCTCAGTAATGATGGAACTCAGACTATTGAGCACGAGAAAATACAGGGGAATCCTTCAGACTACAGAAATTATATTTGCATTTCTCAAATGTGAGTGTGAATTCCAAGGTGCTTCTCCTACTTTGATTTTGCAATGGCATTGGTAACCTGCAAGGCAAATTACTTTACAATTTGAGTGGCTAACTTAAATTTAAATATTTGAGTTTCCATAATGGAGAAGTTTCATCAAAGGCATATTAAAATCATTAGCCTCATAGCTTTTGGTCCATTCTGAATTTTTCAACTGTGTAAAGGAAAACTAGAAAATTAATCAGTTTATGCAAAGTAATTAATTACCTAAACTGCAGCCACACTGCTTAAGAACAGTGAACAAATTTAAAGTGGAAAGATGTTATTACCACAAAGTACTACTATGCCACAGGGCATCCTGTCTAATTATACCAGTCAAGGCAGCAATAAAAAGTATGTCAAGTTGCATGTTTTTCAGAGACTGAGACTGAGACAGTAACTTTAGAAAATCTCAGCAGTCAAAATTAAAACTATTAATGGGTTTCTGCAACATAAAAGCTTTTCTTGTACAGCAGTGAGAATGAGCTTTCATTACAAGTGTCATAGTTAACAGATGAAGAAAAAATTTTCCACAAGAGCAATATTCACTATAGTGACTCATGTTTACTCCTTAACAGTGTTCTTTCCAGGTTAAAATCTTACAGTGAATTAAAATAAGTGAAGGAAGAATCATTTGAATACATTATACAAAAGACAAGTCTAGATTTCACTTAGAAGGATATATTAGACAAAATTATCATAGTGTTTTGAATGGCAACAGAAAGTTCTATAATTTATGCATGAAATTCTAAAGACTTGGTTCAAATAACAGCATACAAAAATTATGAGAGCAGGTGATATTCAATGTTCAAATGAGGGGCATATTTTGGAATCTGTCTCTCAGATATAGAAGGATTCCACATGCAGTGCATATTAAAAATGCATTAAAGAAATAGTGAGAATTAGGAAATTAGTACCTTGAGGATTTGAGCAAAAGTCTCCATAAAGTTACACTCTGTGTGTTATGGTAATACAGCTCTATCTGTAAAAGTATAATGAAGTAGAAATCAAAATATTCTGGAAGCATAATGAATTAGAAATCAAAATATTCTGGAAGTGTCTCAGATTTCACAGTGTGATAGAAATTGCTAATCAAAATGTTAGTACTGGAGCCCATGGTGGCCTCAGCCTTGGCATGGACTGCAAAGAGCAATTACCTGATCTCCAATTTTTATTTTATTGAGCCTTGTGAAGCAGATGAACAGTATCCTGACCCTCTGAGAAAGTTCACTGTGTGGCTAAGGTTTTGAAATATGATGAAACAAGTGAAACCCGTGTAGCACTCTTGTTCTATAGAATCAGGGTTCAGCAGCTGTTCAGACAATGGCAGCCTTGAGGTTACAGATGAGGCTGTGGAAGTCACCACAAGTTAAATGATGATTTCTCCCTTCCCTCAAGGAACATTTCTGTCACAGTTATTTGAATTAGGAATCATCCTTTCAATCAAATAGCACATGAGAATAGGGAGACTCTTGTAGGATAACAAATGCATTCAGGCAGTTTGATTCTGGTGTCTGTGTTTGCATTAAACAACCCTACTTGTTTAAGCAGTTAAGCCTTGTGCTCGTAATGTGTAATTATAAGCTGAGATGATGAATACTTGTCCTTCATAAAATAGCAGTCAAACGTATCTCTTTCCTTTGGATAGACTAGGATTTTTTTAGTGAATAGTGAGAGCCAATTTAAGTCAGACTTCAGGGGAGAGAACAATGAAAAATAGCTCCAGTTGCTTCAGTGAGAAGCTTAACCAGGACTTTTTCATCTTAAAAGCTAGAAAAAATTTAAACCTACAAACTTTACTCATACTGACATACAGAATAACTTAATATAATCTTGAAAGGATTCCATCCTTTGTCATCCTCTATTTTCCTTTTTCGTTTTGACTTCCTGCCATGCATTTTTCACCTGCTCTGTCTCACACGTATGAGGAGACCTTTACTCTGCAACTAATCCTGTCTATAAACTCTTCATATTCTACTGAGAAAAGTAAAGTAAATAGACATACCTGAGGTTACATAATTTAAAGTATAAAGCTTGGGTTGGGCTGAAGGGCAAAGTCCTGAGAGCTGCAGTGCTCCCATCCAGCGCCCCAGGTTTAGAGCTAATATTTCCTTCAATGCCAGGACTGCCCATGCTGGGAAAGGCAGTGGAGCCATCAGTGCTCCCACATCCTTCTTTTTCCTGTACTTTTGATTTTGTTCAGCAGCCTCGAATGGAAACTGGTACTACATGTTGTTTGGGATGTCATTCAAAGAAATAAGGATATTTCAGGGGTTAATATTCCCTTTTACTAGAAGTCAACAAAAATATAGTTCTGTGAGCACTGAGGCACAAGCTTGTCCAAGAATTTTGTCTTACTTTAGAAATACACAAAAAATACAGGCTTGTTTCTACATCTGTAAAGTACAAATCCCTGGCTCTGGTTTCATCACATCATGATGCTAATTAGGAAAAATACCAACAGATTCTCATAACAACTTTTTATGGCTTTTGAGGCTGTCACTACCCATGATGAAAAAGAAAGAAAAGGTCTTTCAGTCCTTTCCTGAAAGGGGTAAGGGTGTGTTTGTGTGTGTGTGTACAACAAATTAACTAACAGTTTATTTCTTTAAATAAAGCAGTTGATTAACAAGTCCTGTGCATTTAATGCTGCATGCCATCATTTGGTCAGAGAGCCTTTTTCCTCTCTGCCGGAAACAGAATTAATCTGAATTAATTAATCTGAGTTAATTTCATTCTTCAGGTGTAGTTTTCCGCTTACTTTCTTTGTCTTAAAAATTGTTGATGTTATATGAACATAAAATTCATTTCTGGAGCTTTCTCTATACTATTTGCAATATTTTCAACTTGCAATACTTGGTAAGCATGTTTTTAGCATATTTGGCTACCCTTATTCAAGATAAGTAATTAAATTGACCAAAACAGCAGGATGCTGAAGATATGAAAAACTGTTTCTCATGAGTAGATGCTGCATATTGAGGTTCCTGTTGTCCTTTATTATGTCTGTTAGCATAATTCTTCCTGCTACATGTCTGCATGTTCCAAGTTTCCTAAGAGCAATATTGATAAAATGCTGGATTTTTAACAGTAGCCACAATTTCCACAGCAGTGGGGTTTTAGCTAGTTAGTTTAACCTATAATAACTGGTATGCATAGTTTTTGGCCAAATTGTATTGCTCAGCCCAGTACACTTCATTTTCCATCCTGACTCAAAAAGTTTTCTTGTTAAAACTAATTCCCATCATCTTTTATAACCATAAACGAGTGATTTTTTTTTTACTATTCGTATATTCAGAAGAGTCATGTAACCATTTCCTCCCTGCAGCTAACCTATGTTTCTATTGTATTTTTTTCATTAATGCAGTTCAAATAATGAGGAAAATCATATTATGACCAATAAAAGAATAGTTCCTATGCCCTTATGCTCAGTCTCAGTTCTAAATGCAATGTAATGATATGCTAATATTCACCTTTATTTAAAACCAAATATTTTCAGAGTGGTAAAATGGTAAGAAAGTGTGGAGCCATAAATACATCTCTGACAGAATGTATGTTCAGCTCCAAAATGACTTCCAGAAGTTTGAAGCACTCCACTCATCTTTTCCATAAAAACACTCTTGATTAAGAAAGGACTGTCTGTAGAAATTATGACTCCACTTGTAACTAATTTATCATAAAGACTTATATGATCTTCACTATATTTGAAGAGAGGAGAAACATGTGCCCTCAGACTGCTATATGGCACGTTACCACTCACATGATGCTTAACAGGGAGCTGAGGCACAGAAAGCCTATGTGGGGGGTCTAAAACATGTAAGGATTAGAGAGAGAAAAAAAAATTCAATTCCCTTACAGTGGGACAGATTCTCACTGACAAAGAGGAGGAATTGGGAATGCCCATGCTGGGAGTTGGGCAGAAAATGGTAACCCCATAAAACTGGTTTCATGCTTCTCATTTCAATTTTAAGACGAATTTGTGATAGGGGTAGAGTTATATGAACTGTACATGGAGGTTGGATTTCCTTATTTTAGCATTTTTTTGATTGCCCTGAAATGTATCGTTATTCTTATCCATTGTGTCCCCAATAATGTAAATAGGTATCATTCTGGCATTCAGCTAAGTAATTCTTTTGTCATCCACAGATGGACAGGGGATTACATGGCTAAGAAATGAAATAAAAGCTAAATCCCTATGCTTGATAAAGCTTTGCTTGTTTTCTCTTTTATTCAGGATTACCGAGTGAACATCTTTCTCCGTCAGAATTGGAATGATCCACGCCTTGCATACAGTGAATATCCAGATGACTCTTTAGATTTAGATCCATCCATGCTGGATTCAATTTGGAAACCTGATTTGTTCTTTGCTAATGAAAAAGGTGCCAACTTTCATGAAGTTACAACAGATAATAAGTTGTTGCGGATTTTCAAAAACGGAAATGTACTTTATTCCATCAGGTGAGTCTCTAATCTAATGATTTTTTCAGATAGAAGCTCAAAAGTATAACTAGGAGTTGCTAAAACATATATTCGGTTGCTAGTCCTGCAGAACTTTGATCTGTGTGTTTTGAATACAGAATTTGGTCAATGTTACTGCTCATTGTCAATACTAAAATAGAAGATGATCCCTCACGCATGCACACAGTAAAAATGATAAGAAAAGTATCTTTCCCATTTTAAAGTACAGCTACTGAGCCTAGAGGAACTAGGACACTGCACAGAGCAAACAATTCCTGTAGTATTTTAATCTGAGTTGGCCTATGTATGAGTTTCACAGTCTGTAGCCTCCAATGCCATGACAATCAAAAGTTATTTCTTTTTCCTCTCTTTGGATATTGAAGCTGCACTTCAACATGAAAACATGGACTGTTTGAGAAAGTGTAACATTTAGAGATTAGTCATTTGCTGCTGGAGATGGAGAGAAAACGGGAAAGTAAACTTTTGAAAAGGTTTTAAGCTGAAAGCAGTAATCATAAGTATTGACAAAATCTAATTATCACACTTCTCTTCCCACCACTTTCTTTTTAATACAGACATCCGTAGGCACTTTGCCACTGCCTTCAAAAACCCAATCTAACGACAAACACATTGGCTATAAGAATGCTAATGCCTCACTAGACATGGTATAGAGTTGGTATCGAAGCAGTGACTCACTTGTGCAAAATGTCACTCTTTTCAAAATAAATATACTATTGTCCACTTAGTGTTTTGCTTTGCATGCTTTTGTGACACTGAATTAGTGGGTAATTAGACTCTTTGAAGAGATATCAGGATACTGTAAACAGTTTGTATACTGCAGAAAGAGAAAATGCTTATGACTTGCATGGATGTGTCAGTGGCAAGAGAGTCTCCTTCCTCCTTCCCTCCTTCCAGTGCAAGTAGGCAGCACTTTTTCAAGCTTGCACAAGGAGAAAGGGTTGGGTTAAAATTCTTATGAGCATTTCATATCCAAAAGGAGGTTAGTCTGCCACTCTGGGAACATAATCAATCTTCAGTGTCACAACATTTATTCTGTCACTAGAAGCAGAAGGAAAGCAGGTTAAAAGGATTCCTTCTCTGGATTCAAGTAGAAAGTAGATCTAAATCAATTATCTGCAGACTGAGTCACCCCAAGAGACACTGGCAGTTGTTCCACTCTAATCAAGTAATTCCCTGCCTTGCCCTACTGCATCCTAATACATACAGCACAGAGTATAGACTCCACCACTTAACAAAAAGAAGTTTGGATTGCAACTCCAATACAATTCAGACCAAGTTTGTGGCCACATGAAATGGGGTGAAAAACCCCAAACATAAGAAATATTACAATATTAAATTATAGAGGTGATGACTGTGATGAAAGAAAATACGAGATAGCTCCTGTATTTCTTATGAAGCCGGAAAGTTTATATTGCCATGATTTAATTAAGAACTAGTACAGTATCTGAACCAGATTTTAAATCATATCATTGGCATATAATTTAGTTCTTCTGTTCATTTGAGTGAGGTAACCTTTTAATAAGGGGAGATATCGTAATTGCTAGTGTGCTGATATTAAAAGCAAAAAATAATATAAGTTTCTCAGTTTGCTTCTTTCTTTCATCCCCTAATGTCTCCTCATCCCCTAATTGCATTGGAACAATTCAGACAAGAAAATTATGGGAAATTACAGTTCCTGACTCATTGAATACTTAATATAAAATATGAAAATATTACTGAAGCACAAAGTAAAGCCCAGGTGCCTCTGAAATTATTTGCCACATTACCAACCTACTAGCCAGAATTTGCATTTGGGACTATTTTTAAGAGCATGGGAAAAGGGCCTGGGCCTGACTGCCCTCCACAGACTCTCCCTGTGCAGCTCTGTCACTGGCTGGCTAAACAGAAATTACGGCGACAATGAATCAAGGAGGTTTGGTCAGCAAAAAAAATAGGTAGAAAAAATATACAGCCATACTTGCCACCTAGTGCCCAGTTCCCTTTAGCCCCAGTGCCAAAAACAGGGGAATGGGTTCAAGAGAGGGGAATTAGAGCACTGCCATGCTAAAAAAAGCCTTCTGTGTAAGGAATTGAACTGAAGCTCCTCAGATTTTTGTAGGACATTCTGTCGACTGAACTGATTAATGAAGATAAAGTCATGGCCCTGAAAGATAAATGGATACCTAGACATGGCCAGGGAGGGAAAAAAATGTGTCTTTATCTCTTATAAATTCTTCTTTCTGATTCCTCTAAGAAGTATGACTCTAAAGATAAGTTAGTGTATTTATTTAAAATACAAAAATACCTTTTTTGCCTATAATTTGCAAAGAATTCCATAGGAAGTATTAGGACTAATGCTGATGCACAGCTACATTTCAAAATGACAGTCATATTTCAGTCCACCATCAATATCAAAAAATGTTTCTTTTAACCTTTTTGTTGACATTTTAGGACAATAACACTTAAAACTACTTTGCCACCACGATCTGCAGCTGACATATGTTATGAAATTCTTGCAAATTTGGGTAAGTTTTATGCCAAGGATGTGAAATACTGGAGCAGTACAATTCTGCTGTAGCACAAAAAGGCACACTTGCTGAATTCCTTTAGATTTCTCATAAAGTTAGGCAACCCTACAGAAAAAAATTGTTTTTCTGAAAGCCTGTAAAGTTTTTTCCGTGCTGTCATACTCAGCTGAGTTAGATAGGTTTAGCTGATACAGACTGAGAGTTTCCTATTGAAACTGAGAGTTTCCTATTGATTCTGAGAGTTTCCTATTGAAATATGTATTCTATTTCTAATTACTTCCACTGTATTCATGCATTCTTCCTGCACAGTTCCATGGTGCTTTTTTGGGTATAATTTTAATGGGGTTTTTTTGTTCTTTCAGATTGACTTTAATTCTTTCCTGTCCGATGGATCTCAAAAATTTTCCCATGGATGTGCAAACATGTATAATGCAGCTGGAAAGCTGTAAGTTTGCGTAATGTATTATCCTATACATACTTTTGCAGGGATTACAGCAGCTATTCAGGAGGTAGGAAAACCATGTGTAGTGGTACAAGAACAAGTTTTCCAAATGAATCTATTTTATCAAAAGAATCTGTGAAATATACATGGTTTTAAGAAGAAGAGGTTAATTCATCCCTATTTGCACTGAAAATCAAGAGTTTTGTGTAAATCTAAAGTCACCACTAAACTTAAGTACGCAGTGCCAGTTTAGCTTTAAACAAAATTTCTGCATTTAGTGTTTCACCATAGGTCTTCCCTGTGTTCACACATACAGGAGGGGAGAGCAAAAAGGAAACACAACAATAACTTAAGGAAGTGGTTCATAGGATTTTATGTGAAATAAAATTAGCATTTTCTAACCTATCAAATATCATACTTAGCCCTTATATATCCCATATATTGTACATCTCCCTTGATATCTTGCTTCTTAAAAGAGGATGGAAAGTGTCAATCAGCCATGCCATTTCAAGGCACAAACACACGCAAACGGAGAAACCAACTGTTCTGTTTGATGCATTACATTATTTTCCTTGTGATATGAAGTATTTGGAAATTGCTGTTTCCCTTAAAATGAGTGGTCTTTGAAAGAGAGTCCTAGCAGAAAAATCCTCCTGATGATGCCAAGAACAAAAATAAAATAAAGTAAAGCATTCTTTGAAGCTTTGAGAAATCTGAAGTTTGTGAAAATTAATGACAGGGGCAAGATATTTTAAGAAATATCCATCTAAAATATCTAGATTTACAGTTTTAGGGCCAATAAGTGAAATATTTCAAAAATAAAAGAATTGTGCATATAGAAAGAACATAATTGATTATTTGAAACATATCACAGATCAAAAACACAACACACATAATTTGATTAAAGTACCTTTTGGGGTTTTTCCTCTTTTATTGGAACAAAGCAGCAGGAGGAGGGAGGTAATTATCTATCAGTCAGTATGTCAGAACTGTTTGTTGTATGGTATGCTTTTATAAAAAATTGCAGGGTGAGTATAAAAGCCAGATCTATCTTTTATTACAATGGACAGATGGTAATATTACAAAGCAGCCTTTCAATATGAGGGCAACAGCTGAATCTGACAGCAGAAATTTTCTTGACTAAAATGGAGAAATCGTTATTTGCTGCAAATGTCAAGGAATTTAGGACAATATTCTATGCCCATGATTTAAGCAAAACTGCACAGTCAACCTGAACAGATGATCCTACTGATAACCTATGTCACCTGTATAATTAATGTGACTAAACAAAAGGTTAACATGAGGCAGTTGCATCAGAGTACATGCAGATGGCAGTTATACTCATTAAATGCAATTATGCTTCAAAGAGAAAATATTATGGTGTTTGACCAAACAAGCAAAAGGTATAATTAAAAAAATGTTTTAAAAAGTTATGAAATTTTTACTTTAACAGCTTCATAAAACTCAGCTGCATTTTTCCTCGCTTTCAGCTGTTTTGAGGACAGGTCAGACAACAACTGAGCATTCTTGAACAAACACGCATATGGTTTGCTTTATAGCAACCTTGCAGGAGCCCACAGTTCCCACAAACTGCACCACAGGGAACCAACATTTATTAGTTGAATAGCACTGTAGATGTTCTAGTGTATTTTCCAGCAGAACATTTTTCACTGAAATCTTGGTTTTAGTCATTGAGCTTAGTGGGAGTAAATTCCCAGCTGCACATTCATATGGTAAAAAGAAGCAATGCTCACAAAAGAAGGCCTGAACAAAATACAAATGAGTGCTTCAAATTCTTTATTCACAGAGAAAGACCAAATTTGATTTCATAAGGAACTTACAAGTAATAAAGCTTTCCCCATATTGCCTTGTCTAATTCTATTTTACCTGTAACTTCAGACACCAGAAAACAGATTACAGGAAAAGAAGATGGCTTGAGGCACAAAGTTTGTAGCATGTGGGACCTCTGGCTATGTCTGATAGCAGAATAACCAGTTACATTTGCAAGAATAAGGCAGCAGTTCCCTGAAATTATTTTGGGACAGATCCAAAGCAGATATGTACAGTGACCAAACTTCCAAGATCCTAGACCTTTGAGAGCAGGAATTCACCTGTCCATAAACAGTTTCTCTCTACAGGAAGGACAGGAAAGGAAATAGACATCTTGGAAGTGTTACAAAAAAAAAATCTACATGCTGGGCAGAATAGTAACTAGGCAAAATAATAATAATTTTTTTTAAATTAAAATTTTAAAAAAAACCAGGTTATATGAATGCGAACTCTGACCAATGTCCAAAACTTAGAAAAGCGTGAGCAGAAACATTCAAATTCCAGACTCTCTGGCTAAGAAAAGGCATCCAGTTCTATTAAAAATTACAGGGGAAAAAAGGAGGATGGCTGCATTTGGCATTTTCCCAGGCTTCACATCAAATCTCCTGAGGTAATATAACCCTGAGAGCCTGAGTCCATCCAAGCAGCTCTAATTTCTAGGCCACAGTGTCATACCCTGCTCTGGCTGTCTGCCTTGCATTTTTTGGTGCACAGTGAGACAATGTAAACAGAGGGATCAAAGCACTAACCCTAGTGGTTAATGCCTTGTCTGGGGAAGTGGAAGACATTTGGTTTCAAAACAGAGAACAGAGTCCTCTCATGTCCTGCGTAAATGATCTGACCACCAGGCTATGTTATAAAAACCAAAGTGTTTGCAGGAGCAAAACAGCAGTATCCATGCTTCCAGATGTTTCTTTTTGAAGTGGTGATCATTGCTGTTTTTTCCACTGAGTGCCAAGTTGTGTAGGAGATTGTACATTACGAATTTACAAGGCCCATTTATCTCACAGTTTCTGTAAACTGTATCTGATCTTGCAAGCCTTGCTCCCACATGTGTCACTAAGCAAATTAGACTGAATCACTCATCTTTTTTTTTTACTCATCTTACCACTGGGTTGCAAAGACTGACAGTTACTTATGAGAAACAGATCATAGGTTTTGTCTCTGCTTTAAATTATAATTTCTTTTAGTACTAGATACGTTCCTTCAATAGTGATAGTGTTGCTCCATCATAGAAAAGTCTAAGAGAAAAATTCATGTATGTTTTCTTCCCTAATGATGTCTTTGTTTTTAGCTGGCTCACGTAATGTTTTTTTCCCAAGGTCAGTCTAAGCAGCTGGATTTGCCCCTGGTAAAAGTACTTCATTTATATCATGAAGTGTCTGAAAAATATTTAAGTGGAAATGTCTTCTATTTTTAAAGGATTTGTTTTACCAAATGATTTCTCAGCAACTAGAATGAGCTGCATTTTTATCTTAGAAAGGGAGGAAATAAAAATGCACATATGAAATAATCCCTTCTACATTTCTATGCCTTACACCAGGGCAGCCTATAGGCATGTGGGATAATTTTAGTTTTATTCTGCTTGAATAAGATACAAAGAAATGTCAGCTAGATACATATTTATTTCTGTGGCCTGTCTCCCAGGAAAGAAATGTTTTTCTTTCAAGTGCAAGGTCTTGTTGTCTTTCTTTTTCAAGTTTCACTTTTACCTCACAGCATTCCTTTATTCATAAATTACAGTTACAACTTTATGTGACATTTAATATTACTGAATTTTCAAAGAATATTGAAAATACGAACTCAGTTACAAAAGACAAAATGTGCTATGGAAAGCAACATAGGTAAGGTATAAAACACTTTCTTACCTTATAATTTTAATTTGATGCTTCTTATTAAATTAAACAATGGTCCTTTTCCCCCCCTTTTGATTTACGGAGGCTTTTTAGTCGTTCTAAGGAATCATGCTGTTGTCTCCTGTATTGTTGAAGAAAATTCACTCTGTACTACATGATGCTGAGTTGCACAATTTCTTTCCCCCCAGTCTCTAATTTGGAGACTGTACAAGTAGAAGGATGGGTATGCAGGCTGCAGCAGTACAAGCTTATGCATTACAGAAAATTATGTGCACATTTTTCCTTTCCCAGAAAAGAACAAAGACACCATAAGAAAGATAAAATAATTGGAGTGTATTTTTTATCTCCCAGGAAACCTCAGGTCTCTACCTGAATGACAGAAATTTTGGACACACTAGGTCTGTGTGTCTGTGCCAGAAGGTGTAGAAACCATACTGCTTCTCTCCTTACCATTTCAGTACCACAAAAATTATCAACTGCTCATGCTGTGGTTTGTATTCTGCAGATGCATGACTGAACCTTTTGTGTCTATCTGAAGTGAGACATGACAAACAGCCATAAAGATCAAGATACTTGCAGTCTGACCAATGCAGGACGAAAGGGCAGTAGTAACTACAACTGCTGCTGACATACAGAACCTGGTATAAAAGTGATAGCTGAAAATCTATAGGCTTCAGTAAGGAATAGTAGGTTTGAGAGATGTGCTGGAGTGCTGAGCTGAAATGTTATTCTTTCCCAAAATTCAGGCTAAGAATAAGCCTATAACTCCCCAGGGAGAGATTCCATCAGAACAACTTCGAGGGCAGTGCAAGGGGCAGACAGTTTGCAAAGCACCTCAGAAGTACATTGAATAAAATCCTGATTTCTTGGAGCTCCAGCATAAATTTAGCCTTGAAATGAATTGCAGCTCATTTTTGAAGCTAATAGTTTTAGTGAGTAATGTAGAAGAATTTATTCTAACCTCAAGCCAAAACCAGATTCGTTAGCTTTGTCATATCTTCCCCTTGCTATGTTGCTGGGAATTTAGGGCACAATTCAAATGTCTGTCATGCTCTTAGGAACAGTAATGTGCAGGCAGCCCATCCTGGAGGCAAACTGATGGGATGCCCAACAGAAGAGTAATGGAATAACTCTAGTCAACATGACTGTAGTCCTTGCCTCAACTGCATACCTAAAGAACTGATGGGTTTGCTGACTAAATCCAATGTTACATTTGGACCTGTACCTTACTAAAAGTTAAAGAAATGAGAATGGAATTTAGATCAATCATGGGTATCAAAAAGTGAAAAATTAATTCTGTAGCTGAACTAAACTCTCTTTTTCAAAAAAGCCTGATATTCTGCTCAGTTGTTTCATGCTATACACGTGTCCATTTATTGAACCTGAGGAAAAGAGCTGGGTTTTAATATACCTGTAGGCATTTTAAAATGACACAAGGGAAGCACAACCTTCCTGTATTAAAACAGAATGAGTAAAAAATTTACAGGATATATGGATATTCAGCTGGATCATAGGTTTGCTCATGGCTTGGAAAGGTTTGTTAAAGGTAGACAAATTTAGCAAATAAAAACTTTTTCAGCACATGTGAAAAAGGAGTTATGTTGGAATTGCCAAGATAATGTGGGTTCAAAGGTGTAGAGTCTCTAATGGTATAGGTGAGTTGCTTGCCTTGAATAACAACCTGTTTTTCTGTAATGGTGTAGTCCTTAGAGGAGCAGAAGAAGAGATGTTAGACACTTCAGTAATTCTTCAAGATATACTTGGTGGATGTTCACTGTCTTGTCTGTGAGATAATAGGTTTTTGATGCCTACCACTGGTACTGAATTATCTACAATAAAATCTTCCTACTCGTAGCATGCAATGGATATAAATAGCTTCCAATAAGCTCTATAGAGTAATGTGGACTTATGTGGTTTGAATGGAACTCTATTTATTTAAGGCAGACTTTATTCCTATACTTTCAAAATTTGATGAATGAAAAGGTGTTTTTTATTGTGGTAGTGTTTAAAAAAACCCTAAACAAACAAAGATACAATCTAATTCTTTCTTTCAGGGACCTCATATAAGTGTTGATAGCAACTTGTCAACACCATTTTTCAAAAGATAAGTTTTTCTGTGAAAGATGAGTCAGACCAAGAAAAAAGTTTGTTTTTTCTTTTCCAGACATGGTAGATGCCCTTGCTACTTTGAACTATTTCAGCGGGATCACATTATTTTTTTCTGCAATTTTTCCTGGAACTTGTTATTGAAAATGCTGAAAATTTTCACTCTAGCTAAATATTTTTCATTGCCATCTAAAGGCTAAAGTTACTATGTCTGTCTTGTCCACCATCTGCCAGAGTTTTGTACTGATTAGATCAACTGAATAAAATATCAATTCAGTTTCATTTTATTTGATGTCCAGATATTCAAAACCCTCCATCAACTACTCCAGGCACAAGCCCTGAGAACCACTTTTCATCAATGCCTTATCTCTTCCACCTTCTCCCTCTGTAAGTGTGACAGACTTTCATTGTAACACAATACCAACTCTGTCGCACATCATTTTCTAGAGCAAAATTTCTGCAGGCCAAATCCAAGTTTGCCAATTGTTTCAGGCCCTCCTCCCTTCCAGTTAATTCTAAATTCTACTTAGTTTGTCATATCCATCTCAGGCAGAGCTCTCAGTCTACCAAGATATGCTTCATTAGCTAATTACCTGGAACGACTTCAGGCTCCTGAAAATAACTTGTCTCTTTAAGAGGACTGTTTGCACAGAGGCTACAGTGCCATGCATTCACACAGTTCTTGAGTTTTCCTGAGAAATATTCCCTCTGGCAATCTTATCCTCCTGGGATGATATCTTTATCATATAATTACCAACCATTTACTGCCTGCTTTTGCATTTTAGATATGCAAGATCTCAGACTTTGGGCTAATAGAGAGAGTATTAGTGTAACCTAACCAGTCCTGTAACTTCTGAACACCACTTTTCAAACACACACAATGTTTTTGCTGTCCTTTGTTTATAATCCTATGATGATGCCACTTAGATTTGGTATAATTAGTAATGTCTTAACAGAATTAAGTAAGAGCAAGTACTGCATAGTAGCCAGACAAAAAGAAATACATTGCTAACCGCCCTCTTCTTCAGCCACAGCAGCTTGTTTGTGTCTCATAAAACACAATTTGACAACTCGACTTCCTTCCTCAACCTTCATTCATTCGTGGCTTGCAAACCCAAACCCCAGCACACTGCATTTCAGTGACAGAAGTCTTTATTAACCCACCTGATTTAATTTAGGTTGGCCTGGTCCTGAAAACCATGCAAGATTATAGCCTCCATTGCTTTCAGCTATTCATGTAGAATAAAAGATTCACTTTTTGCACCAGTGAGCTGCACCCTAGGTGCATTTAATAAACTGCCTAGGCTAGTGACTGACTGTCCTTTTTTCAACAATAAAATTTAGCCACTAGGAATTTCCTACATAAAATTGTATTTCCCAGACACTGGTAATAAAAATATCTGGTAGCAATTTATAATAATTACCAACACCACCTCATAGTCAAAAAAATAAAAACTTCTGTTTCAATGAGAGGCTGAATATCATGTTGGGTTGCATCAAATCCAAGTAAGTAACAGATATATATGTTCTGCTCATGAAGCAGCAGCAAGAGAGCTGCTTTATGTGAGCTGCTCACAGTGAGACTGAACAGCGAGACTGAGCAGCAAGAATTTTAAAGAATAGGGATAACTACCATGTAGCAAAAGTTTACCCTGAAAGGCAAGTGTTAGCTAAATGTTAGCTGCATAGGAAATAAGATTAAGTATCATCTTTAATATTTTTTGCTAATCTAAAAATATATAAATAAACTGCAAAACTCATCACTCCATTAATATTTGTCACATTAATCTGGACTTCTGTGGCATAACAAATGGAAGGAAGAGGATCTAGAAACATCAAGAATGTAGGGCTTCTGTAGGTATGAATCTAAACTTGAAAAACTACAAAGCATACGATTCCTCATTCTATGTCATTACTGCAGACTGGTTTCTCTAATTCCTCAAGTTCAGGGTCCTAGATTGTGCCAATTCTCCTGCCTATTAGTTTCTGTGTGTTCAGAATTTATGGACCTAACAGCACAATTAAGACACCATTATCTTCCTAATCCCTTAGAAGCCTTAAGGAGAAATGTCTTGCTCTTTACAACTACTACGTATTTCAGACCAGTTCTTACAAGCTGCACAGTATGTCTAAAAATATAACTACCACATATAGCACAAGCTTGTAGTGTAACCAGACATCTATTCAGAATAAAGTCTTCACATTTCAAGGCCACAGTTTACTGCTCCATTTGCACAATGCAAACCGTGAAATGGAACGCACAACTGTTCAGATATTTTATCTCATAAATCATTTGGAAAATACACTCAGTGTATTTCTAATCTTCACAAGCATACCAATATCAGCAGCAGGCATTTAGATTTTTAGTTAAATTTATGAAATTAATTACTGTTAAATTAATTAGAAGTTAAATTACTGAATTACATTTTTTAATTGCTTTAAAGATAATGCACGTTTGTTAATCAGGTAGCAAGCAGCCAAGAACCAAAAGCTCAGGTGGACTTCAGGTTTAGTGTTTCTAGAACAGGACACAGACAATTATTACAATTAATCAGCAGAGGTCCCAAAATTAGGGTGCTGGAGGACTCTATTTTGGGCTCATTTCATATATAACATCACACACCTAAACTGTAATAGTATATATAACAGTATGGTATCCACTGACAGTTTTAAAGAGTGATTTCTCTAGAAATGCCTTTTTCCTCATATGCACAATGCAGTACCATATGCACTGAGTAGGTACCATAAGCATTCTGAGTGTTAAGCACTTTGTTATTCAGCAGGTGCTCTTCATAAAATTAATTGAAAAAAATTTTCTTTTGATTTAAATCAGGTTGATTTAATTTAACATACCTAGTGGAAACATTATACTATTTTAAATTTATAACTCACACCTCCATTAAGTTCTCTATATCTTACAACACATTTACTTTATGACTATGACCTTGAATTACAAAACAGAAGTTACAGTACTGAATGCTAAAGCTATATTTGGGCATTTAAAATGTAAACATGACCAAAATTAATTATTACACCAGCATTTTGAATACACTGCTATTATTTTTACTATATTGCATTCTAGAAGAATTAGTGGGCAGGGTAGATAATAAAAATTAAAATCTTGCATTAGAGATGAATGAATCTGATTTAGTGAAATACGTTTTGATGCACCAGTTGTTTCTTGCTGGTTCAGTGAGTTTTACTCAGGGAATATCACTTCTGGCCATAATCTATATGCTTCAAATGGTAATCTGCTTTGCACACAGCTGCTTTTTGTCTGAATTCATGCAAAGTTTGGTAAGATATATACTTCTGATTTTTCCCATTTTATGGCATTTAATAGTGAATTTTAAAACTGTGATGATGGACTATCATACAATCAGTAAGAAAAACAAGTGTGTCCTTGCACATTTGATATATTCTTGTAGTGACTTGAGTAATGTCTGATCTTAATTAAATACTTATTTAATTATATATGATCTCATTTTTACCATATTCATCCAGCCTCAAAAAAATGCCAATTAAATCAACAGTCAGCCTGAGTTCCTGTGAATACCTTGTATAAAAGTTCTCCACAAAAGTAATATCTAGAATTTAAAGGGAAGAAGTGTTGAAAACATTTTTACATTTATAAACACTTTAATTCTTATCTCCTAGGTTCATTCAACATAGATCAGAAAAGATGAAGTGTATCTCAGTTTTCAGGTCAGCAGATCAGGTCACTGAATGGCATTTATAGGTGTATTAAAATAGTAATGAAGTCACTGAATGTAACATGGGTAAGATTTATGCCCACACACCAAAGAGAATACTTTTTTTCACTGGAAGTCAAAATTTCAGTAATTTTGGGCCGATAGTTACACTTAGAAAGTTTTGAACAGTATACTTTAAACAGTAATTTGTTACTGAAGGTTAAAAGAATTTCTGGTTCTCAGTAGGTTTTCTTCAACAACTCACTAGCATTGGACTAAAGCAGAAAGGAAATATTGCAAAGAAGCTGAAAGTTATATAAATTAGATGAAAAAATTCTCCTTTTTCCTTCTAGTGCCTTCTGGTATATGTGGCTCAAACTTGAATGAGAATATGAAGATTTTTTGGCTTTTTTTTTCCCAGTTATAATAACCAGATAGAATTCATTCAGAAAGAAAATTAGAATAAAATGCCCAGGAAAGTTAATAGATCACATATGCAGAAGAAATAGGGATGTTTCCCCCAATGCTATCCCATGCAAATATTCATCTGAGAGAGGGAAATAGAAACAAAAACTACTTGTCTTCTAAAAATGTGGCCCTTGATTAGTATGGCTTTTGCTGTTCTATCTAATCTTATACACAAATGCATGAGGTATGGGTAAGTGCAGGAGTCTGAATATTAAAGCTGAGTGCCTTTTAATATCATTATATGTCACAGTCAGTTAATATGAGAAGATTATAATCAATTGCTTTCCCATGTGTCACTCCAGTTTCAGAGAAAAGCAGTTTTTCGATTCAACTAATACTTCTGCAGAACTTTCAATTCCTTGCTGTCTTTGAACAATTTTCACCTAACCATTCAAATTTACATGAACCCATAAATGCAGCTTTGACAATCCACATTTCACCTCAAGTAAAAGCAGGAAGAGATCTGAGTGTGAAGAGCCTATTTTATCCTTCATGGTTTGGGGAGGGCAACATATTCCCAAGCACCCAAGAGATTTGGATGTTTGGGTAAATTAAGATGCTTGTGTTGAATCTAAAGCATTATGTTGAATCCAGACCATAAAATTATGAAGATTTAAAAAGAGTTCCATAAGACAGCTTTTTTGCATCTTCTAATTCAGTATGGTATACAAGGGCAGATAAAAATTTGTAATTAACAGGTACAAGCAGACCTTCTGTATTACCTCCTCTTCATAACATTTACTTAAAATACTATAATTTGATATGTTACTGCTTTTCAAAGTTTGCAACTGACCTAGAAATTATTTGGGTTTTTTCTTTGTTTTAGTTGGATACACAATGAACGATCTCATTTTTGAGTGGCAAGAAAAGGGAGCAGTTCAAGTAGCAGAAGGTCTCACTCTACCACAGTTTCTGTTGAAAGAAGAAAAGGATTTATGTTACTGCACCAAGCATTACAATACAGGTAGGACAGTGATTACAACTGAAAAGACACTTAACATTTATTGTTATTATAAATGTCACAGCTGGGGTATTTTGGAACTGTTCTCACTGAATGCAGGAGGTGGTTAAAATATACAGGTACATTGTGCAAGATAATAAAGTCTTAAATAATTGGCAAAAAAACCCAAAACTGCCTGAAGGCTGACCAAACTTCAATTTTAGTTACCTTAAGAAAATATAAAGTTGAAATAATTCGGAAGCTGTTCAGTCAGGAGTTTTACTGTGACCACATTTACAGTATGGGATCTGAAGCACTACTGAAATCCAAAGGTCTGTATGCTGTGCACTAATCATAGCCTGGCTCAGTCAGGAAAAAGGGACACAAGGTTGCCAAGGCAGCTGTTAGTTATTCCTGCCCTAGTTCATACAGCAAGGGGGCAATGTGAGTGAGCTGAAAGCATTCTCAGTGTGCAAAGGCCAGGTGTACGAACTAGACGTGAGCATGTAGTGACAGGACAAGGGGGAATGGATTCAAACTGAAAGAGAGTAGGTGTAGAGACCAGGAGGAAATTCTTTACTGCGGGGGTGATGAGGCAGTGGAACAGGTTTCCCAGAAAAGCTGCAGGATGCCCCATTCCTGGGAGTGTTGAAGGCCAGGTTGGATGGGGCTCTGAACAACCTGGTCTAGTGAAAGGTGTCCTTGCCCATGGCAGGAGGGCTGGAACTAGGTGGTCTTTAGGATCTCTTCCAACTCAAGCCATTCTATAATTCTGTGATTCTATGATACTGAATTTAAGCCTTTGTAGAACTAAGATATTTAGCTCATCTCTGGGATTATTTGAAAAAAGGAGGGGATTAACATTAATAATACAGTATTATATTTTCATTTTTAATTGTGAAAAACTATATTAATAACTGAACAATCACAAGCACAATAATCCTGAAATGCAAAGCCTAAGAATGCATAGTTTATACATACTCTTGAGGAAAAAAAAGCTAAAACTCTTCCATTCTAATCCATATATCTTTTGATTTTTGTTCTCCAGTGTGAATAAACATATCTTAAAATTTAAGATTAGAATGATTCATTTGGATTCTGCTGAAATGTTAGGGACAGAAAATTAGATAGGTGGTGTTCATAAGGAATGTCCTGTTACAATCAAAATTAAGGAGAGTGCTTTTCAACACTGTTTTATCACAACTGCAGTGGTGTACTAAGAGAAAGGTTCTCTAATAATTTCCATTTAGAGTAGGAAGATATTGATAGAGATATTTTGAAGTGTTCCCTAAAATAAAGTGGAAATACTTAATATGCACTTTATTGTACAAATACTAATATCTGGATAATCCTTAAAAACCTTCTAAAATTTGTGATACATATCCTATAGCAGAGTAATTTTCTTCACTAAGACATTCACTAAGACATATTATTTGTTAATAATAATGTAGAAATTCCTATTATTCCTCTTTTCCTTTCTACCATAATCCTTATGAAAACTAAGAAAATTTTATTTGCATTATTTTCCACTGTCTCCTTTGAGATATACAAGGAACTTACCCTTCCTTTTTGGGATTCTGCTGCTTTTGTGCCATTTTAATGTGTGTCTGTAATTGTATTCTATACCCTGTATGTGATATTAACTAATGAGAAATCATGTTATAGAGCATTCTTCTGATTTTTCTAAAGTTCATTTGCAAATTATGATGCATCAAAAATCTCTAACTGAGAAATTAAGACATTACTGGAATGCTTAACTTGATAGTGAATGGAAACCTGGTTTAAAATTTCAGAATTTCCAGTGATTTCCAAACACTTAATCCAAAGCGGAGTTGTACTCTTACTTATTTGTTTGAGAACTTACATTATAATTGTCAGAGTTTAAACCTTGTGGTTTTGACTAAAACATCATTTTTTCAGTATTTTGAAGGCACTACATTTTTCTTCACAACCTCTTTCAAGCCTATTTAACTTACTATTACTTTTCATCCAAGGAAAAATAGTCTACAGGACAGCAAGGCAAATCAGAAGCCTGTTGTATTCTGCATTTCTGTGTCCAAACATGTTCTAAGATGTAAGTGCAACCCAAAATCCTGGAAATATGAAGTTCATGCCTCTACTGAAAAAAATAATTAGACCATTTAATTTGTCCACCAAAAAAAAAATCAAGGCATTTGATAACACAGAAACCTTGAAAGCCAGGATGCAGTTAGAGGATGGGGACATTAGAAAATGTCAGCAAAAGATAAGGCAATTGCACAACTGTGGGACCTGCCTGTGATGGGCGGGGGGGGAAAATGCAATGCTTATGCTGAGCAGCAGCGTCTGCAGGCGGAAGGGTATGTCCTCACCAGAGGAAGCAGCTGAGTGCCCTGCTCTGAGGTTCAGCACCAAAATTATAGGTACAGATCTAGAAATCTGGCAGGGCAAATTAGAAAGTAAAGGTGGTCTTACCCATGAAGGACTACATTTATTGTGATACTCTCTTCTTCAAGATAACAGAATTTTCTCCAAAGCTGTTTTAAAAAAAAAAAAAAAAAAAAAATCAAATCTTCCGTATGAAGCAAATTTAATCCAATTAGAGGGGTTTGGTTTCTAGGAGGGTAAGAACTTCTTTTATTTCTCTGTTACAACCAGTATTATCGATACCATTTATAGGCTAAAACACCATAAACATTATATTAAAAGACAACAACAAGTATTTTCACTATGTCACTTGGATATGTGATTATGATATATGAACTGATGTGCTTTCTTAGGGCCTCTGCAATGAGATATTGCAGGCAGATATGCCTTTAGGATACTCCACAAGAACCAAAATTTTTAAAAATCAATTTTCAAAACTCGATGTGAAGTCTGTTTCTCTGGCCAATGACAGATTAGATAAAATGAGTTCTTAAAATAATGCTAAGTAACTGCAGCTGGTGTGCAGTAAGTGACCAAGGAAGAGTTTTCAAATTAAATTTCATTACAACACAAGATGGAAAGCTCTTCTGAGATATCTTGTAAAACAGAAAACAAACCCCAAAAATTCTCCCTGTGAAGCAAATTAACATGAAGCTTCAGGACAGTATGTGGAAACTCATCAGTGCATGTCTCATCAGTGTTTCATGCCCAATTGAAAATGGTTCACTGTAACTAGAGCTCAAAATATGAACTGTGTCTAAATATAGAGACATAACAGTTTCAGCAACAGTACAGCAAAATGGCTCATCAAATCTTGTGTTCTGAAGTGACACAACAACATTTCTGATAATTTCCATATTTTGCATCCACAGGCATATCTGCAGTGACCAATTTGGGAAGTGAAGTAGAATCATAACAACCAGAAAAATCACATATGAACCATTTATGTTACAAGGATGGTCTTGCTTTGCCTCATTCCCACGTGACATTAATTGCTTCCCTGGGCTGTTATGCAACACCTACATTTTATTTCAATCACAGATAATTTCAATCACAGCTGCAAAAAGGCCAATATACAGTAGCATGAATTTATACATAACAGCATTGGCTAACAGGAGCAAATGAGTCTTGGCTTTATTCCTGCATCATGGATAATGCATAACACCTGCACTTGAGTGATGCTTTTTCAGAACTGTCTTAGGTCTAACAATGCTTTTTGGATCAAAGAATTGGATGTAGTGGAACTATGATCGCTAAACTCACCACCAGAAGTGATAGATTCTGTATGAGACCATTGCTGACAATTGCAATCTTGATGAACACCATGTTTCCTTAACTCCACACTCCCCATTTGACCTTCTAACACGTGCGTCCCAAACACAATTTTTTCTCATAATGCCTTTTGTTCCCCCATAAACTCAAAAAAGTTGCTTAACACCCTTTAGATTGTGGCCCTTCTAGGTCTCATCCTCAACTGACCTAGTGCCTTATATTCAGCCATTTTGCTGCCAGCTTGGTAATGACAGTGATTAAAGGAGACAGAACTTTGATCCTTATCCTGCCAACAACTCAAACCCCTTCTTGTGCTGACAAACACCTAAACTACTCTTTTTGAGACTATAGGAGTGATTTTTAAGACATGTCTTTTTAACTCCCTTGATTTTTTCATAGAACATTTCTCCAAAAAGGAAGTTTGTACTTTTTTTTCTAGGAGGTAGTCTATGGGTGTGAAATCTCTGAAGCTGCTCATTCCTTCACTGAAAAAGAAGAAATTATAAACCCTTTGGAAAACAAACAGAGTCTATGGCAGGCTGAGGATGTGACCATCCCTAGATGCAGAAAATGCCACTGTCTGACTCCAACAAGGCATTTTACTCAAGGGGAAAGAGGCCACAACTGTCACCCCTGCACTGATCAAAATTTGAGCATTTGACCTTAAAGATTCATTGAATAAAAATTCATCATCTGTCCTGGAAGTAGAAAAATTACATTCAGATGTCTCTTTTGCTTTTCCCTCTCTGCCCCTGCTAACAGAGTGCAGCAAGTAACTAGTCTCACGTCACAAGACTTCTGTTCAACTTGATATCTGCCAGGCTCCCAGGCCTGGCAGAACTGACACCTACCCTGTCCATCCCCAGCCTGTACCAGTACAGGGGATTACTCCATCCTCATTGCAGATCAGTGCACTTGTCTTTGCCATGATGTTGTGCTGGGTTCTCCAGCCTACAAAGGTCCTACTCAGTGGGGCTCAGTTCTCCATTCTGAAGGACATGGGAACTGCAAACGCAAATTTATCAAGCTGAAAAGAAAAAGTTTCTCTTTTCCAAATTTATTTTCAACTGTCTTTTACTGCAGTCATTATCAGTCTTTCACCAATGTTAAATTTACCACCTGCCTCAGTATTTTTTTCAATAAAAGCTATGTAAAGACACTTCCTTCCTGTCCAGGAATTTATGTAGTCAAAGACAGGTGACAGAATCAGCACTGATTTCCCTCAATATACTGCTGATATCTGCAGACTGTGGCTTCAAAGAAAAACTGGAGGGTAGTACATTCCTAGAGCTTTTTTAGTGAATCTTGGCTTCAGATACATAGAGAAGTGCCATATACATGAGAGCTTGTCTAGTTCTACATGCTAGATGATGGAAAATCATAATTTCTATCCAGGCTGTATGAAGATAGATCCAGTGTTTTATCTATTTTATGATGGGGAAGAAATGAGTGCTTTTATAAACAGCTTTTATCAGCAAAATGCACTCAAATTGCAATTTATATTAAAGTGCAAATTGGAAGTTTCTGAAGACTGCACTTACCAAGTGTTTTTTATTATCCTGACTCTTCTTAGAAAGTTATGAAAATTATTTCAGCTAAATTTACGTATATGTAATCAGTTTTATAGGTACAATCTATTTAAATAATGTGCTTTGCACACATGCAATCTATGAATTTTATTTTTTGTTTAAGAAATTTTATCACTGGAATGCAAAGGAACAGAAAACATTTAGCTGTATTTCAGTAATTAGTAAATCAGAGTTCCTCTCAAACAACGGTGTCACATTCTTAGAAGAATAAAAAGAAAACTTCTTTATTGAACAAGGTAAAATCAAGTAGACTGCATTTCTTTGATAATGACTCAAACAGGAGACAAAGTTAAAGGGACAGCATTGCTTCATGGAAAAGTCAGTTTATATATTTCATTCTCCTTCATGCGCTCTGTGAAAATCATCTGTTATTCTGATTGCAGTGTTAAGTGTAACACCGTGTTGCCAAGAGATGTTAATTACAATCTTATTTTAGCAGTTGCAGAGAAAAGAGACAGCATGCAACAAAAGTTAGAAGAAAAGTGCTGGTGCTCCTGAGACTGTCTATTTTTGGCTAAGCAGTTTTTTCAGTTAGAAGATAAAGTTCTCCTCAGAAAATTTGCTTTCAACATTAATATCTTTAAAAATAGAAAGTCTTGTTTGGTGTTTAGGGTCTTTTTCTTTTTTCACCAATCTCTTTTTTCTGAAGACACTTGGAGTCAATAGCCATACTCTCACTAAAGGCCAGGGTGATTGCATCCTGTGTTCTAGATAAAAAATTAGGGTTTCTGTACGCAGGACACTTTGTAAAAGCCTTAATTAATTACACAGTAAATTATTTTGTCTCGGGACAATATTGATCAAAACTTCATCTGTCTGAGGCTTTAACACACATGTATTTAAAAGACTAGGTGTCTACTGCCTAGCGTACTGAAATTTCCCAACTCAGGATGAGACAAGTGCCAGAACCAGCATTAGGGAAGGGCTGGGAAACACAGCAAAAGGGAAGTCTATGATGGTCTGCAGTGAGATCATATTTGCTATACATATTATATATCTTGAACTATTCTCAGTGTGGATTTTCCTGCAACAGACATTTGAGTAAATATTTGGCCTTTACAGAGAGTAGATAGGAATACCCAAAGCATTGTAATGACAACCATTTAGTAAGAACATGTGAATCCAAAGTATTAAGCATTATAAAACAGTCAGAGGTATAAGATGCAATAGCCAACTTACATCAGTCCATACAAAATCTGTTTCTTGAGTCCACCTATTTTTCCATTTTGGAAAAAGGGTCTTTAACTTTTCTCTTTAGAACTGTCCTTACTTTTATCTCTATAGAGAAAAGCATGTCAGCTGGCTTTTACAATATGTTATCTTTTCCGCATGAAATGAGAAACTGTGGTTTTCACAAGTCCAAAAACAATAAACACAGCAGAGGTTTGTAATAATATCTAGAAGTAAATACTCTGTCGAATGCAATTTTCAAGCTCATTTTGAACTTAGGATCTCTATGGGAATATGGGCAGTAGAGGAATTGAGCTGCTTAAGAAATGGATTTCCAGAAGACAGACAAATAGGAGCAGCTGTCTATTGTATTAAGAGATCTAAATCTAAGGCAGCCATTTAGGCTGGGCATATCCTAGCCACTAAAATAGTCTCACTTTCCCTTTCTCCTTTCCCACTGTCTCTCACTACCTAATTTCACGCTAAGCCTTTGTCTCTAGCTGCTTTTCAAGGGGGAAAATGAAGTGTTGTAGCAGAGGAGCATCATCACAATGCAATTGCCCCAGGATTCTGTTAGGAAATTTCTACAGCGAGCAATATTTTGGCTACTAGACTGGCCGCTTGTTGGCTATCAGTCACTGGCAAAAACAGAATTGTGTAGTCTGCATTCATATTGACCGATGGGTTAAATCAGAATATGAAATATCTGCTTCCCAGATCTAAGACACATATTCTGCAGAGCTCCATAAAGATTTATTCAGATTTGCTTAACATAGTTCAATTTTGATAAGCTTTAAGTCATCTCTATTCAGCAAGCATAAGATTCTTATTTTAAGTAAAAAGCTTAATGTAATTTTATTAAGCTGTGTAGTCCTTAAGCCACAGTCTTCTCTATATCTATAAAATATTTCACAGTAAATAATTTATTAGAATTACCAATTACTTACAAGGTCAGACTAGCATTTACTACAATCTAAAGTAGTATAAAGAACTTTCAGCAAATAACTCACCATTCTGCATAGATTAACAGTTGAACTCTGCATACTTAGTTCTTTTCTTTTTGGTTTATAATTATTCATTTTATATTTTATTATGCTATTATTTTTTATTTCACAATGATTGAATAATTATTACTCCTTTCTTAATTATTTCTCAGGTGCACTATTTCCTTGATTCAGAATCCTGAAGTGATTCTCCCTTATTAAAACTTTCTATATAGCTTCAGAAACAACTACTCAGCCTTCCTGGGAATCATAAACATGTTTATGACATTGTAGGGATACAGTAAGAAAAGCTTTTCCCAAAAGACATTTTAAGGGCTGCTAAAAGGAGACAAATATTTTTAAGTCCTACCAACTCTTACTTCTGGGACAGTTTGAGACAGATGAAACTGTAAAAGAGGGCTCTTTATGGCCTGAGCTTAATGCTCATGCTTGATTTCCCTTGCACATCCCACACTACTGGCAGTACCTTTTAATGACACAAAGCACACTGCTGCCTGCATAGCCCATTTTTAAACAGCACGTGCCGCAGGCAGCAGAGGCTGTGTAGTGTGAAGATGACCTCAAGGTGAAAACTGCCTTTCCTAGGTTATTCACAGTTGGCCATGATGACAACAACAACAACAAAGTATGTGATCGAGACTGACTCCAAAGAAACTGTCTTTTCTGGGGAAAAGAAAAATGATATAGACTGACTACAATATATAGTTTTTCACTACACAAATAGCTTAGCATGGACATTGCATAGAAATCATGCCAGTCCAGCAGCTCTACAGTTGTGGTTACCAAAGAATATGGGTGAGAGACAAAAATACACCATCATATGCATATGAACCAAAACATTCACTTCACATGCATAGGTACAGCATTCATCAAGTCAGTACTTTTGACTCCTTTAACACACTTAAATCCCTGGTTAACCTAGACTTACAAACACAAAAAATGTAGCCTCAATTGAGGAAAAAGAAAGCTTATCTTTTAGAAAGCCTGCTGCTTCATGCTCAATAGCTTCTTTTCTTTTGGATTACAAAAATCTGTCCATTTTATGGGTTGTGTGCACATTTATATTTAGCTTTAGTCTGAAACTACTATCAGGTCTTAATTTGTTGCTCAGCCTCAGCAAAACCACCATACCACAAGGGATTCCTATCCTCCCACTAGGCACTCTCTGTGACATTCACAGTTCATATCAAAATGAACTAGAACTTACCTTTCACGTACTTCAAATGAATTATTAGAGCAATGCTCTTATCTGCTTGTCTATCTCATTCCCCAGCTTTATGGGTATGTCTCTTCTGATCCATGCAAGCATCCAGTCAAATAGATTAAAGCACAGCTAACCAGGCTTTGAATGTGAAACAGAATATGGGAAGAGAAAGGAGACTCACAGCTGGATGCTGTTTCAGGTGGGAAAAAGCAGCACAGCCCCTGCTGGCTGCTTCCTAGCTGAAGTGCCCATCTGCTAGTGCAAGTGTTTTCCTTTTCCACTCTGCTTCATTAGCCAAGTTTATGCAGGTGGTTCTTGTTTCAGTCAGGACGGGCAAAAGCTTACATCAACTTTTTCACACTTGGACCAGCAACTGCTGCAACTGCAGTGCTGAGACTGACTTCCTTCTGCTGCCTTTCTCCAATACTCAGCAGTGGAGCAACAGAGTAGACACCAGCTGGGTAGCCACCAGTCTTCCTGAAGAGTTGCTATATATTAATTTTTTCAGTGCTGTACTGGAAGAGAGAAACACAACAGTCTTTTCTAGGAAGGACTGGACATATGTCTGGAAAGTCCATAAATTTGCTGGGTCTAAGACGAAGGCAGGACTCTAAGTCACACATGTGGTAGAGCTAAGAAAAGGTATTCTTCTACTCTGAGGCACATTCTACTTTTTTTTTTTTTTTAATTTTTTTTTTTGGTCTTAGTGTTATAGGTTTTGAAGATCTTTTTCCCCTTGGCCAATCATATTTACAAAAACACAAAACCATGCAAAAAATTGTTCTATATAATTTCTCTGACACATCATTCAGTCCTAGTTTTGGCCTCTTCATAATACCCTCTTTTTTCTCTCCTTCCTTGTGATTACAATATAGTCCATTTGCACTTCTTTCATTTAGAATCTCTTTAATTTTGTTAGGATTCTGTTGCTTACAACTGTTCTTCTCTTTCTCCTTATTTCAGCTAGATCTGTCAAATTTGCAACCACATAAAATAACCCATATCAGAGTTATATGTTATTTACTGTTCACTGTTTAGGACCACAGAATTTTTGTGCTGAGGGTCTGTAATAATTCAAGTCCACTGGAGTCCTCAGGAAAGAAACTCAGATTTCCTATCTCGCATTTCTATGGATGGAAAAAAACCAACATACAAGCAATAGCCAATATTTATTGACACTCCATATATGCATATGCATATACTACGCACTCTGACGCTCCTTAGTTTTCCTTCCTAATTTGTTTTGAAAGGAGAATATAGGACCAGATAAGAAGAAAATATTCCATGCTGAATAATTCTCACTGATGTGATGCCAAATAAAATGGCTTTGCTTATACCTAGATTAGGCTGATGCATTTGTCACTCCTTACCACCACAATTTACTGTGATGTATGAAAGAGACTGCTGCTGTCCAAGGCTGCTGAATTGACAGAATGACTGTCACAAAAAAAAAAGAAATCTTCAGGGTAAGAACCAGTTTGAAGTAAGAATATGATTCCAACAAAGGCCAGTCAGTGCAGAACTTCTGATTACGTGGGGTGTTCTGAACTGCTAAATGAAATACTATATTGCATAGGTATCCTTTTGAAGACCATGGAAGAGAAATGTAAGGGAATATCCTGGCCTTTTCTGAAGTAAACACCAAAATTCCCATTCACTTTGTTAAACCAGGAATTCATCCCATAACAGAGGCAGAACTCTGTCTTGAAGCTGGGGCAGCAGATGGTTGAGCCAGGATCTGGGACACAGATTTCAGGACTGTAGATAGGATTCAGAAAACACTGGCAATTAAGAATAGAACTAATGATTGAGCTTGCAGATATAAAACTCCTGAGATACAGAATGTATTTTTAAAATTGAACATCATAACAAATGTCTTTCTAAATTTTTTTAGTGCTTCAACAGAATAAAAATGTCATGAAACGGCATTCATTATGGCATCATGTAAAAAACTGGTGGCCTGTTAAAAGAACTGTTATGAAAATAATGAAGTTCAGAAGGCTTTTCCAAGCACTTAATAATCTAGAATGCAAACATTTCAGTCTGACTTTATCTGAAGTTCATTTCTGTGTGCCTAATACTATTGTCTCAGCATAAACCACAATGTATTATATTAGTATAGCATAAGGTCATAAATCCATTACAAATTTCTTTAATCTGATAAATATTAAATCACTATTAATATTGAATACTTTTGTATAAAATGACATTTTGGCAAATAAAAACTGATTAGGAAAATATCTATTAAAAAATACTGAAAAACATAAACAAAGAGCTTTATATCACTTGAGAAATATATAGCTATATAGCCTTCCTTGTTAAATTTAGAATTAGGAAACATTTTTGCTCAAAATAAGGAAGAAAACTGAATTATGTATATTTGTTGCTGTGAGAAACTGTTTTATGTATACACCACTTTCAGTAACAGCATTGCCTTCAGCACCATTCTTACGTGACTAATGTGAGAATTGAACAAATTAGAAAATCTAATGAGGCCAGGTCAAGATCTGTGAAATAATCTAGAGTTTGTAGGGTGAAAAAAAATTTAAAAAATGAAACAAACAACCCACAACAATCTGGATAATATAAAAACATGGGTTTATGGAATTTTTAAGAGGTAACAATAGATTTTTTTTTCTGGTTTGGTTAAATCAGTAGAAGTTGCTTTATGTTCAGTACCTGGATAAAACTAGCTCATTTAATTACCCTTCTAAAATTTCCTAATCTTTGGTCTTTCTAGTCTTCAATATGTGTTTGAAACTTGGTCATATCACTCATGAGCTGGAACAGTCTGAATGAAGATAAGGGAGAGATTTAGCAGATTCCCCTATTGATAACCTAATGCCCATACTGATCTCACTATATTTTTCCCAATTTTTAGTTTAAAAAATTTTTATTTTTTAAAAAAAAAAAAAATTAAACTCAAAATTGAACCAAGATATAAAGGAGATTTTATACAATGGGGAAGCAAGCATTTTCTTTATACAGAGAAGTATTTCCAAGCCGTAAGTGGCAAAAAAGTGTGATCTCACAGAGGAAATTGTCATAATGAATTTCATAACTGAATTTGTTTTTTATAAGAAAATAAAAATTTCAGAGCTTATCAAACTCTTAATATTTCAGGTTTCCGCCCCTTTTCAGTAGATACTGCTGGTATAAAGAGGACCGTGCTTATTAAAAGTCACTATAGAGAATTCAAAATATTAACCTTTTCATAGTGAACAAATATATTTGACAGATCATACATTCTCTAAGAGTGTGCACTAGATGTTGACAATAAAAGTATTCTATTTCTATTGAACATTTCTTCTTTGTCATAAAAAGGAAAGTTTACGTGTATCGAAGTCCGGTTCCACCTCGAGAGGCAGATGGGTTACTATCTCATCCAGATGTACATTCCAAGCCTCTTGATAGTGATTCTCTCCTGGGTGTCATTTTGGATCAATATGGATGCAGCTCCAGCCAGAGTGGCTTTAGGCATAACAACTGTACTGACCATGACAACACAGAGTTCAGGTTCACGAGCATCTCTTCCAAAGGTAGGCAAAATGTCCTTTGCTTGTACTATATTAATCATTATGCTATGTGACAAAAACTTTCAGTCAACCTTATGTGTTTTAATTATTAGGAGCCAATCATTTTCTAAACCAGATAAATAATTTTGAAATATTTAGGGGTTTTTTTGTTTCTCCAGTCAAATATATTCTATTTCTCCCCGGCCTCAACTACTTAGCCAATCACATATCTAGTTAATTCCATAAACCTTAACAAGCAGTTGAAACAATGTTATTCAGTACTGCATAAATCCTGCTTAACAATTGACTGGCTCATCCTTTTTCACATCCCAGTATCTGATGAAATGCCAGCAGATATGACCGAAATTCTAAAGGCCATAAATTCTAACCTGTCCTCAATTATTTTGCTCTCTCAAAATCTGCCTAAATTATGGATTAACTCAGTAGTTACAAACACATTTACATTAAAATGTAGGAAAAAGTGAACCTTAACAGCTCCAAACATAAAAATGGTTCTCAACACAATGTAAATCACTTAAAGTTCATTTCTGTGACTATTTCAGTTTTCTCAATTTTAATTGCTTTAAATATTTTCTGTTTCATTTTAAGGCTTATTCCTTGATCATCTTCATGTGCTATTGAAGCTGAAAGAAATAAAATGTATACAATAAAAATACACAAAGCCTACTTCTGTGTCAGTTTTATCATCATATTTTTAGGTTGTCTTATTAACTCATTTGTTAAGTAAAATAAATAACCCTAACAGAGTTTAGCATGCTTTATGTCTCAAATATATGGATCTGAGTGCCTCCAAAGTTAGCATAAACAGACAAAACTGAATGCTCTAAAAACTCAGAAAAGCAACCATGTGAGAGGCTAACAGAGACCTGCAGATGATTTTTGTTACCTTTTGAGGCCTGAAGTTAGTTATGTTTGCTTATATAAACAAACCTTGTAAATCTGCAAAGATGGACTAGGCCCTACTTTCTAGGTTCAGATAATGTCTTGCATCTGATCTTGACAATATAGGATTGCCATGAGCTCTATTCTGTATCTGATTTTTAGTCCTTTCACTGTGTCAAAACTACAGGACTAATTTAAAACTATATATTTGATTTTCTGTGCCTATATTAGCAGAGAATGAATGCACCAGACCTCTCCACCTATCTCCTTTCTTCTACCTAATTTTTATTGCAGGAACCTTCAGCCACATCATTTTAATACAGAAATTCCCATTGATCCCTCTACAAGCTATTTTTTGCTTCCTTAGTGCCATTCACAGATTTCAGTGGGACAAATGAAGGAAGAGCAAGTGTTTCTTGTGGATTATTTGGTCTGTGATGTAACACACAGTACAATATAAGGGACTGTTAATGATTTAAACACGTTTTGTAAATTTCTTTAACAAAAATTTAACACTTATAGATTGAATTGTTCTTATGATTATCTAACTTTCGTGCTCATTTTTATTCAATAAAGGTATTGTTGGGATGTGGAGATATTAATGCACTTCCTCCTGACATGAAATACTAAACTTTGCATCTGTGGTTTTAACATACTCAGACTTCTCCTGTCTTCTCTCCATAGGTGTCATATGTCAAAGCGATTGACATCTGGATGGCAGTGTGTCTGCTCTTTGTATTTTCTGCACTTTTGGAATATGCAGCTGTAAACTTTGTGTCAAGGCAGCATAAAGAACTTCTGCGATTCCGACGCAAGAGGAAGAAGAGCAAGGTAAAAGTAACAGTGTTCACAGCTGTGAAAGAGCTTGACTGAATTATGCAGGGACACAGTTAATTTGGTAAACGTATGGCAGCTTAAAGTGGCAATATAAATAAAATTGCAGCGCAGCATAAAATTCACTATAGGCAGAGGGTCACTACGAGGACTATGAATTGTATAAATCCAACTTGAATTCTCGAAAGAGGGATTAAGAGGGATTTAAATGAGGCATGGGCCATGTGGGAGCCATCTGCACAAGCATGAATTTCACCCTGTTAGAACAGTTAGATTATACTTCAGTGAATGAATGTTACTGGTATTTGCAGCAGTTTGTGCCACATTGAGATTCGACAAATGTTGTTTCCTAATTTCATTCTAATGCTCAATTCAAAGCCTTAAAAGCTGTGTTTCATGCAAATATTTTTTAATACCCAAAGTACTTATTCAAATACCATTATTGGTAGAAGAACATTTTACTTTAAAAGGCTGGTAAGTTTGGTTTTTTTCTTCTGTCCTGTTAATTTTGTGTTTGTTGCTCATATTACTAGTTAGAAACTTAATTACAGTAATGGTTATTAGTATTTATATTATAGCTGGACTACCAGTAAACTACTGGTAAAACTGGTAGACTACCAGTAAAACAACCAGTAGACTACCAATAAAACAACTCACTACCAGTGTGCAAAGCCAAATTGCTATGGCTACAAGTTTGAACTCTGAAATCTGTAGTTAAATCAAGCAACAAGGAAAATTTCTCACAACACTGTGTAACTCCTACCCCAGATTTTACAAAGTGTAAATAGTTCTCCAGCCTACTCATTAAATGAATACACCCCACCAATGTCATGCCTTGCCTGTCACTATCAGTCACTGTCTAGAACATTACTAGTGAACGAAAGTCTGACCATAGCAACATGATACAGTTCAACCACCTTTCGTTCCTGAAGATTTATCTCAGTCTACTGCTTACATCACCAGGAGAAGATATTTTACAAATTTCCCTCTTATTTAGAAGATACTGAAAACCTTCACTGCTGTAAAGCCTACCTAAGCAGCCTCTGTTAGTAAGACTCCATGTTAAAAGGCAGACCAGCCAAGTGAAAATGAGTTTCATGCACCTGCCTGTCCCTGAGTGTTGAGTCCCAGACTTCTTCAGCTGCACAGAGAAACTCCTGTACTCTAGACTAGAGGATGATTCAGACTGCAATTACCTGTGTTCAACATTTGACCCTGTCAAAAATGTGCTTCTTCCTGCTGACAGTAGCAGAAAAAACAGCAGTTTTGTGACAAGGTGTTTGTTCTTGGAAAATGGCTGCTCTCTGAAAGCTGCTTAAATGGATGGAGTGGGAAGAATGGGGTGGGGCAGACATGGATTACTGGACAGGGGGTAGGTAAGTCACAACAAATGAATGTGTATCAAATAGAAACAGCTGTGGAAAGCAATACGTTATGTCACTATACATTTCATCCATTCATCTTTCTCACCATGTAATATTGTTTCTTCTGGATTTCAAGCAAATTTACCATATTCAGCTTAAGTGATACCTTTCTCAAATACAGGTCAATTGTTTTGATCACAGGATTAGGAGCTGGTAGGTTGCATCTTCACTTCTCAGAATCAAACCAAATCTCTTTTCAGTTCCCTCTTAGTAAGACTTCAAACTCACCAAAGACATTTGTTCAGCAATCACAGTCAATTAAATTTCAGCTTAGAGGTATGTGAGAAAGGAACTAAAATATAAAAAGAACTTCTAAGTGAAGACCTTTCGAAGAAAAAGGTTTGTGCATGAATAACCACATTGACTTAAGTGTTTCTCTGGATCATGGTATTTTTGAATTCACACTTAAAAGCCCTTATTCTAATTTTACGCTTCATTAAACAGTCTTTAGCTTTAGGTAGGTTGCCTGCTAAAATCTCATAAAATTACAGGATTAGAATTAGAGACTTTAGAGTGTACAATAAAGTACCAAGTGCTCCACTTTGATTCTGGATGATAGAAACATGCATTTCAATGCTTTTCTTCATAACGTACTTCAGGTGAGGGTATTAAATATATTTGGTGGTATATGGCTTTACCTTCCTCCCTGTACCTATATGTTTCATCATGAGACAAGCTTCTGAGTCTAAATTTACCAAAAACTTCTTTGTTCCTATGCAAGGTTATGATTTTAGAAAAATATTAATTTTTCAGAAAATATTAATTTTATGAAGTGTTTCTTAACTCACTCTAATTCCATGCAGAACTAGAGCTCTTGGCCAGAGTTAACCTCTGAGAATACACCTTCTCAAGCTCTAGAGACAGCCTAGCTAATTGGTTCTCTCTTTCTCAATGTTTTATTAAACCTTTCCTTGCCAACAAGTACACGGGACTTGAAACATTACAGCATAGAGATTTTATCTCTCAAAAAGAAATTTGGATCACATCCTAAACCCTCTGGTATAAGAATAATAAATGTTGTCTTACACATTAAAAAACGCAGTTAATAACTACCCTTCCTTACCTCAAATGTTATTATTTATTCACCACAATTTATAACATGAAATGCAGGCCCTAGTATCATAACTCAGAATAACGTGGTTTTCCTTCTTCTTTTGTCTTTTTCAAAGTCAGTTACTATAGCTCATGGTTATAAAGTTTTGTGTGTTTGTTATTCCTTTGAACTAGGTCAAACAGCCACTGGCTGTCAGGGACTAGATTATATTGACTTTTAAAACTACCATGTATTAAGAAATGTTCATTTGACCATAAAGTCAAGAGATGAAAAGAAATTATGTAAAAAGGCTGCATTTAAAATAAACTTCAGGGACTTCCTTGAACATTAATGCTCCCTCTTGGCAAAGTGAAAAACAATATTCTATTCAGTATTTATTACTAAAACTATTAGAGAAATAAAGCAGATAGGATAACTTATTAGACTTTTTCATTCTGCACACTTACCATCCTGGAACATTTTACTAAGATGAGATTTTTCAACTAGGTGAATTCTAATTGTTGAAAGCAGATTTTTTTTTTGCCACTGGTGTTTTATTGACAAGGGTACAGCAAAACTTCTAGTGATTTGACTGTGTTGCAAAAGTGCAAAAATAGATCCATTTGAAAATGTTTCATTTTAGGTATGCGTTGAAAGGAAAGATCATTTATGAATAACAGGTAATTGCAATAGGGCAGCTGAAGAATTTCCAAAGTCTATTTACTTTGAATTAAAAAGGTATGCTTGTTGCAAGAAATACTTTTACCAAGTAACAAAAGCAATGGTCCTATGATTGAATTTCAGTGTCTTTGGGATGTAAGTGGATCCATTTTCCTGACTTAAGTAAAGATCATTCATACTTAATTCACCCCAGCCATAAAAATTCCACAAGGTCCCCTGAAATCTATTCCAATAGTTTAAAAAGTCTTTTTTTACTAATGCATTTCTTCACCTGTCATGGCTTGTCTAGAAAAGACACAGAAACCAGACCACTTCATTCCTTTATGTCACCATTTGCACATTTCCATTCAGTGTATTCTTTAAATATTCCCAGTGGATACAGTTGTTGGTTTTGATTGTTTTGAGTTTTGGGTTTTTTGGTTTGGTTTGGGTTTTTTTTTGTCATTCACCTTCCCTGGCAATTCTCCTAGTAAGTCCATATAATTCCTGAAAACTGTGTTTGCAACATGAACATGAAACAGACAGAGTAACAACTGAAAGCAGCCAAAGGACAAAATTATGAAAATAATACACTTGTTTATCCAAACCAGCTTAGCATTTGCCTTTAAACAGCATGATGTTATTGACCCATATCAAGATTGTGATCTTCCATATCTTCCAGGTCTTTTTCCAGAACTACTGCAGAGACATTGGCTTTCCATCTAATGCAAAGTTGATTATTTCTGGCTAAATGTCATATTTACTGACTCTCCTGTATTTTTCAGATGCTTTGTTCGAATCATTGAATCCAATTTCAATTCCAAACATATCCTCAAACAAATTTTCAGGGTTTTAGGTTGGAATATTTTGTAAATTAATTTAATCTATGGGTTATTCCTTCTCAATGTTCACTGAAAACACAGAGGAACTGGAATCTCTCTCTTAAGAAGCATATGTTTGAACTTGGGTAAGACCCCTACAGTAAATTCTACAATTATACAAATTACAATTATGTACAGAGCTGCAACAAGACATTTTTGCATCCAAAGCTCATCGATCCTTGCCATTTTCCTTATGCTTTTTCCACCTATAGCAACTGCCTCTTTTTTACACTGTCGAGTTCATTTGCTGCCTCCCTTCCCAGACAACACTAACAGAAGCACCAAAGGCAATTCTTTAGGTATAACTGCACCCTGTGGCTACCATTTTATGATCGTAAGTATGGACCTCGCTCAGTGATTCCAAATTACTGAAAGGCAAATTTCTTTTCTGAGGCCCAATCCAGTTTGCACAGAACTAGCAAAAAATTTGAAGTGTCTGGGATTATGTTATAGATTCATTTGTAAATAAAAGCTGTTGTTGCAACATAATGTGCAACCTACTCAATGCTGTTTTCCAATAAGCATCACACTAGGTAGAGGAGATTTTTTTAAAAGAGTCCAGGGTCTTTATGATTACACAAATGGCATAATGAATCCTGAGAACAGGGGAATTTTGGTTCCCAGTTTGTGACTTCATTTGATACTTAGTATATGAGCCACAGTTCTTTGTCTCTGACAAAAAATGAAACCTGGCCAGTGAAAAGAACTATTCAGAAATATTATGTTACCATTCCTCCAGAATGAATGACTGTTAATTATTAATTTCCTTCTTAAAAGACAAAAGGAAAAAATGGCAGAATTAGAAGTCATACAGGGATACTGAAACACACCTGTGATCAGTGCTTTTTCTAAGTTACATTTACACTCTATGGGAAAAATATTAACTGTGTACATATACTGAATAATAACATTTTTATTTTAGGTGAGATGTTAACATATTTAGGTTTTGGGAATATTCAGTCATTTAGTTCCTATTTTCAAAAATCTAAAGATCACCGTATCTTTAGAGAAGAAAATAGACATGCAAATTAGATTGTCTTTAATGATAATCACACCTTTTTTCTTTTGTTTTCTTTTTGGTCAACCATCCGTTTTGATGAAAGTATTTTGAGGGAGTTCTTGATGGAAATGAAATCAGTGAATCATTACAGCATAGGAATGGCTTGAGATGTACAGGACGTATAGACGGGACTTTGCCTCAAATCTACAGTACAAATTTAAGGGTAAACTATAAAGAAGATGTCCCATTTGTCATAATGTGATATCCAACCATTAACAGAGGCCCTGTCCTTTTGTCTGAAATAACATCTTCCCATGTGAACTTCATATACCTTCATTGCTACCTGTATGTGATGACGTGAAATGTCAGTAAAGGAACTGTCTTGTTAATTTCATAATCCATTTTGATCTGTTTAAATCTGGATTAAAACATATAAGCACATGGACAGAAAACACCATAGTCACAGGACCAAAAAACTCAGTTTTCTATTAATTATAGCAAAATATTTTGTAGAACAACACTGATACAGAAATAATTGAATCAAAATTATTTCCTTCAAATCACTTAAGAATTCTAACCTTCCACATAAAAATTTTTATCTGAATTTTCTTCCACTCCTTACAGAAATTTTAATAGACATGATAAAATGTTTATATGTAACTGCATGCAGAACAACTCTCAAGTTGTTAATTCTAAAGCTGAATGTATGAAAAGTGCATTCAAATTAAATTCATTCATAAAATTCATTCATAGAAAGATTTTCAAATTTTTGTCAGAAATCTATAAGAATAGTTTTCTTCAGTGATGTTACACTAAAATCATGCAAAAGAAGCAGAAACTTCCTTATCACTTAAAAAAAGTTATTCTATTAATTCAACCAATCTGCATGACTTTTTCAGAAAGATTCACTGTAAAGATTCTCAAGTGGGTCATACAGGGTATTGTCCTTTAGATAATTTTTACATCTGTAGACTCAGACAAATGCATGATGAGAAATATTTTTAGTCAAAAAGAGGGACTCTAGCCAAATCAATCAAATGAAAAGAAAATGGAGTGTCACTGACATAAATTCCTCTGAAAAAGCACTCAAAGTTAGTATTGATAATAACAGTAACTGCATCTGTCTTGCTGTGCACAAGCACCCTCAGATATGAATCTGAGGCCAAGCTAGTGATTCTTCTGCATTATGAATCTGCTGGAAAACTTGCAGAGCCACATTTTGAATATTCAAGCTGCTGCCCCTGAAAAGAATTATGGTGGCACTTATGCTTGAGAAGGTGCCCTTTCCTGCACACATCCACTAGCCCCAGCACTTTGGTGTGACTTGGCTGGCTCCAGCCATGCTGCGTGCCCTCATGGAGACACCATCCAACACACACTGCGCAGAAATGCTCGACTCCTACAGGGAGCTTCACATCAGTTCAACAACAGGGAGCAAGCAGTCTGCTCACAGATGAAATACAGGAGGTCTGCAAGCACAAAAATGAGAGACCTGGCCTTTAAAAGATTCTAGGGGATCGTTCCATTCAGGTAAACCTAAAATAGGGATGGTAAAGTCTTAGTATATAATGCCTCATCCTGAAAATATGCATAGCTGAAAGCTGCTGCTCAGAAGAATAATTTTCCTATCTTTCTCAGCCTGTGCAATCATAAGCATTATTTTCTGGAGAGGCATGAAAAGAGAAAACCCTGGAATGTACATATGAAAATGTTTAAATGGCAAGTTTATGGTCAATTTTCACAGTCCATGTATCTATAACTTCATATATCTCTTAACTGGAGCACAAGACTGCAACTATTCTAGAATACAGCTACATTAAAGGTGTTATTTCCCGTTCTTATCTGACAGGAGAGGAACACTATTGCAGTAATTAAATCTCTGTTTTATCACGTCATCAAATAATGATCCTATCATTTTGTTTTTCTGTTTTTCATTGCCATAGTAAAGTTAGTCAGTGATTTTTCCTCCTCCTTTTATTTCATGTTAATTTTTCTTTATTTTTATTTTTTAAAGGCAAATTCTAATACAATTTGAGATATAGTCATTTCAATGAACTATATCAGTATCTATATTTATTCAATTTACATATATGAAGAAGTGTTGCAGTTGGGGATAACTACAGCTCTGCTGGATGGTCATGATGGCCAAGTAGTTCACTTCAAACTTAGTAATTTATCTGCATTCTTTTGTAGCTAACATATTCAACTAATATTGATATTAAACCTAGTTGGATTTTTTTAAACAAAGAAATTTAAAATTGTTTGATGAAAGCTTTAAATATGTTTAAAATTATTATTCATTGAAAAATGTTTTCATATTTTCAAAAGGTCATGGACATTTTCAAAATGAAACATTTGGGACTTTGAATTTAAGTTGAGCTCCATGAAAAATTGCATTTGTATAAAGTAAAAAGATAAAGTAAAACAAAAATGCTTCAAACTATTGAATTAAAACAGTAATTATTTGACTATTTTCACAAAAAATAATTCTAGCCTTTTCTTTTAATTTTAGTAAGAGCTTTAAAATATCAAAAATTCTCCTACAAAATAAAAATTCACTGCTGCTCAACTCTCTTTATAGTACTTAGGGAAATTATTTTTCAAAATGCTTCTTTAAGAACTAATGTATACATAATAATTTCTATATTTCATAAAAGTGTAAAATCCTAAAGCAACCAGGCTAAATTAGACATGAAAAATAGACATTCCTGAATTTGAAATTAGTATTGAAAAAATGGTGAATGCCATCAAAATCACATGACTATTCTTGAGTAGCCTAGATAATGAAGGAGTACACTGGAGTGCATTTCAGAACCAAATTTGGCCCTGGCTTCACAGGTTACGTATCATTTATTTGCCTGCATATGTGCCTTTTTTATTACTTGAGGATACCTATAACCAGGTAAAAAGAAGTAAAAAATATGTCTCCAGACACAAGCTAAATTGTTTAATTTTATGCTATAAAATATGGATATCTTCAGAACATCTATTTCTGTTTCTGTGCCATGTGATTAAGAACTACTTTCTTTTATAGTTCCTTAATCCTGAATGACTTTGCCAGTTTTGTCTGAATTGACAGAATAATGAGTCAGATGAAAAATCTGGCCTTTAACTTCCATTTACTTTATTTTAAGCTAAGACACTTTGTGTACTATTCTCTTTATCTGATGGATTCACAGGGAACAGCAGAAATAAGGCATACACATAAGATTAACCAAATATACAGTGGCCAAATAGGCAGAATTCTCACTATTATAATTAATATGCATGTCATTAGTGGTTTTATGATGAGTATCTCTAGAGGCCAGGATCCCAGGTTGTAAGGAAATGTACAGACTTAATAGCTGTTTTCTAAAAGACCAGTGTGAAGCTTGTCCAGTTGAAGACTGCACATATTTAATGTAAATGGGGAAACTGAAAGTGAATCAGAAATTATGTGCCCAATTACCAATAGTTTACTAAGATTGTTCATTTGTCTAAATAGATTACAGAATCTATAAACAAATAGAAAATTTTGTGCATGTTAGGGATCCAGCAATATTTTTGACAGACTCTGAAAGGGATGAAATTTCAAGAAGTTAAGATAAGCTGTGGATTCAAGAAGTCAATGAGGTAATGGTGCAACTGCTATTTAGCAGCAGGTAAGGTTTCTGTAAATAAAAATGGTAATTAAAAAAAAAAAGCAACAAAAACTTCTTGCTCTTTTTCTTTCTTTTCTTTTTTTTCCCCAACAGGAAGATGATACACGTGATAGTCAGTTTAGCATTACAGCGTATGGAGTGGGCCCATGTGTGCCAGCAAAAGACGGAATGGCACAAAAGGGGCCAAACAATCCTGTTCAAGCTGCACCAAAAACCCCTGATGAGATGAGAAAGGTATTCATTGACCGGGCCAAGAAGATAGACACAATATCCAGAGCTTGTTTCCCATTGGCCTTTCTGATTTTCAACATTTTTTATTGGGTAATCTACAAAATCATCAGGCATGAGGACATTCACCAATAACAATATTAAGGCTTGCAGTATGTAAAGATCTGGCTCACACTCAACAGGAGGATTTTTGTTAGAAATGCACTTCAGAGGAGTGATTGGAAGAGTTAAAAGCAATGAGGGAGAGAAAAAGAATCCTACATGACCTGCAATGACCAGCTACAGTGGGATGGAAGAATGACACCCAGAGAAGATACATCTGCTTTTGCAAACTTCCTTGTCAAACTAAATATTAACAACCTTTTCATTGAAAATCACTCTCTACTGAAGCTTTACTGCCAAGTATTTATACATACTGTTACATAGTGGTATAATTGTACAGTACTCTTTAATGGTCCTTAAATTTTTTAAATTCTGGTGTATTTTTAATTTTAAAAACGTTTCCAGAATACCCTAGGTAAATACCACAGTATTACAGAATAGATTAGAGTTTGTAAGTTATATTTTAATTTTACAATATGACAGATTACTGATTGGAGACAGCAGTTTAAAGGACTTGATCTAGTCTTAAGGACAGTACTGGCGGTTTTGCAATGAACATACTTAACATATTTAAGTCATATAATTTATTCAGTGCACATCATATTACTGTTCCCCTGGAACGTGTACGTTGAAATAATCTCAGAGAACACAAGGTATACCACCTAACATAGATATCATATGAGAAATATATTAAAATTTGCAAAGCATCGATTCCTGCAAAGGATTTTTTTTCTTTTAATTGCTTATACTTTGATAATTTAAACATATTTTTTATATTTTTAAGAGTTTTCTCTCTCAATTCATAACCCTCATATAGCTTGTGAAATACACGTATTGTGTCAAAATTTTGCAAAGTTTCATTTTGATTCAATGCAAAGAGATCTTGGACCAAAAATGAAAGGGTCAGCTGCTTCACTGAAGCATTTGGAGGATGAATACAGTTATGTTTATGCTCATTCATCTCCTATATATTATATAATTACACAAAGTTTAATTTATGAATGTGTCAAGTTTTCTGCCTCATTCTTTGAAGTTTCTTAATATTATTTAGATACTGGTTAAAAAGCCCTTCACAACATTGGAAAAACACACAGCTCTTCTAAAACATAAAGAAAGACCTGGATGGTCTTTTACATTTACTGCATTTCACATTAATAAATAGGAGAACAACTGTTAAAACTCTTAGAAAGATCTTCCCTGTCTAGGTTTAAGTAAGTCATATTAGTTGCTTCTTTGGATTGTAACACCATAGATCACATTTATGGCATGGTGTCCAGGCAGGAGTATTTAGTTCTGTCCATCTATTGGCCAAACAAAACCATGCCAAGGTGCAGAAATATAGCATTTAGAATTGCTAGATACTCCAAGTCCGGTAAGTGAGGCTGATTATCATTGCAAAATATTTTTATTTTGAACATGCTTAAAATTTGTGCTTTGTTGATTATTGGAATGTGTATACAAAAGCAAAATCAGCTGGAGGCAAACATCTGGAGCACTGCCAAAGGCATGGTGTGTATGAACTAACAGAAGCAATGTAACTCTGCACTGAGGGCTGTAACATAGCAACCTTAGGTTTGGTTTGGTTTGTTATTGTTTTTCTCCAAGGATTAGAGAGATTCTATAATAATAGCTCTCACATTTTGTTAAATTGTGTCAGAAAGAACACGTATAATCTGCCTTTATTTTAAAACTATTATTCTTTTCTAGTTTTGCTTCATTTATAATCTATAATTAATTCAATTCGCTTTTTTACGTTCTCTTTTTCTGATATTGTGTCTGCTTTTTTATTAATTTCTTTATGTGGATGTTCCAAAAAATCTCATTCGCTTATGAAGGTGCGCACCTGTGTGAGATGTAGCACAAATTTATGGTTTATCACCTCTCTCAAAGTTATGGTTAGATATATTGTATGAAAAGGGGTATGAACTTGTTTCTGTTATCAGCAAAATCAACTGTATTTTGTTTAAGGGCTGTTTTCAAATGCACATAACATTTGGCATGTCATTCCATTTTGATATAATGGAACCAAGATTGCTCCAGAGCTGATGGCTTTGTGGACGTTTTTAATGGAACCATAACATTTGCCAAGGTAACAGAAGCCTCTGTAGTCCACTAATAATGTGTTCTTTAAAAGAAGTCATAACTTTAAAGTTAAGTTTCATTTAGATTATACCTAAATGATTTAGTATAAAGTGACATGGTAGAGAAAGAGAGAAATGTCATTTAAGATTATAAGAAACTTCAAGGCACAAATGCCTACTATTCACCACTGACAACAGGAATAGTCCAAAACTGGCAGCAGGCATGCCAGCCCTCTGTGCAAAGTTGGAATCAGCAGCTACCAACATCAGCTAAGATTGGTGTGAGAGATTACTTTTTTGCATACTGAAGCAGCAGGAAATAATGTTAAAAAGATGCAAGAATTGAAAGGTAGTCTGTAGTATTTCTCAGACTGCACTAGTTATGCTACAGTCCCATGAAAGAGGCAGTGGAAATGCAGAAAATTAATCATCAAGTAAATAATGCTTGAGGCAAATGCTATCTAGCAGGGTTTCTCCCACATATAAAAAAGACGCCATTCATTAGGCAGTAGATAGCTACCTCACTTCACTATCACTGGACATGGGCTCTGCAGAAGACAAGTCCTTAGCAAAGCCACACCAGAAGGCTTCTTGTAAGCACAACCCCTGTGTGACAGGGTAATGCAGCTTTGTCCCAAGTCATCATTCACCATAGGTGTAGACCCTGTACTTCTCAGGTCATGCTGTCATGATTTCTGTGGACCAGCCTTATACTTCAAAAATGAAATATTAGCACTAGAAGGACATTGTAACACAATGAGAACAGAGGGAGACACTGTAGGATCTGGAGGAATACCCCAGTAACACAGCTACTGAGGAGCTGACACAGTCACCATAAAGGAGACAAAAAAGGATGAGTCATCCTTAGTATTTTTCCCAATCCCCCAGTGTCTCCATAGGTACACTTGTTCAGGTGGAAGCAATTGCTACGGGGGAAACCATTTATATCATCTGCTGCAAAGTATATATTGTTTTGTGACTGTAGTTTTCACCTGTGCAGATTGACTTCCACACAATCCTCTTTCTTGATGGAAAGAGAAGCAGAACAAGAAGGTACAAGATGAAAAGTCTGGGCTGTGCATAGCAGAACAGGGGCCACAGGGAGAGAGAAAGCCGAAAGCAGTGCCTGGAACCTCTCCTATGACTGTCTTTCCATTCTGCACTAAAGAGAGATAAGGCCAAATCCATGTCATCCCTCATAAAGCAGAAAACCTCAGTATCCTTGAGAGAGGGTAAGAAATGCCCCTTAGAGGTGCAGTAGAAATACTCAACTACCACTGTACCAAACTCCTGCTTAAATTCCAAACAGCAAATGCATTTTATTTTTTAAATTATATTCAAATATCAACACAACAGGATGGCATGGTTAGAGGGATAGCTTTTTTCTCTCTAATGCTGATAAACAATGGGAGACTTGGAGAAAGGGAATAAGGAATACTAGTGTCTTGCTACTTAGAATTCAGCTGTTTTAACACCAAAATAAAGCACATTTTACTTTCAAGGAGTTATGACAGCAAACAGTATTATTTAAGCAGATTAGTATGATTCAGGAAGAACCGAGCATTTACTTAAGATTTAATAGTTTTTTCAGTTCAATGGTACACTAGTTTTCTTTGCATTCCTTTTCTTATATTTCATTCCAAAATCTGCTTTATAAAGAATCATTTGTGATGTGTGAGAGGTGGTTCTGTTTACTCACTAGAGGGACATATTTAGGTGATTAAGTGTGCACTTTACATTTAAGGAGTAAGGTATTGCTTCCACTATGTGTATAATCCCTTACAGAAATGTAGACAGATAATGTAGATAAAGATAGAATATAATAAACTGTACAAAACCTTATATTTTTTAACAGCAGGGAAAGATAAAAAGTCTTCCTTAACCTTAGAAAAAAAAAAGTATTATTTTCAGCAATAATTTTATAGTAGATGGAAATGAATTTATTTATATTGTTCCCAGCCCAAGCTGACATGATTGGTTGCAAAAGATACACTTTTCATGCAACTTCTGCTCTCATTTGAGCTATCATAGGAATTAATCTAATTCAACAGAATAGACTTTGGCCTTACAATGTGAATGAGCTAGTAATGCATACAGTGCCCCTGTGAGGTAGTAAAATAGCTTTATACACATCTTACTGCATAATCATACAGTTATTTAGATGAGTACAAAAATCAGATTTCACAGCTTTTTTCCTTTTTGAGACAATTAAGAAGAAAAATATAAATCTCAAACCAGACTACTTGTTAGTAATGAAAGGGGTTTTCTGTTTTGGAGTGGTTACAGAAAAGATGTCTTCAGGCAACAATCACCTACAGTAATTACTGAAGTGCTATCAGTCTGGAAGGCTTGTGGAAGCAGGTTAGATTGCTAGACGCAGTGGATTAATGCCAGAAAAAGTGTTGGCTCATCCTGTTATCTTGACATTCTCAAAGATTACTGCACTTCTTCACTTTCATCTTTGTGAAATATGCAAGAATTGTTTCTTATGTTTGTATTTTCATGTATGACAGAGTGATGTTAACAGATGAAATGGACTAAAGTAGCTACTGATGTTCCATGAATGTGGAATTGTGAGGTGTATAATAAGAAATTGTGCCATATGCTTTTGACATAAAGGTTCAGCATAATATACAGTATTTTTTGTGTTAGTGATCCTGGCTTTTTAAAGGCTACAGCAAGAAAAAAAGAAAAATTGATATGATAGTGTATTAATAACTTGTCTGTGAGTTTTCAAAATATTCTCCTGTGAGTTCTCTCTGACAGAAATTTCATCTCAAAGTACTTCCTTTTTTTGGTAAGAATCTGTAAATGTGTTGTGCATGGATTTGATTAGATTCCTTTTTATTGTATTGCAGTATCATATTGCACTTAAACTGACATTCTCTGCAGTCAGAAGTGTTAAAAATGTGAAATTTATGGTGTCACCCATGTCATTGTAGATATTTTGTTCAAAAAAAATAAACTTATCTTTTTTCAGAAACTGTGAAATTATTTTTATGATCTTTTAGATAATGAATATAAAGACAAAAGCGAGACTATCCAACAGCACTGGAAAAAGGATGAAACCCTCAGCAGTAGTTAAGGTGCACTGCCATTAAGTACTTCAGGAGTGAAAGCAAGAGAGAGAAGGAATAGCATGCCTTCAATTGTTATATGGGCTCTAGTTCTGAAAAAAACCCCATTCTGAAAACTCAGGGAAAGTTATCTTGATAAATGCCTATTGAAATTAGTACAGCCACTCCAAAATAGTCCTGCTGATCTTATTAGCACACAGGCAAAGAGTTTCACTTGCAGCAAAATAACCTTATGAAAATTTTATAGATCTCTAAGACCTCCTATGTATTCCTTGATAGAAAACACTTGAAATTAGCAAATAATAAGTCCTTTGAGAACAGTCTGAGTTCTTCTAATCTGATTACAGCAGTGTTAATGCTCTTATAAAGAGCAGAGAGAATGGGCATCTCAGTAACAGCCACGTGTATTTAGCAGACAGAGTAGATGTTTGTCACTCCCTGCCCACATGTGACAAAAGTTCACTCCTCTGAATTTGCTTTTCATGTAGATGGGACACAAACCAGCAACTTTGCCATGCTCACAAATGAAGTGTTTCCATTATCTGTTGCAAGTAATTCAGTTCAGCAAACCTGTAGCTTGGAGCTTTATAAATGGAAATTTCTCAATGGAACAGTCAAATGTAAAAAGAGCACCAGAGAAGCCTTAGCAGAGATCTTGAGCGAGTCTTCATAGAACCTGCAAAACTCTCAAGTCTTTGCTATTTGTGACAGCTGTTGCTCCAGCAGATCTATACCATCTTGTCTTCCCTAAAGCAAAGCATAGCTGCTGGTGCTTCTGACATTGCTCAGATGTGTTCACAAGCAACAATATCACGAAACTACTGCAGTAGCAAATGCTTTCATGATGAGGTTCAGTTCCCAGAGCATGAAAATTCAAATTCAATACCAGGTGTGCAACAAAAATTAAGAAGCAAGTAACAGCCAGGTTATGTGACCTGAGAGTCATAGGAAAAAGAAGTAACAGATTGTAAAGAGATCAATATGTGATTTTATGGCATAAACTACATGGCTCTTTCAACACAAAATTATGGAAAAACAGATATCAAATATCGTCTTTTTTTATGACTGCATATATAGCTACCTAATAATTTTAAAAATACCTAGTTTTTTTTTTAATTAAAAATATTTAATTTAACATAGTCCATACAGTGGATTTTATTTTGCACTATGTATACATTATCAGGATCTGAGAACATATGGGTTTTTTTCTGAATAAGACACAAGCCTGTGAATTTAAAACCCAGGACAACAACCCTCAAAAGTCACAGGCCTAGAATTACGGGGCAATTTTTATTCTGGAAATAAATCATGCTGTCTCCAAATTTTAAAAACTCTTCCAAACATTTAATAAACAAGTATATATTTTATATATAGTACTATAGTACTAATATATATATATGTACTATTTTCTCTTTAACAAAAAAGAGATATTTCAACATTTAGATCACAGACTTACAAAGCCACAGAGTGGCTGAGGTTGGAATGGACCTCTGGAAGTCTTCTTGTGCAAATCCCCTGCTGAAGAAGGGCCACTTACCGCCAGTTGCCAGGGCCGTGATCAGATGGCTTTTGAATATCTCCAGGGATGAAGACTCCACAGCCTCTGCAGGCAACTTGTGCCAGTGCTCAGTCGCCCTCAGAGTTAAAAGTGTTTCCTGATCTTCAAAGGGAGCATCCTGTGTTTTGGTTTGTGCCCATTGCCTCCAATCTTGAAAAGAGCTTGACTCCATCTTCTTTACATACTTCACACAATTTTTTACAGAAGTTGATGAAATCCCCAAAATCTGGACATAGTAGTCCAGGTGTGTCTCTGCCAGTGCTGAGTGGAAGTGAGCAATCACCTCCCTCAACCTGCTGGCAGCACAGTTAATGCAGCGAAGGTCACCCTGGTCACAAGGGCACATTCCTGGCTCATGTTCAGCCTGAGGTGCACAGGACCCAGGTGCAGTTCTGAACACCTCCTTTCCAGCTGCTCTACCCGCAGCGTACACTGGTGCATGGGGTCTGTTGCTCCCCAGGTACAGGGCTTTGCACTTTTCCTCACAAGGCTGAAAATACTTTTCTTGTAAGATTAGTCCTTATTAAAGTAATCTGCATTTAAAACCTCTACTGAGGTATTAAACATAAATCAAACCCACTTATGTCATGTTTTGTTTCCTCTCTCAACAAGACAAATAGCACACTGACCTGCCTTGAAAACTTCTCAGTGTTGCTTTGGATGTGTTTAGTTATTCTTGTTAGGCATATTCAGTAGGTACAGAAGACATTAAACAGTTGTTTTTAAAAGCACATGATACTGCAGCTGGTTTTCCACCTGAATATGAGGAAGAATTTGACTGAGTGGGTGAGTGTTCACTGTAACAAATTTTTCAGAGAGGTTGTGGAGTCTCCCTCATGGAGATATTCAAGAACTGGCTCCATGCAATCCTGTGCCATGTGCTCTAGGACAACCCTCTTTGAGCAGGGAGATTGGACCAGATGAGCCACTGCAATCCCCTCCAACCTGAACCGTTCTGTGATTCTGTATGAAGTAGGAGTAAACCTCATGTAGAGATTGGAATAAATCCACACGTTATTCGAGTTAGGATTAACATGTTTAAAGTAGGAGGTTATTGGACATTTTTACGGATTTCAATTATACTTGATTGCATTATATGCCAACAAAGTTTCATTCCCCACCCATTTATTGCAGCAAATGCATCGTCCCCTCTCAGGACAGTATAAATTACACCACAAGATGGAGCCCTCTCATATGGATTGAGGGATGTTTTGGGAGCACGAGTTTAGTTCAACAAAACAAAAACAAAAGGGAAACAAAAGGACAAAAATCTTGGCAAAATGCATTCTTCCTAAAGACATTCCACGTGCTGACAGTCGTTATTAAGAAGTACATTTATAAATAAAATTAGTATTCTTGCTACAAATCATAATTCATTTTGAAAGTTAAGCAAACCTTTTGAGGTGATGCTGTTTTGGAAACAAAATTAAACATAGAAGGTCTTTGGAGTAGATTCATCATGGTAAGGATGCCTTCTGAGTATAGATACAGCTAGGTAAAAATGCATCACTTATCAAATATGCACAACAGCCATTCCACTTATTAACATCATCTGTGTTGTCATGCTGTAATAAACACAAAGAAAGAAGCAAATGAAGGCTTCAGGGTGACTTAACTGCAGCCTTCCAGTACCTGAAGGGAACTTCAAGAAAGATAGGAGAGACTTTTTACAAGGGCATGTAAGGACATGGATAAGGACATCGGACAAGGGGGAGTGGATACAAACTGAAAGAGAGTAGGTCTACATGAGATATTAGGAAGAAATTCTTTCCTGTGAGGAGGATGAGGCACTGGAACAGTCTCCTGCAGAAGCTTTGCATGTCCCACCCATGGAAGTTTTCAAGACCAGGTTGGATGGAGCTCTGGGCAATCTGGTCTTGTGGAAATTGTCCCTGCCCATGGCAGGAGGGTTGGAACGAGATGATCTTTAAGGTGCCTTCCAACTCAAACCATTCTATGGTTCTATGATATACAGGTTTCACTGAGGAAGAGATAACTTCATATTTTCTCATATCTAAGAGGAGGTGAGCCCATGCACTTCAGCAATATAACCATAGTAAATCTGTCGCTCCATTTGCCATGTGATAGCTTGTTGTATCACCAGCCTCTTGCTTTCCCGGCAGACTTCACCCCTTTACAAATTCACTGAACAAACATAGAAACAGCAATAACACCCTGAACTTTGATCTGAAATGATACTGAGAATATTATTAAATATAAATACTACAGAATAGTTGGAGACTAGAACAGATACCACATTGTACCGCTAACACCCATTTATTGTTTTTCTGTCATTTCTCAAGAGAGTACAACATACAGTGTCTTTCATGATTCAGATGTTAATTAAAAAGGACCACTATGAACATTATTCATTTTGAATTTAGTACTAGTTAATAAATTATATTCCAAAAGTTAAAGAACTATATGTTTAAGGTTCGCAGAAGTATTTACAACTTAAAAACCAATGAATGTCATGGTTGTAAAACTCTTTTCCCCAGGGGCTTTGCTCCTCGATGACAATGCAACTAAATTACTTTAGACTTTGTATTTAACTGCATTGATAATAAAAGAAGGTCAATAAAAGTAAGTCAAGAAGAGCACATCTCACTTCAACAGGAAATTTTTGAATTGCATACAGCTGTGATCAGACATAATGGAGAAATAATTTTATGCCAACACAGAGTTTTGTGAAAATAAATTTAAAAGCAATTTCAGAAGTATCCTATCCCCTTTCCAGGATCCTGAGATTTAATTAAGGTTTATAAGTACCAAACAAAACCTTGAATTTTGTTATTGCAAATAAAAGAGACCAAGTAATTTTCTGAAGTGTTCTGAAGCAATATCAAGGCAGCTTCTAGATAAGGGTACAGGGAAACTTACTGCTGGTTGGGGCTGCTGGTCAGTGTTCAGGCAGTGTCTTGATGATATAAGAAGGCCCATTTCTGAGAGTTCCTTACATATTGTTTTCACCCCTGAGTTAATTCCTTTATTTCCCAATGACCCCTCCAGAATGCTGCTTTCATTTGAAAGACAGTACATTCCAACACCACCCTATGACACAGGGCAAGTGTTTGTTATCCCTGCTCATCTTCTAAATATTTCTCCACTGTGACTGGCATCACCATTTCACACAGCTGCTCCACTTGTAGAACAGTTACATTTTCTTTCAGATTATTAAACCTCTAACACTTTATTCTTACCTACAGTACTCATGCTTGTGTTCCTACTCCAGCACCGCCCCCCAGCAAGGAAAATAGATTAAAACCACAAGCATTCTCTTTGCATAAGAGTTACTAGAAAATTTAGGTACTTAGTTCACTTTCTCACCTCTTTTCTTCCTTTACTGCCTAATACTGGAAAAAATTCAAGTCGGTTTTCAGTATTAGTAGGTCTAAGCTGTCTTAAGCCTTCTGTATCTTTTTCACTACACATATTCAAATTATCAAACCTATGTCTAAATCATATCATAATTTATAATTTTTTTTATTCCTTCTTTGTTTTCACCTGAAGGGTGCAATTCTTTTCGGATGTCCAAAGGGCCCACAGGACAATTTCTGTAAATACACAGAAAATGCTATACATTTGAGGTTTTCTGGCTCTGGGGAGGCAGGGGAACCCCAAAACCCCACAAAAGAGGTTCCCCCCCGTGTGCTTACCACGCTGCTGTGGGCAGAGTGGAGCCGGGACCCGCGGGACCCAAACCCGTGCTAGGGCTGGCTTCTCGAAGACAGGATGATAGGAGCCTTGGCGCATAAAGGAAATGCAGTCTCTCAGCCTTGGGAATCCAGGGTTTATTGGTAGGGATGGCGGGGAGCAGAAGGCAGATGGGACCGGGACAGAACGAGCAGAGCAGGAGGCGGCGGGATTCCACAGGGCCGAGAGCCCCGAATGGAAGCGAACATGGGGTTAAGAGGGATGGAAAGATGGAAGGGGTTTTGAGAGGATAGCCAACCGGGATGCAGGGGATACAGACTGACAAGGGCTTCAGGGAATGGGGGTACAAGGAGGGAAGATACGGAATTTTAAAAACCAATAATAGCACTGCGGGTAGAGAACTTTCTAGCTATTAACTAGATATGGGATAAGGGAAGGCAGATAGGCAGTGCCAATCAGACACACTGCTACATACATTCTCTTTTCCTGTCTACCCTTGTAGTCTTTCCTGAGCCTGTACTAGCTGTCATCCAACCATATCCCACTATCAAATACTTATGAGATGTCTACAGGGTAATTTCAGGGCACAGGCAGCATTAGCCCATGTGTGAATTTTGTAAGGTTACTTAACCTTTTTTAAATTAAAGCACAATATTTGACTTGGAACCACCAGAGCAACATAACCTGTGTGCCTCTTGGGGCATGTGCAAAACTATCCAAAACAAATTAATTATTTTCACAGTATCTAACCAGGCTACCAGACCACTCTGAGCTGTCCACCTGGGAGAAAAACCTCCTAATATCACCTCATTGGGAATGTTACAAACTATGCATCCCCATCCGTCTTGCCTGATGTAAATTTCCTGTAAAAGATATCATTCAAATTGCACAGACAGTAGTTTAAATCAGTGAGTTGCATCATTCTGTGCAATTTTCTGAACTTTATATCCTTGGCAGAGTTTTAGTGGGTGGAATTTCTGTGAATCTGTTTTGAACTAGAATTTGCTGTCAAGCCTGTTTGGGTAGTTCCCAACAGCCCTGTTCTGTGGCTCTGAATTCAGTGGAAAAATGTCTGAGAAATTGGATCAGGATGGTTTACCTGCTTACAAAAGGCAGTGGGTATATATGTCATTGTAGCTGGAATTTTAATTATCATTTTTTCAAAGGAAATTGAATCATCATCTTTGACATAATCTTTCTGGAAAACTTCAGTTTGCTTCAAACCTTAAACAGATGTTCTGAACGCAGGGAGTTAAGCAAACTATGAGGCTTTTTTAGTGTTTAATTGTTGTGTGCCTGCAAGTTAATGAGCTATTTAAAACATATTCTCTCCATAAAAATAAAGTACAGCAGAAATTAAATTGAACATCTGAACCAAACTTGAACATCTGTAAAATATGCTTGCCATCTTGCTTCTCCTAATTCTACTGCCATCAAATCGAGCTCTGCCTTAAGCAAAAATATTTCTACAGAATTTCTCAAGAGTGGCTGGTTTCAATTATACAATAATATTTTAAATAGTAAAGTAAACATGGAAAATATTGTCAGAGTTGGTAACACAGTAATCATGCAACATCCAGAAACACTATCAAAAAAAATCTTTTCATTATACAACTTTTTGACACTTATTTTATCCTTCAATCTCTTTTTTGTTGTTTGTTTTATTTGTTGTTTATTTTTTTAACTCTAGGAATAAAAGCCTGTGGAAACAGACTAAATATTTTTGTTTGCAATGTTTATATATAGACAGTAAATAGTCAGCATAGAGGTCAGAACAAGGAAAGAAACACTTAAATCACCTAGCTCTACACAATATATTTGAGATTTAGAAAAAAATCACTTTTTTCTTTTTATTTCATGTTTTAGAGAACTTTCATAAGAAGTCCTAATCATTCATGCTTTTGTTCCTTTCCCACTTGAAAACCCAAACTGAAATTTTATCTATCAACATTTTAAATCCATCAAACAATAATAGCTCCTGCCTTTCCCTGGACAGTAATCTTACCAAAATAAAGCAAATTGTTTGTGGAATGAAGTCAACTTCTTCAGAATCTGTATATCCTCTCCAAACAGATATAACATTGAACAGAGTTATCTTTCACATTGCTCTAAATCCAAATATATAAACTGCCTCCCTGGAGTTTCTGTGACAAGGAACATTTCTTTGGTCATCAGAAAGAGGGAAGAAAGTTGCATAGGTGATTAAACAGATTTTACCCATGTCTTACCTGCTGAGGAATCACTCTTGGATATTATGGAGAGTTAACGTTACTTATGAAATAGATCTGTCTAAATAATTGGTTTTCCTATAACTATATAAAACAAAATTTGAACAGAAATGCTCCTTGATGCTTGGTTTAGTTAATCAAATTAAAATTCACCTTTATGTGTGATCGTCAATTTTATTGGAAACATAAGTAAGAGATAAATAAAATAAGTAAAATACATCGAGTAAAATTCAAAATTATAACATTATTATTTTCCAAATTTTTGTAGTGGGCTGACCCTCTCTGAATGCCAGGTGCCCACCAAAGCCACTCTGGCACTCTCCTCCTCAGCTCGACAGGGGAGAGAAAATACAAGGAAAGGTTCATAGCTCAAGATACGGACAGGGAGACATCACTCAGCAGTTACCATAGCAGGCAAACCTCAGGGTTAACCTGGAGAAATAAACCAAACCCATCACCAATCAAATTAAAGTAGGAGAGTGAGAAACAAAACCAAATCTTGAAAACAGCTCCCCACTACTTCTCACTTCTTCCCAGGCTCAACTTCATTCTGATTTTCTCTACTTGCTCCTCCCCATTGGCACAGGAGGATGGGGAATGGGGGTTGCGATCAGTTCATCACACATTGCCTCTGCCACTCCTTCCTCCTTGGGAGGAAGATTCCTCAAACTCTTCATCTTCCCCCATGTGGGGTCCCTCCCATGGGAGACAGTGCTCCAACTTCTCCAACATAAGCCCATCCCACAGGCTGTAACCTTTCACAATGTTCTCCAGCATGGGTCCCTTACACAGCGTGCAGTCCTTCAGGAACAGACTGCTTCAGCCTGGGTCCTCTGCAGGATCATAAGCCCTGCCAGCAAACCTGCCCCAGCATGGGTTTTGATTCCCATGGTTCCACACATCCACCCCAGAGCCTGCTCCAATGTGGGCTTCCCCCGGGGTCACAACCTCCCTCAGGCATCCACCCACTCCAGTGTGGGGTCCTCCACGGGCTGCACATGGATATCTGTTCTGCCATGGACCTCCATGGGCTGCAGGGGCACAGCTGCCTCCCTTTGTTCTGCACCACAGGCTGCACAGCAATCTCAGATCCAGTGCCTGGAGCAGACCCTCCCCCCTCCTTCCTCCCTGGCCTTGGTGTCTGCAGGGCTGCTGCTCTCACACATTCTCTCTCCTCTCTCTGAATGCAGTTGCACAGGGATTCCTTCCCCCTTTCTAACTATGATATCCCAGAGGTGCTACCAAAGTCACAGAGGGGCTCAGCCTTGGCCAGAGGCTGGTCTGTCTTGGAGCTGGCTGGAGCTGGCTTTATCAGACATTGGAGGAGCTTCTGGCAGCTTCTCACTGAAGCCACCCCTGTAGTCCCCTGCTACCAAAACCTTGCCACTCAGAACTGGTGTAATAATATACCTGAAATATTCCTTAAATAAGTGTTTTGGTTGCAAAAGACAGGTCTAATACCAGTTATGTGATGCAAATTCATATATTCAGTGTACCTAAATTGTGCATTGTAAGTGAACACAAAATCATAGAAGTAAAAGGGATTTCTGAGTTAAGACAGAATCAGATATGTATGTCTCTACAAACACAGATTAAACCTGTTTTTAAAGAACTTCACAGCTTCTCAGCAGCTCATTACTTTTACTCTTAGAAGTTTTTTTCTAAATATCTTATATAACTCCTTATTTTTGCAATTTAGGCTATTATTTCTCATTTTATCTACAACAAACAGGGAAAGCATTACTCCCTTCATCTTTGCTAATGGCTTATTTACTTCATTCCTTCTCCACATCATATTCCTTTATTTTTCTTCTGTTTTTCAAGAAAAAAAATCAAAATCACTTATTCTTTCCTCATAGATCATGGTTTCCAGAGTTGAAATCCCTGTTGCTTTTCTTCTCTATGTGCATTTCAGCCAATCCTCTGCCTGGTTTGGAGAGGAAAAAACAGAACTGAACAAAGTATTCTAATGGAAGCCTTGCTAGGGAGGTCCAGAGGAGAGGGATTTGCATGTTTTGGATATAGAGTTCTGTTTATACATTTTCTTTTTCACAGCTGCATGCCTCTGCTGATTCATGTTCAGCCATACTAATCCACAGATTTTCTCTTGTGCACAAATAGTAGTAAGCCTCCTGTCGCTGTTGAGCCGCTAGCAGAGAAGAAATCCCGGATTCTCAGTGGGGCATAGAAAAGAGACTTTATTATTTTGAATCCAACCTATATAGACTTTTCAGAGGTCACCCAGATTGGTCAGTCAGAAACCTCCCCCTAGGCCTGACTGGCCAGGCCTGCACTGTCCAAATCTCGAGACACTGTTTTTAATAACATCCAAACTTTATCTTTGTTTATAAAACACAGGAGAAAGTTCTCATGGGAAAGACCTGTGATAGCCACAGCCTCCTACTTCACTTATTTGAGCAAAATATTTTACTCACTCTTGTGAACCTTCCTTTTAAAATTCCTTCCCCAGCTTCAAAAGACTTCAAAGGTTTTAAGATTATGCTGGTAGAGCTGTCCCCGTCACTCAATAATAACAAGGTTTCCCTGTCATAGCCAAGATACATATTATTCACATGCTGTAATAAGAGTGCTTTTAAGGAAGAAAGCATGAAATTTCGAGAAAATATTCATCTCTTGCCATTTCTGGCTTTTAGAAAATAAAAAGCAGATTTGCCATCCTTCCCTTCTCACACATGTATGCTCACAGGCACAAACTAATTTTTTATGGAGGACTCTGTCAGTGTTAGACATTTATCAGAATGCTCTCAGCATATATCTGGCACCTAAAGAGAAGGAGTTTCTGGTTTTGAATGAAAAATTCTTGTGATAAACATTGGGGGAATGTCTTAGGTGTAATTTCTCAAAGTATTTCAGTTGCATGATAATACTTTTATAGAGAGAGAAAAAAAATCTGAAATTGCTGATGAAAGCATTGAGATATTTAGGTCATAGTCTTAAAGGAAGGGACTCATGCAAAAGCTTGATTTGAAGTGAATCACAGAGGGTCAACAAAATTCAAGAGCAGAGTCCAATGAAACAAATAAGTACTCGGTTACTTTGAAAATAATTCGATTATTCAATAATTGAAATGAGAACTACCAAGTAGACAGATAAATGAAGGATTTATTTAGCAAAATAGTGACTTGTGTGAATTAATTTTGTAGCTTCCAGGTTCTGTTACTGCTAAACCAACCATATAATCTCTGAGAAATGACAGGTAAGGGTCAAGGTAAATTCAAGCCAATAGATTAATGGCAACTGACATTATACAGAAACAGAGAGTAGGACTGTGGGGTTTTTGTTTGTTCAACAGTCAAACTTACTGCTTTTCACTTCTGGTTATTCGTGTTACAATGAAAAAGGAATTGAAAACAGTTGCTGAAGGATGCCTTCCAAATATCAAATGATAGGTGAGTTGTTTAAGAATTAGCTATACCTCTATTGGCATAAATATTTCGAAACCTTGTAATACCAAATTGCTTCACACTGACAACTCTTAGTTTAAGATTTTTCACTGATTCATAACTTAGGATAACTTCTGTTGGAGGTGGTTCCCTGGTAAAAGCTAAGCTGTCATCAAATAAGGGATTTCTCCTGACAATATGGAGTTTCTTAAGCTTATTTTATGCATTTTCAAGGTCACAGCTAGCAAACTCAGTGAAATTTGCTCTCTTACAGAAGTTAGGTGTTCAGCATTCATTTAGCAGGTTAAGAGCTACCTTATATGCACCTAACAGGAAGAGAGAAATTACTGCCACCATAAAAGTAATAGGTGACAATCTATACATATGATTACACAAAAGTATTATTTGTGACTAGTAATGATGAGAGAGGTTCATATAAAGAAATGAAATTTTAGGTTTTCAGAATGCTGGGAAACTTACTATTATTGGATAAATGTAACTTTGGTGCCATCATTTCTCATAAGGAAAAATCTTGTTCTAGCTCATTTTCATGTGAGCATTTAGACACAGCCTCCAGGAGAACCCACTGTAGACTAATCTAAATAATTCAAGCAGCATGACCTACTGCAAACTGACAAGAAAGCTATTATGTATTTTTGGGATACCTTCATTCCTCTGAGGGTATTACTGCTCAGAATATAAGCCAGTCTCAGAGCCTATGTTGCCCAGCATCGCTCTCTCCACCCTTTTGTGGATGAAAGTGGTTTCTATTCCCCTAAAGCTTTATCCAGAGAGGGTGGAGAATAATCCAAGCATGGCTTTTCAAATGTCCTATTCTCATCTGCTTAGTCCTTATTGTGGAACCTTTACATTTTCTCTAATTTAGTCACAGCCATTAGCTAGTATGCAAAGAAAATAAAATAAATTTCTAGCATTCTTTGACCATGGTCCTGGCAGTCATATGGATGCTATCCCCAGAAAACAGTGTAATTTTTGTTTTGTTTTGTTTTTATATAGCCACAGCAATCCAAATTATAATAAAATGCATCAAAACAATTTAATATTCTTACATGTGGGTTTCCAGTATTTCCAAGAGTACACCCACACCTCTAGTCCCTGCTTCCTGTTGCTAAGAACAATGTGTTCAGAATCAATACTTATTTTTAATTTTTCTCTGAACCTGCCAAAGTGTTCTGCATTACAAGAATTACTAAAGGGAACTGCCAGTTATTTCAGAGAGCACATGGGGAAAAACAGACCTAGATACCCTTCCAAAATCCAGAAGTGTCAGCAAATCCAAATGCTTCCCTTGATGTAATTTTGAACATCTGAAAAAATATTAGTAACCCAATGTTAAGGATTAGACTTAAATTATTAAAGAAGCAAAGAAAAGAATAGACCTGATTCTTACTGCATTTTGTCTCATACAGTTATTATCTATGTAAAACATATACAGAAGACACTAATTTTAAAATTGAGAACAAAGGCAGTGAAACATTTCCTCTATCAAAAGTAAACTCTTTGGCATATACTGGTGGCTGATTTCATATCAGGTGGCTCAGATTCACTGTGAAATACTTCTCCTCTTATGCACTTTGTAAAGAAAAGACATTAACCATTAATTGGTGATGGTGAATTGTCCTTTAGCTTCCCTCTTCCATTTCAGTTGCATCTCTGATTTCTGTGTGAGAAATGGAACATGAGGTTGTGTGCACTCTGGGAAACACAGTAAGTGGAAATGGGTAATAATACACTGAGGATTTCAATATTTCAAGAAAAGACTTTTTTCTTTAATTTATTTTTCTTACAAGATTCTTGTCTTTTAGTTCATACTTAGTGGCTGTCATAGTTTACTAAATATATTAAAGTAAGTGACAGAATGCTAATTCAGAAGTGCAAGCATGATGCAGAGGGATGTGTTCTGTTGAAAGAGGAATGCAGTCAGAATTAATCACGTAGCATGGTAGGAAGAATTTCCATTCTTTTTTTCTGCTTGGTTGGTTTATTTGTTTGTTTGTTTTCCCTAGGATCCTGGCATTATTGTTTTTATTTATAGTTCATCCAAGAGGTTCCATAATCTTGACTTTGCTCTCATCCATGCTTGCAATGAGGTAAATTGCTACAAAAATAAATGAGGTAAATTGCCACAAGGTAATAGAGAGGAAGGGCTGGTTGTGACCACAGTTAAGGAAACAAAATAACTGTCTGAAAATTAATTGTGTCTTTATAGAGATTCCCTTGGGATTTTTTAGCTTTTTTTGTTTGTTTTTTTTTAAACCATAAATAAAAGGAGACAGTGAAAAGAGAAAAAGGGATCATTGGATGTAATTTCCATAAAAGTATAAAGCTGCAATAAAACACGTTACATTGAACTTGGAAATTCCCAGCGTGGTTCTGGACTTCTGTCACAGCAGAGCCATTATGAAATCATAGGCATAGATATTCCTGGTCACAAAAACTCTTTCCAAGAAGTAGATGCAGCTGGTTAAGTTACATTTAATAGCTGCTGCTTGGTCAATCCTTTGACTGTTCAGAAGCACGTGGTACAATGCCAGGTTGACATTACCAGTGCACGTGATCCATCACAGCAAGTTCTGTAACTCTCCAACAGCATGGGACTTAAAATTTGGTTTCACAACTTCCAAACACAGCTGTTTGGAAATATGTAAAACAGTTTCCATAAACTTCTCAAGGACCTTGTATGCTAGAGAAGAAAGGGGGAGCCAGCATTCATTCAATAGTATAAAGCAGAAAGTCTTCAAATTATTCAGTAAACTGGAATCTAGTCAGTTGCAAATGCCCAGAAAAAAAAGGACTTAGAGATGACTACAGAATAGCAGTAAATTATCTTGCATTGCAAGTGAGAAAAAGACAAAAGAATTAATAATCAGATACACTTTTATTAGGAAAAGACTCCATTCCCAGTCCTGGGGTCCCAGTCCTGGAACTGTTTTGAATGTGTATGTCCAAACACCTAAGGCAGATCCAGAGGAGACCTACTTAGGTTACAAAAAGAATATTAAATTTGTCTTTCCCATGAGATGGCTTGAAGAGCTTAATTTTTTTAATCTGGTGATAGAACCAGCAAGGATATATGACTGATTCCTGGAAAGTGAGCATATCCTTGTAATCCTGATGAGGGATAAACAAAAAGAACAAAAAAGAACTCTTTCAAGATAAGAAAGAATGTGAGGGAAAGAAAAAAAGAGATTATTAGTATTTTAGACTTTCTTCTTAAAGATGAAAGAGTCCTAACCTGTAGAGCTTTCAGTATTTGGAACAGACTTCTAGTGAAAGCAGTAGGAGTAAAAGGTTTCAAATAGAGAACTTTGAAGGAACATAATGTGCTTTCCTGCAACAGAATGGGATTTCACTCAATGACTTATTTCTTTCTAATTCATTGTTTCCAATACTGTGAACATGTACATGAGCACATACCTACACATATATGTATATGCAGCTGCAATTTTTCAGTACATAGAAACTACATGTTATTGTATAATGCATTTTACCCATGGCAGTGTGTAGCATTTGATCTGACTGTATGCATGTGAACAGTAAATAGAGATATGTGAAAGGCTGGCTAGGAATTAAATGTCATAACCTTTTGCCACTGCAAAGCAAAATATGTACTTTGGGTGTATAGCCCTGAGTCAGTGTTTTTATTGACATTAAATTGTTATACAATATTTTTATTTTAGATAAACACAACGACAAAGCAAGAACAAATAAATTTTTCCAGGAACTAGTTAGATCTAGTGTACCTTAGTATACCCTGAAAAAAAGTGTATAATTTAGGAGTGACTCATTAGGGCACCAGCTTTGGAGGATTGTTCAATTCCTGCTCTATCATGGACTTACAATTAGTGAGAAGAAAGCCAAGTGGGGCCAATTTCTACTATTGTTAGTTCAGTCACAGTGTTGATGGAATTACTGAAATTGGTGCAAACTCACTCACTGTACTGAGTGCAGCACAGCCTTCAAGACAGTGTGAAAAAAATTAAGGCAGTCCAGCAACCCACGGACAGTGAAAGAGGTGATGTCATCCCTTCCAGCCTCCTCCCTGATACCCAGATACACAGCCCTGCCCTCTCCCTCATAACAGCTCTGGGGCTGCCCTTCAGAAATCTAATTCAGCTCACAAAGCAATAAAAACAGGGAAAGAAGACAATTCTAGCTGCTCAAAGTCAGGACCATGTGAGACAAAGCTATGCTTTTTAGTATAAAATATTCTTCAATTGGTTGAGTCATCTGAAACTATGTGCAAAGTCTTCAAAAGGGATGAAAAAAACTATTTCTCAAGAAAAATAACACCATTTCCACTAATGTCTTTTAGGCAATCATTCTATCAAAACATTGAGAAATAGGAAGGAGACATGGTTTTGTCAAGGATTATACCAAAAAGTCCACTCATTTACATTTATTATTAATCTTTAGCACTAAAATATTTCTGTATAGATAAAAATGTCAATGCATTTGTGAGTGTATTGTACGTGTATAAACAGAGAATAACTGAGTTACCCATTTCATGTTTCAAAACTCATTATTAGCATTTATAGCCAAAAATACCTGGGACATGGGTGATTAGAATATTATCCAGAATACCAGCCCAAGCTAACTACCTAAAGAAGCAACAGTATTTCCTTCATAGTACTGAAGGGTTTCTTGGATATTTTTAAAGGAGCGAAAAAATCGTAGTATTTCTTGAATCAGCTGAAAAAAGGCACTACTCAAGGCTCTTAAGCTAGCAATCTGTTAGGCTGGGCTCCTGAAGTCCTAAATCCTCAAATTGAGCTGGATTAGTTTGAACAACTGGACATTGACTGAAATGATCCCAGGAAAAAATACATTAATAGTTCAGCTAGCAGAGCTGATGGAACAGTGGTCTCTGGCAAGACTTCATAATACACTTCCAGGTTTGAACAATTCCAGCCAGCCTACTTCTTTTGTGGTGTGGAGCTATGCCTTGAGTACCCCTGAGACACAGGGATAAGACCCACAGCCTGCTGTCTCCAGCACATCCAGCTAGTTAAACCTGAGCTGCTCAATCACTACTACCACAAGGTAGAATCTGGAAATCATCACTAAAAAAAGATGAGGTTTTTCTACACTAAATTCTACAATTTTTAATTGCATCTAATTTGTTTACAAATACAGTGTCTTTTCCAAAATCACTGTATTATCTAACAGCTCCATTTGTATTTGGAGCTGTTATCTCTATGGGTGGAAAAAAAGGATTTTTTTTTTTCTATACATGAACAGAGAAATTATTAATAACTACCATGAGAAATTATTTTAAAAATTTAAAATTTAAAAAAACCCAAAACCAATCCAACAAATTACTTAATACTAAAACAATAGCAGCATTGTGTCCCATCCTTAAGTGATGCAACATTAACAAAAGAAAAATGGCATACATTAATGTTTTACTTCACTGCCTTCATCCATCTTTTTTATGCTCAGTAGTATTAGCAAAAGAAGTGCAGCATGCTCTCAGCCACTCCCAACAGCAAAACCCAGGAGCAGCCTAGGCAGTTGGAACCACCTGCCCTTCTCTTTCTAATGAATCAGCATCTGCTTACCATGTGCTTGTATAACACTGTTTTGCAATAAAATGTGGTAAATTTGTGCTGATTTATTTGCATTTGTTTCTATCTAACTGATAGAACAAATTCTACAACATAATATGCATATATAGCTCTGCATGACTTTATGCAAAAGCAATTCCAATGGTTCCCTTCTCCAGTTTTCCTTTTCAGTACCTTGGTGTTGCTTGCATTTGTGAGCTCTTTGCCAAAGAAAGAAATGCTTTCTTTTTCTGAAATGCTAAAATCACTAGTTATCATCTGACCCATGGATTAGAGATTAAGACACGAGATTGTGCCTCAGCACAAAAAAGATTGCAATAAAATTTTTATGAGTATCATACCTTTCTATTTCCCTTAAAATCTCTTCCAATTCTTTAGTTATTTTTGTTAAAAGGTTTCCCATTGTGAAGGGAATTGCATGAAAAGCACAAGTGCTGGAGTTGTACTGAGGAAACATTGTTGTGCTTTGTTATGAGTCAGACTGGATGGAGTCAAAACATATGACTTGGTCTGAAGAAACCCTGGCTGAAAAATAATCAAAATCACATATATACATCTACTTTTATAGAGTATATAACATCTGGACTGAAATTCCTCCATCATCCAGTTGAAAATGATAAATATTCTCTCTCCCTTTCTTCATTGGATGTATTCTAAATGAAAAATGTATGATTTTTTTAAAGGTTAGAAATTTTATAGAAAAATCTGGTAACATATTTCTGTGTAAAAATTATTATGCCTGCAGTCAGAATATCTTCATTTGGTTCCCCTTTCACACAGTGCCAGTGGCAAGCTTTCATGTCTTTATACAACTTTAGAAAGCTTTATCTCATGCTATACTAAATGCAAAGTCCAAAAACCAAGTTATAGACACAAACTTCCTTATTACTGTATTTAAAACCATTGACTTGTGCTCTTCTTTCTCTTCTGGTATCTTTAGTTGCACCCTTCACTTGCTGCAGCTTCCTCAAGCTGCAACACTCAAATGCAAAACACTTTGTCTGATGAATATCATCCCTTTTCATATCTGCATGACAGGGGATATTTTGAAGTGTTTTATGATCCAAAGAGAATAATATAATCCACTTTACACAAAAGGGCTGAATGAAAGTATTTGTGCAGTTTTAGAAGGCCATATTTTTGTATGGCACAGAACCTTAAACCTTGCTTTCCCACAGTCATGGCAATTGCTGTTCAGAATGTGCAGTATTGGAAAGGGGATTTCTGTGAGAGATGAGAACAATTGCACACCAAACTTATGGCTAAATACCCTGTGAATGTGGAGGTTTTTAAAACCTGAAGTAAGCTATTCTATTTGACTAATTCAGATTTTTTTCTTGAATATGGAGAAAGATTTCACTTATTTGTAGTTTCTCCTTTTTGTTTTGTTTGCTTTTAACTTTTCCCTTGAAAAATTCTGAACGAGTTGCCTTCAAGAGTACTTTTTAAGAGAGTACATAATCCGGGAAGTTAGTGTAGAAGAATTTGACCTCATGTCTTCAGAGGAGGGTGGGGGATGGTTGCAGTGTGTTTGAGAATAACAAAATGCAACGCTCATACAAATCAGAGTGAGATCATTTATCCTGAATGGTTTTCTCCTGTTTTATCATTGTCTCACCAGTTTCATCCACCCATTTGAATGTCAGCTTATTATGAGAATGTTGATGGACTACTGTGTCTCACTCAATCCCCTTAGTGCAAAAATATATGAAAGGCAGGTTTTGGTGCCACTGAAGAGTCTTTAAACCTATAATGAATAGGTCATTTCATACAGTCTAGGAAAAAGAGGATGAAGAATTCTTTCATCCTGAAAATTCATGCAATGGAGGAGGAAAAGGGTGTACAAAACATTCTGCAAAATAGACTTGTTTCTTGTGGTCTTCTGCCCCGTTAAAATAAACATCTTTTAAGCCTAAAGTGATCTCCTACATTTAGAACTCTCAGTTGTGTACATTTTCTTGTGGATATCATGAAAACAAGAAGTTCATTGTTGCATGTTAAATTTATACTTGGTAAACCTGCCAAGAGTGTTTCCAGTTGACTTAGAAAAATGTCAAGCTATTGCCTTGGAAAACAGGATATTAAAATGCTTGTTGATAATTTTGTTTCCCCTGAAAAGAAAACATTGAGGAGAGAATCCTTCCCTGAACTGTCACATAATGATAGTGACCATGTGTTTCAATTCACAGCGTGTTCTAGTTAAAACACACATGAAATTGATTAATTACTGATGTGCATAACTAACTGTGTCTTATTTAAAGCAAGGTATGCAGGACAATAAAAATCTTTTAGCAAGATACATTATCAGATTGATTTAGAGAACTCTAATCTTGAATGTACTCCTCACTTTCCTGCAAATGACCAGTGTCACCAGGTGTACAGTTATCACAGCCAAACTGTATCTCTGACAGTTACTATTGGAGCTCTCATTCACAAGTTTCTCATTGTTTTCCACTAGGCCCAGTAGGTAGATCTCTGAGGTAAGAAATCAGGTAATATCACAGGTTATGGCTAAATATCACCTGATTATTTGGAATTGTATTGTTTACATACATCTGTGTATATATATGTTTGCACATGTGTGCTTATATAATGTATGCAAACATTACCTTGTATATTAGCTACTTGAAATCTTTGTTAATCCTACAAGCTGGAAAAGACAGCAGCTCTTTAGCAAGAAGTCAAGAATTTTACTCTGTATTATTTGGAGACTGGAGACATATGCGGTGCCATGAGCAAATTACCACTGTATGACTGACATCAAAAAGGTTCAATTGAATGAAGACTTTCTGTAAGACCTGTAAGTCTGTATGACTTTCTCTGCCATAACTGCAAAAGAACCTTTCTACATCATCAGTCCATTCCTATATCCCCTGCCTTCTTGTAGCCATAACTGGCATAGCAAGACAATGTTTTTCTACGTTGTTTTGTTTTCAGTCTTCCATAACAAAAACAGGCAGAGAAGTCATGCATTGTATTAAACAGTTATTGCAAAATGAATCATTATCTGACATACGTCAGAAAAAAAAAAATGAGATTAATTATGGCATGTTCTAGCTACAGCATTTGGAATCTTGCCATTTGCCAAATTTGTTTTCCATTAACTTTCTTGAAAACAAGTCCACTAGTTTTGTTTAGATACTTGTTACTATCAGTTTTCTTATCAATCTTAGCTGTTATTTATCCATATAACATCATTAATATTTGTTCTTTAGTATCCACAAACTTTCTACCGCAGCATGAACATACTCTCAAGCAAAAAAAGACACACAAAAAAGAAGGAAGAAAACACTGAAACAAACAAAAATAAGGAACTTCCTGTTACAAAGAGAAATATTTAACAAAACTCTACTCTCTACAATTCTCTAAGTCAAAACTTTAAGGGTCTGCATAAGACTGTCTTCAAGGGTCTTGACAGCATGCTCTCTCAAACCGACAGGGGAATGGAAGGGCCTCAAATTCCAAAATTCAGGCTATGAGCCACAAAACATTTAAGAACTGCTTAATTTGAAGCAGACAGGCTTGGGTGTAAGCTTGGGTGCCTGTGTATGCCTGTTGACTTACTGACCTGACTGCAGCTAGCAAAATGTTTTCCAAGCATGGAAACCATTCTCATGGAGGTTGTGTCTTCAGTAGGAAACTATGTTTGTTGTCACCTAAGATAACAAATACCTAATAAATTACTAATGAAGACAGGCAATTTGTAGATTATATATATTAGCAATTCAGCACAGCGGATTGTGCTGCAGCAAAGGTCCTGCTTGATCTCTAAATTCATGTTGAAATTCTGAACTGATTTATCTTCATGAGGACTTTACCTCATACTAGTAATCTTAGTTATCACATGCTAGTTAAACTGAGTAATGAACACCTTGAGTTTTTTGGAGAGAACAAGATGTGTGAGAATTCATCTGTTTGGTTGAGATATAAATTACGACTCATCTGAAAACAAAGAAGTCTAATGATTACATTGAGAATGTCTGCTGATCTTTATCATCTTAGTGTTACAAAAGAAGGAAGTTTCTTGAGCTGTTAGGATGCAAATTGCTCATAAGGACCACAGGGAGGCAGAGAGTTGACTATGTGTTAGGACAGATAGTGGTCCCTTGTCAAGGGCCTTCTTGGCAAAATTTGCTAATTAGACTGAATCATGTAGAAGGTTTTAAACAAAATAAATTTTTCTTGGCAAGCAATCATCAGGTTTACATTCTTTTAAAAATCCAAGCCAGGGTTCCAGTAATTTGCCTGGTTTTCCAAATGAAGCATACACATGTATTGTTCCTAGAATCCTGTTTGTTATGCTTTGGGGTTTTTTTAGTGGAGATAATTACCTGCTTTATTTCTTTAGAAAATGGTAATTTGAGAGGAGTTGCTTTTTATTGTTGTTTGCTTTGCTTGATTTTTACATCCATTTGCAGACCTATGCTGAATTAAAAGCTTAGTAGAGCCAAGATTCTTCAGTTTTGCTTTTAGGTAAAATAGATTAGGTTAGCAGTATGCCTTAAGGTCTCTTTTTTTATATATATATTTATTTACGTGGTAGAGAAACTGAGGTTCCTTGTCATTGCATGCATTTTTCTTGTAGTAATTACCCTGAGGTAAAGGCTTTCTTAATAATCAAAGCCAGACTGAGGTTTTTATAATTGTGGGGTTTGGAAAGGTGGTTGCATGCAGTTGGTAAGAACATGAAGCCTGATGCCTGCTTGGTAGTACTCTGAAATTACTACTGTTTAGTAAATACTAAAAAATTCACTTTTCCCGTCCAAGAGAATCTACATGGAACCAAGCTAAGTCCTGTCTTGCTTTCAGATAAAATTTTTTCTCAAATAATGTCTCTAGGTGCATTCTGAGTAAAAGTTTAAAGCAACACTGTACTTTATCCTATAGTACCACACCTTTACCACAGCTCCTGAACAGAGCAAGAAAAGTCAGTATAAACCTAGAAGAAACAATTGGACATAAAAACTCATTTTCAATAATTATTAAATTGAGTTAATATAAGTTTAATTAACTTAGTTAAATTGCAAAGTTCATCCAGTAATTTCCAGTAAATACGTACATGTTTTTATTCATACTCCTCATTAATTGCATGAATGTCTTTAACAACTTTGTTCTTTGGAATGCATTTATTGAAGAGGCTGGCAGCTGCTTGTATGTAACAGAGAACCAAATTTGGGCAAATTTGTTAAGAATAGCGTAAATTAATCAGTTTCAATGAAGTGACTACTGAAATTCACTAGTGCAGAGACCGATTTAATTGACAAGAATAAATATAAAATAATAAATAGAAAATGTAAATAAATAATGAACCCAAGCTGAAGTACAGAAAACTATTAGACCACGGGCTCTGAGTAAAATTAGCATCCTGGCATCCTGATTCTAAAAGACAAAGGGAGAAATAAGGGAAAAGCTAGTGCAGGAAAAGCACAGATTATATTTTCTCTAATATTTTCCTGGCCTCAATTGTTTTCACTATACAAATTTCCTGAACCTCATGTAGTTTATCTATTTAATAACCTCCCCAAAGTATTTGCATCACATTTCTAAGTGTCTTTCCAGTTCTTTGCTTGAGCACATATTTATTTTTTTAATATAAAATATCATTTAGCAAAAAGTTCAAAATATACACAACACCACTGCATGAGCAATCACCTCCTTGTATTTTAACTACAGAAAAGCCTCTATTTGTTAGCCCCTAGTTCCTGTCCTGTAAGAGGCAGTGAAGAGGTCTCTCTAGCTTCTACAAAACTATCTCCAGATAGCTATGATTCTGAAGAGCTTTTTAATATGCCTACCCAGTCATCTCTCTTTCAGTTAATATCATTCTGTTTCATCATTATTCATTCTGAAGCTGTTTTATATCTTTGATCATCCTTGTTGTTCTGTAAACTTTTTTGATTTCTGCTGTAGGCCTATATTCTGCTGAAATGAGATAAGAAAAAATCACAATATTCTAGGAGCAGATGAAGCATATATTTATAAAGTGGCATAAACATTTATTTGGCATTTGCTCTTTCTTCCTTTTGTAATAATTCTTAACAGTCCTTTTTGTCCACTGCTGAATGTCAAATCAATGTTTTGACAGAACTATTTATCATAGTGCCAGTTCACTTATGACGAAAAAAAGTTGCAGGCTGCCAGGTCACGTGTAAAGTTAGGAATGTCTTTCCTCATGTGCATTTGTTGTATATATCTAGAATGAATATCAGTTGTCTCTTCATTACACAGTCACATAGATTTCTAAGGTCCTTTATCTGTCTTCAAATGCTCTAGTAAATAATATTATCTGAAAACTGTTTCACCCAGTAAGAATACAATTTTCTAAATAACTTAGAAGACAGTTATAAGCCAAGATGCAGTGCAACTGCAGTGGAACTACAGTGGAAACATCTCTCTTGTAATGAAAACATATAAATTCTATTTTGGTTGTCTTTTAACCAGTGTTTTATCAGTGGGACCTTCCCTCTTATTCCATGATTATTTAGTCCCCTTAAAAGCCTTTGGACCTTCTGCTGAACCCTTTGAAGATCTTCAAGAAGTTTGCAATGCAGGATTTCCCTTTAGTGAAGCTATACTGGGTCGTCCCACAGGAATTGTAGTTATGCAGGTTTCTACCCTCAATTAATTCAATCTACATTAAGATTCCCACAGATAATTAAACATTTAAATATTTTGCTTACTCAAGCCACCTTTTAAACAGCATGAAGCTACCTAAATGGGTGAAGTGCCATGTATGCTACACCTTTTTCAGGAATGTCTTGTGCTCTAATATGAGCAGGGGCTCTGATTCTTTCATCACTGCACTAAATGTAGAGGTATAAGTGCACCGCCAAACCTCTAAGCTATCATAAATTTGTTACACTGTAGTGATACTGCATTACAATGAGTCGTTTCTAATACCTAAGCTTCTGTTAGAACCTAGAAGCAGCTCTCACACAAACAGATATTTAGTCTGGAGAACTGGAGATAAAATATGGTGTCTGGCAATAGAGTTTTCAGCATCCTTTAGGCTCATTCTGAATTCCTGTTGTATGAAAAGCCAACAGCTGAGAAAACTTGTATTAGAAGTGACACCATTTGGGTTAAAGCAAGAGAGGCTATTTTATCTGAGACTATATATATATGACAAAATAAAATTAAAGAAACCAGACAAAGCACAAACAAATTTAAAAATAATATTAATGAAACACACTAGACAACTGTCAACCATTCCCAGCCTAACCTTCTTGGCAATTTTGCAGAGACAAAGAGATGTTTGGACCACCCCTCATACAGCTCAAGGCTCCAGGACACAATATAGCTCTAAACAATTTAAAAGCTTTTCTTTAATATTCATAGAAGCAAGGACTTTCAAAGCTCATAATAGCCTTTCATTATGAATAATGGTTATAAATATGCTTTGATTCTGATAAAGTCTTCAAAGTAGTTACAGACTATCAATTAATACATATACGAATAAAAGCACTAACAATTTTGCAATACAGCAGAAGTGAGAGGCAAGAAATTATGTATTTGGACATACCAAAAGAGATGTAGTCAGGACGGAGCAGGAGATAGGAATAGGAGACTTCAGAAAAGACTGGATCTTCCAAGACATAGGCACAGAAATAGCAATCTTGTCCCGTCTGTACAATTCTTGTCATTTCAAAGGATCCTAGAGAGTTTCACAACATTTGAGAGTCAGAGGTTGCCTTCAAAACACTCTTTTATTTCAGTCCAAAAGTGGCCTTATGAAAGAAGTCCCCCAGTTTCCTCCAATTACTGCATGCTGGTTTGCATTGCAAGGTAGTCTCAGTGTGCATGAATTACAACTCTTTAGGGTGAGACTGATATACAGTGCAGAACTTCACTTCTACTTAATAACACTTCAGCTGGTAGCAGACATTCACTTCATGCAAGCCAGGAGCTAACCTGAAGTAATCTCTCTGTACTGCAAACGTGTTTCATGGATGTCCTCAACAGCTGGCTACCAGCTAAGGCAGATGTAGCCAGAAGATACATCAATAGCTCACACAGAGCAACAGTGCATGTATGCTATAGCATCCAAGTACTAAGTTTTTCTCAGTCTTTGGAGTAACATGTTGCAAAATTTATATGATTTATTATTATTACTATTATCATTATTCTATATGGAGACTAGAATTAAGTTTAGCTTATGTTAATACTCAAAGTTTATGCATGGAATTTACTCTGCTTAAACCTGCACTCAAAACAGATTCATCCTGAGTAGGAACAGTTGCTGAGTATGTGCAGTGGATGTGTTTTCCACATTTTAATAATCAAGAATGATACTTGGCCTGAAGTTGTTTTCCCTCTGTTCAACTTTTTGAGTTAGATGCCAGGTGGTAATAAATACCACCTACTTTGGCCTGTAAGAGATGGCAGTTTCAAACTGAGTCACATGAACACCATTTAAAGTCAAGTCTTCAACTCTTTGTCTCTCATATCAGACTGAGAAAACATAATGTCTTAATACCAGTGTTGAATTTTAAGGCATCCAGTACTCACACATACACAAAACCCCTGCTTGTGCTTTTCAAGCCCTTGCAGGTGTGTAAACATGCCAGCAGAGCACATCTGTCAGCCAGTGAATATTATCTTGCCTCTTTGCATGAGAGAGATCCAAAATTGGACCCAAGTAGCTCATAAACCAAAGTCAAGGCCAAAATGAACATATTAAAAAAGGTTTATAATTTAGTCACAGCAAAAAAAGTCATAATTTATCTTAATCCCAGACATTTTAACATGTCTTTGCTAAGCATTATTCCATTTGTTCATGAACAGATATTTAGCATAGACTACTTGGTGAAAACATATTTACTCTACTTGACAAAAAAAAATGGCAATATTGGCAAGCCTGTTTAAATGAGGAATCCTCTAGACTATGGAACTCCTGAGGCAGCTACAAGGTAGATTACATCTAGCTTTTGGATTAAGGGCAACAAGGAAATTGTTTCAACAAAGCAACAGTGAAACATATGGAGTTATTACAGACATCTACGTAATAACTGGGGACATGATAATTACAGTGTCAATCAAGGTGGAACATGATCAGAAACAGATGAAAGAGAAGGCAAAGATCCAAGCAGAAAACATTAATTTAATTCAAGAGAAGGCTAAAAGATGGTAAAGACAAAAGGAATTTAGACAGATGAAAGCAAAGATGAACACTTCAGCAGAAGCGAAAATGAAAATTTTATAGTACAGGAAGCTGTACAAAAGATTCTGCAGATAATTAGAGTAACCACAAAGGGTACCCAAGGGAAGACAGCTTTGCTGAGACAACGGGATAACTTGGCAGTGGTCAGAGAAATGCGTTGGAGCTCCACAGCAAACAGATACGGTGTTCTGGTATGAGTAATCCTTTCTGTCCAACAAACAGAGATAAATTCATAGCTTTAACTCTTCTATTGTCTGACTTTCCAAACATTTCATTGTTTTTCACTGTACACTTTTCTAGACTAATTTTCCAAGCCAAACCACTATTTCAGCATGCAAAGACAGCTTAGAAATTTCTACAGTGCAAGTAAACCGAACTCTGACAGAAATAGAATTAAATTTAATACAAACTAAGATGGAAAACTAGGCTGTCATATTTGCCAGTGGGAACTATAGCACACAAAGCTTCAACAGTAAAAAATGGAACAGATGTGACAAAGAGGTGTTTTATTGTTGCACTACCATGAGTGGCATCTAATGGAATACTGCACAGGATGTTAAAAGCATAATAATAATTCCATAAAAACTGGTCAGATGAGAAAAGCCAATGCTTCTTGAGATGGATACACAATATAAACATGTTTGAGGAAGACTGTCTCACTGTCAGGTATTTTTTGCTTTTCTGAAAATCTGTTCACAAGTAGGACATGAAGAATGACTTTTTCTATGTAATACACACTGCTGTGATTTGCAAGGCCTCAGTAAATTTGCATGACAGTAGAATATTCAAAGATACAAAGAGGGTACTATGCCAAAAGAAGCAGCCAAATGGTTTATACCACACAATACAAAGACCTGCATGACAGTCTTAGGCAGGTATTCACAACCAGACTGAGCTGTTGAAAAAGACTGAGCTCAGATGAGTTAAGTGTTAGCAATCTCTAACCTACACAGGTATAATCAGCAGATTATCACAAGTATGCCTCAGGCCTAATGATGAGGACATTATTTGTCTGAGATATTTTTAATGGGAAATGGCAGAGGGAGTGTATTGTGATACTATCTTTTCAAATTAGTCACAAATAATTATCAGAAAACTTCCATTAGTGAGAAGTCTCATATGTGAGGCTCCGAGTCTGTGAGAGTGGGATATCAATACAAGCCACTGTCAACTAAAATCTCATTAGCAGAGCTCAGACTGGAATGCTGCATTCTTGTTCTCACTGCATGTCTGGTGGTGCAACAGTCAGGAAAAGAAATCAGAAAGTATGGAAAACAATGTATCGCATCCTAATGTGATGATGAATCCAGTGAAGATGAATTACAAAATCCCAAGAACAGCCTAAGGAGCAAGTCATGACAGCCGGAATGGCAGCAGGTGGAAATCAAAAGCAATCCACAGCAATACTCATCCAAGGCTAATATGTAAAATGACACCACAATGAAGAGCTGTTCCTATGCATGACTGCCACTTAGGATCAGAAAACTGACAAATTTGTTGTGCCCTTCCTTCACAACTGCTTCTGACAGTGAAAGAACAGTGGTGTAAATAAGATAAGCATAATGGTCTTATATGATCTCTTTGCTGTGAATGGCACTGCTTGTATTCCAGTTTGCAATGATTTGAGGTTTATTTTGTGGAAACACAAATTTGACATAACTGATTTGTGACTGATCTCATAATATGGAGAAAGATTATGGTTGTACCTTATTCCTTTAACCCTTTTCTTTTTTTTAAGAAAAGGGAAGAAAAGAGGTGTAAGCACTGCTTTGCATCTCAGGAAAGTAAAGCTGCTTCCTTGGTCTTAATGAGATCTTGAAATTTTGCATGCCAAGGGAACACCTTTTTATCTAACATTGAAAGAATATTTGTGGTTTATGTGCCTAATGCAATAGTTTATTTTACCTGAGTCCACCTGTCTGGATTAGGTTTAATTTTTCCATCTCAGATAAAATTGTAACACCAGCTAGAATTTTCGTTAAAATATATTCGATACAGAAATAACACGGATCTTAAACGAGCTGTGATAGTCTTCCTAACATAAAAGTTCATATGATTTTATGTCAGTGAGCTAAGAGATAAAGTTGAATGCTAATATTTATGTTGTGTTTTCCTTTTTTCATGCTGTCACAGCTGTCTTAGACTAAACAAAACTGATCTATTTTAAAGAGACTGTATAGTTACTTTAAAGAATTAACATAGCTTCTAGAATATTTGCTTTTAAGAGACTAATGGGAGACACCAATATTAAATAAACATACTAAAAGACAAATATACACATTATCTAAATAAAAAACAAGTGAGAACAGCTTGTCTATATATTCATTTAAACATGCATATATTTATGCATGTTTGCATAAATATAGGTTAACTATATAACATTGAGGTTAACTATTTCAAATAATAAATATCCCCATCATTTTATAGTCCTATGTATTGTTTTATTTAATTTTCATTTCCACATATTATTCATAAGGAATAAGGGCATATTATTTGTGTGTCTATATTTCTCCTTCAGTGACACAAATTTAATAAATCACAACATGAGAGATAAATACATTTTTAATCACTGAAGTGAACTGAAGGTCTATACTTTGAAGTAAAACTGTCAAACTCCACATTAGCTTTAGTGAGGTTTTAAAAAAATATATTCAGGAAAACTAATGAAGTGTGCTGATTTGCTATGTATTTAGTTACTCCCAATTCTATAACCTGTATTAAAAAAAAGTGTACACAGGGATCAACATGTCTCTTCCTCAATGGTGCTTGTGTCACCTTTTTTGGGAGGATCATGACCATTCCAATATCAAGTAAATTACTTTTGATGTATCAAGCGTACAGGAAATTCAATCTTATCTAACAATGAATAACTGCAAATTCCAAGAAAAATTACTTCTATCAATTAGCCTAGGCAATTTTTTTACTATTCATAGCTTTTAAATCTCTTTTTCACATCTTTTCTGTCCTTATATCATGTATCAAAAACCTTTCCCTGCAAGCTCATCTCCATGTTTTAACTTCATAGTGGTTTATGTCTCATTGCATTTTCTGTAGATGTTTAGATCATGCTCCTGTATTTTCTTCATCACCATCATCACTATTATGCATAACACTAAATTACAGATCAGCACACACTGATGAAAATAGTGTTCAGGTACTGGGGTTGCAAATAATGGCACTGTGTGTATATATATATATATATTCAAAGCACTTCTATTTACAAGTAAACATGATATTAAAAGATTCTGTTATATTGTATAGAAGCTCCTTACCTAATTAAGCACATCTAAATATTTGCAAGATCTGGTCTTAAGAAGATTTCTGTAGGAAAGGAATAGCTTTGTATACTAATTGTATATAAAGAAGATCCCTTGGTTTTGCCCCTGAGGCAAAAAAGGCTGTGACCTACCACAGTTTTCCAGTTTATAAATGAAAATTATTTCAAAGTTATTTGAGTTTTGGAGATATTCCCTATATTCCTATATTGCCCTGATATTCTCATAATATTTTTGGCATATGAGTTTTAGACGAATTTAACATAAGAAAAAAAATTTTGCTTCAGAATTTATTGTATCACATGAATTTTAAAGGCTGTAATCCTGTGAAAAATTTTCATCCATAAGGACTTAAGCCTAAAGAAACATGAATCTGGAATCTCTTTACTGAAGTCAATGGATGTGTTCCAGATTTAAATGGCTGAAAATAAGACTACACTTTGGCTTCAAATTTTATTCACAACCAGAAATTTTTAAGAATAGGATGTTTTGCAAATTATTTTTATAAAGTTTTCCTCTGAAAGGAAATATTTATTGCCGTTATGCTGTCAGCTGGAAAAAATATGGTTATTTATTCCAACCCTTGCAAAATGAGGCTGATAGTTTTGCCACATAGGATGAACACAAGACTGAGTCATGGTTACAGTATGCTGGGTGTGGCTACAAAAGAAAGAAGTATTCCTTACCTTGACAATATTTGTTTTTTGAGGTGGGAGGCGAGGATGGGGCAAATATGGGTGATTTTATCAGTGAATGGGTGTGTTCACAGCAAATTAGCTGTGTATGCCAGCTGAGTAGGGTTCTCTATGAACTTTTGGTACCACAACACAGTAGCAAAAACAAATAGGCTCACAAGGATTCACAGAAAATCTTGAAGTTATAGGAAAACCCTTACACTAAGTTTAAAAGTGCCTAAAGCATCGGAAGGAGAAATACAGTTTTCACAACAAGAAACATTTTTCCAGGTTCCTGACAACCAGGCTGCTGGGTGCAAGGACAGGGAGATCACACACAGTTACCATATTTGTCCATCTATAACTTCCAGGTTATCCACTGAAATCCAGGACGGTTCAGCAGCTATGTGTATTAAACATAATATCAATAATGTTTAATTAATCATAGGTGAAAGGTTAGAGCAGAGCATTTTTGCTGTTGCCTCTGGTCTGGGACAGCCTGGTGCTTTTCTTTCCTAGACTTGGCTGGCTCATGTTTCCATCTCCTCTGCCCCTCCCACTTCAACCTCCATCCTCCCCAGTTCCCATGGCTCGCTGTGCCTGTGACCACAGACACACTGCTGTCAGTATCACCCCCTCCTTTCCCCTTGCAGAACTTACCTGAGTGTGTGGGTTGTCTGAGCACTTCTTTCCCCAGAACAGAACTTTAAAAGGGCCTGGATTACTAAACGCAAATATTTACACAGGAAAGTAACACGCTTTGCTTGTGCAGGTGAAGAACAGCTATCCTTCCCTCCTTCAGACTCCATTTCTGTGTGTCAGCCCCGGCCTCAGGATCTCCCCTGGCATCCATCAGGGGAGATGGATGTGTGCATGGCCTGTGGGATCTGAAGACACTGAAACATGCTGTGCACACAGGCAGGGGTGAGGCACTCCCGAAGAGGGGAATCATGGTGAGCTGAAGAACCATCCTTAAATTTAGCCCCAGTGTCACAGGGGCTGAGAAAGGGTGAAGGCCCCTGGCCAGATAACATACAGACACTGACCTTCACTGGCAAAGCAGCATTGGACAGGGATGCATAGTGTCCAAAAGCATATGGAAGCAACAAGACAGTTACAAAAAGCGTCTCCTACCTTGAAAACTTTCCTTTTTTTTTTTTCTTTAAGTAATACTAGTGTTAATCCCATTCCTTATTCTTTCCACACCATCCGGTGGCTGGGCTGTTGCTGTGGGAACCATTTCACACAGTCTCAGAGAAGTTCTAGCAGCAGGTAATCCACCTGATGGTGGCTGCTTAGGCTTCTGGAGCTTTTTGTCTAAATATCATCACTGATCTGTCTAACCTACTCTAAACCGAAAAATTACTGATACTAAGATTACTGAGAAACCAAAAAGTGTCTGATGTATCTTGTGCACAAATCTGAACAGTACATTCTGCATCAATCTGCCTTTTAAATATCTGTTTGAAACAGGGAGCTACTCTGCAGACCTTTAAATGTTGTTGCAGGCCTGAAGAGAGCTTTTTCTCTGTGTCAGGGCTTAGTAGATGGCGTGTTTGCCAAGATGATACACAAAGAATAGGGCAGGTGTTGGGGTTACAGCTTGTTCTTCCAGATCTCAGGGAAGAACAGGAAGCTCTTAAAAGTTTGTCTTTCTAACATTTCCCTTATTAACACACTTGTTCTATATTTGTTTTGTATTCACCTCTGCCAATAAACACCTTTCAGCAAGATTTCTAGCAATAAATTACCCTTTGAATCAGGATACTTGGGACAGATTTTAAAGTGGAAGCTTTGCCTTTTATTGAGTTAACCAAAGATAATTTTCAGCCTACATAATGAACATGTTCCAGAGAAATATCTGAATTCCAGAATTCAGTCCTGATGCTTTTCAGCTGAAATTCTGTATTTTAGTTCCCCTATGAAGCTTCTCACTTCCCATGAGAGGAAGCATAATGATACATGTGAGGGGAAACTCAGGTTAATATGACTTCACATTTCTTATTTTCTTTAAGCCCTTGCATCCAAAAAACCACTGCCAGGTCACATGAAATCCCTCAGAGTTCTTCCCCAAGGACTGGCCACATATTGCAACAGAACTGCAAATATTCAATAATCTTCTTACTTTTTGTTTTTTCTGCTAAGACTTTTTAAGGACAGTCACACATACACAAAGACAGAGAAAATATTGTTTCTGAGTCAACCTGGATACACTGAAAATTTTCTTCTGGAGACCAAAAACTGATTTCCAGAAACCCAGTTCACACACTACTTCAATGGCACATTCAAGAATAAAAGACAGCAAGCACCAAAATATTTGCTTTCTGTTCAATGAAGGGAACAGAAATTAGTCTGGACAAGTTGACCCTCCTGCTTAAGACTATGTTTACCTCAATTTCCATTGGATTTCCTTCCTAACCCAAATATCCTTTCTTATCCCATTTTAGCAGAACAGTTCTCATTTCATCACTAAAGTGCTATTCAACTCCGTCTTACAAAAAAAAAAAATATATAAAGGCCTCAGTCATACATTAATTTAAAAGAACTGGTATCTAAAAACATTAACTTTTGGTTTCTTCCAGAAAATTATTTTATTTTCTTTTATCTATCTATATTGTTCTCAATAGACTTTATCTTTTTTCATGCCAGGTGTTTGCTCCTATGCCTAGGTTCCCTACAAAAGTGAAGATATTTTAGATAAAGTCTTCAGATGCTGGATTTATTTTTCCTCAGTAAAAGTGCTGTCAACAGAGCAAAGGCTTTACCTGCAAGGAAAACATATGACAGCATATGACAGCACATACCATATTAGTCTAATACATTAAAAACCAGGTGATTTTAAGTTCATAACCCCTAATGCTGTTCTGCAATGAAACTTGGGCAAGGCTCTAAATCTTTCATTACTGACAGCTAAAAGTAAATAATCTATTGTGAAAGATGTAATTTTCAAAACCCCTTACTTTCTCTTAGCAATGTCATAACAAAGCTTTGTTGTGGCAGCTTTTATAGCTGACACCACACAAAATCCCTGTTAGCAAAAATAATCTGCAGTTTTAAAAAATATGTTTGTTATCTATAAACACCAATGAAACCCTGGGTTCCAGTGAACCCATGGTCAGGTAACTCACAAATTAATGGGCTTTAAAACTAGAAGGTACTATTAAGATAATTTATTATGACCAGATACACAGGGTAGATTGAGAACAGATCAGCAAGTAAATGCTGCATTAAGTCAGTAATTTGCTCTTGAATTGAATTATATCACAGTATAAAAGAACTGAATTTCTATCAGCTAAATTTTAAGAAATTAATGGGAGCATGTGCTGGGAATACATGATGGAAAGAGAGCTTGGAAGACAGTCTTTACACCTGAACACATGGTAATAAATACAACAGATTCATTTGGCAAACCAAATTTAAAGAGAAAAACACTGATGCTTCTAGACCCCTACAAGGCTACGCTTTCAGCTTCTGGACTATCCATCCTCAGCTGGAGATGTAAATCTCTTAGTTTCAGGTGCAGGTGTACACTGGTCATCCTGGCAGGATGGCTGCGACTGCTTGAAGAACATTTTATTAATAGTGATATTCCTTTTACATACAATCAAAGATTTTTTCAGGGTCAGTTTATATGTATTTGTTCTTGTGCCAGCATTGTTCTTTAACTTAAACAGATCTGTTCCCTCATGGTGTTTATCCCTGAGGAGAGCAATCTTAGCCCCTCTCAGCCTTCCTTTTACAAAGTTAAATAAATCACACCCTTCTACTATCTCTCATTACTTAGGTTCTCCATTCCTGCTGTCACCCTAGTAGTGTTCTCTGCAAATTAACTATTTTCATTGAATTTTTTTGTGTATCTGTGACTGGACTTTTAACTATTCCAGATGACTGCAGCACCTCTGAACTGCTCATCGACTCCCCTGGAATGTTTCAGTCTCATTTGCCTTTTTTCATGGCTCCACCCCTTGAGCAATTTACACCCATGCTATGACCATCAAAAATGCTGTATATTTCTCTTCCTTAACTACTTGCAACAAAGAAGATGCAGTCTTGCAGCAAATATCTTTGTTATCAGCCCATAAATCATGCTCTTATCTATGATGAAATGCCATGTAGATGACATTCTGAAACAAATCTCTTCTGGGCAGATCAAACAGTAGCAAGAGACATGCATGCATGGCTAAGAACAGTTAAAGATGAAGGCATGGAATGAAATTGCTAAATCTTCTCATTTAACCACAAGAGGATTAAGCTTAATGCTTGCTCATACAATAATAAGCATTTAGAGAGAGAGAAAAGTCAAACTTGGCAGTATCCAAGTACAGAGAAATATAAACAAATATTGTAAATCAATACACAATCATTAGATTCTTTTTTCTGGTAAAAGTTTGGTAAGGGTTTTGTTGAACACAGAAATACTGAATACAGTGAACTTATTAAAAATTCTGCCTCAAAGTTTTTAATTCATACCTCAGAAATAAGGAAAGAGTAAAAATAAACACAAACTTTACTTCCCAAAATTTGAACATATAAATAGCAAGCACCAGAATGTGTAGAAAAGTCTGAGATTAAAGTTGTAAAAAATAATTTCACAACTTGCTGATTTGCCTCTCTCACCTCTTAAATGAACCTTCTTTAGTAGTGGAAGGTTTTCTCAACCTCTCCTTGCAAGCAATAGTAAGCAATAGTAATTAAAACACAGCAGTGAAATGGGAATCCAGGTGCCTATTTCTATAGTGAATGTCCCACTGACCAAATAGAGTCACTCTTCTTCCAGTTTTTAGTGTCTCACTGAAACAGAAACTTCTGAAGTTTCCATTAGACAGACTGTAGCAGGAATAGTTAAGAGAGCCATTGCACACCCAGGAAGTTAGAATGCTCTTTCAGGAGGTAAAGGACATGATTTCAAATCTCAAAATTCTCCCACACAGAATGCCAGACCTGCATATTCTATGTCTGATTATCCCAGCCTCCTGGCAAAAGAAAAGGTGATCTTTCATTGGGTTTGTGAATACACTCTCTTGGGGCTTTTTTCTGACAAAACCTGGAAAGCATTCCTTTTAAACAAAGGGTTTTTCTAAGTTAAGAATGAAGGAAAAGATCAAGTTTATTTCAGTACAGCAAACAACAAAACATACCCATTTAATAGAAAATATTTTTTCTTTTAATTATCTGGTTAAGCAGCCAAAACAGAGAACTTATTTTTTGGTTCCTTTTCCAAATCTTAGTCATTGCAATGTCTTGCAGCTGCATATTTTGACACTTTGACAGATACTTTCAGATCTGCCCAATGGCCGAGGAATGACTCTCTCACTTGGAAGAACTGTCTGAGGCATGGGAACACATAATGCTTTTTCAAGAGGAACTGAACTAAGCTTTACCTTACTTTTTAGATCATTATGTGTATAAAAGAGAAAGAATGGTTCTGCTATGGCTTGTTTCTTATATCAAAATGCTCGTTGCTAGCACTTTTGATCTGATTCTTTATGGAATTTTGTTATTATTCTATTACTTATTATGGAGTTGTGGCCCAGGCACTGACTTCAGCTCTTTCTAAAACTGCAGATGATCAGCTAGAATTTGTGCAACGCCAATTTCAAAACAAGGCTCTGTTTGCTTGTGCATTCATGCAAATTTAAGGGCAAAATATATACCCCATAAGGATGACTGCTTTTGACAGTTTATACGAGAAGTTTATACTTTAGTCTCAAGGTCAAATCATAGATTTTCTTCACATCACTGAAGAAACAATCTACATTTAGGATACCACACCTTCTGTGTTCAATACGGCTTTTTGTGCAAAATGGTCATTTTGTTCAGAACTGTCACATCAACACATCTGGCTTCTTTAAAATACAACCTTTCAGTCCATTTGGTTGTGTTCTGGGCCTTCAATCCAAAAGATATCTTCTGGCACCAGACATCCCCAAAGAAACACACTCCTAACTTCCTCAAGGAGGGTCACTACTTTCTTTTTGAAATGTTCATTATGAACTTTTAGTCAAGCAGCAAGACCTTTGTTTTCAATTTTAGACAGTTTAGTTCCTGTTATTTTCTGTATAGTTCTGTAAGGTCTTGAAGGTTATCTGTCTTTTGTTCTAACTGAGAGAATGTGCTTTGGTAAGCAAGTAGATTTGGCTAGAGGTGTAAAGCTGAAGTCAGTTCATCCTGTTTTAAGAACATGGAGTATACGTATGATTTTCAAATTCATATATATTGCGTATTTGTTCTGAACTCTCAACAGAGTAATGCTAACAGAGTCAAAGTAGTGACTAAATTTGCATTATATGAAAGTTTAAATTCTGTAAAGAATATTTCATAAGATTAATTTTTTGAGACTATACCATTCATAGGATTTTATAAGGATAGTGTAAGCATGAAGAATTGCTTTCAATTACACTGTTCAGAAGGGAGTTCGTAGTTGGTTTTCAATGTTAATTTGGTTTATTCAGTAACTCTGTTTCCAGAAACATTTTTATAATTGTGGTTGTTATTTTCTTTTTCACAGTTAAGGGCCTGGAAAATAGCTCTACATACATTTTAAGAACTTTTAATTTTTCATGCTAAAAGTTATAATTTTTGCTGCATGTGAAGTTTTACTGTCATGTTCCAACAACTCAGCGGAAGCTTCTAGGATCTCTCATTCACAATGCTTGCTTTTCTATAGACACCATTGGGAGCATTTTGTTCTTCACCTGTAAGAAAATGTACCACCTGGTAAATTGCTCTTTTAGGACATGTCTTCCCTACCATATTTTTTAGTTTGTTTGATCCATGAGGCAGTGCCATCCTACAGACACTTGTGGACAAGATAGGTGATCAGTTGTATTCTGCCAGCATCATCTCTGTACACAAGTGCTCTTCTCGTGGCACTACAGAGCCAGGCAAATGTCCTTTTTAAGACTTCAGGGAACCTGTCAGTGAAGGCAGGAGCAGCAACAAAGCATATAATGTCTCTGCTACTCCCTAGAAGAAAGCATAACTGTGGTCAGCATCCATACACATTACCTAGTGAAGTTCATGGCTCCAGGGTGTTTGCAATGATATTTTTGCTGCCTCTGAAAAGACTTGCTACAGTGTGTTGAGCCATGCTGCTGGAATGAACTGATGAAATCATGAGAAGCAACAGTTAAACGTTATATTGAGAGTGCTAGCAGACACAGTGCTTGACTCCTTTTCACCTGAAATAACCTTCTGGGGAATACTTTTTACTGTGATTGTTTTAAATTTTTTTATCATGCCTAATGTTCCCACCCTTTTCAGATCACAGTCAAAACATCTGCATGGCCATCAAAAGGCCACTCAATAGTTTTGGGTTAAAAAAAATTAAAAGCGGAGATGCTCTACACCAAGTAATATGTAATTTGATCTTCCAGTAGGGAATGCATTTAGCCCAGTGCTGTGAAAAAAATGTAACAATATTCTTTCCATAATTGAAAGTAGATCACAATTACAGAATTAATTGAAAATCTCTGGGAAATGGCTGGAAGCGTTTGAGACTTTGAAGAAGTTATCTCAGGTGATCCTAGGCTGATTACAGATGTTCTTCTTCCACATCATTAACATTCTCAAAGTGAAGGGCTGTACCTCTACGTCAGAGTTTGGCTTAGGTAATTCACACTCACTGATTCTTGGGATTCATGTTGCAAAACTTCCAGATTAGCTGTTCCACTTAGCAATGTTCCAGAAGTAGAGGACTTCTTTCTGTTTCTCCTTCTAAAGTAAAGGTCAGAGGAATACTGTGAACAGCCTGTACTGCTGTTCCTAGAATCATAAACCAGTTTGTGGCTTTGGGAATTGTGAAGCTGCCAGATCAAGCAGCAATATTACATTATCAGAGGTAGTTCCCTTTCTTTCTTGAGACTAGGGAAATTAGTAAATCCCAATCCTCCTTTTCATCATTCAAAAAGTATACTTCTGCATGCAATCAGTCAGTTTTTCTAGAGAATCATTTAAAGTGACTGCTCTTTCTGCTCCTCTGGGCAGTCCCTTCCCTTCACCACCATAAATAGACAGAGTTTCAAATGGAAAATCTTACAACTACAATAAGGGGCAGACTTCAAGTGTTATTGCTGTTTCACAGACTCACAGAATGAGTAAGGTTGGAAGGGACCATTGAAGGTCATCTAGTCCAGCCTCCCTGCTCAAGCAGGATCCTCTAGAGCACATTACTCATAATTGTGTCCAAACAGTTTTTGAATGTCTCCAGGGAGATTCCACAACCTCACTGGGCAGTTTGTTCCAGTGTTCAACAAGCCATACAGCAAAGTTCTTCCTCATGTTCACAAGGAAAGTTCCAGTTTCTCCCTGTGGCCTCCTGTCCTATTTCTTGGCACCACTGAGCAGAGCCTGGTTCTTGACACCATCTGTTCAGACACTTACATACATTGATAAGATCCCCTCTCCATCTCTGCCTCTCCAGGCCAAACAGTTTGCTACAGTGAACCATGGGTATCATCACGAAGTGTGTACTCACAAAGTCAACAGACACATGCAATAACATGCAAGAGAAGCAGAACTTCTTGAAGTCAATTCAGAATGAAACAGTAAAACCACAATGGTACCAAATAGGCAACATATTTTTCAATTAGCTTGAGCATGCTACTGGAAATTTTTCAGAAGCCAATACAAATTATGTGGCTTTGGTTTACCAATATTTTCTGTGGAAAAAATGCTATTCATGAAAAATTTGGACCAAATTTAGTGAAAACTACTTGCAAAGTGCAAAATAGATTTATAAAACCTCAGAGATCTGATTTTCAAAATATTCTTTTACTGATTGCAAAATCTATTTTTTATTCAGTGGTGATACAACGGAGTTAAAATTTAGGAACAAACTGAGGAGCGAAAATCCTGCTAAAGACACATAAGTGAATAGTCACATGATTGTAGTTGTGCAGCAAAGAATCTATATGGCAACTATCAGTATATAGTCACCACAGCTAAATTAAATGCTAGTAATGAATACATTAAGTAAACTGAAATGAAAAACAGACTCTCATGCGCCAGAGGCAACATTTTTTTAAAAATCTTCCATCTTCCAAATACAATTATAACATCTTCCTGGAGTCACCCTGAAGTAATAATTCATTTCATACTCATTGGCTGTAAACATCCTGGTATGACACAAAAATATTTAAATTCTTTTTTATTTATTACCTTATATTGTTTCATGGCTAGGATGCCTTTAGAATGAGTTGCTCTGAGGTGAGAGAGCACCAGGCTTAATCTAAAATTATTTCACAATGGATTAAGAACAAGTCATTTACGGGATCTCAAGCACTTCATGCTATCATGAACTCCTTAACTCCTTGTCTCCACCTATGTATATGTATGACACATGCACAAATGCACCTATATGCTCTGTCACCTGTCACCTCAGCATAATTCTTGGATCTCAGGATAGTAAAGACTATCAACAGGATATGACAGTTTTTATGTCTCAGAGAAACTCCTTTACTTTTAGGAAATCCCCCCTTGATTCATAGGACAGAATTGGGTTTCATGGTCATGTGTATTGTTACATTTTCACTGTTGCTCCAGAAAATCTGGGTTTCTTGAATGCCCTATACAAATCTACCAGTGGGTATCTAATATTCCTTAAAGCATCTAAAATTATGTGGATGCCAATGTTCCCACTATTGTCTCTAGACTGAAGTAAAAGGTGTCTTACAGAAAACAGTGCAGTTCAAAGATTTGGTTTGGTACTTTAGCATTGAGCCATAACTATTTTGAGGCTTTCTGTGAAGAATTCTTAGGGAACAGAAGACAGCCATAATAGCCACTGCTCAAAAGACGGAATATTTCCCTTCTTTGTTAGTACATGTAGACTGTCTGTGACGTACTTTCTCTTGGGAGAGATCTAAAGCAAAAAAAATTATCGCGTGGTATAAATCTGCATTTTTATTGACTATTGTTTATTTGACAGTGACCGTACTAAAGACAGTCTATAAACATGAAAACTGAGTTGTTAAAATTTGAATATGAATTTGACATTTTCTGACATGTTTGTATAGTCTAGTTTCTTAAACATTTGGACATAATTTGTGAATCTATTTTTCTTTGTACGTTTGGAAGAAACAGATGTTTAGTTGCAACTTCCCTATCACAGGATACTCCATTTGTATTTCACATTTATGGTATACTAAACTGTAGTTACCACATACTGTGTGTTTATTTACTTTTCTCATTTTCAGTCTCTCTCTCCTTAGTTCTGGTTTTCTTATTTTACTTTAATTCTGACTACATATGCCTTTCATAATCACAGCACTGAAAATCCAGTTTGACAAAAAATGCGGTCGGATGCCAGAAAAACAGAGAACAGCTGTCTCAGAGTAGGCTGTTACTCAGTTGTATTTATTTACCTAATTTTTTGAAAAAAATATCCCTTTTTAAATACTAGTCACTACTAGTTAATGTTGTGATAAATGACATCTCCTGCTGATACAACTTCTAGGTTAAATGACCAGAAACAATACCACGTCAAAATTCTATAGACTCACAGCTCTTTCTGCTTTACTTCTGAATCTGTTATTTCATTCTTCGTTGTGCTTGAAGACCATTTTTGCAATATCTAGATGCAATAATTAATCCACAGTTGTGAAGACTTTTCCAATTTTCTATTTCTATTTGGATTTAATAATTGCAGGATTTTTTTTAAGCCCACAGGGTGGGACAGCAGTCTTTGCAAGAAATTATATTGTCTAGAATTTAAATGAATCATGTTGGTACACTTAAAAACAAATAAACAACAAAAACATCTCACATAAGCCTGGATGTTTCTGCAGCTACATAAAATGATCATTTACTTTAAAATACACAGGCATACTTCAGGAACTACTGAAGGACTACTTACAGTGCCCTAGTTTCAAAAGACGGGGATTCCCTCACACCAAAACCAGTATCACTGTACAGCCTCACAGCCTTGTGGTTAAAACACTTTCTAGGGAGATATGGATTTCAGTTCATTCATTTTGTGAAAATGTCTTGAACCCCTTAGCCCCATATTCTATGTGAATGTTTTAATTGTATGAGTATTCAATAAAACAGAAGACAGGTCATCTCTACCACCTCTTTTTAATATTTAAAAAAGTGGTCAAAACATCAATATATTGACTGAAGTTCATATGAAGTTGAACAGGTAAATACTTGGGCAGAAAAACCCTGTTATTACAAAGTACTGATTATATTTAAGTTTCAAACAGCTGCCCATCTTAAACCTAGCAAGATGGCAGTCGCTGAAAATAGTGAAATTTTCTGTATTAGAGGAGTTTTACTGCCAAAAATACAGTCCCTAACATGGTTCAGCAGGGTTTTTGACAATCATAGTCTTGGATTTAGAAGCTCAAACAATCCACAGATCCACTTTTGGCACTATAATATTTTTGTGGATCTTGGCCTGAAACCCTCTGAGCCTTGATTTAAACTAGAAAAGCTCTACAAGAAACTGCAGGCATGCCAGGAGCTATTGGTGCTAGTAGTACTCTATCAGCTACCATGAGGACAGTGCTTCCTCCCCAATACTAATGGTGGAAAGATGTAGAGCAAAAGGCTAGTATAGACACATCTCTGATTGTTTAGGCTGATTATTTGTTCTCAGAGCAATAGAAGGAAGCTATGCAATGAATTTGTGCAATAAATTAAGTGTTAAGCAAAGTGTTTTCCCCGTTACTAATATTTTTGCAAAGTTTCTGATTTCTCCTGCTCTCATCCCCTTTTGAGTTTGCTACTGTGTTAATTCTGCCTGATTAGTCACATACCTAGTGAATCAGCATAAAGTAATTCATGTGTGTCTTAGCTTCATTGGATTACATTTAGTCATGCAATATTTGACTTGTCTTGGTTCCTAGATTCCTAGTGTATGATTTTGAATTTGCACATAGTTAGTCTCTAAATGATTGGACATCTTTGCTGGTTGTTGAGACATCCTGCCTTGAACTTTATCTGCTCCAGATGCCAGATGTGGTTAGTAACTTTGAGCTAGAGCCCAGAAACTCAAAAAAAAAAAAGGGCCAAAACAGATATGGAGAAAGAACCTACAGTGGTGCCAAGATCCACCCTCACTTTTCGTGCAGAGAAGGTACACTGAAAACTTTGAGCAAACAAATTCTCCATCTACATGCTTAACACTATGAAAAGATGACATTAGAAAAATTGCAAAAAGGAAACTGGAAGGCTCCAGCCTAGGAGTACACTTTGTACTTACTAGAAACCTCTGATTAAACATATATAGAGTTTACTTCTCTCTTATTCTGGGGAAGCCCCTGCATAACTGACTTGAAGAGAATGTATTTCTACCTTACAGAAAATATACATGATTTAAATAAATGGCCAGATTTACCTCTAAAAGCAAAAAGTAAAAAATGAAATAAATAAATATATTCACATTCAGGAATATGCTGATAGTAAAAGGCATGATAATAAGAGGCATGGTACTATTTTTTTTCTTTATGAAGAATACTCATTTTTTACAGAGTTCAAGCAAGTCAATCAGCTTTATGGAGGCACAGAATATTTTTAAGTGTATTTTTAATGTCTTGTACCTCTGTAATTTGTGAAAATAACACATTTCTGAAAGTCTGTTAAAACCAGTGCTATTCTTTTCCTTAATTCCCAATAAAATACTGGTTTTCTGTTGTTTGAAGACATATTATAAGCTCTGTGGTTAAATTGTCTTTAGGTTGTGGAATCTGATCATACCAGATTCTCATATGAACCACTTGATACCTGCAGCTTGCCTGAAATTAATTTAGAATCACACAGAAACTGGATTTATGGGCCTGACCTTAATCTCATGAAATCCAGGAGGAGAAAGAACAAAAACTCTTCCTGTTTTAATGTAAAAATATTGCCCATTGAAATTTCTTTTTTCTTATTTAAACAAGAATAATTTGTTTAAGGTATGGAATCAGATAAGTTCATCAAAATGCTCTTTGAGATGCATATAAAATGCTTTTCTTGGCACTAAACTCTCTCAGCCACACCTAATGTCACCTAAGCCAGAAAAGAAAACATAAACTCACTCTGTAAAGACTGTTTCTCTTCTGCCAGCTTGTACCAGTTTGGGTATTTAATAATGGGCTAATTTATCTTTCAAATAGAAACTAGTGACATGGAGAACCAGCTTATTTCCTGGATATAGAGAGGTATGCAAACTATGTGTATTTGTATACACGCGCACAAATATACTTTGATTATTGAATGCATATTGATATTGAAAGAAGGACAGAATGAAATATACCTAAATTAGGTTAAGAAAAAGAATCATTCTTCAAAAATAATGATCTGTCTGGAAAAAATGTTCTGAAAAAACAGTGTGGAATAGGTTTCATTAACTTTATAGACATTATAGTACTGCCATAATATCAAAAAAATATGACTGTATTCATTCTGAACGAAGATCCACATATGCTAAAATCCTGGTTTTGACAGTCACCAGAACATATGAGAACATACAACACGTACATTGTAAGTCTTCCACATTTTGCTATCTCACCTTCAGTGATGGTAATTTGGTGTCTATGGGTGCAGGAGCATGCAAGTCCCAAATGTCAGAAGTCAAGCAAGTGAGGCAGAAGGCTGCTTGGCTGAACAGGAATATTCTTTGGAAATACAACAAAAAAAGAACATGCATGCACAGTGGAAGCAGGGTCAGGTGGCAGGAGAAGAACACAGAGATTCTGCTCACCACTGTAGAGAGAAAACTCATGTGGCCAAAGCTCAATTTGAGTTGAAGCTGGCCAGAAATGTGAGGGACAATAAAAGGAGTTTATTTCAAATCCATTAAAGGCAATAGGCAGTTTAGCAGAAACATCAGCCCATTACAGAATGAGGATGGTCACCTCACAGACAGGGACAGGGGCAAGGCAGAGATGTTTAAAGCATTCTTTGCTTCCATCTTCAACATGGATGATGGACCAAGGGGGTTTCAGTGTCCTCAGCTGGAGGAACATGACTGGAGGTTCAAATCCCAGCCAACCCTGAACCCGTGCGGGATCTGCTGCTCTGGATCCTTACGGATCTATTGGGCCTGATGGGATTCAGCCAAGAATTTTCAAAGAGCTGGCTGATGCCATTCCAAAACCTCTCTGGATTATTTTTGAGCAGCCTTGGGAATCCGGATAGGTCCCAGATGACTGGAAGCTGGTGAGCATTGTCCCAGTTTTCAAGAAAGAGGACCCCAGAAACTATAGGCTTGTCAGTCTCACTTCAGTGCCTGTTGATGTGGACTTTTTTCACTTCAGTGCTGAATTGTGAATATCTTCAGATCACAAAGCACTTTAATTATAATCTGTTGCAGAATTCTGCTGCAATGCCTGTGCTGTAAATTGCCTTACAGACTTTGCTGTCTCAGCTGCTTAGAAATGGATTACATAATTCTTTACAATTAGGCTGGGATTCACAAACCAACACAAATTTTCACTCCAAAGTTGGGAGGATGATATTTTTTAACTTTTCCTGATATATCTAATAAATTTTTGTGCAGCACACACTTGAGTATCTTGTGAGTGCTTCATGATTTAAAGCAAAAGCAAAGCAATAATTGGGAGACAATAAAAATTATGGGGGTTTCACTCATGGGAATGCTGTCTAGCAGTATTATACTTATTTGTTTTCTAGGCAGACAATATGTCTAAATGTGTTTGTCTAATAAGCCTTAAAAAACCCTGACTGGAATGGCTGACACTTTGAAGTTCAATGTTATGGAAAATTCTCACATTTCACAACTACACTACTTTATCACTGCAAAGGAAGTCATAGTCAGGAAATTATTCATAGAATATGAAATTTGAAATTCTGAGGGAAAAAGAACTGTTAGAAAACTGAAACACATCAAAAATATTATATATAAGAAAAACTGCATTGTGACATAACACAACTAATAGAATATAAAAGCCCAAATCAACAATAACAAAACAAATTAAGAAAAAAATTAATTTTGCCAAAAGAAATATTATTATTGCTAATGAAAGAAGAACAGTCTTATTCTAATGATTTTTTATTTGAAACTTGTCAAAATAAATGTGGTGCCATAAGAGATTTTGCTTTCTTAATACTAAAACACTGAACATCCCAAATTACAGAGAATAGCAACTTGAAATATGATGTGGTATAGGGTGCTAGAAAGACAGAATGATCCAATCTGATTCATTTGACATTAGCAAAGATACTTAGGTTGTTACTAGGGTTCATTCTGGTGTTACACAGTTCACAGATTTCTGGCAGAGTATGTTGATTTTCATGTGCATCCCTATGTTCATATCCTTGTCTCATATCCTTGCTTTGGATTTTTAGCTTCTCAATTGCATTTTTTTCCTTCGAAAAGGCAAAGTAATTCTTAGCATCTCAAACATTATATGGTTATTCAATAATGTTACAGGACAGGAAATAATTCAAATAAGAGTGATATTTCTCCCCTAATTTAAAAGTAATTTCAGAAAACAAAAAATGTTATTTAATAGTATAATGCTAAGGTATTGACAATCTTCATGCCAAGAATTGAAATTCAGTAACAGGATGAAGAAGGACTAGATCCATAAAAAGATGTCTGTATCTCAATAGCTATGAATATATGTCAATTCTATAGACCTGTTAACTCCATCAACAGCAGTGCATTATAAAATTTAGGAGAGAAATTAAGTATTCCAGTAAACAGTGTGCCTATCTTAACACAAAATTGATAACTAATGCACTAAATTAATGGCAAAAAATTATAATAATGGCAAAACACTAGCTTGAAAGACAGCTATTACCATCAGACCATACATAAAATTGGAGAACAAAATATGGAGAATCATGGCTCCCTGCTAATTCCTTATTTTTCAGATTTGTAATGAAGTTTTTCTGGGGCTTCTCTCTCTCTCTCCTTTTTTTTTTTTTTTTAATGTTCTTACTTTTAAAGGTTAAAACAAATAGAATCGATACAATCAAAACAATATTTCTTCTCTCCCCAACTAGATATTACTCAAAGTAAGCACATTACTAGTATTTATCAAATAAGACAATTAATAAGACTCCAGCATTTCAGCAAATATCAAAAAACATGAGTTTTATCTCTGTGGTTATAATCCTTTAAAGAACTAGACAACAAGTCACTTGCACTGGAATTGCACAGTTCTAAGAAACTCAAGTTACTGTACTGTGTGGCTAGTCTGATTTTAATTGCTCACCCTGGCTTTTTAAGACGCCATTTAAAATTTGAGTGCAAGCCTACATTTTCTTTGCAAACATACAGATATTTGCAGTGCTTGATGGGTTGATAATCAAATTAATAGGGAAGACAGTCAGTCCTACATATAGTGTGTTGCCAAAGTTGCAAGAGGCATGGGAGGGGTTCACATATTTTTGTTTTGGTTTTGCTGCCAGCTGCCGTACTGCTGTGGTGTTTAAAGACAGTGCCAAATACAGGGTTTTAAAGGTTCTCCTATAATTATATCAGATAGAGAAAGGGCAGGGCATGCTTTAACACTGGATCCTTCCTTATTCATTTAGAGTCTGTCTCAAACCTTGAGAATTTTGAAACTTTGCAGAATTGCCTTCCTAGCAAGGCCTCATGCTCATTCTTCTAGCAGACTACTATTTTTTAAGTGTGTTATTGATTTTCAGGCATGGGATTAACCCCAAATTCCCCTATCTAGCAACATTTTAAAAGTGATTTTAATGATAGTGCTTCCATACTCATTGAACTTTGTGTTACCTTAATTGCTTTGAGCTTTTTTTATTTTCTTTAACAGAATTAAATATCTGAGGGGAAATAAGAGTAGCTAAGTGTTCCCCAGTTGTTTGACCTATATGCAGGACAATGCATTGAAATATTTACCACTGTCTTGCCTGACATGCAGACTGAGTTAATACTGAGCATGGCAGAAGGAATTTGATCAAGGAAAGACATGCTGGAGGGCTAGAAAGCCTCTCTGAATAGGTACTCAGGAAAGGATTTCTAAATCTTCTGTCTTTAGCCTCCTAGGCAGCTATTTTCTTCACCTCTTCTCTAGATATTTTGTCCCTACATTATTTCCTTTACTTTAAAACTTTTATTTCAGTAGCAGTAGTTGTTTCCAAAAGGATGGGAAGATCAGCATTCCTTCTCTAATGGCAATTAAAGGCAATCTAAAAACCAGTCATCATCTCTCTTGCCTCTCCTTTACTGTAACAACCTCTCACATGCTCTGACAAATCTTTTTACTAAATCTGTATAGTTTTTAGACATTCTTAAGAATCAGGAAATTGCACTGCACATGTTTCTCATTCCCTTTTTTATCATCTGCAGTGACTCCCCTTTTCTAGTTTATAAAGCAAAGTGATCTAATCTTTACTGTATGATCCTCCTTAAGCTATTAAATCAAGACTTTTTATTCTCATGTACTGCTAATGTATCAACTGCCATTTCTATTATGACAATATTGCTAACCTCAATTGCTATTTCTCGTATTTAAAAAAAACTCTACATAAAGCTCTCCTATCCCACCTGCTATTTTTGAAAAGACAGACAGCAGGACTGTTTGCTTTAGAGTCTTACTCCAAATCTCACCATGAAAGTTATGACATCTTGAACATATAGTACGAGCACAATGAAAATAGATTTTTGACAACTGTTTTCTTGTACTCTACTATGATGTATCCCATTTTCTCTTATTTTCCCCAAGTACATTATGTTTTTGTGCATGTTCTGCTGTTGTCCTGGATGAGCAAAATAATCTAACCACTCACCTACCATGAGCTGATATGATGTTGTGCTCTAAAAAGGCATTTTGGCAAATCTCTGAGCCTGTTATTCATTCATTTTCTTGCCCTCTGAGTTAGTTAGATATTTCTGGCAGCCAGTCTATGTCTTGAATTCTTTCATATACACAGCTAGGTGTAATATCCGAAATGTAGCATAGCTGCTTAAGCTCATCTTCTTATGCAGTAATTGATGCCTTTCAACTTAACACATGCAGAGAGATAACACAGAAATTGCATTATGAATAAGCCTCTCGGACATGGAAAACTGTTTTATACTTGCTGAACACTTAAGTTTCTTGCTAAGGAAGAAATACACACCATATTAAGTATGTGGCCTGAAACCTGTCTTTTAATTGTCCCATACAAACCTGGGGTAAATCCTCTAGTTTTGTTTTTCTATTCATTCTTCTTAGTAGAAATTGGGCAAATGCACTAAGCTACATCCCAAAGTACACATGCTGCTTAGTTGTGTTTGCATGTCTTGCTACACACATTGCCTGATAATCCATTCACAGATGTGATACCACTTAGTTGTCATAGCAACTTGGATAACGCCTTGCAGAGAATGAAGAGATGGTAACAAAAAATGAATGAACAGGGTGACATATGTCTGAGAGGTTATATTTCTGTCTTCTTTACAAAAACAGATACAACTACCTGGAATTCCTTCAGACTTTGATACCACTGTGGTCCGTGAGGAACACTGCAGCATAAGCCATGAACTTACTACATGAAGGGAAATGGAAGAGGAACCATAGACATAAAAGGAAACCAAAAAAAGACATGTTGCTAGCCAAGAGGTCTACTAGAAAGCAGCAAAGGAAATGACATTCTGTACACAAATAACATGCAAATATGAATAAGCATTTGACACTGCACCCTTGTGCAGGAGTTTGTGTGAAAGATTTAACCTGAACAGCTTCAGCATCTCAGACTTTTTTTGTAGTATTATTATTTCTTAATTTTGAACAGAAAAGACAGATGACCTGTATGGAATTACTTGTCTCTCAAAGCACAATATCAAATATTCATGGACACACTTATGTGTGTGTCCATGTATCTTTTCATGCCTGTGATTTCAGATAATAGTTCTTTGTGATATTTTTGACTCTAGCTAATGTATTGTATAAAAACTCCTTAGGGCAACCATTAGTGCAAATTTCATTTTGGTGAAAAAAAATCACAAATATGATAAGATTTGGTTTGACTCTACCGTTGAATAATGCACCATTATTAACTGTCTCACATTTTCTTAAATGAGCATATCAGCTTAAATGAGCAAATCAGTACACACAGCATAAGGTACCCCAGGCATATACTCAGTCTTCTGTAAACTGGCCACTTAGAAAGACAGATCCTTTATGGTATGCTTCTGCCTCTTGTGACAGTTCTTCCAACTTTTTATGTGAGGTTGGGTATTTTTTCTTAAGGATGGATTTTTTGAAAAGGTGAATCATTGAAACATTGACAATGGAAGTCCTCCTGCTTCTATGAAAATGTTCTTTAAAATTGAAAGTAAGGTTCAAAAACTGTCAATTTATGAATTAAGAGAGGTAAAATGTTTCACAACTGCTCCCTACCCCCAAGTTTCACCAAGAAGACTGAGATGCTAACTCTGGATTTCTAACAAATGTCTACAAGGAGCTTCTTCCTATGGGCAATATTTTACCTTTTATGCAGTTGGTCAAATTAAAAACTTGTGGTGGTAAAGGACTATATGGAAACAAATTTCTTAAGAGTACCTGTAGTGAGTTGGCAGGAAATCCAGTGTGGTTTGAAAGACAAAAGCACACACATCCTTTACAGCCAAGCGATCTCTGCTGGCTCCAGGGGTAAATCATAGAGCCGTCTTTCTAGTACTTCCTCCTGCATTTGGAGGATTGGCACATCCTGTTCCAGTTAGGAACACTGTCTCTTACATCAAATATAGTTTTCCAAGGTTATGGGTATCAGTGTGGATCCTTTTTTTGCCACCTTGGAAGATGTGTCATTTAGATCCTTGAATGAAACAGTGGCAGCTCAGCCAACATAAACAGGTTAGAAACTCTGGGTTAGTTCATCAGAATATTTCTAAACAATTTCAACCTATGATACCCAAGATAATATTCAGCCAAGCTGATCTCTGGACACAGACTTATAAGCTTTGTTTTATGGAAACAGTGTGTGCACTCAGATCTTAAAGCATTCCAGCATCTCTGAAAAGTCCAGATTGTTCTTAACATTCATGCCAAATTATCAACAATTTAGAAAACTCTTGCCAAAGGTCATTCCAACTACAGCTGTTTGGAATACAGAGGGGTTTATTGATCTTTTCCTTTGCATAGCTCTTTTAAAAAATATTACATTGTGGAAATAAAGACCATGAGAGATGTTGATCATTGCCATAGGAGGGGGAAGGAGGGGCAGGGGGGTTTCAGGGTTAAACTGAGGGTGAAATACTACATTGCAATGTGATTGTTCAGTCCCTGTGTGCTAGTACTGTCCTCATGATGTGAGTTTAACTTGGCACTGTACTTGTGTCCCAACAAATTAGGGAAGCTGGCTCAGCTGGTTGGGACAGAGCTCATTAACCATGCCACTTTATGTCACATAAATTTCACAGCTCCAAAGCAAACTGGAGTCCTCCCAGAAACACAGGTATCATATTCTAACAAAATCACTAACCCCAGAGGCCATCTTTGACTGCTCTTATGAAGTACAGTGAATCATGATCTTTAGGAAAACTTGATGGCTGTGATCCAATTTAGCAGCTGGATTATATTAGTTCACATTTTCAAGGACAAAGGTTATAATAACAAGATCCTGTGTTACTCAATTTACTTAATTAGGTAACATAGTTACCTTAATGGTTCTGTAACAGTTTGCTGCGTGTTGGGAGCAATCTAATTTCTTTCTTCTAGGTAACACAAAAGAAGGGAATTCCATAGATAAAGGAAGACTAGTAGAAAACGTAGGAGGGATAAGAGAGAGGGCAAAATAGGCACACTGTGGTTGAGAAACAAGGAGAAATTACAAGACGTTAATGATAGAGATGCTGTCTGAGTCAGTGTACTTCAGGGCCTTGAAAACGAGTAAAAAGTTTAAACCTGATACACCAGGCAAAAGGAAACAGGGAACATAAAAGACAAGTGTGTATGTGTTAATACACACACACACTTGCATGATGTGCATGTTTATAGAACTTACAACTGAAACAATTGATTTTTCCTGCCTACCCAACATTCCACAACATTGCATTTTCTATGGGATAATATTTGTGAATCTTATAACAAGCTAATGAACAAAAACATTTATTCCAACTTTTAGATTTTTAAGGGTGCTCCTATGTCTACTGCATGGTGATATACACTGGTATTGAGAAACTTTAGTTGCATACAGTTCACAGTAATGTAGCATACAGAATTTGGCTTATAAGATGTAAAAACAGTTAAACATGTTTTAAGGTATAAGCTATATTAACCACAGACCTGAAAATTTCTAGAAAGCACTTATCTTGAGACGTCTAACATCTGTAACATTAAATGGTTGCTTTTTCATGCAACTATATTCTGCTTACTAGAGGAATGAGAGGGAGAAGGCTGGTGGGATGAAGTGTGAAAAAAGGCCCTGTGTTTGTTTCTTTCGAAGTTGCCCTCACCCTGCTCCTAATGCAACTTGGGCCAACCAAAACTCACACAGCCCCAGGAGCTGCCAGCAGCCCTTATCAAAGCTTGTAGCAGCTTCTCACGCGATTTACACACACACACACACACACACACACACACACACACACACACACACACACACACACACACACACACACACACACACACACACACACACACGCACACACACGGAAATCCCCCTCTCCACCGAGCGGAGCTGTAGCTGCCCTGGGACCCTTTCTCCGGGGGACGCCGCCAGCCTGTCCTCTCCGGAAAGCCTGGGAGTGGGAAGAGGGGATGAAACTGGTCCCTCTGGCTCCTGCTCCCCAGGGTTCATGCAGACACTGGGCAGGACGATTTGATGACCTGCTCCGCCCCTGCTGCCCCCGCCCATAAGCTCCGGGCGGCTCTCGGAGTGGGGAGCCGAGGGGGAGCGGGGGGAGGGAGCCGCTGCGGCGGCAGGAGGAGCAGGAGGGAAGGAGGGAGAAAGGAAAGCGGGCAGGTGACACCGCGCTGGGTTGCACCGGCTCGGCGGGCGCGGAGCGGGCGGCAGGAGCGCGGCGGCCATGCACGTCAATGGCAAGGTGGCTCTGGTCACCGGCGGGGCGCAGGGCATCGGCAGGGCTTTCGTGCAGGCGCTGCTGGGCAAGGGCGCCAAGGTAAGCCTCGGGCAGCGCGTCCTCCCTTTCCCTCCCCTCTGCCCCCAGCCGGCACCCGCGGGCGGGGGGAGGCGGCAGCCCCTGGGGCTCGGCTCGGCGGGAGACCTGTCCGTCTGTCCATCCGCCAGCCCGCCACTCATTTTCCTCCCTCCGCGCTTAGGTAGCCCTGCTGGACCGCAACTCCGAGGCCGGACAGGAGAGCAAGGCGGCCCTGGACGAGCAGTTTGAGGCGCAGAGGACGGTGTTCATCCAGTGCGACGTGACGGACCAGGAGCAGCTGAAAGGTAGGACGGAGCGCTCAGCACCGGCGAGCGCTCAGCCAGGCTTCTGGCGGACAGTGCGCTCCCCCTCGCTCTGGCACTCGCTCGAAAACGATTTGTTCCTGAACGTACAGATGTGAAAAATTACTGCAGCATTACTACCACAATTTCACTTTGTTCCTTGGCGCATCTGAAAGAAAAGCCAAAGAAGTCATTTCCATTGAGTGTTGTGTGTGATATTTTTGCATGAAAGCCTCTGCAGAAGATAATTGCTATTTTATGAGTAATGATATATAAACTATAAAGCTAAGGCTTGCTTTTTATGAGGTTTCACTACAGATTCCAAGCTGCGTTCCCTCGTCACAGGAGTAATAAATTCTGTGCTGGGTTGCAGTGCTCTTTCCATATACTTACTTTCATTGGGTGCTGCCATAGCTGAAAGCAGAACTGGCAAAAAGCAGCACGCTACTTTATCATGGGGTTGACTGTAGGGTGATAACATTTCACACACATTTTGCAGATGCATGGAATGAAAGGAGCTTCCCTGATGAATGATTTGCATTTCTGTTTTCATTTAGTGGATAAACAGTGTTCGCTAACTAAGTTCTTAGAGTATCACATAACACTGATGTACCTTCACAATATTTCATAACAGGCACATCACTTCATCAAAGTTTCGTTATTAAATGATACATTCATAGGTAGTGACTCAGATTCAGATTTTGACATCTCTTTTGTCAGCACCCTTTCCCCAGATTCATTTCTGCCAGGCTTCATGTGAACAGTTTTAGTTCTGTTTTTGCTCACTTCACTTCACTGGTCACTTTCTCCACAGTGATCATTGAGCATATCCATTCCTCTTTTAGAAAACATTGCTGCTACTCCAGAATTCAGCAGTATTGTCCACTGTTCCAAGGTAGCATGATTATTCCTAATTCTATAGTTTTATATTGTCTGTTTGCAAGAGAGATGCTAGACTTTATTTAAATCTGGGATCTGCTCTAATCAGCAAAGTTTCTATCAGCTAGGTTGATCATTGACTTTTTCTCCAAGTGGGAGGAGTAAGGAGCGAGAAAAAGCATCCTAGGGGTAGGAATAACATGTGCTGCTGCACGGGTGTTGATCTAGTGTGCCTGCTCTCCCACAACTCCTCTCTTTAGTGCCAGGCAAGTGCAGGAGCAACAGGGTGTGAACTGGGAGCTGGACTGAGTAGGTCAGGTCAGCGGGGGAGTTTTTAGAACCAAGTTAGTAAGAATAAAGCAATCAGAGTAGAATTGGAAATGGTTCTCGCAAAGAGAGCAAGAACAGACGGCTGCTGCTGCTTTGCCTCTCTGATCATTGTATTAATCCTGCTGCATATTTCTAGCCATAAATTTGTGGATTGTGCCTTACAATCCTTTGGGGATTCTGGGTTGGTTTAATGTTGGTTTTTTGCTTGTTTGTTTGCTTGTTTTTAACTGCTGGGGTTTTTTCTTCATATTTTTCCACTTGTAATTGTAGGCTGCTACTTAACAAATTTAGATTAATTTCACACATAGTGTTTAAAGGTCATATTAGATGAATCAAGTCCTGTACTTTATGTTAAAGGTCATGTGTGTGAATGAAGTTCCTCCTTTTTTAAATTTAGCCTTTACAGTAGGAAGCAAATCTCAGTACTAGAACTAGTATTTGTAAGTACATGAGGCTTATGGGTAAGAAATCATCTGCTTAATCGACTTTCAAGTCTTGCCTGTACTTTTTTCTCTAGTGGTTCTTTCACATAAACTCCTCCAAAAATCTCCTATCTCATCCCACTTTTGAAAAATCACCATGCATTTACTTTTGCCCTCCAGGGACATTTAGGAAGCTCACCTATAACTGGTGTTTGTGCTTACTTTGCGTTGTTTTTCTTACCTTGCCTTTAAAATGGATCTTCCTCTTAATTTTTCTTTCTCTACTCAATATTTCTTACGATCATCTGCTTTTAATTTTTATGATTCCATAAGCACTAATTAATGTGCAATGTAAAGAGAGAATTATTCTACATATGAAAAGGAAGGAATAAATCAGCTTATACTGATGTGTGGGTGACAACTTTACTAAGAATTTACAATGAGATTCTTCTTTTTGAAGATAGGTAGTAGATGGGATTGCTGTAGGCAGATAAACTTTTACCAGAAGTATTCCAAACACAGATAAGCAAAAGCATTTGGCTTTTTTCTCAATGTGCAAATGAAAAACTACAATTAGTCAAGACTGCATCAATTTAATAAATAATTGGCAAAATCACTATTATCTGTGGTGGTTCTGAAAGATTCTATTAAGAATTAGGTTGATGAAATATATTGTTTAGAGATGGTCTAAAAGGCAATCAGCCTGTTTCCAAAATTTGAAAGCTAAGTGAGAACTCAAATTGTATTTATTTTACTCATTGGAAATAACTTAAATAATCACTTCTGCTTCTAATAAAGACAAAGGTTTTCATTTGCCTTTGCTGATGAGGAGTTGGAAAAATAAGAAGTGACTGAAGAGTTAAGTTGAGAAAACAGAGAATGAATTGGCAGCAAATATAAGAAAATCCAAAAAGGCAGACAGACAAAACTAAAAGGTTTAGTAATATTACAATATTCTAGTATGGAATAAGAATATTAGAAAAACCTATACAATAAAGGCAGTTGGACAAGTAAAACTTGTCCCATCAGCTGCCTAGCTCTTGTTTTGGTGACAAGATGATGACTATGATGTACCTGCAGCACTGAGGCAAAGAAAAGGCTGGTGCAAGAAAAGCTTTGCAGACCCCTGCAACTGCTGCAGAAAAAAGGTAGCTGTCTCAAAGCTGATGCTGTGCATCTGATTGACATGAATAGCCAAGCACTAAAGATCAGAGAAGGAAGATGCTTCTGGGATCACTTTTCATTGAAGGGATTTCATTAAGGTCTGTCAAGCATAATTTTGGTATACGTGAAATACTGTAGATTTTGAGTCAAATACCAATGGTTTTTTAAACATTTTTAACAATATTTTTAAAAAACAATATGGAGGCAGGTGTCTTAGTTTACATAATAGTAAATATTTCATGACAAGGAACAATATTCAGAGGAGGCAGGTGTCTTAGTTTACATAATAGTAAATATTTCATGACAAGGAACAATATTTAGAGGGGAAAACAAGCAAGCTATATATACATGTCAGGTAATGTGCTCAGTCCTGGAGTATTTCAGTCTGGAATGAACATCTGGAAGTCATCTCATCCAACTATCTTGTCAAAGCAGAGTCAGGCTTGATGAGTTTGCTCCTCATTATGACATCATCATGTTTTTCCATACACATCTTTTATCTCAGTTCTAATACTGTCACCTGGGAGAACACAATGTCATTGTGGAAGTTTCCCAGTTCTTATTTTGAAATTCTTTGGAAGAGAGGTCACTATTTCTATCCTCAGAAAAAAGAAGATTTGGATTTGAGAAACACATTATTAATGGTACCTTACAAGTTGGATATATAACAACTTATCCATAAATAGATACATCTAAACAAGAATCATGATGAATTATTTGTAGTTGAAATACTCATATCATTTATTCATTAAATAAAAATTGTGTTATTAGGTTAAGTTTGGACTGAATGACAAAAATTGTTCTGAACACATGAAGATTTTATTTTTCATTCAAAATAGATGATGTCAGATCTTGAATTCACTGGCTATAACAAACTGTTATAAATCAAGCTATTAAGGCTTATTTTATACAATTGGGGTGCCAAACATCCTGTGGAATACAAAATGTATAGGTGCTAAGAACTTTCATTAGCTCCTGTTATCAGACATTATAAAACTGAATGAAAAGGCCACTATGCTACCTTAATCCTTCCAGTTTCCCTGAATATATCTAATGTTTGTGCATGTTAGATAAAGAATTTAAATGCATGTTGCTCACTAATGTTTAAGAAAATAATGAAGACATTTTGGTAGACTAATGAACGATTCATTTTTATGTATGCACTGTATTTTATGTCTTACTTTCCAAAGTTCTAAGAAATTTCACTCTTGGATCTTACTATAGGTGCTTTCAAAAAAGTAATTGAACATTTTGGAAGACTGGATATTGTGGTTAATAATGCTGGAGTGAACAATGAGAAGGACTGGGAAAGCACTATACAAACTAACTTGGTAAGCATTATCTCCTTTCACTGTTTATATTTCAGTATTTAATGCTGGAATACAGTTAAGAGCCTGTGGCTTGTACAGATTGTGCCAGGTGACAGAACATTAATTATTGGATTGGTAAGTACAACTATTGAAATAATCATCACATAACTGAGTGTGTGGTAGGTCCCTAAAATTGTCTATCCAAAACATACAGCACTGTGTGGAGGTACTCAGGCTATCTATCACCAGACAACATTCTCTTTCTATAAAATCCAATGAAATCACAAATAGATGTAAGAATTGACTGCCCAAGACAGTAGAGCTGCATTTACAGTAGGCTAACGTGTTTATATGACTGGTTTAGAATATTTTAGTTACTTGTGAGGCTCAGCTGGCCTGCATTAGAGAATAAATTGCCATTTGTTGATATTGCAAAAAAAACTTGTTCACCCAAGAGCTCCACACTATTCACCAACCATGCCAGCGTAAAAGCTGAGCTTTTGATATAGGCCACTTCACCATCATCACTGGTAGGAGAACACTACTTAAGGGCACTTACTTGCTAAAATCCAGAACATTCAACAAGGCTGTAAAATTAATTTTCAAACAAACTATTACCAGTTCTTTGATAATATCTGGTATCTCATCAGATCAATCCACAAGATCTATTTCTCAGTTGAATTTTTTTAAATTTAGAGTACACCTCTAGGATATCTAAGCTCCAAGGAAAGAACTTTCTAGCATTAATAAAATTTCTAGGTTAATAAAATTCTGACCAGCTTGTATTCTACCACCTGTGAAGTCCTAATTCAGTGGGGATTCAACAAGTCACCCCAGAATCATACTTGCTGCAAAGAAAGTAGCATAAGGAGGCTTTGAAGAGGGAAATGTGGCGTTTTCTCATTTGAAATTTCTCATGCAACAAGAAAGCTCAGAATAAGAAAATTAGGTGTGTTTTTGTCAAAATTTTTAAGGACAAAGGTACCGATCTTTAAATCCTAATTCCTCAAAAAAAAAAGCCCTAACAAAATAACTCCAGGACAAGTAACACAAGCTGTATATGAGACAAGTTATAGAAAAATTAATGAGAAAATGGGCATTTGGAAAAAAAAAGTAGTTTTATAACACCTTTCTCTTGATTTTTTTTATATCTATCTATTCTTTACATGTTCTTCAAGACTTAAGTACACGTATTTCTTCCTCTTTACTTCATTTCTAAAATGTCCCAAGAAAGTAAACTTCACGAAACTTCATATCATGATGTAACAGTAGTCTGTCATTCTCAGTTATATGCAACATCAGTATTTATTAGTACAGATCCTTTGAATTTGAAAGAAGACTGTGCTTTAGATGACTTATTTCTCTTTATTTTTGTGCCTGCTTTTAACACAGGATATAAGTTACTGTAGGCAGCCATCCTGTCAAATTTGCAAGCACCAATAATTAGTCATCACTGAAAATATTGAAGTCCATGTGAGAAATATGTTTGACCGTGATTTACCTTTAAATTTAGCTCAAAAAGTGAAGGCATTTCTGATCAGCAAATCTTGAAGATATTTACTGTCTAAGTAAATATCCTAACCTAGAGTGATGTCCAAGTAATTTTTCAATGCCAAGAGCTTCAAACAGAAGATGTTGAGAACCTCCTTCTACTATATTGCAGGTGACACCAAATTGTGGGTGGGGATGTTGATCTGCTGGAGGGTCAGGAGGCTCTATAGATCAGAACAGGCTGGACTTAGGGGCCAAGGCCAATTGTCTGAGCTGCAATACGGTGAAGTGCTGAGTCCTGCACTTTGGTCACAACAACCCCATGCGTCACGACAAGCTTGGAGCAGTGTGGATGGAAAGATGTCCATCAGAAAAGAACCTGGAGGTGCTGGTCGATGGTATCTGAACATGAGCCAGCCGTGCCCAGGTGGCCAAGAAGGCCAATGGCATCTTGGTTTGTATCAAAAATAGTGTGCCCAGCAGGAGTGGGGCAGTGATTGTCCCTCTGTACTCAGCACTGGTGAGGCTGCACCTCAAATCCCATGTTCAGTTTGGGCCCCTCACTACAAGGAAGACATTGAGGTGCTGGAGCAAGCTCAGCAAAGGGCAACAAAGCTGGTGAATGGTCTTATGAGGAGCAGCTGAGGGAGTTGGGGGCATTTAGCGTGGAGAAAAGGAGGCTCAGAGGAGTCTTATCACCCTTTACAATCCCCTAAAAAGGAGGTTGTAATGAGGTGAGGGCCAGCCTCCTCTTCCAGGTAACAAGCAGTAGGACAAGAAGAAATGGTCAGAAGTTGTGCTGGGGGATGTCTGGATTGGATATGAGGAAAAATTTCACTGAAAGGGTTGTCAAGCACTGGAACAGGCTGTCCAGGAAAGTGGTTGAGCCATTGTCCCTGGAGGTATGTAAAGGATCTATAGATGTGGGGCTTGGGGTCATGGTTTAGTGGTGGACTTGGCAGTGCTGGGTTAAAAGTTGGGTTTCATGATTTTAAAAGTCTTTTCAAATCAAAACAATTCCATGATTCTATTATTTTTTTTTTCTTATTGCAAGTAATTTAGAGGAAGCAGACTGTAAGTGTCTCAAGCAGCAGAACTGGAAGAACATCTAGAACAATCAGACAGAGTAGAATTACAGTTATGTGGGTTTAATCAAGGCTGCTCTAAGATCCAAATATCTCCACTCACCTATTGATTTGATTATTCTTTCCCTGTCTAACATGGAGGGAAACTACCTACCTTATTTCCATAAACATTTATATCTAGTTACTGTAATTTCCATAAAACAAGATAAAAAACTTTGTACTTCTTGCTTTTTTAATTATAACAGTGGAAGAAAAATAGCTGATGCATGTAATAGCTTATATGGATTGGTTCTATAAAATATTTTTTTTGTTTCTTGTGGAAAGGAGCAAAATGTATATGAAATACATGATTTTAAAATGTCTTTATTTCCCCCATGTAGGATAGTTAAGTATTCTTTGCATTATTCCTAAGAAGATAAATAATTCCTATAGCCACACAGTATGATACACAGTATATACATATTTTTTATTTTAAAACAGGAAAAAACCCCTCTATGTGCCAGTTGTTGTCTTAGTGGTATCATTTATATATTGATACAACAAATATTCCCTGCCCCAGTTTAAAGTACAAAGTACAAAAGTGGAGCAGTACAGAGCAAGATAAATCAGAACAAACACATCTGGGGTGTGTCCTTTAGGGCTAAAACAGTTCACGGAACCGGTTGGTCTTCAGGAATGTTTTTAAAGGACTGTAAGGAAAGTTCTCTGATAGTACTGCTTGAGAAAGCATGAAGAAGAAGGTTCAAAAAGTGGGACTTAGTTTGGAAGGAAGATAGAGGGAATAAAACACAAGGCCTTCTTGTATCCATTAGTTTCCTGAGAGCAAGAAAAGACAACTTGATTAAGATGGGGAGTGTATAAAGGAGTACCAACTACTAAAATGATACTTCTATTGCAGTACTTTGCACCATTTTGCTACATTTTGTGCTAAACATCCATCTTTCCCTTACTTTATTAATATTTCTATTATTTTTTAGTTAAGTATTCCAGCAATGCCACCTATTCCTCACTTCAAAACTCTAAATCTCATGTTGTTGACTTGATTGATACCAGCTTGATCAACAGCAGCTTCAACTAGTGATACTCATACAAGGGTACACTCTTGTTATATATTTAAACCAATCCCCCACATGAAATTTTGAAAAAAATTGAAAGCAAAATCACAACTATCTCCTGTTTATGTGATGATTTTGCACATTTTAACACTTTCTGGCAAAAAAGACCACAACTTGGGCACATCAAAAAAACTCAGTCATATGGGATTCAATTATTTGTTGCCTAGAGGTAAGTAGAATTCAAATGCACACATAAAATTTGTTCAGGTGCATGACAGTCTTATTCTTCATTACTAGGCAAAATGTTGAAATATGCAACAATTCCAAGTTTTTACATTTTTCATGAGTTTGCTCTATTCATTTTTATGTGACAGAAGTAAGAAATTTCCATGAATTTAGAAAAGTCCTTTGCTAAAAGGAAGTCTACCACCATTGTGGTTTGCCCTGCAAAATACTTAGATTTGAACTACAGAGAAGATAATGCACCACTGTATATTTATGTGTGACTCCTTACAGTATAGCTCATGGTGAAATACCTCTTCCAGCAACTAGCAAACCTGCAAAATCAATTTGTTTGCTTATCAGTAAGGACCTATTCCTCAAAATGCCAATTAATGTCCCAGCAGAAACCGGAAGGGTAACTAAGCAAACATCAGAAGTGATTAATTGGATTTATTTTTGTGACAAAGACTTCATGATCTTCACAAGGCCGTTCCACTGTGCAAGCCCTAAAAGGAATAATTTGGGAATATGCTGCAACCTTCTTTTGGTCCATACACCTTGCTGGCCTTTCCCAGTGTACCAGGAGAAATGACAAGGACCGAACTTTTATCCCAAAGTAATGTAACCGAGACACAGAGCTGGATTCAGCAGCTGGAAATAACCCCCAGGTTCCACAATACAGACAAAGGCAATCATTGGTTCTTAGGGCCACCAACAGAGAAACAAACCAAAACAAACAGCGCTATCTGTAAAAGATAAAATGGCATAGGTGACTGACTTACTGACAGTCAGTAGCTACCTCAATGGCTTACTTACCTATTCTTCAGCATAATCTGATGTCAGAGGATCAAGTGGCTAGGGAGAGATGTGGCCAAAAAGTGAAAAGCAGCACTTACCTTGAATCAGTAGCACAAGGATCAATTCTCTGTGTATGTAAAGAAACCCATAGGTGTCATTATTTTTGTGGTTTATATTGTACTAGGAAGGACACAGTGACTTACTTAATTGCACAATAAGTCAATGAACTTTTTAGCTTACTGTTTTAATGTATGTTTACAGTAACCAGTGTTGAAATACAATGAAAAGCAAATGTCTTTGAACCAAAAACATAGGCCCAGCTCTTCAAAATGGAATACTATTCCTATGTCCTTCGGGAATATGAAGGCCTGTGGAAGGGGAGGAGGGAAGTAAAGAAAACTGCACAATCAAAAACTGAAACCCAGTGTTTCACTCCCACCGTGTAAGAAAGCTATTGACTTCTAGCAAATTATCAAATCCTACTACATATTCCTTTCCCCTTTCTGCTTCTTTCTCTCTAGATTTTTTTGTTTTCCATAGTTTGAGCTGGAAATTCACACACAAGAGCCTTCAATATCATTCCATATAGCAATCAAACTAACCTATACATAGGAATGCCAAGGGACTTGCAGGCTTTCTCCATTTTGTCTGTGTCCTAGAAAATCTACATTAAAAAATTAGTCCCACGCTCCTGTTCAACAGCGAAATGCTAAAATTTTCCATGGGTATCACGAACAGTATTTAGTTTCAGACTTTTGAAGTTCGTCTTACACAGTTCACAAACAACTTTTAAATGTTTCCTTATAGATAGCCATCAATTTACAACATCACTGTATGAAAGGCAAATGATCTTGGGTCAAATTCCAGCTCTGTACTAACCTGCTTTATGAAACCACGAGTTTGTGGCTCTTTCATTTTCGTTCAGTAACCCTAGCACTGAACTATCTTAGCTCAGGAACCTACATAAAATGTTAGGACTGATTACCATTTTGTTTTCTCAAAGGAATTCATATTCCCATGTCACCTTGGTAGCAATGCAGTGCTTATCTTCAGCACTGAAAATGCTGACATATTTTCTCAGCAGGAAGTACCAGATGTATCAGACAAGAGGTGGAGAGGGAAACCTTATTAAATAAGTTAGAAACTATGAATAAATAAGTTAGAAACTATAGAAACTATGTCCATTGGGACAGCTGCCCTGGAACATTAGGAAAAAAAGCATTCTGTACTAAGTTACTTTCAAAGCAATTGTCACTTGAAAGCGTTGATGATTAATGATGTCCTGGGCACCATCACCAAAGAACACTTTTTTTTTTTTTTTTAAATAGATAAATCTAAATTGAAACACAAAGTATAACAACTTGCATGCATAATGTTGGACTACAAGAACATGGTACACATTGGCTGACATTGGCTCCTAAAGGCAGAAGAAAATTAATTAGTGCTCTACTGAAGACTCTGTGTCTAATTAGAATCAGAATTTCAAAATATGCTTTCTTTTAGAATGATAGAATTAAAGCTATACAGCCAAGGGACACATAGAAGTGTGAAGAATCAAAGATTTTGTAAATTTTATTTCTGATTTTACCCTGGCAACTAAAGTGCTATTTAAGAAACAAATAAGTTATTGATTACTGATATGTTATTCTCAAAAGCAACTGAAAATATTTTGAGTATTTGTACAATTATTCTGCCATGTTTACCATGCTGTTAGATACCATTTTGAGCTTATTACTGTATGCTACTTCAGCATGTCTGATCTCCTCGAATTTAAATGTGTAATTTATGTAAACTAATGCTAGGAGATATTCCCACACTCACAACCATAACTTTATTTGAAAGAATCCTAAATTTTCTACTCTCAGTTGAAGAGTAAAATTGCCTTTCTTGAGAGCACACTCAGACCTCCAGGGCACCTTGGTGGTCCATTTTCATTATATTTTATAGTAAAACACTGTATTTTGATGAGAAAATAAATAGCAGTGTTACTGAGATCGCATGTTTTTCAACAGCTAGAAGGACAGTAATTTAGATTATTTTCTGACTTTATTGATACTATTGATACTAGTTTTCTGTAGCTGGGACCAAAAAACCAGGTAAGAGTCAACTGTCCCAGTTTTTGATTTACCTACATTTAGTTACAAATCTGAGTACTTTCATATGCTTTGTTCTTGACATGTTTATGAAGAATGTCCATTCAGCTAAATGCAGTTGTAAATAAATGAACTGTAAAAAATTCAGCTATAGAATGCTTTCTTGTACAAAGCCTCCCACCATATTTTCATCTTAAACTTAGGCTTTTTCTTAATTAGGTAATTTTAAATATAGTTTTCCCAGACTTTTAATTCATAGAAAATCTGTGAATTATTTTTGGTTAAGAACATGGGATTAAATTATTAGTCTTAAAAGTACAACCTGGGAACTGCACAATCTGAAACAACCTTTAATTTCTTTCATTTAATTTAAAGGAAATTACAGAGATTTTTTGTCATAACCCGAAACCAAAAAACTGGGTGCAGAAAACACATAATTTTTGAGAGGATGGAGGGAGGTGGATTCTTGCAAGAGAGTGGGAAATCCATCACACAATACTTTAGATGAAAAGTGCCATCTGCTGAGTGTGCAGACAGATAGGCTCTTATCACCCTGGGTGTGTGGTTCAGAGTTTATCTGCAGAATTCTTTATTTTATCAGCCCAAACATCAAAAACAGCCATTTCACCCAAGATCAGCCACACTCAAATGAGGTTTTTGCTAGGATCACAGGTAAGGATTGCAAGGCTATAGCAGGTGTAAGGGGCAACATCCAAATGGAAGTCTGCATTTATGTTCAACACCACCTCTCACAGTACATTAGTGTAAAGGACAACATGTCTCCAGTCACTTGAAGAAATACTGTTGATGGATTCCAGAGGGAGAAATAGAACAATACAGTAATTTTGACAGGACAGCCAAGCTACCCACTTTTTTCTTGGTTTATAATTGTGGTTTGGCCAAGGACTCATCTAGCTCTATTATCTCTGTGAATTAGAAGGAATAGAAAAGCCTTTAAGGAGCTCCAAGCTACTTCCTTTTTCAACTGATTCATTTTCTCTAATCATCCTAAGTGGAATTCTCTTTTTCTGCTCAGCAGGCTGTGCCACTGCTCCAGGGCATGACAGGACCTGCACCTGCTCTCCAAAGAGAGCATTAACCCCTTTCTTTCTAAAATATCTTCTGTATAGCCTATCATATATATATATATATTAAAAAAACACACCCCACTCTTAAGTCCAAATCTAATTTCAGTAGAGGTTCCAGTAAGTTTATGTTCAGAATAAGTATATCTTATAGCAACACTACTGGGTGTTAACAATCTTCATTTTAATGAATCAAACCTACATGTGGCAATCAACATTAAACAGTATTAGATTAACCTTTATAAGGGCTCTGCTACTTCCCAGGACATGCAAGAGAAATCAGATTTAGTTTGGTATGTGTCAAGACACTGAAGAGAATTCTTTGGAAAGTTTCTGTAAAAGTTTTGATTTAAACAACAGCATCCTTTTTTAATAATTCAAAATGGGGTTTTTTTTAATATGTTAGCTTAAAAAAAACTTTCCAGGAAAGAAACAGAAAAAAAATCTATTTATGGGAATTTTTTCTTTAGGAAACATTTAAAATATTATTTCAGAATGTTGAAATACTCATATTTTGTGCAGTTTTACATTATTCCAGAGAATAGGTATTCTGAGAATATATTATTAGTGGGAATATCTCACTAAGTGCTTTACTATAGAAAATGAGAAAAGCTAATTCATTATCAAGATTCCAAAGTAAACTTGGTAATGAGGTCTCAGGTTGGTGTATCTCAGTCAATGGGCAGCCTCACATTACTTGAAGAATGAACAAGTGATATTAATAAATCAGGATATGCACTCTTCCCAATCTAATTCCTATTAAAACCAAGTATGAAGGATAAATGAAATTATGAAAGGATGAAGGATTTATGAAATTTAATTAGAAATACTACTCTGTATTTTATAACGTGTGTCTAAAAATACCAGCAAATGAAAATGAAAGGCAATAGCCATCTCAAAATTATTCCAGTTTTGCTTTAGGCATTTAGATAGTGGCAGAAAAATAGTTCACATTCTGATTTTAAAAGCTTTTCTTGTTTTTCTCCAGTTCCTCTAGTCACTGTCCAATATGTTTGAGGCACATACTGATTTTTCACTGTGTTTTTTTTAATATGGGAAATTTCTGTCTCCATTATTCACAATTCTGCAGATCTTCTCTGGTCAAAAATAGTGAAATAATCATGCACACTTCATCATTTGGGCATCTTAATTTTTTTGGGTCAATAAATAGCACTGAACAGTCATAAAATACAAATGGAGTTCTTATGTAAAGTGGAAATAACATTCCCATAAGAATAAAAGAGTGTCTCAATGCATTTTTCCATTTTAAGTAGAAATTGTAAAGTAAATGTGAAATGATTACAGGGAGATCTAAAATAATTGCTAAGAAATTATGAAACTCATCACTAATGCAGTCATATTGGAACACTTCTCTGAAGTTATTATCTTCCACCAAGAGCCTTGTCTGCTGCTGTTGTGATAATAGCTGCAGGTTCCCCACCCACCCATTTCTTAATGACTGTACTTGTCACCTATTGTCCTGCTTCCCCCACCCCATATGGTCCTGGCCACTCCCTCGGGTTTCCCCTATTGGTTCCTGTACCCTAACTCCACCCATGTACCTCCCCTGTGCCCAGAGGTCACTGGGCCAGTGTGCTGTCCCCGCCCCTCTCTGTTTCCCTATAAAACCCCTGACCCTCTGTCATCTTGCTGTCTATGCACACGTCTATGCACACATGTCTATGCACATGTGGTGTATGCACATGGTCTGTGCACCAGGGGAGGTCTTTGGCCTCTGGTGCAGCCATGTGAATAAACCCTTCCATGGACACTCTGCATAGACCCTCCTCGCCTCCTTTATCACTGCTGGTTGTGGTAGCAGACCAGAGAAACCAGAGCTAGCCTTATGGCTCCCCGGCCAGTGAGAGTGCAGTGACCAGGAGAGTTTGGTGCACTGAGGCATTGAACCGGGCTGGGCAGAGACACTCTTGAGTAAGGTCTGCTGTAACATCCCTCAAACCACAACATGCTGCCTTTCACTTACTATTTGTTTCACTCTCAGGTAAAGTGATTTTGTGGGAGAAAGTCTCTCTCATCATTCACCCAGGAGGCTGGTAACCCCAGGCTTGGTGTTTCTTTGGACATCTCAGTTTAAAAGTCTGAAGTTCAGTGAGAGGAATTTCAGCAGAATTTCTGACTGCATTAGGGTTCAAAAACAGATTTTAAGGAATCAAGATGATACAGGTCTTAAATCTTCACATCTTTTAGAATGCTTTTATTACTTTATCTATATTTGCCTGAGTGGACTAACTTTCATTTGAGAGGAGTGGTAAAACTCCTGTAACTTTAGTCAGAAAATAATACAAATATTTAATCCTGGGACCAGAAATATATCATGGTACTTAATCTTAAATAGTGTGAATTTCTTGTTAATTGAGCCAAATGCAGTTTTAAGAGTTAATGTTATCTTCAGACATGATCAGTATTTTTTTATATATAGAACAGGGTGTCTCAAAAAAATGATGGGATTTAGATCAGTTCATCAGCCACTTATATGTTTAGATAATGCATGTGTTTCATCTATAAATTATTTACTTACTGTTTATTTCATTTCCTTCACAGCTCTTATTTGGCATTTCAATATTTTAGTTTGCTTATTTATATCTTATTAAGAGAAATTAGTAAACTGCTATTACTTCTATCTATCGCAGTTGTGGTTCTGAAGTTACTCAGTTGCAATACTGTGGAGCATCTGTGTTTATAATCTTCAAAATGTAAATAAGACAGTAAATGTAAATAAGGCTGAATTGCACTGATAGAGCAATACAGGTTCTAGGCACCACAATAACAGCAAGTTTCAGTTTGTAGAAGCACAACAGATATTTTGAATAACGTCAATAATTCGGTTAAATATTTTGAATAGTTTCAAATAATCTTTGAGTATCTTCAATAACTCCTTCCTCTCTATACCAGACATCTGTGATTAGAGGAACCTACCTCGGCCTAGAATATATGAGAAAAGGAAATGGAGGCGATGGAGGAGTAATCATTAATATCTCATCCTTGGCAGGTGAGAAAATTTTCTGCATAAACTATATCTGCTGGGTTTTTTTCTAAAGTAAATGAATCATGCTTATCAGTCTTACTTCTTTTTCTTTTTCTTTCTTGTGGCCCTTCCCTGTTTACAACTATTTTGACCTGGTTTTCATCATAGCAACAGAAAGAATATAAAATGACCACAACATTCATTTGCTTTTTCTAAACACAGTTCAATAGAAATGAATCAGTAATTTTCCTAACCCATCAGTCTTGCATTTAAAATTTTGAGCATGACGTAAATTCCTCCATTCAACTCCATAGGAGCACAGCTGTAGGAATATCTAAGACTAGACTGTACCTACTTTATTAACAAAGACTGTCACACATCCACTCTGTGTTCCAAGTCCTTTCAGATGTCATCTACCTGTACTTGAGGTGTCATAATATTAGCACTCATATTTCACCAAGCTTAACCAAGTGTTTCTTTGCTCACTACTTTTCTATGCTATAACTGTATTTCAATTTATTGGTATAAAAACAGAATTCCATGGATTCTAAGTCAGTTGGGGGTAATGCTGCCAAGTTGTGAGGAAGAATTCTGCATCATTACCTGTAGGTATACTCAGTGTTGCAGTGACTGGGCTCACAGCAAAAAAGCACAGCTGAAGGGGAAACTGTACAAGGAGAATGAAGTCACCTGACAAACTTCTGCAAAAAAATTGTGGGAAAGTACTTGCATTCTCTCTTTTTTGTTTGGAGAGATTGGTTCCTCTTTCTACTGTCAGACTTGCTGGGAAAAATAATAGATATGCTCCTTTACACTTGGATTATCAGAGGGGTTTTTTTGTATCTGTGCAGATTACCAAATTATAGTAATTTAGTTCCAGGATAGTCCTATGTGTTTTAACAACAAAAAGCCAGTTAAGACAACACTGGCTATAGTACTGATTGTGGATAGGTGTGGATGTTCTGAGTATTTTTATGTTCTGTCTTGGCTTTTGTGATTAAAAATTCCAGTTCACCCTATTGACATAATGCATATGGATCTTGAGGATCTGACTCAATACATGCACATATGTGAAATGGGTGAGGGGTTCTTTATTAAAAGCCTCCATGTACCTCTAAGACAGCATTTGCCATATTGCCTAACACCTTGCAGACTGACACCAGTAAGTTTATCTCTATAGGCTGAAATGGACATTGTATTGGGTGCAAATTAACCTGAGGGAATTTGCTGTTGCAGTGCAAGGGTTCATCAACACAAGTAAAAGATTAAACATTTTCACAGAAACACTGATGCCCATGCAGTGCTTAAGAAAGGGTAGAGGTAGTAAGCAGCTTGATTCCTTTTCTAACTGGTCTCAAATGAGCACAAAATTATTTTGTTTTTAAGACCTAAAAGCTTGGCTGTTCTGTTTGTTAAGAGCTTATAAGTACTTTTTTTTAATTATTTAAGTTTGCATTTATCTACTTATTTTTTTTACAACAACATTGTGCTGTAATGATTATGGATATTTGTCAAAACAAAGTTTCTTCGTTTTGTTTGGTTTTATATGGCTTGTATGTAACAATTGTTTCCAAGGTCATTAGGAAAAACACACTTTAAAAGCTAACATATACTGATTTTTATTGCTTATTTATTTACTGTTATTTGTGGGTTTTGACTCTAATTCTCCTCTCCAGTCTGAAGGTCTAAGTCCTGCAGTTTATTCCATATATGAAAGGCAAAGTTCCATTGGCTTGCTTAACATCCCCTTCAACTGTTTTCTTAGAGCAAGCTTCTGTTGATCATTAAACTTTTTAGTGGTTTTGATTCCCACTGTCCAAGTTCCCTATAAGATACAGACAGCAAATCTTCTGTTTGCTTGGAAAGAAAACAAGCAATAAGCAAGTGAGCAATGAGAAGGGTTGTATTTAGTGCTTATGAGGCATTCAATAATATTTCCTTTGCACATTATTTAGCTACAGGTACATCACCATGGGAATTTTGCCAATGATTTGGACTAGTGACAGAATTAAGCCTTACAGTTTTGCATTTCCAAATACACAAAGAACTACTTAAATTATTTCTATGAAGTGGATGCTTAGAAGTGTTCTTTCAGCTGGATTAAAGCCAGACCATCCACCCTGTCTATCCAGTACTGAGTCTTGCTTTCTTTAGTCTCTTCACAGGACAGGACTAAGTAAGAGAGGGAGAGAAATACGTGAGCACATGCAGCAAGCACTCAACCATGTCTCAAAGATACAAAATTTAATTTTATTGGATTTGTGCATTCATATCCACTAAATTGAGATAATGAGAAAAGTGTTTTACTTCAAACTTGGCTCCATAAAAAATAATTCCAATGACTGCAGGTTTTTGTATTGGAATAAGCTTATTTTCAAGTTCAAGGAATAAAATGTTCTAAAATTTCTTCTGTAGGAAGAAACGGTACCTTTAATTGTGCTCAATGGAATAGTTACAAGCAACAGAGAAAGCATAAGAAACTAAATTTAACTAAAGAGGCTGTTTAAGTTATTAAATTTAACATTGTCTTTTGCCTTGTGGTGGCTGGTACCTCTACATTTTTTGCAATTAAAGGATGAAAGGTATTTGAGTATAGGCACACATTTTTGTTTTGATGGCTTTCATATTTTTAAGAAGGTATTCTGTGAAACAGAATTTTTAACTTTCTGTATTCTAGCAGACAAAAAAAAGGTCAAAATATTCACAGAGGGTTTGAAAGTATTAGAATTTTTTAACATAGTATCATGTTACTTTTTGGAGAGGCTGTTCAATGTGTAGTGAATCTGGATACCTTTCTGCTGTACAGCCACATCGGGGGGGTCAATTGCGCTCAACTTCAAGAACTCAGATTCCGCAAACAGCTAGTTTGTCCTCCCTTTATTGAAACCTTCAGCCACAAGAAATACTTAAAGTACCTCTTACAGCAAACAGGCTTTTGTAGGACCAGATCCTATATATATTACAGGAACAAAAGTAATCATATGGTTACATCACCAAGCAAGGACTCTACCACAGTGATACAGGGGAGCAGAAGGGTCAATGACTGTTCAACTGGCGCTTCAGTTCAGCATCATGACACAGCTTTCGATCCCTCCCCTTTGTGAAAAGAAGAATGCTGAGCAGAATCTACCAGAATGAGGTTAAAAAAATTAGAAGCTATTCCCTTCAGATTCCAGTTCACTATAAAAAAGTCATAGAAATGGCAGAGCTTAGAATTTTTGCTATGATTTCTGTTTCACCTTCGTTTTGGCACTCAGGAAGACTACAAGGATATCGTGGGGGTATGCAGGGAGAAAAACCAAAAGGGCCAAAGTCCAACTTAAAAGTAAAGAGGCTAATAAATATTGTTAAAAGAAAGAGATATACTTAAATCTCTGAGGGCAACGTGTTCAGTGGGAAAGTGTAAATGGGGAAAAATGTTTAATTCTGTTTTCATCAAATTTCTTCAGTGGAATGAAAGGAAATACTGGTTTCAACAAAGCTTACTGATAAAATTCAAACTTGTTGACAGAATTCTCCACCTGCAGTATTAATTTCTCGAGATGTGGTTATTGAAACTATTGGGCATGATAAATAAGGAGTTGTAGTGAGATGCCTGACACCATGTCTTCGATGGTAGAGTGATCTTGACACTCTAACAAGAGGACTAGAGTATAAGCAAGTGCGGGAGTTGTCTCTGTCAGCCTGCCAAGAGCTGAGGAAAATAAAAAAGAGCAGTTTACACTGGAGCACAGGGTTTTTGTTGGTCTGCTTGCACTGGTTTTGGTAAACCAAAGAGCATCTTGAGTCATCACAAAATCATTTGCAAATCATCATGCAGCAACATCCGGACAGAGAAAAATCTAGCCATAGCTACCCCCCCACCTTTCTAAGAGAGATTGAAAGCCAGATTTATCACTTTCCAGAGGTACACTGATCCATCACCAACCATTTGAACACCTTCCCTTTCTTCCTCCCATTATATTGTGCATGATGTTCTCCAGTCTGTTTCATTGCCATTCTGCTTTGCATAAGATAATTAAATAATCATGGAAGCAGCAAATAGAATCCAGATTTTCTAACAAATGAATGCCCTAACTAATATGTTAGGAACTAATCTCAGCTCACTGATTGAATAAATATGCAGGCAGAGCAGACTCAATGTCACCCAGTGGTTCATCATAAAACACTTGCTAGGAGAGTCCCCGGGACACACCCCTTAACAAAGGCCCAGCTCTTCCCAGGGCAGGAAAGTAGCTTAGATCTGGAAAACCCACACTGTGGTTCTGAGTACTGAACTCAGAAACAAAAGTGAGACAGGACTGTTACTGTTTTATTTGAAGGATGCTAAAACTACTCTTAGATGCTTTGTCCGAAAGTGAGTCAATTATTTTTTTTCTTGTTTCTCCACTTCAGCAAAAATAATAATTTCAATTAGGAAAGAGCTAGTTTAAAATAAAAAAAAACAAAATTCATTTGTTCCTCTCTTCCTGCCAAGTTATTCCTGCTGTCTTTGGCATTTAAGTAAATCTTTGAACCTTATTCCACTTCTTTATTGTGAGCTGTGCCCTTCCTTTGTTTATTTCTTGACTTTGTTTCTCTTCCCTCTCAAGTAAAAAGTAATTTGTCTTACTGTCATTAAAAAATTAAAAATAAAATTACTTCTAAATTACTCCTCCCTGTTTCCCAGTATATGTTGTCTGTTTTATTTCTGTTAGCTTCGGCCTAATTGGGATTTCCTTTATTTAAAACATGTAAAAGTACTTAAGAGGGGTTTTTTTTAATAATATTGTATTATTTCTAATGTACTCATATTCCAATATTTCCAAAAATTTGAAGAATGGTGATCATCAAAAGTCAACAAACAGAGGAATATTAAGGCTGTGTTGTGATCACACCCCACAGGAGAAAATACAAAAGCCATTTTCATAAAGTGATTTTTTTAAGCAGAAGCATAACACATTAATCCTAGCTAAGCAAATAAATACAAATTAAAAAGAACAACCAGTCAACAGGTTAAATTCTTCATTTCCCACTATTGAACAGTGCTGCTTTCACAGGATCACCAAGGCAGCATTTAATTCAAGATAAAACCTTGAAGCTGTCAGGTGGGTAATTAGAGCTTTGTGCTGTCTTAGGAAGTTTTTCCTTCAGACAAAATAGATTCCATAGCAAAGAGCCCATGCAAGTCTGGCATATATCATTTTTCTGGCAAATCCGTACTTAGAGCTAGGTAGTGGATTTTCATCTCCACTGAGATAAATCACATCCCTTTTTAAATGTATCACTTTAAGCTACGACATATGAAAAGTGAAAAAAACATATGTGAGTTATTAATTGGGATGACTTCCATTAGAGTCAAACATTAAGACATCAAAATTACTATGCAGTTTTACAATGACACATTCAGGAAAACATTTTATCATCTAATTTTTGGACAGGCTGAAGTAGGTGTTCATAAGGGCCTATTTTTCAGGTGGAACTACAGTAAAGTTTTTGTCCAGTTGAGCTGGCCAGAAATTGCTGGCATAATTGGCAGAAATGAATATGCACTCATGGTCTGTCATTTCTTCTTGACTAGCTCTTTGCCATCAACTCAGTCTTACTAGAATTAAATTCTTTTTCTTCCAAAACCTGTTTTCCCTTCTTTCTCTACTATAAATAACAGTGTTGTGCTCTCCCACTCTGACCGTAAAGGCTTACAGAATTAGCAGAAAATTTTTTTTTTGCTTCTCCTATTCCCACACTTCTGTCCTGAACACACCATAAATAATTGCAGGTGTCCAGCTTACATGTCAGCTATCAAAGCCTATATAAAATACTTTGCTCCTCAATATATTTTAAATACTTTACTGATTCACAGAAGATGGCTCAAAAAGCGCATTTTTGAGTGTTTCCTTCCAGATCCTGTCCTCTCTTTTACGTCATTGTCCATAGACATAACTTTTCCTTTTAAAAGTTACACTTTTCTATTACTCTCCTTTTGACTGTGCATTTTTAACCATCTAGTTGGTTTTTTTCCCAGGCTATCCCAGATTACAAAATACAATTTGCAAATTTTTACTAATCCATTTTGTTGCATCTCTATAAATCTACCACAGATTTTTTACACTACAGACCTATATGTGTGTTTAAGTTAATCATAAATTAGGAATATTCAACATCTTTATTCAGCTACCTTTTTATTTTAAAGGACTCATGCCTGCTGCATTCCAGCCTGTGTACTGTGCTACAAAGCATGGTGTAATTGGATTCACACGGTCCATAGCAGTAAGTATGCGTTTTCCAAAAGGCTATCAGCAGCTCCTTGGGAGCTTGCTGAAGTTTTTCATGTTCCTTCTCTAGAGCCACACAACTGGAACTAATTATCTGAAAGAAAACAAAGTGTCTGAAGCAGTGGAGGTTCCCTCGTTTCTCAAAGGGAATCCAAGGATGTGTGTTTATGACTGATTTGAGGTTTGGCGAGCAGAGAAGATGTTGCAAAGTAATTTAAGGACAGTGGGAGGAGTCCAAAAGCCAAGTTCTAATCCAAGTTTTAAAAATACTTTTTCAGTATCCCATCCAGTCATTTAATATTTTGCTTTCCTTTTTACTAAGTCAGGCTGATGACTTTTTTTACGATAAATAGGCACTAACGTGTACAAAAGTGACTTGCACACATCATTTAGTCTTACCTACTCTTAATACTCTGAAAATGCAAAATGACATATTCAGGATGGGACATGTAAGATGACAGTATTGTAAGTCTCAGCCTCTGACACCAAAACTTTCAAGTTAAATTGAACAAGCACTGTAATAAAATAATTTGGAGGGAAAAACTATGATTATTCTTTCATAAATTAATCTTAAAAATAGTCTACTCATATAAGATTTCCAGTCTGATTTCCAGAACACATCACCTGGAATTATACTTTGAATACTCTATCCATATTTTGTGCCCCCATCCCCACACAAATAACTTATTTTTCAGATTAATATAAAGAGAATAGTATGGATAAGTATTGCATAGACCATCTTAAACACATCACGAGCATAACACCTAGGTCTCCATTTTTGTTTTCTCATTATAAATATCCCCATCTAAGCACAAAAGTAAATCAGAAGAAATTCTGTCTTTAAAGAACATGAGAATGCTGAGGAAAAAAGAATAATAAACATAATGAATTGCAGTATTTACCAGGAAAGGCAGTACAGTCTGATGTTGGGGAGGTCTGATACCTTACATCTAGGATTTCAGTTTCTTGTCTTCCCCAGACCAAAAGGGCAGGCTACCATACCGTGAAAATGACATGTGACTTACAAAATACCTGAAAGGAGTCCTGCTAAATGTTAAAATAAATAGAATGCAGTGTTTAACAGTTATGGTTATTCTTGGATATATCATGTTTAGTTCCTCAGTTCTGTGCTATTGCTAAGGAAGTTCATCCAGCATTCAGCACATAGCTGGAAGCTGATCAGACTTCTTTGCTGCAGACACACTTTGGTAGAACCTCAAACAAGGGCTCCTACCACTGCCAGAACAGCTTGTGCTTCTTGCTTTCATCATGTTCCTGAGCTGCTTCCTGAAAAAAAATCCATTCACAGGGACTTTCCAGGGGAGATGCTCAGTGATAGATTCATACCTTGGCAAGTACAACAGAGCAACTAGAAAGGTTTAGCATTACAGTTGTAGGGATAGAGAACAGATCCTATTTCTGTTGATGTGAGGGAGGTAAATACAGAATCTTAAATTTATTTATTTCAGAGTTTTCTTTTAATTAAACGTGTTCCTATAAGATTGGAAGCTTACCTTTAGGAGAATTTTTTCTTGTTTTTGCTTAGAAGATTTATCACCCTAGAATAGTGTTAATGACATGCTAGGAGCACTAAGAACAAAAATATTAGAAAAAAACAGCAGCACGGAAATAAGAGTTTTGATTTTTTGTAAAATTGTTCTCCTAATAAAAGAAATGTGGGATTTTTTCTAATAATCTAGCATGATTACTAGAGAAAACATGCTTCAAACTTAGTTTTTGAAACAAAACAATCAGTAGTAACAAAATAGCCTTACTAAGCAAGTCTCAAAAGTACTTCGTGGTAAATCTCATACTTTGAAAACTTACTTACACAATGCTGTCTTAAAATGTTGATGACAAATGCCTAACCCTTTCTCTTTTCTAGTTAGCTGCTAATATGGACAACTACGGTGTAAGACTCAACACAATTTGTCCAGGATTTGTCAACACACCAATTCTTCAGTCAATAGATAAAGAAGAGAATATGGGACAATATTATTCATACAAGGATGAGATCAAAAATATGATGCAGTTTTATGGCGTGATGGAGTAAGTCAGATACAATGGGGTTTTGCGCTTTCTTGATGAAGAAAAAAGACACACAATATCACTTTCAGCAAAATTAAAATAAAAGGGAAATGCTGCCTCAGATAAAAGTCTATCAAATGCATTATCCTGTATACAAAGAAAAAATGGCAGATATCTAAGGCTATTTTAAAGGCATCGTCTTCACAGTGATATATCCCTTTTGTATTCCCATTTCCCAGTAAAGTCCAAATCAAATTCCCAAGTTAAATTTAGTGATTTTAGTTTTTAATAGCCCTTGGAGCTCCCTCATGAATTTGTTTGATCAGACTTGTGAGATGCAGGGTATATATATTTTGCACTGAATTTTACTGAATTTTCACAAAATTTTCAAGTGAAACAAGATGGGAATCAGACCAAGAACTGACAGCAGCAACCACTGTGGATCAGATCAAAGAGTTACCTGGCCCATTACAGTATTGCCAACAAAGGCCAAAAGCAGACTGTGAGAATATGACAAGCATAAAGTGATATTTTTTATCACTTTCTTAGTTTCTAACAGTTATCTTCCAAGATGCTTCTGCACAAAGGAAAATGTATGACTGTGTTGTTTCACCCATATTTTTCATTATGTAACATATTTTGCACCTATTGACCACAGTGAACTGCATATGAAATTATCCTTATACTAATTTGCAATATACATCAGCTCTGCTACAGAAACGGGGTAAATCAGCAGTTTAAATGCCAATTTTAAAAATTTTCGAATGTCTAGATTTACATTAAGTTTCTTTACTTGTCCTTTTTACATGTTCTGTTATAGCATGACTCTGAAATAACTTTTTTTTTTTTCAGCCCATCAATTATTGCTGAGGGACTGATAACAATAATTGAAGATGATACTCTAAATGGAGAAGTTATGAAGATCACAGCATCCCAAGGAATTCATTTTCAGCAATATGGCCAAACACCCTTTACATCATCAAAGAGATAAATAATTTTTTGTGCTAATTAATTTTGGCTTTCCTTAAATACAAAAACTTTTGAAAAGAGTGATTTGGGGTAAAAAAGGTTAGTATTTTTTCTAGATCAGTGACAGTGTTCAAACATTTGCATCCTAATAATAAAGAGATAGGTGAGATAATCTGGTGTGGGAAGATGTTAACACCCTATTGTGATTCTATAAGCACTAATAACAGTATTAATTTAGTAGAATAAACACATTGCTCTGAAGCCTTTTTTTATTATTATTTAGTAGTAGGGGCCATTTTTTTTCCATTCTGGTAGTTCTGATCTACATACTCGAAGCATATTTTGGTGGGTCTTACTTACTTTGTTATAATTCTTTTCACTGTCATGCTTACTTATTTACATATTGAATTCTTTAGACCAGGAGTTCAGTTCAGTAATCTAGACCACAAATGGAGCCATAGGGAGTTAAAAATTTATTTTTTCTTATGAAACAGTAAATAGAGCAAGGCAAAATTCACATTCCTCATGTATATATGCAACTGAATACGTTGTATATCCTATCAGAAAGTACAGATTTTTAACTTCTTGGATTTTAGATATTTATAAAATTGTTCAGAAATATTTTTGTTTTCTTTTATATATGTATATATATATGTATGAGAATTTTCTTACTCTGTATATACAAGGATGAATATTTTGGAATTGATTGAAATGTCCACTTCCTCATTAAATCTTATTTTCTAAAGCTTTAAATCTAATTCTTGCCGTGATTGTTTAAAATTTCAATTGAATCCTGAATAATCTTGTTTTTATCATGTTTTATACATGTCCCTTTAGGTTTCACAGTACATATTCTGAGATGTAGCATGTCATGTAGTGACAATAAAAAGAATTGAGCTTCCTACCTCCTGAGCACTAGTGGACCTTCTGAATCTAAGTCAATCCCCAGCTACATTTATGCAACAAACCTTCACATTTCATGAGTTACATGCCTAACAAAAATAATTTTTTGCATGGTAATTTAATTAGGCTCATAGCATAAGAAGATTTAATAGCTCCTGGGAAAGCCGGGAAGTTAATATTTACCCTCCTTAGGAGTACAGACTTTAATTGCACTAATCTTTTTTTTAGCATTTTAACTGAAGGAGTGGAAACAATAGTACTTTGCCTTCTGTGGAAGTCAGGGAGTAATAAATCTGTGGAGAAAAGAAAAGAAACAGAAACACATACTTTGAATTACTCCTCATTCTACCAATGCCTCCATTTTTTGGTTATGTTAACACTATTTTTAAAACCCATTTTGAAAGCACACATGATGCTAGCCACAGTTTTAGCATCCCTGACAGCATCTGTATATCCCTCTGGATTAAAAACTACTATCTGATTTGATAATATTAGTTTCTATATTTCTCATTAAAAACAGCATTTCCCAATACGTGGCAGAATAGTGTAAAAGATGTGATGTAAACGTGAAGTCAGCATGCGTTAGTTAGGTCCTAATGCTGCTAATCATCTACCTCTGTGTGTCTACTTGTTAAGCAGCATTTCAACTTAGTTTAGAAACAAGGGAAGATTTGATAATAATGATAGTACATGCTAATCATATAACCACCAAACACCACACTAAGACAGTGACTCAGCAGCTTCTCTTAGCTTCAGCAGCTTCACTTCAAATAACTAGAGGAATATTGGTGATGATACGTTGCTGTCTTGACTGGTTTTGCTCATCTCTGCTCCTTGATACCCCAAAAGAAATATCTGTTAAACAGGGTGAGTTGACTTTCCAGGGAATAAGTGAAAGCATATGTAATTTAATAATGTTACTAATAAAAGACCAGGAGTCCAATGTATGCTCCCTGAAGGGAGAAAATCAGAAAGAAATGTGAAGTTAATTACAGCTAATCACTTTAGTCATTGTACAATTAACTTGTGATATTGCGCTTCTATAAAATTCTAATTCTATGAATTGACACTATTCTAAGATTCCATTTATGTGGTATATAAATTGTCACACAAGAAAAAACTAAATTCATAAAGCATACAATTAGACTCCAGAACTCCTGAAAAATCTAAGCCTGTATCTGGGAAAGAATTTAAATAATATCTTATATGTATAGGTCTTTTCTTCTGGATTAATTTTGTAACTCAAAAGACAGATGTTTTCAAACCAAAGCCATACAGAAAATTTCATGAAAGGCATATACAGCACTGATTTCCATCTGATAATCTGATAAGGAAGTCTCAGAATCAAATAAACATTTAAACAAAGATAAATCTCAAATTATTAGCACATCTGGAACTCATTGAAAGAAACATGTACAACTGAAGCAAAATCCTTGATGCAAATCCTAATGTGAAAAATAGCCATCAAATTTCTACCTTTTAATTAAAAAGTGCCCCAAACCAAATATTACAGCTTTCCAGTTTCAGATAGTCTGAATTTAAACACATCTGAGGGTTTTATCTGCGCAGGAAGAACAAGTCCTACATATGTTTTGGAAGGGTTTCCTGTAAGACTTCCGCCCAACCTTTGGAAGCCTTCCAGTAAGAAAGAAAAAGAGCATATGTTTGATTTACAGAGAGAAACACCAGAGAAGCAGTAGGTAGAAAGATGACTTGAAGGGGGAAAGTGAGTTTCACTTTTTGCACAAAGACTGTTTTGAAACTTCAGTTAAAAGTCTTGACATAATTCCAAGACTTAATTTATTTTGCCTGAGAGGCCATAATTTTAAAGACAACTGTTCCAGTTTTGTAGGGAAACTCAGCCAAAAGAAAAAATAAATATTTTAAATGAGATACACTAATTGCCAAGAACATAAAATAACTAGTAATATTCTAGACTCATATAATGATTATTATTTGGAATGAACACTCAACCCAAGTTTACTTTTCAGTGGGTCCTTAGAGCTTCAAATATCATTTTTCTTAGGGGTAAAGAATAAATATTACTAATGAACTCTTTTTTTTCCAGTGCTTATGATCCTACACAAAATCATAATGACATCATAAGGCATTTCACATGCTTTGTTACATGACAGTGTTAGTTTATATGTATTATTTAATGCCTTAATTCAAAGCACTTAAGAGGTATATAATCTACATAATTATGAGGATAATTCATTGCATTCTGTAGAGTTCAGGATGACCTGGAATTAACTTGTATTACGAGTGTCATAAAATCCTGTGTGTATCAATTTTGTTATTGAGAGGGTGAACCATGGAATAAAAAATCCTTCTTGCAGTTTCCTTAAATTAAGGAGACTAGACCTTTTCGTCTTATTTGGAACATAAGCTTTGCAAACAGTAAACCAAAAATAAACTTTAATAAAACCAAAATGTGATTTCCAATGAAATCTTGAATATGAGACTAATCTTTAAAGGAACTGCATTAGATTTCTAGTGCTATGGCTTTTGGGCAAGATGGAGCTCTTCTGACAGATAAGGATTTCCTTCCAGTGTTGAACTGCTCTAAACTTTCTACAGGATGATTCTCCAGCTTGGACTTCCCTTTTAGCTAAGTCTATTTGCTTTGCATCAAGAGACGTTGACAGTTTTCAGCTCCAGCTCCAGGAATCCAGATGGTGCAATGAAAGTGAAGGATAATACCATATGACTTAGATTTTTTTCCCCCTCCAGTACAGAAAGGAACAGCTTAATGTCAGGTCAAATTTAAAATTAAAGGGATAGAAAACAAAAAGGGATAGAAAACAAGAACAGTTATGCTCCTACTCTGATGGAGACAGTAAACAAGAAGAGAACAGATCAGGTAAAAATAAGGTGCGAAGAGGCTAAACCTGAAACAACTTTAAATAAGTAACTTTACCCCACTGTTTAAGTGAAATGCCATGACTATGTACTGTGGCCCAAATTTAAATCTGAGTGTTTTCTGACTTGTATAGAGACAGTCTAACACGCTATTCTCTCAGGGATTCAGAGGATAAAGTCAGGATCTTCACAGTAAAAATTAACCTTAATGAAAAAAATGGAACTATTTCAAGCAATCATTCAAGCATTTGAGACAGTTACATATTCAGATTCATTCATAATTTTTCACAAGCTCTGTTCTAATTCATCGCTGGCATCTGCTGGGCAAACTTTACAGACATTATTACTAGTGCAGAGGCAGAATTAATTTCTTGCTACAAGAATAGCATTTTTCCAGCTTTCCCTTTCATCAGAGGGATGCTAGCCCTCCTCCTTTCACACAGGAGAGAGGCTACACAGGACAGGATGATCATCTGGTGACAGGTCTGACATCTGGTCCAGGAATTCTGGATGGTTGAAGGGTCTAGATTTAGCCTCATCAATCAGAGATTTATTGTAGTGATGTCGAAGAAGATGAGAACCACTGAGAACACATTCACTTAAGACATCACTCATTTCACTGATTTCAGAGAAATTCTAAGGCCAGTTTGTTAGTTCACATGATCTCCACATCAAAGAAATGGCTCTAGGTATTGCAGCAGCTTTTTTTCCTTTGCAATGGAACCTTTCCTCAGCAGCCACAATCTTGAGAAAAGAAAGAAAGAAGAATAGGAAATCAGGCTCTTAGTCACACAGCTTTGAACTCTTTACTGCAAGGCATGAGAATAAGCACACTTCTGCTTGCGTTCAGAAAAAATAGCAAAAAGACAACTTTCAGTGCACTTTCCCACAGCTGCAAACAAAATCCACAGAAGCAAAGCGGAAATAAAGATATTTTTGGAATACAGGAATGTAAAACTCTTCAGAAAAAATAGTTATATTTTAGCTCATCTAGCTATTCTGGTTTACTTAGTTTAAATGACTAACACTTCAGAATCTTGTACAGCATTTGACCTTGAAAATTATTTCAGCAATTAACACTACAAGCAGTTAACATCATCTACACATGAACAGGGCAGTTCTCAAGAAGTACCCGAGATGGGAAGAGACTAATGAACTCTCTACTACTTATTCTGGAATGGTTCTTACAAAAAATGAATCAGCTTCCTTGTACAAAGCCCTTCTGGCAATTTCACTTCAAAGAGATATAGTGTTCCTTTATGGAGCTTTTATCTTTCTCTGCATTTGTAAATCTGTTTAAATACACTGCCCTCAGAAATGCTTACAAATTAGCTGACACTTATTGAAACTATATCTGTTGTTTTGATTTAAGAGGTTACTGTACTTGGTACGTATTAATGCAAGACTAGAGACAATGCAGAGAGTGTTTCTTTACATATCTCCACATATACACACACACATCTCCACTTATATGTATCCACTACACACTCATAGACTACACATACAATAGAAATTATCTTTTGTTCTAGAACAATATTCACTATCTATGCATGTCCCTGAAGATAGCAACTTTTGTAAAAGTTGTGAAGCATTATTTCTCAGTGATGTTTATCTCCCAAATCTGGTCTCTTCAAATCAGAAATATACTTAAATCTGTATAAATTACATTTTATTGAGAATGTTTTACCTAGTTGAATTTGCAGTTTCATTTTTCTTCTCAGGTCCTGAAGTACATCAAAATCAGATTTACTCTTTAATTTAAACACTCATATATTAGCTGATGCATGATCTTTCACATAATATGTGTCCCTGAAATGCCACCTGCTGAGGCAAATCTATTGTCTTATCTATTATATTTTCTTATATTTTATATACTGCCACAGATAATCACAGTCACTGAAAGGTTTGTGATGCTATACATGGAACACTTCCTAAATATTTCATGATAGAGTCTTTAGAATCATAGAATCACTTAGATTGGAAAAGATATCTAAGACCATTTAGGCCATCCTTGTGGCAGGGCAAATTTACTTTTTTTTCATATGGATTTTTCTTCTTTGGTTGTTTAAGCTGCTAGCATTATTAATTTTTACTTGCAGAAGGGGAAAACAAAATGAAACAATAACACCAAAACTCAAAAAAGGCAAAAAAGAACACACATTGACATTTCATTTATTGAACAGAATTGTACATTAAATACAAGAGTGAGTTCTGCTTAAAAAGAACAATTATGCTACAGTGTGGCCTAAAGCAAAGATATGGTCACTAGGCCAACCTCTGGGACTGTGTTCCTTGAAAAAGCATCAAATATATCATCTGAGTAGCCTCATTATTCCTTATCATTCCCTATTATGTCTGTCAACCATTTAAAAAAAAAAAAAACCAAAAAGAAAAAAGCACAAACATAGAACAAAATGTTTCCATAAAGTACAAAGCTTGTACTACTCAAGTGAAGATAAATAGCTCTATCTTGCAATATAGATATTTGTCTATGACATGTACATGGTGCGAACTCTGTGGCTGAAAGAGTAAGGTTCATTCCTATGAACAACAAAGAGTCTGTATAAATACTAGTATGAATAGTAAGTTTCCTACTGACCACTGTTTTTCCCTCAATTTGTCATTGTACCATACTGTAAAAAAAAATTATTTAAACAGTTTAAGGAAGAAAGAGGGTTCAGTAATCACTCTACACACTGGAATGAAATTCAAGCTCCATTTCCAATGAGAGTTCCTTAAAACATGTGTCCGTGAAAATACATTGGTAGCATATATTAAAATAGTACATGGTGCCAACAAATATCTGTGGAGTCTGTTTAACAGACACAAGGACTAAAACCACATTAGACATTGGTTTTGACATTAGACATCTACAATTAGCAACAGCTTGAAAAGCAATCGTAATCAAATTAATCGTACTTAATTTCTGTAAATTTCAATCCTTGATGCTGCAATTATAACAAAACATTTTTGTTCTCAAACTAAATGATACGTCAGCCCTGAAACATTAGTTATGTTGCAGAAACATCTGTATGTAAAGCAGTATTTACACGCTAACCTTCAGGGAAATGCTAAGATGTCTTCAACTTCAGTGAGGCTGAACCAGCCTACAAGTCAGCTGAATCTGTGCTCAAGTCTCTGTGCTAGACAAAAAATAATGACATAGCATATAGCAGTGAGGCATTAGCTGCATTGACTGCAAATTGGTCCCAATGGAGTTTTCCTTCTTTGCCAAATCTTCCCATGAAGACTAAGAATTTTGGACAGCCCTTGTAGTCAGGGAAGGTGAAAACTATGTCGGAATGCCCCAAAAAAAACAGCTGGAATTTTCTGCCTCTCTCCAAGACCTTGTTCCTGCACAACATTGCTCTCCACCGTCTGGATAAAAATGGGCTGCATTAGCTGTCAGAGATTGTTAGCTCTTTGCTTCCATTTTCCATTATTTTCTGGATATTCAAAGAAACATTCAGTTAAAAGTCTTTTTAGGATTTTCTGGCTATCCCAGAAAACTAAAATTCATCTCCATAGGTATTGAGTCACAGCTTCTGAGCTGCACAATTCTGGAGAAAATGTAGAAGAAAGTGTTAATTTACATGGACTTGGGAACTATTTAACAGTAAATGCTGCTCCAGAGCATGTGACAAACTGTGAAGATTTGCCAACAGTAGTTGAAAATATGCATAAACTAAGTTCTCACTCAATTTCTAAATGAAATGTTAATGTCTAACCAAATTGACCATAAATACCTTTTGCTCCTCTCCAGGCAGAGGTGATTGAGTCCTCAGTTCTGAAAAGCCAAGAAAACATTCCAGAAGAAATTTAAAAAGTGAAAGAAAGATGAGACTTTACGGTCACAGGTGCAGATTAGCAGAAATCTACCTATAAAGCCTGTAGCATTATAATATAATAATAATTCTAAATTTTCTATATTAATTGGGATTTCCCAAGGGGGGGCTTTTGATCAAGTAAAAATATCCTTAACAACTATTAATGCTTCACACTCATTGCTCTTGAACTCTGGAATATAAATAAATTTTGCACATCTATAAACTGGCAAATAACTGCTAACAAACAGCATGACTACCCTGTCTTGTAACTTGGCTATATCTATAGTACTACAACTTTGAGGAAAGATCTGACATGCAGAAACATGGTTATTGGTTTCTAATCTTTTACTTTACTTTTTTTTTCTTTCCATTCCAGTAGGTTTTGTATATTTAAACACTCTGAATATATAATCAGGCCTATAATCTCCTGTAAAGCAACTACAACTACTGAATCCTCAATATTTACCTGATTTTAAAAAAATTTTGCAGGTGATCAGAAGCTCTGGCATTGGTGTTTGGCTGACTCCCAAAGCAGAAATGCAACTTACAAAGAAAATGTACTTTGATTTGCAAATCTTTGCTTTAGATTTAATATGTATTCATATCTGATTAAAACTCAGAGACTGAAATGCAACTATTATAACTGAATTTCTAATGCCTACTCTAATTTTTCAAATCATTAGTAATTCATGCATTTTGATCAAATTTTCACTCTCCAGTAATTCTTTACAGCATGTCTTTGAAAGTGAGCTGCATAAAAAGTTCTATGATCAGACAGATTCAAACCAATTCAGTAGCTTTGTTTATAGGGCAGCTGCCAAGACTTGAGTCACTAAGTCAGCCTGTGACATGCCCGCTTGTATAACTTGTATTCTTTGGCAGCATTTGAGGGGTTTGCATATCTCTTGTTGGATACATAATTCCACTCACATATCAAAAAAGTAAATAGAGCCATAAATTTGTATAAAATTAGTTTTAAAACTGTGCTCATTAAATCCAGTGGAGACCAGTGTATTTTTTTACATCCTGCACCACCCTCTAGCTTGGAGGTCAAAGAAAAGGCAAGAACTCGAAGCTGGTTAAACACAAACTTCTTGCCTTACATCACACTTTTGATTAAAAGAACAGATTTAAAATCCATGAGGATAGTGTATCTTCTAACAGAAGTTGGTAGATACACCAAAAGAGCAAATTTAATCAATTTGTCACAAGAACCATTGACTTCAGCCGACTGCAGATCAACAGCCACCTTTATGTGCACAGAGAAAGCACCTTCTCTTTTGCTCTTTCTCTCCATCTACTTAATCAAATTAGGGAAAGGACAGTGGAAAGGGTCACAAACTTCAAGCACATCTATTTGCTCTTTAAGTTAAAGTTGGATGCAATACCAAAATAATTGGTCTCCATTCAGAGATCTGTTCTACTATTTTTGTGCAAATTTTATGCCTACAAGAGCTGTTTCCTAAGTAAATGGCTCAAACAATAAACACTTTGAGAGATTATTTGTTTTGCTTCCTCTAATGTCTAGAAAATGGTTAAGCTTATTAAGCTTCTTAGTCTCATACACCACATTTTAGCTCGGGATTGAAAGAGTTTCTGGTCACCAACTGTTAATTTTTTGCTCCTAAATAGAGGTTTATTTAGTGAAACAACCAACTCTCAACAACTCTTGCATCCTGTTTAGGTGGTATAATACAATCGAATTTCATATCAGATTTCAAAGCTTGTCAGGGCTTGCTTAGATGTTCCTATTTATCTTTCTCTGGAAAAGAAAGGAAATGTTTTGTTTGCTTTCTCATATCATTTTGCCTTGGAGGATTTCAGTAGGCCAGCTGGAAATCCAGAATATTAATTACCTTATATACACCATTACGTCAACACGATCTGGAGGAAACATATTTTTCTGGGTTTCCTGTTCCAAATGATGTGGTTTCAGATAGAACATTTGATAGTTGAGGACTGGGGCCTCTCTACATGCAATCAGTTCTTCCTTATCAAATAAAGCATTGTTTTTAATTTCATTTTCTGCTAGTGCTAGGCTGAAATGAAATTACATTATTTTTCATATTTGACCTTTCCACACCTAAAACTTCATTTTTTACACTTTGAGGTAGGGTGTCTGATGGTCAAGGACGAGAAGGTAAAGTAAAGGTAGTCATCAAGGAAGTGACAGTAGGGCCTGATATTTACAGCCTTAGAGAGCACAGAATCAGTGTTTCCCATGCTCTTTGGAATCAAACTGGTGTTGGGTAAGTTTGGCTTGAAGCACATTCATCAGATGACTAAACAGAGAGGAACTTGGAAAGAAATTTGTCACCCACTGTCTGTAGATCAGTCCACAGCCTGAGAGGCGAAGTGTCAAAATTCCCATGAGGGAAGAACATAAACCAGTACCAGTCAAGAGAATAAAGGATAAGGAGACAGACAAGAATCCATACAAGTTTCAGGACAGTCTTCTCAGGGACATCTCCTCTGGGACAAAGAGCTCTATGATGTTTTAGATCATTTGGATAATCTCACCTATGCTCCATTCCCTATTAAAAGTTGGACCTTATGATTTTTCAGTGTCCCTTCCCACCTGTTCTAAGATTCTTGTACATTACTTTTTTAACACCCTCTACATGGGCTGTATACTATATACTATGGTGCTATAGCACTATATACTATGGTGCTTCTGGAACTACTCATTTTCAGACCACCATTACAGCCCACAACCAGCCTGGACTCTAATCTGTTGACAAATAGCTCACATCAAATGGTGGCAAGCAATGGCAAAAGATCCACCATACAGCATCAGTGTATGGCTAGGAATTTCCTTCCTAAAAAGAAGTCAAGTTTTATGCTTTAGGTCAGAAGGAAGAGAAAGGCAAAATGGTGCAAAGTTTGGGTTTTTCTTGTAATCACTGAGTGTGGCTGCATAGTTCTACTTTCCCTGACCAGATCCAGAGGTTTAGAAATTACAAACAGAATGGGCTACAGGATTTTATCTCATAACAAGTAACTGATAACACTTTTACCTGTAGTGCAATGGGAAGGAAAAAAATACATAGACACCTGAAACCAGTTGTGAGGTTGGTCACCGCCTGAAACAGCAGAGGTTCTACTTCCACATGCACATCCTGATGAAAGAAGGAAAATTTCTGTTTATGGCAGAAAAAACCCCAGTGCTGCTAGCAGCATGAGGGCACCGCAGACAATGTTTTCCTTGTTTCTGAGTTACCCTTGGTGAACAGGAAGGGCACATCTAACCTGGTCTGAGAAAAGGAGGTGTTTTTCCTACGCTGGCCCAGAACTGGCTGTGGAGAGGAGGTATCTAACATATCAAAGGCTGGGCCATGATATGCTGCTACAATAAGATAACTCTAGATATGACAGACTGAGATGAAATAGAATAATCTGAATGCTTGTGTATCCTTCCAACATCAATTCTGCCAAGGAGGTGGTCTGGGGAGATTATTGTACCTGCCTTGCTCCCCCCTTTCTTGGTCTATGTACCAGCAGGAATTGTTCAGCTGACCTGGAATATGCAGCAAATGCATCCCTAGGAGGTCCAAATCATATCAAAAAACACATTTCCAAGCTTGGAAAGCAAGCTGGAAAAATGGACTGAAAGGCTAAGGAAGGAACTTATACTCAGAGGCCCCTGTTGCAGAATTTATGGAGATACACCACTTTTTATATTTGCAAAAGAAGACAACTTTCAAAATGGAAGGCAAATTATAAAATCATAGAATTATTAAGGTTGGAAAAGACTCTTAAGATCACCAAGTCCAACTGTGAACCCAGCACCACAACCATATTCACCATTAAACCATGTACTCAGATGCCATATCCACATGGTTTTTTTAACACTTCCAGGGATGATGACTCCACCACATTCCTGGGCAGCCTGTTCCAGTACTTAACCCTTTTGGTGAAGAAATTAAATGAGATTACTTTATTAAGGCAGGATTCCTCACATAAAAACATCAATATCTAAATTTGTTAAATATTTTCATACCTCTGATTTCCCTGTAATTTCTAAGAAAATATTTTTTTCTGTGCTAGCATCATGTTGAAAAGCTTTTTAACTTTTTTTAGTATTAAGGGAAAACCCAGAAATTTCATTTTATACAAAGGATAAGAAATACTTCATATGAAAATTTTATTGGCAGTGATAAACATAGTCCTCAAATTTTTTTTTGTCTGTTTCAGACTAGGAGTATTAGGTGCAATTATTAATATTATTTACCTTGGCAAGTAGGGAACTCAGTGAAAAATACTTCTATTTCAAAGATAATGTATGCTGTTTCACCATAGAAAACATTTCCACCATTATTACCCTGAACTCATATTGTTTTTTCTCAAGAATCCATGACCTTTTTGGAACTAAAACTCACTCTGACCCTACTTAAGTGGTACCTTATTGTGCAAGGGTAGCGATTTTATTTTTTAACTAGTAACTGATATTCAAATATGATTTCTATTTTTTCATGAACACTAGTTGTCAGACATTTATCATACCACACTGCAAACAGATTATGCTTCAAAGTACAATATATTTTAGAAGGAAGGAAACTGATTGGTTAAAGAATTGAAAGATACTTTCTTTCTATTATTATTTTAAAACATCTATGTAACAGCACACCACATCCTCCCTCCTCTCTTGTAAACACTTGAGGTAGCCAGGCAGGTTTTTGAAGGTCACATTGCATTGCTATGGATGAAGTTTCATAAAAAATCTGAATTACCATGTTTCTACTATCCTTTGTGGCAATATGCAGTAATATGCAACCTGTAGCACAAACATGGTCATTCCTAAGAATTTTTCAAAAAGAAACATACTTTAGACACCTCAATATGCATGTATGTTCATTTGGGGTTTTTTCCAACTCAGCAATAATCACTTTTACCACACAGGCTCCATGAGAAAAAATGCAACAGAAGTATACCACCTTCTGTTTCTTGTGTAAAAAACAAAAACAAAAAAACAAAAAAACCCCCCCAAAAAAAACCCAAAAGAGAGTTTATTGAAAAGCCACAACTTATGGGGACATGCTTAAACACACAGATAGTACTGAAATTGAGAATGACAGGTTAAAAGGCGACAGACAGTGGAATCAAGAACTTGCCTATACCCATGCTGACCCTGTTCTTTCACTGCCAGATGTTTATCCCATTTGGTCCTCTTGCAGACTTCCTCAAGTAGTTGTTCCTCTAAACAAGCCAAACAGTTGCTCCTCTAAACTGCTGGCAAAGTGCCACAGTAATCCAACATTCTTTGTACCTCACAATATGTGTGACAACTTTCAGAAGGCAGAGCCAGTTCACATTACTAGGTAGCACTGACATCAGCTCTGGTGTGGATCATGGAGGCACAAGGATGACTAGCAAACTCACATCCTGATCATGCAGAAAGATGTTTGTAAGTACATGACCAGGCTTGCATGTTATGCTTTTCTTTCATACAGTTGGCCTGAGGAGAAAAGCCTATTGGATTAACTAAATATTTCATTTCCAAACCATAGAGGACACTTGCCAATCTATAGCTATAAATTTTGAGGGAATTAAATTTATAATTTTTTCTTTTTTAGTTTCAGGTTTTTTTCTCTGCCTTTTAGCTGGCTTCATTCTTTCATTTCTCTGCACTTGCATGTTCTGAATCATAGGATTCCATGTATCATTAATTTCCAAATAATTTGTGATTTCTGGTACACTATGAAACTATTTTTTAATAAATACGAATGTTCTCTCTCTCACTAGAAACCTTGCACCAGCTAATGCTACAGAAGAATATAAAAGATCTTGAACTAAATATAAAGAAAAGATGGAGAGAAAGATCAGAAGTAAAATGTCTTGTGAAATTCCTATTTTCTGGGACATTCCCGTGTGAAATTTATTCTCAGAATAAATACCACAGTGTAAAATCAGTAGCCCTAGTATGAGTAAAGAAGTTTGCTTCAGGAAAATTACATTCATTATAAGTTCTGACTTCCTGTTATAAGATTGGCAGCAATGACCTTCTTAGAGTGTGTATGGAAAACCAGGGAAAATGGATGAAGTACTATATGGTTTTTAGGCAGTGTCAGACTGTCCCCTCTTTGTCTTCTACCAACAATTTCTTCTCAGCCAAAGACAGAAGTAGAACATGAAAAATTGTTCGTTTCTGGGAGCAGGTACCCTCTTCTCCTTCTCCTATTTTTTGCTAAACTACGCTCAAGTGCCTCTTTCATCCAGAAGCTTGTTGGAGCCTTCTTCTCTGTCCTTGGGTCTATCAAACCACTGATATTGATCCTAAACCACTTTCTCAAAATGCCCTTACTGAAGAAGAGGAACTTGCAGAAGTTAGTACTTAGCAGCTTCTGTTTGGGATTAGCAAAAGGATTTTAAAATCTCCTTAGAAAACTGTGAAAAATGGAGGTCATAATAAGTAAAACTGAAATTCTAAATAACACCAAAAGTTACAATAGAAGCATTACACAGTGTTTTCTGGTTTTGTCTCTTACTCAGCTCATGTTTTGACATAGCCCCCAAACCTTTACATGACTGATACCACAACAAAACCAAAAATCTTACTCTTAATAAGAAAACACTTACCAAGAATCCCTTTTCCACAAACATAATTTTTGCGGAATATGGGTTATGTAGGTGACCCTCTTCTGGGAATGTGGCTAGCACAGGCCTTTCCCGTGAGAACATTTTGCTACATTTCATAAACAAAGATAAAGTTTGGATGTTTTGCAAACAACGTCTCCGGATTAGGTAAGTTTGGGCTTGGCCAATTGGGCCTAGGGGGAGGTCTCGGGCTGACCAATCTGGGTGACCTCTGAAAACTCTATATATATGGAAATCAAAATAATAAAGACACCTTCTCTCTTTCCTTGTCTGAGAACCTGGGTCATTCCTCAGCTAGCGGCTCAACAGCGACATGGGAAAAGCAGCCTAGAGTTAGAGCCACTGAAACCAGATTTCCATCCTTCTGATGTGCATCAGACCACATAATTGTTTGAGTTGGAAAGGACCCAGAAGGATGATCGAGTTGAACTCTTAAGTGAATGGCCCATATTAATTAAGTATAATTTTTTGGTTCAACTGATTCTACTTAATAATTTCACTTCATTTGAGATAAAAATTGTCAACTGTCAGCTTTTCTTTTTATCCTGATCAACACAATTTCTAACTGCTAATGAAATTATGCATTACTTAATTTGCTTGCGTGCTTTCCTCCAGAGTCCACTGTACAATTTCTGGAATGCTAATTACTTCATAATTTTTCTCTGTGCTATCCATAATCTTGCTGAGGATCCAGACAAGGGAAATTTAAGCAAAATTAAATAGATTGTATAAAGCCCTGTCTTGTAATCACATTCTGCACTGCTATGTTATGTTTTACTACAGTTCCTAGTCCCACATGAATGAAGCCTACTCTTTATTTTCTACGCTTGATTATGCCAAAATTAATGACTACACTTTACAGTGGAACACTTTGAAAGAGGAAGACTTTAAAAACTAAGTCCTACTTTTAAGAAGTCTATGAGCTTTTACAATATTCTTTAAAGAAGATAGCATTTTGTTTGGCAAGATTCGTACAGGCACTTGGTGGCTATGGAGCATTTTAACAAACTTCTGGGTAGCTCTTTAACCACTTTAATGTCCTTTTTATACCAGCCAGGGCTGCTCTTTGCACCTAGCAAGCATTTAATTAGTGGAGGAAAGCAAAACAACACTTTCTTCGGGAAAACACTGAAAAATGAAACGGTCTGCAAGATTACCACCAACATCAACCCCTTTCCCAACTACTACATAGAAGACTATTTCACTCTTAAGTGCTGTGATTTTGTATTTTAAGAACTTCAACTTGCAGACTGAATTTTAAAGGAAGAGTTCCTGTAATGTACAAACTCTGTTTATGCCACCAGAACCTCACTTCTGTTTGGTCTGGAAGATTCTTTACTGAATCTAAAATGAGGGCAATTGGTTTGCCCTCAGGCTTTAGTACAAGCAAATCTTTGGGAAATAATTAATTTAAAGTGCAGAATAAATAGTAAGGGAAAAAATGTTTACAGGTAAAATATAAATTTTTTAAAAATCAGGAAAAATCAGTGAACTACAGGAAATATGCAACTGGAAAATGAGATGGCCAGATAAGAAATAAACTATATTTTTTGTGAACATGATGCCAATTTTAATTTACATGAATTAGCTGTGAAATGCAACTGAAAATTGTAGCTGAGTCAAAAACACAATAGGAAGGTTCGCAACTAAATTTTAACAGCAAAAAAATCCTTATAAAGGACATATTTATAAAGAGATTAAAGAGCATGTGTATAATATACAAACATAAATGTTAACAAAATCTCATGAGAAATCAGCGAGAGTACTGTTGGTTTTGCGGTAAATAAAATAGCTATTAATCATAGAAAAAACCACTCAGAGATAAACATAAAAAATGTGCACCTAGAGATAAACATATACACTATTTGATCTGTGCTGAAGAAGAAGGTAGTGTTCTGGAAATCAATTTTTTTTAATCCATTATCTCAGCAGGGTTAATTTTTTTCACATATACGGTGTTTGTTGGGGATTTTTAATCAATCCTGACAGTTCTCCAGTTAATTATTAAAGTGCCTAAAGCTTCTGCATGTACTTCTTGTAGTTGACATAATGAAAACAGAACTGAAGAGTTTTTCTAAGCAATTCTGTGAACATACTGTTCAGAGTGTAAGAACAGGGACATCCTACCACATTATTTGACTGCTAAGAAAGGAAGTTCTGTTAACAAGTTATGTAATTTCATCATAGATGCTGGTGGATTAGTGGTAACATCCTAAAATATTTAACAGTTAGGAGTTATGAATTCATATACATGCACCTTCATCCTATTGCCCAGATATTTACATGACCTTTCCATATCTCCCACGCACTATACCTGCAATCATCACACTTTTATTTTGTTCCTATATTTAAAAAGGATCCAGGAGGAAAATTACTTCCTGCATTTATGGCCACAAGTCAGAATAGCCTCGAGCTATGTTCGTAATGACATTCCTTATCTGTCGCAATCTTGGCTTCCTTTTGTTTGCTGGGCTTTCTGGGAACACTCTGTCTAGTAGTTACTCTAATCTTGTTCTTTTTCCTAAAACACTTCCACAGTGAAAAAGAAAAAAAATTGAATGCAATGCAGGATAATTAATTTATACTGTTAGAAACAAATCAAATAAACTTGGAAAATCTATCCGTTTCAGTCACTGTAAACAGGGCAGATCCTGAGCACCAAAACTGACTACAGTCAGGCAGAATACATAAGTGGAAATATTCAGCAGCTGTTTTACAATGTTTGGATTTTTGTAAACAGAAAAACAGGGATCAAAATTATTAGGAAATCCCCAAAAGTGGGACAGCAAAGTCTTTCTCCTTTTGTCTTCCTACAGGGTGAGGAAAGAAAAAGAGTAAAAAATTTACACATCTGAAATGCATGCAGCTTCCTCTGCATGTTTAATGAAGCACTTTTTTGGTACACAGGCTTTTAATTTAGTCTTTTTGGATGTGTTCTCCATTAAACCTACAAGTAATGCTGAGTGAAAGTATTTCCCTCTGATTTACGTAAACAGTGGATGTATGAGGGTACACAGGAATTGTCAAACTTCCATATCCTGTTTCTGATAGCAGTCACTATCACTGTCAGAAGAAAGCAGGCCACAGGAATGAGATATCCCTATCAACGTGGACAGCTGTTCCCACCCTCTGAAACTGGTTCATGTCTAGAAGATAACAAACATCAAAACAACTGTAAAAAAAATACAAATAATCTTGTTACCTCTACAAAGCAGCAGACTGTTCTTTAGTCCTTTGGCTTTGATGTTACATAAAAATTCTTGACCATCTAGTGTATTTCCAAGAGAATTTCTCATTTCTCCATCACAGCACAAGATCCCATGTCTTACTCAATTCTATTGCCTAATAATAGAACTGAGTATTCTTTTTCCCAGCCAAAACACACAATTTTGTGCAAGTGCAGGATTGGCAGTGGCAGCGTACAGAAACAAAGTGTACCAGGTTTCTACTCTACAACCACCCTCAAGATATATCACTGATGTTCAAATTATGCAATGTATTTGGCCATCATAAAAATTCAGAATTTATTCAGATACTATTGCACAATTTTTTATGGAAATGTACTAGCAATATCAAAGTAGATTCCCTCACACTCCCTACTTTATCAGTGGCTATCCACAGGACTTCTGTGAACCTGGTGCTGCTTCCCAGCATCAGATAACACAATTTGGAAAAAACATTGAGACCTTCCTAAAATGCACGCAATTCTTTAGGCATGATGTAAAACCAACTAAAAGAACAATTTAACTTTTTTTCCACAGCTGTAGTACTCTATTTACTTGTAAGAAGTTGTGTTTTCTTCAAAGTAATCTCAAATGTAATTTTAAAAGAAAATTGAAAAAGGAGCTTTTTCAATGGGAATGTTGAGTATTTCCACTGGGAAAACTGCAAAGAAAATTAAGCATTAAATAATTTGAAAAAAGTTTTATAATAATATCATCCTTTGAAAACTCATGTAACTGTCTCCATCAAGAGCTTCAAAAATGTTATTCACTGGTATCTGAGGTTACAGGAATACAATTTCTGATGATAAAATCATAGTTTTCAAAAAAGGTTAGAAAAAGTTACAAATATAAAGTGTTACTCTGTTGAGTGAGAAATAAGCAACCTAGTAGAAGGGTTTAGGTGAAACTTCAGAGAGAGTTTTAATATGGCAGTTCACCTTAATACCAGCTTACGTCCCTCTTGTTGCTAGGTATTATCACATCAGATTATTAGAACAGTAATATAGGATTTCAAAATTAACTTTTCTCCTTATCTTTTGTATTCAGTCTTTCTACATCATCCAAAAAAATCCTAGACAGACCCTGCTGGGTTAGATCATCCAGCATAACTCAATACAGACAGCTCTTTCCAGACAAGATTGTTTGTTCTACAAAAATCTATGATGTTGGGATTTCTATAACTTCTGTCACATATCCCTTTCTTCATGGATTTCACTGGAAAGAAGCTTTCACATATTAAAATCGGAATTTTATTTTCCAGATTTTGTCCTGTTGTACTGGTCTCCAGCTCAGGCAATAAAACTACATGATTCATTATTGTTTGCATCTGAACTAATAGTATCAGGACAGAGATGCAAGCTGTGTCACAGCTGAGTGTCAAAAAATAGAGAGAGCAAAGAGAGAGGTCACCAAGTGCTCTAAAGTGACGGGCAACTTCTCACAGTGTGAGATACGCTGGGAATCAGAAAAGCGATGCAAACTTCCAAAATAACTTACACTGACAACTATTCTGTTTAAAAAATAATTAGTAACTGACTAATGTGCTTTAAATTTCCAAACTAAGAGCAATGTGAAGATGTATTAAGCAACAGAAAGAGGGGGAGTATACTGTTTACAATATACTTTTCACACAGCAGTATCATTTTACGCAGAACTAGATGAATAAAAATAGGCTATATAAAAAGAATTTGAGAAGCACAGTTCAGTCTTTCAGGATATTGGATATCTGCATTGTTTTCTCTATAAGTATTTTGGAATTTTACTTCAGAATTCCCACAATGAGAGTCTTACTATGAATCATTTCAACTCTTGCTGACTTTTGCAAGGCCACAGCAATGTTCCTACTCTGAAATGTACATTTAATTGGAAGGTATTAATCTACTGTTTAGAGTAGAAGAATAACACAATAGACTCCATCTGCCTGAGAGCTCAATAGCAAATTGTCTTGCAATTTTCAGATCCTTTCTCTGCCTTACTAAGATTCTGATATAAATTCAGTATGAAGAAAACTGGATTCTCTTTTCTCTCATCTGTTCTTCTTTCCCTTATTTCTCACACATTCAACAATGTGGACTTTAGTGTGTGTATATAGACGTTGTTAACTATTGTCTGAGAACTATTTATCCAGAAATCCTAAAATGGTTACAGCTTTTTCCCATTAAATTATTCAAGCTGAAACTTTTCCACAAAAGGTTTCTACTCCTATATAAAAGTCTAATTGCACCTGGCAAAACCCGTTATTTCCAGAACATGAATGGGTTAAACTTTAATTTGTTATGATGGAGGCCAGCAGTGCAGAATCATCCCACAATGAAAAGAAACACCACATTGCAACACCAAGGCGTCTGAACAGCCTGTACAATCGTCAGCTGATATCACGTCAATGCTAATTAAATAGAGTTGACACAACTTCTTTAAGAACATATGGAGAAAGATGCCTCAGCCTGGGAAAACTGCATAGTTTTCTTGAGTAACACACAGTTTGAAGAAGTATCTGATTTATATAAGTCTTACCAGTTCCCCCTGGGAAAGGGACAAGTATTATGCCTGTGTACTCAAATCTGAAAGGGAAAGAAAGTTAATCTGTTTGAATGCTACTGAAGTAACATGTAATAAGTAGATAGTGTGAGAAATAAAAATAAAGTATTTGTACAAAGTAATTCAGCTTCCAAGGTAGAAGGATTTCTGGTGCCTGTGGTGGATAGAAATTCATTACACATATTACACTTATTACACGTGTTATTACAATAATACAACTCTCTTTTCTGAAGAGTTGCTAGACAGGACAAAACTATTGATTTTGTAAAACCTGCAACACAAGTGCACAACAAAAATGTAGTAATCACTTCACTGATCACAAAAGTAATGTTTTACATTTCTTTTAAACAAAGTAATATTTATATACTGTTCATTCCAGGTGTTTTACAGATAATTCCACTGGGTTATTTTATGTAGTAGCTACTCCTGTGCTGTAATCTGAATATTTTCCATGCAAACAGATTATTCATTGAAGCCAAGGAATATCCACTTTTAAGCGTGTAAGAAAGACAGATCAATAAACTTCACATGCAGCACAATAGTCTCCAGTTCTTTAGGACAGAAATAGAAAAGACCTTGACTCTGTGTAAGCACTGCTCAACAATAATAAAAACAGTCCTGTGTTATCAACACTGATTTGGTCACAAATACTAAACATAGCAACATGCAAGCTACTGTAAAGAACATTAACTCTGTCCCAGCCAAAACCAGTACATTCACAAATAACACCAACAAAAAGAAATCAGAACAAATAAAAATTTTTAATGATATATAGGTCAAATATGCACTAGAGTCAGCTCAAACCTATTTATAAATAAAAGAAGAAAAAAAATGTAAGAAGAGGGGTAGAGACAGTTTCTCAGAAATCACTATCTATTCAACATTTTTCACTTAAAAGAAGTAAAACACTATCAAATTCTAAAGACAGCTATGTACTCTACAGTATTTTTAAAGTTTGTCCTGTGGAAACAAGCATATACAGACACAACCCAAACAGCTATCTCAAGGTTTCAAGCCAATCATGTTTTTGAGAGAAGGAATTTAATGAACATTTAACAGTGCACACATTGAATTTGAGATAATTGAGCACTGAAAAAGATGACAAATTGCAAAATTATTTCTGAGTGTTTTCACCTTGGTACAGGAGAATTCTGTTCAAAAGAAAAATAGGAGAGCTGAGAAAAATCTTGGACATTTTTGAGTGTGAATGGTAGCCTCAAAGCAGGTGCAAGGTCAGTGAGAAGCCAATAATGCAGTAGAGGAATCGCAGTGAAAATCACAGGGTTTGCTTCTTCTCAATTAAAAAAAAAAAACACAAAAGCAAAAACAAACATAGTTTAAGAGCATGTATTGAAAAGATTAATTTTACAGACACCCAGATGACAGGAGTGTATTTTTGTTAAGAAAAGTGCCTGTCATATCTTATTTTGTGCAGTAGGTATTGGCCAAATTAAATACCTAATCCTGAAAAAACAATTAATAAATACTTTTTTAAAAATCAAGGACATGAACAAGCATGGCCTGCAACAGTATCATTGGTGTTTTCTGTCCTGTTTATGTTTCTAAAAGAAACATAAGTTATTAGTTTACATGATGGAACTATTTTGGCTGGACAAAGAACAGTGGCCACCACAGCCTGAGGCACTGCAGGCAACAAAAAGCAGCAGTTGTATGTTCATTAAATATAACAGGAAAAGATGACAGCTTGTGACGCATCAGGCTAGCTCCCACTCTGAGCAATGTGTAGGGAGGAACAAAATTCCTGAGGGCAGAAAGCTCTGTTTTACGTTTGATACCAGTCAGAGTTTATGATATTCTCAAGCCTGACTCTGACCTGTCTCTTTCCCTTGACCAGATAAAACCAGCACAAACACCTGCAGTGACCACAAAACATAAAAGCTCTCTTGCACGTGGCCACAGCAGCAAGGGAGTCAAAGACGTTGCCTGACAGCTGAGCAAAGTAAGCATCACACTGTTTTCCACCTGAAGCAAGCGAGTTCTCCATGAGCTGGGAGCACGTGGTCAACAGCTGGGTACAGTTCAGCACTGGATTGTGACGATGGCTTCAAGGCAGTAGGGGTTTCAGAGTGACTGTCACAGCAGGGGGAATAGCATGAGGTCCCAATTAAAATGATTTGTCTGAGATGCAAAGACTACTGTTGATTGGAGGAGCAAACACATCCACTCTGTGGAGAACAAATTTATTCTACTGTCCAGTGAATATACATCAGAGTGACTTTCCTGTCATCTGAGTCATTTGCCACTTTAAAGAATATAAATCAGCATAGCTGTTGTTGATGTGCACTTAGAATTTACAGAAATTCAAAGAAACACCCATCAGATCTCAAGTGTAAAAGAGCCAGCACAAGGACTGTGAAAAAAAGCTGCTGCAGTAGCAAAACCAGTAAAGTTTGTTGCTGTATTTTGGCACTAGAGTATGCCAATATCTACAGCAGTGACAAATCAACATGCACAAGTCATTGATTATAAAACTGCTGCTAGTATGACATTGTCAGTTCCTCATGCTGCTTCCTCAGTATCTACAGTGAGCGCTGGTGTGCTGCACACAAAATTGAAAATATCTATTAATGTTTATTAGCAGCTTCTCTTTATTTCAAAGCATGAATCATCTCTTGGCTCCCCGAAACTCTGAGTTAATCTTAGCCACTCCTGCACTGACTCATACTCACGATTGTTATTATTATGGGGAGTCCAGTGAGATACTCCAGTCCATATTTGTAGTGCCATAACACATCTGATTCATCCCAAACAGCGTATTGCTAGTGAACACAGTATGATGTCAGGATGTATGGGAAAATGGAAACATAAAATCAGAAATAGGAAACATATTTGTTAAAGGATTAACAAGTGGACAAGACACTTGATAGCTCTCAACAATATATTGCTGTTGAGTGACTGAGATTGAATTAGAAAATAAGAACCCTACAAAGTTCTAAGGAAATAGAGAAGGAAATCATTCACTTGCAGGTAGGGCATCATCAGCTAGAAGCTTCCTCATTTGTGCTCCTGCCTTAAGAAAAACAAGGGGAAATGCACTGTGACCTCTAGAAATCATTTTCATGATTCCATTTTCTCCTAAATTTTGAAGCTCCTATTGTAAATGTGTGCATACCTGGTAATCTCTCCACTAAAGGATGATGCTATAAGCCTACTCTGGACATACAACAGTGCTTATAGTAAGATCCAGACCAAGTCAGGATTGTCAGGGCTTTACACATGAGTCTTTACAACTCCAGAACTACTTTACTGGAAACATGTAAAATAAAAGGTGCTATTCCTTAGACCTATTTGTTAAACACCCCTTTACTAAGGATTTCAGAAACCGCAGAAGGAAAAAATGTAGCAGCATGATCCCTTAATAATGAACTATTTCATTTCAGGTTACAAATCTCCCATCAATACAACGTACAGTACTTTCATCAGGTACAAAATATCCATGGCACAGATAATGCAGCCACAACCCTTACCCAGCTCTAATGATTACATGGTCTACTGCCTCTACTCTAAAGTAGCATCCTGCTCATGCAGAGCTGGTTTCTTGGGTTTACCGATATTTTTTGTAATGGGATTTATTCTTTCTTTTTTGTTTTGTTCAAGTGACATTTCCCTTTCCTGTTCCTCCCACTAGATTTTCCCACTAGGAAACTGAAAAGGAGAATACATGGGTCCATCAATCCACAAGCTGGGGAGGTCATTTGCAATAAAACATACTCCTGAGCTTGCTTCGACTGCAATGTACAAGGCCCTTGGAACTGTTATTCTAATTGAAGTGATCTGAATGTGAAAATAACTAAATAAAAGAACATTATTCTACTGTACATGGAGCTGGGCAGAATAAGACAAAGTGAAGAAATAACTCTCTTAATTCTAAAAAAGATACTTTTCACTGCTTTCATATCTCCTTTAGTAAATACAAAGTCAAAAATTTGCTGCTGAATTTAACATAGAGTGTGATTGCCAGATGTAATGGTTTGCCTGCATTATAACATTCAATATTCACAAACATAGCTATTGTATAGGATAAATCTGATTGACAGTAATCATCCCTCTTCCCTCTCACAGTTAAAACCAGACTTTATTTTATTCCAAAAAACAACCTTCATTAAATCTGATGTCCTGTTCTGTTCAAGGACCACATACATATTCTCTCATGCTCTGGATCACTCAATAATCATAGAATCATTTAGGTTGAAAAAGACTTTTGAGAACATTAAGTTCAATATTAATCCAGCACTTCCAAGCCCACCACTAAACCATGTCCCTGAGCACCACATCTACACCCCTTTTAAATACCTCAGGGGATGGCGACTCAACTTCCCTGGGCAGCCTGTTCCAACGCTTGGCAGTCCTTCTCATGAGGAAATTTTTCCTCATATCCAATCTAAATCTCCCCTAGCGCAACTTGAGGCCATTTCCTCTTGTACTAGAGCTTCTTACCTGGGAGAAGAGACTGACCCGGTAATTGCAGAGAGTCATGTATCTTTCCTCTACCCCATACACCATGCTCCCTTTTTGAAAAGGCTGTCTAAGCCTTCCTTCTTACCATTTTGTTCCAGTGCCTATTTTTTTTAACTCTTCTGACGGCTTTTTCTTCTACTTACCAGGGTTTAAAAGTGGTTTCCTTTTGCCCTTTGAAATTCATGTTATCAAAGTTCCTGGAGCTAGTTGTCTGGATTTTGTAATCCAAAATTCCTTTTACAAGGTCTTGAGACTAACAAGATTATTGCTTCTTTCCTTAGAGGACATAGCTTCCCCCTTCAAATTTTTCTCTCTTTTCTGATGAAGATTTTGCCATCTGAACAAATGAGAACATTTGAAGATAAATGAGGTGAATCTGGATTTACTCAATCCTTCTACCTTATTCATCTTCAAATTTGAAATTAAAGAAACAAACCATTTCATGTATTTTGTTTATCTCTTCCATCTAACTGCACAAAACCAATATAAATCTGCTCAGTAAAACTGAGGAAGAATTGAGGTGACCTTGACGATGGATCTGTTACAATTTTGTTACATAGATAACTATGGTTTTACTGACAAGACATTCAATTTATGTAGAGCAATGCTCTTGTAAGTGATAAAACACATCACTATCAGTGTTGGATGAGATATGAAAGGACAGCTTTAAGCCTAATTAAAATTCAGTGGCCTATTTTAGCACACATAACTATGCGGGACTTGCACTTGAATGCGCCGTGAAGTACTGACACTGATGTGATGAAGTAGTGTGTTCTGAGATAGAGAAAACTGCGAACCAAGCAGGCTGGCACTGAGCTTGCCAAGAAATTGGCACACTTTGTGACTCAGCTCCAGGACTAGACCTCATTGACCTAATAAACTAAATGAGACAAATTATTTTCAAGAAAAAAAATCTATTCTGAAGGCAATCAGAAAAGTAATTTCCCACACAAAGTTCATATCAGTTCTTTGCTCAAAATGCTGAGGAATAGCTGAAAATCTCCTAGTATTAAACCTTAATTCTCTCATCCTGACTTTTATACATAAAACTGAAGCTCAACCCTTCCTGGGCCACTTCTCTATGTAAACAGTTTTCTCTGAATAATAAAATAATCCTGTCTCCAACCTCTATGTCATTTTGGAATATAAAAATCCACTCCTTTTAAAATTTTCACTGGGCAATGCAAGCTACCTCATTTTCCACAGTATCCCTCCAGTCCTAATTTAAATTTAATTTTCCCTGTATTTAATTTATAAATGTGAATGATTTTCACTGGCTCACTAGCACTGGAATGCAAGGTATATGCTATATGTCATGCTTGATGTGTCATGTTTGGTTTGGCTAACAATTCTTCACCAAGCAAACTTAATGCGGGTTTGTTATCTCTACATATCTTCGATTGCAAATTCCTCAGGGCAGTGACTGAGACCTCAACAAGGTACTGAAATCTACTAAACAAACAGCAGTAGTTAACCTGGACAGTAAATTTCCATGACTTCACTGACAAACATATTGCCAAACATTTTTCACTACGATAATTGGTTGTCAACTAGCAAAATAATTCCTGATCAGAAGCTGATATAATTTAAAGAAGTCTATTGAAACTGTACGACAACCTACGTAACACAACACAAATCCTACTGGGCACCAAAATGATAAACATTTTTGCACCAAATCACTGGTTGTTGGGATTAATCCAACAAATTCTTTATTGGCTATCTTTCATACACTGTCAAGTTGTTCTTTCCATCCTCACTACACTTGCGGAGACACATAACACACAAAACAGCCATATTGCTAATCAGGAACATACCTGTGTAAAGCACTAAAAGCCTCAACACTTCCCTGAAACCCATACAGATTTGGCTGTGCCAGCTGGATAAGAAGTAGGCCAAAAGGACAAAGATAAACTTGTTAGGCCTCCAAGATTGTAGAACAGACTTTGTGCACTGCTGCAACATGGCAAGGTATTCAACACAGATAAACATCATTACATTTTACATGGTGATGAAAGATGGTTCCTTCTTACTGAAGCTCCCTTCATTTTTTTTTCCACTTTCCCATGGCTGTAATCAAATCAAGTTGTAGGAAGCCTAAACTTCACGTTCTGGCTTTTCAATATTGCTACACTCAACTTGGAGCAAACCAGTTTAGCAGCAAACGGGATTTTAAAACACAACTGAGTTTGTTCCACTGTCAGATTGCATTCTGTAGCAATCATCTGGTACCCATACATTCCTCAAGGAAAATACCCAAGAAACTTTCTATCACTTCTACTTCAATGACAATTTTACAAACAGAAATCAACAGAAATTGCACACTAGAGATTCGATATGCTCTTAATGCCCTATTTGGGCAAGGAACACTGACAGTGTTTTACCTTTATTCTTTTCTATTTGCCTTTTGAGGTACTTGGGAACACAGGTGGGGGGAGCTTGTTTTAGTTAAATTTCAGAAAATTAAGTAACATGAATTTTACAAATAAGATCACTTAACCCTAACTGAAAACGTTCAAGCACTGTGTGCAAAACCCAGCTGGAGCCCTTATCAGTGGAAAAATTTTATTATACTGATTAGAGCAAGATATCACCAAGTTAACTCCATGCATTTAGTAAAAAAAAAAAACCAAACAAAAAAAAACCCAAACCCAAAAAACCAAACAAACAACATGCAGGGAATAATTTCAAATCACAGTTTCTATTATTTAAGAGCACAACCCTGCCTTGGTTTTAAACTTGCAGTTAATAACAAGTAGAGGACTGAATGCATTCTGAGGCCCTTTAAGAATACACACACAGCTAAATGGGTATCCAAGGAAGGGACCACAGGTCTACACACATAGAAACTCTGACTATACAATAATGCACAGGAGTCTGTTTTCAAACATTAGGTGAATCAAATTCAGCCAAAAAGTAGCATTGCTCCCCAGCTTGCAAGACTTGACTTTATCAGTCCAGTAGTGATCTTTTCAAAATATAATGTGCTCATCGCTTAGAGTTGTTATGGATTCTAAGCACAAAACTATGGGCAAGAAAACAGTTATATGTATTTTAAATAAATTATACCAAAACCCAGTGGTAATAAAACTTACCTGTATAAGTAAGTTATATATTTTATATAATAAATACATATTATACATATAATATGTATTTATTACCAGTGGTAATAAAACTTACCTGAAATTCTGTATCACCTAGAATCTGACTAAATACAATAATACAACATTTAGTAATTATTTTGTAGTTATAAATGGTTAGGTTACCACTAATCTTCTCTTGGGTTTTGCAGAATTTCTTTAAACTCAGAAAAACATGCACCTACACTGCCATCTTGTGGAAAGTATCCATGTTTCATTTATTAGCTTTGCTGGATGAAATACCCATTCAAAAGGAAATTTTTGTTTCTTTTAGTACACTGCGCTTACATATCAGACAGGTAAACTTTTTTTTTTTTTTTAATAGGACAGTATAAGTTTAACTTCAACTCATTTTTCTACTCTATAACATAAAAACAATGAGACAGATTCTGCATCACACCTGTACTTCAAAGTGCAACTCAGATAAAACCTGTAACTCAGAGAGAAAAAGTCATATTACACTGAATGCAGCTCAGTGGCCAATTGTCATGTTCTCATTTTCCAGAGCCATATTTATAAAATCCCCCTTTCAAACATATCCTCTCGCCTGCGATTTAAACAGCACCTGCTCAGCATCTCAAATAATGCCCCAAATAACACTTGTACAACATTTCTCACCCTCAAAGGAGCCCTCACTGAGCACAATTCATGGTCAGTGTGGGAATAGCTCCACCACGAACATGAAGGAAGCACTTCATTCCCCTTTCCAGGTTAAAACACACTTCCATTCCACTGCAGGCTGTAAGAACAACAAGGTATGTATATTTCACTCAGGGCTGGTAAATAAACATTAATCCATTCCAAATGATGTTATATCAGCTAGATTCAGAAAAAGAATAACAACTTGTCTAATTTTCTATTTTCATGAAGTTTTTTATATTCAGTTTGATAATCTTGAAGGGACCACCCATAAAGGTTAAAAAAGCAAAATACCATAACATAAGATAAAAAACTCTGCAGCACAAGCAACAGCTGCAGCAAAACCATAGTTGGGATCAAGTCTAAAGTTTTGCAAATGTGCTCAGATGCCTCTTTTTTGGGCTGTTTGATTTATTTAAAAAACATGCATTCCAGTATACCCCATTTTTACCTGGAGCTACTCTATCTTCAAGTTAATCTTCCTAAATATTCTCCCTTATCTGTCTCTATCACACTTCCAGGACCACTGTGAATATGAATACATCTTGCTGCACATTATATTCCCCAAACAGCTACAAAAAATATATTTGTATTCTTGAGTTCATTAAGATTATACAGCATTTTCTTAAAACAGTGTTACTCTATTGTCTTCAGCAGGAAGACTGCTGAATTCTAAGATCCTGAATGCCACAAAAGGAACCATTTTGGTCCTGTTTGCCCCCAAAACACAAACAAGCCAACCTTTGTCCATCTTGTATGGGGCAGAGAAGATTACTGGGCAAATTGGGGTGGCAGACATGAAAGATGTTTTACTTAAGTAAAAATTGCACCAACCAGTAAGACCCCCCTTCCCTTAATTATGATGAACTCTGAGAGAGACAATTAATATGTCTACTCAGGACAGAAATAACATTTACTACTGGAAGAGTAAAGAGAAGTTATGTGTCAGTAAGCTGAGAGTTCGGTATGTAGCATAACAATTAGCTGCTATGACATAGTATTTTACAACATTAATTAAATTAATTAAAATTAATTTAATTAAGATCTTAAAATTTTAATAAAATTCTTCCCAGTTCAGTGTGGCAGGTTTCAGAAGGAGACAAAATACAATGGATTTTCTGACTGAAAGCTGTCAAGGCTTTTAGAGTCCGAATTGAATGTAAAAATAAAGTCAGAATCATATCATGGTATATAGGAGAACAACATGCCTGGAGAGGGGTGCAATTTCCAATCAAAAAAACCCAGCCATTTTTTATTTCAATCATGCATTTAAAAACAAAACCCAAGAAATGCCCAAGTAGTTCTCTATCCACAAACTCCTGGTTGAATATAGAACTTCAATGCATTCATTTCTTTCACAGCTGCTGGGCTGAGCTGAGCTGGAGATTGTATTAGCAACAAGCAGTTCTATCAAAAATATGCTGGTTTTATCCTGCAAATGTAAGATCATCTTCTACACAGCATATTAAGTTGACCCATCTTTTAAATTTACATTTCTGTTAAAATGGAGAAATTGATGTGTTTTAAAACCAAGTGGAAAGGTAAAACTTCTGCTTCCACAGACAAGTACTATATAAAAGTTTTCAAAAACCATAAAGCTGTTTACACGTTTTTGATTATAAGAAATAACTCCAAATGGTTACTCATCTAAGGATGTTAATGAGTCTGCACACATGCTGGTCTTCTTCCCTCCTCAGGCTCTTCTACAAGGGCAACCCTGCAGCACCACATTCTTGCCTGAGTCAGAAACCCTCATCCCCCACTGCTGCAGCTGCAGTTGTGAGAAACAGCAACAAAATCGCAAGAATTTTTTATGTAATAGGTTAATTTTTTAATAAATAAATATTATTCAATTAATAAGATGCGAATATTATATACCATGAAGTTATTTTCTCAGAGACATTTCGGGGAACATACTTGTTGTCCAAGGTAGGTGAATACACATAGCAGCCTGGGATTTTTGGCACAAGAGAGGAAAGTGAAGGGGGAACTAGATTACAGAGGAGTTTCAAACGAAAATAGAATAAAACCAGGTAGAAGTGGGGGAAATTATGAAACCACCTGTTTATTAAATTTCCATAAATTATAACAAGCATGAAAATAGTTACTTTATAGAAACATCCAAGCTTTTGAAACAATGTACACATAAATATATATCTGTACATTTGGTCTAAGACCAAATATACTTTCTTTACCTTAACATGCCAGCTATCTCTGTCTTTGTGTTGACCAATGTATAGCATGCTTTAATAGTGAACATAAAAAAAATCTTCATCAAATAATTTCTACTTCAAACACAGGACTTGGCACTTTATAAGTTAGTAAGAAACATATGGGTAGCATACCAGCACAGAAAATGGCAGGTCTGTAAATGTGCAGCATCCTCCTGATGGCCATTATTATTATAGAAGCCCAGTATTCATACATAAAAATCTGAAGATCTATTTTTATTGCCTTATGGCTGGACATCAGAAATCACTTTAATATTTTAGAGCTCTCAACTCAATGTATTTGAATGGATCACAGCTCCATGTGCTGCTCCAAAAAGGATCTGATTTTAGTTCACAATTCCCCTGTATTATTTAAACATCCACCTTTAAGGGATTTTGTGTCCCTTTCCCCCACAGTATACTTGCATAATTTCTCACAGATTCTTGGGAACCCATAAAAGTTTTATATATACATGTCAAAATAATACATGTCAAGATAATAACTTTCAGGTAAGTAGTGTCTATTCTGAAAAGCTCTAGACATCAAGAGAGCTAAGCATTTCTGGGCTGCTTTAAGGCCTTGACTTTGCATTTATTTCTATGTGTATCTCAGGGAAATTCCTAATTTCTAAGTGTTGCTTATATTAATGGAAAAATGATACACTCAATATCTTCAGTGCTATACTCTTGGACATTGAACAGATTTTTCAGAATGCAGAAACCAGGAAACTTCTTCAAAGGATTTATTTTTTAAGTATTCCTCCTAGAAGTTATGATTTTATTCTGATGAGGTTGACAAATATAGCTTGATACTTCCAATTCTCTTAAATATGAAATGACTGTGGTTCACTTTTAAAGGGACATTGTACAGTTTATTCAGAGTTGGAGATTTGTGAACAATATGAGCACAGATTTCAGTGGTGCAGTATCAGGCCTTATAACAGCAGTCATTCCTGCCTTTTCTGTGAGTTTTAAATTCAAATTATTTTATTTGCAGTTTTCTCACAAAAGTTGCATTTTTGCATACTACATAATGTTTAAAATGTTCAAAGCATTCATCAATAAAGTAATTAAGTATATTCTACAATGTTAATTTATTTGGACACCATTCAAAAGACATAAGATCACACTATTTTATGCTCATTAAATGTTTAAACTGCCATAAAATTACCTGCCATAGACTTTTTTACACATAATAAAAGAAAGAGTTAAATGTGTGAGTATTGGTACTTAAACAACCTTATAAATTTGTGCAAGACTGACATGGCTATAAAAACTCTGTTCATCACTAATAAATCACTCCCTTCCTTTATCTTAATAGCACCAGCATAAAACCTCATGATAACAGTTACTGTCCAGATTTACAGTGATGTAACAGAGGTCAGCACTTGGATCCACACGTTTTAGTGTGTGGTTATTTCTATGCATACTTAAAACTTTGGACCATATAGAATGAAAGAGGCTGCAAACAGAAGAGAACAAATTTTCACTAATAATTTGTCTGTATGCCCAATACAAAGCATCTATGCACAAACAGAGAGACAGGTCTCTCACTAGCAGAGCTAGTTTGAACTTTATATTTAAAGGCATATATTGAGCAGGGGGCAAGGAAGTGCACAGTATAACATGGACTGACTTTCACTGATGTCCTGCTCTGCCTCTGAACAGGCAAGGGACACTAGATTGCACAGCAAAGAAAGATGCGGGGTTTCCAGAGGTCTGTGGAATAGAACATAGAAGACCCTTCAGCTCAGTTCTAGAAAGAAAATCAGTCATATTGAACACAGATAATTCACTAAACACCATGAAATACAAAACTCATCTGAATATGCAACAATCAATTGCAGAAACATTACTGTTTAATTTACCAAGGAAAAAGATGCTATGACTTTTTGTTGGGAGTGCTGCATTTCATTTCACGTGGAACAGCAGAAAGGGGACAGAGAAAGGGAAGGAGAGGAAAACTATTTTTCTTTCCGTACTCTCAGACAGGGAACTGGGGATGTGTTCTCTGTGCTGCTAACAGAGACTGTCAGATCATGTCCTGTAAAAAGATACTTGTACCTATAGCTTATTTCACACTCCAGCATTGTACTGCCAAGCACTGTTGGACGTGTAAGCAGAACTTAAATGAAACCAAATTGACAAATCCCTTTTAAGCATTCTGGTTTAACTTAATGGAACTATGCTTGTGTGCCACCAAGAGGGTCCTTCTTCCATAAGTTTGCTGTCCAACTACATTACTACAACCAACAAATGGAGATAAAGTTGGCAATGAAGAATGCAACTGACCTTATTATTACATATCAGCTGTTAGATTCTAAGCTTGTTTTGATAGCCTCTACTTTCTTTTGTTTGTATCCACAATGAACATAAGGCAACGAAGCCTGGTCTATGTAATGGAATCTAAAAACACTCCTGGGTGCAAAGGAATGCACATTAAATTACAATTTCTGGAGTACTTAATTTTGTAACCAAATCAAAGCTTCTCTGCCTCTTGATTAAAGCCATCTTGCCCAAAACTTTCTTCACACACCTAGAACAAAAATCTGTAAACACACTTTTCACACATGGATAGAGAACAGCAAACATCAATTGCTTTCAAAAACATTTTTGAAGAAAGATGAATGCCATTTCTTTTGCTCTTAGGTTTACACATAGAACCATGGTCTTTTCAATAGATCTTGTATGTGTACCATGACTATGTCACAAACTCAAAATACTGCATAAAATGTGTTTGTCAAATGGCATTTCCACATTTCTTCCCAAAATGCATTTTGTTTATAAAGAAAAATAAACAAAAGATCTCCTAACCCTCTAATGGTCTCCTCACCAAGCTGACATACACCCTTCCACACTAGTTCCTCACAAGCTGGAAGGATTCCAGATAGTCTCCAAGGACAAACTTTAGAAGGAGGTCCTAGTTAAAATATTGGCAGCACATAAATTTGTCTTTTTAATGGCAACCACTTTACATTGTTTAGCACCTTTAGAAGGATTTAAAGATGAATTTAATATACTCACAAAGTCTAAGAAAAAGCCTGTGAGGTGGAGGGGGGGAAATGGTGAGAGATTAAACATACAGTCACTGCCAACAGGTCTTGAGCAAGCACTGCATGAGCAGGTGAAAAAAATCTGGTGACTGTGAAGAGCTTGATGACAGCTGTGGGTCTGCTCCCCTTTTTCAACTGTTTCCACTTATATTCACTTCTGCATCTGTTATATATTATGGGGTGCTTTTATTAGTAGCTTTGGATCCATTGAAGGAGGTGAGCATGTGTTCAAAAGACAACTAAAAAACAATAAGACATTAAAAAGAAAACATTAAACAGTTCAGAGAAAAGCAGAACAAAGCGTGCTCTTTGCAAATAAAGGTATCTGCATTTTGTGTCTATGCCATTTGAATGGAGGCAAAATGAATAAAATAGTTTAAATTAAATCAGGAAAAGTAAGTTGATGCATATCATCTCTCTTGGCAAGGACTGCTCAAGAAGAACAGCAAATATACACACTTACCACCTGCAAGTATCTATCAAAGAATGATCTTCCTTAAGTAACTTTCCCCATCTTCCCAGCCTTCTACTTTAAGCAATCATTTACAACTCACTTGACAATCTTGCCTGTTTTCCTCTGTATTTATGTGTTGACAGAGGTCCCAAGTCAGGAAAGCATTTGAGATACAAGTACATAGTGGCAGGGAGAAGAGTTAATTCCCCACAAAATGTCTTTCCTGAATATGAACTTTGGCCAAGGGTTCATGCTTTTTTTTCCATACTGTTTTTGCAGGGAAACAGGAAAAAAAGAAAAAAAAGCAACCCACAGACTTGTATACAAAGTATTTCTTATCTTTTGTGTTATATGTAAATAGTGTTTTTTAGGGTTATTTTGCTTGGATTTTGGGGGTTTTTTACCTGTATTACTTATATTTTAATATCTTAATTGTTGGCTAGGAAAATATGCAGCTTTACATTTGGGACTATATGCAAAATTATTAAAATAAATTATAACAATTTTTTTGTACTGCTGACGGTACATAGTTCTGATAGGAGCTGTGAAACACTCCACAGTCCAATAAACTGTAATTTCGCCTCTAAAAAGTTTAGAGTTGCTGCAGAACCACTTAAGCACTTGACCAGCCCCTCCCTCAAAGGAATACAAACATCTGTATTAAAGTGTAGTTACATGATTCATTGTCTTGTCTTCAGACAGTAAAGCCAGTTTAAGATGTTCCCATGCATTTCCTCCCTGACCCCAGCCATTCCCTGCTTCCTTTCAGCTGCTTCCTGAAATAAGTAAATTATAGAATACTCTTACCAAAAAAAAAATCTCTGATGCTTAGGTGTTTTAGTTAAATGCTTCTCTCTATTTGTGATCACTTTGAAAACACTCTCTAAGTTACAAGTACCAACTTATTATTGGAAGGAAAATATTTTTCCCTTAAAATACACATGGTGGTAACACCTATAAAGTAATCCAGAGGAAATTGTCTGGGCCGTAATGACAAAAAAATCCGTGAAATTCTGGTCTAGGCATCAGGAAGCTCACAGAGAGACAGTTTACATTCCATTTGCTTTTCCCAAGACTGCTTACCTTATAGCTATACATATAATGCAATAACAAGCAAAAAGTTTTGTGAAGCAGGGGAAGAACCACCAAACCACACTCCTTATCTGAACTATTCTATAGATGGGTGGTTAGGACAATCCCTGAAAATATAGACACATATTTGCATTCCTACCACTGAGAAAACTACTACATGTCCTAAGCCATAATACAAATGGCACAGGATCAAAATACAAATAATACTAAGTCACAGGATCAGAATCAGTTAGGTTGCAAATGACCTCCAGGATCATCATGTGTGTGGAGCTCTAGACTATGCGAATTTTTATATTAATGTTTCTTCTAAATGCTCTTGGCTCTGGAGAGACAGTTTTGTGCTTATGCATCCTTAAATTGATGCCACCTTTCTTCAAACTTACTTTAATAACTCCTTCGAATCTTCTTGTTATTCTAAGGCAACATCATTGTTCATATACCAAAAAGGAGATAAACCACAGTTAATGTTATCAAAGAAATGGAGATGGGTGCTTTCTTAAAGACAAATATCACATGGAAGAGAACATATGATTTAATCAGTGAAAACAATTCAGTTCCTGAAGAATATATGAATCATGAACACACATTTCAAGAAGAGCAAGGCATCTATAAGCACAGAATTTTGAGTAATAGTAGAAAATATTTCTCTGAATATATTTTTCAGCAGTGCACAATCCCGCAAATTGTGCCAATGATCATAATTTTGTTCAAACTACAGTCACACTGTAAAATCAAAAGTATAAACCATAATAAGATGATAAAGCATACTATCAAATTTCCCACTAACTGCATGCTACCCTCACAAGGACAACTAGATTTGTTTTCATTTTTTGTCACATATTTGGCAAATTTACAGATAACCCTGAAACATTAAATTGGTCGGATTTACAAATAACAAAATCAACAGTTTGCCAGCTTCTGGAGGTGGGGGAGCTAAAACATTCAAATTACTGATAGGTATTCAGTCTGTGTGGCCAGACTGGGTCTAACCCAAATCAAAGCACATGGTCACACTTGCTGCAAAGGAGTAAAACCCATTCACAGCACAAACTATGTGCTAGGGGCAGGAAGGATAGAGGTTGAGGACACCAGATAATGTATAGAGTCAGGGGGATTTAGGCAAGAAAAGGTGTGTAGTCTGTTTAGGTACAGATTTGTCAACTTTTTTCAGTTTGCTCTAATACTTGAAAAATTTTGGTTTTTTCCAGAACATTTATTGAGGCAGACAAAAATAATGCATCACAGTGTTGTCATAAAAATAAATCAAAATTCAAATGCATAATTTTTATTTTGTGGTGATTCTTAAAATGAAAAGTTTTATCATTTTCAAGAAAGTTACAAAACAAACTTTTGCTGACTGTCTTAATAGAATTTGCTTGCCTCTTTTGTGTAACCATAATTCATCACCTTCATTTTGACATGCAAAACATTCCACACAGCTGCAGAAACACTGGAAACACTTGTTGCTTTCAAGTTCCTAAAGGTATTTTAAACAAGCATATCTCAAAATCTCTTTTCATAGGGAAAAGAGCTTGAATAGATTATCCCAAGATATATTTGGGTTTTATTCAGAAAGTAACCCACCTTTCTTAGTCAAAATATTCGAATACATGAATGGATGCCTCTAAATGGTGCTGTTGTGATTAAATCTTCAACATTTTGCTACATGGAAAGACTAGCATTATATTCTTAACAGATGTAGTGTTGGAATGGTTTTATATTCTTCAGAGAAATTGCAGAGTATGATTTATCACCCCGACTCAAGTGAAATGATACTGAATGGAGTGCTGTCAGTGATGAACAGCAATCCCAGCTGACTGAAATTTTCTAAAGCGAAAGATGGCATAATTTCACTATTTAACAGTTTGGAAAAGCAGGCTGGAGTGATGAAACCTGCCAGAATTTCTATAACTACTCCCCGTTTACTCGCTACTTTAGGCAAAGGAATTACACAGTGTAGATTATGGACCTGAGGCTACACACTGTAATTTTCATCATCTCTGAGGAAGGATTTAAACACTAGTACAATTTTATGCAGACACAATTTTTCTAAATGGTATAGCATTACTACAGAAAAACACTCAAAGTTAGATGTTTTCAAATCCTTGCAACTTGAAACCTAGATTTCCAATGTATTGAGTCTGAATCTCTCTGGCACAAGAAAAGGCTAAGCAAAGGATAACTTTCAATGAGGTATTTCAATTAAGAAATACATCAGTTTCAAAGTCTGTGACTGGTGTTCATAACCTGTGAGGATTTAAAATCTTCACATACTTATTCCAGTGAAATAACTTCTAGGAGCACTTGAGGTCTTTATTTTTTGATACCAGACCAGCAGGAAATAAAGAATCAAGCCTTGTTCACAGTACTATAATAATATCTCTCAAACACATTAAAACTTGACTACTTTTTAACTAAAGAAGAATAAGTAATTTCATTCATTAAAGAACAAATATTTAAACTTATCCCCCCCCCCCGTTTTTTTTTTTTACTTTTAACATTAATATTTGGGGGGGTTAAGTTCTAGTCAGCATTGCATTAACTGTTGCTCTAACAAGTGTTAATGCAGTTCCTGCCTTTCCTCTAAAGAGCTATAAAAACACAGTACTTTCAAAATTTAGGTAAAGACATAAATCTTGGCTGCAGGTGCTCCTGAATCCTTTCCATAATCTGAAAAGAAACTAGTCTTGACCAACTCTGAATAAAGTTTGGATGCAGTATAGATTTGTATTAAGTTAATCTACTGAAGAATGAGTATGTAAAACAAACCCAAACTTACTGACATATTTACTTTCCAGAAGGCATGTTAAATGAACTTTTATACCAGATTTGAAAATCCAGCTGTAAAAGGGGTATGCAAACATGATTAATGAGCGCTGAACACCATCCAGATCACATACTTACTTGTAGGAACTACAGCAAGCAAGTAAAATTCCACCCTTAAGTAACAATTCAATTTACATTAAGTAACATTCAAGTTAAATTATAATTGCAGTTACTCTTTCATTTTAAGTCAATAGTTATTCTGCAGTTGCCATATATCAGAAAAACCTGCTTAGTGAGAGTATAAAACAGATCAGTGCAACAAACATAAGCAACAACCTTTTCAAATATCATTCCTGAATGCAGAGTGCACAACTTCTTGACTCCCAACCCTAACACAAACCCTTCTGAGTCTGTACCCACTAATCATGTTTCTACTTTCAAGGAATGTCTGAATGTCTCCTCTATCCCCCAGCTACCACTACCACTCACTAGAAAATCCTCCCTCATTATCTTGACTGATTGCTTCAATTAGTGAGCAACTCAGTCACTTACACAATGTTCTATGTTTCAATTCCAGGAAAGTAAAGGTTCACTGATATACTTCAGGTTTACTTAATTAGAAGGAAAATTAACTTAAATGCTCTATAGACATGGTGCTGGGTTAGACTGCCTGAATAAGGCTCACAAACTGTTTGCCAAGACCTTCCTGGATCACAGGTTGCTTTCTCTGGCTGATAAGAAGATCAACATGACCTGTACATGTGCATTTGCAGCCCAGAAAGCCAAGCACACACCGGGCTGCATCAAAAGCACTGTGACCAGCAGGTTTGTCACAAGAAGTGGATTGTGCCCTATACTCTGCTCTCCTGACACCCCACCTGGAGTGCTGCATTCAGCTCTGGGATCCCAAAATCAGGACACAGACCTGTTGGAGCAAGGCTGCTCACTGGGCTGGAACACCTCTCCTATGGAGACAGGCTGAGAGAGTTGAGCTTGCTCAGCCTAGAGAAGAGAAGGTTCCAAGGAGACCTTAGAGCAGCCCTGCAGGACCTAAAAGGGGGCCTGCAAGAGAGCTGGAAAGGGACTTTTTACAAGGTCAGGTAATGACAGGACAAGAGGGAATGGCTTTAAATTGAAAGAAGACAGGTTTAAATTAGATGTCAGGAAGAAAGTTTTTACTCTGAGGGTGATGAGGCACTGACACAGGTTTCCCAGAGAAGTTGTGGATGCCCCATCCCTGGAAGGTCAGGCTGGACGGGGCTTTGAGCAACCTGGTCTAGTGGAAGATGTCCCTGTCCATGGCAGATAGGCTGGATCTAGATGATCTTTAAGGTCCCTCAGGTCCAGATGGTTGAGAAATCAAGGATTCTGGTTGTACATACTCACTTTTCAAAAAAATATCCTGCTTTGTGATATCACAAGAGAGATCCACCCCTTAAGCAATTGGCAATTTAAATTGTTCTCAATAGTTTCTAGATAGTGCTTGAAACAAAGAATCAGGGATCCTTACAGAAAGGCTACAAGAGGAAAACACAGGTTTTCTCCAATATAAGAAATCCATAAAATTCAAATTTGAATGACAAAATGAACAGCAGCGTAAAAAAGCCTCCAGGTTCAACAACAGTTTTAACAACTAGGTATTTACTTCAAGGTTTTTAACAGTAACACCACTTAACAGAAGGAAAAAAATGAGATAAAGATCCTATTTTCTGCAGGATTCTGCCTTTTTTTATTTCTCAAGATAATTCTAAGATTCAGGTTACTACCAGGAGAGAGTAGTAATTATAAGGTGTCATCTGTCATGCTCTATAAACAGTTGTTAATGGCCTTTTTATGCTTCTTCCAAATAAATGAACTATCCCATCTCTAGTCAACAGCAGCAGTTAAACTCTCTACTGAAATGCCAATGATCGTCCAGTGTTTTGTTAGAAACAGCCCTTCACCTTACCCCTTTTGCCCTATTTGGAAATGCAATGTGAAGTCTTACTTTTCTTAGCTCTCAGCTTTCAGACCAGCCTGAGCTTTAAAAAACTTCTAGATGCATCTGAGTACCTAAAAAGATGGGGAATCTAAGGGAAATAAACCCATCCTGTGACAAGAGATTGAATTAGCAAGCATGCACATTAAAGCAGAGAAAGAAGTCACAGAGATTAATAGTTGAATATTTACCATTTTAGGAAAGGAAGGAAGTGGGTTCTGCTGGCTTGCTACAGTACATGGATATGGAAAGGAGATCAGAAGGCTTCTACTTGTCTCAGAATTATTTGCTTTACAAGTGAAATTTACTTAATTTACTTAATTGCTTTACAAGTGAAAACTAGCACATCAAATTTGAAGAGTTTTAAAGAAAGGCACAATACATTCAGATACAGAAAATTTTTATAATGTGAAGATAAATAACAAAGCCTAATGAAGAAGTTAATCAGACTGCATAAATAAGGTAGGACAGATTATTTCTAGAAAATTATATTGTCACAAATGTGGCCTACCAATATATGAAAGAAATACTGAAGCTTTGTCTAAGCAGAAGCAGTTTGGACCAGCTGTCCTTCATTATTGGTTTCTAGCTTAGCTCAGGGTTAGACCTCAAGTCTCTGCTGACAGATGTTTGAGCAATACTTTATTTGGTTGCTTTGCAAGAAAGAGCTTAAATGATTACCTTTGCTGACAGGAATTTTAACATTAACTTGAATTTGCAGTGGTACCTGTTTCTCACAGGTCACCTGATGCAATTTTAGCTATGTAAGGAGTTTTGAATCTTCCTCAATTTCATCAGGCATTTCTGTGTGGCCATAAGGTCTCAGGCAGAGAAGTTGTTAAATGTTACTACCAGATAGGGCCTCAGAATCACAAAGAATGAGGAAAAAATTCATAAAATCTTTCATACTAAACAGACACCATGGTTAAGCGAGCTGAGCAGTCAGTTTAAGGCATTTATCTTTTTAATGGGAGTCTAAATGTAAAACCATTACCTCCAAGTTAAAGTTGTTATCAAGTACCATATAATAAGCTATGTTACACTACTGACAGCATGAAATTCAATTCCCTTTGAAGGATGTTGCACTCAGCTGAAAGTTGTAGTTTCTGTAATTATGTGATATATATTATAAAGGTTTACATAAAAATCTTAAGCTTTTAATCTTCAAAATTATTGCCTGCAATAGAGAATATTTCAAAATGGTGTGGTTTTTTTAGAAGAGAAATTCAATTTAATATTCACTTTTTATTGCTCACGTGGGCCCTTATTTGGAACACTGAGTCTGTGTTGGAGATAAAATCCCTCTAATTTAATAGTTTCCAATGTCTAAGAAAATATATCCAAGCATATTGTCTTTATATCTCTATAGAAATTGCTGGGTTACATCTCTTGCATCTCTAAATGTGTATCCAGTCCCTTGCTAAGAAAGATTTTCCTGACGTCAGTGACGAGAACATTATTGCACATGATTCCAGCTCTCTTGCTATAATTATTAGCACATATGTCATCTAGTCCTTATTGTAAATTCAGTTAGAACTGGTTTTGCAGCTGAAAGGGAGTTTTACTCCCCTTTCACTTCCCTTCCTTATACCTGGCCTATTAATGTTTTCTTCCATTATATTCCATATATGATACAAATATAGTCACAACTTTACTGGTATGCTGATTGAGAAATTTTATGGGGGAATAAAGGGGCTGATTGTCAGCTTATTGGGAAGTTCTTTAGTGTTAAATCTTTTCTTAAACACAAGGACCTTGTTGCTCCATTGCTCCATTATTCAAAGTTGTTCTTATCTTCTCCATGACTTACAGAACTGCAGCTAATCTGTTTCCTGATAAGACAACACTGGCTACTGTTAAATGGAAAAAGCAGCAAATGTCGATCTTTTATGAACAAAATGTAGCTAAAAGACTTAACTGTTTATATTATAGTAAACAAGTCTGTCTACATTTTCCAATAAACTATACCAAAATAGAAAATATGTATCATACTTTATATGCTTTATCTAGGGTCTCCTTCGTAAGAGTCAACTTTTAATTTTGTACAATGACTAACACTGCAGCAACAAAAAATGGCCCTTTACCAAATTGTCTGACTTAACATTCATATTTAAAAACATTTGACTCTTGGGAATGGTCCTGTGAAGGGCCAGGATGATGATCTTTGTGGGTCCCTTCCAACCCAGTATATTCTGTGATTATTTTTGCATGAATTATGGGATTACTTTACAAGAAAACAGGATATTATTTCTTAAATCAGTCCAAATAAAACTACAATTTTTAACAGAAAAGCATTGAGTCCATTTTAAAATTGAAACCTTGAGTTCAGGTAGTCCTTAATTGATTTTACCATTTCTGTAAAAAACTAGGATTAATTATGTTTTGAAAATTTTATTGATATTTATAAACATATTTGCCTCTTTAGTTCCCACAGGTAGACATAAAAATACACATCCAACAAGCATGGTGGGATGCATGAGATATTTCAACTGAATAACATGAACTAGCGAGAACACCATTTAACTTCAGTTAATGATGTATTTGCTGCTGTCCAAGATGTTAAGAATGGAGTTAACAAACTAGCAGTTACAGCAACAGAGATTGGCATGTCCTGACTCACAAACTTCCTGGGTCCTGTAGCCTGTGCTGACCTCATCATTAGCCTCATCAACAAGTCAGGACCTGAGCTCCTCAATTTACTGATAACTTCGGTATGCTTGCACAGGCTACAGCTATAATTTTATTTACATGGACTTAGAGCAATTACCTGAGCTACTTTATGCTTCTGAGTACACCTCTGGTTTAAGTGTTCACAATAAACCTGACTCAGGGAGACAACAAAAACCCCCATCAGTTATTCTTCACTTCCCTCCCCTCCCCCCAAACATTAAATACAAAAGCATAACAGAAATAAATACTGTTAGCATGCCTGATGGGACTCAAATGGTGGTAAAAGTGCAAAACACTGTAAATGAGGAACTAAATGAATAATCAAGACAACATAGGCGGACATTTTAACATTAGCTATTTGCTCATGGGTGCTGCTGAGGTCAGTCAGCACACATCTGAAAGGTCTATTACCTAAAGCTCAAAAACCCTCTCTGACACCTGTGCAGTTTGACAACCTGTCAAATTAAGTTTTCTCCTCCTATTTACAGGTCTGTGATTAGCACAAGGTTCAAGATATTGTCATATTCCATCTTCTTTCATTGTTTAAAGGTTTATGAAACCATTTGCTGAAGCAATATTGTTGTCTATCCTGGTCCCTGCCGGGACAGGTTTAATTTTTTGCAGTAGCAGGGAGAAGGTGTGATAAGGACATGGAGGTTATTCTATACCACCCCACCTCATTGCTGAGGCAGGGGAATGGGACACTCTCATCCAGAGAGAAAGGGGTCATTCTGGGTTCAGGGAGCATTTTCCACGTAATCACTCTCTGTTTTGAACTCTTTGGTTATTAATGCGGTTGTTATTACTGTACTTTTTCTTATCTCATTGCTGTTTCTAGAAAATTGTTCTTGTCTCAACCCATGATCTTTGCCTTTTTTGCTTCCAATTCTCAACTCCATCCTGCCCAGCAGAAAAGGAAGGGCAAAACAGGGAGAGGGAGCAGCAGTGTGGTTTTGGAGTCTCAGCTGGGGCACTGAACTGGGGAGTACCATTCCTAAACCATGACAGCCTTAACTGGTGTCCAGTGTAGGGCATGAAGGGTTGAGATAACAACAGATCTGCCCAGAGCAGGTTGGAACAATTTTAATCAAAGCATTTGTGTATCAGGTGTGGAGCCACTGTCACAATGTTGCTTTGTCTGTTTATGTGGGTATGGTACTTAACCCTGTCTTACACATACCATACTATGTGGTATATTTTTCCTACTTGTTTGAGCTGTTTTAATTTCAGGTGGTTCTCAACATGAGTATACTTTTAATTAAATGCATCCCCTTGGTATTTTGTGCTGCTTGACTGTCAGACACATTTCATTCTGAAGGTAACTTCTACAGCATTACTTAAATAAAATATGTCCTGCTGACACCCACTTCTGCTTCATCAGTAGCCCTTTTCCTGCTTCCCTTGTAGTTCCATTTTTACCTTCTACAGTGGAATCTCCTGCTACGTGGACCTTACTTCAAGAACCAGGAAAGACCTCAATATTCTGTTTTGATATTTCAAGACCTCATCTCTATTAGGACATTGAGCTGCTTTTTACTTCTCTCCTTAAGCAAGAAGGGATTCACAGACAACTTATCTTTATTTATTGCTAAGGTGAAACTATACCTGTACAGCAAAGCTCACAAACCTTACCAGAACACCTACAGATCATTGCTGCTGCTTGTAATAATAGATCAGTATTAGTTAGTATATATTCATGTCAACCTTTAAAATGGGGGCAAGACCATTAGAAAACTCACTTAAAATCCAAACTCTTAGCAAAGACATGCCTGTAACAAAAATACTTTTACTCAAGGCTGAGGTCTTTAAATCAACTATGAAATAACAATAATCTCATGCCTTCTCCATCACTAGAATAATTGCTTTTATTCTTTCCAAGCTAAATAACATAACAGTTGTATCCCTCCCCTCTATTTTATACTGAAGACAATTTATGATCAATGCATCAACACAGTATTACTCAAGTCCAAGTCAGTTTCATATGAAAATATTTAAGTTTTCAATATGACATTCAATCACAAAATACTTAGAACAATATATTGTTTGCTGGTATACCTTAATGAAAAACGCTGCATGTCATACAGAGAATACAGAAATGTCCCAACAGTAAAATATGAAAAAACTTACAGAAAATTTGAGTCACTAATCTTAAATTGTTATATCTCAGCTTAAAATGGAAGTATTACTTGAGGAAGTATTGAGGCTAGTAATCTTCCACCATATCAGCACCTATTTTTCTGTAGTTCACACAACAGCACAACTACTTTATCTGAAATTATCACAGCTGTCAACCACTTTTATAACTACAAGAAGCTGGAGCCTAAGTTACCACTAATACATAAGCTCAAGCAAGTTCATGAACTTACCCTTAGTTCCTTCAATAGGTTCCAATGGGATGGTTTCAATTACAGGAAAAAAAGAGACTACATTTTTTTCCATTAACTTTTTTCCTAAGTAATTCTTAAAGTGGGCATAGACAGTGAACCAAACCACATCATACTCAAAAAAAACAAGGGCAATCACTTAATTTTGCAGTTGGAGAAAGCAGACAAAGAAATTACTCTAAGCGTCTTATGCAACAATAAGGGACAAAGACTGTGCAATGCCAGATCATCAGTCAGTATGACAGAAAAGGCACACTGCATTCTACGTGATCACCTATAGAGCAAATGAACATGCACTACTAAAAAAAACTGGAGAGCCTTCCTGTATATTGAAACTTGCTCATATTGGTAGCAATGAAATGCTTCAAAGTCCATTAAATATATTGTCTAGTTTATCACTACAGTTAAACTAAGGTTGAAAGGAGAATTTTTTTCATATTTTTATAATACAGTGTGATTGCCCATGCAAAATATTTTAAATGTGTTACACATTCATACATGTTTATTACACAATACAAAAGATTTCAAGGAATATTCCCCAAGGATTGGGTTTGCATTTACCTGTATATTTTATGGTCATTTTACACAGCAGAAAAAGGCTTGGGTTTCTCGGGTTTTTTTTAACATATGAAAAGTATGCCTCTAAATCAAAAAAAAATTGGCCAAGGGAAAAAAAAGATAAAAAACACAAGCACATGTAATAAACATACTATTTCAACTCTTGAAAACCGACCCAATTCCAAATTGTAGATTTAGATTTCCTTTAATCCTATTTTCCATGTTTTTTTCAGACACACATTTTCCCTTTCATTCAGCCAATTCAAAAATAAATTCAACAAGTTTTTGTGAATACATACATTGGGACTTTGCATATGAACTTCTTAACTTCTAGCTCACTGTGGACTCAGAGAAAGATATACTTCAGCAGTAAAACACCAACTTGACCCATTCTCACTCCTGTTGCACAGTTACTTGTTGATAGCACAGCAGGCTGCTCCAGCTGAAAGTTCAGGCACAAATATTTGGATGCAATGTCATAAGCTGATCACAAAGCTGATGTGAATGAGAAAAAAAATAAAAAAACAAGACCACCCCAAAAAATACAATCAATACCCCTCACTATTTATTTTCAGAAGAGTATATTTAAGTCACATCAGTTACAAAACACAGTTGATAACACAGACAGATGGGAATGATCAGTCCTGGGAGGAAATCCCTTAAGCTGTGAAAAACTTCAGCTTTGTGAAACTATTCTCAGCATTCATGGAAAGTATTCAAGGTTCTCTAACTCTTAATCCCAGTTCATATTTCAACATGCACTCAATGCAGTGCAGCAACACCAGGTAAGAAGAGCACAGACATGTGTGAAAGTTTATGAAGACCTTGCAGTATGTTTTAGAAATATAATTGCACCTTTGATTAAAATACCCTGAGGCATAATATTCTTTGATATAGTTTAAGCTAAATATTTATCGTTATAAACCTAATATTGGAAAAATTGTATTTCTGTTGACTTTGAGTCTATCATCAAGTCACTTTGCTTTACAGCCTAAGTTTTCTTTACAATAACTGCATAGGGAAAGGGAAGAGGAAAACCAACACAAAATGCTGTATTAGAACATCAGTGCTCCACGCTAATGCTAATTGTTAACCTGTAACTAGACCAGCTTGCTCCCAGAGAGTAAAAAGCCTCACTACTTCCAAATCAAGCATCTGCTCTAGATAGTCAGAGAATGTTTTGCAATGATTGATATAGCATTTTTCTCTCAGATAAGGTCACATAGCCTAAACAGAGCTACTAAGTTTACTACACCTCATTAAATAAGCTGTAGGATGCTCAGGTGAAGAAATATCATCGTTTTGGTACAATTTTCCCTACTTGGGACACTTGAGTTAAACATGTTTTAACCAGTACCCTTGTACTGATTGCTCATTGACAACTGACAGAGTGCATCTTCCCCAGTATCCTACAAAGACCACAGCCCAGGCCTCTATCATACAGAAATCTGCCTTTGTACCATAGAAGCAACATATTATCATTAAACAATTTTTGCAGAGACAATACCTTTCCTGAAAAAAACATAGTTTGTTGCCCGAGGATTGTAAGTGAAATAAGGTATTTTCATTGCTCATTTAGAGCTAAAAAAGATCCTAGGAAAAAACCGAACAGGAACTATAGGCAGCATAAAGTGTTTGGAAAGATAACTGTAAATAATTAGCAAATAAATAATTTTAAGGTAGAATATATTACAACTGCAACTGTTTGAAATGATGCCTAAATTCCAATGCCAAAACATGCAGCTGATAGACAAAAGCTGTTTCAAGCCCTGTTCACTAATGATTACAAAAGAATTTTAAGCATCTCTAATAAAAAGTAACTAGGTAAATTCTACATATATTAGTAGTTTCTAATACCGTCTTACTTTTCTCTTTCTCCAGAAAAATTAACCTTTACAAGACAATAACACACTTCTCAAAATTCAGTTTCTCCATATTCTTGATTTTAGCTTTTCATTACTGGGGCTGGAAGAAGGAAATAGGTGGACACTTAGGTAGCACTAGAGATGATATTGATATGCATGCATAGAGAAAGATCTTTGTCTAACACTTGCTACATTTCCCAGATGCATTCAATGATAAATCTCTGTAACTTGAATCAATTAGATTGACTAACACTGCTCATTTTTGCCATGACAGCAACAAACAGATTCATTCCTCTGGTTCCTGATACAAACATTATCAAATGTCATAGAGAATAAATATCTTACTGAACATAAAAACCTCTTTGACTCCAAGGCAAAGAGGAAAAATAAGAGAGAGATAATTCAAAATATTTGACCATAGCGACTTGAAGCAGACAGGAATATTAATTTTTACTTCTTTTATACTAAGATTTCCACAAGATGGTGCTGTAGTCCTATTTTAAGACACGAATTGCTCTAACATTTAGACGAAAACCTCATTTCATTTCATTGTTAGAATAATGAACAGTGATTTGCAAGGCCTATTTTCAATTAAGGGGCAAAACACGTTCCTACTATGCAATTTTCCAATTTTTTTAGTTTCTTTTGAACAACTGAAAAGTAAGTCCCATTGCAGAAATTTTAAAATATCTTGAACGAGTTTATACAACATAACAACCACCATTAACTTCTTCTGTTTGTGTGTAAAATAAAGTCTATTTATATTCTATGTGGTTATAGAAAAAAATCATATTTTTAAAAGATATAAATCACTTTTGACAGCTGCTTTTACCTTCATCTACAAATTCTGCCCAAAAAAATTCTGACTGTTTTTTAATATTTAACTCCAAAAATCTTTTAAAGTGAAGAACTAAACACAAAGGAACCTTGATGTGATAGGCTACCAATTTACAAAGAGTAATAAACAAATTAATAAATCTTATCAAGCCTCACACATCTTTGGTTTGATCATATGTTTATGGAAGTCTTACATCTACTTATGTCTCTAAACAGAAATCTTCAAATAATATGGCTTCAAATAATGAAAATGTTGTGTTTCTTTGTATACGGGCTGCTCTCCATCTGTGCTGCTGCTTAAAATGTGTTGGGTAGGAGCACTAAAACACTCAACACATCTCTTGCAGTCAAAGTCTGTGGACTTACTTGCACATTTTAGTGTTTAGGATCAATCTGACCCTCACTTTGTCAGTGTTAATGGAAGCCATAAAGTGTTGGTGTTCTCCAGCTCAGCATGAAAACTCGTATTTAAAAATTAAAAAAAAAAAAAACAGCAAAAGAGGTACATATTTAAAACTGTGTATGTAAGTTTTTTATTAAGACTTATTCTAACAGTACAGATGGTAAGATGGTATGTAAGAATGCCTCTTGGGTGTAGTATGCAAGTTACAGCTGGAATGTTTCCAACAGGATGTAAACCATGGTCCTCAAGCCTGCACTTTAAAAAACATATTACTTAGCACAGTGCTAACAAATGTCAACACAAGAATACACTGCTGTAATTACTTCAATTTAGAAAAGGGCAAGGAGGCGGGAAGAAGCTATCCGAACAGTGTTTAAAACCAAAAACTGTGGTTGTGGAGAGGGAAATCAACACACGGATGCATGAGAAGGATATTTATTCAAAGCAATAAAAGCACTGGTGATCATTACAAATTCAATATATTTAACATTTCATGCTGTAAAAGCACATATATTACTTCTGGTATCCATAAGTCTGCAGAGACCAGGTCTGAAGACCTGTGTTTTCAGGTATTCTCAGAGATGGGCTTGATGTTCTGAACAATTTGAAGGTTTCTTCAATTCTGAAAATAAATTTAGTTCACATATGCTTAATAAAATAAGGTACGAAATAACTGACTTGCTTTTAACTCTCCAGTTATCCAAAATACTAACAAGCAGCATGAAACTAAATTTTCTCTCATCCCCCCTTTTCCTCTGCAAGTGATTTGTATTTTAATTAAAAACACAGAATAGGCTAAAGCTTCTTATATGCCACGCACATAGAGAATAGAAATCTCTTGCTAGAGAAACATTATCGTGTAAGGCATTTCTCTTCAAGTATAATAAAAATATGCCCAAAAAATTTCATTACAGATCCCAGGATTAGCATCAAATAAATCTTAATACAGTTATTATAATGCTTAGACTGAAATTGGTTTTACTTTTCCTTAAGTAATAAAAAACAGTTAAGATAACGTAGATAGTTTTCAGGAAGAAAAGTTGCAAGTATCAGGGAATTTCAATCAAGAGATAAATAATATTCCTGTTTCTTGTCAACCAGATTCTAAACACTCTTTCACCTCAAGTTAATGCTACTAAGAGTGATGTCTATTGCTTTTTAGAAACCTAAACAGTGACTCATCCCACAAATACAGAACTGTAAGTGGATTTACTATCCAGTAGAGTCATAAGGAAATGCCACACCTGATATAGAGACCTTTGAGGTTTGGAACACATACGTACATTCTCTGTAAGCTTTAGTCCAGGGTACAACTCCCTCCTGAGAAATAAATTCCTTCTGCCCTTTCCTATTACTTACATTTTACTTATCTTTTCCATTCTTTGTCTTATTGTCTCCTACAATTTAAAAGCAAAAACGTTAGTGAACTCCTCAAAGCTGACATTCTTCAGATGGACTTTCAACTCAAATTCAGAGAAAATGTTACTTTAAGCACTGTTTACATACCAAAAGCATTTTTATGATACAGACCTAGATGTAGTTTTGTATGGTTTCCTTGTTTTTCTATCAGTACATACAACTAAAACCAATGCTTACTTGTTCTCTTGACCTCAAAGGAAATCAAATGAGCATTCACCAGTTTTACTTACCTTTGAAATGTCTGTCAGATCATGAGAATTAATGGTCATGTCTTTGGGAGATGCGTCTGTGGATAACAGCGAACTGCATCCAGACAACTGAAGATGACTCTGTGGCATCTCCTCATTCCTCTCTGCATCTATAGAAAAATACTCACTTTTATGTCACCTTTGCCTTTTTGCTCTCTTTGGCAAGGTCAGCTATCAAATAACTTGATTTACAGCACGTAATAACAGAAGAGAATGCATTGTTTAGAGAGGGAAAAGAAAAAGCTACTATAAGAGTCCAAAATAGTTTCTCATTTTTTTAAAACAAGTGCAGTATTACACTATGTATAATATACAGAAAGCAAATTCCAAAGACTACGAAGATTATTTTCTCCTGATTGGAGTAAAATCAAAGCTTATGAACATTTAATAGTAATTTCATACTGATTACATTATTTTTATTGTAAACTGCCTGTTCAAACATGTCTTTAATTTGTGCTAAGTAACCTGTCTTACAAGTAGCAAGGATTTTTTTTTTCCACTGGGAAGTCTATGATATTCTTTGCAATTTTAGATTACTAGTGTCAGGGAAGAGAACTTAGCATCTAGAAAAAACATTGCTCCCGTACCCATTTTTTTAGCAATGTCACCATCTACAAATCATACCTTTGGAACACACTTAGCTACATTATTTTTATCCAAAAAACATATGAAATTGTTTTTAAATACTTAAAGTTAAAAATCGTTTATTCTGTATGTGTGTGATTTCTGAAGAGTGCTATAACCAAAAAGAGCCTGAAAGCATTCCAAGTACTATACTTCTCAGGCTATCCCTATAATTTTATGCCTAAAATTTCCTGAATTTTAGAAAAGCAGGAATAACAAATTCAGAAGAATTTGAGGAGTCTGAAAATATGAAAATTCTCTTTTAAAGACTATCTGCCTGTTTACTTACTACACCAAGTGTCAGTAACACACCACTATGCTTATCAAAGGAAGTAAATGTTGCAAGGTTTCTATGTCCTGTAAAATGAAGGTCCCATTTCTGAGACTGCACAATAAAAACAATCTTTGACATAACCATGAAACTGCCTTCCTAATTTCCATGGAAACTGAACTACCGAGACTCCCTTTCAATTACTATGCAAGATCCCAACACTGGACAAAAACGCCTAATATGTGAGAATGGAAAACAGAACATTCTCCTTACCACCAGTAGTGGAACAACAACTGCCACAAGGCAAACAGGCCAAATCAATGAAGAGATCGGGGGAGCTAATAGAGCTAAGGGATAAAGAGCTACCATTGAGGGAAGACAAAAGAATTACTCCTGGCCTGGGCAATGCTTTTAATTTTTTTCCCACTTAAGGCTGCTTTGTTTATGTCTTGTATGCTGTCAAAATCAAATGGACATTGGAAATGGAAGAAAAAGATTTTGTCTTCCTCTTCAAAACAAGAAAGTTTAGCAAAAATGCCAACTGGATAGCTGCTAACTGCTTCAGAGATGAAATACAGAAAACATTCAGTAGTGAGTTGAAAAACAACACAGATTATTAATCATGGTTTGTCTTGAGCCCCATTATAAAAGAAGAAAACAGGATCATAAAACATGTTAATGGCCGCAAAAGTAACTCCCTTTGTGCTTATGAATAGCACATTTTTAAAACATGATGATAACTGCTTTAAAGTCCAGATAACAGTATTGTTCTTCACAGCTTTAGCAACAGCACCTTAATTAACTTTGCATCTTTGATCTGTAGCTACTACTTAACTACACTATAGCAACTAAATCTCCCAAAGAGTAAGTTCGAAACATGAAATGATGAGGAGGTTAACTCGTACTCTGCAGTAAGATTTTAAGTTCAGAGGTCACTAAATTGCAGTTATCTACTTAAACTATTCTACTCAAGGTCAGCAAGAAGTGTCAGGCATATTAATGTTAATTAAAATGAAAATAATTAATACTCACCAAGAGAAACTGGAATGTTACTAGTACTTTCTTGACTTATATGGCTGAACTCTTTAGGTAAGTCTCTCTGAAATACAAGTTTACTGCATTTTAGGCATACACCCTGTTTAAATCATTTTCTGACTGAACAAAAGTATATTTAAGTATTAAGTATGTATGTATGCATTTGCTTGCTATGCCATCCAGATATGTTGGCATTGCATAAGTATCTTTATAGGACTAAGGAAATTCAACAATTCCATACATACACTTCATTTGAAAAGCAGTCTATTTCATGGGTCAATTGTTTAATATCAATATTGCTGTTCATAAAGAGGTCAAAACCAGTCTGAAATACAGTGCATATAACTTAGGTATGAGTAGAATGGACAATCAGTCTGCTCTTAGCCTGTACTAATTATTTCATCTTGACACTGGTTGCCATTAGCTTAACAAAGTAAGTGTGCCTTCTACTGCTGGTTGATATTCAAAAATGCAGTCCTCAGTCCCAAAAAACAGCCTACAGACTCACTGAAATTCACTCCACTTAAATGCTCAGAACTCAGAAGGCTATTTTAAGCTGGTTTTCCAGGCCCCTAAATGAGAGAAGACTCTTTTAGACTGAGTTAAGCCGAGAATGTTTATTAACTTTAAAAAGGTTGTTCATAAGTGAGGAAACAATAGGTATTTTTGATTTCACCTTTCTAATTTCAAAGTAAAAAAATGCAACACTCAAACATCTTGACTTTTTTTTCCAAAGAGTTATCATCATGATTTGAAATCTCAGCCTTTCAAATATGTCACTTCATGTACTGGAGTAATTACATCAGCTAACAAGTGAATACTACAGCCAAATAAATGAATGAGGGAGAAATAGTGGTATTGTATGGGAAAATCCTGGAAAAAAACTGTAATGTCTATCTCTTAAAAAAATACATAAATAGAATCTCCACAGACTATGTCTGTTCAATTCCTTTCATTGAAATGGATTTGGTAGCTTACAGACTTTCTCAGAGCTAAACGCACAGCTGCTGCTACTTTGGCAACAGCAAGAGACAGATTTTAAGAGTGGTTCTGCTATGTTGGCTTAATGCCAAAAATTCCCTAAAACGTACAAGACTAAAAAAGAGAAGTAATTCTGAATTGTTTCTGTGGAAGTGAAGCACAACTTGGATGCAATTTCACGATACAAAAAAGCAGCAATTCTGTGGCCCAAAGGATTATTTCTCAGGAGTTTTCAAATATCTATTGCAAAACAGTTAGTTTTGAAGACTAAGTATATATATATATATAGCCTAATATATTTATATATATAAAACCAGTTAATTCTACTTTGAAAAAAGACCAGCAACACAGAAACTACAACTGAACTTGTTTCTGCAGATGAATTCTTTCAATAACATGCAGTACAGAAATATAATTATCTCACTGGAAATTTTTGAGTGATATCTTTGGGAGTATTTTCCAAATACTATTCCAACCATACAAATAACTGCAATACACGTTACTGAAGCAGTAATAAACCAAATTTACAAAAATAAAAGAACAAGTCTAGTCTGAAACACAAACTTTCCCACATGCTACAATAATTTCTTGAAAAGAATACATTTGAAACAGGAGAAAAACTGTCTATGGCTGCTCACCTGAAGGCCTCTTGAGACTGCTACCAGCAAAAAACATTATCAGTGGTGGTATTATTTGGACATATGTCTACTGGCCCATAAGAATCTGATTACATATGGTAAATCACTTGAGCTACTACTGACCTAAAACTTTTTTTTAAAGTGACTGAGAATATCCATCCTTACTAATTGAGCTACAGCCTTTAGAAATAACCTTGTGATCAGTCTGAACACTTGTCCATCTCAAGACTTTGAATAACCAGCACACTTTCAAGGCACCCACTAAAAAATGTCTTGCATACAAGTATTAGCAAAGTTTTCAAATCTGTGGGGCCAGCAACATGCAGAGAGCTCCTGGTTAAGAATCAATTCAACTATTTTACAACCACAGAGAAAAACACAAAACTGATAAACTATTTTCCACAATGGTTTTCGACTTCTGGAAGGCATCTGACAGTATCTCAAGGATACACAAGATGCATGTAAGAATATACACCCTGGATCACTATTAATCGAACTTTTGGATCACTATTAATTACGAAGTGATGCTATGGTTCACTGCAACTCAAAATATTTACATGTGTACATACAGCAAATTATATAACATGCACAATATGACCTTTCAACAGCATGAAAAATAGCCCAGAGTCTTAATGCAACAAGAGGCTTTATTTGCTATGCCAAATGTAGCCACATCACAACTGCAGTGCCTTTATACATTCAAAAATGCAATTAACATCACTGACAAGAAATAGTAAGTGGGGGAAGAAGAGTGGAAATAGGAGAAAAAACCCCATTGATTCAGCCAGAAATTTCAAGTACCCACAAATTAAAAATAGGACTACAGTAAGAATTAACTTTTTGATTAACCCTGTATTTGCCACTGTGTGTGCCATCTATTTTTGTCAGTAGCAGTTGCATAGAATGAAGAGTACGAATTAAAAAACTTCCTTCTGTAACTTCAGTAGTAAATAAAATCACACTGAATCATTACTAATGAAAACAGATTTCTATGAAGAAACAATTACCAAAGTAAAGCTTGGTTCACAGAGTATGAGAGAACAATAAAATTTAACAGTTAAGAAAAAAATATTATCAACTTCATAAACAACACTTCTATTCAGATTATGCCTTTAAAACCAGTGAAAAAACACATCAGGAGGAAGAGAGGGCAAAAACAGACCAACATTACTGTGTTTGGGCAATTTTTGTTATAGAATTAAAAGAGAAGTTAACACACCTTTTTGGATTGTAACAATAGCTCTGTTTCAAGAAGCAAAACTCGATTCAGTAAGTTATTCCAGTCCTTCTCATCTATGATCACCTTTCCTTGCAGTTTCTCTTCTAAAGCTTGCAGTTTATCTTCCATCCAATCTAGCTTATGAAGCTTTTCTTGAAAATCTGCAAGCTGATTCTTTAAAAGCTCAATTTGTGAATTATCTTCTATGACCTGAAAATATCAGTAAGAACACGTCCTCTAATTTCAAAAGAGATACAATTTACCATTTGATCAAACAAATTAAGTGCAATCTTCAAGTTCAGTAACCACATCCTGCTATATGAGAAAAGTATTTTTCTTCCAGAACTACCAAAATGTGCCTGTTCAGGGAACTCAGCTCTTAAAAGAAGCTGTTGACAGAATTGTGTCTCCAGAGAGACAGTACAATATAACTGACTTTTCTTTTTTGAGCTTTTTCGAGGTATTTATTATATAACTATCAGCTGCGTACTCCTAAAGTATAACTTTAATATAAAAAAACCTTTATCCTTTTAGAAAAATCCTGTAAAAAAAGTTAAGAATACATGCAGATAGCATATTAAAATAGAAGTACTTACTTGTTCATATTTAACTTCCACAATTTCATGATCTAGGCACAATTCTTCTTCATTCCCTCCCTGTGCTGGAAGGGGTAGCGGATGAAAGTCACCACTAACTTCATTTCCTGAGTGCCGTTCGACTAGAGGCCTCTTTTGATTATGTTAAAAAACAAACAAACAAACCAACCCAACAAATTGCTGGTGTTATTCATTACACGAATATTTCAATTCATTAGCCATGTAATGACACATAAGACCTATTATTTCAATATTTAGTTAAACCTAACTATCTTATCCCAACTGGTTACAAAATACAAAAAGCAATAGCAGGCAGTTTAATTTGAAAAACTTCACACAGACTTGAAGGAACTGTAAAACAAACATTCACCCACTTTACCATATATACTGTATACCTTGTTTCCTTTCCATAAACAGTAATGAAGGCATTAATGTCTTCACTTAATATAAGGGTTGTTAGATTTCTAAGTGTGGACTGGAAAATATGTTATTACATACAGTGAAATGCATATGTATAGACAGTTCCAACATCAAAGCAATGACTAAAACATTAAGGGGAAAAAAAAAGGTTTAACTAGGAAGATTAGAATTCTCTGTTTCTCTTGTCAACTGTCAGCAAAATAGCCCTACAAGCTACACATTTAGTTTCCTTTGAAGGCTTCCTTTAGAGAAAACAAAGAGACAAATTTTGCAATTCTCTCTAGAGGGCTAAATTGTATGAAACTGTCACAAAACAAAATAAAATACTTCATGATTTAGAAATCACAATTACTAGTTTTGTGCAGCATCTTAACATGTGCAGATTCCTTGATGTTTTAGTTAAGCTGAAACTCCCCTCTGCTAGGGAATTCTTAAAACACATGTATCTATCCCCAGTCAGTGCTACTAATAAACAACTAGCAGAGAGGGAAGCCATTCCAAATACTTGCTTTGTGAAGTTTTCCCTTATAAAAGCAGAATTTTCCTTATAAATAGAAAACACCAAGTTTTAACAGGCAGTCATAGTCCTGAAATTTTTCTACTATTTTGTTTTGCACCCTTTTAGCAGAAAGTATTAGGAAAGCTGCCTCCTTCACATGTCAAGAGTAGCATAATGTATAATCATTTTTACCCAATGCATAGTTATTTCACCTTTGTAAAACCAAAGCCAAGAGAAATGGCACATTATGAAATCTTTGCTGAACAGATTCAGACAAAAGGGCAAAAATTGCTTTGAAACCTGTGTTCAAAACACGTGTTAGACTAAGCACACTTCATGCTTCAAACACAATATAGCTTCTTTGCCTGCTATCTTTTTCGATTGCTGTCCCTACACTTTATGTAATTCAAACATAGCACAAACAGCAGCAGTAGGTCATTACCACCAAGACTTTGCGATCAACTACTCAGTAAAAGACAAAACAACATCCTCTCTATTTCAGTTATTATTTCAACCAACCACACTTGGGGCAAAAACAAACAAACACCAGCCTACCTCAAAACTGGTTCAATTATGCATTAGAATCTAAATAAAAGCAAAAATTTCAGCAAGAGCCTGACATGCTATAAATGAGATTAACCTTTAGGCATAAAATATAAAAATTATTTTCATACCTGTTTGGAATTCAGAGCATTGCCACTAGGATCAGCAAGAGCTTTACCACAGTTTGACCATATTTCATATTTAAAAGGTCTGGGTTTTTTCCTCATTTGGCATTTAACCTCCAAAGGGAACAGAAGAAAATAACATAAGAAAATTTTCAGGATTCCACACCCCACTTTCTACCACCATCAACAGTCAGGAATACTTCATGGTACACACACACAAACACATTTAAACCTCTGTAGTACAATAATGTCTAAAAAAAATTAAGCATGACCCAAATTTACAAAGAACACAGAAGTGAATGTCATATTTTTACACTCATTAATGCCTAAGCTAGGTTACATCAAAGCTGGTTGTAATTAGAAAAGACAACTCGCACCAGAGATGAAAGTTAAACAAATATAAATAAATGTATTTATGTATTCAAAACTACCAAATTAAGTATACAGAAGTCCTGATGACTTGTTTTAAACTCAAAGGAAATAAAATCCTGTAAAATAAAAAGACTGGAAATTCTTTTCATTGAAGCATAGACTGATATACAACACACACTGATAAAAACTAATGCCATTACAAGTATTGTTGATGAAAATAATCAGATTTGAGAAACAAATACAAGTGTCATGTTTAAATTGTTACAGAACTTCAACATTATCAGATGATTTTGCTTTGCCTTTAAATTTATCTGGAAAGTTTATTGATTCACATGTTCACTGTATCAAGAAGTGTAAAAGAAAATATAACACTCACTGTAAAGAAACCAAGTATTAGATTTATCTTCATTCTAATTATTTTTTTATACTACAAAGTATTGGCAGCTTCATGTCTTGAATGAAAGCATTCAAGCATCTTACAATGGAACTTCATACTCACTTTCCATTATTTGGTCCATGAGCAAAACTGCATTTTCAAATAGAAGCTGAAGCCCAGTTTATCTGCAGCACCAAGCATGTCAAATGAAACTCATAATAAAAGTAACCATTTGATTAGTACCTTGCTAGAGTTACTCAATTCCTTATGTTTCTTCACCACACAGTTGATAATGTCACAAACAATTTGCATTTTCCGTTCTGCAAAGCCAAACTGAAGAAACTGCTCTTTCGTTAAAATTGGTTTATACTGAAACTGATCTCGAAGAAACTGCAACAAAATAAGAATTTACTTTACTTTCAAAATCACCTCCTAATTTCCTGTAGAAATGGCATGCCCATACTCTTATTTAACTACAATCTTCTCTTTCATTCTGCATTTCAGCAGTTAAGTCTTTTCTCATTTGACTTTATATCTATAGTTGTTTCTCCTAACTAGGCTTTAAACATACCTCCATTTCCAGAAAGAAAAGCTTTAAATATATCTCCTCTTTCATTCACATCACTCTTGTAAACTTTAAGTAACAGTCTTAAGATTCACAAAATAAATTACTATAGGAATTAATACTAAAAAACTTAAACCAAAAGCTTTTTAAAGTGAATGCACAATAAAAAGTTTTATTAATCTCAGCAAATGCATTAGAGGGCTAAGTAAGACTTTCACAAAACCTCTCTGTAAAGCAATCTCTCAGATGGAAAACTAGTTTGAGTAAGACACTATTTCTTAATTCATCAATCCTCCTTTCATAAAAACGTGCCTATGGATATTTTAAGGATAGTTTAAAGTTACTTTCAATCAGTTAAGAATTTGATTCCAATTTATAAACACTTAAGTATTCAACTTTATATATTAAAATGGCACAGTGTTCTAAAACAGCTGTATTTCTTAACTGTGCTTTAATTACAATTTTTTTCAGTTTCATGTGATTTTTTCGGTGGTTAAGATTTCTGCCAAGGTCACTTCTATAAATCTTATTGTCCAATAAACACTTCTGTATTCTTCAAAACTAACATCTAACAATATTACTGTTTCTGCAACTGTCTCAAAATTCAGATTTGGCTAACACCACCCATGCTTATTTTCATTAAAATCTAAACACTTGCACACAGTGACTTACTACTCATCTTAGATTCTAACAGAACTAAAATTTATGTTCATTGCCAAAATTTTCACTTTCTAGTAAAACTCAGATGTTTAATTTTTGTGAAGTTATACTCAAAACTACGTTTCTTTTGCAAAGAGCATGAAGAGATACCTTATAAACAGCTTCAATAAAACGCAAATCACTCTTTGCTGTCAGTTCCACACCACATTTTACCAAAAGCTCTGCTATGCAAGTTGAAAAAGATGTGAAACAATAGCTGATGATAGGTAAAAATGCAGCTGGATCGCCCTTTACTAACCTGTTAAGAAACAAAAGGATTTTACATAGCAGAAGATAACAAAAGCCCTTCATTACATGAATTCAAACATTTAACTTGAAAGGCATAAATACAGCCAATAAGTTATACCCAAATATCTTTCATTTTAAGGTTTTTTTGTCCCGGCATCTTTCACTCAGCAGTCTTTGCTGCTATCTGTAAAATGCTCAATAAATGTCTTTGTGATCTTCATGTAATTTAAACACTGTCAAGTCTAAAGCCCACCAGCATTTCCAGCTCAACACTCAACACCGTGTGTTTTTGTTTCTGAAGTTTACAGGATGGAACTTCCTGAAGGAAGTCTTGCAAGCACTTACAAAGATATTAGAAAGGTGAGAGATTAACCAAACCAAAGAGAACAGCAGAGAAGGAGCAAGGCAGTGATACACTTCAGGATTGTTCTACGGATTGCTCAGAACAAAACTGCATACCTTTACACTTCAGTTCACATACAGCACACCCCAACTTCCCACAGATATGTTCGGCTTACTTATCAGTGGCTGCAATGCTAATACTTAGACATATCTTTTTTACACATCTTGCTGTCATCATGTATTAGCAAAATTTGCACGCTGTCACTTACAGTGTATAATCCACATCTCTTGGATAATTTAACAAGCGAAGTCCTTGCTCTATTTTTCTTAAACTGCCATTTAGGTCTCCTGTTGCCATTATTCCAAATGCTATTCTTCTTTCAGGTTATGAAATAAATGTTGAAATGTACATCTGTTAAAAAAACGTTATGTACACAAAAATTACAAAATGCAATAGAACTATCACTGAAATTCAAAGGTTTTTGCTCCCCTTTCTAGACACTATTTCCAAAGCATTACAATACAGCACAGAACTACAGCTCAATGCCAATTAAGATCAACCTTCATCATCATTCATTTTAAACCAGATCAAGTAGTAATCCTCAATGTGATCAACTACCAGAGGTAAGTATATTTGAAAGCATATTAGGAAAATAGTGCTGGCTAAGTCCACAAAAATGAAGTGAAAAGGAGTTTCTTTGCAGTTTCAAAGGAGCAGAAATTCCATAGGGGTTAAAACCTCTTGCGTTCTTCAGTTTAGAATGCTTCTTATTCTTTTCTTCACCTGGCCCCAAGCTCACTGGTCAAAAGAGCAGTATTTGGCTGTGAAAAGACAACACTTCTCCATTTAGATGATCTATTAAATACACTTGAAATTGTTCAGAAGGGGCTAAGAGACTGTCTAGATAGTTTAGACAATATAGGTTCAAGTTTATTGGAATGATAACCAAAAAGTCCCTGTTCACCTTTTCATTGTAATGCGCAAGTTGAGAACCCACTTTTTAATTTATTGTGAGCTTTGCTTTGCAGAAGAAAGTGACTCATCTAAAGATATGGTGCAAACTACAAAAAGATGTTTTCCTGAAGATCTATGCCACAAGGACAGAAAAAAAAAGAAAAAAAGAAAACAAAAGAGAATCAGCAAAACATGAAACATCCAAATCAGTTTTCAGATCTATGAAACCACCAACATTTGAATCAGTTTTCAGATATATGGAAGGGAAAAGCAAGTACAGGAATCTTCCACTCACGTATGTCTCACACTGACATAAAATTGAAGCTCTGATCTGCAATGCAAATACTTACAGAAGACACTTTCACAGAAATCTATCTAATCATATAGGCTGTTTCCCAAAAGTATCAACAATCCTTTCTTTTTACACCAGACCTCTGGATGTAAAAACGGGTAACTAACGTCACTACAAAACAAAACAGCTTAAGAGATCATAAAAATTACAGTCAAGTTGGCAGAAAATCTAGGGAAGGTGAACACAGTAAAATGAGGTACATAGCTTTTGACAGTAAGAATTCCTAACAGAAGCTAAAGAATGTTGGCTATCCAGAATAAAATCTATTATAACGAAGTTTCAAGATATGGTAATAAACAACTGCAAATGGCTCAAAGAACAACTCTCAAAACTCCATACGGTATCTAAAGAATCAATGTAAAGAAAACCAAACAAAAAAACCAAAACAACATATCCTATGCAAGTCACCATGCATGTTAACACTGTAAAGGTTGTCTTTGAAATGCCCAACAACCAGACTTTTGATTTCTTCTAACTGAATCTAGCCTCTCCTGTTGCACAGGGCGGGGAGCAGAGGGGGTATCGCACCATTACGCAGAGATGCAAAAACGTCACCGATAAACACTGGACTTCGCTATCGTGCCAGCTGCGACACACTTGGCGCAGAGGCCACCCGCACAAGAGCGAACTGCAAAGGGACTGCGCGTCCTGGGCTGGTTGCCCTGGGCGCCAGCGAAACACCAGCGGAAAAAAAGCGTGAAGCGCGTCCCAGCCAGGACACGGCAAGGCGGGCTGCGGGCCCGGAGCCAGCGCGCTGAGGGGAACTCACGGGAGCGGGGCCGGCTCCCCTCCCGCCCTTCCTCGCCCCCCGAACAGCCGGAGCCCGGGCCTCCCCGCGGAGAAGGAGAGCCCTGGGCTGGGAGCCGGGCCGCGCCGCCGGCCCGCCCTGCCGTGGGACAAACCCCCGGCCCGAGAGCGGTGCCGCCGCTCGCTCACCCGCGGCGCTCCCTGGGCAGCGCGGCAGAGCCCCGCGGCAGCTCCCGGACGCGGAGCCAACAGACCGAATCTGCCGCCGCGCCGCCCCGCCGCCACTTCCGCTTCCCGCGCGTCCTTCCTCGCTGCGTCACTTCCAGCAACAACAGCAGACGTCAAAGCTGCCGGGGCAGGAGTCGGGGCGGCGGCGGGCTCGGCCTCCCTGCCGAGGCTCCTTCCCTGGGCCTGTCCGCCTGTCCCCGCCGCCGGGCCCGCGCAGCCCCTGCCTCCCGGCCGGCGCGGCCCTCGCACGGAGGCGGGCCGGGCTCGTCGCGGCGGCGGTTGGAGCCGAGCTGGCACAGGTAGGGCCCGCGGGTGCCCCGGCGCGGCGCGGACGGACGGGCGGCGCGGCCAATCGGCGGCGGGGGCTCCGGGAGCGGCCCAATGGGGCTCGGGGGCGGCACCCGCCGGGCCGCGATCGCCGCTGCCCCAGAGCGGGGCGGCCGTCCCCGGGCCGGGTCTCAGCGCTGCCAGGCGCGGGGCAGAGCGGCTCGCGGGGGCGGTGTGGCCGCGGAGCGTCTCGGGACTCGGTGCGGCTTCAGGCAGCTCCGGCCCTCGGCTGCCCGGGGGTGTTTGGGCCTGCGGGACGGGTTGTGCCTCCCCCTGCCAGCCGGCTTGCCCGGAGTCAGGGTTGAAGAGCTCTCACCTTACGGGGGGACCTGCAGGCCTCGGTTGGAACGCAGCTGCGATGAACGAAGCTTCAGCTTCCACAGGCTTGCATCGAAGGAAGGAACGCTTTCCTCTTGGGATAATCGTGGGTGCAGAGCAGCAGTTGTAGGGCTCAGTTACTGTAAAGCGGAGAGTGTTTATATCTAGAGGACATGTTGCTTTTTGTTTAATGAAGTAGAATCCAGTACTAATGCAGCATTAATCTAGATTACTTTTAGTATCCTATCATGCTTGTCAACACTGCAAAAGAATTTATTACACAGCAGGAAAGTAACATGAAGAAGACATAATTAGAATTTAAATCAGACTTTGATAGATACCAGGCAGAGCTAGAGAAGATCAGCGATTTATAAACAAGCTTGATGTTATTTTTATTGTGGTAGTTACTGCAGCCAAGCTATCAAGAGGTTTCAATTACTAGATAAAGTTACGCTGTTGGAAGTTTGAAACCATGGATTTGAGTGGCTTGTTGAATCTGAAGATTGAAAATATAAGTTCAAAATAATTTTAAAATACAGGTTTTGACACCATTACTCAAAAGGCTTTATAACAATGGGTTTGCTCATCCGGTATTATGAGTGAGCTCTGAAAGCATTCATCCTGGATTACTACAAAGCTGAAAGTAATTATGTGATTGGGAAAATTGTATGTGTTCTAACAAATGGCGTGTAAGCTGCTGAATATCTACACAAATAGTAGAGCTTGTAGATTTTCAGCATTTGAGTCTAGAATGGTTTAAACTGTGATTCATTTTCTTCTGTGAAATTTCTTCAGTTGGTCCTTCAAATAGTAAATATATTTTAATTTTTTTACATTACAAAAAGGCTTTTTGTGCTATTTCTGCAGTGATATTCTCTCTATAAGTATGTGAGTACCTTATTCTCAAGACTTTATGTTATGCTACTAGAAAGCTTGAAAAGATACTAATTCTCTTGTTTCTGAGCACTCAAAATCCTTACTGCATTATCACTGAAGTCATTAAACTTTGTTTCAGTGTGGTCACAGCCTCATCTTGTGTGCTACCCAATACATTTTTGTTTCTCCGTATGTTTTATAGTACTTCATTGACTCTAAATAAGGTATTTTTATTAAATTTTAAAGGAAGTCTGAATATTCCAAATGTTCTGAAGCCCAAGGCTTCTTAACTTGCATAGGATATAGATAATATTTGGTACTCTTTGCAGAAGCTTCTTGTTAATTTTGTAGCTCTTCAAGCATTGAGACTTTTGAAAAAAATCTTACAGGTTTTTTATGGGTTTTGTTTTCAGTATTTCTTCAGGTACCTCATGAAGACTGATTACCTAATTAGCATAACTTTGACAAAACTCACTTTCAGTGTATTCAGATCAGTCCTAACGTTTTACTTATGTGTTGAGTCTGTCTTGCAAATGTTTACAAATAGCTGTCAACATCTAATTTGGATTTTATGTCCAGCAGGCTCGCAGATGGGTCAGGGACTCTGGAGAATTGCTAGAAACCAGCAATTGCAACAGCAAGGATACAGCGGGCAAGGCTATCTTACCAGGGAGCATGGTAGGAGGATACCTGCTAACAATGTTTCCAATGCAAGCCATCGCAAACAAGCCCAAGGAGGCATTGACATCTACCACCTGTTGAAGACAAGAAAATCTAAAGAACAAGAAGGATTTATTAACCTGGAAATGTTGCCACCAGAGCTTAGTTTTACCATTTTGTCATACCTGAATGCAACTGATCTCTGTCTAGCATCATGTGTCTGGCAGGATCTTGCTAATGATGAGCTCCTCTGGCAAGGGTAAGCATGAAAAAAGCAGTATCACCTGGACATAGTAAAAATTATTAGATTTTAAATTTGTCTCAGTGAGTACCTTTTGTCATTCTAACCTTAGCAAAGGTTTTGTAAGTTAAATGACATTTGACACAGAGGAAACATACATTGTTTAAAATGTGTTATTCTGGATTTCTAATTACTATGCAGTATTACTAGAGATTACTACATACACAGGGGTGCTTGGCACAAGTATACATGTGTATTATTATGCGCCTGTCATTTGAGATAGCATGGGGAAAAAATACAGGGAGTTGTCTTCAGTTTTGTATTCACTCAAAGTACGTCTCAAGTGTTTGTATCATTACTGCTCTGAGCTTCAAACTGATGTCTAGTTTAAGCAAGCAAACCTATTCAGCCAAACTTCCAAATGAAAAGGAGTGAGAACTTATCTACTACACTTGTAGCAACATGAGCATATATTTTTTGGAAGGTGGTTATGGAGGGAGGAAAGAAAAGGTTGGTTTTTCTCAAGTGAAATTTCTTCAGCCTAACACTTGAAACACGTTTATGTATAATATATGCAGAGTTTGTATGTCTGGGAAATAAATAAAGGAACATTCTTTCAGATAAAGTAATGTAATATCAAAATGTAATTAACATTATATTCTTTGATATTTTATGTTTTATAGCACTAGGAAAGACTCATAAAATCATACTTCTCTTTAGAGCAGATGGTCAGCAGAACTTGCAACTTCTTTCACAGCATTTTCTTCATCCTTAACAGACAGTACTACTACTGTAGCAGTTGGGTTGCTGTTCAGGTTGTTTATTTTCCTTTCTTTATGCTCTACATTTCTTCCTTCCTTCATCTATTTCTTTGCTCTGCTGCATTTGAATTAAGCAGCTTCCCTTCCTATTATGCTTTTGAGTGTAGCGCAAGGATAATGCAATATAACTGCTTAGTCACAATTGTTCTGCTATTGGGAGCTGTTATATTGACAGGAAACAGTAATTCTGGTGAAGGATACCAGTAAGCTTCTACGTTTATCAATATGCATTGTACTGGGCTCAGTTCTTGGTATCAAACCCATCCTAAATACAAATTCCCTAGACCAAAGCCTGAAGATAATAGAGCTTCTTATTTTCATGAAGTATATATTCTTAACATATGGGGGAAAATAGGTATTTTCCTTGTTCATTCTGGGAAACAGTTCAGTAATTTTTAGTGGAATCTTTCCAAATAATACTCACATTTAAAGTATTCACTTTGGTAACGAAAATGTGTCCTGATTTAGCTGTAAATAAAAATCTCAATTTGCGTCATTTTTGTAAAAACCTTCACTATTCCACATGAATTGGATGTGTTTAAACTTTGGTAAGTACTGTGGTTGCAGTTCCAAACTCAGTCCACTTAAGACCCAGATTCCTGAATTGAAAACAGAATCTTTGCCATGTCTCCAGGGGCTATCTGGTGGGTCCCAAACATTGTCCTTAATTAGTTACCGGGCAGGTATGTTGAAGCAGAGCTACCAGTTCAGTAAGGAATCTGGAATGGGTAGAAAGTGAAAGATTAATTCAGGTGGTACCATCAAAGCAACTGAGATGAGGGACAGAAACCAATGGAGATAAAGAGTCAGGGTGGAATAAAAGAGAAAGAAGCTGAAAAGTTACAGAAGATATAGAGGGATGGGGCTGGATCTAGTAATTAGGACTGGCCAAGACAGGAGGAAGAAGAGTCAGGTGAAAAAGGACAGGTGGGGAAAGTGCTGAATTAATGGTGTAATTTTGTGCAGATGTGTGCAGGTGTCCCATTCACTGCACAACTGGGGCACAAGAAAAGAAGCACAATGTTTTAATCTGTCATAGTACTGCAGGAGAGCAACTTGCCAGTGTTCAGATTCTAGGAGTGCCAGAGGTCTCGGCTGTGTGGTTGTCATTATGGTGCCACCTACTGGGATATGTTTTGAGGTTGCACTCAAATATACCAAAACCTCTATGAGAAAAAAACATTAATCATATAATTGAGGATTTTAGAAAAACACGTGCAAAAGACTTAGTAACTGTTACAAGCAGCCTACTTCTAGCTTTTTCTATAGTTTAAGTATTTAGCTTTGCAGTGTTGATTACATTTTGCTTCTGTAAAATCCATTAAATTCAGAAAGGAGTTTTCATAATAGATTAATTCTATTTTCATAGGTTGTGCAAATCCACTTGGGGTCACTGTTCTATATATAATAAGAACCCGCCTCTAGGATTTTCTTTTAGAAAATTGTATATGCAGCTAGATGAGGGCAGTCTCACCTTTAATGCCAACCCTGATGAGGTAAGTGAACTGTTGCTGACAGTAATAAACAATTACAGTAATGGTCATTGTTGTTTTGTAATTATAGCCATATGAAAACAAAGTTTTAGTAGGTATTTGTTTTATTGTAGAGATGGTCAATACTGAGCTACAGCTCTATTCTGGTCTTTTTTTTTGATATTGTACCTGTGCACATCATTTACATGACTTGCCTCTTTAGTGCTCTGTACACCAGTCTGATCTGTGGATGCCAGAAATTCATAACCATGTATTGATTTAAAATGAGGCAGAGATCCTAACTGAAGAGACAGTGGTGAATTGCAAGAGTATAATGATACCTTACGTAAATAAAAATTCTGAAATGCATCTGCAGAGTATGAGTTTGAGTCCACTTCAGGCAAAGCAGGATGAAGTATAAAGTCCTGTTACATCTATGACAATACATTTTCTTGTAGGGGATTTTTACATGTTTCCACTATCAAGGAGCAAATCTTGAAATATGTAAAAGATCTAATGCTGAGCTATCCTGAAGATCAGTTTGATTTAATTTCTGTGTGTGTTGTGCATAATCTTTCCTTATAGAGCAACATAAATTTATCTTAAAAAAATCCATTGTCAAATTGAAAGGTTTCCATTTATAAGTTTATGTAACTAACTGGAAAAGTCAGTTTCTGCTTTCAGTCTGTTACCTTTCAAAGAAGATAGTTTGAGAGTAGACAGTTTTTGCCTGGGAGATGCACAGTTAATGCCCTAGGGACAGAGAGAGTCTTTTGTCTATAAAACCAGACTCCTGCTTCATGTTTCCTAGGAAAAGAGGGTACACAATACTGAACAAAAATAGCGTTAATTTCCTGCAAGTACTTACACATATACATGGAAGTGGTAATTAAATAAATCTGAAGTAGAAAAAGGATTAAGAGTTATGAAAAGGTGTACTTCTAGAAGCAAGTTTCACTGTGCTGATAATACAGAAAATGTGAACTTGTGACTATGGGTGAAATAAATAAAGCAGTTCTATAAATCATTGCAAAAATGTGATTTTTTTTAAGTTCTTGCTTTATCTCATATTCTGCTTGATTAAAAGACCATTGCTTTTATCGGTACAAACAGAGTATTTTGTAATTTCTCTGGTAGAACTCTGCCTTGAACTCTGATACAAAGCATCAAGACATCAGCACACGGCCACTTGAGTGATTAGTATTGATTTTTTTGCAGAATTTTCACAAATCTAGTAATAAATGTAAAAGTTTTCAAATAAAATGCAATATTTAGAAAATTTACATGTTTTCAATAATGTATCAAGTATATTGGTAGCAGCATTGTCCATCTAAATCTTTCTTTGTGTTTCAATTTAACATAATTTTTCACTAAACTGTCTTAGTTTATAATGTGCTGTTATACTTCAAGCCTTATTTAAAGTAATCTTGGTACTTTTAAAGCATTTGGAGCCTTCAAAAAAGGCACTTAATAGAAGATTCATTGTTTTTAAAGGAAATTAAGATCTGCAAATTAGAGCTAACTTACAGCATACCTAATTAGGTATTAACTTAATTGGCCTACACTTGCTTCTTCATTATGGTTATATTTTACAATAGTAGTACAATCTGCTTCAATGAGAGATGAGAACCTCAGGGTATCTCCTAAGGGCTCTGTTCCTCTCTCCCTGTGGAGCACCATAGCCTGGTAGGAACCATTCAGGGCCTGAGTTTCAGGAGAATTCACAAATAGTGTTGCTTTTACTGTTTTCAACTGTGATATTGGCAGAATTGTAATAAGGACACTGTGACTGGAATATATGATATGACATTCCACTATTACAAATTGTGTCTCCGAATTTCCTGCCAAACTCTGCTTTACATTTGATAACAGACCTGATCAAATTACTATAAAAATAGGAATACTTACAGCCCCAGGAGCAAGATTCTCCAAAGGACACCGCCCATATCATGAAAATGGGTAACCAGGCTCCACAGCAACAGCTCCAGAGCTAGCGGTGGCTCACGGGGTAGGGAAGAGCATCTACACACTTTGTGGTAGGATTCTCTGGTTAGCCATTGTTGTGTGCATGGTGTTGTGATATCTGCTGTAATTTAATGTGTTGATTGTGTGCATGAGCTTGCATAATTCATAGCAGGTGTTCACATTCTGCTGAAAGAATGTGCCTAAACACATTACACATAATCTGAAAAGAAAACCTCCAGTGCATGTTTGGGTTGGGTTTTTTTTTTTTTTTTTAGTTGGTTGGTTTTGTTGGGTTTTTTCATATGGCACCACCATTGTAGCCAAGATTTTTGGAACCTGGTTTTTGTTGTTTCTTTGGAGAGAGGGGGTGGTTTAGTGTTAGTATTAACACTTGAATATAAATATTATGTTGTTTAATCTGCCTACATGGTTTCTGGTGTATTTTGTTTTAAAGAGTGTATGGTGTATGTGAAATGTTTCTCATGCTCATTTTGTCTTGTGTGCTTATGACTCAGAACTTGTAAGCAACCAGAAGTTATTTCCCATTGTTTTGTATCCAGTTTCTAACTCCCTCCAAAATATTTTGTCAAGTTTATTACATGGATCAATTCTATGTAGTTAAAATTGAAACTGAAGGTATAAAAAAGAATCTTATGGTCAGGAAAGAAGATCTGGTTTTTTGTTTCATCCTTAATGGTTCTAACTGATCTATTTAGTGCATTTTTTTCATGGACCTTCTGGAATCTGTACTGTACCAAAACTGTCTTCAATGAGATCAGAATTTCCTTTACATAGTATAGCAATAAAGTACAGTAAGACAGTGCTTATACTAAGCCTGCCTTCCACTCTTAAGATTGTATCATTCACTACAACCTGCCCTTAGTTTTTGTCAGGGAGGTCAGGTTTTTCTGACCTTTTCCTAGTTATAAGTTGTTAGCCACTTGTATAAGCTACCTTACCTGACTTTTAATTATAGATAGTCTGTAGATGATGGGATGTTTACTGTGCTGTATTTTTAAGTAATTTTTTTGAAACTTCTCCTATTTCATAGTGATCTACTAAGCAAGCCAGTTTTGAGATGCATTGATTTGTCTGTCTGAAGAATATTGTAAGTGTGTGTATGTTGTAGAGGAAGGAAGTTCTTTTGTGTGATTTATCAAAAAAGTTGGAAAGGAACATTGAGCTGAAACATTTTAATAACTCTACATTAATATCAGAGTAGTTTAATTGTGTAAATTATTAGTTATGGATTCTGTGTAACATGAAAAATATTTCTGCATTCTACTTGCAATTTCTGCCATCATAAGTTTGTATCACTGAGACTGTATTTTAAAGACATACAGTGAAAGAGACACTGTTTGAAATGTGTGTTACATATTGTGTCCACATTTGTCACCAAATGACTTGATTTGTAACTTAGTAAAACAGTCATAAAAACTTGTGTAATATCTCATCAATACTGTGCATTTTGTACCAGAAGGTGCACCATTAAATATATAAAGATAGTGTACTTCCCTAGAAAAATGAGAACAATAATACCATACATGTCTAATTATTATTTACTAATGATGTTAGTGTTGCCTAGAATCATCAATAGAAATTGAAACCCTACTATAGTAGATACTGATTCCAGAATTTCTGTGCCATTAACTTAGGATATGCCTGGTTTGTTTAGTTTGCATATCTACTCAGAGGAGTCAAAGGCAACTACAAAAGTTTTAATGTTGACTGCTGTACTGAGGAGTTATGAAAGTACTCTTAGCAAAGAAGAAAATCAATGCAGAAATGAAACCAACAGTGAAAAAGAAAAATTTTCCATTTTAGATATCCTGTATGTGTATAAACAAATGGAAGGGCTATTGGAAACAGGTAGAGAGCAAGCAAGGAGTGTCAGTGCTGTAACAGAATAAGTTGGTAAAACAAGCATTGAGTGCCTGGAAAAAAAAGGAGCAACTGTAAAAAATAACATACTGAAATACAACAAATGGCTTTTGTTGTTACTGTTAGTCTATACTTAAAATTATTATTTGCATATGTAATTTAAATCAGCACTTCCATACATTGATATTTTACCCTGCGCTGTCTGAAATTCAGAGATAACATTCTTGCCACAGAGGCAAGGCAGGCAAGTATCCTTTAGGCATCTTTCCTAATTCTCTAATGCTAAGAACATTGTAGTGCTCTGAAATCAGAATTAAGAAAGTACTTTGTGTGCTCATTCTGCAATGTTTCCAATGTGTTAAAAAGGGTTTCTCAGACCTGGTAGATCATGGCACAGAACAGCCTACCTGACTGCAGTCAAATGTTTCCTAAGAGAATTGCCAGCTGACTGAGAAATCTTAGCATAGGTTTTAATAGTGTGAAGAGCTACTTATTTCAGCTAGTATATATGCCACAAGCTACCATTTTAGCTACCCAAAGTGATTTATTTGAATCAAGGGTTCTGAGAGGTTTTCAAGGCAGTATTTACAGTGATACAAAAAGCAGATTCAATGACATGCTGTAAGTCTTGTAAATAAATTTCATTTGCTGTGAGACAAAATTTAAGAACTTAAAAGGAAATCAGGCATCTGATGTTGCAAAGTATTTTTGATATCTTGGGATGAAATAAAAATCAAACACAATGGCACATGGTAAAATATCTTTTATTTATACCCTATTTACTTGTGAAGGAGTTGAGGAAAATGCATTCACAGAAAGATGTTTTCAAGCATTATGTGTGGTAGGGGAAGAGAGGGAATTAGAAACAAGAGAACAATAATGCAAAGACTTTGTAGCCTATCAGATGGAGATCCTACATTGAGTTGCAAGCTAGTGTGTGAGAAACTGCAGCATTTACTGTCACAGAGAAAGCAACCTGTTGTCTGTCTTAAAGAAGGTGTTTTTTCATCTTGCCACTTCTATGCCATGCCAGGTATTTTCTGGATATGTTGCAGGAGTGTTTGTTAATTGCAGCAGGAATGCTACTCAAGACTTCCTGCCAGGCTTCAGTTTGTATTAGCTTAAGCAAATTCTTATTACTGAAGCCAACGCAAATCTCATTAAGTCAGGGTATGTGTAAAGGAGCTATTCTACTGCTCATCTTACATAAATTGCCAAAATTCTTGTTGTTCATTTTAGTCTACCATTTTTAATTTTTTACTTACCTCTGGTTCAAGAAAGTACTTAACATTATGTTGTCCATCCATATTATGGACAAACTTAAAAGTGATCTAATTTGGACTGAAATGCAAGCTTATAGAGCCCTACATGTTGCATTATCATCCTAAATAGAGATTTTTCTTAAAATTGGGGCATAATATTGCTAGTTTTTTTGTTTTACCTATCTGAAAACCTCTATCTTTTTATTTATTTTTATAAACTATTATTTTTTAAAAATAAATGTATGTTGATAACTGCTATTTTCTGTAGCTATATAAGCAAAAACCATGGACTGGTAAAAAATAGCTAGTTAATACTACAGGCGTTTCTTGGCTTTTAACTTGTTTTTTCAAGCATATATTCTAATTATTTTCCTTCTTGGTGCAACTAAGACTTTGCTTTACTGAGCCACTTCACAAAAGGTTCCAAATCTGCACTGAGTCCTTTATTTCTTTTTCACACAAAATTTAAGAGCACTGGGAAGTTTAGTTTATACTCTGAATGACAGGTTGCCCCTACATTTTTATAGATGTAAAGTAAATTAAAAGGGCAAACTTGCAAAATACTGTGAATTTGATATCAGAAGATTTATGAAAAAATACCTCAGAAGTATTTAAAAGGTGATTTAGGCTGTGGCCTTGGTACATTGTACTATGCAGAAATGCACTGTCCTACTCATTTTACATTTCATCTTTATGCTATAGGCAAGATATATTGGACTTAAGTATCATAACACTTCTTTGTAACAAATGCTGAGAACTGCTCCCAGCCCCTGCCATATTGAATTGGAAGAACTTGGTTAGTTATTCTCAGGTTTAGATTTTTACTGTTGAAAAGCGTGAACATTTTTAAAATCCATTAGTTGGGTTTTGATTGCTGAGATCATAAGAAAAATAATTTTCTGCTTTGGGATATTTCAATGACCAGAGAGAATCCAGAATATCACTGAAATACTTTAAATTTGTCATGTGTATTTATAAGAAATGTGTGCTTGTTCAAAGTGTAAAATTCTGGAAATCATAGTATGAGTATAATATATATGCAATTCTGTATTTTTAAACTCTTTTTATGTTAGGCATAGTGTTCTTATTTATGTGTATGCATATTTATATATGTTGATACTTACCTATGCTTTGAAATCAATGTGCTTGTGTTTATTTGCTTTATTACACATTTAAACAAATGCATTTAATGCATCTATTTGAATGTGATACATTGTATACATGTGAGAAGATTACCATTTTAATGAAAGATATTAAAGACTAAACACATTATGGCTAAGATTTTCTTATTTGCAAAAGTTATGAAATTACCAGTTATGGTCCCTGCAGCATTTTAAATACTATTACAAAAGTATGAAAAGCAAAGTACCGATATACACTGTAAAGAAATTATTAAAGAACCATCATGCTCCTTATGGGGTTCATAATTTAAAAATTTCTTCTATGACTGTATGTAAAATCTCAACCATAACACTACATTGTTTCTTTGCATTCGATTTATAATTTTAGAGTGTATTCTGCATGTTAAATTTGATTTAGAGGAGGAGGAATCATTCTGAAAAACAAACCAGTTAATTAGTAGGATTACATTCCTACATTGGTGAAGTACAATATTTGTTCCTAAATACAATGTGAAGAATAAATATATTTATATGTACATGTATTTTGTCTCAGGGTGTCAACTACTTTATGTCCAAAGGCATACTAGACGATTCACCGAAAGAAATAGCTAAGTTTATCTTTTGCACAAGAACACTGAATTGGAAGAAGCTGAGAATCTACCTTGATGAAAGGTAATTCCAATTTCTCTTAAGACATTTTCTATTAATTTTCAGTGTACAGCCCCATTTAACAATATTTTGCATGTAGTGATGCAACTTCAAGGATGTAAAAAGGCAAGAAAATGCAACTAGGTAATGGTTCTGATTACTCAGTTCAAGTATTTATGTGACTGTAACACTTAATAAGAATCCTTAAAAATACCACCTATAAATAATAAATCTCACATCCTCACAAAATCTCACATAAGTATTTTGCTGCATTTTTTGACTTGAGGTTATTTTCCCTTTCAATGGGTGTTATCCAGAAAGAGTGAAGTTACCGCTTTACTAAGGGATGATGGCTTTTTAACTGGTGTTGAATCATCTAACCATTACTTGATTGTCTGATATTTCTTGATTGCAAGTAGCACACGCCTCCTAAGATGGAAGGGAGACATCAGAAGCTCTTGGAGACATCAGCAGCTGCAGGAGGGAACACTCTCCCTGCTGTAGCGTTCTCTTCTGTCTCCATGGTGCTTTCCCATGCCATCAAGTTGGGCTAGGGCAGTATCATGAAAGAGGAGAACCCGCAAGAGAAGTTGAAAGAAAAGGAAAATAGTAACTGCACCCAAATAGGAAGAACAGAGGGCCAATGGCACCTCTAGCAGGAATCTTCTGCTTCTCATCCTCTTAGGCCTGTACTACTAAAGTAATAAAAGAAGTCATTCTGTAGTGTTACCACCACTGAAAGTCATGTGCTGTAAAACTTCAGATTTATCAATTTTTTGGTCAATAATAAAAATACAAAACCATTTATTGGATGAGATTGCAAGTTAATATTAGCAACTCCTACTGCCATTTATCTTCCCTTCATAAAGGGAGTATAATCAGACACTGAAAATAAAAACTAGTTTTCTAAATGTTGAAACTCCCATCTTAGTACTGAAAGGTAAAAATCAGGTTAAACATAGGAAAATATTCTTTGGTTCATTTCAAATTTGCTTCCAGACTTTTTTCAACTGTCTTTTAAACATCTGGTAGTATAGCTGTGGTCTAGATCTTTTAGATGTTTTTGTGTTCAGTGGAAAACACTTGAGAACATCACACACTGATGAACTTCCATGAACAAATTTACCTAGCTGAAGCATGGTTTTAACAAGATACTGCTGTAACACCTACTTAGACATCAAAATGTGTGACACACGTGAATCTATTCCCTTTATTGTCTTTTTTAATGGTTTTGTTACAGTTTAAAGGAAGCAAAGCCTCTCTGTAGACTTTGACTGAATGTACATTTAAACTTTAAATTCTGAATTAATGTGTGTTTTTATAGTATTTGGCTACAAATAAGCAAAGAATACATGTTTATATTATCTTTGTGCTGTTAGTGATAATTTTGCCTTTCAGCAAAAACAAAAGCTTATACTATTCTAAAGCCTTAATTTTAATTTTTAAAATTGACACATTTTCATATTTAAACAGTTAAAAGAAACTTTGCTAATAATGTTCTCCTTCATTCTGCCAGGAGAGATGTTTTGGATGACCTTGTGACACTGCACAACTTCAGAAATCAGTTCTTGCCAAATGCACTGAGAGAGTTCTTCAGACACATTCACGCTCCTGAGGAGCGTGGGGAGTACCTTGAAACTCTCATAACAAAGTTCTCTCACAGATTCTGTGCTTGCAATCCTGATTTGATGAGAGAGCTTGGCCTTAGCCCTGGTAAGCAAAAATGAGCTTTGATTTGGTAGATCAGTCTTTATACTTCTGGATGATGCTACTGTTTCTGATAGCTTTAAAATCAGCACCTAAACAAGTATTTCTGAAAGAACATAATGGTTCAGTATAAAGTCATAATTCCACTTGGGTTAAAAAACCCAACCAAACCAAACATAGAGATTCTTTTTTTAGCTGATTAGTTTGGTTTATTTCCATGTTATCTTTCCTTCATTTTTGTTTGTACTTGAGCATTTTTCTGTTTCTGAATTTCCTCTTGTAGAGTCTTACACAGTTAACATTTTACCTGGTGGATAGTCTCAGAAAAATGAAAGGGAATATTGGGCCACATTCAAGTTAACAAGCATTTCTAATTGGTTGGGGGAGGCAATTTTCAACAGTGGAACTGCTTACATATTTAAAATACAAGCTTTTGCAGGTTGTTTGCTTTAGTTTACACAAACTTCAAGAATCTCTTTAAATGAACATGTGTAAAGCCCTTAGTGGCTTTTGGATTATGTAGAAATATTAAGAGATTTGTGAATTCTCATTTGGCAGTGTACTGACATTATTACTCTGAAAGTTGCTACATTAAATTTTATTTCACTGGGATACCCTTCTGAGTAGTTGTATATATCTATATATGTATATATATGTGTTTATATATGTGTATATAAATAAAATTATGAGCCTAGATGATAAAGAGCACAAGGTTCTTAGACAGGGAACAATATTTTTAACGATCACTGTTTCTTTTTTAAACTTTTTTTGCTTATTCTCTCTTGTCTAGATGCAGTTTATGTACTGTGTTACTCTTTGATTCTACTTTCGATCGATCTAACAAGCCCTCACGTGAAGAATAAAATGTCAAAGAGGGAATTCATCCGAAATACGCGACGAGCTGCACAGAATATTAGTGAAGATTTTGTAGGGCACCTTTATGACAACATCTACCTTATTGGCCATGTGGCTGCCTAAAAGCACAATTTGCTAGCACTTAAAATTTATAATTTTCAAAAATTACATCAATTCAAGATATTAATTATTTTGTAGAGATGGGGGTTATTTTAGTGCTGGTCATTCTAACCTCTGTATGCAATCAAAGTTTGTGTGTGTAAATGTGTGTATGTGTAAACTAGCTTTTCTATCTATTTACTGTGGGAACAGAAGGATTTTTTTTTCATAATTTTTTTTTTAGTTTTGCACAAAACAATGCCATTAGTCTGACACAGCCATTTATGAATGTTAAACTGACATTACAGTCTAAGCTGACAAAGTGGTGAATTTGTGCATTAGATCTGCTTGAAACTTTAATAAGTTCATTCTTTTTTAGAATACCATGTAATGTGTATATATTTAACTAAAGAGATTTATAATCATAATTATTTTATTGTAAAGTATTTTAACTAAAATTTCTCCTTTTATCTCTTAAATTAGTGTTTGACTTTCGTTTGCATTTTTTTACAATGCTGACTACCTCAGATACCTAATTTAGAGGAACATTGGTCTGAATACTACAATAAAGTTTATTCTAGGAGATGATAGAACTTGTAAAATATCTAAGCTGGTATTTTGTACTATATTTATTAACTTGAATTAGCATGTTGCCAATCTGCTATTCACTCAATTTTAAAGATCACAGGCTCTATTTTAGATGAGCCCTGATGCCATACAGGGATAGCCAGGGGAAATCATGCAGTATACAGAGAGGTTTACGTTACTGAAGTACCTAACCTGTTTTGCAGGTACTAGTTTTGGGAAACAGGGCAACTACAATCACCTATTCACGCAGTAAGTAAGGGAAGATCTGAACAGGGAAAGTGGTAGGAGTGACTAACGTGTTGCTGCTTTCAACTGATTCCCTCAGTCTAGAGGTGTCAGTGATGGAAATGCCTTGGCAAATATATACCAGATGACTTGTTGCTGAAGCTGTTAGAAACTGACGGTGCAAGATTAGAGCAGTGACTGTGCAGGATTGGAGTGCTGTTTCAGAGTCAGATACTGAATTACTTTCTAAATCTGTCACGTAGCTAGATTTTAAACAGTTCTAGATTTATGGAAATACTTCAAAAATTAGTTGGTCGGGTTGTGTCTTGACATTTTCTGAAGTGTGGAGAATATTAACAGTGCAACTGCTGTGCGCATGTAGAAAGTGAATAAGGATTTGCCTAGTTTTTGTTCAGACAACTCACAGAGCAGTACTTTTCTTAAATTGACATAGCATGTAGTTGAAGTAAGAGCTGTTCCTGATTATGTTTGTTTACATAATTCAGCTATCAGTAGCATCTGGATACATCATGGTAACAAGTATATTTATTCTTTTTCACTGCTGTACCATGAGGTGAGGTGGGAAGGTATTCTTAATCTGTAAAATAGAGCTAATCTGAGTTTTTATGTAGAAAGCCTGTTGCAGAGCCAAGAATTGAATGCAAGAATGACCCCTCACAGTGATGCACTTTGCCTATGCTGCTGCTTTCTGTTTGGCACCTAGGGAGTGTTGCATTTGTTTCAGATGTGAGAAGAGTCCATACAAGGTCTACATAAGTGATGGGAAGAAAAAGATGTAGCTATTATTGCTATTTCAAGTGTTTATAGCTCTAGTCCACCAAAAGAAATGCACACAGAAAAAGTACTTTTTTATTATTGATTTATTTAATCAAGTGTAAATGCCATTGCATTTATGTAGCACACACAGCCAAAGCCAGGAGCCAGCAGTATTGTGGCCATATTCCAGACAGGTTTACAGTATCACTTGCTTTGCTCAGGATAAATACTCTTCACTTCACCCTGTGTTGTTTCATGTATTTCCAAAAGTCCAAGGATGTGTTCTGCAGTGGTCAATTAATCTCAAATGCAAATAAAGAATATATGGTACAGTGGGGAGCTTTGTTTAAGGCACAGGTATCTGGTCCTGTATTACCAAAAAAAAAAAAAAAAATCAATAAAAGGGGGAAACTTTTAACATAATTTGTAAACTGACTATAAATGACAAGTGTTTCTGGGCTCCTTAAAGTGATCTTAAGTGGAGACAGCAGAATACAGTTTTCTAAGAACCACTCCTCAAGCGTTACACACATTAAAGGAAGAACTCAGTGAATTTTGCGATTAGAACTATTCTTATTAGAAAATATTTTCTCCTCAAACCAAAAATCCAGGGCAAGGCCTAATTCTCTTCTGACTTATGCTTAGGTTGACATTAGTGATCCTGGTTTTGATTTTGCACTAATAAGAGTATGTGAATTGTTAGCCTGCATTTCTCTTAATTTCCAGTTATCCTGATACAGAACAAAGCCTCCAGGCAGACAGCGTGGTTTTTTGTGGAATAGATGAGTATATCTATTAGCAAGGTTTGGAAAACTTCAAGGCCAGTGTAGCAGCCAAGAAGATAAATTAGAAACAGGATGATACAAGTTTCCATAAGCCAAGTCCAGGGGAAAACAAAACCCTAATGACATGCAGATAACAGCGTCTGATCTTCACCATAGCATTTTGAACAGTGTTAGAGGATTAGCACCCAGCTCATGCTGAATGTTATGTTACTAACAGAGTTGAACAGAAAATAGCAAACACAACATGTCAAGTGTGAATTCCCTCAGAGGCAACCAAGAAACAAGTAATTAATGCAGACATTTCTTCTGTCCTTTTTCCAGTTTGTGAAGTGGCTGAGAAGTAATTTTTTACATTTTAGCAATCTAGACTTTACGTGAAGTTACGTAATTTTCTGTCATAAAAGGAGAAAAAAAGTCTTAAGTAGGTGCAATAGTACTCTTAAAAACAGAAAAATTATCTCAGTTGTCCTCCAAAAATTCTTTAAAAAACTAAGGTTTGGACAGTCTTTTTTTAATGCGCTTGGTGTCTCCATGTACATTTTAAAATAATGATACTTCATTGACCCAGGTGTCACTAAATGATGTGATGTGGAAATAGCTGCTTCATCAAGCACTTTAGACGACTTAGGTAGAGGATCTTAAGCCTAATTATATGATCATGATCATGCTTATAGTTGCAAAGTGATTCCGAGCTATTGCAATTCCACCACTGCATGTCCTTTGAACTTTGCCCATGTGATGTTGCCTTAACTCTTAACTGTATGCACTGTACACAGCACTGACAGAAGAAATGAGGCTGCAGCCTATCCCCCTGCGAACATTGGCTGTTCCAGTCCTAAAAGGCTGGAATTGTTCTGAGAGCCCATTTCTGAAAGTTTGGTAACTTCAGTGTACACAGATGTGACAGAAGGAAAACTTTTCTGTTCATGTCAGGAAATGAGTGTACCTGTGTCCATGTAAAGTGTCACACAAATGCAGCTCATGTTTGCCTTTATTAAATTCTGAGGCTCTGATTGCATTTATTGAAGGAATATGGCATATATTAGATATTCACGTGGCTTAGCTGTAGACAGTGTCTGATATTGCCTGTTTTCTCAAACTCTGTTTCTATCTAGAATACTTTCCATTCAAACTCTTAACAACACATTTATACAGCTTTGACTTTTTAAAATAAATCAAAGCTGCTTCAACATTTTAGAAACCCATACAAATACAGAAGCCCAAACAAATACAAGTTTGAGACATGTTTGTCAACTTCGAAGCAAGTGAGAAATTTGCATTCAGGAAAAAAAATGCAATTTTTTTCTCTTTAACATTTTCCTTCTACCCCTACATTGGAGAATGAAAATATGTAAACAGTTTCAAAATACAGCTTTAAGAAAATAAACTGACTAGCTGAACAAATAAATGTGACTATTTCCTCTTCAGTGTTCTAATTAGTTTATTAATGTCCTTAACATAAACAGGTTTGTCAACAGGAATTGCTTTTTTTTGAAGTGGTAATAGTTTTGTTCTCTGTGTAAGGATGTCATTGTGCAATCTGATATTGTTTATGGTTCTGTTTTTAGAAAACAAGTATTATTTTAAGTACTTAAACAAAATTGAGGTATACTTACTTGATCATGTTAAAAATGTCAAAATTATAATAAATATTTAGGCAAGTCAGATTTACTTGCCCTCTATTGGATTAGGATTTTTTTCTTTTCAGATATTTCATGGATGTATTAAAACTAATAAACATTAAGGCTGATGACTTGTTCTCTGCCATTGTTAAATATACCACTCTAAGCTCAAAAGCACTATTAAAATGGCCAAAGAACAGATACAAAGTATTTCCTGTGTATCACATTGGCGCATTATGGTTTCATTTTGCCTTAAAGAGAAACACAAACTTTTATAATCTGCATGTAATGGTGATTTTAGTATGATAAAATTTTATATGATACTTTAATATTATTTATGAGATGTTTAAAGTTGAGACTTGCCATACGATACGTGTAATTAAAGCATAATCAAATAGCTAGGAGTAGTTAGGGAAGTGTATATGTAAAAAACTTAAAAGAGATCCCATTTCTCCTTTGTCACCTCAGTGATTTTGCTAATATTAATGTTTGTAAATTTGCAGTTTTCCTTTCTTATTCATTTAAATATGCTTAGAGAAAATATTTAAACGGAATACTTCCGTTTCCCAGGTGAAATTTACTTGTATTAAAAGCAAACTTTCTGTACCTACAATTTTAGAAAAGCAAAAAGCTTCAATTCATTGAAAGAAAGAGGCTCTTAATTTTCAGTTGTGTGGTTCACTTATAGACCCTAATAGAGAAAACAAGCAAAAAGTACTTTTCAGGTTCCTAGCAATCCAAAAATGCCTTTTTCAAGCTTAAAAATACTGTATATGTACCTAACAGAAATCAAGCATATTTTTGTGAAAGCAATATGGTCAGGATACCAGTTATTTTCAGAGAGAGTATTCATTTGTAAAAAGTTAGCTTTCTTCTTGGCAGTGTTGGAGTGGAATGTTGGATTTAATTTAAAATGATTAATGAGATTTTGTCAGACTCCCTGCCTTTACCACCACTGCAGTTTGTCAGCACAACAACCTGGGAAACCCGGACGCCACTCTGTCGCCCAAAACTGCTCTCCAGGAAAAAATAAACCCGAGTAACTAGTGCCAGGTACGTGTCAATGGTATTGTCTTTCAGCTGTTGAAAGTTTAAGCTGGGACATTTACACATTGTGAGGAAGTGAACCTCATTTGTTATTTCAATAGTCTGTTTTTGACAGTGGATACCAGTATAAACTTAAATTTTTAGAGCAAGCATAGCTGTTATTAGCCTTATGGAAAATCCTATAATCCATGCAGAAGAGAAATTCTTTAAAAGGGAAAAAATATGTGTCAAAGCTTATTTGGCTAAATTTTTCTGGAGAAAGACCATCTATTCAATCTGTATATCTGTTAGGAGGAACTCATCCTTTGAACACTATGCATGCCAGTAGGTTGCTGAGTGGCAAGGAATGCTCTGTTGGACTTGAGGCAGATGCATCAGTGTGTATGTGTATGCCAAGAACCAAAATCTGACCAGTTTGCAATACTTTTCATATATAACCATAACATAAGCAAATGAGTTAATTCTTTTGAAAGACAAGGTTGATATTGAAAATTATTTACGATTTACCTTCTTTGCTTTCCTTGTGGAAATTTGTTCTGTTGGTCTACAGTTTGAGCATTGTGTTTTCTTACACATGAAATACACAAAAGCAAAATGTTATTTCAATTTCAAAAGCAGCTTTCCACTTCAGAGAAAAAATGCCTGCCTCTGCTGTGCAAGTCCTCCTGCAATCACATAATGCTGTATCAAAAAACTGACCTTGCATTCACTCCTATGGACCCCTTTATATGTCAGTTCTATCCATTAACTCATCAGGCAGGCAAAAATTCCTGCAGGCTTCACAGAGATGTGGGTGATGAAAAAGAGCTTGTACTGCTCTGCTGCACCAGGCAGAACATACTCATTCATGGAGCATGATGGCACATGTGTTCTTTATTCTTTGCATTTCTTTTATGTTAGCTATTCTTATGTGTTAAAAAAAGTATTTTCACAGCTGCAGTTTCCCTGTCTTCATATCCAGAATTCAGACCAATTGTCATAATTACATGTAACAATTGAACTAAAATATATTTTTATAACTGGAGAACTTACTGTGTTTACTTGCTTTCTGCAGCATTAATCACCTGCATGGCTGTGGCTAGCACAGGTTCTTCCCGTGGGAAATTTTTATATTTTTAAAAAAAAAAAATTGGTGGTTTTAAAATTTCTCTGGGTGGGTGGGGGGGGGGGGGGGGGGGGGGGGGGGGGGGGGGGGGCTCGGGGTTTTTTTATTTTATTTAAAAAAAAAAAAAATCCCTCCCCCCCCTTTCTTTTTGGGGCTTGTCCCCCTCCCATGACAACACAAATGAGGAAATCACAGAACTTCTTTACACGTGCTAAAGAGGTGCATCTCAGTGTGCTTTTAGTAACAATCAAGATGCTGTATTTTTTCACATTAAATGTAACTTCTTGTTTCTATATTCCACTTAGGAATTTATATCAATAAATGTACTTGTTACTGTTCCACACTCTCTGAAGTCTGACAGTACCATTTCTGATTTGTACTAACAAAAGCTGACTTTTTTTGGTTTTTTCCTGTGGAATAGCAGGAAAATCTAAAGTAAGTACTCAATATTCATCTATCACTACAAAACTAGGATAAGAAATGCTTTAATCTTTCTGACTTGTAAATAAGGTTTGGATATGTAACAAAATGCCAAAGCACATGGTTAGTAATCAGATTTTGTTAAATTCTTTTTCAACTTTTTAAAAGTAAATATATTACATATATATGTAATAGATATGATTTCCTTTTCTTGGTATTAAGTGTTCACAATGTGCGTAGTGCTGCATAACAAATACTGATAATCATATTTTAGTCACTTAGAGGACTTATTTGAAGGTTAAATAGAACATAGACATTTTTCTGGCTTCCTATATAAGATATATTTTATTTAAAATCATAAAGACTCTGAAATGGACTGAAAATTCTTTTAAATGAGTGATGTTTAGTAATATTAAGTTAAATTGTCAATCATAAATCAAGATTTATAACCTGAGTCTAAAGACTCAAATTAGTAAAACAGAAAAAAACAAAGGAAATTTTCTTTGATAAGACTTCATTAAACTTAAATTTTGTTGATTTTCATCTAGATCAAGACAGAAGTTTTGAAGAGGTGAGATTAGTGGTCTCTGTAAGAGGGTGCCTGGTCCCAGTCATATTCATACCTCATCCTCCCTCTTTTCTGCAGTAACATGACAGCTTTTCTGCCCTGCCCAACACATCTGCACCTCTCCACAGCTGTCCACAGAGAACCTGAGCAGCCTTTCTTTGCAACCGACACCTCTTTCCCCCAAATTAGTAAATAGAGAGCATGTAATCTTGTTCTTTTTAAAATATAAAGTGTTCTCTGTAATTTCTTCATAGGGGTTAAATAACAGAAATAAGAAATTAGCAGTTAAGATGTACTCTCAATAAGTATCTATATTTTCTAAGTACAGACAGTTCTATTATACAAAACCACAGAAAAAGAAGCCCATGTTGCAAAATATACAGTTTCATGTCAATAACTTCATTCCAAAATCATCCTCAGATTAATTTCATGAGTGCTAATTAATGATCTTTATTTTAGAAGTTGTTTACCACATACTTGATCTAAGAATTTTACACAGAATATGAAATAATACTTGGAAGAGCTTATTTGCATTTTCCTTACCACACACCTAACAAGTTACACCCTAGTAAAATTGTTGCCCCACCTCTGTCAAATGCAAATTGGTAACTCAAGGGAGAAGAGCAGGATGTCATTGCCTTGGAAGAAGTAAAGGCTTAGAAGTATCTTTAATGACTCATCTTCTAACAGAGCCATGGTCTCAACACACTGTTTAAGGTGATAAATGTCAGTGTTATCAGTTGAAACAAAGCAGTATTCTCACATGTGCTTGGATAATCTATTCTCAATAAAGAAGAGAAGCCAAAAGCAGGCTGAGGCTTTGGAGGCTTTATGCTTACTACAAGTAGTGCAAGTAATACTGTTACTTCATACAAGTAGTGCCAAACAGTAGTTAACCTCAGAGAAAAGAGAACTAGTAAAATTCAATGTCCATGATGCAAAGGAGAGCTGTAAAATAAATAGCAGAGTCCCACCTGTGCAGTTGTAGCAGTATATTGGTGTAAAAGAAAAGGTGTCTCAGTTTTAGTATGTAACTATATATATTAGGTTATAATTACAATCTAATTTTCTCAAGCAGTGATTGAATTATTTGGTTTTATCCCCTTTGTAGCCAATGCTCAGTATACCAGGTGTACCACGAAATGCAGGAAAGGAGAATTTGTGTGTCAGTATGCTGATGAAGTAACCTGTCTGCTCTGGCAGGCACTTCTCCCAGTCAGTCTTTGGTCATTCAATAGAATTGTAAGACCTTCCAGAAAGACATTTGTCACTTGCCGTATTACAAAGTTTAGAAGGAATACTCAAAGGCTGAAGAAAGCCAGGTTGGGAGGTGAACAGGGTGGGGTTGTTGATGTTGTCAGCTATGTGTACTGTGTACTTCTATCCCCCTTTCCTCCTTTTTCACTTTCTCCATTTCCAGAAAAGCTTGTTTATGTTAGTCTTAACAGTCATTTCACCTGGAATACAAAAGCACCCAACTAAACAAACTGAATCTTTGAGGGTAAAAAACTGTGTGAGCTTTCACAGTTTTCCCATAACATTAAAATCACATCAAAATTGATAAGTATTTACAGAGTGTTCAGATACTATTTTAATTATTGTTATTTATTTGGTGTGCTATTTTAACTGGAAATTGTCAGTTAATACATTTATCACTCATTGTGTCAGTCTTACACGTCATAAATCAAGACAGGTTTCTGTGAGAGGACTCCATAATATATTGCTATGAAAGATATTACATTGGGTCCACAATAAAGCTTTGATTGATGAAGCATTCACTTGCATGGTGATAAGCATAAATTGCTATATGAAAATGGAGCTGCCTTTAACAAGCAAGTGATCCAGTCTGTTTTAAACACAAGTCCTTAAAAAGGGGGAAGGGGGGGTGGGTCTTAGATGTAATCCCTATTCTGCTGACCATACACTTCTTTAAACACATTAAGTTTCTGAGAAAGCAATGACACAGCTTTTCCTACTATTTATGTCTCTAAGACCCAGTCAGCTTGGAAGGTCAGCACCAAAACCCACTCTTCTGACATGAAGAGTATTTGGCTTAGGCTCCTTATAGGATTTGTTTTAACAGATGACAACCACGGAGTGAAATGACCAAATATCAACTTTATTCTTGACAGAAAAACTTACACAATAAATGCAGTAATTAAAAAAAAAAAAAAAAAAAGAAAACTATTCCTGACAATAGCTCCATGAAGGCAATGCAGTCACCATGTCTTTCCTGAGCAAAACCAACACTCTGGTCCCCAGTTTTACAAGCTTGTTTGGCAGGTTTTACCAGTTGGGAAAAGCTCCTCTTGATATTTTCTTCTAGAGCACAGCTTTTGCTCTCTGAGCATCATTCCCCAGGCTTTCCTCAATGCTCACTATTTAGAAGAGACAGAGTTTTGGATCATGACAGTGTAAGAACAACACACAATTTCTGCACTACTAACTACTTCTCTATTTCAGTGAAACTCTTAATTTACACCAGAAAAGAATATGTCCTTCTTTTTTAAGTTTTGATACTTTATTATCTTTCTCCTACTTTGATATGCAGCTATTCTTTCTGCATTACTGGAATGTTCAGACCTGTTGCACGCTTAATTCTATGGATTCCTTGTTCACGCATGTCCTTTTGCAAGAAAAAGACTCAGTGTCAGAAAGAGAGAGCACAAACTCCATACTGTGCAGAGCTCTTATTGTCAAAAGATCATTTAAAAAAAAAAGCCAGAACAAAACAACACAGTGCATTTGCAAGGACCTATCCCTAGATACAAATATGTTTCAAATTAAAGTCTAGAAATGACTGCAACATAAAGAATACTTTGCTGACTAGAAAATCTGGTAAACGCATGTCTTTTACAGATCTGTCTATTGTATTTTAAAGTGGCCAGGTTTCGTGTTTTTCAGCCACATATTCTTGAAATTGTCTCTCTGACTGTAAGCATGAACATTTCTTAAAAAAATCTTAGACTTGCTTAGATACTTTCTTCTTGCTTTTCCAATATTTCCCTTGCTGGTATTCAAACATACAATGCAATATAACTTCCTAACATTACCTCCAACTTTTCCACTGTGATTTCCTGACTGTCACAATCTTTCTAGATACAGTTTCTCTAAGAAAGGCTTATAGAAAAAAATTGTAACTTCTCCAAAGTTGACAGGGTTTATATGTATATATTTATGCCTTGTATATATCCTAGGCTCCTGGTCTGCTTGCTTGCCTCTATGATTGATTGACTGTGTCCTGAAAGTTTTTAAAAGCCGGCAGGCCCCGTATTTGTAGAGATCTGCAAACGCCCGAAGAAAACCCAGCGCCCGCAGAACTCGCTATTGGCTCTATTCCTGCAGCCTCAGATAGGAGCACTATTACGGCGCTGTTTTAACTAATGCCGCCGGCGAGCTGTTCTTCTTCTTCCTCTTCCTCCTCCTCCTCCTCCCTGGGCTGCAGCGGAGCCCCCGCAGCCGGAGGGGTTTGCACGGTCGCCGGCCGCGGATGGCGGCAAAGCCAAGCGGCCCTCGGGGATTGCGAGGGCGACCCGGGAAAATTAATCAGCTTGTCCTTGCTTAGGCTCCGAGGAGGCGGGGGAATGGCGTCGGGGGGACCAAGCTGGGTTTTGGGTTTTATTGTCCTGTTTCAGGGGGGTGTCCCTTGTCCTCCCCGAGGGATAACACGGTCACTTTACAGCCGCGTCACCTGAAGCAAAAATAAAATTATAAAAAGTAAATTGCCCGCAGATTGAGGCGGCTTAGTCCGATGCTTTATTTATGCTAAAGCCCCGATCCGAGCCCCGCCCTGCCCGTGTCCACCTGCCAAGGCGCAGGGCCGGGAGGATCCCTGCCCTAACCCCCCTCCGGCGGGTTTTTCCATGTGGATCCCATTATCATCATTTGCTGCTAGTATAAGGGGGATTAAGGCGATTAGAATAAAAATAATTAAATGATTTTTCAATTCACCCGTTAATGCAAGGGGAAAGAGAGAGAGGGGATTCCACCTGGAGAAACAGAGATAGGGTCTGTGATTCCCTTTTGAAAGGGGCAACTTTTAAAGGAAAGGAAGGAACCCTCGCAACTGTCAACTGTTTTCCAAGCACTGGATTAATGCTGGCCAGACCTTTGTTGTAACGTGGCCTTACTGTTTTCAAATGTTCCCACCTGTAATTGTTAAGTCTCAGCATTGAATAATGAAAGCAAAATAAAAACAAAAATTCTCGGACGCTTTGGGGTTTTGTTTTTGTTTTGGAGGCGGGAAGGTGAAAAAATCTTTTGGAGGTGGAGTAGTTTGTTTCTTTGTTGTGGGGGTTTTGGGTTTTTTTTCCCTGTTACAAGCAAAATTCCTCTATTTCATCATTTGGAATTCAGCCATAATCCTGACGAAAGGATTCAAACATTTAAAAATAACAGACGGCTTTTAATCTGATAAAGGAATAATCGTTTCGTCAGCGTCTCTTCTTTTTCAACGGAAGTGCTCTAACAAAATTGCTTACATACGTACATATACATACAAGTCACACTAAAGCTATGTGTTCATTTAGATATCTTTATGAATTCGTACCTCAATATTTACTGTTTTCGTTTGCACGGATAAAATTTAGAGCTTAAATCCATGTCTGAGAAAAGGCAAAAATTCAAAGGTTACTTAGTTACAAATGCCTTTGTTTTCTTCTCTTTCTTCTTCTTCTCTTTTTTTTTTTTTTTTTTTTTTTTTTCTTCGAAGTAAAGTTAACATTCCAGAGCGTATTGAAGTACAGTTGTCCACCTGGGGAAATTCGCTCGAGATATTTTCAAAGACGAAAGAAGATAGCCTTCCCAAGGCCAGTGGCAGCTCCTCTGATGGTCGCGCCCTCTGATTTTCCCAGCCGCGCCTCGGTGCGTGCCAGCCCTGCCGCGGGGTGGGCAGGGAGGCAGCGACTGCCGGCGGCGCTGCCTCGCCACAAAACCCCCTCCGCCTCTGTCCGGAGGGGCAAACTCACTGCAACCAGTCTGTTGACTTAAAATAAGCATCTATTAACTTAAAATGGGCAGAGACAGGGTCATAACACGCCCCTTCACAGCTGAATTACAAGGAACTTAATTAAAATTTTAATCTCTCTGAAAGGACCGCTGCTGATGGAGGAGGAAGGCGAGCCAGAGACATTCAGAAAACGCAGTTTACAGCTCTAATGCCTCTGCTACCTGAAGGCACAGCGCCAGAGAGGGTAAATCCTTTCACTAATTACTTGACAACAAGCAGATCAAAAAGAAAACCTTGTAGGTAGAACTTCAGGATCTGCAGGAGTAACAGTCCTGTGCTCCCTGCATACCCGAAAATCCTTACACAAATATTGTGGATGCTCTGCTTTCACCAGCTCTAAACACGTCTGCCCACAGGCAACTCTGCGGTTTGGGTTTAAAGGTTCTTCTACGGCTGGAAAATTGCCCTGCGGGGTGCTGTTATTTTTAAAATAGTAGATCTTTTAGGGTGAAATTTAAGTATAGGCGTTTCTTTGAATCAACGAGGAGAGGAAATCCCGCTTGTTGTCAGAAGTTAATTTTCAGCTATTAGAGAAGTTTGTAACTTCAAATATTTTTCTTTCCTCTATAAATGTTATTGGCCCGCTTTCATAGTTACTAAAAAATTTATCCGGCAAATCGAAGCCTGAAACCCGGCATTCATTTGGCAGTAACTCCCTTAGTAAATACTTGTTACTGCCGCGTAGCGCCCTTTGCCCGCTGGGTCTCGCCACCAGCCCGGCAGTGTAATTCCTCCCCGCCGAAGCGATCATTAATGCCAAACCTGCGGCTGCGAGGCGCTTCTTAGTTACTAATAAAACCTTTACTGCGACTCGCCTCGCAGCGTCTTTAGAGAGCGCGCTTGTAGGCGCCCGGTGCCTGAGCGCTGTTCTGCCTAATGCCTCCCTTCCTGATCGCATTACCGGCCGCTCCCCCGGTACTATTTATGGGCAATAAAAGCCCCCGCAGGCCCTGGCCCGGCCCGGGCTCTCCTCCGGTCAGGACGCCGAGCAGGTGAGCGAACCTCGCGGCTTTTCTTTTTCTCCGCTTCAATGCCAGCCAGACAAACCCTCGACTTTACTCCGCTCCGTTTCTTCGCGGAAGTCGCGCACGGAGCTTCGGAGTGGACGTGCCCTCGGTGGCCGGCAGCAAGGGGACCGCGGGGCCGGACGCAGCCGGGCGGGAGGCGGAGGGGCCGCCGGGCAGAGCGAGCAGCGCCGGCCGGGCCGAGAGCTCCGCGGCGCCGCGCTGTTGGCGGAGCCGGCGGGACTCGTCCCCCCCCGGGGACAGACAGCTGGCGGGGACACGGGGCGGCGCTCCCCGGGATGCTAATAGCAGCCTCCCCCGGCAGGTTCGTGCCGCTCAGAAAACGACGAGAGGAGGGGAAAAGAGAGAGGATGAAAAAATATGCATATTTTAAAAAAATCCGCAAAGACACACACACACACAGAGTAAAACTCCCACAACAAAACAAACCACCAGGACAAACAAAAAGTTCAAAACAACAACAACAACAGCAACAACATAGCCCCAACCTACATCGACCAAATCTCATTTACCTTTAGTGGCCGGGAAGGTTGCTATGGCTCTCCCTCCAGGCGGGATGGGGTCTCCTCGGAGATGCCCGTCTCCTCCGCTCCCTCTGTCCCCTCGAGTGGCACACAGCGCGTGTTCCCCGCGGCGGCTCCCACCCCACGCACACTCTCCCCGCGGCTCGCAGTCCCCCGCCCCAGCCATATAAGGCGCTCCGGGAAAGCCCCGCAGGACCCGCCGGTGCCAAGCGCTGTCCCCGACACTTTGGGTCACCCAACCCCGCCTCAGCTGCTTAAACACGGGGAAACCCTCCTTCTCCAGCAACGCCACGGGGGGTTTGGTGTGTTTTCTGTTGTTGGGGGGGGGGTTGTTGTTGTTTTTTTCCCCCCTGAGGGTATGTACTGCGGCTGAGCTCAGTCAACCCCTCTGACATGCTGGGAGGAATCCTCCCAGGCAGCTGGGGCTCCTCGGTCACCCCCAGAGCCGCGGCAGCCCCAGCCCTGCGAAGACGAGGGTCAGGCTCTGGCCGGAGCGGCGGGGCGGCCAGACGCGTCTGTCTGCTGGGTGTAGCAGTCACGCTGGATGGAGTCCTCCCTTACACGGACGTTTGATTTAAACCTGCCTCCGGGGAAATGCAAATAAATAACTTAATCGGGATGAGGAGGGGGAAAAAATCCAAAGAACACCCAATCCCAAAACTGACGGGAGCTACAGACACTCAATACGTGTAGGGATGGGCGAAAAAGTAAATAAATCTCGGTTACCTAATTGAAAGGCAGAAGCGAGCCCTTTGTGTACACAGGGCTTCAGGGAGAGGAAAGCCAGAGCACCGGGAAAGCGGGGGGAGCTCAGGGGCTCCTCTTGGCCCTGCCGGCGGGAGATTTACCTTCGCCCGGCCGTCTCCCCCATCCAAAGAAAGACAGAAAGAGAAAAAGTGCTAGGAGAAGCCGAGGAGCTGGGGCGAAAAGCTGAGCAGCACGGAGAGCTGTCCCTCTGCAGGGAGGGGAGTCAGGCTTCCCCGTGGCTCTGGGGAGGAGTGGGAGCTGGCAGCTCTTGCAGCACCAGTGGGAAACTGGCAACAAGTCTGGGAAGGAGCAAACAAACCTGGGGAAAAGATATAACACTTTTTTCCCATTCCATCTGCAAATATCCTGTGGTGCTCGAGGAGCGCTACGGGATGAAAGAAAGGATAGGGCTTTTTAGCGGGGTAAAAAAAAGAAGGGTTGACAGTTGTTAGGCGTTTTCTTTTTAAACGAGGTTCCTTGTGAAGTTTATTAGCACACGTTTCTCTGCATAGAAGCCAAAGGATCAAACGGGGCCTCCAAAATCAGTTCTATTTAATTATTTGTGCACAAAGCTGAAACTTTGTCATTCCAACCTAATATGATAATTGACTGAAAATGAATCTCAAGAGAAGTCTTTTTGGTGTCTCACATAAAACCAAAAGTTTTTCTCCCTGCATTTATAATCAATGTCCAATAATTCCCCAACTGTAGAGGATAATGCATATGATCAAACCCTTTCCTTGAAACTGTGAATTTAGTGCACTTGTTTCAAGAATTTAGCTCTTTAACTTGAGAGGGTGCATAATACCAAAGGATGCTCTGGACACATGCTTTCGTGTAAACACATGCAAATCAATCTTATTCCTTCTGTTAATCCCTCATTCACCCACGGTAACAACAACTGTGATTAACAGCTTCAATTTTATATCTCATAGTGTTCTCCACATGAAAATATACTGATGATCTGCAGTTTGCAGTTTTCAGTGTTACAACCATATGCAGAGCAGCTCTCAAACATTGTTTTCCTCAAATATTACCTTTCAGGTACCCCTCTCCACGATATCAAAGGGAGCCTTTCCCCACCAGTCCCAAACTTGTTTGCAACAATTCAGCCCCTTCACAAGTCAGCCTCTTCCTAGACACTGTTCCAGCATCATTTCCATAAAAAACATCACTCTGCTAGCTCCAAAGACAGTAGAACCTGCTCCATTCAGTTGTTTCCATTAAGAAAAAAAAAAAAAAAAAAAAGCAGTCTGTTAACAGATCAGTCCTAAAACTCAATGTGCACATATACATATTTCTAGCAAATATCAGTATTTGTTCTGATACCTCTCTTGTGCATTGTGGATGCAGTCAGAAGTGACTTTTACAATGGTGTGCAATATTCTTGATGTGCAGGTGCATATCTGGGTTGAAAAGGACCTGTTTAGTGTCATCAACGCTATCTAGAGTCATGCATACACTGCTAATCAGATGGTGCAACTGCAGAAAAGCAATGGCCTCTCAGCTTACTCTAGGCCATTACAGCTGTGACTGTAGAAAGTCTTCAGAAAAATAATTATCACCTTCATCTGCTCATATTTCCTACTATATTAATTTTCCAGCTACCAGAAATAGTGTTTCAAAAATGCAGTTTTCATATAGAAATACAAAGCTGATAAAATAATAATACAAAAGGTAATTTAATTTTTAAAAAGATGTAGCCCCACTCATAGACATGGAACGGAAAATATTTAAGATGACTAAAAAGCTTTTTAAAATATTCTTCTTACTCAATTTCTCATCTTCCCACTCTAAAAATGAAAGTGTACATTTAATTTTCAGTTCATTTATAAGGTTTAGTTATGGAAATGTTATCAGACTATTTCTGCAGAGACAGCTATAGACTCCAAGAGATCCCATTGGTGACTTCCAGTCCTCCTAAGGGAGCACAGCAGCAGTTGTTCAGTAGTTAGCAACATTAATCAGTAGTCTACATCCCACAGTTTAAAGCAGTGAACGGGTAAGGTAAACACATATAAATCCTTATGTCTTAGGAAGAAATCTTGCATTAGTCTGTCATATGAAAGGGCAAAAGTGAGAAGGTAAAGAAAGCCTTTTGAGGCTCTATTGCCAATATGGAAAATTTCCACACTAGTCCTAGCACTAGGTGAGAGAGTGGCTGAAGCACTGGCTGCTCTGGGTGAAAATCAGCTCTTTGGGCAACTGGAAAGGGCAAGGTCAATGGAATGCTCAGAGGAGAAATTTTATGTCCCAGGAAGAAGTCAAGAGAGAAGTGGCTACTTGTAGGTAATTGTAGTGTCAATCTGGCTATCCAAAATACTTATGTCTCCCTCATTTTTCTGGGAGGCCAGTCGGATTAGCCTTGAGTCCCCCTTGATGGCTCCAGGTGGTCCCTTGCTGCTCTGTGCAGCACAGTGGTGAATCTGGGCACAGGACTCTGCAGGAGTCATGCAATGTCAGGAGTGAGTTTTACCACTAATTTCTCAAAGTAATCTGATATGCTTCCTCAGCTTCTAGGATGGCAACATTGTGATTTCTCTTCTTGCATCTGTATTACTGAAATATACAGAGGTATGAAAATTTGAGAATTAGCATGAATGCCATTTTAATGGCTGGACACTCATTGTTCTCATCTTCCTGAAGGCAGAAAGCCTCGATTTACAGCACTTACTATCTAGATCCTGGAGGGCTGATTCCTAAAATCAGATACAATACATAAGAATTTGCGAAATAAAAAGACACAGCCCTGCCCTCCACGTTTACACTGGCCAGAGGGTGGGTTTTTATCATCTAACTGCATCCTTGCTCTGAATTCTTCTTTCTGCTCTGAGGGACAGGCACAGAAATTTCTTAGCCAAACTGAGACCCAAGCTCATTACCTGCTGTGATGTTGCTGAGAAACCCAGGGGCAGCTATTTCATGTAGCAGTACGCAAACTGGAAAAAGCAGAGCGTTATGAAGTGGCTGTGCATGCCAGAGAAGGACTGAGGTGCTCTGTGAGTGGTGTGGAGCTGTGTGAAAGCTTGGGCTGCACCAATGGCAGCTGGAGAAGCAATGTGGCCCTATTTTTGGAAAGAAAAGGCAGATTGCCAGATGGCAGTCAACCAGAAGAGCCAAGGTGTAAACAAAAATCTTAAACAAAACAAAACAAAACAAAACAAAACAAAACAAAACAAAACAAGCCCAAACCATATACAGGCAAGAAGTCTTTTGGACTAACACAGTTTCCATTGAGAGGTATTAAAAAAAAATTTGTCTGTGGTATCTCTTACTTTTCCAAAGGGCACGTTTTACCGGATACCTGCATCAATAATACCAAAAAACGTTATCTAGCTTATTCAGAAAGCTACTAAGGGGTGGGGGGGGGAAACGCCTTTCTTCAAGGGGAGTTTGATGTGCTGTTTAGCCTGCTCTGTCATTTTTCTTGTCTCTGTTCATAATCTCTATGCAACCCAGAAACAGCCAGTAAAAAAGAGAGACCCTCTGCTTGTTTAATTACTTCCTGAAAATTTGACAACTACTACTTTGGTCTCATTGGATAATCTACTTTTAAATTACCTAGTCTTTCAAAGACAGCATAATTTGAGTACATTTACTTCCCTAGCTATACATCATGCCTATCAAAATTAAATGCTTCCAACATACCAATGCAGTGTTTTAACATTTCAGTCCTGTAACACATTCAACAGTAAATTTATCCTATACTTCCTTTTTAACAGATTTGCATACCTTTAGCAGTAAAGCACAATTAGAAGTGGATTTTTTTTTCCTGATGAGGAAGTAAAATTATATAATAAAGTATGGAAGTTTATAAAATGCAAACCTTGGGGTCAAATGTTGTGTTATTTAGAAGGCTTTTCTTTATTCCTGCTTAAGAAAAAGATTATTTCATTAGTAAAACTGATTTCTGAACAAAATATGGACTCGTGCATAACCCACTGAGTTTGCATATTTGCCCTACATATAACCAAAATTATAAATGTTATCTCAGGAGAATTAATATTATTTTTCTCTGATTTTTTAAGACTTCTTTAAAAAAATTATTTACAGAAATTTAGAATAAACTCTTCAATGTACTCCTTTAACAGACTATTCAACTACTATTTTAACCGGTGAATATGTCAGTTTTTAGAAATTCTGTTTTTCTGTGATCTACATTACTATTTCTACTCCTCTATTAGAAAACCAAAAACGATCTTACCAACACGTATTGATTATCAGCAAAATAGGCAATAAGCACGTATTCAGGGTGCGATCCCTGCAGGGGTGTGTGTGTTTTTCAGAGCTGAAAGACTACCCCACACACTACTAGGATTCCTCCTGTAGAGAAACGGGAAGTGAAAAGCAGTCACAGAACCAGATCTCTCTCCCAGATATTAACATTGCTTTTGAGCATTCCTCTCTCAGGAAATGCTGAATTTGAGGTTGATTTTTTTTGGTTTTTTTTTTTCTTTTGTTTGTCTGCAGTGACACATGTCAGTAAGCCCTATTTTTAAGTGAGAGCAGTTTTAATTGCAGGAATGCATGCAGATCTCATGGTGGATCCTGTTGGTATATGCACCACATGTGTGTGCATGCATGCAAGCCAGAAGACTGTCTACAGCACATGTGCATGTCAATCCAACATGAGCAAAACCAAAAGCAAAGGAGGTAAAGAAACAGCACGTAAAAAAAAGGAAAAAGAAAGAACCCCCCTGCTTCTAAATCATCACAAAGACTGCAATATCCTGTTATCTGTTGTAGTAAATTCATATACAAAAATAAAAAAACAAATGTTACCCTTCTGTGAAAGGAGAAAATAAAAGATTGATTCTTCAAAAAGGAAAAAAATCCTAACCGAGAAGAAATGTGTTGTTCTAAGCTATACACAACAAAAGCACAGGCTGACTGACATAATATTTAAGCAGCCCCAATCTCTTGATATTGTCTGTTGAAGTTGTCTTATGGAGCAAACACTACAGACATGAGATGAAAGACAAGTAAAAGCCACTGGATATCTGGTTGCCACAAAACTGTTTCTAAACCATGCCATTGACCTAGCGGAGACAAGCTTTCTACGCTGATCTTTATTTTTTCCCACTAAAGAGCTGAAAGGGACTAAAAAACACCAATTGAATATACTTTTTTTGTGAAGTCCATAAGAAATGCATTTTATCTTAAAGAAAGAATACTACTCATGAAGGATTAGCATTGATTTAAAATATCTATCCTGAATGCCTCCTTAATTCTGTTATGATGTTTACCTAATGGTAATTAGGTAGATATCAGGAAGGCAAAAATGTCAAGGTATAACATTAAATGATGATAAAACAGCGACATCACTTCAGACACCAATATTTTATAGTTTAATATCAAGGAATTAAAATCAGTTACCTCCCTGTTTCTAAAATCCTTTTTTCTGATTTCATTGATTTACCAACTCAAGTTTCCTCCTCTCTCATACCCTAAACAAATTTACATGTTCAGGAAATATTAAAAAAAATTCAAATCCTATTAAAACTTCTGAAGCGTTCACTGATATACCTTATAAAACAAGAAATTTTATGTATAAATAAATCTTCCTCATTTCCCTACTCCAGGATAACAACAAAACATGTGCAAAGTGAAAGACTGATACACGAGAAAATTTTTAGGCACTATTTACAGAACTCACAAGAGTAAGCTTGACCAGGAATATTTGGAAAGAATGACAGTAATCAAAAATGCTTAGATTAAGAAATTTTAAAAGTTAAGGCTGCTGAAAAAAATCATTAGAGGTATATGCCTGTGGTTGGATTCTTAGAATCTTATTTAGCATCCTAATGAAGTCTGGCCAATAATTCCCACTAATGTTAGTGGAAAGTGTTCTGCACCTCTGAAAATGCTTATTAAACTGCCTATATAAGGTGTTTGGTTAGGCAGAAGGCACATTGCAGGGAGGGAGTAACCCTCCTTATATTTTATATATATCCTTATATTTTCACAAGCTTTCAGTGTAGCTGGTCTGCTCCTGTGCAACAATCAATGCTATTTTTCCTGTGGGAAACACAGTAACAGTTTTTACTCTTACATGGTGTTCAATCGTGCAGATTGAACAGATTGTCTCTGCTTCCAAGCCTTTTATTATTTTTGTTTTATTTTAATGTGCAGATCAACTTAAGTTGATACATTAAAAGCACAAACCAAAACATGATAGTTTATCTGATTGTAGTTGGTTTTGATTGTAGTCAGTTGATTTTGCATAATCACTGTCAAACTTAGAAAATAAACTTCAAATTTTTATTAAAAAGTAAATTATGCTATTTATTTATTTATTTATTTATTTACAAGAGTATTGCACATACTATCCCATGTTTGCTTAATAGTTAAGGTCAGAACAGTCAAAATAGAATTAAATCACTCTTCTGAATGAAGTCATGCTCATCCAGTGATTTATAAAAATGGATTAGATCTTAAAAATCAATCATTATTAATGAAAGAATTCCAGGCAACATCCCACCTGGAATTAATATCTAATTAAGTCCTACAATATCAAAAGGAAAAAAAAAAAAAAACCCTTCTTTAGTAACTTATGCACTGTAGCTGGCATTTTCAACTTTTCTTAGATAGAAGCTCTTATATAGTATCTGCCACTCGAGATCTATAATTTTGTTTCAGTGTCAGCTTTCAAATTCATGTTACACTGGGTATCCACTTAAAACAGTATTTAGCCACTCCTAAACCTCTGATCCATCTTAAAAACCTTGTACTAAACCCAATTTTCATATTGAAGTTTAATCCAGAAGTTCTTAAAAATATCTGAAAAAGAAGTTGTTCTGAAAGTGGTTTACAGCATAAATATATAAATAAAAATATTAAAAATGGACATCTTCTTTCTCTTTCTTGTTTTTTTGTACGATCTTGATTTTTTCAAGAATCTCTTCTTGAAAATAGAATTAGAATGCTATTTCCTATCTTCTCCTTAAACCACATTTCTCTAATGGGACGTTGCAGGGCTGCTACACAACAGCCCTGTTCCCAACATACACAGTTTTCTCCATTTGAAATCTGTCCTGGTTGCACTCCTCAGGGCAAGGCCCAGGGGTGAAGCCTCACTTTAGTGAAATATGTTTCCCAATGATCATGACAGAGTCAGCATTTTGTAAAGAAAGTATTTTTGTAAGAGTTCCTCTAATTAAGTTCCTGTAGAGGTAGAGTGCCACAAAAGTAGAAACAACTCAGTTACTGCAGACAGACAAGCATTTCTTTATCCTCCGAAAAATAAATAAAATAAAATAAAATAAAATAAAATAAAATAAAATAAAATAAAATAACTTTATAGGTGAATGTAATAAGCTCTGTCTAATATTGGGTGATTTTTTGACAATCTGCAATAAAAAGCCCATTGGGCTAGGTTCTTCTTCCCCTTAAGGAATTTCTTTTTACTTATTTCTTTTTGACTTTGAAATAGAGTAAGAATTATTTTTTTAAACAACTGGCTGCAGATTAAAATTAACACTGTACATTTCAATTATTATCAATTCATCAGGGAGCCAAAAGAATTGGTATCTTTTTAATTAAAATATTTTTATCAGATAACCTAAGCCTCTAAGGCCATATATTTGATTTTAATTAAAAAAAATTCTGCTTGTGATCATTGTTCAGAATTAATATACCAAATAAAATATGGGAAGAAAGGAGGTAAAGGGAGGTTATATAGTGTTACCTGATAAAAGGAGACAGTAATATTTAAAATGAGGTAAGTGTTACACCGATTTATGATGTATTTTATCTTCTAGAGAAACCCTAGTTTATCGCAGTGTCGTTCAGTTCGAAACGTCAGCTGTATATCTTTCTGCTTTTGAATGTAGCTCTAGGTTGAAAGGAAAAGGTTTGCAGTGACGTGATGTATAAGCAGATCAAAAGCTTGGCATCTTTTCTGGGATAATTCACTTTGGTATTGAAACATTTTTGTTGTCATAAATACATAAATATTATAAATATCTTATAAATATCATGAAAGAATATTAATTAATAACACTTAACATACCTCTCATCTTCACGGTGCTGTACAAACACCTATTAATCAGAAAGCATGAAAACATTCCTTTTTGTTTTAGTCCCTGCTCAAATTATCCTGTAAACATCCTCATCCGTAAGCCAGGAGCACCAAAATTTGTACTTTTTCTTTGCTTCAAAACCAAAACAAAATATCTTCATTCATAGTCTGCTTTCCTTTGTATCCATAACATATCTGTATCAGAAGTCTTGCCAGCACAAAAAAAAGTGATCTCGTTTGTAAGATAATGGGGCAAAGCAAATCAGCCTCTAAACCCCACACTTAATCTAATTGCTCAAAAGCAACATAGCAGCCCAGTGCCAGACTAGCCTGTGTGTCACAGCTGGGGGACACAGTGGGGAAAGCAGAGGTGGCACTTGGCATCAGCTGCATGGTATGCACGAGACAAAAGTGCTTTGGCATTTAAGGGCAGTATTGAATGTCGCATTAATATGTTTTTTAGACTAAAATTATATGACAGCCAGGATTCAAGAGCTGCTGTGACTGAAGGAGGAAAGATGTCACCAACCTGCAGATAAGCAGGACTTAACTTCTGTCAAGGTAGCAGTTCCTACCTCCCATTGACTTCCAAATACCAAAGAAGCAATGAAATGTCACTTGTTAAATGCTCATTAAATATGCTGTTGGTTCTCATCTCCTAAGATTACAGCAGTGCACCATTTACTATTCAAAATCACAAAAATCATGGATTTCTGGTCCTAATGCTTGAGGGCATTTATCCATCCCATTTCACTTTGTGTACCCATATAACCAATGGAAACTATATTTCAATTTTTTCTCAGATTTAATAGTATACACACACTTTGAAGAAATTAACTGAAGGAAAAATGATGATCTTCACTTGTACTGTCAGTGGGTTATTTTGCTCTCTGTAAGCTCAGCCAGACCCCCTGAGCACCATTGTTTATTTCCATTTACAGAAATTTGTAGGATAATGTATAGAGTAGTCTAAGGATTATAGCAGCCTGACACAAATGTCAGCACAATTTATGAAAACGTGCCACCCTGACATCTCATGATCTTCCACTTTTCATCTTTTGAGAACAACTTTTGGTCTAGGTTACAGTATATTTATTTATTATACTGTTCATTTTTTAGCTCTCATAGCTTGTTCCCAGAGTAAATGGGATAATAGTTATTTTAATCTATAAACCATTAACATATTTGCCTCATGAGACTTCAAGGTCTGGGCTGTACACTTTAGTGTTAACATCTTGGATGTAACTACAAGAAAAGAAATCATTGTTAAACCAGAAGGATTTGTTTAATTTTCACTCTTAAAAAAAAAAAAACCAACCAACAAACAAAAAACCACAACAAAACCAATCAAAACAAAAAGCTAAACACCAACCTTCCTCCCACCCTGAAACTCAACAACAGCAACAACAAAAAAAAACCCCAACAAATTCTTCCAATTAAGGAAAAGAAGAAACTTGCATAAATCTGCCAGGGACCTCAGCTCACAATTTAAGCTCATCATGGTGGATAAGGAATTAATAAATAACTGTTGAACACTCATACACATTCTGAGGATTTAAATTAACATAATTTAGACAGCAGGGTGTTATTTATGCATATGCAATCCCTTAGGTTTTTATTACATCGACCTGTTGGATCCATTCCAAATCAGTCAAATGAAAAGGAGAATCTCCTATCAGCTTAGGGTGCTTTGGGTTTGGACTATTGAAGAAAACAGACCCTGAAGACATTTTCAGACTTTCTCTTGGACAGGCTCAGCTACCTTGGGAGTTTGGAACAAATTTATAAATGCCACTTGAGGCTTTAATTTTTGTCTGTTTGCCTTCCACTGAATGGCTTTCTGGTTATCATCTGAATCATTTATGCACACACCCGGCAGATGCACACCCATGGATACACACAAACACGTAGAACATGAAGACTCATGTAGAAAATTAACCATATGCTTCAAATTTCATGATTTTGAAAAGGGAAAAAAAACCTAGTGTCTTTCAAGTCTTCCCAGGACAAGAAAGATTCTTGAAAGATCCAAATCAGAGAAGTGACCAAGTTCATTACTGAACAGACAATGAAACAGTATCCCTTTAGTCTCCCATTAGCGGTTCCATGTTAAAGAAGCATCTCTTTGTCTGATGTTCACTAAGTTTCTATCAAGCTAAAAAATACAGGGAAGGAAGGAAGTTAGCAGAAAAACCCCTCTTTTGCCAAAAGGAGCTGGGTGGAAGACAGACTTGCAGGCTGAACTGGTCCTTTGTAATTGGCTGGGGCGTACAAATTATAAGGAACTCCAACATGCACATCAAAAGACACCATGAATTACCAGGGACAAGAATAATTTACCCCGGCACAGTTCTGGGAGTTTTGATCTTGCTTTTAAATTTTGCCAGGGCACACTCTTTCTCTTGTGGTTTTTCACTATTCATTTTTACTATTCATAGCATCCCCCAAACCAAAAAAAAGCACAAGCCTCGGACATTTAGCACCATGGTAACTGTTGTCAGCCACAACCCTTTATCACCTGTGCTTTGCAAAAGGTGAACCTGGAGCGCAGAGTCTGTCATTTACCACAGTCAAATGAGCAAGTAAGAGACCTAAAAATAAAGCTTTTTCTCAAGCCTCCTATAACAAGCTGCCAGGGCTCTAGGTGCAGATCTGTATTTTTCCAGTCACATACCGTGCCCTTAGAGTCTGAGGGCAGCAAAGAGCCTTTCACATTTAAATCCATTGCAATTCCAAGAAAGAGAATCTTTGACTTGTTTGCTATGCTTCCCTTGACATACTGCCTCCAGGGCAATGTTCAAAATGACCTTACATAACAGTTTACATTCATAATCCATCACTGCAGAGGGAAATCAAAACAACAGACCCTTTCCCGCTTCATTATGAAGGGCTGCTCTTGTTCTATGTTGTGTCCTTGGGAAAGAACCAGTGATGAAATCAGATTAGAATATGAAAAACACACACCCCCCCACTCCCAAAAATAACCCTCGTACAGTGTGCATTTGCAAGTTAATTACACCTTGGCAATGTGCATTTACAAAGTAGTTGCAAAAATCAAGTGGCTTAAAAATGAATAAAACAACTTTTCTTCAAAACTCAAAGGCCTCTTAATGCTTGTTCATCAGGTGACAAATCTCACTGAAATATCTCAAGTATCACTTTTAGAAGTTTCTAAATATTAGTGTATGCACACATTATGCCCTTTTTTATATGTAAAAATTACTTTTTGTTTCAGCAGACTACATATAATACAGATTTCTTTTCCCTTCCAACTTCTTTCTTCACCTGTCAATATAATATTCCAGAATCTTGCAAAGCAATGTTATTACTTACCAGAACTGAAGAAATCTCACAATCTCTTGAAGCTGACAATGGAAGCCCTCATTTTACTTGTCAGTCCAATTTAAAAAAAAACAAAACATTTTTACCTCAAAAAGTGAGTGAATATACAAACATGACACAGCAGGTTTAGAGATAAGAAGTCAATGAATTCATAAAAGCCTTGAATTCTGTAATATTGTTACTATCACTAGATCTAAAACAATTTTGCTAAACAGTTCCCCTTCTTTGGTAAGAGAAACAAGGATGGAAGCTGTACAATAACCTTCAGTGCTTCTTGATAAATAGCAAAATAGCTCAGTGGAAATGTTCAACTTCTCTATGCTTAAAAAACAAACCTTTAATGTAGTTTTTGTTTACTGTGTCATAAGTGCAGTGTTGGAAGTTGTTGCCAAAGAATCATTGGAACAGGCATCACTAAGGCAGTGTCAGCCAGCCAGCTCTTTGAAAATGATTCAGTTCCTCTAGTCTTATGACTAAAATAATATGCAGTGGCTCCAGCTCGAAGCCTGGTTAATACATCTGTCCAGAACACATAATTACTTGGTCATAACATTCCCCCGGCCACCAGCCAACAAACCAATCAGCATTTCTTCTTAACTCACTAGAATTTTTGCTGTGTCAAACTGTTTGATCTCTAGGTAGTAAAAATGCAAAAAATGGAAGGACACTGCACTGGAAGGTTTTAATTTAACGTAGTTTCTCATGGAAATTAAATCTGAAGAGAAACATGTTTTTGTTGACATTGCTAGAGTTGAGATTTTTATTCTGCTTCAGGAACGATATTGACATATTTATCTTGCAGCTTTTTTCTTGTCTCTTCACCAGCTAAGATTCTGAAATGTAATCTCACCAGCTAAGATTCTGAAATGTAATCTCACTTTCATTAATTACTTTCACAAAAAACCTCATGTTTATGAGAAAGTTAAACCAACAAATTTAACAGACCACTATGTGTGTAACTATCAAGGAGTATGCTTGATTGTGTACACTGTGCATGGAAATGAAACTGAAAGAGGTAAAAAACAGTCTGGATTTACACAGATACTGCTACCCACACTTCACTGAGCTTTATTTGTAAGTACATGTGTTTTATTTTTTGAAGCTTAATTTTGTAAACTCTGATCCAGTTCCTGAGGCACTGTAAAAGCTTTATATTTACTTCACCAGGACACAGGAGCAGGAGAACAGTTGTGTTATGTTTGCTTTCTATATCATGTGCCAACACCACACTCAGGAAAGCACTCCGTGCACATGTCAGAGTAATTCAACCTTTTCACTATGCAGATATGGTATTTCTAAAGTAACAAAATAAATTGCTGAATTTTCTACAGTGAAGAACTTAGGCATTTTGCTCAAACCTGCAACCTTAAAGAAACCACCGAATTTCCCAGTTCAGATTCTATTTATTGGCTTAAGTGCTGTAGTTTCACACGGTATCCTTTTTAACAGTGTCTCCAGACAAAGAAACACCTTTACCTCATGGTAAATATTTAGACTTAAAGACACTAGAAGAATACAAGTAAAGAACAAGGCACATTCCCTGTCCACATGGACAGGGATTTGTTCTGGTGAATAAAAACCAAACAATTTCCCTAGTTTCCTTCACAAGATTTCACAAGAGCTACAGCAGATGCAGTTAGAATTTTATGTGAAGAGTAGTGCATGGGAGAGGACAATAAGGTTGCCCAGTGCATCCAAAATGGAAGACTGGAAGGAAGATGAAGCTCTCATCTGAATTCTGTTGCAGGTTTTCTCTCCCTAGGTCACAGAAGGAGGCGGCACTGGGATAATCCCCCTTTGAGAAGGAACCAGGATGTGGTTGGAGTTGACTTGGATGTTTTCCTGACACAGGCTTTGCTGTTTATTCCCTATTAGTATCAGATCTCAGATTCAACACCTTGTCTGTGCAAAAGAGGAATTTAAAACACCCAAACAGCATATTCTGAATTCTTGGCCTAGTACAGTACAGGGATAGTTAAATATTTCAAATTTCTATGCATATGTTCTATGAGTATTAATAATAGTATCATACATTTTTACATTAGCAAAGATTATATGCATTTAGATGCAGAGAATTTGTGACAAAACTGCAAAATGGTTAATTATAACCAACCGATGCCAAACAATGGTGGGGTTCTTATCATGTGTATCAGCTTCTACTTGAAATCACTCATACTTTTCTGAGTCTAAACATTCAAACTATTATAGGGAAAAGCAAATCTAGCTCTTCACAACATTTTGAGTAAAATGGGAAAACATTTCATAAATTTTGTGCTCCAGAGAATACTTAACAAATATAAAGGCTGGTGGCTTAAGCTTGAAAATGCCAGAATAATATTGCCTGAATTCATGTGATCTGCCCACATCATGTTGCTTCTTCATGAAAGTGCACTTTTATCCAGCTTTTATTCTATGATCCTGCTTTAGATTTTCAACAGGATTCTTGTATTATTGGATGAAATCATAATGCTGTATTTTTTATGTCTTCTTCATTTATTGTATCTTTAACCATTACACAGAGGCATGTTACCCAGGCCTGCTTTGAACTTCATGTATTTACACCCCCTTCCACCTTCCTCCCTCACACCCAGCTAAATGGAGTACTTTGCAGATTCATTTTCATGCTACCTTACTATTAAGACCCATGAAATTACTAGTATTTTTATCCTCACAGGGAAACAAAAATTCATCAGCAGAAGTCATAACACAATCTTTGCACTGTGAAAAGTGTGACTATATACATAGGTTCTCAAAGTCAGCGCTGAACAATTTCAGCAACAGCATTGAAGGCTCAATACCCCTGGAAAACTGGCACAGGTCTTTCATACCAGTTAAAATAAGAAATTATGAATATGAAGTGAATACATGAATGAGAATACTACCATTTGTATGCTTTGCTGTTTCCCTCACTTATGGAAGTGAAAACACCCAAAAATTCTCATGTGTCTCCTAAATATTCCTTGGCCACATTTACACAGATCATGGCTAGATACATTTTTTTACCTGAAATTTTTATTGCTCCTCACAGTATCATGAAATTCCAATAAATCCCACCTTGCCAAAACACCAGCTAACCACAGGCACTGAGGTATCTCTTACCCTCTCCACTAGCAGTGAGAAGCACCTGGAATACGAATTCCCCTCTGGAGATGCCTTTCTATCTGTTGTGAACTTCAAACCCAGCATAACTGAGATAAGGTGAAGGTAACTTTGTCTCAGTTAAGGTTACTTCAAGTTAAGAACTTATTTTCCATCCTTATGGGGTGTATGGGCTGGAGGGCTGCATCCAGACCAACATCTCACAGGATGCTTTGTTTGTTGAGGCATGACAACCACAGTGATCTCCCACATGTGGCACTCTCTTTCCTCTGCTGCCACTCTTTCCAAAGGCAATATTTATCCTTCTGCTCAGAAATGAGAATGAAAGCTGGTGTGTGACAAAATGTACAGTGTGATGCAAAGCATTTCATGTCATAGCAAAAACAGCTTAAAGCCAGCATGCCAGTGATGATGTCATTCATAGACAACAGTTAATTTGGAAAGTGGAAGGGGGAAGCCAATATCTCTAGTGTGATGTGATTTTGTACTGAAAAGCCCTCACATAAATGCACACGTGCACAGGAATGGAATTAAAAGCCCTTATTTTGGGGACTGAACACTAGAAAATGTATAGTTGGGAACAACTTTGCATTAGTTGGTAGAGAGATAATTGGCTTTATTCTTTAACATGCTATTGAACATCTATTAACATTTCCTGATTTTTGCAGGCTTAAGCAGCAATCTGGATACTAACAGAGTGGGGTTTTTTTCCTCCTGGAATATGCATTTTTTAAACATTTATCATGGTTTGTTCTGGTAAAAAAGAAAAATCTTAAATTACTATTAAATACACCTTTGACTGAATCCAGGCTACAATGAAATAAGCAACTATGCATTCTGGATGGACTCTAAAGGGCTTCTCACAGTTATGTATTCATCCCTTCACAATCCACTGTACTTCAGGCAGTATACATATATTGCAGTCTGTGTATATAGATGCTGTATATATTACTGCTCCCTTAAAATAACAAGCAGAGTCATGAAAAAATATAAAGAATAAAGATGAAAGACATTGCTGCTTAGTTTGGAAATTAAACATAAATTAAGGTGGAAGAAATTCTCATTATTTACTTAGGGCCTGATCCAAAGCTCTTTAAAGTCAGTGGAAAGAACATCAACCGCACAAGGATTTAAAATGTGACACTACAGTTGAATGCTTTGAAAAAACGTCTGGGAAAGCAGCACCAAAAAGAGAGCCAACTTAGGAGTGGGGAGGGAAAGGGCTTCCTGGATTATTTTACCCCATTTTTACCTGTGGAACAATCTTGATCTCAGCTTACAAGGATGTGCATTACTTTATTTCATCTGTGCAAGAATGAGGCTTGCTAAAGCTTCATGGCAGTGGCTCAAGTGTAAGAAAGGGCTAGAGCAGGAAATAAAATACCTTGGGTTATTCTCACATGAGCACTGCAGCTAGGGGAGGACACCTCAGAGCAGCTGCGTCTGTGACTTGTGAGGAGGTAGAGGCACAGTCCCAGCCCATTCTGCAGCTCATGGCAGCAATCCATGCACCACAGGTTTGGGAGAACCACTGGCACACTACGTGTGCCTGGAGACACACACTGCTGAAACCAGTGCAGATCAAGGAAATTAGCAACCAAAGGAAAACCACTGCTTCTCAGGATTTCCACCATTCTGTCCATTACTCTGTCATTTCCACTGCTACTAAACAGTGTGTCCAAGGTATACCATGAGACTTTTGAGTTTGGTTTTTCCTCCCAATGAAATTTGTTTTTCTGACTCCCTTGCTTTTCTGTCCTTTTGCTCTTATGTTTGTCCTTTGGGAATTTTAACTAAAGGGTTCTCTCCACTAATGAGTCAATCCATTATTCTGACTGGATATTAAGCTATCACTAAATCTAGCACACCACACAACTGAAGACCAGATATTATTTCATGAGCACAGAATACTGTGGAGCACCTACACAGAACACTCTTATAGGCATTTTAATAGACTGAAAAGCATAGAGCTTTCTATTTGGGTTCCAGCAGAGAGAAAATCTGAGTTGAAAGTGTGTAACACACTTGAATGTAAGTCTTCAAGAATGTACAAAATTATAGGATGGGGAGAGGTTTTCATATGCTTTTTCCTATTCCACATCTACTAGAGTGTGAAAGTCAGTGCTGAATAGTCCTTTAAAAAATTTCCTCAAAGCTTTAGGCTCATTCACTATTATATTATTTGCTCTATGACAATTGCAGTCCACAGCAATTAAACAAATAAAACTTACAGTTCAGTGAGACCTTGAACATTGAGGTCCTATATTCCCATCAACAGAAAGTGTGATAAAAACAGTAGTAAAAAGACCATTGATTTTAAAAGTCTGGTTCTGTGTAATTGACAGAGAATCACAGAATTAAATCATTAATAAAGTTTACTTTATTTTATGAAATTGTGATACTAATCTTTTCCTGCTCTGTTTTGGTTGTAGGTTGTCCAAGGAAAGAATAAAGAAGGAATTTAGTGTTTGCTTGTAAAATCACTGGAAACAGAAACCTGAGCCAACTGAAGTTTAACAGCGAAGAAACTCACTCACCACCACATTGCTACTGTTTAATTGTTTATTACTTTGAAAATGTAGTCCCAATAGTAACATTAAAATCTGGTTCTAGGCCAACCCAGGCACATAAGGTAGAGCTGGAAAAGATTCAGTTAGTTTACAGCATCACATTTTGCAGTGTCAAAGCAGCAAAACTTTCTTTTAGTTTCAAAGACATCATAATACCTTGTGTAAATTAAATGCTGAAATATAAACAGACTTAGATAATTTTTTCTCTTTTTTTTTTAATGTTTGGACTCATCATAGTGGAAACAGGTTGCAATATATGGATAAAACTAAACAGACATAGTGATATTATTCTGGGAAACCAAACTGTTACCTTCAAGAACCCGTGTCCACCCTGCTGAGTCAGTTGAGAAGTTCAGCTGATTAAACTTCAGAAACCAAATTTAAAGAAAAACTTCCAAAAAAATGTCAGCAATGCAAAACAGGTGTGGGGAAACCAACATTCACATAAAGAGCAATTTTCACAGGAAATGTAGGCTGTTTGACTGCCAATTCTATTTATGGCATTTTCAGGTTTCTCCCGGTTCTATTCATACTAGAAGTACCCAGATTAGTATTTGGTTGCCCAAATCAACTCCATGCCTTTTGGAATGCTGTAAAGCAGTCTCCTAGGAGACAGCTGTGACATTTCTCTCAGGTCCTGATATCATATTTCTAGTTACAAATAGAGACGATGCTCCTTGTATCTGGTAACAATTTCTTCCCAAAAATGCTGCTATTACCACCTCCACCATTTTCACTACAGGGCATCAGAGCATGGTGGCTTGTGTGCAGAAAGCAAGCCATTCTTTGAACATCCATTTTGCTCTCAAGTTAAACAATGTGTTAAGGAGTTCTTCATGTAATATCATATTCTGCAGCATATTTCATTCAACATTTGTTCCTCAATAATTTTCACTGGGCTATGGCTTTAGTTATTCTCAAAGAGCTTCTCTATTTGGCTCCTAACCCTTCCCATGCACCCTAGAAAAAAAATCCCAACACAATACCAAAATAAACCTACAATCACTCCACAGAATGATTGTTCTCTTTCCCAAGCCATTGTCACACAGCTGAGAGGTTGGCCAGGGCACTTCTGGGAGGGTGTAGTGCCATCCCCAAAGATGAGTCTGCATTAAAATTTGGGCCAGAGAAACTCCCCCAAACTCTCATGGGGAGCATGACCAGTGCTGTAAACAGCCGTGCTCTGCCCTGCAGCAGGGATCACCACCTGCATCCTCCCCAGCACCACGAGTGCCCGAGGCAAGCAAAGGCTCTGACCTGGTCTCTGTGTCCCTTAACAAGGTATTATGTAGCCTTATCAAATGAAGTGAGACCAGTTCTATTTTATGTCTTAAATTTCATACTGCACTCCTTTTCTCTGTTTGTCAGCTTGTCTTCTAGCTTGCACTCTGTGAGGAGAAAGTAAGTGCATTCTTTTGTAGAAGGCTAGCACTTTTTTATAGTAATTACTAAACTACAAGAAAATGCTATATTTTTTTTAGGCCATGTTATATTTTGTGAAAGAACTTTACCTTTTTCTTAATGGCATTACTAGACACATGGCAGTACATGAAATGGAATGTAAATACCTGCAATTATTTTACCCATAGTTTTTAACCATACTGCTCTGAATGATTTCAAACTGCTTTCCAAACTGGTCTGTGAATTACATGGCTTAGCTGATAAAGCTTCAGAAGAAACTCCTGTACCACAGAATGGATTAGCACAGCTTTCTTTTCCTGGTAAAGTGTGTTTTTTCTGTACTCTCAACAAAATATTGTATTTTACAGTACCAGGCTTTTAAGAATACATTAGCAAAAGCTCAATCTCTGTCTTCCAGCCCAAAAGCCCTCCAAACCATTTAGAAGGTGGCATTGTCCTTTTTCTTGGTTAATACAGTATTTAGGAAAAGCATTATTCAAAAGGTATCAATTAGGAACAAATGTCTCTGTCTTCAAGTCCCAGAAGATCATGATGGCATTAAGAGAAATTTAACATTTCAAACTGCTCCATTAAAATAAATTCCTATAAACATGTACTTAGGATTATAAGAATTGGATATTACAGACTGTATAGAGAAACTACTCAGAACAGAACACAGAAAAGGACTGACAGAAGGAGTCTTCACAGCACCTGCTGACTTTACAGAAAACCAAGTTGAAGATTCAGGATGGCTTCTGTCCTGCTGCAAATGAAGACGTTTAAATCTGTGCTACAGGGGACAAATGAGACACCCACTACTGATGTGGAGTCCTAAAATTCTTGTTATCTCTCCTACCTTGTATAGGCATAGAGATGGGAGGCTGATTTGGCCTGCAAATATAAGGCTTTATGGCTTTCTTTCAGCACACCATCAACTAATTCAGAGAAAAGAAAAGAAATACACAATTTTAGCTACTTTTATAATAATCTCATTTCCTGGTTGACAGGTACTGAAAAAATCCCCTAAAATTCGGATTTCATACTACTGCTCTGTCATGCAGAGTTCCCCATATCCCATATCCAGAGTCAACCCTTTAAAGAGCAGAGGTTGAAAATAGTAACCTTTTTTTGGATTTAACGTGGAAAGCCACCATACTTTGTACGTCCCAACAAAGCAAAATGTTGAAACAGCTTGCATGCCTACAAGCACGTAATGTTACAGGTCAGGTGCATGCTTATGTCAAGCCTTTGAGTTTGCTACTTTTATGGTAAGAGGCACAAAAGAGACTTCAAAAGTGTGACAAATTTTATTTTATTTTGCTTATATATGAACTCTGTATTTTTCTGCTGTTCTTATTTAGAAGATACACCTGTGTTGCTTCTGTGTCTGTAGCATGAATCAAAGATCCTGAATGGAGGCTGAAATGACAACACTGAGTGCTGAGACATGAAAAATGCATTCTAATATTTAATCCTGAAAATTTTTGTTCAATCCGCTTTCATCCACAAAGCAACCAATGTCATGAATTTAGGAAGTAATTGAAGTTACATGTGAACTCAGGGCAATTGTGGTCTAAGGGGAAATGGAATTTTCTGACACTGTGTCCCTTGTGTAGAAGTTACATTTATCATCCACATTCCACTTGGGATCCACTGTGTCTCTGAAAACAGAGGAAAGTACATTTATGAATGTTGCTGTAAATAACCTCAACCATTTTCTTTGCTGTTCTCTAGCAATTAATTTTATTTTAATACTAAATTTAAGCAAACTGTGTAAGGGAAGAGGAGCAGAGTACAGCAGAAACAGCAGAAAGTGCCAACTTGGAGGAAAACAATTTGAAATTATCTTTCTAGCTTAACTCAGAAAATCAGAAACATAGTTTAAGTCTGAATTTCCTTAACAGTATTAAGCAAAGATAAAAAATTCCAAACAAAACCACAGAATATTAGAGACAGACTTTCTAAGATGCTTCCAAAGAAGCATTTGCTAAGCTTGTACACACACTTCTTGCCTAAAAGCTCTCATGTTTACACAGATCATGACAGTGCACACTCCACAAATAACATGAGCTAATTTTTCATTTTAATCAGCCAACACACAAGATAGAACTCCAAAATGACAAGTTCATGTGGGGTTTTTTTGTTGTTTCTTGGGGGTTTTTTGGTTGGGTTTTTTTCTTTTTCTTTCTTTCTTTTTTTTTTTTTTTTGTAACAAGCGAAGACATATCATTGACCCAAGTATTTCTCACATGTAGAAAAGAAAACTATAAGAAAGAGTTGTCCATGGAGGTCAATTAGACTTTTTCAGACTCATTTAAGTCAGGTGCAGTTCACCCAAGATCTTAGTGCCAAAGTGGTGCTCTAGAATAAGTACCATTCACAGGACAACAGACAAACATGATTTGAAGCTGTAAAAAGAAATTAAATCCTGAATATGCTATTTTATGAGAGAAATCATCATGCTATTTAAAAGTTTGGTTCATAAATTGATTTTAATTTCAGAATTTGTTATGGAAATTAGAATTATAATTGAAGAGTTGTGAAGAAAGGAAAAAAATTGGAATTATATGAGGAAACAGACATAAAATTTGCTCCATCTACTTGTTTGCATGGGGGTTGCAGCTATTTTTCAGTGAATATGCAGTTGATAAAACATTTTTTTTTATTGTAAATAGGAACTTATCTCTAGTTAAGACACTCTCTCCCCTTTTTTTGGTCCTTCTTTTAAATTCTTTTTTTAGTCCCCAAAGATTAGGACCAGTTACAGTCCAACCTTATGAGAACCCTTTCATGTTACTCGTATTTGTATGCAGTAATTACATAAAGATTTTCTTAATCCTTACCCACTGATACCTAAGGAGAATTAAGAGCAGCTTTTCCATGAGAGAGTCCAGTCAGCTGTTCCTGCAGACCACTTTCTAATGTTTTTTAACCTTGTGTCATTTGGACTTCCCTCTCCAAACAGATACATTTCAGTAAGTGGCTCATTAGCATCACACAGGAGAAGAATCTTTATTTTTTTCCTTTTAAAACCACCATATCCTTAGCTATCTATCTCTGGTGTTTGTACTGATATTACAGCCACTTCAGTAAATTGAAGCTCTTCCCCAGATCTCTACTCCAAATCAGCGCCAGCCTCAATTCTTTGGCTGAGGCAAATGCCAGACGTTGTTTATACAGTGGTAATCAACATGGTAAATTTAGAATATACCAGAATAAATTATGATAAATTTGCTGCCTCAGGATAAAGATAACATACGGGTAGAGTCAGTGGTTATCTCTTAAAAAAAGGGGAAATTGATGAACAGACATTTTTTTTCCTTCCAGGCTATCAGAATAAATGGCTTTTTTTCTCCTCTGGGATTTGTAGAAAAAGAAGATGGGACATGTGGATCTCATGAACTCTGATGCTAAATACAGCTACAACTTTGAAAGACTCTCTTCCCTATATTTCAAGTTGAACTCCATGTTCGTTCCTTAGCATTAAGAGTTGCTTTCTTTCTTTCTTTTTCCCCCTGTCATCTCTCCAGAGGTCAGGAAATGAACTGTGTGTTATCAGAGAGGAAAGCAGTACAGAACCCAGGGGGCCTGATAGCAGTGGTGCTTTTTTTGCCTGATACCAATGGTGCCTTTTTTTCCCACCTCAGCATCTTGGCTTGCTGTTCCCACAGCGGGTTTCAGAATCATCAACTAGTGAAAAATCAGTGGTGGTGGTTTTGGGGGATTTTGGTGAGGGTTTTTTTTAGCCTAAGAATATTTATTAAAAAAAAAATCCATAGCATCTCTTCATTGAGTGTGGGATTGCACATCACTTTCCTTCTAAATCTTAGTGCTTGAGAGCTTTATCTACAAAGTTTATTTGCATGGAGATGAGTTTCCAGAAAACATGCATTCCAAATGCAAATTATCATCAGAATAGACTGACATTTCTCCCTCTGTCAAATACTTATACTAGGCCCAAAATTTATGGCGGAAAAAACACGTTTGTGCCTAGCATGTAACTTTGGCAAATCACCTGGGCAATGAAGGCATTTAGGATCTAACTAAATCCTAATCTACTTGCAAGCATGGCAATCCTCGGTAATAGATATTAGCTGTCTGTATCAGGACATTTGTGTAAGTACAATACTGCAGCCAGAATCCACACAGAGCAAGCATACACTCAGTCCTTTGTTAAGCCAACAGGCAGAGTTGCAGTTCTTCAATTTCATTTTCCACGTATGCCTTTTAACTCCACCAAGCTTTAAGTATGTGTTTAAGTCCAACAGGCTTTAATAGGATTTAAACCCATGCTTTGCCTCACTGAGGAGGAAAGGGGTTACTCACATGCCCACTCAGATTATGCACTTTGCCAGATGGGAGACTTTATGTACTTCTATGTCAGTACTGAGAGAAGATGCCACAGTGGAAGACTGAAGCCTGCTAACACTTACTTGCCTTTTCTCTGTGTCGTGGGGAGGGCAGTGAGCAGGCAGCAGACCTTCATCTTCCTCTTGATACATCATTTAAGCAGGGGCTATCCCAGGCAGAACCCAAAAGAACTGCAGAAAGACTGTGCCCCCCCAGGAGCTATCTAGGAGATAAACTGCACACTGCCATTTGGTAGCACAGGCATCTTAGAAGCTGCTATAAGTGTTGATTTTAACCTCCAGAAGGATAGCAGAGAAGCAAAATTCCTATCATGATGTCTATTTTTGTTAAGTAAAACAAAACATTTTTGTTAAGTAAAACAAAACTTTTTCCAGAATATCCTAAGCCATTAAGAAAATATTTGCAGCACACAGCCTGGTACAGTTACAGTACCAGGGGGTGTCTGGTGAGAACGTGAAGATGACCCAGGCATTTTGCTGTGCAGAGAAGCAAAACTCCTGAACTCTCCTGACCTCACCTCAGAGAGCTGTGGTGGTGAGCTTCTCTACCCATTGCAACCCAGTGACTCAAAAAAACCCCTCACCAATCACTGAGCCTGTTGGAGAGCAACTAGAAGCACTTACTTCTCTGTACCTCAGACTTTTCCATCTTTTCCCACATGCCTCATTTCTCTTTTTTGCTCACTCGCTGCAGATGCACAAAACATCCTAGTGCTTCAGAAAGATATTTACAATCTCAGGCATCCAAGTGACCAGAGTTTCCCTGTGACCTCCTCACCCCATCAGAGAGCTGTCGAGCTTTTCTATGTTATGTCCTTACAAAAATTTTTCTTAGGCTTCTGTAGCTTAAGCAGAGCCTTTCCAAGGCTCACACATGGAAAGTTTACATTTGTCTGGAGAGTGACTGCTCTGTGGGAGCAGAATATCAGCTACCTGGCACAAGTGCCTAACCCTGTAAACCACAGTTTAATCTGGCAGCATACAGCACTTGGGAAACATAAGACATGACTGAGCTGTAACAACAACTTCACATTTCCATTGATTCCTGTCTTTAACCAGTACATTTTTTCAGTTGGCTACGACAGCTCCTGAAACGAAAGTCTTTTTACTTTTTGCCACACAACAGGTGAGTTTACACATACAACTCTATAAAGTCTTTTCTTGTGTTAATTGAGGAAAAAATACCTTTGCCTTTGGAAGCCATGTTTCCCATTTTAAAAAAACCAAACTCAAAAAAAAAAAAAAAAAAAAAAACCAGAAAGAAAACCAAAAAACCCAAACAAACAAACAAACAAACCCCCCCAAATTTTAATTCACTCTGAAATATAACTGAAATATGATATATTTTCATATATAACTTCAAAGGTGGTTATTGCATTAGTGTAAGCATTAGCATAAGCATTTCATTTATAACTTCATATTGCATTAGCATAAGCATTTCAGCTATAACTTCAAAGATGGCTATTGCATTAGCATAAGCAGGGTGTTCAGCAATAAAAGTGGCTCTGGAGAAAATTTTTAAAATAAGTAAAACCCCAAAAATCTAATATTGAACTGATTTTCTTATTAAATCCTATAGGAATGATGAACTTTAAAACGCTTGAAGAAATAATGCAAGAGAGCACTGAAAATTTTCCCTGTGAACTGGGAATTTGGACGACGTTTTCCTGATTGAAATGTCTGTGTATATACAGACATCTCTGGGTAGATAGATTAAGTGCATTTAAGTAAAGAAGCTGGAATTGCAACCATCTGATGGTTCTGACTGGCTCTCCTTTTCATCAGGAATTGCTGGAGACACTACTGTTCCTAGGGACATCAGCTTATCTCCTGTCCTAGAGCTGCCAAGCAAGCATGGGTGTAGGATTGGCAGACAGCCCTGATACACTCACTGAAGTGTCCTGTCTCTTCCATCAGCTGCGTTCATTTTTTAGGGTAGAATCATTGCAATTGCTCATTCTGCAATTAGAAGTTTCAGTGTGAATAAGCCACACTCAGTTTGAAGAATGACCACTCACATTGGTTTCCTGTTCTATTTTACTGCTGGAAACGTGGCAGCGACTCAAAGTCTAAACCCAGTGCAGGGCCTCCTCATCTTAGCTGAGGTAGATGCTCTTGTGAGAGGACAGGCTGAACCTCCAAGAAATTTCAGTCTTTCAGAGGGATTTGCAGAGACAAAAGCCAGGTAAGTGCTTTGCTCTTCCTAAATACCTTCCATAAACAAGCACAAGACAGGGAACACAAGGGCTAATGTGGAGTGTCATATTTTATAGGTGGGCAACTGAGGCAAAAGAGTATTTGAAGAGTACCTCTTCAAGTGTTTCAAAAGTGTTGAAAATCTGAGCCTAAGTGAACTGGTCAAGGTTACAGAGGAAGGCTGTGCCTGAGTGTGAAAATTAATGCATGTCTCCAAGTTCCATGTCAGGCTCCTAGCAGTCCTTTTCCCAGCAAATTTGTGCAGTAAAAATATTCAGAAAAGCCTCTATTTTTAGGAAGTCAAAGTTTCATATGGACAATTCTTGTGACTGAAAGACATACCAAGTCCAGGGAAATTAATCACTCACCAGGAAGGAGAGAGTTAGCTGCATAGTCACACAGTAAAGATAGAATATATATCAAAGCCTTCACAATTTTCCATTCTGTAGTTCGCTCCATACTTTTAAAATGTGTTTAAACTGAGTGATCATGTATGCAAAGGAAAGCTTTACAAGCAGATAAGTCTTATAGAGCTGAGTGTCTGCCAAGACAAAAATATGTGACTTATTTTAAAAGGAGGAGTGGTTATCACTCCAAACACACTATTTCTGTTGAAGCAGTGAGGGCAAAAATTAATCCCTACAATTTTTACTTGTCATTAAAATGGAACTTTCAAGAAATAAAATCACTTTTTTTTAAGCTATACTGAATAAAAAAAAAATTAAAATCTCAAATTTTACAGAGGAAATTTTTTAACACAAGAGGAAGCATATTTTGAAAAATTGTTTCATGAAGAAATGAAACTATGATACCAGGAGCTCTTACATACAGGTGTTATGTATTATAATCTACATTACAGTATTGTACTATCCACATGAGACCAGGCACAATGAAAAGCTTCTGGACTTTATTCAGGTTTGTGAGTTTCAATCTAAATTAATTTACAACAAGTCTTACCTCCATAGACATGAGTACCTCCACTGGCTTCAGTGAAACCTCAGACTTTATAGTAGTGTTAAGTATGAGGTATTGAGACTCTTACTCATTTCTATTTAAAATCTCAGATGTCAGTGTGCAAAGGCAAAAGGCCAGAAAATTTTTTATATTTACCATTATCAAGAAAAAGACTTTATATTTCTTATAGTTTAACTCAACATACTTTGTCATGACCAGCATGAATTTCTAACTGTTTTTATATGAGTATAAGCAGGTTTTAGTCCAGAGATAAAAATGTACCAATGCAACAGAAATAAGTGAGATTACCTTTAGGAGATTAAAATACAAGTAAGACAGAATCACATCAAATCCATCTCATCTGTTTCAAACAATAGCAACAACAAAAAGCATATTTGTATAAATGTCTCTTTTTCAAAGTAGTGTTCATTACTAAGTTACTGTATGGTTCTTAATTTATGTCAGCTGGTGGGTATCCTAGTTACTCAAAGAATTGTTTAATTTTTTTATATTCCATGTAATGAGGGAATTTAAATTCATGCTTTCCTTCTTGTTATGTCTAAAAAGTTTAAAGAATTGCACCTCTCTCCCTTGTTAGCTAACAAAAGCATTTGCTCCTGAGAGCTGAGAACCTTCCGGGAACTCGAGTTAGTGCACGGAGCAGGGAGGGCGTGGGAGCCACTAGGTGGCAATAAAAACCCCTCAAATGAACTACTCCTCCTCACACTTTTTGTGCTGTTCAAGAGCTATTGATTTCAACTGAGAAAGTGTTGAATCGAAAACAAGCATACAGAAATTCGTATTGGTCATTAAACTCACTATAATTTCAGTACAATTTTCCGTAAGATTAATAGGAAACAAGTGATTGATCACTGTATTATGTTAATTTCTCCTACTTCATATTTTCTCCCAAGATCATTATTTAATGTGTCATGCAGTAGAAAAATTGTTTTCAATTATTATTTCAGCATTATTTAAAATTTTGTATTAATTTCAGTTTGTCCTTAATAAATTTTTCACTCTGCCATCACTATAGAGGTCTGAAGGCAAAATTATTACTTTTCTGAGTTTGGAAAGCATTAACAGACTTAAACGTCGTTTGGCTTAGCTTCTGCTTGTATTACTTTTTTTATTTTCTCAAGTTCTAAAATCTTGGTGACCCTGACAGGAGAATTAAGAAGAAAATTAGTCTTCAAATTAGTTCTGAAGTTACGTTTCAAAAAGTATTTTAAATGAAGAGGTCATAGTTTCAAATTTAGCACAAGTGTTTCTGTGCTGGAAAGTTCTTTTTTGTATATGTGGACCTCACTACTATGCTAAAAATTTCACACTAGTAATTTTCAAAACCTTTGAGTTAGCAAAAGTAAAAGTCACAACTTAATGCTCACACACATTATAACAGACTTAAGATTGTGGAGTTCAGAATGCAGAAAGATATGAGTGTACAGATTTAGTGCTTCCATTTTCAAAGCCTAGGTTTTCCAATTTTAGCATCTCTTTAATATTGCTCTTGTATATAACTTTCAAGATTTGTTTCTGTATGGGCAACAAAACCTCTTATGTCTTGAACTCCTCCTTGCCATTATCATGGTAGTTCAGCTATTAGACATTGAAACATTGAACATTTGTACCCCAAAGTGCCAGGGCTGCAGGGGCAGGACCAAGTGCTGCTTTCGATTTGGTAATGCCCATCAGTTCTCTTGATTTAGCCCACTTTTTTTTCCTCCCTGTTTCAAGAAGGAGAGGGGAGCCTGTATTTGTAGTGCCACTAGGAAAAAAAAGAAATTTAGAGAAGGCTGATTTGATTTCTGTCCCTCCAACGCACTTTTTTCCCCAGCTCTCACTCATTTCCCTCTGCTCTGTCTCCGTTCACGTTACATTACTATGTTAATATCCCCGGATGCCAGTATTTCTCCAGGGGATTGCCATACAGGGGAGGGAAAGGGCAATAAAACTAAAATTCAACTTGATTTAAATTCCAAAGGAAAAGAGCAGAAAAGTACCTGCTCTTCAGGTACTCTGCTGCTGGAAGTTTTTCTTAAACGAATGTTAACAGACACAACAAATTATCTCCAAAAAAATAAATGCTCTGTGGAAAAACTCAGATAGCCTGCCAGGAACTATTCTTATAATTTCTTATAGAACAAGTTCATCAGAACACAAATCCAAACACCCCAGTCAGGTGAAATGGTGTGACAAGCTCAGCTGTCAATTGTGCCAAAATTGCACACATTAATTTAATCTCTAATAGGGGTTAAAGGAGAATAAACCACCAACTTCTGAAAAACTTGAGTCCAAATCTGGATTTTCAAAGCTCAGCCTGTTTTCTGTTTACAATGCCATTTACTTCACACAGAAATGCATCTTTTTCATGAATACCTTTTTCCTACAACTTTGGAATACTGAGAAGCAAAATTAAACTCTTAGTAAAATAGAAATATATTCACAGACATGCACATGAACACTGCCTGACATCTGCAGACTTTCCCTGTAAAATGTGACATAAAATACATTTGAAGAAAATCTGGTTTAAAATTTGAAACCATAATTTGCCTGTCTGGAAGTGGTACAGAGTCATACACATTTTATTCTTTACCAGAACAATTAATTTTAGGAAGGATCTGAGGGTGCCATTATTAAGTCATACTTTACTTAAATGAAAAAATAGGTAAAAGAATGCAGCAAACACAGATATATCATGTTATTTCCAATATTTAAATAAAATCTGAAGTGTTCTGGATGTAATTTGTTTTTCTTGTATTCCTCTACATTTAGCATTAATAAACGCAATGCAAGAAGATCTTTTACATATCCTTCTTGCCACTGCTTTTTTTGTTTAGTCCCCCTGGCTGCTCAGGTCTTGTGGTTTAGGAAATACACAGTCTCTAGAGATGTTGGTACTAACCAAGGCAAAAAATTATTCATCAAAGGTACCATACAAGTGATGAATGTAATAATAAATTGAATGTTAGAAATGTTGCTTTACTGATAGGTTATCAAGACAAAGAGTAGCAAAACCCGACAAAATCAATATTTTCTCAGATTTGCATCAATCAGTTTAAAAACACACATATCTGACAAGTGGATGACAAGCCACACTAGGAGCTCTTGTAGACAAGAGCTCATTGAAGTCCTCAAGCATTCTTGTAAATTCACTTGAAGTGTCACCTATAAACAGCCTTTGTGTAGCCTGTGAACCTCTCCTCTGTCTGGGAGCATACCATGACTGACCCTAAGGAAAGGAAGCTTCTGGTTGTTAAACTGAGATAAGCTAGCATATTGTTAAAAATATCTTACAATTATGCCAAATTGTTGCAACTTAAATAAAGAAAAAAGAGGAGCAAGATAATGTTGACCTTTTATATTAACATCTCATTTTCAAAATGTAGAGTCTATTAGCCCATTTGCTTCATTCACTTTGTTCTCTACCAGACCCCTTGAAGAAATTGGGGTAAGGGAAAATAAATTCAAGTAGTTCACTGTTTTATATTTAATCACTGTCCCAGTAGGAATTCATTCTACCTCAGACCTGGCAGCAAAAAACAATGGCAGGAAACAGAGCAAGAAACAGAGAAGCAGGAGGAGCAGCTGTTCTCCAAATACCATGCAAAGATGCTCCATCTGTGTGACAGTTGGAGTGATCTCAGGTGAGGAATTCCATCCCTTCTGCAGGTAGGGATGGTGAGTGGGTACTTGAAATTGGTAAAATTGGAGATTTTGTCATAGTTTGCAGATCCAGTACATCTTCCAACATCTGATGTTTTCAATTTTTAGCCAGATTACTGGCATTTGCTGCTAGCCCAAATGGTGAGGAGCCTTCTTATTTGTGGGAGACTTCTGTATATGTCTTCTCTCTGAAGAAGAAAAGCTAACAAAACTTTTTTTTGCTAAAGGGAAATAACTCACAGGAGATAGGATAAAGAAGGACACAGAAATCTGAGCTCTGACCAGCTCAGGAGAGCAAGATCCCCAGTCTACAGGTTTTGATGCCACAAGCTAGGGCAGTTTCAGAGGTGACCACCTCACCCACCCACCCATTTCTCTGCTTCGGAGCAAACCTTCCTCAGAGCAGAGCCCACCTTCTCCACTGCTGCAACTCACAGCCCATGTTAATTAAAACTAAGATCAAGTTGAAAACCAGCCCCAGCATACACCTCTGGGGTTTGGCTGGCAGCACTACGGACTTCACAGGACCCCCTAATTTGCCTTTCTCTTCCTGATGGAAAAAATTAGAGACCTCTCTGCTGTTAAGAGGATTTTAAAGGTTTTTGTTTCTTTCCATTAGAGTCTGAGAGGTGTCAAAAAATGGAACTGTGTTCTGGAAGGAGCAGTGTACAGGTGGTATTCACCCAACTCCTGCAGAGCATTTTGCTTAAATGCCCTCTAACCACGCATCTCTTGAAGTTATTCTTAGAATAATATCCTGGCTGCTCTTAAAAGGGTTTGTTATTTTCTTCTTTGTGCTCAGCATAAAACAAAACACATTTAAAATTTTATTCTATTTATTTAAAAGTTTATTAATTTATTAAATTAAAAGTGTTTCTCACCCAGAAAACATCCAGAGCATTTGTCCAGATATCTGTCCAATCTTTCATTCTGTTCTTCACGGCTGGCCCAAATAAAGCTATATGCCTTTTCTTGAATGATATGACCTTTAGTTCCCACTTCTTTTCAAATACATTTCTTTTCTGCTTTGATTTATGTGGAAAGTAATGGAATGACAGCTTCCAAAAAAATTATCCAAAACCTATTGTAAATAAAGATTATTTTCGGCTAAAGAGCTTGAGTGCATTCTTTACATTGTCATTCCTATCTAATACAGTTCTTTAAATAGATGAAATTAAAGGGCACAGTTGCAATAGAAGAACAACTAAAATATGTTGTTGGTTTTCTATTTATGTTGGAGTGAGCAAGACTTTGGAATTTATAAAAGTTCAAATATGACAAAAAGGTTGTTTACCTGTGGACGCAAGGAGACACTTAGAAATAGTTTATAATCATTTTTAGGTAACTTCTTTAGCCATTGTGGGAGAGATAAAATCCCATATATACAGCATTCTTATAATTTACTTTTTATGATACACCCCTTAGGAATGGTTTCACGTGGTGGTAGGCTGTACTTCTTGAAACATACATTTGGAGAAAATGTTGGGGGGAGAAAATGTTAAAATACACCCTCCTCTAACATGGGTACTTTCCTTTGACCAGCTTTTCATAGTTCTTCTGACTGGTTTTGGCCTGATTTCCCTTAACATACAAGTCTTGCATTTTGCATCCTCACAGTCTTTGGTGCAGTCATGCTTGATTTACATCACTTAAGACCAAAGGTGGATACCTGGGTAAAATCCAGGCCATGTGGAAGCTAGCAGCAAAGCTTCCACTGACTCTGACGGGGCTAAAATTTCATCCTTTTCTGTTTAAACAAAGGCTGTCCCCTGCTCCAGCTACCCCTCATACCCAAGGGAGGCTTTAGCACCAGATCATCAGTTTCACAACCGTTCCACAAACTAAAATAGTCTGAAATAGTTAAAAAGTGTAGGGAAAGAAGATAAATTATTTAAAGATATACCAAGTAAGTATGGGCTGAACTTTAGAAAGGTAACGTTTATAGGCTGGCTGTATGGAAAAACATCCTGACTATACATTAATCAATCCTCAGTAGGAATATTAAACAAGGCCAACATTTTCAGGCTCAGATGCCTAAAGTTCAAGTCTAAAACCACATTTAGGAATTTGGGTTTAAGACTACCTGGCTTGAAAACTGAGGTTCTAATCTGAATTTCTCTCTTCATGTTTTCTTGAGAACTTCACAAACTAAAGAAAACTACTGATCTGACTGAACTGCTTACCTTATTATTTCAAAATAAATGCTGCAAGGGAACTCACGTTGTTTAAGAGAACTCTCTCAGACAATTGAATAACCACAACTGATTCTCCAAACAGCAACATGCATGCATCAGAACTTAGGAACGTAGATCACTGCTGGGAAAATACTGCAGGGAAGAAGGAATAAAGAGAACTATATTGTCATTAAAGTTTTACTTTTAATCTTTGCTATATAAAGAAACACAGAACTTGAAAGCATTTTGGGAGTTCTCTGGAATTATGTGTCCTGATTCTTTAGAATAAATACTATTTTATATCTTCTTTTAAAAATATATATTAAACATATTGCCATACTACGCTATATTAAAGACATTTCCCATTTTAATAATAAAAATAACTCATATTAGTTTGAAAGTTGCAAGATGTTAACATCAGATGGGAAACAGTTTAAAAGACAAGTGCTAAAAATAACCTTTAAAATACTGTGTACATTGATGTTTCAAAGATGAGTGTAAGTTACACTTGGCAAGGGTGTTGGATCCTTTCATACACTGGATATGTTTAGCTTTGGTATTTTCTTAACAAATGGTTAGTATTGGGCCCTATGTCCCTGGAGGAAAGACATCACCCTACAGTGACATGTTTCTATACAAACATACTCAAACCAAGGTCATCACTCACCTTTCTAAACCCTCAGTAACACAGGCCAACAACTTAATTTACAGAGAGAAGCTGTATGAAGTGTGGGACTAGCAGATCCCAGGGTCCAACCAAGGTCTGCCACTGAATTAAGGGAACAGATGGAGTGGCTCAAGTTAGCAGAGAATTTTTTTTCTTACTTCACCCATATATTTTCACATGCATCTCTAACTCATGCTTAACCCTTTCTCATCTAGGGAGGCACATAAGCTGAACGACACAAACATCAATTCACTTTGCTTCTACACAAGTCCTGACATTGTCTCTAAGTTGGTGCCCAGATACAACAATGAATTCAAGCAACTTCATGACAGTTAGTTTGAGGCTCTGACCTCCCCACTATAATTTGCAGAATACCTTCCTATAAGGAAACCCACAGGCTCAGATTCTCTTAATCAGATCTTAAAAAGAGCAACAAGATCCAAACCAGATACAGTTTAACCATGATTTAGATTCCTCCCTTTTTCTTATTTGTATCTGACAGGTACATATTTGAGTTTCCAAGCTATGTGATACAGCATGTTGATGGCCATTGGTCACTACTTGAAAGTAAAACTATCAATCTGAATTATTTCAAGTTTACCAATTTTTCAAAATTACAGCTACTGACAAAGCAAGACCGGAAATATATAAACTAATAAAAACATATTTCTTGTGTCCAAATATAACTAACACCAGTGTCTCTTCCCACAAGAAAGAAATTGCATCACTCAATGATTAAAAATACAAAAAAATTGAACTGGTTTATCCTTCTCAAATTGAGTTTTACTTTTACATTTATTACTAGATAAAATCCAAGTTACAATTTGCCTATTCAATAAGGATCAGTCATCTAGCTGGGTCTGTGAGTTTTATACTCTAACACTAAGCACAGCAATTTCAGTGCTTCCATTAGATATAATAGGAATATATTCGGATTTATGCTTTGGGTTTTTTGCTTGCTCTTGGCATTTAGCGTGCCATAGGTTCTCTGAAGAGGATGGTATTATTTGCCCAGAAAATATCAGTCATATATAAAATCTCTTTTTGTCTTCTGGCAAGACTCTGCAATCTTTCACAGCATGAAACAGAATTCTGGAAAACAAAACTCTGTAAATAAATAGGTAAATATTGGCCAGTGGCTATCTTCTTGCATGTGTGCCCTTCCACAGCAAAGCCTGGTGGTATAGACTGAGAGTGTCTGATTGCACAGAAAAGGCGGGGTTGCCTTGTCTTTCTTTTATTCCCGTAACATCTGCTACTGGTCATTGTTACAGTCGGGGGCTTTGATCTAATCCAGAATGGCTATTCCTATGTCCTATAACTGCTTTCATAAATGAAAGCCATAGCTTTTTCCCTTGTCATTACTGTTAATTACAAACACCATTTAGCATTTTTGTATAACATGGACAATGTTATCTGAGAACTATAATATGCTGGTGGACATCGTTGGAAATTAATTTTGAAATCTTCAGTCAGCATGATTTACTTTACAAAGGGACATAATTCTTTAGTCCTACCAAAGTATTAATTGTCTCAAATTACTTTGTAGAATTACTCACTTGTTGTGAACATTTGTTGAGAAATCAGAACCCTGTCTATCCACTGTACATTATGAAAGAACAGTAATTTGCATTGGCAGTGGTCAGAAAACCCCCTCTGCACACTAGTAAGGAGTTACTTACCTCTCAAGAACTGTATTTCTTTAAAATGTGTTACGCACATGTAGACCATTCTTGGACTGTACGTGCTCCCTGTGCCTGAACTAGCCATGAGCACGCGCACAATAAAAATGGACTCCATGTGGACAATTACTCAGGGAAAAGAAGAAAGTTATTTAGGTAGTAAAGTCAAGGAGCAGAAAATTAGGAAATGCCAAATTTACTGTTGTCTGTGCAACGGTGACCTCAGTGGAGAAATGCATTATTTACTGTCACAATGCAAGAAGTCTAATTCCCTTTCCCAAGTAAAGGAGCAACCTCTATCTTCTAAATGTCTTCTTGCCAAGTGCTGAAAATACATGTGGCTCAGACAGTGCCAGGAGTAGCATTTTGAAATTACTGTTGCAAACTCAAAGGAAATAGCTTGTATCCTGTGGGGGCAGGGGGATAAAACCCCTGGAGTAATTTTCACTCCCTCTCTATAATTTATGTTGCCTTGATTTGCATTCTGCTGTTTTTCAAATGCATAGAATTCATTTTATATGGTTTTTCCCCTCCTTGCAGCCTGCTCACTACCTAGATCATCTGCTGCATTCTCATCCATTGAAAAATAGGTTCTCTGGCAGGGCAGAAATGGGCCTCTCTTTATTCGGCAAAATACTTCTCCTCTGCTCCAGTGAGTGAAGCTGTTTTCTAGATAGGATGCACACCACATGGTGTGTTTTCTTCTGCTCCATGTTACTAGGATTTTCCCCTCTTAATCTTTAACCTTTTTTTTTTTTTTTTGTTAAAAATTTACCCAGTTTTTACTGCATTTTTATCCCCATCTCCCTTTGCTTAACTGATTCTCTCTACTGCTTGCTAGCTAAAATTTAATCTAGTCATCTGTCCTTCTCCCTTTATTCCCATGCCTGGCTGTAGCTTCTTGGAAGTCTACTATTCCTTATGGCAGCGCCTGCATAAAGAGGTTAGGGTGCATTTCTCATTTACTTTCTGTTCACCATGTGATAAACACTGTGAAAACTGAAGTCAGTGGTAATATGTGCCTTACTACACTGGGTTTGAGTTTTCTGGCAAAATTCCTTGTCTTCTATTATCTTTATAGTAAAACAGAACATTTATATATCTCTATATAATAGAACATGTATATACATATGAAAATAGAAAAATATTTTTCAGTTAGACTTCTTTTGGAGTAGAATATTCTTAATTTGGTCATAAGAGTATCAAGAACAGACCTCCTTTGTCTTGAATATTTAAAGGGAGAATAATGCTTGTCATGGGTTTTCGACAGGACATTGCCAGGAGGACGCACAAAAAGAGGGCAACCAGGCTCCAAGCTTAAAGTTGCAAAAAGTGTTTTAATTACCTAACAGAGTTGGAGGATAAATGCAGGCAAAAATAAACTTTTTATACAGTTTTGGTTCACTCCCCCCTCCCTCTTATGAACCTATAGTATTCACCCCCTTTCCTCCTTTACAGTCAACAAGCCGGGTGGTGGGGGGGGCAGGGTGTGGGGTCTCTTTTCAGTCCACAGAGCAGATTTTCAAATTTACTCATCACCACAATTCTTCTACTACAAATACTCTTTATCTCTACTTATTTCTCTCTCTCTCTTCAGACAGTTTTCTTTCTGCTCTCACCCCCACCCTCTTAAGAAGCAGTCTCTGCACTCACCCCCCCGCCCTTCCCTCTTTCCAAACCAGCAACACAGACAGGGGGCAGGTTGAGGGGTCCTCTGCTCAGTCCAATCAGGAAAAGAGGTTCTCTACTTAGCCAGGGGTCCTTCCCACGAGAGACAGTCCTTTGAGAACTTCTTTGGTGTGGGTCCAATCTCACGAGCAACATCCCGCCCGAAATTCTGCTGCAACATGAGTCTTTTTGTCCAAAGGGTGCTGTGCAGACTCTCCCAAGCTGAGGCCAGGCTGCTTCCATGCCAGGAGCAAGGCCTTTCTCTCCTTTGGAAGGCCTTTGCAGTTTTAACACTTAGATGAGACTCCCACTGGTTCACAGTCTTTTCCAGGCATCCACCTCTCTTCTGGCATGGGCTGTGGGTGGATTTCTGCACTCCTTGTGGACTCCATGGGCTGCAGGGGACCTCCTGCCCCCCCCATGGCCTTCACTGTGGCTAGCAGAGAGTTTTCAGCTCTGGCACTGGGAGCCCCTCCTCCCCCACCTTCTTCACTGACCTTGGCGTCTCCATGCTGTTCTCCCTCACATATTTTCACCTCCTCCTCCTCCAACTACAAAGAAGTGAAAGAAGTGCGTGCCTGCTTTGTTTTGAATTTTTCTTAAATATGTTTTCACAGAGGCGTAACTAGCACCTCCAATTGGCCCAAACTTGGCCGGCAGCATGTCCATCACCTTCAGAGCCATCAGAGATTGGCTCTGCTGGACTTGATGTAAAAACTTCCAGAACTTGCACTCAGGACACACAGGAGCCATCTTTGTGGCACACCCCACCCCTCAGACACCTCCCCAGGCCTACTACAACAGCTTCTGAGGGGTCCAGATTTCTCCTAGATGTTAAAAACACTTCACTGATGTTTTGGGCCAATCAAAACCACCACAATGCTTAAGGCAAAATTGTGAGTTATTATAAAGATGTACAAAATCTGACTTTTTTTTAGTTATTTATTTTCATGGCTTTAGAAAAGTGCCCAAACAAATAGATAGGAATTATTGTCATTCTGTGTTGACACAACAGTCCCAATCCCTTGCATGTGTACTGTTTGTGTAACTGGTGACATCCCCTGGCACATAAATTCACATGCACAGGCCTATGATTTATGCTCACAGTTATGGTAGATGCGTGAAAACGTCCTGCAGTGGCACCTGTACTTGAACCAAGGACATGTGAGAAAACCTTCAGCTCCAGATGAGCTGTTAGATCATCCTGTCTTGTTATATCACTCTTAGGTTGGAAGACACTGCATTTCACTCAGCTTCTTCTGAGTGGAGTGCAATTTGAACTAAAGCAGCTAATGCTTGGCTAGGACACAGTCCCCCAAAAGGTTGGCTGGTTTGGTTTAAGGACAGCAAGAGAAGAAACTAGTGCAGAAGGTACCAGCTCATTTGATAGATTTTTCTACTCGTCCCTCTTAGAAGCTGGACCTCATTTTTGATTTGAATTTTTTCTCACTTTTGCTTAAACTTTCTAAAACTAATTTTGCATTTCTCTGATGGATTAAAACCACTCTTTTGTCTCTGTGAAGGAGCTAGTGTCATACAATCACTTTGCTTGTCAATCTTTTTTGTTTTTTTTTTAAATAATAGAGATTGAACATTATAAGTTTCTCATTTTGAGATACATTCTTTGTAATATTTTTGTATGCCTATTTTAATTTTCAATTTTTTTAAAGTGGGAAGTAAGACTCATTTCAGTCTTCTGTGATCAATAGCATCTCTACATATACAAAAAATGAGTAGCTCATTTCATCACAATGTTGTTCTGGGAACGATATTCTTTTGTGTACTCATTTTGACTCCCAGATCTTTTTTGGGGGAACAACTGCTTTCCAATACATACTGTCCTATTCTGGAAATATGGATAGTATCTAGACTTTTCTTTTAAATTTTGCACATTCCAGTGCATTTGTATGGTGTGAGAAAAACAGCTATAGAGAGATGTTTAACAACCATATAAAAGTATCTCCAGCATGGATCAAGAGAAGAGATTTTCCCCCTGTAATTTAGGGCTTTTACTTAATTATTTAACAACTATCTGGCTATCAACTTTTAATTGGGTAATAAAAGGCCTTTGTTGTCACCTTGTGAGACTGACAGTGGATGAAATAGGGTTTTTAACTCTGAGATGAAAAAAAGGGAAGAAGAAATCAGATCTAGACAATCCTATACTATTTCCTGTGACTAGTGCTTTTCATGGAAAATTCACCAGAAGACACAGCTAAGATCCAAAGACATTTGATTTTTTAAACTTGTCATATTGCCTGAGTGCTCTTGGGGACAGCCAAACAACCGAAGAAGGAACCAGTCCTGGGACAATGCAAGTGCTCAGCTAGTACTGGAATCTACCTAACGAAGGGAGCAATGTTTTTTCCTAGTTATAGCTTTAAAGTACATTCATCATGCAGCTTATACTCTGGCAGAGAACCCATTCCTAATCTGTTTTAAAACAAATAGATTGTGTACAGCTGTCCCTATATCCACGGCAAAATGATGATTTAATGTTGATTAAGAGAGAAGGCCTTTGAAGTGAGTGAGGCAGGAGCCCATAGTATGTCTCTAGTGATCATTATCAGTCTTTCCCTGAAGGGTGACTTGGTGCCAAAAGCGCTTTCCTCAAACTAGCTGAGGTGGATTCAGGAGCAAATGCTTTGTAAATTTAGAAAGACCTTCTCATTTGCAGGCCTCTGATGTCTTATTCCTTTAGCTGTATTAATGTCTGAGAACAAGCAGATGCAGTCTTTTTCACCAGTTAACTACAAAAAGGGGCAAGGTCCACTGCTCCACGGCACTGTGGGCATCACAAGAAGAGCAGCTGAGCATGTATCCTGCAGTAAAATCAAAGAAAAGTTGCTGGGTTTGTCTGTTTTCCTTTCCCCCCCCCGCCTCATATGAACAGCTGCTTTAGCAAAAGGAAAAGAATTTGTATTTAGCTTTTTACAGCTAAACCCTTTTGTGAATAATTGCATGACATATAGGAAAAGCACGCAGGTTCTCTCTCACTCTTCTTTGTCTCACATTACAGGCCAAACGCAGTCACAACACGTGTGCATATGTGGGCCTACACATAAACATTGTACAATATTCACACACACACAGGCTTACCTTGCCATCTGAACCAAAACGAGTGGTAGGCCATTCATACTGGCATCATATTCATATATCCATCTGTCTGTGATTTGGCTAAAATGTTCACAGCACCAGTGACAGATAAGAGCAATCCTGTGTTGTTTCATGCTAACAGTTGTAAAAAATTTAATTCTCATGTAGCTGAAGGGATGATGGCAAGAAAAAGGAGATGAGAGAAATTGTATTTCCTTGATTGACAATTACAGTTTTCATTCATTCATTTAGAAAAATGCTGGTTTTTTCTCATCAAGAAAAAAGGAAAGAAAGGGATTAATAATTAACCTGAGAAAGCTCCTGTCATCTCAAGTCACAGGAGTTTACAGTTTTACAAAACCAGAAAGTCATCCTCGCCTGTTTATTTCTTAGCATGCCATAAATAATCATCATTTATGATCAACATGAACTGTGCTTACCATCAAAGACTTCATAGCTACTATTTATAACATCCCCATTACTAACATATTTTCTCAAATACCATAGTGCTAGGTAAAAGCAAAAATATGATTTCAAGCATACAGTGCTCTTCTGTAAGTATAACCAAGACACTTTTTTCCCACTGCTGAGAAAAGACATTTTGCTATTGACTTCAGGGGGAGGGTGGGGAAGGAAAGCAATCCTTTGATGGAGAAGAGTTTTGTATAATTGTCTGTAATTTAAAAATTATGTAAATGTTTTACTGTGAGAGCTGCCAGATTGACAATTCTGGGAATTTAAGTCATGAGCAATAGCATGGGTTTCTCAACATTGCTCCATTATTGTGTCACAAATCATGCCAGGAGGGAGATATGTCTTAAATATACATAACCAAGTGCAGAAGAGCTCTTCTAGACCCATATTGTAAGATCTTAATTCTTCCTCAACCTCCTCCCACCCAAATAACCAAAACCAGACAAGTGTTTGGCTGAAAATATTTTGTTATGGGGCATTTCCACGAAAAGTTGAAACGATAAACCATAGAAAAATGTTTTGTACAAAATTTTCAGCTATTTGTATTAAATTTAAGACTTTTCTATCTATAAACATAAAATTTAATAGCTTCATCTTTTCTCTTTTTAATGTGATTGGATTTTCATCTTTAGTTCCTAATCTGTATCAAAAAACATCAAAACATGGAAAAACTTTAATATTATTTTCACATTGCCTTTCAAAACAGCTGTTTTGTTAGTGTCTGACTATTTCACAGCTAGGTAAAGTGAAGCATGGATAATACCATAGCATCAAAATCTGTTTTGTGGCAATCTCCTGTAAAATCTACAATTGTGAATTTGACAGCTAAAAATTTCAGTGGAAGAAGAATTGCAGTGAAAGGTCAGATCATTCTCCAAGCCTGCTTAATCCTTGACCTTGCTAAAACTGATGAAGGTGGCAATTAATCCCAATTACAGAGTTTGGTTTTGTTCAATGTACAATATAAAATTAATTTAACGAAGTTTGTCTGATTAATTAGGCCTAGATTTAGTTGCTGACTGATTAGCCAGTGTCTCTAGCAAGGTGCCATTATTAGATTTAGTAAAGGGAATTATCTGGGTTAAATACATATCCTTCTGGTTATGACATGACAGTCTGTAAACATGCCATTCAAAAGTAGGGCTTTTTCTTCAGTCTTTTCTCACCAAAATATCAGGACTTTTTTAACAATTCAGCGGGAATGTTGGTTTTGACATTTTCCATCACTTGCATGTTTCTGTTCTGTTCCAGAGGGCAATAAAAATGAATGACCTGCAGGTTTGAGGTTTGTTTCTTTTCAAGAAAATGTGACACTCTGCAAAACATCCACAATTTTGAAAAAAGTATTTAAAAATATGTAAGAACCCCATAACAACTTAGCTTTTCTACTTTACAGTTTTCTAGTAATTAAAGACATTTTGAAAATTTGTGAAGTTATTGTTTCAGCATCAAACACAGTAAAGTATCTTATGTAGGTCTAACGTTTAATTGGCAAAACTTATCAGAAAGACCTCAAACAAAAATGTTTCAAGACATAAAAATGGGAAACCTGCAAACCCTGTGCAGTTCTGCCAAAAGACCTGACCCTGCAAAAACTGCTTTTGCCATTTACTGCCTTGATCAGCTCTCTAGCAGTTGTGTAAACCACAGTAGTATACACAATTCTTAGATGTTTAGTAGACTAGATCCTTACTATCCAGACATTTTTCTAAACCTGTGTTCACACTCCCTCTGTAAGCTCATGTATAATTAATTGATTCTAGTGTATTAGTTTGTTTTCATGTAGGTGGCTGAGGAGCTTCTCATTCTCAAATTTCACATTTCTTGGCTTGCTTAAAAAAATTCTTTTATTCAGTGTCACGATTGTTTAGTATTTCAATTCTCTAGGTAAGTTTTGGTTTAAAAGTTGGTCCCATATTGAGCCTATATGGTACGTAATTAAACATACTTATTTACAGAGTAGGTCCTCACAACAGTAAGAACAGCATAATCACACACAGTAAAAACCCCTCCACCTTATTTAAATACAGCTAAAAAAGATTTGTTCATGCTTGAACTAAGAATTGGTAATTTTAGTCTCTAAGCAACTTATCTGAACAGATCATTGTAAATGGCATGAACAGCAGCTCTGTGCTTTAAGCCTTCTGTCACTGCACTGTCCACTCAGATATTAAACTGAGTTGATCTAATTTTTGCAATTCAAAATATATGATGTTAGCGTTTTCCCATGCACAACCAAAAGACAAGCTCACTTTTCTAAATAGTGTGGTTTCAAGATCACAAGAATAACCAACATCTGAAGGAATAAGATTAATTAGATCAATTTATGGAAAAAATACATGATCTGTTCTTTAATAAATCATTGGCCAAAATAATAAGTCTGACAACACGGTCCCTCATAATCAGAGAATCAAGTAATTCTGAATTAGTCAAGAATTAGCAGAGAGTGGAAAACTGTGACTTTCACCAGAGACTTCATTTTCTTTCAGGGAAGAATGACACTGAGCATATTGGACATGAATGTAAACAGTACAAATAGAAATAGTTATGAATCCTAAATAATTAGAATGAATATGTGACCATCACCAACAAAAAAAACCAAAAGCTGACATGACTGTACTCTGCTTGCAGAAAGTACATAATGCAGTCACAATTTAAATGCCAGAGGATTGTGTGAGTCTCCTGAGAAAGGTGGAGTGTAGGATTTCATACAAAATGGTTCTTCTTGTCCCATTTTCTGTTTAAGTGGTTTTTATCTCCATTTTCTCTTTTTCTCACTTTTGCTAGTTATAGTGTCCCAAGGACACTTCTTATTTACAGAATTTTAGCAATTACTTTGCTGCTAAGTAGAAAACTGCCTAAAATATGTTGAGGTATTATTCTATTAACTTCTTTCACTATAACTGTGGTATTCAGAATACTACTAATAAATATGGAAAAATAGGCTGATGTAAGTTGGTTACGAATCAGTTAAAAAAAATGAGCCAAAAATAACATCTGCACCAGCAAATCTGCACTGCTTAGCATACGGTTTTAATTTAAAAATATTTACTCCTAAATTTTGAGAGCTGTGAGGGCTTTTAGATGTGTGCTTCTCATTAAAAAGATGCTGGCAGATAGTGTAGGCCAAATATTGGCTCCGGAGGAAGAAAGGTTTAGAAGAGACCTAATATTAGACCACATTTAGCCATTGATTTTTTTTCAGGCAGAAGCCTTCACTGAGTCCTATCAGAACTCACTTTAAGAAATTTGTGTTAATAATTGAAGCTCTCTTTTGAGTTTTTGTCACATAAATGTTTAACTGTGGTATTAGCTGGAACTTGAATATCACATAGTAATTAACTAGAGCTAGACCAGTTTAGGGTCTAGTTTAATCTATTGTTAAATGTTTAAAAAGTGTCCTTTAAATGCAGCATTAAGCATATGAGTTTTTAATTACTAATGCTGGCAAATAAGACTGACTCTTAATTTGCTTGACTGTGCCCATCCTTTCTAGAGAGGTTGTTATTTCTAGAGGCCCCAGATAGAAGAAGCAACAGCTTGCCCTGAAGCGAAAGGGAACAGAGCAGTGAGACTGTGTCTGCAGCAGGGGTAGGACAGGGAAGTGATGTGTGAATGTGCCGCTGCACAGCTATTTGCATCTGTTAGTCCAAAGACAAAACCAGGACCCTTTCTTGTAGATCATCAGAACCATCTCTGAAAGTGTCACTTGTGCCATCAGTATCTTGGCAAGGATGCATCTATTTGCCATTGTTGCACTCCTTTCAATATCAGAGAATTAGGGGCTTTAACATTCATCTGTGTATTTCCACAGTTGCTCAGTCTCTTCACGGCAGTAATGAAAGTCATACAGAACACTCCTTGGTCTTCTAAGAGTTTCAGCCAAGCAGGCAATCCTGAAATATTTCCTATTATATTTTGCCCTTAACTTAAACGGCTACATTAAAGACATGTTTATTTTAAAAATTCCTTTGAAATGCCTAATATTTGTGTGCTGGGTTGCAGCCTGCCTGAATCACTGTCCTGTTACTTTAAAATGTCTTTTTAATTAAAATAAAATACAAGAGAAGTAAAAACAAGTTGACAACACTATAAAAAGATTTTATGTGATTGGTTAAATTTAAATAATTCTGCAATTAAACATTGTTAACATTTTCGTGCTTTTGTTTCCTTTTTGTTGTATCTAGTTTTCTACAAACTGCAAAAAAAATTATTTTTAATTGTCCAGTGATAAAAGCTGTCCAGCAACAGAAAAGACTGCATCTGCTTCAACAGCAGACATATGAAACCTGTGTGACAAACACAATCATTAAACAATCTGATTTTCTTGTTGGGAGAGTTTAATGCTGTTGGGTGTAGTATTAAAATGTAGAATTTGATAGTGCGTCTTAAAATTTTAATGATGTGTTCATGAATATAAAACATACTTCCATCAGTGACTTTATGACTTCTCCTCTGCATAATTAGTGGTATCTGTTTTATGAGCTTACTGTTGTTGCCTTGATCCCATGAAAATGTGAAACCACTGTAATAATTTACACCATTCCCTAGCTTTAAAGATACAAGATGGAATTTCTTCCTCTTTTCTCCTTGCACATTCCCTTGCATTTAATATCAAAACAGAATATTAAGTAGCCTTCTTGAAAGCTGGGCGAGGAAAACGATTCAAGGACAACTATTAATTTTAAACATTTGTCATAAGAGCGTATTTGTTGTCTCACTTAAATCTGTGTTGTTATTTTCTGTTAGAGAATAAGACAAGTTTCTTAGTGCAAACTCGGTAAATTTAGGTGAATTCAATCATTGAGAAATATGCAAAATAAAATGTGACTTCCAGTGAAAAAAGTAAATGTTCAGATGTTAATGATTCAATGATCATAATCAGCTAACTTCTGAACTATCATTTATTGTACAGTCTCTCTCCATTCTTCCTCCTCCAGACTTCAGCAAGCACTGGATCCATACAAATAAAATATAACTTGATCCGTGAAAAGGAACATAGCATTATGTTTGGACACTTAGACCAAATATTAGGCAAGAAGAACAAAAGTTTCTTCTTTGGTTTCACATCTGTAAATCAAGGCTGGTGCTGGATAAAACAATGGTGGGGTTTTGTGGCGTTTAACAGGGATGACTAATTAATCTTCCTTCACTCAAAGAAGATAGTGAGGTTGTGAGCCGCGTTTGAAGACACATATTCTAAATGAGCACACATGCTCCTGGAGGTTACTCAAAACCAGAAAATATGTCATTGTCAATGCTTTGTGCAAGGACCATCCACAGTCTGATTCTGAGCTGTTTCCCTTCAGAATTAATTAAAAAAAAAAAAAAAAATTTACCATCGTGTAACAAGGACAAAGGGTTCCAACTTCCAGTCCAAAAGGTCAAGTTTCTAAGGAGTTACATAAAGACCATTCACAAAAACAAACAAACAGACAAAAACGTAAAAATTTATGCTGAAAATAGAGAAAGTCCTTAATGATATTTTGGTAACACTATTGACTATAGAAATTGGAGCTAGGTGAGTCTCTCACCAATAAAAAAACATCAGTTTGCTATTTGTCTAGGGAGGAGAAACATAGATAAAAAAATGTACTCAGTAGAAATTAGCCTTTCAGTGAAAATTCTGTGAAGCATTAAAAAATATTTTTATTATTTATTTATTGAATTTCCTTCTAAAGAACAGTGATTTGGTTGCTTGAATCAGGGAAGGTTATCATCATTCTCTGAGGGCTATAAATGGAGGTGCATCATTGTCATAGGTGCTCTCATAGGAGTAGTACTTCGTGCTACACTTTCTAATATTCTCTGACCCCTGTGATCTAGATATAGTACATCGCTGTCTGAAAAGAAAAGTCATCCCACCAGAAAACCTGGACATGATAAGAATTTGGGCACAAGGCATATGGGTTACCACGCTCAAGAGGCAATGTAGTCTGATAAGCAAATGGAGTCAAAACAATCCATCTTTTCAAAATCATGTTAGCTGGGAATTGTTCATTCAAAAAAATGACAAAAAAGCCCCCCAACAAACCACAAGACATGATGTTCCAAATTTCTTTGGAATCTGGGATGGAAATAAATATCAATGTATCAGAATACCTCAAGGGGCCAAAGCTTCACTGTTCACTCAGTTATAATGTAAACAAGGATTCAGGTCCTGCTTATCAGCTCTTCCCATTTGACAAACATCAAGCAGCTCTAGCTGAAAGACCCTTGCTTCTCACTGACTTTCAAAGTGTCTGCCACAGAAGGGCTTATCTCACCCTGCTTTTGCTCCCTGCAGCATGGCTGGGTAGGTGGAACTCTGATTTAAATCAGCCACTTTGCTATGGGACTAACTAGTTAAAGAGTTAAATTAATCTCAGTGTTTGGCTCTCTAAACTGTTTCCAGTTTTGCACTCCCTTTTTGAATTTTACTGGACTTTCTTCTGAAGAACATTTCTCCATATCTTACTTCAGTGGGAGGTTATCTCTTTCCTTTGAAGGTTATATTGTGATTGGCAGAGGGTCAGGAAACTTCAGTCACATTGGCCTGTTACGGAAATACTTTGAAAAATAAATGTGAAAGACAAATGTTAAGTAAAGAGACTCCTTAATCAGCAACAGTTCCATAAGACTTCAGACTCAGTGATGTATCCACAAAAGTTTTGTTTACACAGTTTATTAATACAGATATTTGGGAGCAACAGGAGATTCTCTGTTGACTTTGATAGTCAAGCTTAAGATATACATGAGGTTCACGCTCTGCTGGCAGGATGTTCACAAAGGAACAGACTAAAACACAAACACACTATTTGGCCACTGTCGAGATTTCATATAGATTAGAAGACTTTTGTTATTAGGCAGTGTTGTAGGATTTTCCTAAGCTTTGTCTTGCCTCCACTGAGATTGGTAAAAGTAGTACTCTATCACTTTGTGAGAGCATCAACAAGATCCACACAGTACTGTTTGAAATATGTTCTCACAATACAGAAGTATTGTGAGCATTTCTGATATTCTAATGCTTTCTAAAATATTACAATTTCTAGTTTTGTAATTTTACTCTCAATTTTTATCTGTATATACTAAAAAGAAGTGAGACAGAAATTTAAGAACAAGTTCTGTATTCACTGGATGATATACAATCCAAGTACATATTATTTTGTTTTGAAGTGTCTGAGTAGACCTCGCACTTTCTAATGAATAACACCAAATGTACTTACAAGTGGATAATAATATTAGAAATATCATAACTATTAAAGCTGGCTAGGACCTTATTGTTTCTGAAGAAATCCATTTGATTCTCACCAGTAGCAAAGGGAGCTGTGTGCAATCAGAAGAAGGGCATATATCCCTTGGATTTAGTGTTTCAGCTGTCTTTATTTGATTCAGTTGACCTTAATAGTCATGTTTGCAGGGAGTCCAATTAGCAGCTGGTTGTAACATACTGTACCATATGTGCTGGATCTCTAAGGCACAAGTGGGAGCTTAAAGATGGAGGGTCAGGCCTAGCTGTCATTTTTACAAAAATTAATTTCCTCTAGGCATTTTAAAAGAAAAAATAGTAGCAAACACATTAGAATAGCGCTGCCTTTATGGGAAATGGCAATTTAAGCTGCAGCCCATGTGTTTCACTTTCAGTAGGTCAAAATGTTATATGGCACTTCATAGATTTTCTTCACAGTATTCTGCACTGTATCCCCACTGTCCCCCACTGCTGTAGGGTACAGTCAGTCCAAGTGCCATTACCAGGAAATCTTCCTTTGTATTGGTGCTTTGAAATCTGCATAAACCCAGAACAGGAAGTTAAACCCCTGTAAAGCACAGATTTGGTCTCTATTAATTAATTAAACAGCAAAATGTGAAAAAGATGTTCATGTTCTTCCTGGTTTCATCTACTTACTCTCTCAGCCCAAGTTCCAATTCTTTGCCTGCCCAACTGTGCCAACACAACTGTTTACATGGCTCTGCTCTGTGTCAGGTCAGCGCACGGGTAAAAAATTATATGAAAAGTCTAAAAAAAACAAAAAAAAAAAAACCAGCAGTAATTTCCCCTTTCACTGATTTTCACATATTTCTTTATCGTATTTGGTAACTGAACAATTGTTTTGGAAAAGTCTTCCCTTTGGAATTATTTCCTTTTCTTGTAGCTATGTTTCCATTTCACATTAGTTAGTGCTATGGCTTATTTTTCTCATTGCACTACACTATCTGGGGTTTCTAATGAGAGGAATAACACACTGTTGAAATTTCAGCACTCTCCATGGGCAAAGTCACCAAGGTTTGTTTGCTTTAGGTGTATTTTTAAGCACAGTCAATCGAGGGAGACTTCCTAACCTGCAGCTTCCATTCAAACAGCTGAGGTCTCACCCTGGCGCAGGACAGAGAGGGAAATTGCTGTGGTCAGGTCAATTGTCTGCCCAGCTTTAGCCTCTGGCACCTCTGAGTGCTTAGAAACCAGCTTAGGCTTAATCCTAAACTTAATAGAGAAACATCTGATTTACAGGACAGACTTTCATCTTTTTCAGAAAGGATGAATCGAATTTTTTTATGTCAAGCAAGATTTTATAATTTCCAAAAAGAAAAGTTTAGTGCTAGGATAGAGATAACCTTTTTATGGTTAAAGCCACTAATGTGTTCATTCTGATTCTGGTTCCCTTATCCTTTCTCCCTACTGTCCCAGAAGGTCATTAAGGCTCATAAATGCACATCGAGTAGCAACAGGGAGTGATGGAGTGAATGCAACTCCACACCTGCATGGCTCTTAGCTTCAGTGAGATCTGCCCCACACACCTTCATGGTGGACAAGGGCAAGAAATGCAACTTCTTACTGAAAACCTACTAAATTGGTTGTATCTGTAAATAGTTATACTAGCAAACTGATCTTTTCAGCACATGCTCAGGCTTTTCAGAGATGGGTGAGTAAATCAAGGATTCTGCTAGTGCATGGAAGTTTACACAAGGCAAGGCTGCAGTTCCCTGCAGCAGTGATGCCCGAGCACTGGCATCCAAAGCCCAAAAAGGAGCCTTGTACAGCCTGAATAAAGCCTGGTCTGGCAGCTGAAGGTTTGCCTTGTGTCTGAAGGCAGGAGACATCAGAAGAAGGCAAATAAAACTTTCAGACACAGTATGTGATCAGTCACCTTAAAAAAATGCAATTGTCTTCTAGAGAACTTCTACAGGGCAGAAAAAGTAACATGATTTAGAAATCCAGTCCTGTACAAAAGTAGAGGAATGAGGAGGAGCTGTATCCCTGCCTTCTATAATTTCTTCCTGAATGATAGGATGACTCTGCATTGTGAGCAGTTCTATGTAACAGGGGAAAAGCAGCAGGATTTTTGTTGTAATAGAAATGTCTGAAAAAATACAGTACACATACATTCCTCCTCTGTGTGATGCTTTATGAATAAATAGGGATAATTGGACCTTGACACCAATTCCTAAAAACAGCACAGAGACAAGTCTCATTGGAAAATTTTTTCTCTTCTGATAATGTGTTTGCTTTTTTTTTAATCATCGCTGCTAGTTTTCATGAAGCGAGAAATATCTCGACAAATGATTGAAGATAATTCAACTCAAGATTAAGCATGAGATATTTGGAGTAATTTATGACATTATTGCACAAAATACTACTGCACAACACAACCTTATACCTTTCAGATTCTGTCTGTTGATAAAGGGTTTGAATAGCATAGAGCCATTTGAACTCTGTGAAGCTCAGACATAGAAATCTGTTGATTTACATGCTGTAAAGAGAAACTGAGGCACAGGGCAAGACTCAGTCTTTTTACAATGTTTGTATTCCTGCTTTTTAAATAATTGCTAATAAAGAAGGCATTAATAGCAGCATTTACAGTCCTGTTAGCAGAACCTGTGGGTCCTTTACAAACTTAAAAACCTTCCTTTCTGTGTAACAAAAATAAACTGTAATATTATCTGGGAGATCTGGGCAGGATTGGGACCAACATTTTCTAGATCTTCATATCTTCCGTGAGTAAACCTAACTCCAGGGCTCCAAACTGTGGTTAGGATTTTACCTTCTGGTAGCCATATTTATGGAGTTTTTCATTTTCCTGTTTCCCAAATAGCCTCAAGTGATTTCATTTTGTTAATCTTTATTTTCTCCTCCTTTTAAGCAGTAATCATTTCAACAATTATTCACAGAACAAACTGCTTCAAACAAGTGGTGACAAAGCCAGTCTGCAGATGAAGCTGGAGAAAGGGGAAGATAGACAACACTGGCAGCCTAAAAATATTATATTCAAGTTGGTTTTGTAGTTGCAGCACAAAACTCTGTGGTATTTGCAAGGTGGCCAATGCTGGCTTTTCAGCCCAAAATTCCAAAATATCAATAAAAAATAGAGATCTATTTTTAAACACTATTTAAAACCATGGAGAAGTCATCAGTGCAAAAATACATGTTAAAAAATATGATTCATAACACAAGACAATTGACAATCTCTGTCATACCCTAACTTCAGTACGTGTGAATATACACATTCATGATCAATCTGGTATAAAGATCTTTCAATGTCAGGACATTCAGACCTTCCCAATAAGCAAGTAGCTGACATTTGTCTGAGGCATCCTTTAGAAACCTTCACAACCACCTGAGATCACCTCATTGTTGTAAGAAACCAGATGAATTTCCTCACTTGCAGTCAAGGAGAAATAGTCACAGCCTGAACTCTTACAATTTCCAGATGTCTATTGACATACTGCCCAATCTTTTTCTTGACATTTAATCATTCTGCCTGAAAAAACTAGGAAAAACAATGTAACACATAGAAAAATCTAAGACTGTATTTTGTTGCTTGTTCAAACAGTGTGATGTATATACATTATATAATAATACATACACATCTATAATAGTATATATATATACACACTATACTTGCATATGTACATACACATCATCATATATATACATCACTTTCGTGGGAGTGGCTGTTTAACTAAAGCAGACTGTACTTCTCTGCTTTATTCTAGTTTTTTTCACTTCATTAAAATAAGCAATTTAAATCATTGTCACTAACATTTTTAAACAAAATGTTGTGAGTAGGATTATGAGGAATGACCCCAGCACTTACTGATGAACATTAAACATTGAAGTCTTCTATATTTCACAATATGGTTAGAAAATATGTGGAGAAAATAATTCATCTGTTTCTCAGGTTTCTAAGTGTCAGAAGCTCAGAAGACAAATGGTTATAGAATTTGATTACATATATTCTTCACAAAACTTCTCTACTTTTTCATTCATATGAATCAGTTAAAGTGGACTAGCCCTTCTTGACTTGTACAGAATGAAATAGTAAGTTGATTTAAAGAAATAACTCTACTTAACTCAGCTGTCTTAACATTATGGGACAAATTCTCCATCAGTTATATACACATGCAATTTTTATCAGTTTCTGAGGAAGCATATGGCTCTAAGCTTGCTCTCATATTTTAATTGCTGCCAAACACACATGCACATGCACATACACACACAGTCTTGTCCCTTCCCTTAGTTCAAAGCTAAAAATGAGATGGTTTTGAGATTTCAAACACTTTTTTTGCCGGACTCAGAGCAAAAAGTTGAAATCTCATAAATTTTCTTTGGTGTACATTCAAAACAAAAGTTTGGATTCACTTAATGAAAATACTTACATAGAATTTTTATTTATTTTAGATACTGCTATTTATCCTAAAATGAGACAAAAAAAAAAACCCAGATAAAAATGACATATTGAATTTTCCATGAAGTTTTGTTTCTTTGTTTCAAAAGATACAAACTGAACCAGACAATACCTTAGCACTTCCTTCTAAAGAAGCTTAGTGTAAAAATCCCCTGATCAGCTATTACTCCTATGTTACATCAAGTGTAAAACTCAGAACTCTCAATTTTTTGCATGGCAAGGATTAAAACCAGTTTCTCTGTTGGTGCTGGGACACCGGAGAGAGCAGAGAGGTGGTGTGAGGTGGTGACTGGAGAGAGGGAAGGTTGGAGTCTCATTCTCTTCCATGTTCTGCTGCCAACTGGATGCACAATCCTCAGCAGATTGTATGGGTTTAATGCCTAAAGGTTAACTCTGGAGGGTACAAGTGTTTTGCTGAAAAAAGGACTCCTATTTTCCTTTGCCAGTGTAATGCATTACAGGCCTTCACAATTCAGGAGTGTGCTTCCCAGGGGTTATACCTCTTTCTGTCCTATGGAAAAAAATTACCTGGGCAGAAATTTGTGCTCCAGGTAGAAGTTTCCTGTCTTTTCAAGCATGACAGGAATGAGAACTTGGAAAAGCATTTGCACATTGTGGTATCTGTGCTGCTGCATAATTACTAGCATGTTTCTCAGCAGCAGCAGAATACAAGTGGCTGATTTTCCAAAGTGATGACCATCATCACTATGATGTGAAAAGTGGCTAAGCAGTGCTTTGGGAAACAAGGTTGCTCAAATGTGCTGCTGTAAGAGCCAGAAGTATGTAGCAGCTTGGTTGCCTTTGGTTTGCATGGACCTCTCTGATAAAATCCTGTCAGACTGAAGATGAAGACTGTGGGGATGGCTCCCTGTTTTTTCATCATGTTAATAAGACCTTTGGATCAGTTACACTTCTTTTTTGTTGTTGTGCTGGTTCTTATTTATTTGAGGAAATATAGGCTATATTCAAAAAGGAATCTGGGCTCTTCCACACCTCTTAAAATATAGCATTTAGAGAAGTTTCCAGTAAAGGAATGAGTGTTGTCAGCTAGTTAGCACAAGTCATTGGAAAAATCCTTCAACTCTGTATAGGCAGAATAATTATACACAAACGCATTCGGAAATCCTATGGAAAATGTAGTCCACTGACCTGGCATGGTTACAGCACGATTTAGCAAGTATGTTAGAACAAATTACTCCTTTTAACCATAAGCCATTCTGTTTCACGCTTTTAATGAAGGTCTGTGCCACACACTAGAATACTTCTCACCTCATTACTACCCATAAAAAGCAATGATCCATTCAAAGGCTCCTCATATCTCCCAAATGAGATGTAAAAGAGCCCACTCTTTCTCAATCTGGCACAAAAGAGAAGAACGGCTTCTTACTGCAGCCTTTGATGTTGATCATTAGGATGTTTACTAGATAAAAGAACTGAAAAATTTATCTGTGTAACTTCACTGATGTTGAGTGTTAGCGTTCTGCCTCCTGGCCGCTGGCTCCCTATTTATAAATGTAAATCCCTTCTTGCTGTTTAGGGAAGGAAAAGGGTTTCAAAGATTTCCACACAGCATTTTCTTCTCTTTGTGTATATATATATATATGTGTGTGTGTGTGTGTATTTATATATAAAAAGCATACAAGAAATGGGAAGAAAAGGGTGGAGAGAGAAATATCCAGAGAACTTGAAAAATATAACGAGACAGTAAAACAGAAACTATGAACTGAATAAAAATTAAATGTGACATCCTGTCTGATAAGCAAGTTTAAAAAAATTAATCATGTGTGAATTTAAGCTAGTTATTGCCCAAACACATACACACATACCACACATGCAGTGTGCACAGTTGTGTGTATTTAAAAATGTAAACTCCTGCCAAAAAGATGCAAAATTAAAAAAAAAAACCACTCAGTGCTGCAAATAGCATTTTCTCAAGGAGGAATATTCTCATTTCTTAGTTAGCCCATATATATTGCTTTGGTTTTGCTCTTTCTTGAAATAGCCAAGAAAGGACTTTATTTTGGCATCAGTTTTATTGTTTCAGTATATCTTAGCAAATCACTGTCTGACAGATTCTGCATCACCTACTCCAGCACCACAATGGCAATGACCAACACACAGGCATTGCAGTCAGTAACATGAGGTGACCTAAGGCCTTCCCTGACAACCTGCTGGAGTTTAATCAATTCCCCCCAAAGGATGGACAATGGCTAGAGGAGAGCTGAGGTATATCAGTACGACACGCTGGTGTGCTGTTCGTGTTCTCTCAGTGGAGGTGACCCAACCCCAACTCTGTCACCAGAACTGTTTGTTTAATTACTTTCTAATTCTGTCAGAGAGACTTGGCTTGCTTTGATTACTTAATTAGTAAGGTTCTTCTCATTGGAATTATGCCCACTGAACCAAATCAGAACCACAAGCTTTTAAATTTCATCAAGAAATGTGGAAAACTGAAATACCTAAGAGCTTGGTAAGGTGAGACATGCCTTAGCCACGTGGTGTAGCCATAGACAGGCATGGTGTGCATCAGTAAGGCACATGCAGAAGCTAAAGGGTTCATCTCCACCAGGCAGTGAGGATCTAGAAACACACAAGACTAAGACCTGCCATTCTTGTTGAGGCCAGCAGCTTGTTCAAACTAGTATCTTGTTAGCCAACAGCGTGTCATGCTTCAAAGTGACATGCACACTACCCCACCACCACCCAAAGTAATATCCTAACTAATAACCTGCCTGTAGGAAAAAAGTTTCTCTTTTAATCTCAAGCAGTTAGACATGCCAGGAAGCTTGAGTATTTAAATCCCTTGTATCTTATCCTAGGTAAGTATGAATGTTTTATTATCTGTATAAATGTCTAATCATATTTAAGTTCTGGAAAGCCTATCTTTAAAGTGCTATAGCAGCATTAACTGATCATCCCTTAAAAGGGGAGGTGGGTAAGTATACTCTTGCCATCTCTCCCTTTTATTAAATATACAAAAAGTAAAGTATGGAGTGCCTCAACTCTGTGTTCAAGCCAAACAATGAATATAAAAGCTGGAGTTAAAATACTGAAGTTCATGATTCATAGCACTCCATGCATGCAATAGGTTCCAAAGTTCACATGCACATTGCTCACATTTATCCAGGACATTTGAAGGCAATATTTTCTTGATTATTTTCTGATTATCAACAAATTTATAGCAACTTATTAAAAACATAATTTGGTAGTGGTCAAACTGTTGCATGTTGTCATCTTTCTTTAGAAATAGCCCAGACACACCACATTAAATCTGTGATGATTCTTCCCTGTTTTGGGGCAGACAGCACTAAAAAAATTAAAAATGAAGAAAGGCATTAGATCATCACAAGGTGCATTGAATATGTACTGCCTTTTATTGTATATCTGTTCAGTTACTGTCACAACAGCACTTCTGCGAGCTCCGAAATCCTGTAAATTACAATAATAGAAAAGTAAGCATGAAAAAGTATCCACTTAAATTTTTAACAGGCATGTTCAACTCTTATTTTTTCAATGTTTTTTCCAAATACAGTATTCAATCACCGGTTTCAAAATCATAAGTAATGATAGCAAACACAAAGAACCACTTAAGCTGTACTGCTTCTAAATTAAATTGCAGAATCTGTCAGATTGAACTTGGCTTTAAATATTTTGAACCTTGTTCAGTTCCATTAAAGAAATGACAATATTCTAGGAAGATCAGAAACTTCAAAAGAAAAGTACTTTTACAAGAGTGTGCCCTCTGGAATAAAAGATGCAGAGCTCTCTTTTATTTGGAAGCTCAAATCAATATTACTCATATTCCTGGTTAGAGATTTATCTATCTTGAAAGCAGAATCCTATCAGTGAGTAGTAAGTGGAAGGAGAAAGACTGTAGACATGGTGACTGAGATATTCAAACTTCTCAATATCTTCCTGCATGCATAAATTTGACTGTGGTTTGTAAATACCTTTCATATAATAATTCACAACTTCTGTTAACTTTACCTGTTGTTTGTAAAATCTATCCAAAAGCATATGAGAAAAAATTGATATGCCATAAATACTTCTTGATACCAAACACTCATGGCATAAACATCTACACTTGAAAATGTACATTTATTTGTAATCTGGTGGTAAGAATGGAAAAGACACAAACAGCACCAGCATGAAGTGTTTTCAATCACAATTGTCATTCACTGATAAAATTTTTAAAATCCCCCAAAGCCAGTATAAATAATTTCCAATGCTCCTCTCTGCTTTTGCTATCAAGCTGCAATAAATTCTTCGATCAAGGTAGGTTGATGAAAAATGTTTAGGGGGGAAAAAACAAAAAAATTCCTTTTGTACTTTATCATAGCTCAGTTCTATAGGTTCCCGAAAACAAGAACTTTTCATACTTGTTTCAAAACCAGTACATTCAGGTCTCAGCCTATCTTTTTTACAGCTGACGTGTGTATTATTTTGTAACAAAGAGACCTGTCAGCTGTATTGGACTGTTTATTGCTTTGACAACTTGATTTTGACTTTTTCTACGTGATTTGCCAAGATTAGCTTTTATTTACAGGGTTTTATGTTCTAAGATGAGGTGAAAGTAAGAGCAGCAAATAAATCTTTTTCCCTGACATCTCCAATAATTTTACCTGGTCAAATGTTTGGATACATAGAGCTGCAGTAAAAATGCATGATTAGTACACTCCCCTGTGGATTATGAACAGAAAGCATGTGTTGGGCTTACACACAGGCGGTGATTTACTCACAGTCACATATAAAGGTATTTGCTCTGTCTCTCCAGTGTCTTTAGTGCCCTTTTCTCACTAAAGAAGACAGATGCCAACAGATAATGAAACGAGTCTGTTCTGCAAAATAAAGATCTGGCTTTTGAAACAAACATACTGATTGAAGTACTGGAAGACAGTTTTCAAAGATGATCCTGCAAGAGAAAAATGTGCTGTTTATGTGTGACCATTGCTATGCAAAGCATCAGAAGTGATGGATTTTGTAGTATCAGATAAAAGTATTAGCAGAAATAATTCTGTAACCTGTTTTCAGAAAATGGGTTTGGGGTTCCACACATGCCATAAAATGATAATAGCTGTATACCTATTGGCATGAAGTAGATTTTAACAAAGGCTTAATAGAAACTCCAGATTCCATAAAAATACACAGCTTAAATTCAGAGTTAACAACCAAAATGACTACACAATAACTATTCAATACATTCCATCCTATAACAGTAAATAGCAGGTTTTCATGATTAATTTTGTTATTTTAAAACATATGTACCAAAATGTCCCTGTTCATCACAAAGCTGCTCACTCTCACTTAGCACACAGAAAGTGGAATAACATAGCAATTTGAAAAAATGCAACTCTTCCTCAAATGTCTTTTAATGAGTTTCATCAAATTCATGGATTTACTTTGGTCTTACGAGCTTTCCAGTTTGTCTGAGAGGTTTCTGCAGAAAGCCTGTAGTATGCAGGAGGGGATGTGAGTGCCTCAGTAGATGGCACCCTTCTCTCTGTCTCGGAGAAGGAACATGCATTCAGCCCTGCTGCTGCTGCCCATCAGCTCCAGTAAGGAAAAAAACCCAGCAAACCACATAAACAAGGCTATTATGACTTTTCAGCAAAGGGGTTGTTGCTGGGGCTGGTGCCGAAGGCATGTCCTGCACTTGATGTAAAGGTAAGCACTGTGAGAAATCCCAACAAGGGCCATGAAGAGTCATTGGAGATCAATCGGTGTGACTGCTTACAGTGCAGGAAGCTAATCACAAGGATCAGCCATTATTAGAGGCATTTTTGGGACAGAAAGTGGTTTAATTATGGCTATAAAGCATGCAGCACAGCTTATACTGCACCCAGGATTTAGTCCTTATTTGGTTATACCTCTCTTATACCTCTGTAAAGATATTCAGTACTGCAGAAGAAGATAGTAATACAATAAAATAGTAATTGTTTGCTGCCTCTCACTGAATTATTAAGAGAGTCAGCTTTTACTAATGTTCAGAGGAAATCTTCTGCTAATCACTGGACTACTGAAGATTTAAAATTAGAATGTTTTTTAAGCAAAGACATTTTTAGAAATAAAATAGATGTGCAATTTGTTATGATTTGTTTCTGTTAGTTTTATTGCACTCTTCATGTCCCAGTCACAGGATTTTTATCTGAGGCACTGTATAGCTAATGCCTTCCTGACAGAGGTATATAAAATAATCAATAGTTTGTGATCATCTGGTTTTAGTAATAAATGCCACAACAGTTTATTTGTAAGGCAAGCATATTTTCAAAATAAAAAAGAAGGACTTTTGGGGCAGTATTTTCTACAGTCATGAAATGTCTCAAGTGCTCTGTATTCTGGCTTCTTTCTTTGATCTGTCTGCCTGGGTCAGAAAAGCTTCAACTGGAGCAGATCAAAGAAAGCCTGAGCAATGCCTCTTCCTCCTGAACTTCTCCTTCCTTCATTTCCCTCTCCTCTGTGTTGCTGGAAATCACATTAGAGAAAAAAAAAAAAGGCAATATAAAGTATGCCTCTCCCACAGACCACATCTCCTCCAATCTCGAGCACAGAATTTTATGTCTTCATCAGGCAGGATCATCAGACCACCAGGCTCATTCCCATTTTAGGGTTGTCACTCCACAGATTTTGTTGGGCTTTGGGCACTGAGTGCCCAGGAACACAGGGGCTGCCTGCACCCACCATTCTGCATCATTAGCAGGGCAAAGCAATTGAGTTAGGCAGGATCACTCACAGGCATAAAATTAGCTATATGAAGTGGTCAGCATGAAACAGGAATATAGCAAATATAGAATGTCCATCTAAAGATCTGTCTGACAGGAACACTGGGCAAAAAGAAGGGGTGAGGGAGGGCTGTGTGCCTTAGTGAAAAAAAACCTTCAAAGAAAAATAAATTATGCAAATGAAAATGGGATACTTGGCATTTAAAGCAATTGAAAGAATTCAAATATTAGAGCAACTTAAAAACCCAGCTCTAGATCTATGATATAGACCATCATATCTGGTTATTTTAGGAAAAAGAAAAAAGGATTATAAAATACTTTGAATTTTTCCAATGAAACAGCTTAAGTGACCATAAGGGTTTTCTCATGTAAATATTCTAGCAGAAATCAAATAAAATATATTTTGGAAAGAATAGGGAAATACAAAAATCTTTAAGCAAAAGAAATTATATCTGAATGATTATTACAACTAAAAGGGATAGAAGCCAATAAACTTGCTAAAAATATCCTTTCTAGAAAATATTTTAAATAATACTTTAAATATAGCAAGAAGAGCCATGCTGACATATTTTCATACTTTCTATTCTAACTGATAAATAAAATAGAAGTCTATTTAAATGGTAAAAAAATGCAATACTGTCAGGGTGCTTCAGATCTGTGAAAACCATAGAGAATTTTTGTAAGATAACTTTAAAATGGCTTTGTTCCAGTCAGCTATCTGATAGCTTGACTGCTGGTGATAGACTCCAGGTATCTCTCGCTGGCAATTCCCCAGCTTCAAGGGAGCACCAATGTGATATGGCAACACAGGGCAGATGTGACTGCTGTGCCAGCAGTGAAGCAGTTAACCATGAGAGGGGAATTGCCTGCAGGAATGGGAACTGTTAAAAGGTTTGCCACAACTTCAGAGAGGAGAATGCATAGAAATGGACATTTCTGTAGCTGTGTCAGGGTTGAAGGCGGGCTTTCTTTACATTGGCAATTGGTTTCATTTCTGTGCATCATTTTCAAAGCATCCTTCAATTTCAAAGTAAAGAGAATTTATAAGCAATATTTCATATGTATAAATCATGCAAAACACTGATTTAAAGTTACTTTTCCTTTTACAATAAATTTCAAATTTCAGAATGCATACACGTTTTGGGAATTGTCCCAGTGTTATGCCTGTGTGAAGTCACTGGATCAAACTTTGCTCCTCTTCATACTGGTGTAAGTACTGGAAAGTTCCATTGTAGTCAAAACCTCAATTTAGTACATCCTACCTCATCCCTTTGCTCTAAATGGATATTGTGAGATTAAACCTTATTAAGCTTGTAGCTTTGAAATAACAGGGAGACACAAATTGCAAGTACAGGAATGAAATTTCATGCTCCATAGTGATATAAAAGCCATTCCCAGATGTTTCAGAAGTTTCCTTTTTTAAAATTATGTGGACATTTCTGGCCTGGGAGGCTTAGACTTACTTGGAAGTCAGCAGACCAGATGGGTGGTACTGGGGCTGCTACTATTAATTTTTGATAAGGTGATAGTTATACTCCTCTTTAACTGAGCAGCTTTATGCTGGTTCCAACTTCCCTTTGTCTGCAAAGGCTGGAGGAGGTACAGTGTTTCCACACCTGATCTGAAATATATTGAAAAGCAAATTCTGTACTCAAGTCTATCTAAATTATGAGATAAGTGAAATACTTGAAAATACTGAGAACTGTACCTGCATAATGGGACTCAAGCTCACTTCTACTGCACAAATTGCTGGTTACAGTAGCTTTTTTCTCTAAGAGTTGTTCCTTCTCTCTAGGAGTTATCTCAAAAGACATAAATGGTAGTGTTTCTTAGACTAAATAAACAATATTGTGACATGTATGGGAAATGTACCACTGACATGAAATTTCATTTCCATGTAAGAAATAATATTTAAACCAGATATGATTGGTTTATTTTGATTTTGAGTAAAACCTACTAAAAGAGAGAGAAAAATTATGTTCTATAACTATCATGCAAAGGTATTTCCACTTTATTTTCCACTGTAATTTTGTTACAAATATCTGTTTCACACATTCCAGACCCTGAAAACAAAGCTTACTGCTCAACACGATTCTTAAAGAATTATTTCTTCTGTTCTGATTATACCATTTAAAGGCCCCAAGAAGATTTTGCTTACCATCTGCATTAATGTCCTTTACCTAAGCATGACAGAGAAATAGCAGATGTCTGAACACTCTTATATTGGACATGCAAACCTAACAGCCAGGAATATTTCTTACATACATTTGTTGAATTCTAATATGCACACAATTGGAAATTGAGAGATAACTCATGGTTTTGTTGTTACCTCAGGTCTTCAAAATTCCACAAATTTCTGTTACAGAAATGCTGTGCTTATTACACCAAGCAGCCAGCACATAAAATACTTGAAATTTACTGAGAACAGGGATGTGATCCAGAACAACTCCATATCAGGCAAGGCTGTCTCATCCTGGTCCACAGCTGGGCTCCTTCTTGCTCTTGTTTGATTTCATCAGTTCTGTAGTTCTAGATCTCTAGTGACCCAAGCTCACCTGGAAATTATCAGGCTGCTCTCCAGACAAATGAGATGGGAGCATTGAATCTTCTGAGGTTTGGGATGGATGGCAATCCAGTTCTGCCCCTCTGTAAGTGCTCTAACCACTCAGCTGAAGCTAACAAAGGGGTTTAGGTACCTTCCTCTTGCTTAGGGTAGTTCTGTTTCCTAACTTAAATGGTTGACAAATAAAGACATTAAATAACTTCCAGAAGCTGAATTGCAAGTGACATTTTGGGGATTTCCTAATATCTGGCTCCAGCACTGGTTTAGCTGCCCACTTTGAGCCATTATGACTATAAAGAGATCCTTTCATGAATTTGGAATAAGTCACCTGCTTCTCACACTTCTGAGCAGCTCAGGTTTTATACACAGCATGGTGACACTGCTCCCTCAGAAGTGTAATCATGAGCTCTTTCCCAGATACATAACAGCTTGAGCTCCAGGGGACATCTGTGCCACTTCAGGGAACGAGAGGACCTGAGAACACACTTAGGAAGTCTGCATTTGTTTTCTGAGAAGGAAATTTCAGAGATGATTTTTGCAGTACCTCTGGGCTAGCGACTGGTGTGTCACCAGGCAATTAAAGTCTTTTATTTTCACATGTTAAAGTAATTGGTATAGTTCAACAGCACCGCAGCAATTCAGACACTTAGATCCCAGTATGCAGAGTCTGAGAAGCCTCAGCTCAGGCTGTTTCACTTTGGACTTCATGTTTTGTCTGCTGACTGATGGAAAGAGGCAAGCAGGAGCTTGCATCATTTCCAGCCCCAACCACTCGTGAATGCAGAGAGTACCTTTGATTCCCAATGTGGGTCTACTGCTGTCATTGTGTATTATACAATAAACTGTTTACATAACAGCCTTTTGTTACAGGTTTTAAATCTCAGGCTGCCAGGGCGAGGCAGAGGCTGCCAGCTGGCAGACACAGAGGTGCTTGTGCTCCAACTGTTGGAGGTAATTAACAGCCCAAACTGTCAGAAGGTGACAGCCGGCAGAAAGTTCCTGCCCTGGGGTCACAGCTGTATTCCGGCAACTTGCTTCTTGATTTACCAATAAAACTAATAACATAAATAATATTGGTATTAAGTTATCAAGCAAGGAGGACTGAACCCAAGTTATGTTTTCTACCCTCAAATTAACTGACAAAGAAAATTAGCATCAATATCTCAAAGCAAATAAGTAAGATGAACTACTTTGAGGGGAAAAAATAAACTAGTCCACTAAAAATTTGATGAATGTAAATACTAGGATGGTTGCAGATTTTAATGCTGTTGCATTCCCATTTTCCTGAAATTGTAAAAAATTAAACTAATATTTAGTATTAGTGATCTAGGCAATGATTATCAGCCACAAACTTTTAATCAGTGTGTCTTTTTTTTTTATTATGGTATCTAACATCTACCTTCACCTACTGTAAGGTGGTATAAATTGGCTTGTGGGAAGCTATAATGACTGAGGCTAGCCGAACATTTGGCTGAGATGTTAGTTTGTAGTACAAGAAATACAAATGCTTCAGCATTAAACTGGCTCTTAGAGTGGCTTTTTTTGTGATCCCAAGAAGTTTTAAGATATTTTCCTGTATTCTTGAATGACAACCAGCACAGCAACACAGTGATATTTTCCTACAGTACCTTCATAGTACCTTCACACACACACGTATTTGACAGCTTAAGTTCCAATCATGCTTTTGCATTCTACCCAAACTTTGGTGTATGAATAGTCATGAATTAGGCTTCTCCTGTTTATAAAGTGTTTTGATATGCAAGAAAAATAAGTAATACTAAGAAGTAAAGTTTCCTAAATCATCAGCATTCTAAGTAGTCACAGTAAATCAGAAACAAGTAGAAACTTTAGAAGCAAACAGAAAAGCTTGCAGACAGTGTCCATTAGAATAGGCAAAAAAAAAGAAGCCAAAGTACTTCTTTAGTTTGCTGTTATATGTCTGTCTAAACTGTGAGTGCTTTGGAGCCTTGCCTCCTTCACTGTACAGACTAGAAGGCACAACAGTTCCCTCTTTCCTGGCGTGGGTTTCCTGGTGCACACTCAGATCATGCTCCAGTCTGAGGCTCAGGTAATTGCCAGTGCTCACATCTCAGCCCAGGGATGGGGATGGGCATCCAGACACCTTCATTCAAGGTATCTGTACAAATCTCATGAATGTGTGCTGCAGTCTACCAAACACAACCGTGCCATGGGCAGATATCCATCCTGAAAGAAAAAGCTTCCTGAGAAAGACTCCACAATTCTCTTAACTTTCAGGAAGATGAAAAATGGGAAGGGATTTTGCAACATTTCCTGAAAATAATATAAGCTATTTAAATAGCTGACATTTTTCACACCAATGTTCTTCACCTTCCTCACTCCTTTTCCCTCCATCTCATGCACCCTCTGGTAGAGCAATGTCACACAACTCTGTAGGCAGATGATGCCACTGAATATTATAGAATCTCATAGAATCTAGTTCCTTGATATTACCCATATCCTAAATTTGCTGCTCTTATATGCTGCAAACATGACTCCTTTCCAGCACTGTCCTGGGGCTTGGACAGATCGTTTCAGACCTGGCCCTCACAGGTGGATGTGGCTAGCACAGGTTCTTCCCGTGGGAACATTTTGCTATGTTTCATAAACAAGATAAAGTTTGGATGTTTTGCAAACAACTTCTCTGGATTAGGTCAGTTCGGGCTTGGCCAATTGGGCCTAGGGGGAGGTCTCGGGCTGACCAATCTGGGTGACCTCTGTAAACTCTATATATATGGAATTCAAAACTATAAAGCTCTCTTCTCTCTTTCCTTGTCTGAGACCTTGGGTCATTCCTCAGCTAGCGGCTCAACAGCGACAGGTGGATGTTGCCCAGATGTTCTGAGCAGGTGTCTCCTCTCCTCAAAAATAAGTTTTCTAAGCAATGAACTAGGTTGGTAGTCAACAGGAGTGAAAAGCCCATGGTACTGCTAGCAGTGCTAGATAATGCCAAGATGGACAAAATGTCCAATACTCTTTTGATTCATGCTTCAAAAAAAAATAGGGATCTGAGATTACAAATTGTGTGATTATCATTGAAAGCAACAGGGTTACACTTCATTGTGCAGTGAGTTATACAGGACTTCACAAACATATGTAAAAATGAAATAGACTTACTATCATTAGAAATCATTAGAATAATTAGACATTAGGGAATCTGCAGAGGTCAGAATTCTGGAGCACAAAACAAAAGACAAATACACTGCTTATTCCTAAAAGTGGGGAAAAGGAAAGCCAAGGAACCATGTCAGCTAGCCTGACTTCAAACAGTTGAAATATTAAGAGAGCATCTAAGTACTTGAAAGAGTAATCAGTGTAAAGTAACAGCAAAAAATAATGTACTGCATCTTCATTAAAAGAGTCAATTCTGCTTTGCATAAATTTTAACCTCATTGAAAAAAACCCAGTCAAACAGGGAAACAACTTCTTTCCTCATACCTCTGTAACAAGGGTGCAGAACAGACTGGAAAACAATATGTTGAAAGGTTGTATCAACTAGAGTTCTGCTGAAATCTGTCTAGAGCCTGGTACTGTGCAGTCATTTCATTAATACTCTGGGCAGTACAACAGGCAGTAAGTTTATTAAATTCTTATATGATAACAAGCTGGGAGGAGTGCAAGCATTTTTGAGGGCAAGGTTAGAATTCAAAATAAGGAAGACAAATGGGAGAAAGACGCTATAATAAATAGAAAGCAATTCAATCAAGACAAATAAAACATTTAAGTAGGAACAATCAGCTTCACAAATACTCTCTGACAAATGTCTTGCCTAGATAGAAGTCCTACAGAAAAGGATCTGGATGTTAAAGTGTATCACATGAGTCATAGGTGTCTTTAGACTTCAATAAAGCAAGTACCGCAATGGGAAGTATAAACACAGGAGCTGTATGTTCAGCACCAAGTTTTGCAATTGTTCTGTCAAAATTGGACAAAGCTCAGCATAGAGCAAAAGAGATGATCAGACATCAAGTAAATGTGAATTTCAAGGAACAAGAGCTGAAAATGAATAATTTTAGAGGAAAAAGCAGACTAAGAAAAAATGTGAAGTGGCTATGTAAAAGATTACTACAGAGAATAAATTATTCCCCATGTCTACAGAAAGGAAAGTAATTGGATTAATTTGCAGCAGCACAAGTATCTAGTTTAGAACTTTTCTGTTATTATCTCTCTGTAAGAGTACTGGAGTAGATAGTGGAATAGATTACATTAGGAGGTTGTGGGATCTCTATTTCTGGAATTTTTGAAGAATAGACTAGGCCAGCTTCTGTCAGGAAGGTTTTAGTTCTAGTTTATTTTTAGAAATACTTTGGAGGCCAGACTACATGACCTCTAAACATCTCTCCTAGACTCACTTTTTTTGAAAATGTGTCTGTTAACTGAAAAGTTCAATACATATAGTAAATATGTGAGATGCACAATTTACTATGCATGCTTCAAATGAAAACAAGCACTCGTGAATTCCTACTGGAATTGCAAGAACTGTGCAAGAGTAAATTATGCACAGTCCTGGATTATGAAAAGGGATTGCTCATCCAAAGACCTTGAATTCTGTACAATGTGAAAAAGGCAGCCAGAACAAATTTATAGGGCCAAGTCACAATCCCATCACAGTGAGCAGCAAAGCTCTCATTGATTTCAGAGGGACCAAGACATGGATAGGCTTTTTTTAAAGATGTGGCATTACATAATGCCACATGTCCATTGTTATTAAATTGATATACATATATGCCAATATTTCATATTGGTATTTTGTTGTCAGATTGTCATTTAGTAGAATTCAGTGTGGTCTATTTAACAAACCAAAATACTACTAGTCAAATAAATCTATCTGCAAGAAATATTTATGAAGAAGCCTGTATCTGAATTCCCTATTGCCTTTATTTCTTTACAAAGTCTTATAAATGAGGAAATAGTACCAAAAATCTATTAGTAATAGTTATTTCCTAATTGCAGTGGGAAGCATCCTGCATGTTTAAATAAATATTGTTAACTCTGACCTCTTGGTTTGCCAGGACTGATAAGACAATTGTTTGACCTATATGAAGCACATACAGTATGCATGGACTGAAAGCAGCAGGAAAACAGGAAACAATAAATCAGAAATTAGAGCACTGATTGTTATAGCTAATTACATCAGACTTCTGCTTAATTTCTCACTCTGTCATTCTAACCTGATTTTCTTGCCAACAGACTTTGCAAATTGCTGGTGTCACGTACATACAGCATGTAATAATCTTTAGTTACTGTGATTGACAAATGAATGAGAAGAAGAACATAGTTTATTACGGAAGAATGAACTGTGACACACACCAGATACCTGCTCAGATGCTTTTTTAATTAACTTACCTAGATATGTTTCATGATACATTTTGCCAGGACCACAGGTTTGGCATCACAACATTATAATTGAATTTGTGTCATGGTTTGATAATGCTGGACAAAGGAAAAATAAGTCTGTAAAAGGAGAAAAATGGCATGGATTGATCTCCACAGCAAGAGAGATAAAGTGGTAGCCAGAAAATTTAAATCAATTCTGCAAATAACATGCTTAGAATTAGGCATATTAATTAGGCATATAGGCATAGCATGTTTATTCTTGATATTATTTTCCTCATACTGCACATCAGATAACTTGGTGTCCTTATTCTTGTCTCTTTCTACATTTCTCCACTTTCAAACTATAATATGTTTCCTTGTCCTGTTTCATCACGTCCCCCAGCATCTTCAGCTGTCTTAAATTAGCACAGACATTTTACTGTAGCTAGAAATATTTGGTAGAATGTAAACAATTAATTTGTAGGTATCTAAATTACAATTTTGCCCTTCTGATCCAAGTAAAGTCATTAGCACACTTAACACAGTGTCTTTCTGTGAGATGTATGCTTTCCTTTAGACCAGCAGCTTGCTGACACTGTTTTGAGAGGTCAGGCCACTCTGTGTCACAGGTAGTTGTTGAGGAGAGATGCAGCTTTCACTTTCCTCAGTGTCTCTCAGACTCTCACCAGCATGAACTCAAGGTGAGTAGAGCCAAGCAGACACACTGGAGAAGTACCAGAAGGATTAATATCATATCATCATTGCCTTTAATAGTCTGTGCCTTGTGTATTATGTATTCTGAAACCGCCCATATGATTTAGCAAAGCATCTGGTAAAAAAAAAAAAGAACTCCAAGCCAATGTAATGTTTTATTCATGTGGTGTATGCATATATCATATCCCTTAATGTTATTTTGAGTATTACAAATTATTTTCTCCACAACTGTTGTCATGTCTGCTTCATTCTTTTCCTTTGGGATTTTTATTTGTAAGTTTGTAAGGGTCAAGGCCTAGAAATCAAGCAAAAAACAACATACTGATGCTTTTAGGTATGTATTTGCAGAGCTCTTCCATCCTCTTCCCAGAAGGCCATCATATTATCTCCACTCACTGCCATGGTGCAAGAAGTTAATATTGGTCTGCAGTGCTTGTCAGGTTGTAGGACTTTCTAAGTGTCTCTTCTCCCCTGACTAGGAATCATAAAATTCACCTTCCTCACAAATTTCCTAAACTCCAGCAATGGCATCGGGGTCTTGTAGTGCTGTCCTTAGAAGTCAGCTTCTGGACAAATTTACATTCATTAATCATTATGGACATTATGTGTTTCTGTATGCAATTAGAGATTTAAATATTCAAGTTCTGGTTTGAGTTTTATTAAATTATAATATTTTCCAATCCACAAATTTTTATACTTCCAAGGCATAACACATTTGTTTAGCCATTTCTTTAGCCATTTGTTTAGCCTATCCTCCAAATTAACAGTGGAGATAACTCTTTTTTAGAACTGCTCTGTCCTTTTGCTTAATTTCTACTTATTTTTTTGATAGGTTGATGGGCTTATTTAAAACTGGAAACAAAAAGCAAATCTTATGTCTTAATTACTGAGAAATAAGTATTCCACTATCAGAGTAGGTATAATATTTAATAGGCATTAAAACTTACTGGGAAAACTTTTGCTTTACCTTGTATGATACCTTTGTAATGATAAGGCAACAGGCTTCCTACAGCAACAGGACTGCTGTTTTATCACTACAGCTAAAGCAACGACACCACACGACAACACAGCTTTCTGTTAGCCATGGTGGGCCACATTAAAACATTATATATTGTTGGGGGAACCAACTGAGAACGTTGGAATACCCCCTGGTCTTTCAGCAACGTAGGCACCAAGCCTGATAGCTGCTCCAGCTAGCAGTACAATAAACTTAGGAGATACTAACGATGGAGAAGAAGCCCTGAAAAAATTCCAGTTACTTTCTGATTTCCCTCATGTTATCTTGTTGAATTCCTGGCCTTGTTTTGGAGAAAGCCAGTTCATCCATCTCCATATAGAAGACAAGCACAGTCTTGTTTGCAGCATAGCTATCAAAGAGTAATGCACGGATAAAGCAAACAAACAAACCCTAATCCAAAGCTATTTTAACTGCAGCATTAGAGTGAGGAAACCTGCTGATTGCCTCTTGTTATGCATTACAGCTAATGGGACTAATGATATATTTGAAGCATATTCTCAAAACTATGTGATACAGCCCTCTTTTGCAAATGAATGGGTCCATAAACCCTCTCCATTGGTTCTGTTGTGTCCTAGTTGAAAAAGACTTAAGTAGAGCAAAATCCTGCTCCATATTTTGACATGAAAGGAAGATAGAGAATGGCCAAACTTTGAGAAAATAGAAAACTTTCTTATAACAAAGTGTCTGCATAAAGTAGCCTAAGAGATGAACAGGAGGAAGCTTTTAAACAAATTCCATAGAAATACAAATATAACACATGTGTCATTATCTTTCTCTAGAATAAAATAATCCTGTAGCATACAGCAGGAATGTAGTTTACTATTTTTCCTCATAACCAAAAAAAAGTACTTTTCTCTTGGAACTATATATAATAACATCTCCAAAACAGTTGGTTTTCAAAACTAAAAATAATTTATGAAAACTGAGGCATTCATATATTTGCTGTATTTTTCTGTTTGTTGGGTGTTAACTCCCACCTGTTTTCCTCTTAGTATAGATTTTGACCTTTAACACACAAAAACCTGCAATCTGACCCTCTGCATCAGACTCTGTACAGAAGTCCTGCAAGTAGACCACCCCTTCACAGGTAAGGAAAGCCATTAAACCCTGTGAATTTTCACAGTGGATAAGCCTAGATTAATTTGACCCAGGTGTTTGTCTATGACTGTGCATGGGAACACTCGCAGTGTCCCCTAGCTGTTTCTCCTGTGGTGGTCCAGCCTTAGTACTCTCTGGACTCTAATCTAAACCATGTAAGAGTACCAGCTGGCGCAGGACTTTGTAGACAGACTCTTGTTATGCTGTTTGTGTCACTTTGATGTATTCTTTCGCTTTACATAGGAATACTTGTACAAGTAGGAGGAAAACACGAAGAGCCATGTGCTGGAATTGAGTTACAAATGTCAACCTCTTATTCAGTTTTACAAAACCGAGTCCTTGATTTTATGCTACACATGCAAAGGGAAGTGTCATTATGAACAATGCAAAAATTTAGAGGCAAATCTGTCCTCATTTGCACCTCTGCAACCCTTGCTGAAGTGAGGCTGTATGAGCAGAAGTAAGAGAGGTTTGAATCTCTCTCATTAGAATTTATTTGCATGTAGCACATTTAGTTTAATTTATATTTTATTTTAAAACCAAACAATTAAACGGGCATTAATGGCTAAGTAATTGGATGTTAACTCAATATGTGTATGGATGTGAGAAGCCTGAGTTACTGTACCAAAAGCTGTCCAAAATATAAGATGAGGTATTTTATTAAAAAAACCCCTAATTTCAGTACACTTTACTAGACTGAAATAGTGAGAAGAGCAACTTTTGAAATTAATTAATGAGTAAAAATCTGAATTGCCCCATATACCCCAAACATGTGCAACTGAAAACATTTCTAAAATTTATCATGGCTAAAATACAATACATGATTGAAAGGCGCTCTCACATGCCTGGCCCACAGAAGACACAATTATATATTGGCAAGATTGAAAATAATGTGGGTAGCAAAACTTTTCATAAGGGTAAGATGAATCTACAAGGTCTGATTATCCTCTCACAGCACTACAGATTGGCAGCTAATACAATTAGGTTTGTTTTAAACATGTATAACTGAATTGGGCCCTGGATAATCAGAAAGTTGGCATATCACAGACCAATTTTTTCATTATGAATAACCCTGTGAAAATCCAGGGATGCATCTGGAAACTCACATGGTAAGTGAGATGAGAATCAGGCCATGCCCAAAAACTGCAATTAGACATAAACCAAAAGAAAAGACAATATTTGAATCGACTAAAGCTGAGCTGGCTACGTCTGTCAGATGGATATCAAAAAGACTGCTTATATCCCTTGGCACAGTAATGTATATTAATTCTGTAGTCATACTTGACTTAGGACTGTTTGTGAAGATATCCTTCAATACAAGGCTCACATTTTGAGCTCATACTAATATTAATATAAATTATCAGATTACAGATCAGAATTACTCAAAACCACAAAGAGAGAGCTATCTCAGTTACCACAAACTCAAGCTGAGACTGATAGAACAGTAAAACTTAACCACTAATATTTAAACACAAAGCTAGTAATCAAACAGTGAGTAACAATTCACGTAGATCAAATAATGATGAAAGCTGCAATTGCCTCTAGACTGCTGCATCTTTAGTCATCAAATTCAAATGTATAAAATTGTTTATAAACAATGGAGCTGTTGAATGCAAATGGACTTCAGGTACTGCACAGATCAGCCTCTGACTGCAAAGATTGGTTTAAACCCATTTTTAAACAGTTCTGAGGAGCCATTTTTTCAGGAAATGTTTAAGGAAAATAATGATTTGATTTATATAGTCTTAATTTTCCTAAAATACAAACTATTGCAAAGGAAAAAGCAATCTTTTCTACCTGAAATGTTGATCTATCTGAAATTTCTGATCTGAAATGATAGTACCCAAAGAGATTTGTATTCCAAATTTATACCATCCTTTAAGTGAGATGCCTCATCCTGCCTTGAAGATAAGATTCCAGGCATTGCTCAGATACTTGGGTATAATTTATTGTAGCCACACAAAAGTCAGATCTAAATCCTTTTGGATCATGATGCCACAAAACAGCAGTTCAAAGTTCAAAGAGGGAGGCCGACAGATGCAATTAAGTTATCACTGTTGGGATAACTGTAACCCTTCCTGTTCTTTTAGTGCTTCTGGGATCCTGAAGATTGTGAAACGTTAAAAATTTTAAAAAGAGCATTCTCCTCAACAATACCTAAATTTTCATTGCATAAATCACAGCAGTTGGAATAAAATACATCCAGTGAATGACTTCCTGCCACTAAGGGAAAAAAATCCAAAATCTTGTTTCCTGATGACTACAAACTTCTCTTGACAAACCTCCAGTGCCAAATGTGGTTTCCATTTACTGTTTTGGGATTTATTTGTCTATGCCAAAGTTCAGGTGTGCCAGCTCTTTGTAATAAGCCATTTGGATGAAAGCTTGGCTAGCTCAAAGGATTCTGATGTATTTTATTGCTGCCTTTTAAGATTATTGTTCAGAAATACCAACTCTAATTTTGAAATCAATTAGCCATGCAGTCTGATGAGGTGTTGGCCCAGCTCAGGTTCACACCCGCTGTCCGCAGATTATTGTTAAGTTGAGTCAGGTCCTTAGAGCTGCTCTGCATTGCAGGCATCTGGTGTACACGTGTTTGATGTCCTCACAAAATGACGCTGATGGCTTAAATGGCAAGGCTCTAATGAAGAAAGCCTAGCAAGTTTGCTGCTGTTTGCCAGCAAAACATGACTTTTACAGGGCAGTGTAAAAGTCCTTTTTCCCCTTGTTTAACTCTTCGATGTCAAAAGAATATAAATCTTCCCTGGAGAGCGGAGATTCAGCAAAGGTGACAAGAACAGGACCTGAGGGTCCACTGTAGGCATGCAGAAGGAAAATCCCTCTGGGATCTTGCACCTTCCTGGCACCTGCATGGCCTGCACAGCCATGCCACAGACGTGCTGCCTCCAGAGGGAAGGCTGTGTGCCTGCACTGGCCAATGAATTCCACGGAGTCAACAATGTGGTACAGCCAAAAAGAGAGGCACTCAAGCTTCTCCAGCCAGAGGGAAGTGAATCATAGAATATTAGAATGTTTTGGGTTGCAAAAGACCTTAAAGACCATTTAGGTCCATCCCCTCTGCCATAGGCAGGGATGACTTGCAATAGTCCAAGTGGCTGAAATCATCCAAAATGGTTTACATTGGTCATCCCATTATGAAATGCTTCATGATAATCCAAAAAAAAGATGAGTGTATGAGGTTATTTTCAATTACATGTTTGTAGCCTAGGAAGCTTTTCTGAAGTTGCTCCAGTTTTGTGCATGAGGTCTAAGAAAACAACCTCAAAACCTGGCAAAAATACAAACTAAAAACACCTAACAAAAATAAAACCCATCAGACTGTGTTTTTTAACACTTATAAGAGAACTAAGTACTTATTCCCTGAGATAAAGGCTCTTTTAAAAATCAATTTCTCCTTCTTATAATAAAAATGTACTCCATCAAATTCACCTGGAGGAGCTGAATATCAGCAATATAAACCATACTGGACAAAGAGCAATAGCAGGGATGTGTGATGAGTTATTTGTGGTCATTATTATGCTAGTCTATCTTGAATGATAGGTGCTAAACTGCCAGTCAAATTATCTTAATGAAATTTACATGTATTATATTGTGGCTTCAGAGCTGGAACAATTTCTTAAAATCAGCCTTCTGTTCAACTCACCTGCAACATTCTGGAGAATAGTAAGTACATGCAGACTGAATTTTATCTACCTTTCTTTGTTTTTCAAAATGAAAAACGTTTTGGTTTTTGCTTACATTAACTACCATTGTCATGTGGTCATTTAGAACCATTGTTCTACATCCATGCTACATAGAACAAAAAGTTACATACAAGCAATTAATCTAGCTCAGAACAATCAGGTATGAAAAATCTAGTTCTTATCAGGTCAATGAAATTAACATGGCAGCAATATAATCATACTCAAAAGCTATGCTGAAGGAAAGATTACTGTCTCTAGAGTTCAGACATGGCCATACAGAATATCAATATTCAATACACAGGAATTAGGTTCTATCTGTAATGCCCTTCTAATAAGAAAGCTAAAATGAGTGTTTATGATGAGAAGGAAATGGAGAAAAGGAAGGAAGCCTAGAAGAGTAAGGAGAACAGTTTAGGGAGATGAGGTAATAATAACAACTGATGAGAATTTTTCCTTTTCTTAAGTTCTTAACAATTAAGCATGTGAAAAGGCCAATGGACACAACAGTCTGTATAGCCCAGTATCCCACCCCCAACAGTGGTCATACAGGCATATAAAAAACAAGTACAGAAGAATCAGATACAATCTCCCAACTTTTAGCAATCACTGAGCAGTTTCCTACATGTTTAAAAGTCCCTGATACATCCATCTTCCAGGAATTAGTTTAGAACTGTTTGATTCCAAATACTTTTGTATTTTACCTTCCATAGCACTCCAGGGCTAAGAACTCTGTACCGCAGTACTCCCTGACCACCATTTAGTTATGTGGGGAGAGATGAAGGGCCTTCTTTTAACAATTTTCATGTGCTGAGTTATTGTGTGAAGAAAAAGTAAATAAAGATCATATATTCACCTCTTCCACATCCTTGATTTTGTAATACCTCTCTACACAGACCATTGTCCCTTTGGTCACTGTTCTTACAGCCATCTTTCCATACTTTCAATCCACCCTTATCAGTCTTTTTATCTGGTTCTGTTTTATAATTGTGGCAATGCAGTGAACAGACTCTGTACACCAGATTCCTTTCTAACATGGATCGCAACATTCTGGAAACCAGAGCCTGCAGATCAAAAGCTTGAAAAATCTTGCTTCCAGACTAGCCAGATCTGGCATTGCTCCGTATACCATAAACAAATAGTTTTTCTTTAGCATCCTGGAAGGTATATTAAGGGAAGTTCTGTTATCTAAAATCTCATAAAGGGAGAAGGGAAAGGTGAATTTCTGCCAAAATGCCACTTCTTTTGAATAATTAAATAACTTTCATTTTCGTTGAGGCCAAAAAGAAAGGTGTGTAAATGGAACCAGTTTGGCTGCTTCTGAGTCAACACTGGAATAGCTTAGTCTGTCTAACCAGTTTCTGTTTGGTCTATCAAAAATTGGCCTTTTTAATTAAACTTATTAAGGTGCTTTGATATTTTATTAGGAATATATCCTATTTGATAGTAAATCCATTTATCTTTCTGCTAGCCAGGTAACACAAACATAACTGGCAGACTTATTGATGCCTTGCAATAATATTAATGCCAGTAGTGCAGGCCAAATTGCTCTGGTCGAAGCTGTTTAACATAACAGATATTATCCAATTATGGAAGGCTTGAGGGTAAATGTTGGTAAAATTAAAGAAACCCTTTATGAGATTTCCTTAGAAGCCTTTTTATACAGTCTGACATCTGAAAACAATAGTTAGTCTCCAACACATACCAGGGAGATAACCACCTGACTGCCTCTGTCATGAGTTATTTTTTTGATCATTAATGTTTGGAGCTTGGACTCTGAGCTTTAAAATATATGATGCACTGGGCAGATAATGGCATATAATAATTATGGGAGTAAATAGTTATGTGTTGTAATACATTTTAATGAGGAAAAATAAAAATCTTATCATAGGAAGATTCTTTTTATTAATCAGAATAATTTTTTTACAGTGAGTGACTAAGTTTACTGGCTCCACATCACAAACCAGCACTGATTATGCCATTAAGAATGACAGATTCTGTGAGCCTTGCCTATCTATAAGCTGTCGATATTTGAACGGAGATATGCTGAGGAGTTGGAAGAAAATGTCTCAAATTGTTCATCCCACACTTAGAGCTAATCCAGTTTCTGGATTGCCCGCAATGTAAACATAACAAAGTAAATAAGAGTAGAGTTTCTCTTTCACCAGACTCCTTTCAATTCTGCTAATCTGTAAAATGAAGTCTGTCATTTGGGCCAGATCTCAGGGCAATCATACTCTTGGCCACATAAATCTCGCATAGTTCAGGGTTTTTTTTCTTCTGAGAATTCTGCTACAATGGGCTTCTGTCTGGGATGTTTCAGGCACTTCAGGTTTGATTTCTCAGCTTGTTACATCACAACCAATTCTTTTTTCATGAGAAAAATTATATTTTCAATCTGAATATGATCTTATTGATTTGGGGTTTGGCTTAGGTTTTTTAAAATTTTTTTCTTGTTGTTTTCTGTTTGTGGGGTTTGGGGTTTTTTTTGTTGGTTATTTTTTTGAGGTTTTTTTTGAAACACTGGTTGAACTGAACTACACAGACACCATCAGTATACATCATGAAGTCTTCCTTAAAAATTCTCATTGCTCTCTCTCATAACAGCTATTTCCATTGCTATTCCTGTACTCCTAAAGAGTAACACGGTAGAGGATAGTAAATGGTTTAATCTGAAACCATTACCTTTCTCGAATTTTAGAACTGCTTTGTAGAGAACTGATTGGACTCTAGTAATATTCTACCTGACTTTAGCTAGTTTGTGGAACTCTTTGAGACTTGTGTGGCCCAGGAGACAGGTTACATCTATCTGAAGAGAATAAAAAGATAAATACCAGGCAGTAAGCATTAAAAGGAGAAAAGCGTGTGAAAAATTAAAATGAAAATTTGTGTATGGCACACCCTATATAAGCTTGACCTTGCTCACATTATAATCATTTCCAATCCTTCAATGACGTCAACTTGTACAAAGCTGAGCCTCATAAAAATGGAAAATGTGAAGGTTATGTGGCAATACACTGACAAGTTTTAATACCACCTCTTTCATAGCAAATGGCCAAGATAGGTGCAGAACTGCCTGCTAGTGGTGTGTACTTACAGAATTGAGGGAAAGAAAAGGCAAAGCTCAACAGATATAGAACATAGGTCACGACACACACATTGAAAAGTCATGACCTTCAATATTAAGGCAACAATTCTGTCCTTAACTCTCTGTATGTTATGAACAACAGCAGCTATAGTAAGGAACACTGTCACAATAAATTGAGAAGTCAGAGAATTTTGTTGCTTTGCTCCAACCGTAATGTTACGCAAATGCTGTTTTGTTGTGCCTTTAATACAATAAAGGACTAATTCCTCAGAAATCAAGGATATAAGTCATGTAAATGAAAACTTGTAAATTATGTCAGTAATCCATAACTCATACAACTGATTTGGAAACCAGAACCTTATGGTTCAGAAAGAAGTAATTGCTTTATTAACTCCCATTTATCAGTATAAAACTGGCTAATTTAACTGACTGACTGATTTATATATTGATACTTTAAATTTAGCTCAACATCCTAATTTAATAAGGGGATCACATATGGATGTTTAAGAATATATTACTTTCTTGTTGGTAAAACTCTAAGCATGCCCTTATTAAGACAGATTATCTCCTTTCCCTTGTTCTTTTAAGAGAAGGACAAAACAAATTATATATCTCATTTATTCTACCTGACAGAAAGGCCATGTTTCCATATAACCCCCTCTCTAGTAATATATTGAATGCATGACTAACCACATCATTCATTCTCTTTTTAACATCCATGATGTCATAATCTTTTGCAACAGTAAGGGTGTATTCCTGCCTGCAGATTTTTGAAAATCACCACAGGGAGTCAGACTACCAAAGCACAGTCAAGCAATAAATCTACCAGCTACACTTGACACAAAAGTTGGAAAGAAAAACTAATATGGATTTATACACCTCTGATTCTCCAATAAGTGAGGTCTTGTGTACATTAAGCTGATCCTAAATTATATGTTAAGAACTCAAGGGTTTGCAGTAACTACCTTTAAATCACAAAATCGAGGCAGGTCTGTGTTACTTACTTTAAGTAAAATTATTGATTTTGCCAACTATGATAATAATACTTTTCAGGGAGAGACATGGGTTAGGAGCCTAATGAGCACACTTTTTAGGTATTGGTATTAAATAACTTGCAGCTGTAACAATCATAAGTTATAATCCATGTAAGCAAGGTTACAGACAGTAAATGATGTACAACCGTGACTCTATAAAGCTAGAAGTGTGAGCATTCAGTGTGTTTAATTTTCAACATTATCACACCTATGAAATGTGTCACTATTAGGATAAGGCTGTGTGTGGATCAAGGTAGTTAGCTCTGAGCCAGCTTACATTCAGCTAATTTGTTCAGATTTCTACTAATAGCAAATCAGAGAGCTGACCAGCCAAATGCTCATTTCACTATTAATACGAAGTCTGAAACCTTCAGTACTGTGTGGGATTTTGAATCAACCAAACTCCTAATAATAGGTCTAATATCAGATAATTTGTGCTAAATTGTTGAGCTAAATTGACTTGAAATGTTGCTTTTATATCTCATGCTATCATGCAACAAGCATTTTATTTTCCAGAACACATTTTAAAAATTGTGGATATTGGTTAGGAAATCAAACATTTTTATTTGAGCCCCTTCATTCTAGTGATTTGAGCTGAAGATTCTTAGTGACTTCAAACCTTAATAACAGATGATTAGAGCAGTGTGAAAATTTACCCCCTGAAGCCAAGCCAAGTTCTGAAAGGAGTGTTTATTTTGCAGCCTACATTTTTTTAGTGTAAACTGGAGTTATGTGGTCTTGCTACTTCAAAATTACCAGAATGTTGTTTTGCAATAAAGAAAATCTACCCCAATGCCCACACATCACGGTCTTGTCTCCTTGGTGATTCCAGTTTCACATACTTGGATTTAATGCGTTTTACCTCTCTTGAAACTGGAGTTAAAGTGTACAGTTCTATACAAGAATTAAGCCTTCCTTTTTTGTCGTTCCATGAGTACAGAGACATCTGATCAGGATGAGGGAGAAGAAGTTTCAGTTTAGAGTACTGAAAGTGAAAATCATTGGGGTATAAAATCCATGTGTGCTCCTTCATCTTTGCAGCCTCATAATGATAAAATCGTATAATGTAGCTCAATTCATTATCTATTATATTATGTTACTCTTCCTCTTTCACTCTCCCCATTTCATGCAGCATTTATTATTCTTAGCCATATGGTACACACACAGTTCCCTTAACAGATGCTGTGTGACCTTGTTTGGGGAATGTGAAAAATAAATGTCTGATTAGAACCAGAAAGCCACTAATGAAACAAAATGGTCATTATTCCATATAAAATAATCACTGAAATGATGTTCCTAATAGGCTTCTTGAAGGGTATTTCCTCAGTAACAATAGGCTGATTGCTGCGATAGATGGCTAATAGAGAAAGCTGAAAATTGTCCAAAAGACAAATTGTTCAAAAGATCAAGAAAAATGATGAAATTTTAGGTTTGATTTTGACAGCAGGAAGTGTTTGAGACAAGCCTATAGTTTACCAGAAGAACATTTTCTTTCTCTTTGTAACAATTTTTGCTGTCTCCACATGCAAATGTACAGTGAAGTTAGAGTGCCCTTCAGTCAGAGGTAAGTCTGCAACAGTACTCGCTGCAGATGATACTGAAGGCTTACAAGGAAAATAGTTCTGTCTGATCACATCTCATCAGCAAATGTCTCGCTCACATTCAAGTGTTCTGCAATTCAAATTGATGCTTCTGTCTCACAGCGCTATTGCACTCACAATGCAATGGACTCATCTTGTATTTATCTGGAGGGAGCTGCTGCCAGCAGCTGAAAGGTTTGCGGTTTTAGTGAGCGCACTTCAACGTAGCTCATCATGTATTCACTCTCCAGAGTGGTGAACATTCTTTTCCCTTCTCTAGAAAAATTGTTCAAGGTCAAAACAAAACAATTTGTGTCAAATCTGATTTCCTGTATTACAATTTACAGTAAATAAATTTTGAAAAATAGATATTTTAAATTTAAATACCCTGAAGATTGTGATGAATTTGAAATGAAGGTTATAATTTTTCTTTTCACTTACAAATTCTTTTTCAGAAACAACACATTTTAACAGATTTTAAAAAAAGAAAATAACCATCTCTGAATGGTGGGTTTAAAAAAAAAATTCTTTTAATAATAAGAACATATTGACAAATTATGTAGTTTTTTTCTTGCCTCTATTACTCTATAGCACATGGGGTTTTCCTCCATTTTTATTCTAAAAACTGTCCAAAAATTGTTGCATGAAGACTTCCTAATTTTAAATCATTCTGTTTAATTATCGGGACAGTGTTGCTACAATGAGTAACAAATCTGTCAGGGGACTTCCAAATATTTTTGATTGTGTATGCTCAGCAGAGTATTCAGTTTGCTGTAGCTTTGTTAAACTTGAAAACAATGTTTAAAAATTAGCCTTATGCCATTTGGAGGGACCTGGGCAAACTTGAGAACCACAAAATATTCTGAGTTGGAAGGGACTCACAAGGATCATTGAGTCCAACTCTTAAGTGAATGGCTCCTACAGGGATCAAACCCACAGCTTTGACATTATTAATATCATGATAAACTAAAAGAGGGTCGATTCAGCCAAGAAAAATGGAACTAATTTTTGACAGTGAGAATGGTTAAACACCAGAACATGTTGTCCAGAGAGGTGGGGGATGCTCCATCCCTGCAAACAGTCAAGGTCAGATTGGATGAGGCTCTGAGCAACCTGATCTGGTTGAAGATGTCCCTGCTTGTTGCAGGGAGGGTTGGATTAGGTGACCTTGAAAGGTGTCTTTCAACTCAAATTATCCTGTGATTCCATGAATAACAGATCTTGGCCAAATAAAAACATTTCTGTGTTAAGCAAAACTCAGGCAGTTATTTTAATTTGCTTTACAAAGGTTTTGTAGATTACTATATTCTTCTAAATCTATTTTAAATTGAGAGAGAGACTTTCTTACCAGTTTTGCTGAGTTCAAAGCAGAAGGAAATTTGGTGAAATATCTCTTTGCTCAGGGAAGATATCTGCATGTTGAAGTTCTGTTCAGACATGTACTACTTCAGACTGTAGTGCACTCTTTAGAACGTGCAAAACAGCCATTTCTGTGAACTCCATAATCCCATATGCTCTCATTTTTTCTACAACCAAATAATGTCTTTTACCTTCAAGGATGCCTGCCTTAATTCTCAGTGCAGAGGCAGGACTATGTTTTCTCTTTCAATCCACATCCTGATTCATATTCCATTGAAATTAAACAAAGATGTCATTGGCTTCAGTGAGCTTTGGATGAGTCTTCAAAGGCATGTTAAACATAGGAATACTATATATACCAATTGGTTTACTGCACAACAAACTGTACCTATGCAACGTGCAGAACTGAAGACATACATATGTTGTAGAAGAACAGCCCAGGAGAAAAGAAAATCACAGCTTCGCAATATTTGCAAGCAAAACATCAAGGACATGCAGAGAAGAAAAAGGATCATTTTCTAAGGGTCTGCCTTAGGACTTAGAAGAGAAAAATTCAATACTTTGCACTACCAGAGTGTTTGTATGTGACCATATACTACTCTATCCCTCTCTGCTTCTGTTCTTCTGCAGGAAAGAACAGTACTTCTGTATTTATAAAACTAAAAGGATAAGTATTTTGAAAAACTGTAGTATGTTCTTAATGTTGAGATACAGGAAGCACTTGGGGTGGGATGTAAACATAGCTAAAGAAGGTTTCTACCTACATCAGTCAGCTGGTACCTACCTACATCAGCTTTGGGTACCAAAACAATCACAGTCCTAAGGTCTGCTTTGCCTATGCCAAAGACTTGGAAGCTTTGTCTGGTTCTAGCTTCAGGGGATAAGAAAACAATTGTGGTGAGGAAAAAAGGATCCTCCCATCTCTTTTGAGAAGCAATGAGGCTGGCACCAGCTGTAAGCCCTAAGGTCAGTTCTCTTCTGATCTGTCCCTGATCTTGGTCCTGAACATTCCCTGCTGGTCTGAGACAAGAGCATCGCTGTGTTTCCTTAGCCAGGACAGGCCCTCTTCTGGGGGTGATAAACAGAAAGTCCGGCAAGTTTAGGGAGAATTGAAGTGTATGAGAGCACCACTAGGCAATAATGAAAATGTACACCAACATCATCACCATATATGCAAACACCATATTTACTCTGAAAAATATTTGCCATGACTGACTGATGTACAATTGGTGTGACCTAAATACTTTCAAAAGATGCCTACCTCATAAGACTCCCCAGAGAATTCAGTCACAGGGACATTTGGGTTGTGACTCAGCTACAGGCATGTAGTGAAAGACAAATTGCTCACTTAAGAAAACAGAGAGGCAAGTCCTACCACAATGTTACACACCCAAGTAGCATCACTCCAGAAAACTTGAGGTTTTTATACTCCACTGTGGTTGGAGAGTCTTAAAAGTTTATTTTCATCTTCTCTTTAGTGAATAGTCAGTTAATTTAGTCTTTAAACTTACATTTTCATTCCAGCCTCAGTGTACACCAGTTGTTCAAACATATATCTCCTTGTAGCATCCTTGCACTGAACTTCACTTCTTTTCTTCTTATATGTGTATATATATATATATGTCTCTATCTACTGTAATTTTTGTGTTAAAATATTTTATGATAATTTTAACAGAAGTATTCATATATTGTGTTATGTATGTTAATATAGAATCCAGGATGCACCATTTTTATTTTGGCTTCTGTTGATAGAATGCTGGTATCTGCATTAACTGCAATAGTCTAGTCTGATGAAATTTTCACAAATAAACATGGAGCAGTAATCAACATTTACCAGAAAACAATGACTCACTAAAGGGAAGAATCAGCCAAGGGTACAGCATGTCCAGACAGTAAAGAAGATTGTCCAAATTGTTTTCTTTCAATGCCAGCATAATGAAAATTGGTTTATTTTTCATTTGGTCAATATCAACAAAATTTATTCGCCTCAAAATGCACCAGCAGAGAATTAACTCACTCTCTAGAGAGACCCTGGACAAGGACCGCAACAAAAAAAAGTGAATATCTAAAAGAAATAATTTAAAATAAATTGGAGAAAGACCTCAAGCACAATCCTGCTTTTCCCATGTTGTCCTTTTTTTCTTTATGGCAACTCTGACATGGATATAGGTTGGCATTTTTTCATTCTATTCAAATATAAAGACCTCAATATCTTTAACATATGAGTCAACATTTCCAGTCATGGAACTGTCTTTGATATTCATGTAATGGCCAAGCTTTTGTCTTTAAGATTCTGCAAGTTTGACTCCATTCTTCCATGAAGACTCAGCATCCCTGGTGGGAGTCTCCTGTGCTGTTGATGCTCCCCCTGCTGACAGCGCTCAATCAGAAAAATGCATTGCAAGGGTTTCAGGGAACAAAGTGGGAAGAACAAACCAGTTGGATGGTGTTAACACAAGAAATAGAAACAGTAGAAGAAATCACGGAGAGGACATGGGCAAAAGATCCAAGATCACCAAATCACCTACATGCCCTAAGCAATCTGCAATCAAAACATAATCCTTCTAAGCAGCAGAGTGGGAAGACTGCAAAAGCTGTGATGGGTCCTAAGGACCAAGCTAGTGATTGTTTCATTGACGATTAGATGATATTTTCTTCCTTATTTTTATTTTATTTTTAAATTGAAATAAAAACCTCACAGGTTCAGTGAACATTTGTGTACTTTGCTGAAAGTTGTGTCAATGTCACACAGTTTGCCTCTCTTCACTCCCCTCCCACCTCCCAACAAAGTTTCACTGTAAGATAAGGTGAGTTCTTGAACCTTAAAATTCTTCTATTTTCTAAGAAAACTCTGAAAATTAAAACTTTAAGAAGCCTTCTTTAGTGATTCACAAACAAGATGACAGCCTCCCCTCCATCTGCTATCATTAGTTTAAAGGACAAAGGACTATGGTATATTACTAAAGTCCAATAGTATTGATGAATTTCTAAAGAATCAGGCTTTCACTTCCCATGATCCTCTGAAAGCTTAAGAAATTATACAACATGACCACTTCTACAACATTCCACCCACACCAAAGGAACATTGCATTTGACTTCCAGGGTTATATTTGTCATGGCATAGTCTTCAATTGCATGGATGCTTTGTACTCCTGTCTCAAACACTGAGTAATTCATTTGCCTCCCAACAGAGAATTGCATCTGCATGAGAGATAAAGCCTGGTGTTGTTGTGTTAAAATTGTCAACAGAGAGTGCAACACAATATTTACTCCAATTAAGCAAAGTTACCCTGGAGATTTGAGCCTTATTCCCATCTTTGACATGACGGACTGTGGGCAAGTAAGCACCCGAAATTGTTTACAGCTGATCTCTTTTTTTTTTCTTGTTTGACAGAAAAATCAAAGGCAGGATTTGTCAAGTAATTAATATTTATTTTGGGGGGTAAATGACACCCTATTTTTCTCGACTGGCAGTAAAGTAAATGTAAACACTCTTAATTCAGGTGCAGCCATTCATTTCTGTTGTGCTTTTAGCAGTAGGATCTGAATTTCAAAGGTGAATACTCCCAAGCGCAACTGAAGCCACCCTGAAACACAACCAAATCCAGTGCCTCTATATTGCCCATGCACAAGGCAGCAGCATTTCATTATTCCAAGGATTTAGAAAGCATTTTTACTACTATAAAAGGATAAGCACAGCAGAAGGCTCAACTTAGTAGGCAGTGTGGGTATTGTTAATTTTCTAATAAATCATATATAAAGTCTAAGGATAAACAGAATTGTTGCTGCCTATAAAATCAACATATTGTACTTTGCATGTGGTGAACTGGTGCATTTTTATCAACAGGATGTCTGTGCTCTGCAAGTAGTGTGATGCAGGACACTAAATGCCTGTGTGGCATACGAATCCCTTTCAACAAAGTTAGCTACCATAATTTTGGTTTTTCATAACTACTGATAAGTCTGTTGTCTTTTTTTTTTCACGTATAGCTAGCTATATTAGCTATGACTGAAAACCTTACAAAAGGAAATATTTTCAGTGAATGTTGATGTATATCATGAGGTCAGTTTTTAATGAAGCTTCTTTAAAAATGGTCAAAATACAAGAGTTCCATCACCAAAACAGCACTGGTCTGGCCACGAGAGTAGTCATTCCAGATCTCAGAGATCCTCTTTCAATGCCTTGCTCTGAAACAGGGCAGGACAGAACAGTAATTTGAACCTGAGCCTTTCACATTCCAGCTAAATGCCCAAAAATTTCCTGCCGGCTCTAATCTATGTGGAAAGAGATGAAGAGAGAGCACATTAACTATGTGTGGTTGTAACAAACAGTTTTATATATGGCAGTAAAACTGTGAGAGTCTTAGCTTAGACATACTTGACACAAACAGTCTAGTTTTACAAAATATGACTTTAAGAAAAGGGGGAAAATATGGAGCTCTGTTGTTTTTACAGACCATTCCACAAATTTAGCCTTAAAAACCTTTGGTGGGAAAGGTAAAATCTGTCTTTTGCTGTCACAATACTCAGCTACCATCAATGAATTTTGTTTAGAATAATATGGCCTTAATGCCCCCATCTCCTGTAGAATTGCTCAGACTGGTAGTTGATTAGAGTGGAGAGAGGTGCCAGTATTATCTGTGTTAGTGCTCCAGAGGTCATCCTACACTAACAAGCCCGCCCCAGTCAGGGATGACAGAATCCAGCTGTTGAGCCTTCAGCTGAATGAGAAGAATCCACTTAATGCCAGGGATGCATCTCAAAAGATTAACTATTCTAACTAGTTACTTTCCACCTCTGCAAAAGTGGCTACCTCCTCATTATTGTCCTCTTTTTAGCAGAGGCCTATGGTATACATGAAACCATTTACCTTTTTAACCTCCTGAACTGTAAGGCACCAAATACACATTATTTTAAATGGATACAACAAAGTTCTAACTTCACTGATATCTGCTTAGAAGTGAGCTCATGTAACAGAGGGTATCACTCCATTTCAAAAAATATGCATATGGACTTTTTAGATGTGAAAGCAGTGTACTAGGTGTGCCATGCTCCCTCTGTTCAGCAGCAGTGTGTTCTGATCTGAACACAACACAAGCACACTTGCATTCATTATATAGCACTGCTAAAATATCCTCTGAAAGTCTAATGAACGTCCTTAGGTAGAGGCTTAATATTTTAAAAATACTTTATAAAAAGCTAGTGTTAAAAATCTTTGATTTTTTTTTTAATAGCACTCTCTTGGGGGCCTGAAACGTTTTCCTGACTAGCACTTGCTTGTATGGTGTTTCATGGGGATTTTGTTTTGCTCTTTAAGAGGATGCAAGTCAACGTGGCTCTTGCTTCCAAGCTGCTCACTGGCTTGCACGTCAGCATCCGTGGGAATGTCAGCATGGCTCAGGGGCTACAGATTTATTGCTTGGCCAGCAGATGGTACCAGAGTTTTCTAATGACTTCACAGACCCGAAGGAAAAAACAGCCGTGAAGTCAAAGCATACCTATTGTTTCCTTCCATTTCCTACTGATTGCTCTGGGCTGCTTTCTGGTAGGGTGGTGGGGGTTTTTGCTTCTTGAGTCTTACATTAGACAGGACTGGTCTCCAATTTTCTTTCATTCAAGTGATCCTGACTAACAGAAAAGACATTTAAAATTCATTTTATAGTTGAGCTTGGTTTAATATGCAGAGGTTTTATTGACATTAGAGTTCTTCAAAAGTTTTAACATGTTGATACTCTTTTAAATACTTGGCTTCTAAAGTGCTGAAAATGAGATTTTCCACACTCAAAAGAAAATTCGTGAACTCCATCATAAGTGAACCTGAGGATATGAGAAAGGCCTCTGTTTCTCAGTAGGCATTAACATTTGCAGATTCATGGAAGTCCTATTCTAAAAGTAGATTCTATCTTTTTATCAGTATTTTGATTTTGCTGATAAAGCTGATGTTTAAGATACCAACCCAGCATAAATTCCCTGGTTTATTGCCTGGTGATAGCAGTATTAGGGTGAATATAAAAACATAGATATGCATTCCCTTCAGCTCAACCCTGAAGAGGAATAAGCACATAAAACATGGTGGAAATCTCACAGGAAGATATTGCCCAAGTTTTGAGAGTTTTCCCTGTTTGTTACATTAAAAATACAAATCTTGCTGATCAAGTTTTCCCCAGAACCTGCTTTAGTGCCTGGAGATTGAGTGAAATTATGACACCGCTAGAACCCAGGAAGTGAAATTTGAGCAGATCAGATGTGATTTCATCTTCAGTTATTTGGAGATTTTAGTGACATAAGGGATCGTGCCATCATGTAGTCTGACTTCTTACATAACAGAAACCATGGAATTTCACCCTGTAATTCCTGTACTGTGTCCAATAAAAATATGGTTGAATTACAGCATAGTATTTAGAAAGGCATCTGGTCTTGATTTGAGGAGTCCGGGTAAAATGTTTGCTCCCCATGCTTGGGTCATTTTAAAATGGGATGGGCGCCTAAATCACTTAGACTTTTAATATTTCAGTTCCCTCTTTTAAAAATGGCTGCCATGATTGGTATGGAGCCATACCAACAATCAACTAACCTTGCCAAATGTTGCTTACAATAATTTTTATAGAGAGGGAAAATAACATGAACCCAATGAAGAGCGTGCTGTTTCTTTAAATATTGTAAGAATCTTCACCTCTCATTTATCCTTTCCAAATGCCATTTTTATTAGAAGAGATAAATAATAATTCTTGCAGGTGTAATATGAAAATAGAAAAAAGAAGTCTGAGTCAGAAAAACAGTGAAATACATCCTTAATGTTTATATATGAAAAATAATGATAAAAATAGATTAATAGAGGACTCTAAACTTTGCCTCTGGAGTGCTGGTACTTTGGAAAACCTGAGTACCAAAGCTTTTAGGCTTTGTACCAGGCCAGACAATTTTGAGAACAGTATCTACAACCTCAACTGGATATTCATATACTGTGATTTCTCTTTCTCTATGTAGTTTCTAATGACGTTTCTGCAGCCTTTGGTCTAAATTCTTAAAGCACTTTCCAGAGCTGTAGCTGACCATGCATATGTAATCAATAAACAATATCTATGAAAACAATATATTTTAAGAGTGAGGCTGGGAAAGGACAAGGTGATATGTGAAAAGATCTAATACCCTTTCTTATCTGCAGCATCCTGCTGGATGATTTCATGTTGAGAAGCATGTGCTCTACACAGTAATCTTCAAATTCTGCTCAGGTAGGGGAATACCTATTCTTCTTCTTACTATCCAGTTAGGGAAATCATCCAGGTACTGTCATTATCAAGGCCCTCTTTTCTATTGGTACAAAGAACAGGACAGGACATGAGAGGCATTGCCATGTACCTTACAATTTAACTTACACTTGGAAAAAAATGTGTAACAAAAGGACACATCTTAAACAAGAAAAATCTGTAGCAACATACACTTGAAAGAAAATAAAAGTGAAAAGCCTTTTTTCTGTTCAAGTTGTAGCTGATGTTGAGCTGTTGTAGAAGATGCTCCTGGAAGGCTGAAAAATGTATAGTGGTGGGAATGGCATCTGCTTGCAGGGGTATCAGCTGGGGTGTGCTGCCACATATTGCCTGCACCTGAGCTTCACCTGCCAGGTGTTATCTGAAGGTGCCACTGAAGACTGCGAACTAAAAGAGGTCAAATGTAACCTTTCTAGTGGAGCACAAGGATATCCAGATAGGATAGCAGCACACACCTGTGTAGAGTGAGGGAGATAGCAATGCCCGAAACAGCCTCAGATTATTTGTTTGCTGAGTCAGAGCCCTCAACCACTTTGTGCTTGAATTCTCCTCTACAATAGCACATATCAAGGACATTCAATCATTAAAAGAATAACCATGCCAAAGAGGGAGAGATCCTTACAGCAGGCAGTAATAAGAGACTTTAATTTCTTATTTAGTTAGAAAGTAGCTTGAAAGGAAATAAAAACTGGTTGTAGAGGAGAGATGCAGAGGAAGCACAAATGAGATTAAAATAGAAATTTTCAGTATGTAAAATAAATTACTAAAATATCCCTACCCACAAACAAATACATTGTATCTATCCTAACTATCCTTCAAAATGAAGACAGAACTGAACTTGTTCTGGTTTTCATTGATGGTTTGAGGATTTAGCCAGTTGTTTTCATGGAGAATTGCTATGTCACCATTTAATCAGAAGAAATAATAGATCACAGATCACGGAATGTTTATTGTTTATTTTCTTAAGACTGGTAAGAATGCAACATGATAAACTGGAACATTAGACAGTTTAAAATGTTAGCTCAATAAAAGACATCACATATTGTTTATGGATTGCAGTGAGGTTTTGCTATTATTTTTTTAATTGTTCCTGCATTACTTGTGGGCATGTGACATAATTTATGCTGTTATGTTGTCAGGCTTCTGATCATGGGAAGGACTATTTGTTTAGACTGTGCTGCTCTTCACTTTAATTCACTCTGGCTCCAGTGTGACATGTTAAAACTACTATCAATGGAAAATCCAAATTTCCCAGAAAGACTTAAAAGAGCACCCTCAGTGAACTGAAATTATCTCCTCTTAAAGCTAATTACCTTAGTATGCTTAAGAAAGTAGCACTATAGGAAATCTGTTTCTTTAGGCTTTCTTCTATTTCTTTAAATGCCTCAGGTCAGCATGAATAATTATTGTTTGCTTTTATTGCACTTTTTTTCATTATTCATCTACATGCCTGTGAAAGGACATAAAACTAAAATAATCCAACAAATTAAGAGTAATTTTTTGAGACACACATTCATAATTAAAAAGAAACAGAAAATATTTTCACCTTTCAGTTTATTTTATTAGAAAGAAAGTACTGTGAGGTTTCCATTTAATAGGAAGCTTTAAAGCATTAATGAGTCTCACAGGGCAGTTATTGCAAGTAAATATGGAATGTGTCCAAAATTAAATACATTCTACAATTATCTCTTACCTAAGGGCTGGATTTAGGAGAAATATGCATCAAAGGTTGCTTGCTGATGAAAGCACTACATGATTCTGCATTCAATGTCATCCTCTCTCCAGACAGTCCACCTAACACCATGAGCAGAGTGGCAATTTCCCCAGTCCACAAGAATGGATTTCGAGAAGTTTCTTTATTTTGACTGACCTGAATTTAACTTTGGTAATCATTTTAAAGCTGCACATCCTGAGGGTTTTATGACCTCACAGGAGCTGCCTTTTATAAGGGCCAACCTGGGAGACAATTCAAGAAGCTCTCATACTCCAAAGCCCTCAGTCTGCACTGGAACAAATTGGCTGGCTTATGTGCTACCAAGATGAGAAGGGTTTGTGAAGAGAGACCTCAACACAGCTCACTGTCACCTTCTAGTAGCCACATATCCCACCTCCATTTATTTTTTTATAAATTAGGCACTGGTTTCCCAGACTTATTATTAAGAGAGTTCTTTCCCTATTACTGCTGTATGATTCAGCTAATCCTTGGTGTAACTCAGTCCTCAACACATGGATTCCCCCACACCTATTCAGACTGGAGTTGTGTTCATCCCTCTCTAGATATGTATTATTGAGACACTGCCAAATAAATATTTTTCATAAACACCATGTACTGATTTCCTTCTAGCAGTTAAACACGAGTAGTTGAGACACAAAAATAAGTAAGGAATTATGCAGAAAAGTTAATTTATTTGGAATGAATGAACAATAGGTCAGTGTTCCTACACCTTTTCTAATCCTGGGTTACCCACATGGAAAATACCCTCTACTCTCTTTCATTGCCTATTTAGTACAAGTTAAGAAAAAATAATGAAAATAGTTTAAAGCAAGTTTTTAGATACTGTCTTCTTTACTATTGTCATGGAAATAAAGAAAAATACTGCCAAAACAAATAAAAAATCAAAGCACCTTCTCAAGCAACCATAATTGCTCACATATCTGCTTGTCTGTTCATAGCCCCAGTATCATTTGTCAAGCTCTTTGGACAAAGAATAATTTTTGGCCCTAAAAAAAGCAGCAAAATGAAACCTTTAAATATAATGATAATTTTAGTAATCCTCCCAGTAATGTTATTCCTTATCCTAGACTTTACTTATGTAGTCTTCCCTTTTTCTACACAAAGCTATTGATCATATTGTAAGGAGCTTGACATGCTGAATCTCTCTCCGTTAGATTAGCTAATTTAGAAATATTTTCCTTTTAAAGGTCAGTATTGATGCTCTGGAAGAGAAAGGAAATAAATTTATTGTAGAAAGCCTGCTGTAGAACAAGACATATAGAAGAAAAGGGATTTTTGAATCGATGTTATTTTTCAAAAGTAAGCCAAAGAGCAGCAGTCAAAGAGTTGCGAATCTCTTGTTATTTTAGCCCTGACTACACAGGATGTTTTATAAAGCCAAAAAATCTCTTAGGGAAAAAACCTCTTCATGAACTCCTGGCTACAATGTCATCTTGCAAAAGGGAATAACACTGCTAATTGCATAGGAAAATAATTCCCCTTATCAGTATGCCCTTTTGGTTCTATTCTTGTCTTTTTACTTTAGGGAGGAGAATGACACTTTCTAATAAGCTGCATTTGGTATGCTTCTCAGTAACATGATAATGGAGAAATTGATTGATTTTCTGTGTCTGGTATAAAGAAATCTACCTGTTTTTTATTTTTATGTAACAATGATAATGATAATCATTTGCTTTAAACCCTTGTGACAATCCCTATATTTCATCCAATAGCATACAATGATGAGCTTAACAGATTTTGAAATATTTTCTTTTTAGATGGATAACAGTTATCTTTCTGAACAGAATCATAAAAGCAATTTACATGAATAAGGATCAAAACAACTTGAACCATAAGAAAGGTTTAGAAAACAAGAAAATTTAGAAATTTTCTTGAAAGACATAGTCCAAAAGTGAGATGTACAAGATAAAATACTGCCTGCTGCAGAAAAGCCCAAAACCTAGCGTGTAACTAGTATGTATTAATGTTTCCAGGAACCAGTTGGGGGTTTTGGATGTTTGTTTGGTTTGGACATTTTTGTTATTTTGTATGTATTAGTGAACTCCTATGCTCTTGTAGCTAAATTTTAAAAAATCCTGCAGCAAAATCAGAATCCTTACCAAAAAAAAAACCCTGAAAAAATTAGACTAGGGTAGACTAGGGATCAAGGTAAGTTATTTACAGTTTGGGTTTAGCAGTTTAATTTTTATCCATTATTTTTTTTATTTGTGGGTACACACACAAGCATTTTACACATACAGACTTAAACAACATAGTATGTCTTCTAGTGATCGACATAAAGGTAGGCTGAGCATGTAATATGGTAAAAATTAACTAGAATATAAGCTTACTAAAAGTTATTGGAAATAAGGATCTAGAGGAGTTCTGTATGCTAGACTTGAAGTTAAAGACATGAGGAATCAAATACATACAGATATAAAAATTTTCAACAGGACTCTGAAGGTTTATTTCTTTTTCTTTCTTTTTAAACCAAATCTGAAGTATCCCGCATATGTTTTTGTATTTTTTGAAAATGCTTTCCCTACTATTTAGACACCATGATAGGAAGGTTTTTTGAAACCAAAAAAGAGCACAGAGCAGATGGAACTTCAAACCTGAAGTAAAGCAGCAGTAAGAGATAGCTAGTGACATGTGGAAATGACAGGACTGCTGATTGTCATCAAGCAAGTTGCCTAAATTTTAAAGAGAACAGAAAACCTGTTCATTGCTTTATTTTAGGGAGGGTCGTGACTTATTAAAATGTGGGGGTTTGTGTATTTTGACATCCTGATTTGCAGCTTGGGCATACCTGTGTTAAAGACCTTAGTAACTTTGGGAAAGACCTTTACACACAAAACTGTCTGGGTTGGTTCACAAAAATGTTGTTGTCTTTGAGGTAATGAATTCATGTCTGACTTAGTGATTCTAAAGGCCCTTAGATGGGAGTGAAAAAAATTACAGAGATATTCTGGTGTAATCTCTGGTTACTCTTTGACTGATCTCTTGGAGAACAACTGGATTTCTATGGTGTGGACATTTGTGGCTGGAGCTGAGGGAGGGGCAGGATTCCAGAAATGGGAAAGTTTGAGAACAGCTGGAATATGGTTCCACAGATGCTGTGACAGTATCCAGAAATTTCTGTGGTATGCCAGAAAGGGTTGAGGAATCATGAGACTATACTATGCTTCATTATTACAGCCATCTTTTTCAGCATCTTCCCTTAATTTCTTGCTGAAACAGAGCCTGGGTTTCCATTGTTTTACAGTATTTCAAAAAGTAAAATACAGGGTTAAACCTCAAGTTTACCATGAAGAAATCTCTGAAAAAAGATCTTGCAGTCAACACAGGAAACATTTTAAAACATAAACTTTGTAAGTCTTATTTAAAATAACCTTAATTAGAACATTCTGGAGACTAGATTTACTAGAATCCATTCTTTAAAATGTTATATTGATATTCAATTATTTAAATTTAAATGCATTGTTGAGCACAACGAATACATTCCTGTATGCTTAATTGACATAGTCCTGTCCAATCAATTCAGGTTTCTCATTCTCCTGTCTCATGGGCAATCACAGCATGCATCATCTGGTTTTCGCCAAGCTTGGAAACCATCCGGCAGCTTCTCAGTTCTTTACAAATTCTTTTGATCCCTTTCAACAAAGTGCTGAGACCACCAAGGGCAGCATCATTTCAGCCCATGTGCTAACAGCTGACTGCATGTCAGTGACTGGTGAGACCAAATCTTTGTAGTCCCAGCAGGATCGGTGCTATCAGTGCTGCAAGACTCTTCTTTGAGCCTTGGTCAGCTGAGGCTCCTGCTACAATGGCAGGTGAGAAAGGCAAACTGATAGCTCTGTCCGCCTGTATGTGTAAGCATGCTGTCCTTACTGTAATTAACTCACATGTCCAAAATAATGAGGTGTTTCCTGCTGGGCAAGTGTTTTTACTGAGGTCTCCAATAACCTTTTACACTATGTTCAGCAATCCAACTTCTTTGTGCTTTTCAGCCAGCTTAAGCTATCCTGTCCTGCACTGCCACCATATAGAAACACAGAATTTCTAGTCTACATCTGAAGTTCTCATTCTCTATTTTTCCTTTCTCTGGTTTCAACAAATTCAGGATAAAGTCTGTGAATTACATGATAAGTCTCAGTTCATTAGCCTTACTTTCTCCTCAGTTTTCACTGTTTTTTCATTATCTCACTTAATCTGATGCTTTAACAATTATTAGATTTTCTCAGAAGCTATGTTGACAATAATTTAAGTCTTCATTGTTCATGAAAGAATGGACCAATATTTCAGTCTATTCAGACTATTCAGTCAGATTTTAAGTTTTCTGTTAAAATGGAGAGGCTTTACTTTTGGCTGGGTCCTTCCTCTAGGCTTGTGTCAAATTTATATTTGATCTTTGACATTGGGATATTAATCTGAAGTTATTTAGTTATTTCTAATATCTATAAAAATCAAATTATTTGCAGAACTTTTGTTCTATTAATGAAATAACAAAATAATTAATTACCCATTCAAAGAAAAGGAAAAAAAAGTGTGCTGCTGAAGTGTGTAAATGCCACAACTTGATGGAAATTTAGTCTGGTAGGTGTTGTACAAACCTCCCAACAAGTCAATTGTGTTGATATAAGACACTGCCTAAGTTCTCATTAAAAAATTTGGCCTTGGTCTATAAGGTCAGATCCCAAGAGGCTATTTGATTCCAGATGCAGATGTAGTCTAACCTGCATCTACTTAATACTTATACCCCTTTCCAGAAAAAGAAGTCTGATTTCAGAATTTTAAACATCTAAAAAGAATGTATCCATGAATACAGCGAAGAGCAGGATGAGTGTGATGCACAGTGTCAGGAGCAGTGCCTTTGTAAGGGAGACAGCTGTACACCTTGGCAACCCTCATCTCTGCTGACACCATTGTCCAACATTTGAGTCACACCTTATCATACGACAGACCAACCCGAGGTTTTGGAAAAGTCTACAGTACAGCAGTGAGCTGAGAGGTAGCAAGGGATCCTGTCACACAGTTTCTTTGGAGATTGTTTGGAAGAGGCAGCTCATATTTTACATACTATGCAATGTAGGCTTTGGACATGAACAGATTCATGCCCAAGTAAAAGAGGCTAAAGTTAAAACAAAAATAACCAGCCTGGAAACCGGGGAATGATCAGGATGCTCTTCCAGCAGAATCTAGTGTCCCTCTAGGACAAACTCTTCAGACTTACACCTCTGGCTCATTTTTTTCCTAGTCACTAGGCTATATAACTTTGCTTGTGGAACTATTCCCCGTTAATCCTATGCTATGGCACAAGCACCTCTTGTTGTCCGGAAATGAACATTTCCACGAGCTGCAGATGCCAAAAATAAGAGTCAGGAAAGGGTTAATTTTAAAATTTATGAGCACACTCTGGGCTTAGATTAGGCCTACTAGAAGTAGGCAGATTTTCCTGATTCTCACAAACAGCTTTTTTCCCTGGCCATTTATCCTCTGATGCCACCTTGATAAAAGGTCAGGCCTGCCCTTCTAAAAGCAGTACTGGTCTGGTCCTCTAAGACTGAACTCTATAATGCACAACTCTCAGAAACATGAAATTCTTGGGCAGGTTGAGAAAGAGAAGGGCTATGAGTGAGGCTAGGTATCCAGAGGAATGCACTGCATTTTTCGTTGGAAAGAATTAATAAATCCTGAGTTAGACACAGGGTTTCTGCAGCTCTGAAGCAAGAAGTGCAGCACTGCTGCTCTGTCTCATGAGCATAAAAGTCTTTCTATTCCACATGCAGATGCTGGTGGTCAGCTGGGCCATGTCCTGCTCTCAGAATTAAGCAAAGTATAAATATTTCCTGGAATTTTTGTTATAATTTTAGGACAAAGGTCAGTATAAGAGAACAGGCTATGTATCAGCCTTTCTTCCTTCAGGATTAAAGCTTCTTTGTTAGTTTGCAAGAACCTGAGCATGTAAGATTTACTTTCCCTATCTTCAAAGCATGGCCATTTGGCACATAGGAATGGCTCTGTGAGTTCTCCAGCTGACTAATCTCAAAGAAACTCTGTTGGCTTACTCAGTGCCTGTCTCTGACCAAACCACCTTATGAAAGAGATGCTGTAATAAAGGAGAGGGAAAGATATTTTCCCATCTGTAAGCATCAACAGAAGCCTCTTCATTAATACTGGAGCTTTCAGTAAGCATTATATCTGCAGCTAGAACTAGCTCTACTCAGACTGCTGATCTCAAATTGCAACAACTACATCGAAGCAAACACTAGAAATCAGGAAGAGGCTGTTATGGAAATTACCTCCCCTTACCTGCCAGCTGTATAAGAGCATGTGTTGTACCTGCACCATCTGTGGATACAGCTTCACTGTAATTTAAAGTGTAAAAGCCATCATATTTTTCTGTCAGGATTCAGGACTCCCCAGTGTACACTAATATGTAAAACACTTTGTTGGTATAAGGTCCAATTGCATGTGCACATATGTCAGCCTTTACTGAGGCTCACTAAGTCATTGTCCGGCAGATGTTGTTTTGCCAGGTGTGCTTTTGTAAAACTTACATCTGGATAATTTTCCCAGAGAGGATTTTTAAATTGGAGATGGGCAAAGTCAAAAGGTTTAGAGGTTCAATTAAATAAGCATCTAAAAATCTGGATGAGAATCTGAACCAACTCAAGATCCCCAAAATAAGGGTATGGCCCTTTCAGAATAGACAAAAGTCATACTATGTCCCTGCCATGATGGCTTATTAAATTTGAAGATTATTTTAAGTCAGATTTTTGCAAGCTACAAAGTTTTGTTTAAGTCTTGCATAAGGCTTCAGGTCAGTTTTATTTTAGCCAAATCATTCTTCTAGTCCCTAGTTTAAAACCTTGTGGACCACATTGCATTCCATTTAACCTAGGTGGAAAATTTCCCATTATTTTGAATCAAAAAGGAAGCTTGGAGCTCCTCATCTTACAAAGTACATCTAATGCAAAAAGCAGAAACTCTGCACAGAAATAAGGCTTTAACTTGCCCATGCGTTTCAATGGGAGAAATAAGGCATTGCTACCAACACCAGTTGTTCAAAAGTCACTTTTTTGTTTCTTTGTGAGAGAGCACTATGTTTGTAATTTGGGGGAGTTCAATAAAATGCATCACTTTTCTGCTGTAGAAAACTAACCTAAAAAGAGAAGCAACTAAGTATTCAAAAGACTTGGGCAATTTGCAATGTTGAATGCTGTTTGCTGCAGAAATGTTTTGGGGTTGTTTTTTTCCCACAACAAAACAAACAAAGTCTGCCCTTCACATGTTAAACATTTTAAAGTTTGACCTGATGACTGGATTTGCAGGAATAATTTCTAATGGATAATTCATTGAATAGGTATGGCTTATTTCTTCATCTAAAAATATTCCCCCAGATGAATAAAAAAGTGGTGATGGAATTTTCTATCAAGGTTAATAGAAAATTGTTTTCAAGTCAATGAAATAACTCAAAATAACTGTTTCCACTTATTGGTTATTTATAATTCCATGGCAGTAACATCTGATAATATTGCTTCATCATTAGTCATTCAGTAACTTATTTTGAAAGTCCAGCATTTTTTCTGTCACTTATTTTTCTTGTAAGTGAAGAAAAGTTTGTTTGATGGAAGATATATTTAGATATATTTGTTAAAGGTATGCAAGAATTTCACAGAAAAATATCCTAATTTACAGAATTACTTGTTGTGATATGCTACTAAATATTTCCAGAATATTTTTGTAGAATGGAAGCAATTCACTTGGAACCATTGCCAGTGAATCAATTGGCTTGACTGGGATATGTAAAAATACAACAATTTTTACTGATATAAATAGTCATTAGAATAAAACAATCTGGAAACAATATAAATGCGCAGATAGGAATTGCACAGTTCTCTGTATGTTTGACTATATTCATACCTTTATAGTAAGGCATAAACAGACATTGTAGGACAATCTTTATTTTCCTACACAAGTTCTCAAATATCTCAATCCTACCACCTTTAAATCTGTGTATGGATGACTAAGAACTCTGTAGACTCTTCTCATTTGACAGATATACTCTATTATATATTTCATTATTCAGTACACTAATGGTGAAAAAAATACAAAATATGATGGAATCACAAAATTATTCAGATTGGAAAAGACCTCCAAGATCATCGAGTCCTACCTTTGACTAATTACCACCCTTCTAACTAGACCATGGCACTAAATGCCATTTTCAGTCATTTCTTGAACACTTCCTGGGATGGTGACTCCCCCACCCCCCTGGAAAGTTTGTTCCAATGCTTAACAGCCTTTTCCATGAAGAAATTCTGCTTGATGTCCAACCTGAACCTCCTCTGGTGCAACTTGAGCTCATATCCTCTCATCCTCTCACTTGTCACCTGGTAGAAGAGTACAGCACTTGCCTAGGTAGAACCTCCTTTTTAGGGTTATGCTTGCATGTTAATTGCATTACCTTTAGTCATGTATTGTTTATCCTAAACGCAGACTTCTGTTAAGCAGCCTAGATAAATCTCCTCTAGATTTTTAAAGGAGATTGCTATTAATGCCTCAAGTAGGAGGTTAACAGAAATACCTTTTCCTCTCCTGAATGTCACACTTTTGATGTCTCTGCCAGGATTCTAATTCCTTTCTTGCAAAAGTTCTGTGAAACAAAGACCATAAGGAGGAGAAGAGGAAGTTTCAGCAGTTGGTACACAGAAATACATAAGAAGTGCTCTGTAGCCAGTAAACATCCTGAATAAATAAAAAAAAAATTATAAGATTTTTTTTTGTAAAGTAAACTAAATTGCTTTAAGATGGCTTCATTACAATAAACCTATGATAAAAAAAAAGTAAATATGTATTTAACTTTTCAGTTGGCCAGGTTTGTATTTCAAATTTATGATAAATTCCAAACCATGAAAGTATCAAATTGTTTTATTGGCTTTTTTAGCCAGCACTTTGTGCTGCTATGGTAATTCCTGATTAGTCAGGATGTGAGGTTTGGGATAATGTTCCATAGCCTGCATTTGATTCTGTTGTTTTACTAACCATAATGTTAACATTATCTCATAATTTTTCTGTTATTTCCAGAAACATCAGTAATAAACTGTGATCCTTATGTTGGTGGCATAGTGTTAGCTTTTTAAGGTCCTGTTGTAGCAGCGTTAAAACGTAAAAAAGGATAATACTTTCCTGTACAATAAATATATTTTCATCTATTGTGAGAAACAGAAACTCTTATTCATAAAGAAGTCTAGATAATTTTCTCTGTCATGATCTTATTAGTTCTGATTTATTAAAACTTCCTCTTCACTAGGATAATTTCTGAATCCAGGAATGGTTTGTCTATAGTGAAGTCTATCCTGGAACTTCAGGTCTAGTTCTCTTTCACTAACTCCATTTTCACACAGAGGTAAGTCTATTCATGGGGAAAAATAACTAAATTTAAAGATATAAATATATATACCCACAGTTGATATGATAGGTAAAGCACTGACAATTGTAGAAAAAAACATGCTTGTATTCTACAGAAAAAATGCACCAATTGTATTTGCTTCCTTTACAAAATAAAATAGTGTTTGTTCTTTTCAGAGCTGGCCTTATTTTTACATGAAAAGTGAACTTTAAGATAAGGCTATATTTTCAAACATAAAAGGATTTTCTTTATCTCACTTCCTGACACTCTGCTTTAGCTGTTTTTTCTTTAAAATAATCATTTGACCTTTTAAATTACTAGAATTGGAGATAAAACATCAGAGAACCTTTGGAGCTGACAGACAACTGATCAAATAATTTTCAGTTGTTCTAGCTGTATCTTAATGTAGTGGGATGAAAAATAGAGCCACACTTGAATAGCATCAACCTGGCTTTCTGTCATTTATGTACAGAATTTTTTTATGGTCATAGAAATCCTGGGTAAAACTGACCTGTAAAAAAACCACTTTTTTCAGATTGTTGTGGAAAAAACCAAACAAACCAAACCACCACCACCAAAAAACAACAACAACAAAAAAAAACCAAACAAAAAAATTTATGAGAACTTATCTCATTGGGTTAGATATTAGCTCAACCACAAATCAGTGTGCACCTGCTAAAATAATTGTCTCTTTCTGGTATTTTCCATATAATACTCCTTTACCGTGCAATGTAGTGTAGGTAAATCAGCTATCTTTTAAGTAGACCTGATGGCAATTAAACTTGACGAATAGCTGCCGTGATTCCAAGGTATTAGTCTTTTCTTCTTTCAACCTTGCTATTAATATGAATTTTCAGCCCAAAAGTAATTTTGTGAAATGTGGAATCTGAGGACAGCCAGAAGATGTTTAAGAAGACAAAATGAGATTATAGGTCATAGATATCCTTTAAAAAAGTTGAATAAAAATGAATCGAGGGCCAGGAAGATCAGACAGAAGAGCTTCATCTTCCCTTTTACCTGACCTGGGGTTTAGTCTGTGTCATGCAATGATAAATTTGATTAGATATACTGGCAGTGTGGCCAAGATGATTCAGGTCTCCTACTTGTGACAGATTCTACAATTTATGTTACATGCAAAATTTTGGTCCAGATAAACTTCTCTAAAAAAATCAACCCTACAGTTTAATCACACCAGATATGTGCAATGTGTGTTAAAGAGCACTGCAAAAAGAGCACGGACCACTAGAGGTCTGAGCATGCAGTCAGATGTGTGTTATTGTCTATCCACACAACCTCCAAAGAAGTTTAAAGGAAACACCTTGAGACTTGTGTGGATTTTTATTAACCCTGCACTGTGAATTGATGGGGTGCTGGGGAAAAACAAACATAGGCAGAGAAAACACGAGGCCTGCTCTGCACAAGAGCTCTTTATTGACGGTTTATGACATAGACTTGGAGCGGCCCAATATTGCTCCTATGACCTTTGCCTCCCAAAACTTACAGGCATTTTGAGACTTTGTTCACCCCGTGAGGGCCTGCTGGCCTTGTCGTTGCAACTTTCTTCTCAGTGCTGTTCTGAGGATTAATCGTGAGCACTGTAGACAATTACATGTGCTTTTTGCCATCCCTTGGCCTAAATATCTGCCAGCTTCACTTTCTTAATCTACACACAGACCTAGCTCAGGATTGTGACAAATCACACAGGGGAGCTCAGTAGTGGAGTCTACAGTTAACTAAAACTTTGAGTTGGCGCCCAAATTTCCACACCCATATTGGTCCAAATTCAAAATATGTTGCAGGAGAGGAAAGGACATGGCCTTTTTTGGTTTTTTTTTTTGTTTTCCCCAGATGTAAGGAAAAGAATTGCAAGAAATAAAGCTACTAATTCTAATTTCTACAGCTCAAGCATCTTTGGTTTTTTGTTCTATGTTAGCTTGCTATTAAAAAAATAAATTAAGAATGGCTAATTAGTTAAAAACCTATAAGTACAGATCTTTCAGTAGAGAAAAAATTAGTACAGTTGGGTTTGTTACCTATAGGAGTATTAAAGTCATTAGGAAAGGTATTTCCCTTGATCCCAGTAGACCTTTCTGTATTGTGTTCTGATAATTTTTTAGCAGTAGCTTTCTTCTCAATTTTCTCCATATCTTAAAAAAACGTTGAGAAAGTGGACAAAGAAAAAAAGATTCGGGCTATATACTCTAAAGCCAAGAGCAGGCAAAATGTAAAACATCAAAATGAAAATTAAACTTGCTTCAAAAGAAATCCAACATTGCTACCAGACTTCATGTTATCTAACAGGACTCATTAAAACAAAATTGAACAGAGCAGTAAAACAGATAATAAGTACACACTAAGTTCTAGGGCCAATTTTTCTGAGTGATTGAGTTCTTCGAGAGCTTGCAGAGATTAAAAGGTTGCAATCTATTTTCCTTACCAGAGTCCCACTGTTGTGTCTTGCCAAATCTGTCTTGAGAACTAGAACAGGAAATATCCTCCTAGCAGTTGTATCTGTAGATTTCTCAACTTGGGCTTTTACTCACAAACAGTATTCTGCATTTCTGGGGCATGGTTACGTTTTTGCTTCTATTCAAAAAGTTCTCAAATACATTACTTTGGCAATGGATGTTAAGTATCTGTCATTCAAGCAAGCCAATAAAACAGAGAATTTCAACCAAGCTGTTAAAATATGACAGACAAGAAAGGACAGTCAGTAGAAATGAGATATTTTGAAGTATCAATTCCTGCATAATAATAAATCCATAGAAACTGTAACGCTCTTTTTCCCTTTTTTTTCTTGCCTTCAGCTTCCACATTGCAATATTTGCAATACAAAAAATTTTTAAAATTTGTAAGTAGATATATGTTTGTTGGAACAAGCAAAAATCACCTGTCAGACAATTCTATGAAGTGAGAAATAAAAAGAAAATAGTACTATGTACACTACTTATAGTCCATGTAGGACGCCTGGTCTCCAAGAGTGGAACACCTTAAAAAGCTTCTGAAAATGAAGACAATTTCAGAATCTGATTATTTTTTTAATTAAGGGATTTGCTAAGAAATCATTTCTGTAAGTATAGTCATACCAAATAGTTGCTTCATGAATATGTCAAACTTCTCCACAAACCACAGATATTTTAGCATTTTCTACATCTTTTGGCAAAGAGTTCTCAGCTGATCTATCCATCTGCACTAAGAACCTCTTCTCTGTTTGCTTTGATAGTCCTGGGTTGCAATATTCAGAGAAATAATAAAAAATTATATATTTTATTATATCCATGATAGTGTCAAGTTTATTGGCCTTTTTCATGTTCTACCTCCCCCATTCTATTTCCCTCACAAAATGGTTTTTTTCCCCCTAAAGAAGTCTTTCTTTGTTTTGATACTATCCTGTCCCCCCTCTCTGAATATTTTCCAGATTTACTTTATTTGTTTTTTAGATTCAAGGTGTCACCTGGATTTACACAGTTATATAATGAAATAGAGGTTGAGATAATCTGTGCAGAGCTCTTTATTCATGGTATCATCTGAAAACTACACTATGGGAAAACTACACTGCAATGCCAAGATATTCCAAAGAACAGCAAGTAGTAATGTTGGAAACAAAACACTAAGTCCAGGTTTCCACTTTGGGCTTTATTGCTGTGGGTTTTTTAGCCTTCATATGAGTGGTTCTTTCCTTAGGGGGGTCAAAGTACCAAATTTAAACAAAGAACTTTGAAATATCAGTAAGTGACTATGAACCATACTGGTTTGGAGTTTGAGAAATTGCATATTTTAATGGAGTTTGTACATATCAGCAAAGTCTGTAAAAAAAACCCACACTGTTCATATAAGAAAATCATACAACATTCAAAAAATTTCCACAAAATGTTCATAGTATTTATATATTTTTTCTCTCTCTCCCTGATCGTGCCATTAGCCTCTGAGTGACATGGTAAAGCAGAATCCAACACCAGCCCCAGCTGCTCTTTTTATAAGATGACAACCAGGGAGTGCTTCAGCTGATAAGTGCCAAAGTGTTCCAGAAACCAACAGATACAGATACTTTGATTTTCATGCAATTTAAAACACAAGAAAAACCTTGCTTAGGGAACAGCCAGGCTCTCCAGGCTATTTAATTCTACTATTGCTACTTTTTACTGCCTGCATACCTCAAAGGCAGCAAATTAATCTTATGTGTGAGCAGATAATGGCTGAGAGTCTACTGACAAAATAAAAAGAGCTTTCCAGAGCTGCCTGTGGGAAGAAACAAAAGCTTCAATGCAGGAAGACAGAAACAGCAGGCAACAAAGCAATGGCGGATGTGGGGTAAAAAGGAAGCAATGAAAAAGTGGATTTGGAAACATGAAGAAAAGGCAAGAACCCAGAGAACAGAGCAGGAAGAATCAATGAAAAACAGGAAGAATTTTGTAAGTAAAGGGATCCAGAGTCAAGATATCAGAAGAACTAGCAACTTGGCCGCTAGAATAAAAAATGAGGAAGATACCTAAGATGAACATTCTACTTCTGTAAAAGATGGAATCTGGGGTGTCATGGATCGGTGAGATCCTTGGCATACATACAGGTGTTACTGAAAGGAAGAGCTGGTGAAGGTCATACACTAGGCATAGAGATGTGAACTCTGATGAATGGCCAGGAACCTGGGAAGGTTGGCTTCTCAGGCTGCAGAATAAATGCACAGTTTCTGTGCCATCCCTGTCTGATGACATCCTAAAAGGTTCTCCTTAGCCCTACAGAGCCGAATATGTAAATTGTTTTGGGAGGGATGGAAGGAGACACACAGCCCAGTGATCTCCATGTTAAGGTCTCCTTCACTGCTCTGTGTCATGTCTTCTTGACATTAGGAACAATTGAAAACTATGCAATTAAGAAGGTGATTTTTAAGTAAATGCTTCAGCTTGTTAAATAAGGTTGTGGGTGAGTAGAAAAGAAAGTCCCACGCAACATATAAACTTGTGCTCCTTGTCAGCAGCTGTGGGAAGATGACTTAGGAAGGTCGCATATCTGCCAGTCTGTGTATAAAGTGTAGATGCCTAATTTTGCAGTAGTGCCCAATTTCTCAGTGCTTACTGTAACTGAGACACCAAAGAGCACAGAGAATACTGACGAGGACAGCACCACATTCCATGTTCCACATGCAGCAGAGCTGATAACTTCACAAGCTAATGAACAACTGTACGATTGAGAAAATGAGTCTGAGTGCCTCACCACAGAAATTGCACTGGAGATGGTACCTTGTCCACATCATTATTTGCCTTTGGCCAAGCTGGTCTTTATCCAGTCACCTGCATGGGTAGATAACAGTTACCTCCTGAAGCTTCTGAGATGTAAAGTGCCAGACAGTAGTCTTCTGCTTCACACTAAAAAAATACCCCATTTTTTGGTGTCTGGATGTTATTGAGAAATATAGGAACCAGAAATTACTACCAGCATGAAAATACTACTTTCACATTATATAGAATAATGGATTTTCACTTCTCAAATCTTCAAGAAGTTCCTTCTTGAAGTCAAGCAGCCTACGAAACTTCAGAGCAAAAATACTCTTTGTGACTCAGAAGTATTGTGGAAATGCTGCTGAAAAATTTAGACATTGCAGTTCCAAGTAGCTGGACATCTTGGACAGCAGGACAGTACTACTGCACTGCCAAACGTCTTTATTGAGCCACAAGATGTAATTTTAGGAATTATTATCACACAAGCTGTTAAACAAAGTTGGTTGCGGACAGCTCAGTTTTCCAAGCATTGCTTTTAGTGACCTAAAAATGAATGTTTATAGCCTATCATCAGATGCATACATTATATTGGCTTATAAAAGTTCTGGAAGAGTCTACTTACAGCTAAGCAGAATTTAATCATTAGGAAAGTATTTCAAGTCATTAAAAAGAGCATATGTGTCTTGGAAAACTTGATATGTAGAATTCTAGTGGAGGGAGGGGGAGAAACAACAATATTTTATTCATTAAATAACTTCTCTGATGTCATCTTCTAAACTGTGCATGGATACACAGCAGTTCACGGAAAACACATTTGCATCAGATTCCAGGAATTGGATTCTTTTTAGTATTCTTTGATGGAAAATGAAGGCTTGGCTGCTTACCAGATTATTTTCTCTATGATAAATGTAAAAGTTTTACAAGCTCTGAAGGATTGTGGACAATCATTCCTGAGAAATTTGATCATCACTGAGGCTATTGCAAAAACTGAAGAGATGCTACCAGCTCAGTAAATCCTGTAACTGAGATATGGATGTTGAAATTGCATGAGAAGACTAATGTTAAGCATATTTATTAACAGTGAATAAGAAATTCAATTACATACCTCCATAAGCAAACAAGGAAATGAAAATAGCATGACAGTGGCACACTTTCAGGACATCAGTTATCTTCAAGCTGCGCTATCAGCTGCCTCTTGAAGTACACTAAACTGATAGAATCTTTACAGTCAACACAACTTCCAAACATTTATTTGCACCTCTCTTTCTGTCTCTGATATCCTAATCTTCTACAACAAGTTTAAATACCTTCTCTTGGCATTAAAATGGGGAGGGACGTTATTTTTGCATCACTAGTTTCAGATTTAAGATTACTGAATGGTATCGCTGTTTCCACATCTCTGCAATGTTACATAAATTTAGGCAGTTCTTTCCAGTATGAGAATTATTTCATTCTTCTTCTGGGTTGATTTCTGTCAGCATGCTTTCACAGACATTTACAAGGCAGCAGACTTACTTTGGGATGGAAATCTATGCACAGTGCCAGCAGTACGGTTAGTATATGTGTTGCAGAATCTTCAGAGAAATAGTTTCATAAGTGGATATTCTGAAGGTTCATGCTGAAAATTGTTTTTGTCAGTGGGGCTTAAAAAAGACTTTGTTTCTCTACCCAGTCAAATACTTTGACAAAACTGAAAGACATTTTCATCTTTTCTCCCTCTGCAAAATTTTGGCTGAAATGGAAGTTATTGAAGAAGTAGAGGGAATTACAGCTTTTTCTGACAGAGATACAGACATAAAACATAAGTTAATAAGACACTTCCTTAGGAAAATTCCAGCCCCTTTATCTCTCACTGAATGAGTCACTCTTGCCCACGAATGTTTGTGTTTTCTCTGTAAGCATTTAGGCTCTGTTATCCTCATATCTCTCCTGTAAAGATTTACTGTCACAGTGGAAATTCATAGAGGAAATAAGCACCCTAGAAGAGAGTTTTTCCGTGGAGACTGTGTGTCTTCAGAGGAATGCTTAGCAGCATGCTGTTTGAGCCTAGAAACACACAAAGTGACCAATTCCTCTGCTGAGTCAGGATAATAATGCACGCTAGAGCCCTGCACAGGAAAAGCAGAGAGGTGGGGGTTCCAGTTTGGTTGTTGCTGGGTTATTTTGAGTAAACCTAATAGATAGATCCTAGGTCTAACCAGAGTTCAAGTGGGTTTGACATGTTTCACTCTGGGTCTCAAAAGAAAAAAACCAAAACCACAGACCAGTTGAATCGAGGGAGCAATCATATATTGGCAGCTATTTTATAATTCTTGAAATTCACATGTTCCATTTTTCTCGTCACACCTGAAATGAATTCTAGCTACCCCCATGGTTTCTGACACAGTTTCAATCTAGCCAAAGAAGGTAATAGTATGCCTGGCATCCATGCAGCTTGGATTATCATCTTATGGCAGCATAGCTGACATAACTAAATTAATTTTACTTAAGAAATCAGAGAAGTCTTGAACTGTTGTCTTGTAGATGACAAACCAGTGCCTTATCAGCTGAGCTACTCAGGTCCAGTCTGCAGTACTCTTAAGTGTGATTTCATCTAAGTAATGTGTTGCTGAGTCTAATGTCAAATGGATCTATCACATTACAACCTTTTCTAATTAAAGGAAAAGAAGATTAAATGCATATGAATAGTCATTTAAGAGGCTGCAGTAGATTAATAGTCAGCATTTTTCTAACAATTTCAAAGTGATTTTATCATTATTCCTTTGAGCAGAAACAAATACCTTTTATTAAATTTTTACACGCTATATGAAGATAGGGCAGACTCTACTACATTTTCTTGCAAAAATAAACTGCAATTCAGTGTATAAGTCTATCCATTCATTTCACTGGTTCTACTGGATAATTAAGATTCAAATTGTGCTAACTTAATCCCACATGAAATCTTAGTATTTCTCATTGGCTGGCCACAGGCCAAATGATACAAAATTTAGATGATTAAAGATTTTGAATGTGGGTGAGTAACCCACACCAAGAATATTTCAGTATTTCTTAGAAATAGGCTCTATTCTTCTTCAGATATATTTGTATAAGAAAAAATAAGACTCATCTGAACAATTTTACTTGAAGCCATTCCTTTGGTATTTTCCCTTTTTGAATTTGCAATGGCCTGTATGACTTGATGGTGCCAACAACTGTGCTTTTAAGAAAAAGTGCCATGCAAATGCAGAACACCTCCTGAACTGCTAACTTCTGGTCGTCTAGACATTGTGCCCAGACACTATGGGTCAGACCATCATTTGGCATCAGAATTAAAGATTTCCTTGACCTAAAAGTGCTTGTTGAAACTATATGTAACCTACTCTTTGGTAAGTGTTACCTCTTTCCAATGTCAAACACTAATTCCTCTCTTTGACATTACCTAAATCCTGTTCCCAAGGGGATCTAGGCACTGGGAATCACACTTCCCACTGGAAGTTACTTGGTTTATACTTCCCTGTCACCCTTGACAATGTAAATTTTCCCAAATTGAACATCATGAACATGAGCATCAGGTAGGAGAAGGTAATGCTTCTAGCACTCTGGAGGCCTTAGCTGTGGATCTGAGTCCCATACCACCCTAAGATGGATCTTAGTCCCATAGCACTTCAAAGTATAATAGATATATCAAGCATTAAGGCATCTGTGCAAGGAAAATAACCTGCCATATTCTAAAGGAAAAGGTGAACAACAGGAGCAGAAGTGCCTTGCTCAAAACCAAAATTGGGGCGGAGATTATTAACAGACTTAAGAAACGGAATTACCAAAAAAAATTATTTCATCATTCCATTCATAGTGATAAAGAAAATTTTATTAAGATATTTTTTCAGGCAAGTCAGTACTAGTTTTCCAAAACCAGCAGGCTGGCCAGTATGTTTTCCAAATTACTAGATACAGTGGTAATCTTTGTGGATTTCAAAAGGCAAAGTAGAATTAGTGGAATTTATCCCATCTCAGATGGACACAGCAATTTTTTTTTTTTGTTGTATCGCTTGAAAACTATTTTTTATTTACATGTACAAGCCAGAGATATATTCACATGCTACACAGAGATTTAATTAATTGGTTTCTGCAAATGTGTGATTAATTGCATTTCTCTAGCTTTTTTCTTTTTTTTAATTCTTCTCCATATTCATATTTCCTCACAGAGAAATGGTATCTCTATGTTTTGCTGAACTGATTACATCTCTCTTTGGAGTTCAGCACATCTTTAATTACTACCAGATCTTCAAATCTTTTCAGAAGATTCCCATTAGAAAGATCGTCAGCCATTTCTATCCTCATTCTCCGGAGGAAACTCTAAGCAAAGGCTCTCACCCAATAGTAACATTGACACATTAACTTTCTTCAGCCACCTCACTTAGGCTACTTAGTCTGGCTCTACCACGGCTGGGAGCCTTAATCAGATATCATACTAACGAAAGCTATGTCAGTAATGATGTCAGATGAATGGTGGTCACATGGCAACAGCCTCATTTGAAGCAAACAGTGCCACACTTGTTTTTAGGCTACTTTATGACTTGGCTGAAAAATGACTTTGTTCACAACAAAACACCACTAATGTATGAGCTGTTACCATAGGATTTGAGCAAGTCTACTATTTCCCCAACATTCTTTTAATATACCTAGCTGGACAAACAGTGTAAATATCATTAAACTACACATATTATCAAAGTCATCAATCAGCATGTAAGCTAACCAGATGAAACACTGACAATCCTTTCTGGCATTTTGAATCTTCAAAGAAACGGTATTATGGAAAACATATAAAGGAGAAAATATTTTAATTTTGCACTTTGATTTGGCTTACACCAGATTCACACATACAGGAGAATAGGGAGACTCAGTCAGCTCTCCTGCCAGGTCCCAGAAGGGTGTTTTTCCCTTCCCTGCTCAGGATGTCAGTGGCCTGGTGGGATATACAGAGGGTAGAATAATGAGACTGAGCAGAAGGGAAGCATTTGCCCTCTGGCTCCACTCACACTGCGACAAAACAGAAGCCCCCAAGTCTCCTGTCACTTAAACTCCCTTTCCTTCCCTGGCTTCTGAGGTAAAAATGCCCCTTGCTATTTCTCATATGCACTTAAATTAGTACTCTTACTCCCAGCATGGGATTACAGGCAAGCATGACTTTTCCATTGGGAAGCAGTGGAAATACCACTGATTTCTCTGGGATTCTGATGATGCTTGAAGCAGGCAACACCAACACAGCAGTACAGCTTGGTTAAAAATTAAAATTTAAATGACTGGTCATAGACACTTGCCTAGAGAAGATAAATATCAGGCCTGAAGTCCAGATGGGGTCATAGAGCTCTCTGTTTGGTCTGCTATGCTTATTCCATTTAAACTACTTATCAGGAACAAAAATTATTGTGTTTATGCAACTGGGGAGCAGGAAATACAGCAAAGACAACAAAGAGAAGCTAAGAAAGAAAATCCTGACTTTAGGGCATTGAGGGGTCAGAAAAAATTGAGAAAGTATTTCAGTAAAGCTTTATCATGGATGACTGTGTGAAAATCAAGAATACTCAAACAGAAAGAAAGAAAAAATATTCAGAACTTTTCAGAGAATTACTCAGTTACTCCTACCTACTAGTATGAGAACTGGGACTGTGAATGCATGCTGTAGCTATTCTACCCATAAGGGAGAATTAGAATTTTAACTAGTGACCATGGAGCCTTGTTGGCATAGACTTTGGATTAACAGAACAGTGTGAAAAATCTGCCTTTTAAACCCTGAAGTTCCAACGAACTATAATAGATTCTGGGCACAAAGTGCATATCATTCATACAGCTAAGCCTTTAGCACTGCTATTATTTTCTGTTGCCTTCTGGCATCACTTAGTAAGTTCCAAGTGAATGAATTCTCTATCCACTGATACATAGTGGGGGAAAAAATGCAGACTCTCTGCACTGAAAAATAACATGCATGCTTCTCTTACCTTCCTCTCTCAGCTCCTCTGCAACACAAATAGCCCTCAGAAAGCTGCACTGATTTCACATTGCTAACCAAAAACACAAACAAAAATAAATTGTTACATTTCCATGGGGCATTTGTGTTTTAATCACTTTTTTATCTTTTTTTCACAGAACTTGCAAAAAATTTTGAAACAATAAAGGATCAATCTTTCCCAGTAGGCCAGCACAGATCCTACTTTAACTAGACACATGTTGAACCTCCTGATCTGCAGAAAGTCCCAGGATGCAAGCTGAGCATGCATTGGCTGAAGAAAGTACTGTGGAAATCAGAAAAGAAAACAGGTGAACATGAAGAGCAATAACAATTTATACCTTACTTAGAAGAGTTTAAAGAAGGCATAAGAAAAGCTCGAGTAAGTGTCATCCAAAAACTGCCCAGATGAGGTGAGGTCTGACCAACATAGTCAAAACATTATTGTGAATCCTTACGAGCTTTGAAGGGTTGTGATCCAGCTCTGAGAGATGGAAGATCACTTACAATTCTAAGATTTGTTTGGAGTATTCTCACAGATGACTACAAGGAAGAGAGCTGCAGCGTTTTTTTTTTTTTTTCCTCTTTTTTTTTTGTTCTTCTTCTTCTTTTTTTGAAACTAAACCATCAGCATCTTCTCCGAAATAAAACGGTTTTGTCATCAGTTTTTGATACTATATTTGGTTCTATCCTGCAAAGTTAGTGGAAGTAGCTGCTTTGGAATAAAACAAAACAAAACACAAAAATAAAAGGGGAAAAAAGGCAGGAATAAGCACATGAGCAGCAAGGATAACCACATCAGGGCATACCAGAGGTTTACACTAGCGCAGGATACTGTCTTTGACAGCAGACAGTGGCAGATGCCTGGTAAAGAAGATAAGAACAGGCATGCACATGATGATGTCTCCCCAGAATAATTTTCCACCTTCCAATAAAAAGATTTGTACATATGGTAGACACAGGATGGCAAAACTTCAGTGAATTGAGGCAGATGGCAGTGGAAAAGGCTACCATGGGTCCATCTCGCGTTCATTGCTCTAGATGTACCTTATATATCCTACTTGAACTTGCATAAGTTGCATAGCTAGTGAAGGCTAGGGGAATTACATGCTGTCTATACAGAGACTTTATTTTCTTTTTTAATCTGAGAAGCACATAATAGGTTTGAGATTAGGTTTATGCTTACACAATGAATATAGTTCAGTTAAAAATACACAGAATATTACTGATTAACAGGACCACTATTAAATGTACATTTTATGTGATCACTGGCTGTTGTCCTTGACCAGTACACCATATAAAAATTGTCTTTTAATGGAAGAATAGTGTACAGAGACCAAAATAGAAACTGCTAAAACAAACAAGATAATTATCTAAATTTTATAATATCACTCATAAAACGTCTGCCTTTTCCCTTTATGAGCTTGATAGATTAAATTTAGGGCAGATGTTTCATATAATTTACTCAGAAAACAGGAAAATTATTTTAAAAAAACTCATAAAACCTACAAAAACACAAACGAAACTAATCTAAAACATGTGCAGTCTACAGATTTAAAGGAAAAGTTAGTTATTCCTGAAGCTATGGATGAGGATGCTTAAGAGATAATACCATCTCTCCCACATATTTTATAGTATCAGATGTTCTGAACTGCTTTGGACAAACAAAGGCCCCTCTAAATTTAGGGTGCATGAGGTAGCTCTGGCTACTTTCCCAAAAACAGAGAGGAACTCGCAGAAATACAAACCCTGCTCCTTAGTGCACAGAAGTCAATCTGTGGTGTTTTAATCGAATTAGAGAGGTACCTGCTGTAGCATGAATGTTGTGGAAGAATACCGGGTAAAAGTATTACATATTATCTATTAATGCACTGCAAAAGGAGGAAGAGGAGCAGGTACAATATCTTTAATCCTTCAAAGAAAAAGAACCTCTTCATTGTCAAGAGATACTGAAATCAAATGCTGTTTTAAATGGAAGGTATTTATGGTCAGACAAAGACATATAGAAGCAACTTTCATGAACATTTTAAAAGATTTTGTTCTGAAGGCTCAAAAGTCTCCATACCAAAACCTCAATTTTAAGAATGGCTCAGTTACAGAGATCCCAGGGAAAAAGTATATTGTGTTCTGTCTTTTTGCAAACACTTTTAGCCCAAAATTGTCTGTCAGAAAATGGTTCATTATTATCTGGGGTTTTATATTAACTGGGTTTTGAAATCCAGTTAAGAGAGCATAAGATCTGGGAGTGCTGCTGGCAGTGTTAGTGCTGGAAAGCAATATTTTTGGTTCCTCTGCAGACTGGCAGTTAGTTGCTGTGCAAGGTAAAGGTATCTAATTTTTTGAGTGTGAGAGTCTTCTCATGAAGGAGGCGACAGTGATGTATTTTTTAAATAAAATTTTTCCAGTCTGTCTCTGTGTAATGCTGGATCCTGCACTTGATGAGGGCAGGAAAAGGAATTGAAACACTATACCTACCTGAAAGCTTCTGAGTTATGTCCTTGGTTTGCAGTGGCAAATAAATTATTAAACAGAAAAAAATCATAATATTTTTTAAAAATCCCTTTTACAAGATTATCAGAATGTATAAGCATACAGAATCCATCTATACATTATTATTTACTTACATATGAGTAAAAAGCACCAAACCAAAGAATCTCTTTAACACATGCAAACTGTGGGAACAAGGTTTAGGCATAAAAGAAATACAGCTATTATTCTGACAATAGTCATGAATTTCAGGATCCCAAGAGGAGGAATAAATATTCTAAGCCAAACCACATGCTTTAAAAATACCCCAAACAATAGGTAAAGTACCCAATTCTCAGTCTCTAAAGTTCAGAGAGACAGGGTACCATGGTACTTCTGCCTGAGTCCTACTCTGCCTGGAAAGCAGAGCAGCTAGAGAGCAAATCCTGCTGCTGAGGGGTATGAACACTTTTTGTGCAGAAGCAAAGCTTTCTCTTCCAAGATTTTAGTCCATTGCACTTTGCTCCTGCTGGCAACACATCACAGCCTTTTTTTGTGAGTGTGATAAAGAGGATTTGGCATTGATAATACACACTGTGTGTGAGATACCAAATGAAAGTAGCAAAGGAATGGATGAAAGCTACCAAGTGTTGCTCAGCCACCCTGTGTATCATCTGAGAAAGACAAGTCAGCTGCAAACAGAAGAGCAAAAAAGTCTACCTCAGACTCTTGGGGTAGCAGCAATTAACTCAATGAACTAAAATGTGCTGTGAACTTCTGCTCTTATGAAGCAAAGTTCTTTCAAAGGCAAACACTTGCCCTCCTAATATTGAATCAAGTGTTTTCAAACATGTCACCTTAACAAAAGCGGTGGGACAACTCCTCTCTGAGAACACGCCAGGTTACAACAATGCAGGGAGAAATGTGTAAATGGTTTACCATGGGTAGCATCAAAGCAGTGCAGGACAAACTAACTCAAATACCTGATCTGAGGTAGAAAAAACAACAAGTTTGCATTGATGTGGTATAAACACATGATCTTGAATAGGTATGGCCAAGGCTTCAAAAAAAGCTTCAAAAATAATTAGCCTAGTTCACATGTCAGTTCTTCCACAGACCATAAATAAGCTTCAAAGAGTTATAAAACCAGGCAGTAGACACCAAATGCATGCAATCTTGGAGTAGTGCTAGCAAAAGTACATCACCACTTCTCTGCTGCACAGAAAAATTAGGTAAATACTTCATTCATACACAAGTGCTCACATGCATACACACATTCACTTCAGAGCATTTCTATAGTTTATTAGGTACTGGCACTGAATAAAGTTTTGTAAACATTTTCATTTCATGATTGTTAGTGGTAAAGAGAATATTTGTGGTGCATGGTCACTAAGCAAACAGAGTGAAAATACTTTTACAGGGAATATAAACAGTTTTATGGAGTATCAGAGAGCAAGAGAAGCTGCAAATATAGAGCACCAACAGCTGTTCTGGGGCAAGGCAGCTGCTCTGGATCCATCTAGTAGCAAACTGTATTTGGGCAAACAAGTGGGTGGGGGACTGTGTAATGGAATATAGCAACTTTTCAAGTGGCATAACTCATAAATGGATGAGAGGACTTCTTTCTCTCCTTTTTTTCCCCCTTATTTTTAATAAGAATTGGGAAAGTGGCCCAAAACTGTTCCTGGATAATCGCTTGAATAAAATGCTGGATTTATTTCGGTGTTATTGACACCCTTTCTCAATCTATTTTCCATGAATATTCAGTTTAATGGTAGGAAAGCTTGGAATAACAGGCACTAGAGCTGGTGCAAGAATATAAGGCATTTCCACATTATGTATTTTTATAAGATCCAAATCCTTAGAGATTTATTTGTTTTGTCACAAATAAATAACAAAAACACTAGAAAACTATATGCAGGCAAATTTATTATGAGCATTGAAGATACATTTGCAGAAAGTTTTCAGCAAATACCTGGGAAAGCAAATATACTGTAGATCAGCCTTGATGGGAAATTTGGCTTGTGGGAAATTCATCAATTAAAAAAAAAAAAAAGATTATATTTATAAAATTTCTTACTCAGCTCCAGTCAAACAAACATACTAGACTGTTATGCTGCGGCCAGGACTGCTCATTCAGCAAGCAGTTGTTTCTTCTCTTGAGGTTGTTAGAGTGACAATTGGTTGCCAACAGTATATTATTGCAGTAACTAATGACTACAGGTTTTTTTCCTCCTCAGAAATGTTTTGGATGCAAGCACCAATCCCACTGTGTATGTTGCCATGAGCTGGTATTTCACCCTGTGTGCAGGGCACTGTCTGTGTGCCCCTGGTCAGAGGGGAGCACTTCAATTTCTGTAAGCTGTGCTGCCTCTCCTAACCCATGGGTTTCCATAAATGCTTCTGTTTTGCCTAGCAGTGGATTTCTTTCCGTGACAACCAGAAGTAAATAGGTTATATGTTCTCCAGACAGCTGCTGCAACTTATTGTGAAATACAAACTCAACAGCATCAAAACTGCCCTACAAGCTCTGTAATGATACAAACTGTAAGGAAAATTGATTTTTAACTTCAGCTAGCTCAAAGGAATGGACAGAACAATGACTTTTACTGGTTCTTGCAACACACCCGCACAGTTCAGCTGGCCCTTTTGGCTTGGATGAAAGAGGTGCTGCACTCTCAGGCTAGTCTGTCCTGAGTACAGCTGATTCAGAGGATCTCTCATAATGACTGTGAGAGAAAAATATGCCTTTGATCCACCTTCATTTCCAGATCTCTGTGAGCTGAAGCTTTTATCCAGCTGGGAGTCTACCTTATATTTTGACAAGATAGAGAGGCTGGCGGCTCTAATTCATGGCAGCAGCCACTTTCACAGCAAAACCATCTTCATTTCTTTCTTGTATTTGCACTGTTGGTATGGTTTTAATACACTACATTTGTAATTGTGATAAATTATCTCTATACATAGGATGGCCCTTTGGGGATTCCTTGGAGACAGCTTTGCAAAGAACCCAAGATACATAGCTGTCATCAACAAAAACCAGAAATAATCCCTTCCATCATTTGTTCATCTGAATCTTGTGTAACAAATGGCCAGCACACTCCATAGCTGATATCCCTGGTTATCAGCCAAATTTCTGCCAAATCTTGTATTGTTATCCTTGGCCCATTAGCCCAGCAATATTAAGCTCAAGCATTTCAGTACAGTTCCTGCTGCATTCCAGTTGAAGAACAGTGATTTGTTATACCATTTCTTTCAGGAAGAATGGACAAGCTACAGGCATCATTTACAAACCTAATAAACTGCAGGCTGGGTTTCTTACACTGAAACGTTAATTACTTCTTTTTACTTACCTGTTTCCCAGTAATCAACAGATTTCTTGAAAATTGGTATCAGGTAGCACCAAGCACAGATTTAAGGAGAACACTAATGCTGTACTGAACCTGCACCATAAAAGTATCCTTGTGCTGTACTTTCATAACTGTCTTTTACTCTTGTTTGAAAAAAGCATAACTATCAATAATGTTTTGTTCAGTATGTGTATATATAATAATCTATATGAGCCCATCATTATGGTGTTCACTGTGGAAATAATGCAGTCATACAAAAGACACATTGCTCAAAATAAAACCTAAGATAAATAAAGGAAGCTATAAAATGCTCTGTTGGGCCCGCTTCTGGACCTATTTAAAGTCAATGGCAAAGTTCCCACTGACCTCAAGCAGGAACTAGCTCCTTTTTCTCTTTCTAGATTTGTTTAAAAAGAAATATAATGACAGACTTGAAAGGTAAGATTAAATATTTGGGGAGAGGGAGAGAAAGAAGAAAAAAAGGAAAAATCAAAAAGGGACAAGGGCAAAGAAAAAGCTGAATTTTTAACATTCTGTATAGGATGTAACAAGAATTGCTTAGGGTGGATTTTTTCAGATTTTCCATGTTCTGGTTTTGCCAGAATACTTTAATATTTTACTGCTTGCATTTCTCTCCCAGCTCTTTCCACCCTCTTCTCCATGGGCACTTCTACTGGCCCCAAAAAGCATGTGGTGCTTCACAAAACTAAAAATGTGTTTGCCATTAAATATAATGTGTAAAATCTTACAATGTTTTCAGAAAAATAACACTCACATATCCAAAATGAGGGGAAAATGGTACCTAATCATACATATAATTCACAACATTTATTTCACCGGTAATGAATGTTGTCAGGCTTTTCCTATGCTGAACGGTCATACCTGAGGGGCACAGCATTAAAGGGCACATTCACTGCTGACATAAATGGTAACTACGGCCACTTCAGTGAAGTTATCTCCAATTAAGCCAGCCATTACATTCACTTCAAGGTATGCAATACATTTTAAATGATAGAAACAAGTCCAGGAAATGCTGAGTACTTCTACGAACCCTCTTTGGTGTGTGACACCCCCTGGACTCAGACTCCTTCCCCAAATCCAGCGGGTTTGTGCTAAGTGCCGCCTGAGCAAACCGCGGCGATGGTCAGTGCTGCGTCCTGTTTACCGTCGCAATTAACAAAGCGGCATTCAGCGAGAGACACCAAAGAGCCTGCTGCACTTAAAGGGCTAAAGAGAGGTGATAACAGCCTTCGCTTCGTTAAGGCTCACTGCCCAACTTTACTGAAAATGTAGTGACAGATAAAACATAAATCAACATCCTTATCGTTCTGGCTTCCTTGCCTGCCAAATGGGGGTTTAGTTTATCAGCGACCTGCAGGCCCACTGGCGGCCTTTACACTTACAGCTGGTCAGCGGGGTGGGACGGGGTGGAAGCTAAATGGCTGCTCTAAAACGCCTTGGTGTAAACAACCCAGGGAAGGACTTCCTTGAACTGCCAGTTACCTGAGTGCGATCCATCTCACTAAAGCGTCTGCCCCAAGAGGGGTAGTATCGCCAGGAAAGAAAACAAATAAAAGACACCCAGCATGTCACAGAGCAGGCACAGGCTGGGGAATGCTGTCCCCTTGAGGGGGTGAGGGATCCTCAACAAGGTAAGCTCCTTTTGGCACTGCTCAGGAGGCAGGCAAGTATTTTGGAAAGGAAGGGACTTCACCAGCACCACCTGCTTCCTCTGTACTGTGACCCGAATGTACATAATGTATATAAGTATGTATACATAATGTAGAGCGTTTGCTTTGACTCCCTATGAGCATCATCACGAGAGCAAGTCTTTCAAAGGCACCAGTATCACCCAAGGCTCAGGAGAGGACTGTACTGAGGGCATATTCACCCCCCTCACAAGCCAGCAGACTTCGTTCCCTGTGTTACACATAGGATGTTATATGTGTAGGTATTTTAAAAGTATTTGTCTCAATTAATTGTATCACAGTTATGTTTTCATTAAGTTCATCTCATAAACCAAAACCCATTTAAACTGGACCTTGCTCATGTGGAGGGTAGGAGTTTGAAAGGGAAGCCCCCAGTTTTTGCTAGTTACAGGACTACACTGACATAATCAGCCTCATGCAAACACTTGGTGAGGATGAAATTATCATTTAGGTTAGTGATTTATTCTCCCTTGAGATCTACCACAGAAGATAATTTCTCAGGAGTCTGAAGTGAGGCAACTGTAATGGTGAGTTTATGTCACTATCAAAAAGGGTGTCAAATGCAGGTAGGTTGGACAGACACTAGCACAAGATTTACGGGGTTTTTTGTAACTAAATTTGAAATTATTTTTAAAAGTGTTGATTTCTTCCTGTCCTTTGGCTATAATGAGTTAAGGTACATCATTTCATTTAGGCATCAAACTACTCCATATTTCTTTGGGGCTTAAAAGCCCCATCTTCTGGAAACAACTCCATGGAAAATGATGTGCTGAATGCAAGCAAACCACAGGTGGAAAATGAAGACACAATGTTGCACCCATACTGTTGTGCAAAAAAATGCAGATGTACACAGTGCTATGTACATCAGAGCCAAACCTTCTGGCAAAAGAATGTACATTTTATAATAAAAGTTTTGCTTCCTAACTCTTTTTTCACAGAGGAACATTTTCTAAATATGTTTCAAATACCTGGGATATAAAGAAAGATATTCTCTTCTTTGTGTACTTGTTTGTGTAGCAGTGTACTTTGACAAGGTTACCAAAGCAAGAGCAACATACTTGCACCTATATTTAACCAAAAGTCTCCACAAAAGCTCATATTGTACGTGCTCGGAGCTTACATACAAGAATTAGTTAGTCTTCAAGAAGTCTGTCAGAAAAGCATGTTTCAGTCTAGAGCTACAAGGACCTGAACAAGGAGTTTTTTGAAGGAACAGATAGCAAGAGAATGGTGTCTGGAAAGGACAGAGGTGAGAGCAAAGCCCTTCCACTCTCAGTGCACTCCAGCCAGAGAGGCAATGGAGTAAAAGAAGTGGTCTGCAGAGCCTGGACAAGTAGAAGGCATATTTGGAAATGCAGCAAGTTTATAGGAGTTGTAAAGATGAGAGAGGGCAGAAAAAAGGGTGAGAAGGAAACCAAAGGCAGAAACCAAAGCTGAAGTCAAAGAAAAAGAGAAGGGCCAAAGCCAGAGTGTATGAAAGGATGGATGCAAGACACAAGCGGAGGTAGCGTGTCATTGTAGGGATGTTGAGGAAAGAAAAGAAAGAAGAAGAGAACCAGAACAGAAAGTTGGAACTATTGGTGAATGTTCTACTTTAGTTAAAAGTTTCCAAATTACCTCTGCTATAAGCTGTGCATTGTACTTATAAAAATGACTGGCTTTCCTCTAGCTGCTGAAAATAGACTAAAAAAGGCAAATCACCTGCTACTACAGCTACCAACTGCTATGTGGCCAACTGCTCGTTTGCTCAAACACAGCACAAACTAAGTTTTGAAAAAAAATCTGCCTATGATATCAGTTGGTGTCTTACAGCAGTCCACATGACAGAAATTACTCTAAGATGGGGCTTTATAGTTGTTCTGAATATAAAAAAATATTACAAGAAGTGAAAATACATTTTAGATGTGACCACCCAAAATCATAAATCTCTAGTGTCCAGATCGTCCAAGTGACTTGAATTCCTCTCACTTATTCATGTTTCATGAGAACGTATCCCTATAATCTTTTCCTCTGCAATTTATTCAACATGCAAAATGTCTAATGTAGGATCCTGCTGTGTTCCAGGGGCTATGGATCACACAATTTGGAAGAGGCTGTGCTCCTGGCCAGAAAATGTTCTTCTTAATGGAGGCCCAGCTGACCCCAGGATCTGCTACAGACCACAGACCAGCCAAGAGCTGCTAAAGACAGCCCACTAGGCTGGAATGCAGACCACAGTTTGGAAACCACTGGGTTATGAAATAAACAAGATAATATTTTAACCTATACTGTCAAACATGCTTTTCTTGGAGGACTGTCAGGACTGTGTAAGAAATAGGGTCATGTCTATAGGATTGTCAAAGAATCTCAGTGGAAATACAGTGAACTCTGTTCTTCCAGAAATCAGCACAAGCAGAGACAACTGAAAGAGAATGGTAATTTTTCATCTACAAAGCATGTAAAGGTAATTCAGATATTACCATCAGAACTCTTGAATTTTGCATCATCAAAACCATTAAGAACTAAAATGTACATCAGTGTATGACAACCAGCACTGAAAACTATGATTTCACTTCACACATGAAAATGTCTCTCCAGATGTGCCATAACTATGACTAGTACCAAGTTAATATTTATCATGCATCTAAGTATGAGAAATTAGTGCCAAATAATTCAATATCATGAGATTGAACATTCACATGTGAACTTTTTGACATTAAAGGTAAGGAAAGAAAAGGTTATTATAGAAAATGGAGACATTTCCTGACAAAGCCTGAATTACACAATTTTGAAAGATAATATTTAACCTTTAGAAAGGCCAAAATTTTTTGGACTGACGCAGAAGTTATAAAGACAGATCTTGCCAAATGTAGAGTAATTTTTGAAGAATTACTCTTTTTCATAATGCTAATACAACAATCTTTGGACATAAAACTGAGAACTCTGGAACAGGAAGGACAAATGATAGATGCTTTAAAAAGCAAGTCTATTTAGAAGCCATTTTTCTGAATTTTGTAATGTCTGCTGACAATAACATATTGTCATCTTTGACTGTATTTTACTAGCTCATTTCTTCATGCACAGAAACCAGTATATTTAGCCTTTCAAAATATATGTTTTAAAAGTGGATAGTGATTCTTACTTCTATATTTTGTAAAATAAAGAAAAAGAAAAAGAGCTCTGAGAAATAATGCGAACATATAGACATAGGGCCACATGTATAAACCTGTTCATACACTTATATTGAAATTGACTAACATAATTTTGAAAACGTGGAATTAACAATGGAGCTTTTCTGTAATATCCCACTTTCAGTATAAGGAACTCCATTTATATTTGCTTCTGCAGATGGTAAATATGCTTCCTCTGAAACAGGGTTTCCTATGGAGAATTTCTGTTTATAGAAACATTGAACACAAATAATCCTCTTATTTAACTGAATAACTTCTTTTTGGTTTTATTGCTGTTGAATGAATGACTAACCACGACAAAAGTTAAAGCATTACACAGTTGTAATGTGAAATCAAATTCTGCATTGCAAACTCCAAAAACTTGAGACTTTCTAGGGTGCTTGTGTTCAGAATATGTTGAGGAAAATTCCACACAAACGAAGAATGTCGTAATAGCAAAGAAAAAGGAGAGAAACAGGGAGGAAGGAAACAGCAAACACTGAGAACACAACATCTGTAAAATGCAACAACAATTCCAAGCTTGCAATGGGCTGTCACTGCACACGCAATGAGGAAATTTCATTTAAAAGTTACAAAAATGACCTTGCTTTGAACCAAGTGAATGTGATTATTTCTGAACTGAACGGAAAGTAAAGAAGTTTGGATTAAACGTTTTACCAGTGCCAATGTCCCAGAACTTTCTTTGGCTCTATATTCTCTTTTCCTATGTTTGTCAGCTGAATTTAATGTTCTCCTCTTTTTGTCTTCTGGTCTCATTGACCTTAATGTGACATTTTAGTTGGGTGATTAATTACTATTAAATGGCACTGCATTTATTAAATGGAGTCCTTGTCTGTGTAAGAGCACAGCCACAATGCAACGATTCAGTTTGATAAGCTTAAATATACACAGTTAGATGTGGTAATATCTAATTTGTCAAGGATCTTGTGGCTAGCTTTTCTGCCACACAGCTAGAGAGGAGATGTGATTGCACAAAAAGCTTAATACTCTGAGCTTAAATGTTCTCAGTAAATTGATCTTCTCCATCATGTAATCTTATTTCAGAGTGTGCAGGAGACAGCAAAGTTCCACACAAGCCTAAGTTGCCTTAATAATAGGCCTGAGGGTTCCTGACCATAGAAATAAAAGCTATGTGACAAGATTTGTATGTCTCTTTTCAGCAGACAACAGCTGACTCGCCTTGCCAGAAGCTTTCTTTCTGGGTTAATTGAATAAAAAGAAGAACTAATGTCAGTAAAAGGATGAAAAGTTCATTGAGAAAGAAAGGATACATCTATAGTTTGGACACCTAAGTGAAAAAGAGATTGTGAATACTTAGCTTAGTAAGTGAAAAACCAGCACCTAACCTTGTAATCAGCCAGGTTACTGTTCTGTCAGTTATATCCTCTGAACACTGCTTTATTCCTTGATTATCTAACAGCTGATTTGGAGCTTTTTTCATACTACAATGAATCATCAAGCAAAACTTCTTGCAAGAAAAAGGTTGGTTTTGATTTAACATCTGCTAGGACAAAAATTCAGGCTGGATAAAATAAAAATATGAGGGAGACTTCCACAAAAAGCTCAGGGGTTTTGGGTACTCATGGGAAAGACAGACAGCAGCTGGCTAGTTCCTGCCTGTTCCTTATATCACATCTTTTCTCTTTTGGTTAAACACAACTAGGCTAGCAAGAAGAATAACAGAAGCTTTTCTCAGGTTTCATTCTCAGTGCTCATGTCCTCCACTTCCAAAAATGTGCATTCTTGCTCCTACGTCTGCAGTCAGTGTCTGTCTATATAACTTTATAATTCTTAGTAGGAACTCCACACAGAACAACCAGAAATTAAAATAAAAATATGTAAAATGAAATAAGAGGCCTTCAGCCTTATCTCAAACCTGCACTTTCTCACAGTGCAAATTGTAAATACTGTGAGAGAGGAGTCACTCATCTCATCTGAATTTAGGGGTTTACAGAGACCTTGTAGAGATATTGTGGAGCCGTGGGTAATGTTTGGGTATACATCTTCAGACCTTCTTTACATCTGAGAAGAATAACTTCATATCAACCACAGCAGGAATCCAGATGCAGACCTTCACCGGAGAGACATTTACACATGGTCAGGGAACAGCTCCCATCTTTCTGCTGGAAAAGAGGATCATGAAGCCACAATTCAGAGGTATACTCTTTGCATGTTGAAGAGTTAAGCTAAACTCCATGAACAAGGAGATACTTGAGCTTGCATGTTCTGCACGTTGGCAGACACTGTGCCATCTGGAGACATCGAAATAACCCTGCCTTGAGGCCAAACAGCAGCAGTAAAGTGAATCTAAATGAACCAAGAAAGGCCATAATCTTGACTACCTCTAACAGGATTATATTGTTGTCTTGACTACTGATGACAGTCTAATGATAAGATTGCAGAAGAAAAACATTCCTACAATTCTCATTAAGGATTAAGTCAGCACATTCCCAGTTGCCCCTGCATAGATTTGTTTGCCTCCATCTTCCATTATGAGCAACAGGAAAAGAGGCACATTCTTATTGCCCAGAATCCTATGGGCTCAGGATTACAGGCAGAAAGATGCACCAGGTGTGTGCTTTAACAGACTCAAAATATTATTCTCTTCAACATTCTGGATGCAAGAGATATGTCAGGCACTTCTTCCTAAAAACTTCACAGAAACTAGATTCAACTACAAAAAATGCCATTTTAGTCTGGGCATAGAAGCTACTAAAAAAGCATTCTGTTCCTACCTTTCTTGAAGAAATATATTTTTATTGGCCTAATTTGCTAGTTTTGGGAAACAAAACAAGGGCAGCTGCAGTTTGTCCCCATGATCTTCAGAACAATTTCGAGAAAACTTTGAGCATCTTTGCAAATAAAATTATTTCGTCTCAAAAACAGCGTAACTATTTTCGAGTGACAGATTGTTCTATTTCTAAAGCCAATTTAATCTTACTTTATATGACTAACAAAAACTTGTTAATAGCAACACAATACATTTCATGTTTATCTATATGAAATGTTTTAATTTATTGATCCAAAGGAAAATTTTACTTCAAGGAAGTGTAACCAGAAATATTGTCAGAAATACAAGTCACAAAATTTATTTTCCAACAATGCCTAAACTTTCATTTTGGCAGATGATGAAATATTATATCTCCACTAAAGCGTTTATGAGATTTCAAAATATTGATAAAACATAGGCAGACAATTTACCATCTGTAAAGATGTGGTAAATATAAGGTTTTTAATCACTCAGAATGTAAGGAAAAGTTTCTGCTGTTCAGATCACAAGACAGATTGCTTTGCAGAAATTAAACTAAAAGCACAATCTAACATGCACGTCTTTCTCTATGCAAAGAATAAACCCCCACAGATTCATAATATAAACTGCTGATCGGCATGCTAATTTTCAAGTCATAGTTTAATGATGTCCTCTGTGCAGGCAAGCAATCAGGGAAATAACTGTAAAGAGTTTGTAAAATGGAGGAGTATAATATTATACGACAACACACCAGTAATGGTTTCAAATTACAAGCAAATCTGTGCAGGGGAAAAAAGTCTTCTCCCCTTTCTCCCAAACACATGTACAATTTCCTTTAGAAGAAAAACAAGAGAATTGAATGCACTGCTTGCTCTTTCTCAAAGGTATATCAAATGCTGATGAATTCTAAATCTTCTGAATTGTAATGTGACCATCAGAGCAGAACGTGGCCTTACAATGCTTTCCTGTAACTCAAAGGGCAGTACAAAAGTGACTGTGTTGAAAGAATTATAGCCAAGGACATAACTGTAATGAAGTATTATCACAGACATATAATATTATCAAAATATCAAACTCTACACACGTCAACAGTCACCCAACGTGATTAGAGGCAGATCTGGTTTTCAGTTTAGGTGAAAGTCAGCGGTTGTTTACGTTGGCAGATCACGGGGGAAGGGGAGGAAATGAAATGCCCCCATACAGGGTGCCACGGCCTCACCGCCTGTTTTGAGGACCCTGAGAGAAAGACAGGCAGGGACAGGAGCTGTGCGCCCCACCACCATCAGATCAGCTCAGAGAGGGAGCAGAAGGTTAATGCTTCCCTGCCCACCAGTTCCTAGTAAATCTGCTCCCTCCCAATAAATCCCTGCTTCATTTCTCCAGTCCTTCACATTTACCTCCAGGGATGGGGCAGGAAACAAAATAACCCCTCTGCCCACCACCACCTCCACATCAGTGGTGGCTCCCTGGAGACCACAGCCAATTCCTTTCAATCCCCTTCCTTGACAGCTGCCATCAACCCAGGCAAGGTCTGTGGCAGGTTCCCAAACCTGGTGACCAGATTTGCATCTTCTCTCAGAAGCTGCCACGGTGCTGCCAGGCTTTTCCCAAAAATTATTTTTTCATTTTTTGCCCAGTGGCTTCCCCTTGGGAGGCCTTGCCTGCTGGCCTGGGTGTTGATTCACCAAGCAAGCAGGCGCATATTGAACTGAAACACACCAACCATTAAGCATGGCTAAAGGTGAGCATGTCAAGGAAAGGCAGTGTCTGCTGTCAGATTACAACCCTTTTGAACTGCAGCCTTATGCAACTGTCCTCTATGCCTATTATTTATGAGGTGAACTGAGGATATGACAGCTTCGTCTGCTGATGTGACAGAAAAAGCACATTGTTCGCTTTGAACCTTGCAGAAACGTGGAAAGCTTTCTTGCACTCCTTTCAGCATAGCCCCACTCCAAGAACCATATTGACTTGTAATAGCTTCTGTTTATGCAGTGCAATGAGCTGAGGTCAGTGGGAAAGTGTCAGCTGCAGCGTATGACTTTGCTTTCACTGCATCATGGAACTTGGCACGGCCTCGCAGTGACAGATAACAAACTGCATTCTATAGCTTTCAAAACCCTCAAAGGATATGTGGCTGGGAAAGGCTTGCAAATGCCTTCTCTTGATTAATAGTCACAGAACTGAAGTGATCATAATTTAGTCCTAGCGAGGAGATGTACTTCTTTCCAGCAGCAATAAAGAAAGACACAAAAGCCCACAAACCTACACAATATAAAGAAATTGTCTTTAAAGAAATTCACAGTCATCATGCCAGACAGTAAATGAATTATTTCTCTCATTTCTTGTCTCACCACAGTTTCCTCCCACTTGGACACACATGTTAGGCATTCAGTTAACCTCAAGCATAGCTCTCCTGGCCCGATCACTGTATCTGCACTCCCCATCAGGAGGGTATGCTAGCCTACATTTTTGCAATGTAAAAACAGTGACATCATTTTTTCTTAAAGTAGCTTGTCTGTAAGAACACTTCGGTTATACTCAGCTCGGCTCAGTCCCAGAATATGCTTGTTCCTGTGCACTTTCCTGTCCTGTGCTCAGCTCAGAGTTCAGAGCTGCTCTGGCTCACAGCTCTGTGCTATATACCCCATTCTGAACCCCTCAGCTGCATTTGCTTCCCCATCTATAACTTTCATCGACCTCCTGATCTTGCACTGCACTTCCTGGGAAGTGTTTTGTTCATGGACCCAGCAGAGGAATATGTTATGACAATGGAGTTTTAAGGAAAGCTTTTTGTTTTGTTGTGTCATGCACTTTATCCATCCTGTTTTGTCATCTGGTGGTTTTCCTTTCTTGTTCTAGCACATATTTCATTGCTAAAGCTATTTCACAAGCAGCCTTGGAAGTCAATCCTTTTTCAGATAACAATTTTTTTCAGCTGATCCACCTTCCTATCTACTTCCAAATCCACCAGACACTGCTTTATTTGGCTGCAGTCCTGCATTGTATACTGGAATATTTATAGACTATGTTACAGTGCCATGATACTTGCCAGTTTGAATGAATTACAGAATTTTTAATTTTTTTTTTTACTTTCTTTTCAATCAGAAAAGTCAGCTTGGGATACTAACACTGAACTTCACTGCCTATGCAAAAATGCAAATGAATAAAACCCTCAAGTTACATGGAACCTTTATTTGGGAAAGAGTTACCTTTTTTCTTTCAGGAAAAATTAAATTTTAAATTGTTTGATGGCTTTTTAGATCTAATAAGCAGCTGTTTCTGATTTTTTATACATTCAAGAGAATATGCTATGAAAATAACAAATGTATTAATTTCTCCTTACAGAGCCTCTGGTCACTTTGTTGGAATTTCATGCTACAAAGTGTCATCATTCTGACTTCACTGAGAGAATTTCACCTGCATTTCACAGCCTTCTCCATTCATTGTTTGGTCTCCTTCTCCAGACTGAACTGTCTTGAATATTGGGTTAACCAGCCTCAGTGCAATTTCTCTTCTTTCCTGTATCCTGATAATATATACAAGTAACATGTGGCTTAAGGTCTAGAAAAAGTTTTTAATTAAAACCAAGTGCTAGAATTATACTGTCTTCAGGTTTCCTCATGTTTCCTGACTTTTTTGTGCCCAGTTTGCAACAGAAAAAATTGTTGAGAGCACAAACTTTATTGTTAATAGTTTCTTGTAAAAACCTTGATACACAGACTATTTGTTTTGTTACTTATTGCCAAGAGCACTGCTATGAATGTGCAGTTTTCTGATATTAACTCTAGGAATGGGAAATGTTTATGCTTTTAAAGATACCTCTGATTATGAAATTACTGTTGAAGTACAGTAAAATACATAATTATTGCCTTTTTCCTTCTTTTGCAGCATTGATTTTGTTTTAAACAGGAAAACACAGCAAAATCCTGAAAGTCGGTTGCATAATCTAATGTGCTATATTTGCCTTCTGATAACCTTCACCAACATCTGAAAGTAGTCATTTGACTTTTAGTGACAGCTGCTGCTCATGTTATATCTACAAATTTCCTTCTTGAAAGAGCTGGTGCTCTTACTGTTGAGATACCACTGCTTCTGCATTTGCAAGAGCAGAGGGGGTGTAGTTGGCCTGGATTCAGTTCTTACATAGCGTCTGCAAGGATTTAAACACATCAAAGTGTCAGCTAGATCAAATGAGCCAGAATCTACTTTAGACTAATTGAAAGTTGGATTTCCATTTGCCCAAGATCTCTATTTATTTATTTTAACTTCACTAAAATTTCCTCGGCATTATAAAATTAATTACAATCTTGTTATTGTTCCCTCTATGCACCCTCTCAATGACAGCAGCCTCTGAAATGTTTCTTACAAAAATCTCAATCCTAAATTCCTGGAGTTTTGCAACAAAAGAGTGGGACAATCTTATATGGAAGTTCCTGATTTTCAAATGGACACATTCCTATTTGTTCCTCAACTTTCAGTAGTAATAGGAAAGCCAGAAGGCATATCTCTCACAGCAGCCTTTGAATTAATTAAATAACAAATCACATTTACTTTGAAATAATTTAAGAAAATATCAAGTTTATCAATATCAAGTTTATGCTTTGCCTGTCTTCAAGGTCCCTGAGACTCACGAGAGTATACAACCTTCCTGTCTTCTTCAACCCTGTCAGCAAGTTTTAGAAATACTGCATCAGTGGTTCAAATTCTAGATTTTTGCGTATAAATCCATACACAAGAGTAGAAGATATAAGGTGCTGTCCCCAAAATCCACTGACTAATTAATAAGTCCTTCCCTACCAAAAAAAAAAGAAGGAAAAAAAAAGAGGTGGGGGAGGATACAAACAAACAAACAAAAGACCAAGATTGAGAAAACCAGTATAAACTCTGCAACTGCACCAAAGGTCTTCTCTTATTCCAGAAGGTTGAGAACTATGCTTTTTACCGTGTCTTGGGCATATTTACATGTCAGCCTCTATTCTGCCCCATTAAAGATCATAAGGACTCTAACAAGTCCATTAATGTGTCATCAGGACATAAGCAAACATGTTCAAAAATAAACATTGCCTCTAAAAATATCACCTTCTTCTTCACTATGGTCTTCAAGGGCAAGAATGTATCCATAATAGGAATTTAGTATTAATGGAAACCCAAATTTTAATTTTTGTAATGGAAAATTATGAGAAAAAAACAGATTATTTAACTCCTCTAGTCTGAATGTTTTTTCAAACCCTCTTCAGAAAAAAAACACATAAACCTTGCTACCAATACAGTAGACAATGTCCCTTTCTAGGTCTGCTTCTAATAACATGAAAAATATTAATCTCTCCTAGAAGCTGTGCTAAGAATCTCTTTTGGAAAGTAATGACATCTTTGCATTATTAATAGCTGATTCAATCTGACTTGCTGTAGTAACAGCTTTTGCCAGTGTGAGATTAGGTTCAACTAACAGCCTTACAAATTTCAGCATGTCTTTATCTAGAAGGATTTTGTAACACAGTGGCCTTCTCTGCCCAAGAAAAGTAGCCAAACAGAAACCATGCCTGGCTTGTGTCATCAATCATGAACAAGCAATTCTCAACTACACTTCCAATTTTTTAAGGAATTATTTTTGAATCTCAAAAAGTTTCTCAAAATTGAATCTGAAATAAGAAGGCAAACACTTTCATGATTCTTCCTCATTTTGTACTTTGCTATTTCTTCAAATATCTTGAAGCGTCTCTCCCTGCCTCTTGCTAAAGTGTATCTATTTTTCACTGACTTTCTTGCAGTGTATTTTTCAATCTTTCTCCAATTTTGTTTCATTTTTCCTTTGAGAATATATCTTTGCTATCCATTCTTCCACCCACTTTTAATTTCCCATCCATGCTCTAAGAATGCCTACAATACTATTGAGTAGATATTAGGACTTCTTTCATAGATTTCTCACACCGCAAGGAACAGGACTGGAAGAGTGACATTTTGACCTCTCGTTTACTGCCAAATGAGCTATTGGGTGCTCTGGATGCATTGGTTCTCCTTTTCCTGTCAGAGCACACCATTCTTTTGCAGGTATTATCTCATCAGTCTTTCAGACAAGTGTGCACGTTAAGCTGGTCTGGTTCAGAAGTGATCATTTGTTTTCCACTTTTGTTCATCTTCACTAAATGAGTTTAGATGATACAAAAACTAGAGTTTGAGGGCAAGGAGGATTGATGCAATTGAGTCTACAAAAGCTTGATGATACTATACACAATAAGGAGAACTTCTAGAGAAGATTTAGGACACAATTTGAAAGAAACTGAGAAATACAAGTAGCAGATGAATAGAAAGTAGAAAGAACAGGAGCTTTTGGAACTGTCTTTTTCTACTCTAAGCCTTATTGCTTTTATTACTGACACTTTTTTTAATCTTAGATGCACATAAAATTTGTAATTTAATTTTCTTTCCTCTAAGCTGAATTTTTCCTGGTTTAGAATAAAAATAATAAGGGCTCCTGCCTTTAAAGCAAGAAAATAATTTCCTCAAAAGCTGAAGAGAAGGAAATATGCCTAAAACAGGATGATAGTATAGGATGAGCACTTAATTGATTTTAAAAAAATGCCACAAAATTAGTCTGTTCCTCAGAGAGTCTGACCAGGATACAAATTATGGTTGGCAAGACAAACAAGGAACATCTGCTGAGCTGCTAAGCCAAAATCAGCCAAACTAAATTCAGATCAACAACATAAAATTGAAAAGTTTCCATCGCTCCCCAAATCTCAGCCACCCATTTATATTTGCATATTTTTTGATTGTAACCCTTTGTAGCTGTTGTGTTGATCTCGTCTTTGTGATACTAACAGAGATTTGGCTTAAAAAAGCAGAAACTGGGAGGAAAGTTATCAAGACATGATGTCTTTTTCCCCATTTTCTGATTAACTTAACAACCAAGATTATTATGTAGAACATTCTTGGTTTTTCTCAGCAGTATTGATAAACAATTAGCCATGTGTACCTCACAGGAAAATACATGGAAACATTGAAAAGTTGTTTAAAAGATCAGGAGAGATTATACTTTAGAATAATATTTAGACTTTTCACATACCCCAACCTAATCAGAAAATTGTTATGAGAATGTTTCAGGTTTCATAGTAAAGCCCTTTTTTGGGAGAAATGAATTATTACAGGCCTAAGAGCTATGTGGCTGCTGAAAACTACCAACCTATGATGGTCCCTCCATTCAGATGAGTGCTATCAAAACCATGGTAAAACCTAAATATTGAGCTGTAAAACTCAAGGGAAAATATATTCACATGAAGTGATTATCTCTTATGTTTCTGGACATTCTAAAGATACATTACGTTCTCCTAATAATACTTGCCTTCTTTTGGATATGATATTTTAGAAGAACAGCTTGCACTTATAATCAGTACAATTTATCACCTATCCCCAAAGTACCCTGCCGTTGAAATGCCTGACATATATATTAGGTGTTGTGGATTTAGCAAAAATTGAATTATAAATTGCCTTGCCAGCTTTTGCCTCTGGAAATAATGAAAAAGTGAGCTAAAGAAATGTTCTCCTGAAGGATTTATTTTTAGTGGCAATAGAGAAAGAAACAACAAACATGGATTGACCAGACTTTATCATTTTAAGAGCTGAATATCTTTGTCTCACAAAAAGATTTCATTCTTTTTCTTTTAAGAAAAAAAAGACTGCACTGAGATTGCTTGAATGTCCCTGAAAACAACCCATTGAGAAAGGAAGAAAAAAATTAATAAAACCCAAACAAAACATTGATTTGTATTCAGTAAGCCTATATGAGAATTTCAAGGTCTCGTGCCCAATGAAGTCAAGTTAAATGTCATCCAAAATACTTTCTTTTCTCTTCTCTTTTCTGTTAAGTGCTGTTTCTCAATGAATGAAATTATTTGCAATGGCCTTTTAGAGTTTAACATTATCCAACTCTCCAAAATAATAGAGCCTTTAATAAGTTATCTAAATTGGCAGAGTGATGTAGAATCCATTTCTAGCAATATTTTAGCATCGAATGTGCATAGTTAACTTAAATGATTACATAGGTATTCATAAATACAGTAAACTTTAGTACTTCAATTTTAAACCAACATACAAAATTTCTTTGTGAAGTCTATACTGACTCTTAACAAGTTCCTGCTCAGAAAAAAAAGCAACTTGTGTTTATCTACAGTTACATAATTTAAAGAACAAACAATCTGTATGAGCACATACACAAATATATAGCCTGCACTCTGTATTTCAGTCAGTCTGAGAATAGGTTTTCCACTTAACCTAAGTGGAAATTTTAGCTCAATTTGTGTCATTTTTGCATTATTAACTGATGTTTGAGCATGAGTGCAAAATCTTTTTTCCTTCATCTTTGTAGGTTTAAATAATATCCAGCATTTTAAATGCAAGTGTTTCTGATATAAGTGATACAAAACCATGGAGCTGGGGGGGTGGGGAGGAGGGGAGGGGGTGTGTGTCTGTGTTTGTACAAAGAATTTAAATGTAAGCACTTAGTCAAATATTGCCCTTTCTTATATTAAATATCCTATTACTAAATGGGATGATCATAAAGTTTCAATGTCTCTTTGGTAGTATTGGGCAAAAACTGTATGAATTGTCTTTTTATATTTGATGTATTCTACAATATGACTTCTAAATTACAGTCACATTAAATTCACTCAGCAGTCTGACTGCACAGGTTAATAAAATTTAACTGTCTATGCCATGCTGAGAGGAGTGCAGGCAAATGGAATCAGATGAATTTGTGCCTAAATCTGGTTGGGAATATAAATGATATTAAACATTCACTCAGTTCATCTTACCAAGTGACTGCTATTCCTTAGGAAATTATGTAAAGAAACTACCAAAAGAAAAAGAAGCAGAGCTGTAACTTCTGAGAAGATAGTTCCTAGACAAACACAATGACTAAGATTCTTAACTATCAAGTAAGAAGGCAAGAATGTCCAACATTTTGAAGGTCCAAGAGAACAAGTTCAGTAAAATAAAAATAAACACATTAGAAGAAGGTGTAAATTAAGAAAACCAGTTGAAAGAAAGAACACAAAATAGGAGAAAGGATTAGTTTTTCTAGTAGCTGTATTTACATTTTGTAACATCCTTGTTAGAGGGCAAGCTTTTAATGCCTTGCTATTTTTTTCTATTATATGGCTACGTACTTGGTTTCATTGATCACTGTAGGTGACTGAGTTTGAGGAAAGAATTAAAAAAGATATGCAAGAGGTCATAATTTACTTTCATTTTATAAAATACATATATAAAGGTTTACAAGTCAGGAAACATGCTGAAGAAATGTGTTGTCATCATATAGGCAAGAAAATATCCTGCAGATTAATCCTATGGTGGCCCTGCATGACACCTGTAGTATATGTGGGCATTAGGTCAAAATATTAGCTGGAGCTAATGATGGGCCCATTATAACCCTCCTTAGTGCTCATTACTTAGGGGACCTTTTGAAGGTGCTCTGTATCATTCTCTGGCTGACAGGCCAGGCAGTGAAGGTTAGCAACTCCCTCTGAAGTCCTGTTTCTCTCTTGCGGCTAACAACCTACTTGGGGTCATGGAAGGCACACATGGATTCTTCACCTAAATGACAGAAATCGTATAGGAAATAATTAACATCTGCATGTGGTACAAAGATTTCGAAGGAAAATAAATTTACTGTTTTTCAAGGTTAATTTTTTTTCTGAATTGAGCATAATCACCACAACAATGAATCAACATTGTTAGCTTTGCACTCAGATCAGGGGCGACATGAGTGTGCATGATGTGTTCAGAAGCCCAGTGAAGGAATTCTACACAGATGTTCACGGTGAAGGCAAGGGGTTAAAATAATATTCCTGTAATCATAGATTATAATATTGATGAGCAATGGGGTTCTTCACCAATAGCCCTGACACTTCAGAGCACCTTTACACTAGAATGGTCTTCCGCCTCCTTTTAAGCCTCTAATGAAACCTCCAAAAGTTCGTTTTTATTCTGCTTTTCAGCAATAATAATTTTCATTTTATCCACAGTCAACTTGGTTTACTACAAGCATGGAATAGTCCTGCTCAGTTTAGAGAATACATAACCTGGAGGAAGAATTGTGCTTTTCCAATTTACTTTATATTTCTTGCATACCTTATTACATGAAAAATAATAAATAACATCTTGAAATCTTCTGTCTTATCTTCCTGCCCCTGCAATGTCTAAAAACCCCCAACATATTCAGGGCTATGGACCTGCTAGCTCAGTTTTTTCTTACTCCTTAGTTTTAAATCTGACCTTGCCTTTCTGCAGCTTAGAAACCAATTCTTCTCAGATGTCAAAACTAATTTTAAAGCTGTCATACTTTCCTTTGGACATTGTTTTCACACTGCAGTTTTCACCCAAATTTCTGAGGGATTATTTGGTGAATTTGCATACATATTTATTCCATTAACTGCTTTCACTTCTCTGCAAAATACAGAGATAAAATTATATATACTTGCAATAGATTCTCTCCCTCGATAAGTAAAAGACGCTTTGGTGAAATTTATGCTTCCATATTTTCCTCCAGGAAAAAAAAATCTATTAGCATGTGCATCTTTTTTCCTGGCTAACACCTACAAGCAGACAGCAAAAGACATAAGCATGGTGAGTAAGACACATTGTAGCTGTGAACAAGAAAGCATGAATAATAGTGCTGTGGAAATATTGTACCTCAAAACCTGAACAATTTCCAGAAAAAAAAAAAAAAGCATCACAAACTATGGAGCTGAGGATAACCATATGGAACCATTGCATACTCAACTATTTCTCAAAATGCAGATTTAGCAAATTCTCAAATATGTGCATTGAAGTCTCCAAAACAGTGATCTTTTTATGTGTGTTTGAACACAATGTGAGTTCTGAAGATACAAAAGGAGTACAGGAAGGAATACAGGAATACAGGGAGGAAGGAAGGAAGGAAGGAAGGAAGGAAGGAAGGGAGGAAGGGAGGAAGGAAGGAAGGAAGGAAGGAAGGAAGGAAGGAAGGAAGGAAGGAAGGAAGGAAGGAAGGAAGGAAGGGAGGAAGGAAGGAAGGAAGGAAGGAAGGAAGGAAGGAAGGAAGGAAGGAAGGAAGGAAGGAAGGAAGTTAAAAAAAATTTAAGACATTGGAGTCTAGGTAGATTTATTGTTCAAGGAAAACTAAAAAGCAAAAGCAAAAATAAAAATGGAAAGAAACATCCTCCAGTATATCAACAGTAAAATTAAAGTCATTAATTCATAAAACATTCCACCATTAAAAGACCTGAGTTGTGTTCTGCAGAAATAAAGTGTTCCTTGAATATAGATCAGTAGCAAAGAAAAGCATAAGGGAGTAAATATTTTCTGAAAAGCAAGAGGAAATTCCTCAAAAATAACAGTGATTCAATTTGATAATCCTGAGTGTCATTTACAGCACTGAAGCTGAGGTCTTGGAACAGCTCTCCCACCCTTAGTATCTGGCCAGATTGTAGGGTTTGGTAGGCAGCCAAGGGAAACCATTTCTGATGGGACAATGAGACCCAAATTTGTCTATATTACAAGTCTGAGATGACAAAAATATTGATGGACAGCTAAGAATCAAACCCGAGTCACTTCAGTCACTAGGTTAAACAAATGAAATTAAAAATGTCAATATAAAGGAGTAAATTGAAGCACCAGAACACCAAAATTCTAACTGCCAAAGCCTCAACAGTATCTTACAAAAGCTAGAGAATTTTGTCCATGTACATAGTTACCACAACAGAATCCACTGCAAAGCTACAACAAAACAACTTTTATGTTCCTTTTTTCCACTCTGTTACCCTTTCCTTACCCCAAGGTCCCAGAACCCTCCCCGGTTACATTATTTTAAATACAGTAGAGTATGGTGGTGGGGAAACATTTCAGGCAGCTCTTCTAGCATTCAAATTAATTTGAAAACTAATTTATTCCCCACTCCAGTCAAGCAGTCTCCAATAAAGGAAATAATCTGTTTCTAACCTGAGATGACATTTGGCAAGTTTCAGAGCAAATATTCATGACAAAGTCATAAGCCTTTGTTAACAGAGTTTTCCACTGAAAATGCTGACAGGTCCTTAAGCACAGTGGTGTGAACAGCACCTCTGTAATAAGCAGTAATTTAAAGGCTGTGCACTAGTTAACTATTAGTGCTAGTAAACAAGTGACCCTGATGGGATTTCAAATTAGAGCTTCAAGCAACTCATTTGATATTTAACCCTCTTGCTTTCTCACCTCATGGCAATGGAAACATTATATATCAGAACAATATTGTTTACCTCCCTCAGTCGATAGAAATAGAAATCCATTGAAAGCAGATAAAATATTTGTGACAATAAGAAACGCCATATTTAAATAAATGCAGCCGTTTAACATTTTTCTAGTGGTAATTACATCTACAGCTTTACACTGGCTGGTGTTGGCTGTGACACCTAGGAATGAGAAAATATAGTGCGCTATCCTATTCCGCCAAGCAGCAATAATGCATCAAGACCAACTTTAAAATAATCCTCTCTCCTTTTAAAGTGGATCTGTGTCACAAAACACACCAGAGTCATGCCACATCCCTGCTCTGTGCCCTTTGGATAGACCAGAAGTAGTCACAGTGCTGCCCAAAAGATTGCTGCTTCTTCCTAACCTGTAACTAAGAAGCCCCAGCTGACTCTCTGGGGAATGCCAGTGACATGCTTAGACTGTGGAAGAGCATTTGATTTATAGTTTTTAAATCAAGAACTCTTCTAGTGCCTAAGCAAGATAGAACATTTGAACATGAATTTATATTACCCCAGAACATAAATGAGGTGGTGTGTCATATCCTCAGTCACACATGCTGTGGTGTTGTACCACATGAGCTGTAAACAGCCCTGAAAATTCAAGGAGAGAATTTCATCACTGTCACTTACATTGACCTCCTGCAGGTATATAAAGAAACCACAGCCCCTCCTCCTGCTCCTGTTTCTTGCAGTCAAATGCAGTAAGTTTTCACAGAAAGGTAACTCCGTTTTGCTTTTGACTGAGAAGCTAGGAAGTGACAGGATATTTATTCATTTGATCTTAGTCCTGTCCAGCTCTCTTAGGCCCTTAAACGTCTGATAAATGGTAAGACAGAAGAATGTTCACAGCAACCTGGCCTTTACCCTTCTAGCTTCCCCTTCAATATTATGTTCATCACTGTTTCCTTTGAATTCCAAGCCTATACAAAAGCTTTATTTTTCTTATATTTCAACACAACATACTGACAACAGTTTTTCTGCACATGGTACAAATGCAGTTCACATAGTTCTAAACGTAAAAATGTGTTATCAAAGAGAAAAATCCTATAAAATTTAGGACACAAAATACATAATCAAGTGAAGAACAACTACAAGAAGAAATACTAAAGAGACAATGAATATCTTTAAGACAAAATATTTCTACTCCATACTGCTAATATTAATCAGATGTTTAAGTCCTGTTATTATTTTAAAGAAAACTTTTACAATGTGTTTTAGTCTCTATAGATAGTTTCACAATGGCATTTCTAAAAAAGTTAATTATTCTTCCAGCAAGATACTATGAAAATATGCATAGTTATCAGTCATGAGAGTCATTTTCAGTTATAAGCAGATTTATTATGACTACAGAAGTAAAAATCAATGAAGCAATTAATCTATAAAGAAGCAGTAATCTTATCTTCTTCCTACTAATTATAAAAATAAAGGAAGAGGAAAGGGTCAACGTGTGTTCGCATTTTCCAAGTAGGCATTAATATGTCTTTATAATCAAAACCAAAAGAGTACTACTGAGTCTCCTGTATTTCATACCACAGACATAACAAGTCTATGACAGGTCCTTGTTGTTAGCCAGCAGTCATTTGTACAATAGAATCTTGTCACAGTTCACTATGATATTGTTATTTTGCATTTGGTTTGACCTTTCTACACTATTAATAGCCCTTTATTCTCCTTTTCATAGGTTTATTATTACAGAGAAGTAGTGATATCCAGAGGTAAAGGGAGTGTGCCCTTCTTCAAGGTGATATTCTAGCAAATGTTGCTGTAAATTTGGTATTTTCAGTGTTTTATTTAGCTCTTTGCAAATAGTGTACCTCAAACATAATGCATGGTACATGTAACTACTCCTGGGTCTGCAAAAAAAAATAAAATGTTGCAATGTGGAAGGACTCACCCTCCTACATTTCCTTGCAACACCAATTACTTCTGCAAGAATATTAAAACACCTCCCCCAGTTCTTTCTCAACCTCCCTTTCCCAAAAGAAAAGATTTAGAAAACTTCTTACCTTACCTATTTCCTCAAAATCATTTTCCATGTTACCATGTAACAATGAAATGACAAAAATACTGGCACATCAAACAAAAAATCAAATGTTTCCATGTCAGTTCACCAAAAGGCAAAATAGCATTTCTCAGAAATTGACGCAGGCACTTTCTCATAAAGTCAGGGGTTTTTTTTTTTCCTTTTTTCTTCCAGAGATTTACAGATTTCCCCATAGCATGACGAAGTGTCTACCATTCCAAAACTGATAAGTTCTAGCTGAAATATCAAATCATTACAGCACCAAGTCAGCATCATTGCAATTAGATACCACTGACTTCAATCCTGCAGCACATGCAAGTCTGCATTTGCTTCATAAAGTTTAGGGATGCACTTCTACAAACAAAGGAGATACATGCTGAGTCTTACAGTGCGAACTGAATTGTCATAGACATACATAGCAAGAAGTCTCTACCTATTTGTAGAAAAGCTACTTCCAGCACAAGCAAGCTGGACCAGCTGTACATTTATACTGGTCAGCATGGTTTGATTTGAGCTACAGACAACATAGCTCAATAAGCAGCACAAATAAGCCCTCTGACATGAGCTGTAGCATCCCTCATTTGATGAGATGCAGGGATCAGTCATTTGGGAGCTGCAGTGGTCCCACAGCAAAACACAGGTATCTGTGCATACCCACCTCTGCAATGGGTTTATCAGATGAGGTGAAAAAACCACACACACTCCAATTCCTGTAATTTTAATCAGTATCTGTGATTGCTTTCTTTAACATGCATTTTAAATTTGAGAGGTCGGAATAGTTTGCCTTTTCCTGGTCCTGTCAGACCTAGTTCTGTTCATCCTCCTGCTGGTTCCAGATATCTGCTGTGCGGACCTATGCCCTCTGTTCTGGCACAGCATTTCTGTCTTGTGTTTCCAGAAACTCCTAGTCTCATTACCAAATGAATACAGTTAGCAAAATTAGTCATGTAGCCCAGCTGAACTCTAGTTTCAAATTCCACTGAATTCTAAATTCCACTTCCATTTTAAAAGTGCATTTGAGTCAGTTTACAGTTGTAGTCAGGTGTATTAGATCAGGACACAGCAAAAGACTTGGCACTGTAGCATATTTCTTTTACTGTGTTGTCTGACTAGCCTGAAAGTAAAGTATTTGCCATTTAAAATATTTTAGAATAATAAGCCAAAATGAGCTTTCATAACCTATAAAAACTGGCTTTACTTCTCATTCTTCAGTTTCTTCAGTCTTTGTTTCAGTTTGGAGATTTTTGCATTAAACTAAAGTCCTAATCCCATGAGGGACTGAGCAGGCCTGAATGTCATTAGTACAACAAGCCATTAAAAATATTCCGGCTCTCATTCTGTCATTGGATATAGTCTTTTCTGGACAAAACAAACAAACAAACAAAAAAACACCAAAAAAACCAACCAAACAGCACCAAACAATCTCTGGTTATTTTACATCATTGTTGGACATCTTTCATTCTTTTCGTTAAAATAAGCCTTTTTTTTTTTTTTTTCCCTGCAATGTTTATTCTAAAACCTCCATTTCCCTCTCTACATTTCCCTAGTCTTTTCCCAAGTTTTCTGAGACTCTGTTGCAAAATGCAAGGGACTGCATTGTTCATCAAAGCACACTTTGCAGAATGCAATACTCATTTACAGGACAAAACTAGTCACTAGTCTCGTTTATAAAGCTAAAAAATAAGCATCTGCCCATTCGAAAGTATCAGAAGAAACCTGAGCTATCATGACATGTGACACATCATGCTCCTTGCTTATTCGGTTTGTGGGCTATTTACCCTTCTGTCAGACAAGTTTGTCTTCAACATGTGCTTTCTATATAGCCTACTGGTGTAAAAAATAATTATAATGTTTATTAAATTAAAATAATGAGGTTTATATGAACTTTCAATAATGCAGACAGGCAGACTATAACTGTAAACCACATGCTATATACTTTGGACTTTTACGGCTTTTAATTTATCAAAGGAAATAATTAGCACACTTTGTGGCAGCCAGTGATGGAATTTATTCATTTGGAAGCCATGAGTTTCCTGTCATTAAAACTACATCATGTCCTTCCTTTTCTATTAAACTTCAACTGAGGGCAGTAAGAAGTCACTAAAAGGAAATGAAGAGTTTTTTTGGCAGCATTCACATGCAATGATTTAATACTGCTAAAAGATAGCAAGCCATAATCTATGCCAATAAGGGATAAGGGTTCCAATTACCACATTATTTCCTTTATTTGCTGCTTTGTTTGTGGCTCAATTAACTGTGATCTGCAAACTCACTTCAATAGATTTATTTTCTCTTTGTTGACTTACTGCATTTTTCATTCCTAATTGCAAGTGCTTTTTTTGTGGCAAATAAAATGATTTAGGTAGTTGAAAAATACATGTAGATTTATATGTAATGGGATATTACTTTTTTCCTTTCATGGTGATCAATCACATATCATTAACTAAAAATTCATTTTGCTATTAGAAATGCTTTTATTTTGCTTGAATATTTTTGCAAATATAAGTGGCAAAATACCTGGGGTTTCTTCAAGCCAAAAAGAAACAAAAGTACCAATAAATGTTTCCCTTCTCCTTCTCACCTACACACACAACATAAACCCTCTGCCTTATGCACACAGCTATTAATGGCTCCTGAAGACCTAAACTTGCACCACAGAAGTAGCTCAGCTCAGAGTGAAGCTGACTGAAGGACACACATACTTTTTCTTCAAAGGAGGTCTAAAATCGAATTAGCATAGGGACAGACTTACCCTCTCTTTTACAGGAGTGGGTGGTCCTTCCAGGTCATGACCACAGTACAGCAGCACCAGCAGCATAATGCAGCTACAGGGATTTTATTAAGTGATGCCAGGAAATGTTAAGGAATAGGTGATACAGAGTACTGTAAGGTTTCTGGGGTTTAAAACAGAAAGATACTAGTTAAAAATTATTCAAAATACATAAAACAGTCAGAGCTAGTCCACATCAAATTATGATTAAAAAAATCTTCAACTGCTTCACAGATTTATAATTGCTAGTGCTTTATGTTTGCTGTGCTAAATTCAGAAAAATTTCCGCAAAATTACAGTTTGGATCTTCCAGATGCATATTTGATTTCTATATCTAGGATCTACCAGACAGCTTAACTGAGGCAGACATTAGATATCCAGAATATTTATTATCAGAACCAATAAAATTGGGGGAGAGGAAGTCTTTAAAGCAATGTGCAGACAATTGTAAAAAGGGTCTTTACTGCAGGTCAATGGGAAATTGTTTAAATTCAAAAATATTTCCTCATATCCCCTAAAGTTGGGCACTGATATTGCTGCTGAGTTTTCAAATTAAGATGTAAGATCAGAGCTAGCTAAGATTGTCATATTGTCTCCTCTAATTTGGAAAAGTAGAAGTAGGCTAGAGAGAAACCCATAAAAGAGACTTTATGACTCTCTTGAAGGCTGACATAGAAGCCAATGCTCCAATCCTTTCTCCCAGCCTCTTGCAATTACATTTCCGCAGGAAGAAAGAAAAGGAATTAGAAACAGGATAATGTAGCTTTAAATCATTTCTCCTAGTCTTTGCCTTCTAGTGAGTTTTTTAACATGCTTCTCATATTGTTTAGTGTGACATAACAAAAAGCACAACTTGTTTGACCCTTCGTCAATAAAAAATCATTTTGTTCTGACATCCTATAAAAATCTGACACTGCATGAGCCTGCTAAGCTGCAGTGTCTCCTCTAATTGACAGGGAGCAAGCACTGTAAACACATACAGTAAAGATCCCATTCAGACACATCTAAGGCAATTGTGACTAAAGAATAGATAGCATTAATACACCACGGGAACAGACAAGAATGTGCTTCTGTGGAAAACAGGGATGTTTGCAAAACTGAAAGTTATTTCATCATCAGACTTCAAAGTTCCTGAGTCACCAGGGCTATCTTGATTGGGTTATGTCACTTGTGTACGTGAGCAGGTATGACATTGTCCAAAACTTCATTGTCACTGCAACCCAAACCTGGGAGCGCATCAGCATGGGCAGATCAGTATCCTGAGGAAGGGCAGTGTGTTAATACATTTGACCTGACACCACTAAAAAGGCTGAAAAGTTTAGCAGATTACTTATTCCTCCCCAGCACTACCTTGGAAACAGTGAAATCCAGGTATAAACTTGCTAAAGGTCACACTAGTTGTTAGCAGATACTGTAGCATTGTATATGTGAAAAGCAATTGTATTCTGGAGCAAGAAGCATGTAGAAAATTTTGTTTATGCTTACTGAAAAGACAACTCCTGAATAAAGATCCTGTATAATATTTTCAGCAGTAGTACTTGTATTCTATTTGTGATGCTCTTACTGCAGCATTACAAAATCCTGATGTCTGTGGCAAGAAATTAAAATTTTCCTGAATTTTAAACCTACATAAATTCTAACCAAAATCCTCTTTAGTTCCAGAATTATGATTCTTCAGCAATCTTATTTGAACACATTTCTACTTTTACAACAGTTTTTCAAAGGATTTTTACTCTAGGACCAGATGTTTTACCATCACTTAAATTTTGCAAGATTTCTTAATTGTGATGTTGTATTGTTATGTCTATTGTTATGACCAATAAAATGGCAAAACTAGGAAAAATACCTTAACTAATTTTGGATGTCCAGTGTGAGATACCTAGAACCATTTTCAGACTGCATAGCATTAAAGCTGTTTAGGGAAATTAAACAGTGGAAAATTTCAACTTTAAAAGTAAACAAAATCTGAAATATTTTGGTTCACAATTAAAATACTGCAGTAATGAAATACTACTTAATGTAATACCTTAATCTTACTATTCCCATCTTCCTCTGCAGCTCAGGCTTTCTGAGCAAAACAACAGAAGTAAGAAGAGGTTGCTTTATTATGCAGTCCCTGATTGCACTGTTGAAGAACACATGGCCTTGTTGGATACTTCACCCCATGCAAGTAGAAAGAAAAGAGGGAAAGAATTCAAAGGGGGACAAGGAGAAAACTGAAAAATAATAATATGTTCCTTAAAGATATTGTGGATGGCTATCTAAACTGAAATATTTTGGTTCTCAGGTATTTGATTTTAGGGAATATATAAACAGCTGCTACACATAAGACCAGCCTAGATGACATTTCCCCCTTTTCCTAAAGTAAAAAAAACAACAGTCCCTGAAGCTTGTACCTTGAAAGACAAACTCCCATCAGCTCAGAAATGTGTGGGCATTCACCACTTCAGCAAAGATGACCTCGGAGACTCGTCGGGTGTCTTGAACACCAGAGCATATGGTGAAAGCTGGGATAGGCAGAGTAAGGAGCCACTTTCTCACCACAGAGAACAGACCTTCAGAGCCTTCTATAGTCATTGTACTGCTTCCCACACTGCCTGTCTTAAATTAATACCTCCATCCCCAAATTTCTATATCTCTTAAGGACTGAAAGGAGCATTTTCTGCTCCCATTTCAACTCGAGGTTCAAGACAAATTTCAGGCTTCTTAACACACAGATGAATGAGAGGACACAGGAATGGGATGATCTCTTCAGTTGAAGCACTGCTAATGTTTCAAGCTTTTTTTTCCTTACAATGAAGACTGAGGGTTTAAACATGGCACAAGCCATTACAGTAGATGAAGGCAAGTGTCTGTATTTCCTCAAAGAAGATGTTCCCAACTCTTCCAGGGCTCTCTTCACTTCCCAAATTAGACCTAGTCTGAGGTAAACTTGCACCAACAACATATGTGTTAAACCCCAATCCTCAGCTCTGTTCCTGTTTGATCCTACTACTTGCTATCATGAACATAGCCTGAGAGAACAAGTGTCTCCACAAAATTTGATAGAAGAGTGACGATGCCCTGAGTAATTTGTAAGAGATGAGTGAATTGAGAAAAATCATGTTTGACAAAGAAATCAAAATTGTTAGCCAGGTCTATCTGTATAACTGATGGAAAATCTTAGAGATTTAAAGAAAAATCAGAGATGATGAAAATGCAGATAAATACACTGAATGCCTCTATGTAATTTGTCCCTTTTTTGCAATTAAATTCTGTCATTTCTCTTATACTCTCCTGCTCTTGAAAATTTTGCAGAGGCTAGGGACAAATTTTCAAGAGCAGGAGAGTATAAGAGAAATTACAGAATTTAACTGCAAAAAAACATGTACTTTACATAATCCAAAGAGATCTGTAATAAAGCAGAAATATGCATTACAATGCCGGAGATAAAGTTCTTGTTTTTCTATTTAATCTTTGTCAAAATCCCTTTAATAGTGTTATTTTTGAAAAAGAAAAATATAATGTATCTTAATCCCACTGAGTATCTTTAGGCCAAAATACTGTGCTTGAGTTGCATACTATTATCCAATTTTTTTCCAGTAACTGACAAGTGCCAAATGCTCTATCAGTCTGAAACTGACAATGGTTTTGTCAAAGGGTCTCCCAGACTGCTTGCTCTGCATAGCTGCATAAAAGGTTTAAGTGATCAGGACTAGGTGGAAATGTTAACCTCCTTCATGGCAGATCAATTACATGACTGATCAGAAGAATTGGCATACATCACATATATGAATGTTTTAGCAAAATCCGCACCAAAACAAACTTCTAAATTCATGATGCATTCCATAGCTCTACCATTTTCACGTGACAGGAGGCTTTTTGTCCTGCTGCAGTAATACTGCACAGGATGGGAGTACAGTATTAGATAATGTTCACATAGAAGCAAAGACAGACTACATGGAGGAGAGGAATATGACACTGCTACTTATTCAGGTAGATCTTTAGCAGTTCTCAGTATCGCAACCAGGTAATTAATATTAGGGGTGAAAAAAGCCCTAGGAATAAAATTAGACCTAGAGTAACTTCCCTTAAAAATAATTTAAAAACTCATGAGGTTACCAAAGGCAAACTTTTTCCCTTTTCCAGTTGCTATTTACCTTTGTACTTTCCAGCTCTGTGAAATGTCAAAACATTAGAAAACTGACTTTTGAACTATCTCCAAACTGCTCAAATCCACTTTCTAATCTAACTAAACTTCATCTAATGAAAGCTTTTCTCAACGATAAGTAATGGAGTTTAGAAAACATCCTATATATAGATGATGAATGTAAACAGTATTTTAGTCTACAGATTAATTAACCTTGCATTGCTGGCTATTATCTTTTTGTGTTTATAGCGGAATTAAATACAGGTGTTTATATAAAAAGTGCCCTAAAAGTCATTTTTTACAATAATATGGAAAAATTTGCATGGAATACTGGATAATTTTTTGAGTGAAAAATCTTGGATTTCCCATTTATTACAAATTTTAAATCTTTTTAACTGAGCTGCTTGGTGAGCCACAAATACTGTCGAGACCTGCCATTCTCATAGTCTTTCCAGGGTCTGGTTTGGCCACAGTTGGAGGCAGAATGTGGCTTTACATGGCTCTTGTTTTGATCTAGTGTGCCTGAGTTTTACAGCCTTAGATATTGTACTGTTTGGTAATTCTAATACAGTGTGGTCTTTCTCAGTTTTAATGTAGATGGATATTTCCTAGTGTTGAAAACATAGAAACAACAGGATTTAATTTTCCTTTTTTCTTTATTTTTTTAACAGATGTGCTCAGTCAATAGAAATCCAACAGGAATGTGCATGGAAAAGGTAGTCATTCCTGTAAACCATGTCCCATCAGTCTAGACATGTCAATATATTTTATGCTGTCAAAATAATGACAGAGAAAGTAGAAATGTAGATCTGAAAAGTCAGAACAATGTCAGTAAGAAAATGAAACCAATTAAAAGAGAAAGAAAAAAAAAAGACAATAAATTAAAAGGAAGCTTGAATTACACCAAATACTACAATGACATCATGACAGTAAGAAATGAAAGCATCTCTACTGAACAGCAGAAGAAACAATGGAGATAGCTAAGAAAACTAAAATAGAGTTCATAGTACTGATACCAGAATTAACATAAAGTAGGAACAAGAAAATTTACAAGAAAACACAATTCAAATGCATTTGGATTAGCAAACAAAAATCAGAAAATTTTAAATACTAATAAAATTCAACCTACCCAAACTTCATTTGGTAGAGAGGGAAGATAACAGTCCTATTTTTCAAGCTGTATTGTATATTTCTACACAAAAAACATAATGCCATATGTGTGGAAAATGATATTACAATGTGACCGGCTAGCACCTCTTCAGGCAGATGTAAATATTCAAGCAGGGTGTTACACTTTGAGCTGAGGACCTATTTCAAATTCTTCTGATAAAGAACAACATCAGAACTGAACAACTGCTTATCAGCCAGGTTGTTCTCCGATACGAATTACCAAATCAGTACCATTGCAGTAATGTGATACTACAAAAATAATAATAAATATTTAAAAATACTTCAATTGCTCCACAAGTACATGCTGATGTAGCTTTGCATTTGAAGTAAAACCACATCAGATGGAATGTTACAGAATGGTGAAGCAACATATATGAGATTATGCATTAACTTAAAGACTTCATTAGAATCATAGTGCCATGAGTACCATGCAGATTATATTCACATGAGCAGTATATTTGAATTTTTTATCTTGGATAATCCGTACAGAAAATCTCTTCAGTTATTATTGGAAGATGGTGGGAGTAAAATCCAACTTCAAGTAATAACAGGGGCTAAGCTATTTCAGAGAAACCTAAATCCTTGTGACATTTAAAATTATTCTCAGAGTGTGAATAACACTTCCCATGGAGGAAAAACTCTTGGGAAACTTTTTTCCTCCGTCATTGTATGATTCCATTCAGTACATGGTCATGTATGAATGCAAGCATGAACCTGTAGGCTCTGGATTCCATGTTCACCTACAAGGCACAGAGGCACTCAGCACAGTAGAATAAAAATGGGCAGATAAGTCCTTTTTAGCCATACAGATTAAAATAAACACTCCCAGTAGAATCTGAAATTCAGGTCTTTATTGAACTTAAGAACTTAAAGTGTGCAGTCTTCATGTGGAGTCAAATTCAGCTCCTGACATATATATTTAATCTTAGTTCAGATCTAGTTATTTTTGTTGGCAGAAAAATTGGTGCTAAATCATAACACATTCCAGTTTTCTCATTCTATTGCACTTTAGTGTATGGATTATCTAAAAGGATGTCCGTATACAGTTCAATGAAAGTTAATGGGTCAAGCTACAATGTCCCTGAAACTTTGCTATTCAGAACTCAAAACTGTTTCAAACTAACTTTAGAGAATGCCTGAGGTACTGAGACACTAGTTTATTTGTTTAGGCAATAATTGTCCTCTGCCTCCAGAGAAGGCCTAAAATTGCTTCTATGTTTAGAATCAAGATTGGTCTGTTAAGGCTGCTTGTCACAAAGTTTCACCTCTTTTTAGAACTGTTTATTCCCACTACCCTATTTTCTAATTTAGTCCATTATGGAATTTGATTGATGTATCTGCCTGACACAATATAGCAAGAACACTAGAATCCTTTATCAGATGCCTTAGGCAGTACAATTACTATTTAAGGGTTACAGTGACATTGTTTGTTAAAGGTTTATTGCCTGCCTTTCAGAACAAACATTTTTATTTGTAGCAATTGGGGTTTTTACTGTCTCGATTTGGAGGGGAAAGACTGTGTGAAAATACATCAATATAAAAAATACTTAGAGACTCACACTCTCATCCCTTGGCAGATGCATGACATTCTGCTGGAACTTTCTGGTGTTAGTGACATTCTTGTATAGAGGTAAAACAGGAAAATAGCTTCTGGTCTTGTTTGATTGACTAAAATAAGGAACGATCAGCCTCTTCAGTGATGGAAAATTGGGTGTTATTGCTTAATAGCCAGTACTGCAACAGATGCTGTCTGTACAAGAGGTGAGTCAGAGCAGCTAGAGCCACAGGAAAAACAGACTGGGAAGGGGACTTGAGAAGTCATCTGGTCTACCTCTTGCCCTAGGATATGATCACCTCTAGTTGTGTTATTCTTGAAACTGTTTGTTTGCCTTGTACCTAAAGACTCTCCAGAGCTGGGAAGTCCCAAACTTCCTATATAATCTCTTTTTGCGATTAACTACCCCAAACTCACTACCTAGTCGCTGTGAGCAAATCTTTCTGTCTGAATTTTAGGTCTGGTAGCTCTTGCCACAGCCAGCTTAGACAGACAATTACTCTCTTTTTGCAGTTCTTCATTCAGAAGCAGTGACAATGTAACTCCTTTGGGGAAATGTGGTTCCACTCTTGCTCCTTTGTGCCTGCAACTTCCTGCACGGGGCTAATGCCCAGTTTAGGAAATACAGATTAGGGATGGCCATGGTGGAATAGAAGAGGAGCAGGAGAGGAGATAAAATCTTCTTTATGACTGAACAGTCCTTTAGCTCTCTTCATCCTGCTCATTCTATCCCTTTGAAGTTAAAAGTTACAATGACTTCAATGACTTATTCCTGTAGATAACTTCATACCTAAAGCTCTGGCTAAAGAGCTGCGGGAACATTTAACTCTCATTTAGACTAAAACATCAGCTTTTGCAAATATTAAACTAGACAGCCAAAACAATAAATTAATTCACAGGTGTATGCATACATAGCATGAAGCTGGTTTAGCCAGCATTTTGTTTCTCCTACAGAGTCTTTAAATATCTCCAAGTCTCTATTAATTTTCAGTATTTTAATAATTTCTGGAAATACCAGCATTTTTATTATCCATTAAACAATGTGTTAACAATCATATTCCATCAGTACATTTATAATAAAACAGTTATAACTTGACAGCCTTCATAGCAGGCTTCACAGCATTTACCAGCAGCCACCAGATTTGACAACTAGGAAATACATAACTCTGCATTTCAATGCAAATTAGGAAAGAAAAATTGTTTTTCAAGGCAGCCAAAATCTATACCAAGTCTTATACCACTGTCCAGCACTGTCATGTTGTTTTGCTCTGTTTTTTGATGAATATAACAAAACATAACAATTTTCTCATTATTTGGCTTTCCATTTTAAATTAACATAGCTTCATTCCTACTACCAGAGTTTTTTTTCAAGTCTTATGTGAATTTCCTGTATTAACATATCTTGGCTTCAAATTTCTCTTGCTCTTCCCTTCCTATCTTTTTTAGAAACTGGTTTTTGGTCCCTATTTCTTCTCCCTGTCCTCAGTCTCTATTTCCATAATAAGGTTGGACCTTGGCCTTAAACTAAACTCCTATCTTCTGCATTTTCATCCTTTATCCTATCCATCAGAAGTGTTCCAGTTGTGCATGGTGGACACACAGTTCCTGAAATTTGCATCCTACCATTTCATAATAGTCTTCTTGCTGAAATAACTGAAGAGATGTTAAAAGATCATATTGTTTAGACTCAAATATTAAAATTTCTGTCCATATTTCCTGAGATTTTCAATTTGGTGAGACTTACACCAATATTTCATATGCAGCTTCTTCATTTGCTTGCATTTCCATACTTCATACCTTTTGTAGCCAAGCAATCCAACAGAGATCAGCTTCATTTAGTCTCATCTGGTCTGCCCAGCACAGATGGGTATAGAACTCTGCTCAGAAAAAGACATTTAACTGGGCTCTTGTCAAAACCCCTCCAAATTTCCTCCCTCCCCTCACTATAATGAAACACTTGGTGAACATAAAGAAAAGTATGAACCTTCTCCAGCTGCACAATTTGCAGAAATAAAAGCAATGGTGGTTTCTACCAGCTGATGTAAATCAACATGGTTTGCTCAGAGGCATTGGAGCCTCACTAAGGCGATATCAGAAGCAGCTAAAGAGTTGCAAGATAGTTTTCAGATAAAGTCCACTGCATATAAAAATCTGTCTTTTCTGTTCTTGCCTTAATCTTTTACTTTCCATCTGACCGTTCTACCACAGTCAATGTGGAAACCTCTCCGCTGGAAACATGGAGATCAAAGGATGTGCTGCTCCCAAAAGATGTTTGTTAAGAGAATATCTAGATCATTTGTTCTGCAACTCCATCTCTAGGTGGCTGAATCTTTTAAGTGTCTCCAAGAACCCTAGGTTTATTTCCACTAATGGAAACATTTGACATGTACCTGAGCTCTCATAGGTAGCTTAGTGTCTCTCTTCATAGCTAAAACAAAAGGCGTGTTTTGAGCAAGAGGTCCTTGATAGCTGTTTACTAACACTGGGACTTGTAGAAAATGTCACTGTTGCTGAGTGAGGTTAGTCAGAATTTCCCTTTCTTTCAGGATTCAACCCCTCTAAGCAAAACAACTAGAAACAACAGGGAAACAGCAGCGAAACTATGCAAAAGATGCATGTAACTTTTTACTGTACTAAATTTTATGAAAATTCATTTATCCTGGTGGATTTATTTCTGGAACACTATGTTAAATATTTCAAGTCAAGTTTTTTACCAGGAAATTCCTCCAGATTAAATGTATCCACTTCATAAGTATTCTAGGTTGACTTAATTTTGGGTTCTATCTAAAAAAAACCTATTTTGTTAGGGATGTGTAAAAGCAGCCATGAATTGATTCATGAATCAAAGTTAAAATGGAAATTCTGCCTAATTTACAATCATAGAATCCAAGACTACCCTGAGTTAGAAAGGACATGCTCCTGGCCCTGCACAGGACAGACACAGAATCACACCATGTGCCTGAGAGTGCTGGCTCCAAATGCTTCTTGGTGCTGTTACCATTTCTCTGGGAATAGAACATTTCTGTGCAAATACCAAAATTATAGCAGATCTAATGTACTACAATTCCATTTTAGGTAAGACTGTCCCTTTATGTGTAGTTCCTTATTCTAACATTGTTTCAAGTTCTAATTTTGCAAGACCTTCTATGTATAGTTCACGTGGAAATTCTGTGCCAGGAAAATATTTTCTTTTAACCTTGAACTAAAGCTAATAAAGCTAATGTACAGTCTTGTGCATTCTACAAGCATTTTTATCCTAGTTCAGATTAATTTGCTGTAGGTGCTGAACATATGTAAATATAGTATTCATCTAAATTTTTGTAGTTATAAAATTGCATGAAAATTTGAACTGATGCAAAACCAAGTCAAATATGATGTAGACAAATAACCTTGAGAAATTAAAATAGATTTCTCTTCTACTGGCAACAAAAGCCTAGCAACACCACATTTAAGACAGCCAAAGGAGATATGACAGGAGTAGTTTTTTAGATCAAGACTTTGATGTTTCTTTCAATTTCCAGTAAAAACTAGTGGGCTTTTGCCTGTAATTGTATGAACTTCTGAAAGATTTCACATTAGATAAATGCAGAGTTTAGATTCCTGGTGTACCATTTAGACCCTTTATGGATTCAGTTTGTGATCCCTAAGCTCATCTTCCACTGTCCATGCCTTCATAAACACCAGTCTTCAAAGGACTGTGTTTTGAAATAAGGATAATTTTAATTTGGGTTCTGCTTCTGTTCAAGTGAGGGGTCATCCTTCAACCTTGCCCATATTTTAGTGAAATTAATTTTCTGGTCTTGCTAAAGAGATAATAATCATATCCTGCTAAGAACAGCTCAATTTTTTAGTTTGAAGTAAAGAACGTAATACTGTTTTCACTTGGTACAGTCTTCTCTTTCTTTCATTTCAACTACCATTTATCAATGTCTCAAAGTACTACAATTCAGTTTATTTGTATTATTAGGACTCCTTCCATGTAGATTAGGATAATAAATTTTAGATGATCTGTTTTCAGAAGCAGACATACTGCTGCCTAGATCTAACAGGGAGGAGAACCCTTGTAAAAAAGGAGAAACTCTTGTTTTAAAAGATCCTTTGTTTTAAGTGCTGGCACAGTTATTAAAAAGGTTGAATTTACATTCTTTGAACTTCCTTATATACATTAAAACTTTATAAATGAAGTTCAACATATTTCCAGGCATTCTTCTATTTGTTTGTTGAGACTGTCGTACACCATTCAGCAAAGAAAGCATCATTTCTTGCTATGCTGTTAATATGCTTTTGCTTTCAGAATTCACAGATTTGAAATTGTTTTGGTTTTACTTTTTTTACTATCATTTTAAGTAGGATTAATGTGTGCTAGAAGGATAGCTATTGTATTAATTCTATAGTTGTTGAAATTCTTGTCACCTAATGTGGTAGGATATTAGAGTACACAATACATGTATAGCCATTGAGATATTTGGGTTTGCTTTTTAACTATTGTTAAGCCTTTAATTAAATCAAGCTTTGTGCCCTTGAAAAATTATTCCTGCAACAGATTTCTAGGTAAAAAGTCTTGCCATGGAAAAAAAAATGTTCAAAGGTTATTGTCCGTTCTCTTAAGTAATCATCACTTTTCTAAAGAGGAAAACAGTACCTTCAGCGAATTTTGAGGAGAGGAAAACAGTTTCTGACCTTTCTCTGACCCTCTTTTAGTTCCAAAGGAAGTGTTTTCTTCTGCCATGATGGATAAAATGAAGGTAAAGGAACCCAAAACCGTCCACTAGTTCTTGGCAAGAAAATTAGAGGTTATGATGTTCCTGATGGTGGGACTAGTGTATGAGGTGCGTGTAGTACATATATATACAGCATAGAAAGTCTTCAGCTTTCCCTGATGTCTCTCTGGAATGGTTTATACCTACTGCTTCCTTTTCCTTTCCAAGGAACAAAGGCAAGAGGATTGTCCTATGGAACATAAGATACAAATACATATACAACCTTTTCTTTAGATTTACATCAGTTCTGCATTCATTATGATTGAAATTAAATAGAAATCAGAGGTAGGGTCTTTTTCAAGATTCACACTCGAGCCAAACATATATACATATTGAATTTCCTCTTTAAGGCCCATGGAGACTTTTCCTTATCTGTATTCTTTGTCTGCCATCTTTGTAGTCTACTAGAAATGAATGGATTACCTTGACCACAGCCACCTGAACTGGCAAGCTTTTCCTCACAATTTGTTCTTTTTAGGTTGGGAATTACAGGTTAGGGTCAAGCCATTCTGAGACCAGAGTAGACTGTAAAGAACACCCCCAATAGATTAGTCCTAATTTATTTGACCCAGGTGTTCCTGTAATTGTGACACACTGAAAAATTTCACAGTGTTTTAATGGCCCTTAAACTTACATTTCCACCTGCTCTTTCTGGCAGTGTGGTATTGCTCACGTTCCTTATGTTCCTTTGTTTATTTAGGTGTGTTTCTTTGTTTCTGTATCTAATTTAGCACATTTTAAAAAAGAGGGAATAGTAAAATTTAAAAGGCTGGTAGTGAGAGTTTCTCACATTACCACCACATGCACTACTAACACACAGGTGTTCACCAGAGGAACAGGTAAAGTACAGTGTGAATGATAGCCATAATGAATGTTTCCCCAGATGCAATTAAACATCTGTTATAAACACTATATAGCTCATTTTTTTCCTGCATTGATATCAGAATAGCTTAAAACAGAACCCCACAGGGAGTTCCCTAAAACCTGTGTATATCCAGCCATGTCTCTTTTGTTGGGGTGAAAGACAACTTCATTTCACTTAACAACCTGGTGTCTGAGGACTTCAGCAGTAAGATCTTTCAACATCTGATGCTGGAACCTGCTTAGAGTTATTCTGTGATCTGGGCTCCAGAAGACACCAGCTCTGCCGCATGTTGAAGATTGTTCAGGCAGTTCATAATATTGATGTAAACAACACTTGCACCAGAAAAGCAGGTGAAGAAACCATGAAGAAAATTCAGGAATGAAAGAGGGAAAGGTAGCAAGTTGAAGTCTAAAACACCCACACTAGAATATTTTTCCATAATAACTGAGAACCAAAGAGCCTGGAAGAATCTGTTGGTCAATGTCTTACTGAATATTGTTGCAAAAAATAAGTCTCTCTGTAGTGTAACAACTGCTTGCAGCTGGCAAGTGCTAAAACCTGCTTGTTTGTAATTCTCTGTACCTGTTGCTTTCCCAAAACAGGAAAAAAACAGCAAGAATCAGGGTTATCTGCTTACAATTTCAAATATGCATCAACTTAACTACTAAATTAAATTTATCTTTTAATCTTCTGTCAGACCTTTGGGGTGTAGTTTTGCTAGTCATTCTCATTGAGGACTATTTCTTCCATTAAGCCCAACTTTAATACTAGATAATAAACTCTGATCTAACTAGTGCTTAATTCTGCTTCAAACTGACCTTGGATGTACTTATATGTGTTTTTCTTTTGTATTCTATCCTCTCTGTTTTCATCAGTAGATACTTCCCATGCCATTCTTTTCAGGTGTAACCAGCACTACACGTTGTCTTTTAAATCCTGTTTCCCTTGCACAGTCCCAAACCTTTACATTTTTCATTTTTCAGAAAACTGCCTTCCTTCTTCTTCCAACTGTCTCCCATTCAGCTGCTCACAGTTCATGAGGAGTCATTGGCACTTGATGCTGCTAAATGTATGTAAGAATTTGTTACAGCCTCACCACAGCTGCATTTCAACACTGTAATGATTTATTATTTAACTGAATTTCATCAGCTTTGTCATCTTGGCATTTATGAGCCTGAACTGACCGATGTCCAGTGCAATAAAGAGTACTAAGCATGGGTCAAGCATGTCTGACACTTGCACATTGCTATCAGTGGGCTAAGGAGTCTAGCTCTAGATCATCCAAAGTCATGTCTTCTAATTCATCTAAATTTCTTAGGATCCGGTTCACAAAACTGTTGAAAAGTGACCGTGATTGCCTTCTTATTTCATACTAAACACTGACCTGAAGCTTTTGTTTAGTTTCTGTGACTATTTATCATACAGTACGCATAACTTTTATAAATGTTATTGTTCCCTGAGTGTTATTGCTTTATGTTTTTTCCTGTTATCCGTCATGGGCTTCTCCTGAAGGAGTCTTTCTTAAAATTAATGAAAATGCCTTCTAGTCTTATTTCCTTTCTTCTCTCTCTTCCCCGCCCCTCAGCTTTTGCTGAAGTTGACATTCTGTCTTGTGGCCAGAAATTATATGTCCTTTTCCAACAAGTTCATATCAGTTTGATCTTTTGATCTTGTAGCTTTCTGAAAGATGTAGTGGAAAAAACACTGAATGAGACAAAACATGTGAATAGATATGCAAGCAAAAATGCTACAGATTCTTTTTGGAATTCCTTGCTTATGGTTACTTCTTATTAACATAACCTCTGCCATCACCTGCATTTTCATAAATGGAAGTGCAGTAGAGCAGAATCTATCTATCTAGGCCAGAAGATAAAATGCCAACAGAGGTTGGTCACACCACAGCACAAAGTACAGGCCCAAACTTCTCTTAGCACCAGGATTGGGTTGAAGTTTTTTGTCTGCTTTTGCAGTGAGCCAACATGGATTTATGTGATAGACAATAAAAGAGACTAAGATAGTCATCACATAGCAGGAAGCATGTCAGGTCTTCAAACTGCACACCTGCCGACCATCCCACATTTTTTTATATCAAGGAAAAGATGATGCTGGGAGGCAAGCTGTGAAAGCTACAAGACTGCATTACACACCAGTTCTGTTCTCTGCTTCAGAGGACAATTTTAGATTGTAGTGCTGAACAGAGAAAAAGAAGAGTTGAATTCAGGACATACTACCTAGATAGGAGTTATTGTCCCGCTTTAAGAGATTGCATTTGGGTAACCTAGCAAGTAGCACTGTTGAAGCAAATCTGTAGAGCACATGAGTTGCTACTGAGGGTTTAATGCAAGTAATACATGCATTTCAGGATTTTCCATTACTTTATGAGACTCAGAGCTGATCTCTTCCCTGCCTAGCCATTTGAAGCTAGTGCATCATCCAGAATTCGTTCTACCTGAAAGGAACCTAGGTTATGCTAGTCTGAGACTACCTTGCAGAGCCTCTGGAAAGTTATGCTGAAATACACCCTTAATTCACTTTATCACATCAGTATGGACATCTACAGGGAAAAGTGAAAGCTAAAGACCCATGTTAGGAATCAAAAGAGAAGAACAAAATACAAAGTCTTTGAAATGGGCAAAAGGAGGACTAGATTGACCATGGGGCTAGGAATTAAAATATTTCAGAGAGACTGAATTCACAAGGGTCTTTGTTTGGTTCATTGGTTGTTCTTTTTAGAGAAAGTTATATCCTTCAAATAATTAGATGCCTTGTGAAAGCTGCTTATCTCCTTCTCTGTTTTTATAAGGGAATATATAAACTCTGCAACAGACATGGAAGAGAAAAATCATTTTTAACAGTGGTAATTTCCCCTTTCATTAAAACCTTTCTATATTTCCACTTGTGAGTGCCTTTTAGTTTGGAGAAAATGGGAAAGAGGGAAAAGAAAATAGAAGGCAGAAAAATAAAAAACACAGATTTGTTTTGGAGTGGGAAAAAACATAAGGAAAACAAATTTCTGTAGAATGAAACAAAGACTTTTCGCTTTAAAAATGTTAGCTACTGTCCCTCTGTTGAAACAACTGTTTTCATGTTTTTACCAATTTGGACTCCTCAAGTTTTTAGACTGAGTGTGCTTGCAAGTGGGTGATGAGAGAGAGGGAGATTATATTTTATTGTCATTCTTTCACATGTTAGTATATTTTTTCAAGGTCATAAGAAAGTCCTCAGAGAACTTACTTTCTATAAAACAGAAAATATTTTATATTAGTAAATTACATGCTGGAAATTTTAATTAATTTCAATTATATCTTCAGCAGTACTTCAGTAGCAATTGGGCATTTTAATTTTTTATGTAAATATTTTATTTTTTTTTAACGTTTTCAGAATCAGGATGGCATATATCATATGCCTAATGCCTCAGATTTTTGCCCTTTAGGCAGTACCATCTTCTCTGACATATCATATCCCATTATTTTAGAATGTAGGAACCATTTGGTGATTCATAGTTTCAAGGGGCAGAGTTAAATAATTTCAGCGTTGGATTCATAAACTTCTGTGTGTTTAACACTATACTCTCCCTGACAATCCATTTGCATTGTAGAATAGCTACACGTTCTCACATGTAAATAAGTAGGCTTGTATTATGTGTGCAAAAGTGTGTACTCACATGGCTGATCTTCTATCTCTGCTGTATTTGCCATCTGTCTGTTAAAATATCACGTTGGGGCTGAAGGGACTGAATAACTTCAGAAAAACTTTCTTGCCCCCTTGAAAATTTGAAATTTATCTCCTCCTCTATGACTTTCTTCTCTCAAAATTATGCTACCTTAATGCTCAGGTAGCCAACATTCGGTCCTAGGCTGGAAAGCTATTTAATTAGATATCTCGCAATAGCACTGAATTGGAAATCAAGACTTCATGAGGAAAATAAACCTCATTCTCTCCATTACCAAGGAGCACTAGCTCTCCCAGAGTGTTAAATAACTATATTCTTAAGCATAAGCAAGTTATCTAAGGTCACTTCTGCATCGTGACAAATGTTCTCCCTGCATTATCGTCATGCATGCTGCTGAACAAGTGTGACTGTAAGAATGAAGCAGTGTGGAAAAGTTCCATTAAAAAGAATCTTCTGAAGTTTCTAAAACTTTGGTATTATTGCATAAGATTCCTTTATATAATCTACGCACTTGTATGATATACTTTTACCATCACTAATTGCCAATTTAGACCAAAGAGTTTCATCCCCTCACAAATTTTTATCCATATCTATAATTTGCTTGTACTTGTATCCGGGAAAGCTATTATGATATGTGCTTTTTACTTCACAACCCAAAGAAAGAAAAGAGAGGCTCACAGTCCAAGCCCACATACAGTTACAGAGCTTGGCAGAAATTACCATTATCCTGCACCATGTATAAAGCTTTCACTAAGAGCTCCCTTCATCCAGTAAATGAAGATGAATGCTTATTAGGAAAAAAAGGGCTTGCTGTGATCAACTTCCCAAAAATAATCAGAGTGAGGCACGCAACCTGAACATTAGGGCTCTTAATGGCTGCTTTGGAGTGAGCTGAGGAAGGCTAAGGATCCTTGGCTGCTTGCACTGAGTCATAACTTTTTAAACAAGGCCCTAAGTCAGAGCTATCAGTCCTGTGGTGCTGTTTTCCTGGCTCAAGATAAGCCTGTCTCTTTCTATCCCAGGCTAGGGCCTGTGATTTAACATAGCAATGACAGCAATTGCAAGCCCCAAAAACATCCTCAGCAACTCTCATCTAATACAAATCACTTATTCTTTGTGAAAGATGAGTGAGTCATGCAAGTAGCAGACGGCACATTAAGAGTACATTGTTAAAGTGTGCTTTAATTAGTTATGTGGCATATAATGATGTGGGGTCAAATAATAATTTAATTTTTGTACACTATCCTTTTTTTGTACATTACCAGAGGACCACCCTCTATGATGAAGGAACTCTCAATAACATACAGGATAGTTAACAGGATACTTACTAGAGAACATGAGGAAATTCTTTATTCTTTTGCCACAATAGCTCTTTACGTGTTTTTAAAGTGCTTTTTGTGTTATACAAGTGACTTTGAAAGCTGTGGCACAAAACTTTGTAAAATATCATTGGAAAAAAGAAAACAGATGCAAACCCCATGCCATAAAATTAAATGAGCTTTTTAGACGAAGTATAACATACCACTTAGCTATTAATTTTTACTTCTACATCATAAAAGCCTAAGGCCAACCATTTATGTATCTCTAAGCATACTGAAGTTGGTTTCTGGAAGAAAAAGCTTTGGCTTATTTTTGTTATATCAAATAATGTAATACCGCACTGATTTTTAAAAAAAATGCACACTACCACCAACAAAAAACCCCTCTGAAGTGACTCTACGTATAAGATGGATTTACTTTAAATATTTAGTACAGTAGCACATAAGAGTAAGGATATTGCAAAAAATGAAAATTACTCCCTCATAAAATAAACCTTCAAGGAGAAAAGCAAGCTATAAATTCTAAGGTTTAGCTCTTCAGATTTTGAGCTGAAGTCCTCTCCATGAACATGGGATTATTCCCTTATGACCAGATTGGAATTATGGATCCGTTCAGTGAAATCAGGGGATTATGTCTTCCATGCCAACAAGATTAGATTTTTTTATACTTCATTTATATTGCTGTTCACATTCACTTTATTCACACATTTCAACATTTGCTGAACAGCGAAGACACAAAACCTTGGAGATAAACCTGCAAATGTGTTGATTTCAGCTTCCATATTAGACAAACTTAAAGGTACAAGCATATTTGTACACACTTATGCATTTGTAGAGTACTGCTTCAGCCCTTACTAGGCAGCCATACCGGTGACATCACTGTGACCCTGCAGAGAATTTGTGGCTGTGCAGAAGCCTGCAAAGATGCAAGTGGTCACTCCCTGTAGTGCCAATTACAGGAACTGGGTCCTGGCAAAACAAGGAAAAATCATCATTATTATATCTGCTTAGGAAATGAAGTCTAACATTTGGTCATTCTTATCAGTGACCACCAGTGTCAGTGGTGGGACTGTGCAGTGATTGATAAGGTGTCCTCAGAAGGGTTCTAGAAGATGGAAATCAAGAAATTATAACAATTCCATGGTATGGGATGTCTCTTCCCCCAAAGAATGTGGCTTCTTTCCAATGAAATTTTTATGGAGCACATTTCATTTTCATCTCATTTAATCTTTGAGATGTCTCTATGACCAATGACTACATCTGAATGTCTCTCCCACATTCAGACCCAGCAGATTCCTTGTGGAAAGATGAATACTGACATTGTCAACATGGAAATCCAACTCCTGCCATAGTAACCTCACATGTATTTCTCTCATGGAAATGGACAAAGTTTGCCATTGTCTTCTACACTCTTATCATCCTACTGGACTACTAGTGTAAGAGGTGATTTTCTTTACAAATCGTCTTGGATTCTCAAACTGTCACCCTAAGTATTTTATTATGTAAAAGCAATAAAGAGGCTTCTTACCTCCTACACACTATTCTGTAATTGTTGCCACTGTGCCAACAGATCCATTTTAGAGTATTAGTCTTGACACATAGACCACTTCATAATCTAAAATGCAATTATTTGATTGATGGCTTCTTATGTTTCTCCTTATATGTGATTCTATCAGGATCTGTTGATGGGAATTTTCTCTTCTTAAGAACTATGATCTTGGGACCAAGACTTTCACATGCTGAACTTTTTCTGTCATTCCTTTGGGTAATTCCCACAGCAGTCACTGAGTTAATTCATTCCCTTCCAATGAGAGACAGGGTTGTAACATGTCTACCTGGTACCAGCTTACCAAAACTGATTTTTTCATTAAATCTAAGAATGATAATATCCTGAAAGTTTCTGAAAACTTTACTCAACTTATAGCTCTCCATCCCAACTAAATATCCACTACAAGTAGGGTTTGAGGGTCAACAAGGCTATTTTATAGCAGTCACGATGGTTGAGTTAGAACTTTCAAAGTTCAGCATTCCAGTATCATCATTAATGGTTTTTATCATTGCTGACATGAAGTAATGAAGTACTAAACTAGACTTGTACTAATTCATATTAATCAAATTGTCAGTTTGGACTGCTTATCCTCTCTCCCATTTGATTTATAGATCTCATAATTTTCTTCATTCACAAATTAAGACATATCAGTAGCATATTAAAACAGAGTTAAAAGTCAACTGGAGGAATTCTTTAAAGTACTCTCTGTCATGATGTATTTTGCAATTTTAGTTAAAGGAAAGCCATCTTGAAAATCTCACTCTGAGCAGTGAAAATTGAGAAATCAGTTTAAACGTTAAGATGGCATTAAGGAGATTCGGTCCATCCTTCATCCAGGTATTCTCTTGCTGGTAGTAGGAACAAACATCCAACCTCCCTGTCCCTAGAGGCTTGTAATATGGTCTTGCAGGCTCATTAATGGAAAGTATATATCATTCAAATCTTCTGAATATTTTATATAAAATATATAACAAATAACAAGACCAGAGTAAAGATTAAGGTTGATATTCATACCAGTAACTAACAGTGGCTAATAAGCTTCCTTTTTATTTACAGATGGGCATAATATTTTTCCAGACAGTCATTCAAAGTAGAATCTTAATTTATTGATCCACAGTTAAATTTGGAAAGAGGCTGAGTACAAGGGAGGCTGGACTCTTAAATCAGACAGAATCTAAACACAGAATATCTGTTATGTGAAATACTACATGTAGAAGGATTATATCACAGAGACTAAGATCATTGATAAATGGTAGAGATGTTGCCATGTAAAACTCCCACGAAGTTTGAATTCTTGGATGAATACAGACTCTGGTTTCTGGGTTGAGCATCTTGTAGTTTTGCTAATAATAAATAATTCGTTAGTATGTTGTAAACACAGTATCGGTTCTCAACAAGACTGGTCTGAATACATTTCCAAAGCATGCAGTTAGGCCAGTGGCACAATTTCAAGTCAATACATCACTCAGGAGTACTGAAAGAGATCTCTTATTCTATTATTACTCTCAAATTACACTACTCCAAAAGTTAACTAATTAGCAGCCAAGTATGACAGTTTCATCCTGTGATGGTTTCCTGTCTGTGAAAGCATATCAGTTTAAGTACTGGATGCTAAGTTTTAGGATTGTATATCACAGAAGTGGGCTTCAAGGCACTTGCAGATTGTCTTCTTGAGAACTCTAAGTGTTTTGCTGAATATGTTCCAAAGAGCCTGACTTTTCAAAAAGTATGAATACTTAACACTCTTGGCCTTAGCACATGCAGTAGTTTTTGTAGCTTCATGATAATTATTTATATTGGTAAGAGAAAAGATGGATTACTAAACTCAATATAAAATAAAACTGACACAAGCACAAGACACAAGCAAAATCCAAGGTAGTCTGCTTTTTTAGGCTGGGAATTCTATTTGTATGGTATTGAAGGAGAAAGAGCAAAGGCTGGTAGAATGAAAAAAGATTTTAAAGAAACATACAGAAAAAATTACATTAAATTACTTTATAGAAAGTAGTAGCTGTATAAGAGAAATGGAAATTAGGTGGCAAGAAATAAAACTAGGAAAGACAGTGGTAGGAGAAGCTAGGTAGTTCAGAAAGCTTCTAATTGGTAGTACAAATTGCTTTTGCCTACCTGACTTTGTTGTAAAGGTGACTTCCCTGTCATTTGATAGTGAGCAGTAGGTGTTGCACATTTTTAACAATGTAAACAAAAAAATTGTATTTTTTACATTAATCACTGCCAGATATAACAAGTCACTAAAAACAACCCAACTGATTGTGCTTTGAATAAAGCCTTATCAACGACATCAAATACAACACTGAGTGTTGACTGACTTTAAGAACAGTCATCAAGTTTTTCTTGTAAAGTTTGAAATTGGCACTAACTTTTAAACAAAGAGCAGCTGAACACAAATTATATCTCTTCCCTGAGGTCATCACATTACCACAGGAAACGCTCCCTATATTCTATTAATATAATTATGCAATTTACATTTGCAGAAAATTTCATTCAAAATTCGTCCACTGTATAATAAATTAGCTTTTATAAGAGTGATTTAGGCATGATAATTGTTCACTGTATGTATTTTGAAATATGCAGGTTATAAAGTATTCTATTATATCTTTTAAAAAACTTATTAACTTCATGAATAAAGAGTTGAAGTTCTCCCTTATATCAGGTATGTGAATTCTGATAACTCACATTTTATGGACATTCATGGAAAAATACTTTCTTTTTAGTTTACTTGACTTGGTTTCTAAACTGGCTTAGAGCCAAAAGTGAAGCTTTGCCAGTGTTATCAATTCCCTTCCAACTTTGATTCAAAGCCACTAAATATACAGTTTCTGTATAATCCCATAACTTTTGCTAGATTTAGTTTCTTTTTCTGGTAATCTTTTTTTTAAACTTTACTGAACTTGTTATCATGTAACAGATAAAAGAGAGTCTGTATGAGTCAGTCCAATCAGAAATGGCTTAAACCACAAAATTTTGAAATCTTTGTATGATGTCTTCTGTGTTTTATGACTTGTTTTGCAACAGTCCATCCTCAAGTTAACATCAGTGGCCATAAAACAGAAAACAAAAAAAGGTAGACATGAATATGATACTAAAAAAGGGGAGTTTTCCCTGTTGTTTTCTGGAGGATACTAAAAACAACTTACTGAGTTTTCAAGAATTCACATATTTGTGAAACCTGTTTACTTTTGCATTCTTTTACAAGTAATGCCAACATTTGGGTTCCTTACTTGGAAGACATCAGGGCTAGAAACTCTGTTTATGCTCTTTTTATCATCTGATCATACTAAATTTTGTTGCTGTTTTTTCAATTATTGCCCTCAAACTTAATTTTAATAAAGCTGATTACATATGTGATTTCCTAATAACTATCATTTAATACCATAGCACATCTAGCATATATCTTACCTCTGCTGTCCATTAAGGCAGCTTTTCCAGAAATCATCCCTTTAGTTTTCTCTGCTAGGAAGAAGATAAGGCTTGACAAATAGAGGCTACCCACAATCATTCGACCAGGTTTAGCTGCAATCAAATCTCCAATCACAATTATTTTCAATGAATTTAAATAGGAGCAGAACTGTCCAACACAAGTGAGTGGGATTGAATGCTGGTCTCCTGTTGAGCAGTCAAATCTGATGGCAAGGGTTGACTCACAAACCATAAGCCTGATGTACCCAGGTTGCACCAGGCAGTTTTTCACATTGCACACACTGATGAATTATGCAGCTTCCTCCACGTTTACCTAGCACTGTTGAATATTGACTGAATATCTGCTGATTATCTGCCCATGCAACTCAGCTTGCATAGTTGTTTCTGTCTAATGCAGATTGCCTAATTAATATTCTTTACCTTTTTAATCTTTGTCCTTTTTCAAAATAATATTTAAGTCTACTTGAATCTAGTAGGAGCCAGCTGACATACTGAGACCAGTTTTTGCCTGCCTGAAGTTTTAGGCTACTTTGAGACCACAGTATAATAATAAATATGAGTAATAAAAAATCATTATTATTTCATCAATCAGTAGTAGCCTGAAGAGTAAACCAATAAAATCTGTTGTTCCTGGCACCTCTAATTTTTTGCTCCAGTTACAGTTTTTAAAATATGTCATTTGTCAAGCTACTGGATATTTCCAATTAAAGAAGCAGTCAAATAAGCTAAAGAGCTTGTTAGCTAATGTCTGACAATCAGCCATACGCAAAGACTTACCAAAAGCAAGTGGCTTTCATTATTTCCAGTAGAGACTGAAAGTTACAGGATTAAAGAAATTGATTCCAATTATTTAGGATCCCATTCCAAACGCATATAATAAATCAAACCATAAGTGGCATTGGTCTCACTAAAATATAGCAATAGCACCTTTACCACTGAAGAATATGTGCTTAGCCATTGGCAATTTCTTTTTTCAGGGGGAATTTCAGGTATGTGATGGAATTCCAGCTACTTGTAGAAAATCCAGCCACATGGTCATAAATAGAATTTTGTGGCGTGTAAACTTCGGATGACTAAGATTTGGTTATAAAATAACATAACACTCCATATTGGGAAATCTTTTTAAAGTTGAGTGGTTCCTTTTATTCTCTATATATCAGCTTCCTAATGGCTTTTCAACAGTTTGAGCCATTTTCCAAAATTGCCACAGCTGCTTCACATTAGTTATGGGGTTTTGTTGCTAAGAGACCTTCTGCTTGCTAAGTCTCACTAGATCCTTAAACTAGATTTTTTTGTTGTTGATTGCATATTCACAGTGAACACTGTTATGAAATGAGGGTTGGTATAAATTTTCCTTGCAAACTTGTTCAAAGGGTGCAGAGACTTTCAATCTGTTAAGGGCAGATCTGTCTTAGGTAACGCTGCCTCAGCTTATTGACTAAGCAAGTCACTGCTCTGAAGACTTCAGTGTGTTTCACAGCGCCAAATATTGTATTTGTTTCACTGTTTTGACAATAACCATGTTTCCACTAACAAGCATATTTAAAAACAGAATCCATTAATTTCACCAGTTCACAAGGTATGGGAGGTAACTTCTACCAGGAGGAAGCAGGACATAGCTGAAAGCAGAAAGGGCTGGTGGACTCAGTTCACCAACATTCTGCTCACTGAGCGGTCACTTCCATCCAAGTGGTGAATACAACACATTCTGTGCTACCATTTAGGTCTGACCACTAGTTTCATTGTTTGAACCATGAGGAAACAAGGCAAAAATGAATAGCAACCAGGTCCCACAAGGAGCAATTAAACAGTAGTCCCTGTCTAGAATAATAAGGGTCATGGAAAGTGAAGAGAGAGAGAAGTATATGACAGATGGAAGTGGGTAAGGACTGACAGGAATACCTGCATCAGAAATTTAACCAGGACAGAAACATAAGCTGGAGCAGACCAGTCATGAAACAGAGAGGGATTCACAGTATGTACATGAGCAATACCCAAATGTTGAACCAGTCTTTTCTTTCATGACAACCCAGGCCTCCACCTCAGCTGGATAGGGATGGTGACTTTCAGCTGAAAAACTGGATGATGTGTGACAAAGGGATGCTGGGCTGCCAGCTCTCAGTTCCAGAGGTGGAGAGCAGAGAAAGTTGGTATATGGGAGTATCTGCAGAATTCCTCCCAGGACAGGAAAAGAAACAGCACATGGGGCTTCTCTGGATAACACCTCCCAGAAAGAGAAACAGGTTGACAAATTTACAATCCTAGTAATGTTGAAGTGGGTTTTTTTTTAGTTTTAGTTTTTTCTTCACGTCATTGAAGACTTGGGTTTGTGGTTCCAGAGTCCCAGCACAAAACCTATTTCCTTTCCATGTTCCCTTTCTTCTTGACTAAATGGCTGGTAACAAGGAGTTCACTGTCAGATAGCTGGGGAGCAGGAGCACCAACAAACAGGGCACTTGAGATGAATGTCCCACTGGTACCTGTAGACAGAGTAGGACAAAAATTTAATGTCATTCAGAATAATTTCATATAGGAATAATTTGAAGTAATATTTTGATTAGGAAATAAGGTGTTTGGAAATTAAGTAAAAACAGGGAATATCAGAAGTTATTGTAATGAGGACATTGAGCTGGTTGAACCCTCATACCCATATTTTCAGTTCTGTCGAATAAAGTATATCAAAGGATGAGAGATAAAACAGTTTTGATATTCAGTTTTAAGATTCCAGAGAGTGGAATCACCTAGCACTTAACTGCTTTATTGATAGCTGCTGAAGCCTTATTCTTGGGTAAAAAATTTCAAGGTTTGGCATGACAGGAAAAGGGAACAAAACAGAGTGGAAAATGGAATATAATTACCAACATTTATAAACCAAGGAAAGAGTTTGGTTAGACATGAAAGAAGACTCTCTGCTGGTGAAGACTGTGAAGTGTATTCCACAGAGGTAGAGCAGTCTCCACTATTTTTCTCAGAATAAGTTTAAAAAAAAACCTGTTGGTGATGGTGGAGTAGCAGATCCTGTCTTGCAGGAGAGGAATAACCCTCTTCAAAAACACATGATACTCTTTCAATCCCCTGACAGAATTTCTTACAGTCCAGGAAGAGAAACATTTAAAAGAGACTCTGAAATCTACAGGGTTTTGCAGTTCTCACTTACCTGGAAAGGGTGTCACTGCTGGGCTGATCTGCAGTGTTACTGTAGAGGCAACCTGTGCATGTAAACATAAGAATATGCATGGTGATTAATTTCAGGTACTATGTGCAACTGAATACAGTGGAGTAGGAATTATCAACGTAAAATTAGGTCAGAGCATATCACAGCCCTTATAAAAATGAAAGTCAGTATTTGACATTAAGTAGGGTTTTTCTGTTTTAATGCTATATTCACTATGTTTATGGGAAGGAAATTATATAATCTTAATTCTTTACTCGAAAAAAAAAGCTATACTAGTTTTAATGGTAAATAGGAAATCATGAATTACATAGTATTTGGCTGTGCTATGATATGTAATGTTGAAATGAGAAGTCAAGATTGGTCTAGCCTGGAATAATGTTTCAACCACTAGGGAACATGATAGTTTTGTAAAAATAGGCTTGTGATTCAGATAATGATATTTCCAATGTATTATTTATTTGTTATGTTTGACAGTGAGCTTGGCCCTTTAGAAGAAAAGCTAAAAACTTTTCCTGTCCTGAGACTACACAGCCTTAGGCCCCAGTCTTAGAAAGATTTATGTTTGAATAACTTGAGTAATCTCACTGGGATATAAGCATAATACCAAATTTACAAAATTGGTGCATGTGGCCAATGAGTGGGATTACAGTCCAGAACACGGAAAGAAGAATGTAACATGGCATTAGTAGTTTGACCCACATCCTAAGTGTTCTGTGGAGCAAAATGAAAAGTTTGTATCTCAGCTGCAAGGAACTTATTTTCAAGATCGGATAACCTGGAAGGCAGTAAAAAACAGGGATCACAGTGGAATGACTGCTAAAAGAAAGCCTTGATTTTAACATTTCCAATCATCTGTTAAAATCTCTTCAAAATATTGAATGCTTTTTTTAACAATCACGTGCCACTCAAGTGTCACACATTACTGAATTCACAGTCTGTATGATGTGAAACTAACTTCTTTGAAGGTTTTTAAGAATTTGTTTCCTATTCTGTGGCCACAGATTGCCTGAACTGGAACATTATCTATCTAAAGTTATCTATAGAAAAAATGTCTAAACTGTCTTTGAACATTGTCAGCATAAGAGTGAAATGTTCAGCTATACCCATGGGGATCGTAAATAACAACAAAAAAATTAATATATAAAATACTAGAAATGCTACTTTATTTTTTAACTTTTATTCCTCTGGTCTTACTGAACTTGAAAACTTCTTCCTTTTCATTGGACTCTTATGGAAAAAGACTTGGAAATAACTTCATATTATTGCTCAAAATGTAATATTTTAAAAACTATATGTAATATTTTAAAAACTATAAATGAAAAATAATGTTATCAACCATGTTCATATATATTTGAATTCTGAAGATTTCCTTTGCAGTACACAATGCATAACTTAAACATAATACAAAAGGACTGAAAAGACTTCTTCCATAAGCAGATTTATCTCTCCTTTTGCTATGTCAGTACAGAGCTGGTGACTGAAAAAAAAGTCTTGAAATATTTAGCAGTTAAGATCTGAATTCCCTCTTTTGCTGAACCTGGGTCTCTCTGCTCCCAATCAGATCTTCCCACAACATAAACCGAAAATTTTTGCCTAATGTATTTAACAAATTGTTCCAGCAATAGATATTAATATATTTTCCCAGAAGAACTCGGGCAAAGGGATTGATGCTGCAAGCAGTATTTTCAACCATGATAGGGAAGTTTATTCATTTTGGTTACACAAATTTTAAATCATCACTAACAATATCACTCTAGACAGAAAAAACATAAAATTTCCACAATAAAAATTTCAAAATAACTGTGTTGGTACTGGTAAACAGATAAGCTATGTTATTTCTGCATATCTGTATGGTCTAAATTTATAATTGCAAAATAAATTTAAATTTTTTTTAAGCTTCTTGTTCCTTTAGTCACAGAAATTAATGTGAGGAAACCTGAGACTTTCAAAGTAAGAGGATCTATTGCTATCTCATCGTTTGTAGCATTTTTGCAGGCCTCTATGAAAGGTTAGAGTAAAACTGCTTGTGGTTGATTTGTCCTTCTAGCAATTTTAGCTTGCCTTCTTCCTCAAAACTGACTTGAACAGCTTTGATTTTTGCAGATTTGAGACTACAGAGAGTTAATTGCACTTCCAACTAAACTACAATCATTTAGGACTAGGGAATTTTTAAAAATTTTTTTGTTGTTACAGAAGAATTAAGGAGTGTGAAAGCTCAAATTTCAGCAAGAATCTTTCTACTCTACAGTAAGTTCGAAACACCAGGACAAACCCTTGTATAAACTTGAGAATGGAAAGAACAAACTTACTTATCATGTCAGTGCATAAACATGCATGCTCACCTTCTACTACTCCATTCACCAAACCTCTGTCTTACCAGTTGAGAAACTGAAGGTTTATGAAGTGAAATTTTGGATCACCTTTTTCACACAATAGTAAGTATGGAGGTGGGGACTGAAAAGATGGCAAATAATCATAGCAGAAATCATGATGTGTCACTGGCATCCTACAGGCAGGACACAGGCTTCACTGTCCCAGGTGCTGTCAGCAGGGCCTGAGTGGCTTTGCCTCTTTCTCCAAGGGAGATCTGGAGAGCATCATGAGGATATTTTCACTGTTATTCAACTTACAAAAAAGACTCATTCCTTGTTAGGTTTAAATTAAGAAAGAAATTACATGAAATAAGCAAAGCAAGGACTGAGATGGTGAATTATTAGGCAGCAACTGTGTTGAAGTAGGAAATTAAGCTATAAATATAAGTCAAAATATGTGAAGATATATCTTTTCATATTTTCATTAAATTCATGTTCATTTGTCCCTATAAAAAGAGAAACTTTCATTTTTGCCAGTGGCATGAGGGGAAAAATTAAAAACAGAGTTTTAAAAGCTAAAATTACAGCCAGATATTTTTAATAGTACCCTTACTGTTGTTGTTTACATTGCCTAAGATCTTTCAGCTATTTGCATTCTATTTTAATTGGAGAGAAATGAGAGCAAATCCTGTTTGAGCAGCTTTTCAGTCTGCATAGAAAATAACAAGTTAGAAATTTTTTCTAATATCTCATACTACACAAACATGTTTAAGCTTATACCATATTACAGCTGAATGGCAAAAAAAGAAAAATGTGAATTAGGTTTTTTGGTTTTAACTTTTTTTTTGTGGTTAAACCACAAAACTTTCTCTGAGATTTTGTTTTTGTTTTTGTTTTGAAAGTTAAGTGTCTACAGCAGTATTTCTTCATGGAAATTACTTCTAACCATCACAAAGTTAGAGTTTCCGGACTTTGTGCATCAGTATTACATAACAGTACCCAAATCATTTTAGAAAGCATGCCAACCCAGGGAAGCATTTCCACTCTACAGAAAAATGTTCACTCTTTACAGTCTAGGTTGATGGGCATTAGAGGAGAAGAAATGAATTTTATACACAAGGAAAATAGCACATTAACCTTGTACTCTTGATCTTCTGGGCTGAGCACAGCACCAGTATAGATCACAATATGCACACAGGATTAACAGGTCTGGAAATAATCTACCAACTTTCCCCCTATTTTCCATGTCAAATGTCGATTGGCTTGTAAAAAGGTGGTTCATAGGCTAAAAGCAGGAAAACTCCCAGTTTCCTACATTTGGCTGGTGAAACTGATACAAGTGCAAGCACAAGTTTCTTATTTCAAGGAAGTTGAGAGTTAACTAGGTCCTCTAGTAAGTCTAAAGAGTTTGCTACAGCTGGGCTCAGACAAAAAAATAACTAAATGGATCACCCTGAGTAATCAGTACAGCAAAATATTTTCACCCCAAAACAAAACCTCAGGAAAAGGTCTTTATCTTATCATGAAACACAAACAGTTTATTGTTCTAATTTGTGCTGTATCTATAGCAAGACAAGTCTGGGGAAAACTAAAACCTTGCTTCTACAATAAGGACCCAGTGTAAAGCTGGAACAGACAAGAGATATAGCAGCTTATTTGAGATTCTTTTCTTCTCTAAATACTATTTCCAGACAACCATTTTTAAATTATTTTCTGTACATGGCATAAAATTGTAAGTAAATATTTACACAGTATTTAATGACAAAGATGAGCTATGCAAGTAGAATACTCAAGACTGAAAAACCAAAGTAATCCTCAGAAATATTCTCAAGAGCTGGTAGTGGAGGACACTCACCCCAAAGAATTAACCAAGTTTTGTTGACAGGTATAGAAAGAAGAATAATCCTTCTAAACCTATGACCATGAATCAGAGGCCATATTTTAAATCAAAATAATGAAATAATAAAACAAATATAAAGTCTTCAGAGCACTGTCTTTCCCAGGCAGTTAAAAATACAAACTGAAAGTGTCTGGATAGCATTCAAGTGAGGCAGCCTTCTGAAAGTGGAGATGAAGTGGGAGAGAGGAAAATGGTACAAAATCAGAAAAAATAAATTTTAAAGAATTTCTGGTAAAGACAATGTAATAAAAATACTCATTGAATGGTTGAATTCAACTTCTTCATGACTGACTTTAAATAAATTTTGTAATGCAAAGGTGTTAAAGGTCAAAAGTAGAAGACACTTGAGAGGACCTTGAGAAAGAGCTTTCTGTGAGAGATGCAAATTGATTACCTGAAAATCTAGTCTACTTGAAACCAGGTTCTTTTATTCAGAAGCAGACACATATTTAGACTGAAAAGATTTTAAAGTTATCTGATCCTGAAATATTAAATATTTCCCCTTTACAATGATCACATCAGTGCACCATGTTTTTTTAGTGCATAATATTATTTTTGCTGTATTAAACACTACATTGTATAAACACTAATGTGTTTTTGCACAGATTTAGAAGCAGTTCTTTAACTTCTCATGACACCTGGACTCCTGAACACTTAAATTTCTTTTAAAATTTTATTTAGGCTCTAGAGAAATCTGGAGCAGACCATCCTTATAAGCTGTTGATGGATTATAAGGGAGAATTATACCTTTTCTGTGACAGAAATGTTTACCAAAAATAGAAAAGAAGTCAAATTATGGTCAATCTCCTGTATTTCCTGTGTCATGCAGCACTAGAATTGAAATTATTTTTTTACTTATATTATGATTTGTCAGAGGAAACACGGAACCTTTTCCTTTAACTTCCAAGTCATATTGTGATCCTACTAAAATTAATAAGATGAATGCACTGCTTCAGGACTAAAATGATTGAATGTATTTATGACTCACAATGGGAAAAAAAAAAAAAAGTAGATGGCTGTGATCCCACAGTTCTCAAACTGTCTTGGACTTGTCTGAATCAGAGCAATCTCTCTGTAGAAATCTCACTAGACCATAGAGGGTAGCCAATGCACAAATACTTACTCTTTTAGTTGTTTGAGATTAATTGGCAATAAAATTAAATCCTTTTAATTAATTTGCTAATTACTGTGGGGGTTTTAGACCCTTGTTTTAAGCTAAAAATAAACTGTATTTTCAAATTCTTTGTTTGCAATAACTAGTGTCATTAGATGGTCTAAGGGAATCAGTAAATCTATTGGGTTGGTTGTAAAAAAGTTTGATTGAAAGACAATGACAAGTTTTTGTCACTTAATATTTTAATGGAACACTAAATTAAGTCATGTAACTCAAGAAATTACAAGCTGGAGTTCAACTGTGATGAGTAAAGTGTGTTTCATAAATGCATAAGCATGGTGGAAAATACAGTTGGGTAACAGTCATATTTCACTGGTGATAAATCCCATATTATATTTCTTAATAGACTCTTAACAGAGCCAAGTTAACCACCAATTCTTAAAGCCATTTCTTAAAAAAAAAAAAAAAAACAGAAAGTCTGATGTACCTCCTCAGAGTTGCTCATGGGTAAGACAATACAGGATGCCAAATATTTTTAGAAACATGACTAATGGATAACTCAAATCCTTGCCCTCAAAACAGTCTGATAGTCTTGAAAAAGTGTTGAGTACCTACATACTAAAAATCAGGTTTCTCTGATAATTCTGCTTTACCCTTATCATTTCTCTTTTGAAATTTTAGAAAGGTAGAGGGGAAAAAATTTGTGGTATCTTTGAGATAAGACTACCAGTCTCCCCTTTAATTCAAAGGTCTAAATGCTGATATGCCAATAGCAATCTGCAGAAGTCAGAAGTGCAAATGATTTTGTTAATACTTGCCTTACACTTTATTATGTTACTGTGCACATCTGCCTCTTGACTGCAGCAAGTAAAAATTTTCCATAGTTGTCCTTGCAAATAAAATTGGCAGATTTGCCAGAATGTCATGATTTCCCTAATAATACATTACCCTCGTATTTAGCTTGAAGTCACGCACAAAATCTTCAATTTCTCCTGTTGAGTGCAGACATAAATGTTTAAGAGTCCCCAAGGATGGTGAGAGACACTGGAAGGAAGCACAACCACTATGAAGATGATGAAAATATTGAAGATCAGCCAACATAGATAATAAATAACATAAAAGAAAGATCCTGTTCTCTAATGTTCCCTGAGAGCTATTCTAAGCACTACTTATGTCAGCCAATTGGCTGGGGAGTGGAAAGAGGACTCAAATTGTTTGGATGCATCAAGTAAATAAAGATTTTTCTTTTCCAGGATGACTATCTTTTCATTGTCATGTCCTGTAGGGAAATTTAATTCTGTAACATTCTGATCTCCTCATATTTGGCTTTGCTGCATTCATAAACATAAATTAAGCATCTTCTCTTTTCCACTTTCCCTAACAGCTGCTCTAGTGGGAAGCACAGGTGGATCTGGCATCTTCAGCTTTGACAGTGTGCTGGCTAGTACAGGTCAGGACATCAGAAAGCCCCCAGAGATGGGCTGTGGCCATGCTCAGTGACAGGCAGCTGAGCTTCCAGCCTTCTCTCAGCACATTATCAGGTACAGCAGCAGCAAGGAAATTGAGTAACTTTCAAAGCCCGCTAGGGATTAATGTGAATGCTTTCACCTCAAGTATACTGTAGCAAGATACTTCTCTTTCAATCAATAAGAAAATTCTGATTGAAAGAACACTTTAACATTGGCTTTACTCATTTGCAACTTTCCTGAGTTCTGTTTCTTTTTTATTACAGGATATGGAAAGACTTCTGCTGTTAAAATGAAAGAGCATGGAAATAAAAGCCGCCTAAGTTTCAATGTGTTTTCACCACTTCCAGAAATTGCATTCCTAGTTCCTATATTAATAAAATTAGAATATGCAAAATTCAAGCATTTCCTAACAACTTTCCTTATGCAAAATTTCAAGCATTTCCTTAACTTCACCACAGTGCACAACCATGAACAAAACACATTTTAACAGTCTAAGTAACAGAATCAACTGACATTTATTTAACTGAATTTTTCAACAGATTTCTTTAATGAGCAAGTTAAAACTATTTTCCTCAGAAAGCCTGCAGTTTACAAGTTTCTAACTGAGAAATGAAGTTGAGAGATGCTCAGATCAGGATGCTGCTTTGGAATAAGTCCACTGAAACCAAAGAACTTTAATAATCTTCCAAAAGAGAGGCAATAGATGAGCATTAGTGCTTGACTAAAGGGGTAATATATTTTAGTTAAAAAAGTGAACCCTTGCTATTTTGAGAGGGTACAAACTGGGGACAAACCGAAATCCCAGATTTTGAGAAAAGGTGGAACATATAGGATATGAGTAATTTATCTCAAATTTCCTGCTCCCTGAACATCTCTTCACACTGGATTACAAGGTCCCATCTGACTTTTGGGTTGACTTGAACTCACATCTACAAAACCTTCCCTTTGAAGAGACAGCTTTACTCTCTGAATCTCTGCATGAATGCAGAGATGTGACCCTGAGGAATGGTTTGTGGTATTGGGGTCTCAATGTCCACTGTTGCTCAGTGTCATACAATAAATCACACAAAGATAAAGCACACACAGTCTCTACAGAGGTGATTTGAGTCAGTACTGCATAGGCTGGAAACCTTCTCATTTGAATTGGAAACAGAATGACTTTGCTTCCTAAAAGGAAATACTGTGTGTAGACTTGGCCATTGAATGACTTCACTAAAATGCTAAACTAATATAATCAGAAACATTTAGCTATAATTTTTGCAGAGACCATTGATAGTACAGGCTTTCCAACTCCAAATGTGTTTTGCATTTGTTTAAGGTTTGAAATAATTGGGCCTGTTCTTAATTGTGCCAGTGCAACAATGAGTTGCAGAGTTGTTTTACTGCCTTAAAATACTTTTAAAGAAACTTAATTGTCTGATTGAGTTACTGTATATTCTTTACACATACAAAGGCAAAGATAATTAATCAAATTATTTTCTTACAAACAAGGAGAAAAAATTTTTCATGGAAACTTTGTAATTGTTCTGGAGCAGCTTTTTTGAATAAGATTCTGAGGATTCGCATTTGCTGTGCACCTACCTGCTGTCCTACTGCTGAGTGACAGATGGGCAAAGAGCAGATCTTCTGCAGTCACTGATATCTACAACTCAAATCCCAACTGTTCACAAAGTCATGAGAAAGACATCTGTTAGTACCAGTTCTGTGCTTGTTTCTGATATTTGTAACTTGAGGAAAAGCGCATCGTAATTAAAGGTGTTGGGCATAACAGCAACAAAAGGAGGGCTAAGAAGATGGGACCCTGGGAGGCAAGACTATCAATAGCTAGCAATCTACAATGTAGAGAAAAAAAGCCTGAAGGGGAATATGATTTGAGTTCACAAAGTCATTTATGTATTGTGAGCTAAGCAGAGAACTGTTATTCAGCTGGTCATTCTGGAGAAAAATCAGCAACGTCCACGAAGCTAGAATAAAATAGGTTTAGAACAGGTAAAAAAGTGATTATTTTCTCAGCAGGTCAGGAAATTTTGGATCCTATTTTCCAAGGATGTTGAGGAGGAAAGCAGTAGAAGATGTTCGACAAATTTATTAGAAAAAACCAGGTTCATAAATGGGTTCCAAAATGACTGGGAAGGATGTTCCCTCTAATATCCCAAATGCATCAACCATGAATGCTGGAGAAGCACAAGTTAAAAGAATTGCATGAAGTAGTCAACCTTGCAATCTCTTCTTAAACACTCCATAATGCTACTTTTTGAGGCAGAATACGATGCTGGGTGGACCACTAGCCTAACCCAGTAGAGCACTTCCTACATTCGATTTTCTTTTGGCATGACTGAAAGGGAGCAAGTGGTATGGCAACCATTTTTAAACTGAACTGAAAGAGAAAAGTAGCTCAGTTTCAAAAATAATGGGAAAATCATTACTCCCAAAGACAACAGTTAACTGTTTCTGGAACTGCTTACCCCATAGTCATGGTGTGATTCTTGGAGTGTCTGCACAGGGCCAGGAGTTAGAGTTGATGATCCTTCATAGATTGTCCACAAAATCTGTTAGTTATAAAGATTTGTAAAATTTTTATACATGCATATCTTCAAAAATATATAAAGTGTTCAAGAACTTTGCATCCTGAGGATTTAAAAACACTAAAAAAACCCACCAAAAAAACCCCACAAAACAAAACAAACAAACCCAAAAAAAAACAAGGCCACTTTGTGATCACTTTGTGATGGTGAAGGAGTCCTAAAGTTGGTCACAAGATCTGCATTTCTCAGAGAAATTTCAGCTTGAAAGTTTAGGTTTTCACAGAAAACTTCTTGAGACTGTATGAAAAAATTGAAAGAATGTTTGACCATTTGAAGTAACCTTTTTCAGAGGGGTATCTAAGCAAAAAATGTGATAAAGCTTGTCTGTAGGTAGGATTAGGCTGAAGGACTTTCCCAGACCTAGACCCACATTCATTTCAAAAATCAATGTGTACAGTTTAGTACTACAGGGAGCAAAAACAGTTTGCCCCTCCAGCATATTCATGTGGAGAAAATAGCAGAGAAGGATTTCAGTCTCTTTCAAGTTTTAGATATGCGTGTTTCCAAGATAAGGAACATAAGATTCACAAGTTGAGTAAGACTTTCCAGGCAGGGCTCTCAGCGTTGGAGGGGAGCAGGATCCTGCCAGGGATCAGAGCTGCTCTGGAGCTGGATGGATGCTTTGCTCACCCTGGGTGTGAAGCATAGAAACTAACAGCACCTTTGAGTTTGTCATTGGACCTGTGCTTGGATGCCAGCATGCATCTGTCACTCAGGTCTGCAAAACAGTGATTTTGCAGATACAGCAACAATACAAATCATTGCAAGTAACAAGTTGGCTAAATGGAGTAGTAAGCCTACAGGGTTCTCATGAGCACAGAGAGTTGTTAGTCTCTATAATCATAACACTATTCCTGGAAATAGATTCAGATCTTGCCCAAGCTCTGCTAAGAGGATTACTCTGCCCCTGATCCTTCCCCTCCAAATACTTATTTAAGTATTATGGTTCCATTGGATTCCTTGTGGTTTTATTTTACATTCATCGTTACATCAGTCAATTAAAGAAACTTAGATAAGGGGTTCTTTATCACCAATTCAAAATCCCTTTTCCATTCTCCTTTGTGGAACCATTTAGCCTGAGTCTCTGGTATTGTTTCTCTCTGTTCAGCCAGCTTATCCAATCTTGGTGCTCCCTCTGGCATAATCTGCCATGTTTGTGACTCTTGGGGGGCCCGCCTTTCATTTTTATTGCCCCACCTACAGGAAAATTTTTACTCCTTATTTTATTTTAAAGCTTTCAAATATTCAATAGCCTGACTTATTTCTTCTCTATCAAGTGTTGTAAATGCAAAACAAAAAGAGAAATATATGAAAGAAACGGTAATGTGTTTATACTGATACTATTACATTTAAGTGTGCATGGCAAAGAGATCTGAACTCCAAAATGTACAGAATAAAGCCTTATGGAAAAAGTAATCCACTCCTTTCCTCATCATGGAAATACCAAGTCACTCTACATTCACAAGTGGGTTTTACTTCAAAGTTGCATGTCATACAAAACAATGAGTTGTTAGCTATGACATTTAAGAAAAAGATTACTGTGAACTTATTTTAAAAGGTAATCTTATTTCTCTTACTAAGGACGACTCAGTGGTTATGACATTTGAGTTAGAAATGTACCATATAGAGATAACTGCTCAGGGTGTTATTCATAATCAGTGTCTGACAAACACTGAGTAGCAGGAAACCAAGACAACGGAGGTTGTCTGCTATTCTTGGTGTGAGGGCACAGGATGAGTGTGCTTAGTTTTAATCTTTGACCTTTCAGTAGAGGATTATGAAACAGGCAGCCAGATAAATATTATTCTGGAACAAACAAACTGAACAAAAAAATAAGGTTTGGTTTCCATTAGTAAAGAAATGTTCATACTTAAACCTATGTAAATTATAAATTCATGTAGTTTCACAGCAGAAAAAAAAAAAGAGACTTAAAATTTCATGGAATTTTATCAGGGATTTAATAGATATTAAAGGAGAGAAGATATTAAAGAAGAGGAATGACTTTTTTTTAATATTAACTTCTAAAATAAATATGGAGAAGGAAAGAAGTAGTCAGTACAAGAAGACGAATGTTGTGGGATATGATTTGGGGGAGAAAGAACACTGCATCTACATAAAAATGCAACAGCTACTAAATGGAAACTGCTTATGAGATGTGAATGGACATCGTCCTGATTAACATCACGTGATGTTATGAAGCCTGCATGTGACTGCTGCAACAATGGTGTGAAACAGCCAAGGAACAAAGTTATAACAGCAACGACTTGTCAGATGTGTTGGGGTTCTTCAATTAATGGTGCATTGTGGTTTTGAGTAAAATTTTTGTGACCCACGAAGGCTTGACCAGGCAGATCTCTCTGGACCTTTTCATGAACTCAAATTGAAGAACTGAGAGAAACAGGTCAATCAATCTAGCCATATATTTTAAATACAGATGTGTATCTGTAGTTAGCACATCTCTGCTCTAGGACAATTCTTCCTGCAGCATGAGAGAACTTCACTGTGAGAAAGCAACAGGCATCAGTTTCTGTTCAACTTTCTGGAAATATATTATATAGTTTCCCAAACTTGACCTTTTAGAGATAAAATATTTTGACCCAGAATGGTCCAGCAAACTATATATTGTGGATATTTAGACTTGAGATGAAGGGATAAGGGGTGGTGGGAAGAAATGCTTCAGACTTTATTAAAACAGACCAAATTTGTGAGTAAAAAATTGAGGCTCAAGTTTGTCACAACAGTGGGAATGCAGCAGCCCTTCCCTTGGACACCAGCTAGTACAACAAACATGTCTGAAACACATACTGTATGGCCAACCAACCATTTGTTCCCTTTCTATGTAGATGCAAATGGAATAAACATTTCTCTCAATAGTTTTCTAACATCATTGAATTATAATATGTCTAAACTGAAACTACATATTTTTGTATATGTAAAGAAAAAAGGCAATGAATACCAAAATGATGAAAAATGTAGAGTTGTTATACTGAACAGTGTACATATTTTTAGATATTGCAGTTGTGGCTTCCAAATGTCTTCCCTTTTCGGTATCACACTGACTTATTTGGCTTATAAAACCTTGAACACATTATATTATGTCAAACTTTGTCAAGTCCGACTGATGAAATTTTAAAAGGCACTGTTTATGTGCAATCTAGTTGGAACATACATTTCACTTTTGCTGTGAATTTTCCTTCTTAAGTACTTTCCTATAAAGCTTAACCAAGGTATAGAGGAACAGTATGTTCCATCCATATGTGCCTGTAACATCCACTTGAGGTAAAGCAATGTTTATTCTAGGATCCATTTGCCATCGAACCATGGAGGGAATGTGATACATTTCTAGATTCAGTTGTAGACTGAGAAGAGAAGGTGATAATAAACTATTTATGATCTTTCTTTAATATTTTAGCAAAACGAAAAATAGAGTTCAAAGGTTTCTTGTGTGAAATGTTTCTACCAAATAGCAGGTTAGGTGCTGTCTGTCTGTTATGATAATATTGCTTTCTGGAAACTCTTTTCAGACAGAAAGCAGCAGTACTTTGGCTAAATAATTAACAAAACACTTAACTAAAGGTATCAACTTATTTACCAGACATTTGTTTTGCTATTTAACACAATAAAAGAGAGACAGTACTTATGGTTTGTTAAGAATACACTTTCTTTTTAAAACATTTTGTTCAAACAGATAAAGACCTACTGGTGACCCAGAAAGGAGAGCAACCTCATCCTTCAAGTACCCTGAAATGGGATTACACAATGCAGTTTTCTGACCAATTTGCTTGAGCATGAAAATAGAAAGAAGCAAGTTTGGGGGAGCCAAGAGGACGTGTCTTGACTGACTGCTCTGCCAGCCAGCAAGTGCTTTCTCCTCTTGGCCTGCCAGTTTGGGCCAGCAGGTTTTTTATAGACATTGAGATATATATGTGTAGGTATATATAGACCTTACTAGCCCGTAGGGAAGCCAGCCCTGAGCCAGTCCATATTTGTCATCACAAGCATACCCTGCTCCATTACAGATAATAAACCCTCCTGTATTTGGAGAGATAAGGAGCAAACCACAGATACCCATGGATGTCTCTGCCAGACAAAGCTGTAGCCCAGCACAAATAGTACCAAGCAGGACCTGATAACCCCAAAGGACCTGACTCTCTGTGGTCAGTCATAGCAGTCCCCATGATGCTGCCTCTATTGCCTACTTTTTTTGCCTATATTGGCCTGGGTAATGAAGAATTGGTATTATAATTATTCTCTCATATTAGGCCAATTACCAACAGAAAAATGTCCTGCTGGTAACAACATTTTATGGACACAAAGACTAGGTGCAATGACTTTGAAGATTTTCAGTAGACTGTAAAGTTGTATTAAATAAGCTAAAAAGGCTTCATACAGTAAACAAGCTTAACAGGAGCATCTGAGATTCTGCTACAGGTTTATTTGCAAACATGACATGATAACAACTGCACTGTGGAAATGAATAAAGCAGAAACTATAAAAGAGACTTGCATTAGTAAGACCTATCATGTTATTAGTAATATATTTTCTAACTGATATTTTCAGATTCTATCTTCAGCCCAAGGAAAGTAATTCCAAAATATGATATAATGTTATCATTCTTTAGGTAAATGTACACATCATATATTCATGAATTTAGATTTTTTTAGGGATTTAGAAGTCCTTAGATTGATTTAACTTTAAAGTATTTTACAGAAAACATTTATTCTTTATGAACCAGTCAAATTCTCAGAGGCAGCTACCAATTTCTTATTTACTGTATCTTCTACAAATATAACTCTGTGTAGATTACCAATACTGGGTAATATGTGGAAAAGCCTTTCAGGGGAGCAACTTTAGTAAATGAATCATCTCATTTCCAGAAGACAAATCAAGCAGTGCTGGCCATGTGGTGGAAAATGTAGGCAATCTGTCTGGATGTATTATGTCTATTTAAAGACACAACTGGAAAATAAATGGTAAGTTTGACACTTTCATGCGTCACAAGTGAAAAGGCATAATACTGCCCTTGTACATAGAAATTGGGGGCATGGTGCTTAGAACTATGGGTAGTATTCTCTTATTACTGATGCACATTACAGGTAGGAGTTGCATCATTTAATTCAACAGATTAGGTGTTCACTCCCTTCCTTATGTGCTCAGGAAGTTGGTATATGTTTTATTAATGTCTCTAGCCTCTAAACATAACATGAGGACTCAAGTAAAATGCTTAAATTATGTGGTTGTGTTTTTCACTTAAGTAAAAAAGTTGTGAAAGAATGAAATATTTTGTCACAGCATTCACACTATTCACTTTCTGCTAGCTGCAAAGTTACAATATGTTACATGTGATAACTTTCAAAACAAAACACCAATTAAAAATAACTAAGTGGAATATTGAGAAATTCATGTTTCATGGAACAACAAATTGTTTCAAATCAGTGGTACAGAACCAAATTGGCAGCATTACAGTTATTAACATTGCTTTCTCAGTTAATCAGGAGAAAACTTTCTGGCAGCTTTCTGTGTGTATTTTCATTGCTTTCTGTGACACATATATACAATACAGAACATAAAATGTATTAACATGGATATGCAACAAAGGCGTGAAAGCATGTACTTTTCATGAACCACAACAAGTATTTTCTAAATGCTGAGATTCATTGTGGTCTACAATAATTCCTGTTCTTAATTTGTATTGTAATTTGTTATTTTCTTCTTGTACTTCTAGTATTATGATGTTTTTCCCTAAGTGTTATAATTATGCATTAAAAACCTGCATTGGTTTCTTTCATATAAAAACATGTATTGACATTACTATGCACAAACTTGGAAAACCTTAATTTGCAAATTTTTGTATTATTTATAACTGTTCAGAACACATTTAGACTACAGAAATAGTGGGAATGGATACATGTGATGGAACATGGTGCATGGCTCTACCATACAAAACTGTACTACTCTGTTACATGACAACTTAATTTGTACTTTACGTGTTTCCAACCCTAACTTAGAAGTCTGCTCTAGTGATTTTTGGAAAATCTGTTCATGTTGTGGTTTGCTCATTTTGGATATGATTCCAGCATGAAGCCTTCTCTGCAAGTAAAACTTGTTCTAGCTGCTCATAAAATTTTCCCCAGAAGTGTTTATAAAAGCTAATAAAAAAGAAAGTGCTCATTATTTTTGATAAGCAGTGAAGGATTGGAAATACATATTTCAATAACAGAGCTAAAGCTACTTAGAGTAAAGAAGGATATATATGCATTTTTAAACTGATAAGTGTTTCTTAAAAACATGAATTTTCATGAGTCACTTACCTCAGAGTTGAAAACTTTAAACCTTTCTTTTAGCTATGGTTAAATGGAGGGAAAACACACCAAGTCCCAGCAAATGTCAAATCCAGCTTTAAAATATTGGGATTTAAAGGATGTATAATACCAATAAGTCTAAAACTATTAGGGCTTCCTAGTGAGAATACACAGGACTGGTTTATGTAGTTTTTGACAGAGAACTTAAATTAGCCCTGCAACATGGATGGTGTAACTTTTCCTGCTGCCTGGGAAAGAAATGCTGTCAAGCTCTAAGTTGTGGTGATGGCACTTAGTCTGTACAAGTCTAATAAAAGGGCAGAGCGTATGCATGTTTCTCCGATTTTAGATTTTTTTTCTCTTGGTCAGAACTTTGAAGTCTTTTTAAAGCTTTGTTCTCTTCCTCTTTTCCAGGCTAATAAAAAGAATTATTATTACTACCACATTTGTGTCTCTTGGATTTTATTTTGGCTAATGCAAGCATTTTTACAACATGATCTTGGACAAAGGAGCAATTAGAATTAAGGAGCCTTATCCAACAATTACAGCACTTACTGCAATTATAATAGTAACTTAGTAAGTTGATGACTTACTGAGTTACCCAAATGATAAATTTTTATTTTGTTTTTAAAGTCAGCAAAAGCTTAATGCTAGAGTTTTGTAATGAGCCTGTGGTAACCAGATTTGTAGTCTGAAGCCTTCGTCTGCCACACTGTTAGCCATCAAAGGAGCCCTGTCCTACCAAGCTTTCTATTTTCACAACAGGATATCTGGTTTCTTTTATGAGGATACAGCTATGTTAATTTGGTTTAGTGGTTTGTTGGAGGTAAGCATGCTCTTCACAGCACAAACACCAAAATCCCCTTAAAGCAGTTCCTCGTTAATAGCTGGGGTCTGATTGGCAGCATTGCATTGTAAAGTGTGATTTGGTTGGATAAATATGTTTAGTCTAGTAAGCACTTTAGTGATTGAGTGTCTGTTAATGGATAAAGGTGGATTATGGCGAAACCTCTACAGGCTGTCATTGAGCACTTAGAGTTGTGAGATGTCATGGGGGGAATGGAAAACAAACCGGCACTGTGGAAAACCTCACCAACTATAAAATATTTTAAATATTTGGTGCCATTTCAGCATTTAGGTTTAAAATCATATTTCACTTGAGGAAAACAAAGCAGAGCAGACTGTGCAATTCATTGCCTTCTTGTTTGGCCTTAAAGAAAGCAGACCCATTACATGCATCTGGGCATATTCAGAGAGAGATCTTTCTGAGCACGTGACAGTCAAAAAGTCACCAGGTACCTGGAAGGTAAGTGCACAGTAGCTATAACTTTTCTTAGGTGTGTACTGTAAATCTTTTAATTCACCAAAAAGCAATGCAAGACTGTGCAGTTTTATAAAACTCTATGCTTGTTTGCAGCTGTGCAAACCCTTTTTTTTAAATACGTTCTCCAAAACACAGATTTTTGGAATATCATCCTTCCTCCTTCTCCTTCTAAACACTTAGAGGAAGATCTTTCTTTCTCTTACTTTTAAGAAAGGTAATCTGATCCTCCATACAAACCACCAACAAATGTCACTTTTTTCCTCTACTCAGGTGTACACAGCTCTTTTATGAGGTGCTAAATATCAGCTTACTTGAGGACTTGAAATGGCCTTAAGGCCAAATGGCAGATATTCGGGCACATACACAGAAACTCTCCATTTCTGGTGGATTTTAAAACCTGCCTGTTCTTATTGATGACCATGGTATAGTGATTTGCTAAGTCTGATTATCATACTGCAAAATATTGCCAGTAGTAACAGGTGAATGGTACATGCAGACTATTTTGGTTTTCATCTGAAATGCATGAGCCTTTTTAAGCCATTAAGCTAAAAGAGTCTTTGGGTTCCTGTGGGGGTTTTTTGGGTGAGTAGAGGTTTGCTATCAAGGAAAAGCCTGGAACTCTTCCCTCTCCTCTCTTTTCTGGCCTCTTTTATTCTTTTTTCCTCAGACCTATCAGGATGACCCATGCCTTACAGTTGATAGCTACCATTTGTCAGTACACATTCAAGCCCACAGAATTTACAAAAAGTCTTGTGAGATTTTTGGAGTGGAAAACTTACTCCTGCTTAGTTTTGGGAAGCTTCTTGCAGCTTCACTGTAAACCAACACATTACGCACACTGCTCATCTGGTTAAGGCTCCCCCCTCAGGAAGGACATTTTGGTCAAGTCCAGGTTAACTGGGGCTAGTGGTTTTTCCATTAGTCTTTACTGTAGGGGTTCTTCTAAAAGATATATTAAGTCTCAAATGTATTTAACAGACTTAAAAGGAACCTAATGATCAAGTCAGTTCTTTCTATTATGCTGTCCTAGTGAACAGGCTAGATGGTAATAAAAGTTATTTCTGGCCAAGTGGCATCCTGGGATTGAAATTCCTCACGAGGATCCATACAACCACTCCCATCCTGCAGAAATTTAACACAGAGAAAAACAGAATTGTAAAAAATCTTTTTTCTGTGCTTCTTATCGCAACTCTTCTTTCTTGAATGAGGTAACAAATCACCATTGTGATTATCGGTTTCACATAACACAATTGCCTAAAATCACAGAAATCTTGCTCTTGGATGTTAATTGTTGGCAGTAATAATACTTAAGAAGGGAAGTAATTTATAAATATATAAAGATAATTTTTATTGGATACACTGCTTTTGATTTAGATACTGCCTGTAGCTTATTTGCCAAAAACGACTGTACTACCTGGCATGCTAGACCAGTCAGCAGTAAAAAGTACAGCTGAGGAAATTATGACAGAAAAAAGTTATTTAATTTTCTAAGTCTTTAACATGTTGGTGTGCCTTCATATAGAAGATCATCTTTACTACAAAGAAGAAAAAACAATGCTGGGCTTATGAAAGGTTTTATTATCTAACCAGCAATGTGGAATCCTGTTACTTGTTCTTAAATGTGATACTCTAGCTAAAAACTCTGTTTCTAGAGACTTTTTCACTGATTTTATAAGTCAATTAAAAGCTAAAATGAAATTTTGGAAATTTCTTGAACAAGGGATAACATTTGGAAAATGGTTGAGAGAGCAGCTGATTGACTGAAGACAAAACCAAGATTTCTGGGTAATCTGGGAAAGCATATGATAAACTAAATTACTGTAGCAAGATTTTGGATGGAAGAGGAGAAGAAAAGCCAAATAAAGGACCAACAGTGTGAAAATCCTATTGACAGTAGGACAGGGATAATTACTAATAAAATAAAAAAAAAAAAAAAGATAAAATAAACAGCAGGAAGGCAGAACATTGGTGACTGGAAAGGAACAGAACAGAAAAACATGGAAGAAAAAAGGAAGGACATAAGAGGAATAAGATGTAGAACACATAGTTTTGAAATCATGAGCAAATTTTGGATATGAAAACTGCAGATTAACAAGATATGAGCCAGGCAATAACAGAGGAGTAATTTAAAGGTAAAAGGAAAGTTGGAGAAGGCGAAGGAGAAACATAAGCTGTCTGAAGGAAGAAAAGTAATTGAAAGATTCAGTGAGACAGCAGGAGAAGAAACTGAATATAAATGTCTTGTGAGAGAAAGCAAAACAGCACTGCATTTTAATGCATAAAAGTGCATTTAAAAAGCACTGATAGTGAAGAAAATCAAATATTTTGCAGTAAATCCTTTTGGTTCTGTATAGTGGAGCTAGGAAGTAGATAACAAATATAACCTCTGGGACCCTTAATCCTATGCCATGGACAAGCAATTTACTTTAGAAATTTTAGAATGTTTTAAAAGAAAATTCAGAAATATTGACTGTATTATTTATGTTTAGTAATGTTATTAGTCTAATGAGAAATATGAATGTGATCCATGAATGTAGGAATTTGGGGTTAGTATTTTAAAGTGATGCTAGTGACTTTTAGACTGTAAAGCTTTTTTTCTAGGAGTTAGACATAGCTGCAGAAGCTCAGGCTATCTTGGTCTTCTTTGGCTAGCATTTCCACTGTTACTCTTGCATCTTTCTTTTCCTGTAAAAGTAATAATTTTGAAATTAAAAAGTGCTTTTTTTCTCCCAAGTTGCTGCATAAGGCTTTCACATTAAAGACAGGATGAAAAAACAGACTGGCTGAACAGGGGAAACAGTAAAAACTGTGCATAGGAAAGTGCTCTAGGTGCATGAACTAATCAAACAAGAGAAAACAAGTATTAAAGAGCAGGTAAGGAAGTAATTTAAACTGCTGTAATTTTAAATAGTAGCATACTTAAATTGGAGGCAAAATTTTTGAGCACAAATGGAACGTTAATAATAAATAAACACAGACATGCACACAATACATGCATAAATACTAGCTGGGGTTTTTGGTTTTGGTCTACAGCCTTAGCAGTACTTTTCTTATCTTGCTCCAGTGTAGTTTTTCTGCTTTGGTTAGCCTTAACCACAACACTGTACCTCTGTTCCACAACTGCAGGTGAAGTATGTGCAGCTTTTGCAACCCTTTTTCACAAATACCCAGCAGGCATCCAAACACTTTCAAGCAATAAATAAGACCCCACAAACAAAAGCAAATTAAACCTTCCACTTCTATTCATAAAAATATATATGCAGCTTTATTTAACCAATCAGATGGCTGTTTGTGACACATGAAATAACTTGGTGGTCTTAGCCCAACTCCAACTGGACAGCTGCTTGGAACATAAAATTCTCTGCCATAATTGGCTTTAACTGGCATCCTTGTCAGTGAAATAGCCACATTTTCTGGGGCCACAGAGGCTTTCTCATAGCCTAGAGGTGGTTCTTCTGGATGAAGCATGTGGGTGGCCTGTGGATAGTGGTAAAATTTAAAATAACTAAAAAAGCAACATTATACTGCTGGAATTTTTTGCATTATGTCTTTATTTTTTTACAGATCAGGATATAATTCTACTGCTGAGATTCTCCCAAATGTTAAATTTAAAAAATGTAATGTATATTAATGTTGAAATGTGTTTTGGAAACTCAAATAAATTGTCCTTTGGCAGACAATAGCAAAATAATATAAAGATACCAGAATTTAATTCCATGCTTAAAGCAATAGTCTTGGTTTTTCCTTAAAAAAGAAAAAAGAGAGAGAGAGAGAGAGAGAGATTTAGAACCAGACTGGTTTATATTAGTGGAAAGGGAAGTGCCACAGTTGCCACCTAGTTAAACCCAGATCTCCAAATTTATCCTGTGCTGGGAACAAATAAATTGTGGAATTGGAATGAAACTCTAGCCAAACATCTGACCAAATGGTGAAGTAGTCTAAAAGAAATTTTAGAAATTCTAATCTCAAAACGGAAACTAATGAAGAAGAACCTACCTCGTCCAGACCGAGAAACGGCTCAGAAATATTATGGTTAATGCCAGTCTGGAATAAAAACTCTACCTTTGCCTTGATTGATAGGACTATCATGCATGAGGTACCTCAGGAATATAAATTTATATGAGCCGAAACACAATATACCATAGAAAGTATCTGAGATAGCTCCAAACGCTGTCAAATGAGAAGAATGAAATGTATAAATTATTACAAAAACAAGCACCAAATTCTCTAATTCCCTGTAGCATGTGCAAAACCTTGGCACCAAATACAACATACAACCTGTCTGAAATAGTAAAGATTTACACTCACTTTGCACTGATGTAAATGCCTGTGCAGGGCAGTGGATATCTTGGCCCTTATAATGTGGAATTGTTTTAGTGCTGCAAGAGAAATGTTACTGTAGAATTTCATTTTTTAAAGTCTGCCTACTTTTTTCTTTCCCAGGGACTGCTTTTTAAAGAAACGGCTCTTTTATTCGCCTTTTATATTCTATCTTGTGTAGGAGCCTTTGACAAGCTGAAGGGAAAATGTAGTTTTCATAATATGCTGTGGGGGAAAAAAAAAAAAAAAGAGATGGGATTTTTTTTTTTAATATTTTAAAAAAAGAAAAGGAAACCCAACAAAAACAACAAAAACCCTGTTAAGTCAGATGGACCCATGCTTTGTACAGCTCCCAAGGCCTCTCTGAAGAATACTGTACAAAAACAAAGCTTGGTGAAGAGGAAGCAGCTGCAGGGGTGATATAGAGCTCTTTCTTATAAACAAAGAGCACCAACAAATCTGTTTGAGGATGAATATTAGATTTGCTGACTTTTGCTGACATCACCATGGGAGATAAACATATTACAAGGAGTGGAACAGCTTGTTGCTTGAGAGGTTGCCAAATGTGATAAGTGAATGGCAAAGTGGCAAATGAAGACAGGGTGCCCATCCTGACAGTCTCAGCCGTAGCTGAGCACTGTGACTTGGTGAAGTGTTGTAGTGAACATTACTAGGCTGGAACAAGTGGATAAAAATGAACTATGAACCTCCTTTTTTCTAATGAGGAAGAGCTAACAGCTGCTTCCATCTGGGAACTGTGTGAAAGTGCCTTACAGCTGTACAATAATAAACAGCTAAAAACTCTGCACAGCCCACTGCTCCATTTACATTCTTTCCCAATCTTTTGCCTCATTAAACAGTAATCTTCCTCCTAATTATATTTCATCAATCTGTTGTTTATGGAACTCTAGATTAAATGGCAAACATATTGAAACAAAAATAAACTTATAATTAGTTGTCTTCTACTCACCCCTCCTGCCTTTGTATTAGCAAGTGCATCATTATCAGGCCCCAGGGGTTTGGTGAGGCAATCAGTTTACGTGGTGCACTTTTGGCAGCAAAGAATAAAAAAAACATTTGTAGCTGCATAATATGATTTACCAGCCCTAGGGCTCCAGGGTCTACACTTCCATAAATATAAGTGACAAATTATCAATAAATCATTCCCCGGTCTACCATATTGCATAATGTTTATTGAAACCCAGTTCTAATAAATATAAAAGCCACCTTTTTTATCCAAAGCATGAGAAACAAAAATGACAGCGATTACAAACAGAAATGAAAAATGAGAAATAAGTCCCTTCACAAGCAAGGAACTCTTTATTCCCTAGCATCCTTAATGCTTTAGCATTGTTGGCCTCTAAAATCTGCCTTGGAGCACATACAGCCTTCGAATGGTGATTTTACTCTTTGATTATGACAAACATTGTTCTTCTGGTTTTGTTTGTTATGCATATCATCCTCACGTCTGGTTCCCGATCTCTGAAGAAATCAGTCAAGTGCACTCGCAGGAGATTGATCAGAAGCAACATTATAATTGGTAAAGTTCTCCCAACAAGGCACATTGTAGATGAGCTCAGCACACCAAGGCCTGTGCTCTGGAACTGAGTTTGTTTGGTTCATTGCAAGAAGTTATTTGAAAAGTGAAACAAAGGGAATAACAAAATATTTGCAGATTAATTGTTTTCATTCTTCATCTGTAAATTGAAAACCACAGCTCTCCAGAGTTATGGTTGGTTTTTTGGTGTTTTTGCTCTACTTCTTGACCACAAAAACTAGACTAAATATTTCTCTAGGATGTAAAAAGCCCTACAGAATACTATTTCAAGCAAATTGCTCATGAAAAATTTAGATTTTATTGCATTTCCCCTCCACATTAAAAAAAAAATCATATATTTGCTTTTCTTGAAACAAATTTTTGAGATATCTCACCTGCTGCAGGTCCTGATTACAACATGGGATTATCCTATCCCACCATTTTCAAGCAAGTCAGCATCTGGAAGTAATTTATGCGGAGTAGTCATCAGACTTCTGTAACACTTTAAAAAGTCAACTTAAATCTTAACCGAAATTCTCTATCCTTTTGTGTTCTGTAAGTCAAATATCAGACACCCAGGTTAAGCTTAACTAATATGTCCTCTTCAGAAAGATTCCATTTTCCACTAGTCTTCTGATTTTTTTTCCACATGAAATCATAGCTTTGTATCATGAAGAAAACCATGAAAAAAAAAAGTGCTAAAATATTTTATTCCCCTTACTTAAATTTCTGTTAGGTATACGCTGCCCAATAGAACGTAGGATGAACATGATGAACATATAATCTACATGTTCAGAGACACATTTTTGCTGGTGTAAAGAAGCATGCCCATTTGGGAAAAGATGTTTTTTCCCTTGTAGCTTTGGTGGAAGTTTTGTTTTCTAAGCCCTGTAGGACTGGAGCAAGTAGTTTCCTTTCCAGATTAGACTGTATTTATGGTGCAGGCTTTCCTCTGATGCATGATTTTTATCAGTGCCCTTCCATGTCACATTTTGAAGACAGCACAGACCCATGCAGTGCTGTGGCTGTTAGTGGTGTATGATGGTTAATATCTCTTTCTCAGAAGTTCTTACAGAGTTTTGAAGGAAATGGTTCATTTCTTACAGTTTTAAGGTTCAGTCTTGTCGACCCACTGGAATAATACTAAAAAATTCATTTGCTCTGTTCCAGTATAGAAGCGTTTACCTATGAGAACTTAAAAAAAGTTTGAAAGGATGGAAGACTCCTGACACTTGTAAGACATTAAACAAAACTCCTCTGTTTTAGAAAAGGCTCCTCTGGCACTAAATCAGACTAATACATACCAAGCTGGCAGCATTCCGCAGTGTTTATAGCTAGTGTGGCTGCTTGTTGCCCTGGCAATCCATGGCTGTCAGGACAGCAAAACCATATCTAAAATCCTCATCCATGGGAATCCTCATCCATGAGCTCTAATGAGTCCAGCCACACTCTTCTTCCCACTTAATCCATCCGTCTCAGTGGCAGCACAGCATGTCCTCCAGCTCTGCCGGGGGAAGGAGAAGCGATTCAGGCTCTTACCAGAGCAACAGCAGCCTGAATCCCTAGGAAGGAAGCAGCTGCAGAGCAGTCATGAGTTAAGAGATTTAATGCCAGCTCAATATCTCACATTCAGTGATGAGTGAGGAAGTGGAAGAAACTGAGACCACTGACATGACAAACTATTTCCATTCGCTGAAACAGGATGTAAAGAGAGAACTCAGAAATATGGACTTTTAAATAAAGTCAAAATATAAACTGGTGTGTCTATCCTGACGTAAAGAATGACATCTGTGAGACAGTTTGAGCAATCTGCATGAGAATACCAGAAGACTAACAGATGATTTTCATAGATTTGAATGCCAGAGCTGTTGCTCAACATTCATATCTCTCTGATTTCATATGATATACTCTAATGAGGTCATAGCCTGGAACTAAGTGTAAAGAAAAGGAATTATACTTCAGATTGATCATAATTCCAAATGAATGTGGCCAAAAGCTAGTATTTCCATAGGGAAAAGTAGACTTGTCTAATCTGTAATAAGAATTTGCAATAGCTTGACATAGGTATTCTGCTTCTGCCTTTTAAAGACCTGAAAACATTGTTGAAAAGCTAAAAGAAGAAGAAAAATAAAGAGCAATTAATCTACCCATAAGATGGCCATCTTGCTGTAAGTGAAGTTACCCATACAATACCTGGGCCTTGTGAGATTTTTGGGGGATTAAATGACTGTAATAAATACATGTTTATTTTCTTTCATGGATGGCTCAGTCACATTTCCTGAAATTTTTCTTTTTTGTTATGAGCAAAATTGAGTAATACACATTGATGGTTTTTATTCCAAAGGTAAAATTAGAGCTCATAAAAACACCAAAATTCTTTACATGCTTAATTGTGAATTGAAGACAATGCATGCCAAGCAAAGACCTAAACTGACCTGTCTATTGTTTACGTCAGTCACTTGCAGTATTTTGCTGGGGTTTTTAATGGATTGCCCTACATTTTGTCCAGAAAGTTTGTAGTTTACTGTAGCAGTGGCATTATCTCATGCTTTCATGCAATGATCTGAGGTATAACAGAAGTCACCCTATAAAACTTGTTCAGTTAATTCTAATATGGTGCACTCTTTCTGATAAGTTCTGTGTTGGTTTTAATTAGCTACATGTTGACGCTAATAGCAGAATTGTTAATTTTCAGAATTTCAAAAAAGCAAAAGCCATCCAAAAAGATACGTGATGACAGCATAACAAATAATTCATCCTCTACTGAAATTCCAAAGCCGCTTAAAACTTTCACAAGGACTTTCAGTCTTGCTACCTGACTGCTGGCTTATAGCTTATATTTTATAATCATACTAGGCTTGTTCTTGATGCTCAGCAATTCATCAAGGAGCTTCGTGCAATCGTTCCATTTCTAACAATGACTTTCCTTGATTGCGCTCTAGGATCTGTTTCTCCTTTCGGAGCCAATGCCAGGGTATTGTTTATCATTTAGCTGATCATGCTGATATGACACATCTATTTTAATACCGTCTGTGTGTGTACTGATAGCAAGTGCTAGCCCGCCAAGAAACAATTAGGGATCCTATAGTGTAAGCACCCCAGTCCCATTAACCTCAGTGGATGACATTTGTGTCAGAATAGAAGGAGAGACTTTGGCCCTGAACTTATCAGACAGCTGGAGTGTATTTTTGTCTTTTTTCCACAGTGCCAGTAGACATAACATAGGTTTTGCATGGGTTTGCATAAATCCAGTTAGAAATGAACACATTACTCTCTACACATAATTTTTTTTCCCATATTTTTGGCTACAAAACTCCTTAACAAAAGCAGTGTTAAACTGATATAAGCCAAAAAAGTGTTTAGGATTTAGCAGTACTCTAGACAGGTCTGTATGCACAGATAAGCTCTGCTTGCACACCAGGTTGCCCAGACATGACACCCAGGACAGAGCTCGTGGGCTCATCCACCATTGATAAACATCTCTAATAAACTTTGATGAGGGGCTGGATTATTTGCTAATATAAGAAGGAAATTTTACCCAGCTCAAACTGGTGTAGGGACAGTAAAATATAGCTGTCCCTGGATAATCCACATGAAAGCCAGTCACAGTATAGAATAACGAATACTTAATAGGATGTAAATTGCCCTTGAATGTACCATAATCTTATGTTTGAATGCAAAGTGTAAAAACAATTTTAAGAGCCCAACTTCAACTATTAATGGGAGATTCCCACATTTTGTAGGACTGCTGGTACTAAAAGTGAAAGTTTCTAGGACTGGCTGTTGTGGTCTCTTGCATGCACTGGTTGCATTGCACTCAGTGAGAGGCTGTGAGAAAGGGACTGGAAATGGAGCTCTAGGGGTGGAGTACCTATTGCCAGGCAGTGGAAAAGCTCTGGCAGCTTGACTTTTTTTTTTTTTTTTTTTCAGATTAAGTTCTTTTCTGTATCCATGTGCAGAACTTTCATTGGCTTCTCATCTCCAAGACCTATTGTATCATTGTAGACATTTCATCTCAATAATAGTTGGTGAATATTTTTTTCTCTTAACATGTTCTTCATAGATTAGCACAATCTTTCATTGTCATTTAGTTATCTGTCTCCTTAAGAACACTAGTCATTAGCCCACTAGTCTTCAATATTTTTTTGAAGAAGTAAATAGATGCATGTAAATTTTTATTTTATTTTTAAGACTTACCAGGGAGTTGCATTTATGTTAGAAAACATGTTTTTAAACAAATTTCCCTTGAAAATAGAGATTCCGTGCATGAGGGAAATATTTGAGAAAACTCACAAGCTCCTTGTTAATTCCCATGGTATTTAAATCAATTTTTACTGTGTTCAAGGTAGACCTATGCCTACTAGTCCCACTGCTTCAACTGCCTTTCTAAAATAATTCCATGTCACCTGCAAACTGTCACACTTGTATTTGGCCATCCTCCTGACCATTTTGGTAGTAAAGGGATCAATAGAGAGCCCTGAGGGAGAATATTTCTAACATTCCTCACAGGAAAAAAATGACCACTTATTCCTACCCTTTGTTTCTTATCTTTTAAGCAGTTGTCACTCAGTTGTCACTATATGACAAGTCCTTCCCTTTGACTCTGTAAGGGCACAGCTAAAGTGAAAGTCCAGCTATACTGTACAAGCTGGATTTACCAATTCACATGGTAATTCATCATTCTTTCAAAGAACCTTATTGCAAATCATATCTATGTCTGCAAAACTTACCTAGTCTTTCCCAAAGCATCATATCTGAGTATCATATTCCAATATGTTCTCTATCAATTTATCTAGGCTTACATAAAGACATCTAGAAATACCAGTATAGGATTTTCCTGTCTTTGACACTCTTGGAAATAACATTTAGGGAATGAAAAATTTTTCTTCCTTAATTTATCACTGCAGAACAGACCTCTTCAACTCGTTTCAGCAGGAGACAGTTCTTCAGACTCATCTTCAGTGAAGCACAGTTTGTGTCTACAGTCTCTTCTGTAATGAATACCACTGCAAGGAATTCACTTTGCTTTTCACAGTGACAGGGATTTTCCTTTACAAGTCCTTTTATATGAAGATCATCCAGCATTCCCAACTTATTTTTGAAAGGCTTTTTTTTTTTAATGCACTGGAGGTAGTTTTTCATACTAACATTTTTTTCTTTCAGCCAGTTGCTTAATGATTTTTGCCCTGTCTAAATGTGGTTTTACATTTAAGACTCTGATTTTACTATAAAGAGATTAAGGGACAATATTTTCACATGAAGTTTTTGAAACTATATGTATACTACATATCAGAAGGGTGGATTTTTGTTTCATTTAAGCATTACTTAATCGAATTTAAAAACTGTTATAAAATAAGGATTTTTGCTTGTCTAGCACATCTCTCTGTGCTGTTGGACATTATCAAAGCAGAAGTGTTTTGCTGCCTTATTAAAAAAAATCTAAAGACCCTTGAGTTGCAATTCTCAGAACTCTCTCAGCCTTGAAGTTTAGGCATCTGGAATACAGCCACTCTGCTTCTGGAATGGAGCTGCTCAAGGATGTAAATTGTATGTCTGTCCTCAGCCTTCCCTGCTTGCTGTGCTTTGAAAAGCTGCACACATAAATTCAACCTATTGATGTCCATTATTGTTTACTCTCCAAGACTGTTAGATAGGTCAGTACCTCAAACAGGATTCTGAATTCTGCTTCACAAATCTTTAAAACATGAAGTTTTAGGTCCTTTTGTCTTTTACTAGGTAACTTAGTTCTGACACATGTTCTCCAAAATAAATTTTAAAAAAAAAAAGTGATTTTTCTATTATTGTTCTGGTAAAATAATTTTTTCTAGATTATTTTACATACTCTAAAAATGAATGTTGAGCTATAAAACTATTTATTTATGCTTTGTTTAATTATATAAATAATGAGAATATTACAGGCAACACAAGCCCATCATAACTCAAATTTAAATTCAACCTTTGCCTCCATCCTTTCCATATACTTATATCCTTTCAATTTCATTTTGTTAAGTCTTTGTCTTTTAGTCATCAACAAGTGTGTCTAAATCTTAATTTATATGAATAAATTTTTCTCTAGATATGTTTTGTTTTTAGATGGATTTATTTACAGTGGGGGTCATTATGTAACAACAGCTCTCCCTCATGTTGGAGCAAGGGGCATTTTTTTTAAAAAAAAGGTTTCTAATTTGTTGCTTGTACAAGGATTTGCAAATGCTTTAGAAGAGGTGGAGAGAGTCAGATACTTGCATAGATGTTTTCAGCTCTGGTTGAAGGCAGTGGCTGCTGAGGGAAGAACAGATCAGAAATCTAACTATTTGAGAACAAAGAGGATGTCTTCATTTGCATAAGTAGAGAGAGTGGGCTGCTCAAAAATAAAGCAGAGTCCTAAATTTTCAACAGCACTGTGCCAAAACTCAGCTTTAATTATAAACATTAACTTGGACATAGAACTTCAGTGTTGGCTCTATTTTGCATTCTAGTCCACTTACTACCACTTGTGACATCAATACCAGTCCACTTCAGTTTTCCAATCAAACAAAATGGTGGTAATAATATTTAATAATGTCCAGACATTAAGTGGATTAGGCATATTTCCTGAGCTCTTCTGAGCTGCAGCATGCTGCATAAAGAATGGTTTTGCAACAAATACAAAGTCTGCTCTTAGATTCAGCCAGAGCTGAGCTTCTTTAGGGGATCCTCAAACTGATACAGAATATGCTTCTGGCCTCTGTCAGTATCTACCATATCACTACACAGCAACAGCTCAGTAACAGCCACTTCACCAGGAGACCTTTAGAATAAGATCACCTTTCATCTTAATTTAGTTACTTTCTTGAAAATTCTCGTAGGTGAATCACCACCCTTCAGTCATAATATCTACAAGTGAATGCCAGTTTGTAAGATATTGTACTCTTGCAAGATCCAATGATTTTATCATTAATCTCATAGTACTTGTTTATTTAAATTACCAACTCCTGCAATTACATGGAAAGATCAAATCTCAGCTTTTTTTCGTCTCTGGGAACAAACCCAACAACAATAACAAAGACACTTGATTTTGATTTTTAAACTAGCACTCTCCTACACTGAAAACCTTAAAATGCAATGCTTAATGTTTCCAAATGCAGAAGAAACACAGTACTTCCAACTTTTAAAATGTGGTGCTTTTTAAAACTTGCAATAAAGAAGATGAGGAGAGAGCCTGAATCACAAGTCTTCAATAATTGGGGTTAGCAGCACAAAGCAGTGTTTCAACTTTTATTCATTGAAATTCATTATAAACACTATCAATTTTTACTGGCTCAAGGCTATGGTCAGAGAGAGACACTTTCCTGTGCACCTGCCATGGCTGCAGTAAAACTACTCCACTGATGTCTGATCTTGCTAAAACCACAAGTCTAACTTGATTTTGGCATGAACCAAAGGAATTGCTCACTTCCATTGCTTTCTCTCCCATATATGTTTTATCATTTTTATCAAATGCTAACTTGCTTTTTCTTTCCCCACCAGGTTGATAGTTTGTTTCCTGTGCCATATTTGTTTAACCTCTCTGGTCCATTGTGTTTTTTCTGGCTTTAGTTTTGGCAAGATCTTTCAGTGCAACATCATCAAATCTAGTTAATATTATCTTTACTCCATTTTCCAAACCACTAAGATGCTAATTAAAAACAGCTCTTACACTGTTCTTTCCACTGGCTTGGACAGTTAGATATTTTGCCATTTAACATTATCCCGTTTGCTAATCTCTGTGGCCCCATTTACATAAAAGATTGAATTATGTTTTCAAATTATGGGCCATGAGACTTTACTAAGTACTTGAGCCAAGATAATGTATGTTAAGCTACTTTATTCCATTCTTTCATTAATTTTGAAATTCTCCTAAAGAGCATAAAAAAGCATTGGCAACCTTTATTTTTATTCACCCAATATTGCATATTCATGTGAGTTTAGGAATAATTTATATTTAATTTTTCTTTCTTTTCACCTTCATAACTTAAAACATAAAAAGAAAAAAGTATTAACAGTCTTCATATCACACTAGGATGAGTATCTTATCCCATCCTATAAATATTCAGTGAATTGTCCAAGGGTAGAGGCCAAGACAGTGATGCAAAGAATAGCAGGGCCCAGAGGCCATATCACTCATAATGTAATATAAAAATACTCTTAGGGTCAAATTCACGATTTTGCCTTTGGCTTTTCTTGTTTTTAATTGTTTTATTATTTAACTTGGAGTTTAAATTTCACCGTTTTTTTCTTCTCTACCATTCAACCAATCTATTTTTTGTTTACTTTTATATTAATAATATATACTCATCTTATTCCATTTCTTTGCCCTCAGAAATAGCTATTAATCCATGCTGTTTTTCCTATATACTTGAAAACACCCACAATTACTTTAAAACAGGATTTTAAAAGTTTTGGATGGGGTACACAAACCTGTAATTGAAAACATTGACAAACCATGGATGATTTAGGAAAAAATTTTTGTTTTGAACAGACTGGTTTTCTATTATTTAGGTTTCTCTTCTTTTGTAAATTCTTTAGATTTTTTTGCAGCTAGAATTAGCTGTTTTGTTTAAGATATATTAATTTCATTGATAATGTATTACTTCTGAAGACAGGTAATGCATACCAAAACAAAACATGTGAAGAAGGAATTTCAGTTTTTCTTCTCACCATTTTATTGCAAAGTTCTGAGTGTTAAGCTATCAGATCACAATTTTTTTTAAAAAGTCTTTCTGAGAGTTATACACCTATAAAAATGGCATTTTGTGCCTGCACGTCAGGTTCAGTAAACATCGCAAGGAGTCAGCAGGCTGTAACAATCATCCCACAAGGAGTCCCCTTTCAGAAACTGCCTCTAATGGATACTGTGGGATTGATCTACCAGTGAATATCCTGGATGCAATCTGGAGAGTGGGGAAAAAGTTGGAAGAGGAGGAAGTAGAGACAGGTGCCTGTCTCACAGGGAGTATGGCCCTAGCACAAGGAGAAGAATGAGAATTAATGCTTAGGATAACTATTTTGCAGAGAATGCACAGCAGGAAGAACACCTAAGTCTCATCTTGCAGACCTCTCCTTACCTCAGGACAGACTGCCACAAGGGACTTGAAGAAAGAGAGGAAAGAGAGGAATAATTCAAAGAGAAGTGCTCAATATTATCCTCACAGAATTTGCATGGAATAGATCTGTTCTTCACAGCTGTTTTCTTTCATCTTCCTTTCTGATGGACTGTGATGTGAAGTGAGCACCTCCTTCCTGACAGTGCTTCCGCTTTGGGCTTGCTTTCTTCTCCTCATACGGTTGCTCTCATGGCAGCAGCTGTGCAAGGAGGCTGTTGATACCATGCAGTCACTAAAATCCTGTCTGTCAGGGAATTTCTTGCACCAACATTGCATCAGTTCTTGGCACTGCTGGCAGCAGTGGTGGGCAGGGTGTTGCTTTCGCTATAATTTCTACTGTTAGCACCAGAGTTGGAATATTATAGGGCAGAACTGCATGTCTGTCTTTTAAGTCAAAGGAGCATTTAGCATTAGTAGGGATTTTTGTCTACCTATTTTTCTAATTCAGTTTATTAAATTATTTGGAGCTTTTACAACTTTCAAAGATGGGAAATTTATTTCTTTAAATAATTTTAAAACTCTCCAGTGGAGCATTGCATTATATGCGTTAGAAGTTAAGACAGAGCACCAATTTCTATGTGGCTAAATTTGCCACAGTATGTACTCAGCATACTTGGATACTGGGCAAAATCCAAACAATGTGGTTTTTTAACAGTAGTGAGATTTTTTAAAAGGAAAAGGGCAAAATAGGAAAAGATGACAAGGGTTTAAGGCGTAGAAACTTGAGGCAATAACACTGTTCTTAATTTCTTACTCACAGTGGTCTTAAATAAATGTTTGTATTCGAGTATGGCAATGGGCAAGAGTACAAATGACCTCCCTCCTCCCAAAGAAGGAGTGAGCAAGGAACTCACCTTTCCAGTTCCCACCAAAATTGCCTGATATTGTCTTGCCAGAGCTGGACCAGACACAAGACCAGTTAATAGAACTGGCTTCAGTAGGTCATACATATACATACATTTTGTGAGTTAGGAACAAATTCAACATCAGGGACTTCTCTGATCTAGTGCATGCAAGAAACCCTCTCTTTGTTGTAGATTTAAAGGCATGGAAAATTTTGTTTGTAAGTAATTGTCTGGGACCCAACAAACCATATGATATTAAATGGGCTTTTAATTATTAAGAGAAAAGTACTCAAAATGCATTAAAATTTATTTAAAGAAAAGGCAAAATACAATACATTTCAAAGTGACTGCTTGAATACTTTATTCCCTTATATCCAATATATTTCTTGTGCTAGTAATCTGGAAAGCATGCATTTGTTTTCTGAGAGAAAAGGCATCATGAACAAGAAGCCTAGACTAGGAAAAATAAGGTATTTTTCGTTTGAGGCCAAAAAGGTGACTTCCAAGCACTGCAGTCTAAATCAAATGATTACATGTTAAAAAAGTCCAAACTTAAAGTGGGTAAGTAATTTGCACATCAGCTTTAAGGCTTGTCCTTGACTATCTCTAGATATGCCTTCAGCATCTTCATTTCAGTCAAGAGGTCTGTCTATCAGTAAGACCTCCAAGAGCGGTTTAGGAAAAATATCCTGACAGTAAGTACTTTGGAATGTGTCAACAAGTAAGGAAAAAGCCCCTTGTTCACCTATGGTAAAACTGACAGTAGTGTAAATAGCTCTCACAGTGCTCATTTTCAGCACTGACTTTCTGTCAAATGCCATTATTTTGCTATGATTTTTTTCTAAATGTGACCACAGTTACTGAAACAAGAATGAAATTGTCAGAGTAGAGAGCCTTGGATTTATACTTAGGGCTTCTATGCTGCTACCTGCTATCTTTATGTCACACATCTTTTTTTTTCTCATCCCACTTGCCAGTATGGCAGCAGAGTGGAACATTTCCAAATGTGTACTTTTTTACTAGTGGACCAACCTACTTGTCATTCAATTTTCAGTAAAGTCAGTATGGTCTCTTGGTGTATTTCAAGGCTTCATGTACCCTTAAACCTGCATATAAATAAGCTTATGGTTTAGACTGTTTGTCAGTTTTTGTTTTCTGTATGTATATGTGGGTTTAAGTAAAAGATGCTATATGGTAAAAAAGATCTTGCACAGTCACAGAAAGTGACTATCTCAAGATATAGACCTCTTTAGGAAATCATTTTATGTGGAATAATTAGGATAGATTAGTAACAAATGCTTTCATCTTAGTTTTTTGCCTATGTTGCATTTTAAAATAATTAGGAATCCAGATTGTTTCTGTTTTTCACCTTCATTTACTGGCACCCAGCAAAGAGGCCTACACTTTGATTTTAATCATGGCCAGGCAGTGTAAGACCTTGGTCTTAATGGCAAGCGGAGCAACAAGCTGAAACCCTGCTGTGTAATTTCAAAGCAATGTACTTCATGCTGCTAACCCTACAGTATGATTTCTGTTCTGCCAATGGCTCCAATAGCAGACAACTTCCAATTTGCACCTCTTGCATAAATCCACATTATGCCAATAGGTTTAGAAGAAAACCACAAGCTGCCCAGTTCAGCAGTCAGAGGTCTGTTAACAGATCTTTAACTATGATCTATTGTGTAGGAAAGTCTGAAATTATGGATGCAGAGTTTCACTTTATAGAGCTCTCACTTGGCTATGCAGGTTTTCTTGAGATAATTATAAGTGTTTATTTTGGCTTTTAACAAGTTTAATCACATTATTTAGCGTGTTCTGATTTTGTCACTGAGGCAACCATTACTCTTGCACACAAGTTTTGCTTAATTGGCAGCAAGACGAGAAAATGGAGCTTAAAGCAACTAATTGCACTAGACCTCACGGATGCCAAGATGTAGCTCTTTTAATTAAAATTTTTACAAGATAATTTACAAATGTAAAAACATTGTCTCTTGTAGGTACCTAATATAGCATCCTACTTCCAGTTCTGCTCCCATTTTAAGAGTCTAAATATTCTAGAAATCCAAATAAAGAACAACTGAAAAAAGTACTTCAAAGCACAGAAAACAGAGATTGGGAGCATAAAAGCACAGAGTTAAGTAAGGCCCTTCACTTAGTTATCCGAATTCCAATTTATAAGTAACCTTGGCTGCCTGTAGAGAGTAACTCAGTCTGTTAATTTCAGGCCACCATTTAAGCATCATGCTGTGCCAAATTGCATTTGATGGTTTTATAATGGTATGACTACAATATACTAAAATGAGATCTATAAAGGTATCCTCTAGTGGGAATTTCAACCCAGGTCTCCAGTGGTAAAAATGACATTCATATTTAGCAGATCTTTCCACGGCATCACAGGTATCTGTTACTATCCTATGTTACACAAAACATGCATTTTTCATTGCAATTTAAAGTGTTTACAGTTCCTGATTTAAATGGGCTTGTGATTTCTAATGCTTGTAATTTTTTTTCCAGATATCAAAGACTATACTTTTTGAGGCACCTCACCCCCCTTTTAATCTCTGAAGTACGAGACTACAACTCTAGCAAAAGTGACTGAACAAGTAGCACTCGATGGATAATTGTTTCCCCAAAGGGAGTGTTATTTCTTGATCTTTGGCATTAAATAACATAGGTAAATGGCACAAAGGTAAATGCTTGCATCAGGATATTGTCTCACAAAAGATTTCCCTGGTCACAGTGGCATTTTCCAGTAAGCAGGACATCTTCACCCCTCCTCCAGTGACCCAAAGAAGTTGAATGCCTTTTGGAAGGTTAAGCTCTGTACACAGGGGTCATGGGACTGGGCTGAAGCTGGAGAGTCTGTTTATTTTCTTCATGTGTTGAACTATGTTGTTCTCTGGGTGTGAATGTAGCTTTCTAGCCTTCACAAATGATCCCAAGGAAAAGACCTTGCTGACTAAGACTGGGTTTGTTGCTGAGCCATTCCAAAAATTCACATCTTTCCAGATGATGCGTAGCAGCCAAGGAGAATACTCATTTACACACTGAATTGTCTTTTAACCTCTAGTATTCAGAAGCAAAGCCTTTACTGAAGTAATGGTGCAATTACTCAGACACTTTTTCAAACATATCTTGGGGGAAAAAAACACTCAGAATGTATCTTTCTAGCATCAGCAAGCACCACAGTACTGTAAAGTTTCTCTTTGTCTGCCATAATGCCTTGAATTATACCATGTAAAACAAAGCACTGGGAATGTTTTAAACTTCCTGGCTTATGTCACGACTCCTACATAATGAAACAGTCACACTATGCATCACTGCTCGGAAGGAGGATTGCTTTTGTAAAACTTGTAGCTATATCTTTATTTCTGATTTAACCATTTCTGAGTCCATGTAGGTTAGAATTATCTGCAGGGTTTAAGTAGCAGAAAATGTAAGTGAGTATCTTCACTTTCAGGAGTCCAGAGATGAAGTATCCATATCAAATAGATACTCTTACTCAGTTTCCTCCTGAGACAATTTTTGAGGATCTTGGCATGTCCTATTTTTATCTCCTTACAGCTCCAAGCTATATCCAGTGTGTAATTTAAGCTTTTTTTTTTTAATTCATGTTAAAATTTTCCTGTAAACCAGGGGGTCCCAGACAAATAGTATTTCCACTAGGTTAGTGCTCCAGATTATTGTGCAACTTATAATTTTTACAAGTTCAAAAGTTATCCTATGTCATATCCATTAATTTCAGCAGTGATTTAGTTCAGGAATTTTTTTGCTTACTTCCCTAGGGAGAAATCTTCACTTATGTGTGACAACAGATCGAACACACTGTGACCAAACTAGACTGAGTAACTCCTGGTTTCAGGTCAGAAAAGGTCTTCAGGAAGAGTGTACATCTTCTCCTATAACACTGACAGTGTAATATGTCTATCTTTTTTACTAGTCATAATATTTACAATGTATTATTAATAAAGAATTTCATAGTAATTCTGTTGCTGACCTGACAGTGAACTTAAATAACTCATCAAATACATATTTTGATAGTTGCTGGAAAATGAGGCATTCTAATGTAATGGCCAGCTCCATAGAATTTTGTCAGATTTTTTAATGTTAGACATTGGATTGTACTATATGTATTTCATTGTGGAGCTAGTCAGGCTCTTGATTAGTTTTCGACACTGAAGGGTCTATTTTTTGAGTACATATTAAAATATATTATTGAGAGACAAATTTAATAAAGCAAAGACATTTGGGACTAATTTAAAAGCTATTTGCAAACATAATATTTCATGACAAGAGATTGCACTGGTGTGAAACTGGTGTAACACCTTTGTATTAAGCAGCCTTTAAAAAAATACAGACTTTAATTTGATTTTTCTTTTCTAAGATACACACTGAAGAAAACTATTGCAGAACAAGCAAGGAAGTTTCAATATAAAACATCAAATTACTTTTGCACCTATATTTCACCTGAATTGCCTAAAATTTTTGTGTGTCTTATGAAGCTAATGATAATGTTAACCTGTCCTCTAGTAAGTATCAACATCAGGCCTAACAGTCGACACAGCTCTTCTTTTAGAAATTGCAAAAAAGGACGCATAAATTATGCTGGCATTTCCAGTGGTAGACTTTTTCCCATAGGAAATTGAAAGATTATAGTCACTCTGATGATGATGCCAATTTTTAGATAAGATGTCAGACCAGTGTCCAGAGTTCATTTCCAGTTATTTGGGGCTTCCTGGACATTTGGCAATTTTGTAAGAGGAAGAGCATTCAATGTACCAACCCTGCTAAGTCCTGTTATGGAAATCTCGTTTGAAAATTTTAGTGGCTTGTTCTTGTAATGAATTGTTGTCTTTAAGAATAAATTGTTTTTCAAGGATGACTGAAGCAATTATTTTGTGTAGCTCACATTTCATTGGAATTATTCATGTAATTATGTTCATGTCCTTTGGAGCAGAACTGGAACTTAAAATAAGTAAAAAGTGTTCATTTCACTTCATTTCATTTCATTTCTCTATTGGTACCTTTGAATGTGTAAATTTTCTCATTATATTTTGGTCCAAAGAAATAAATATTAAAATTCCATCACCATCAACACCTAGAAGCAAACAAAGTTTTATGTATTTTGAAAAAAATATTTGTATGCACATGAGCCTTACATGGCATTCAGCAATGTGGTGCACATAGCCTATCACCAAAATATTGTGTTATATCCTAACAACTCCTTGTAACAGACCTGGTAGCACTGAGTTGAAGCAATGGTTCTGGGTGTGAATTATGTGTGTTAAACTGACAAAAAGTAAGACATCTGTCATGCCAGGAGCAGGCCATGTGTCAGAATACTCACCCTCTATCTTTTTTTAAACTAGCAACAGTCAGGCATTTTTCGGATCTATGTGGACAGGTCTGGAAGCATAGAAGTGCATACCTGAATGAGGAGAAATATCATGGCTTAGGAAGCCTTTGGGAAGACATTTGAATACCATGAGTATGACAATGTTTTTTCTAGTCTACCTATCTGTTTCACAGAGAAGAAACTGAAAGAACCTATGCTGCCATTTCTACAAGTCCTATGAGGTCCTATAGGCTTTGTGTAAGTGAAATTTAATGCAGAATTCACTTTAAAAAATAAATGGGGATTTTTTTTTCAAACATAGTAAACTATTTTACATTAAATGAAACCTACCCAAAACCTGTATATTTAATTTTGATTTTACAAGTAGGACTGTTTCTAATGGTGCTCTCGATTTCCTTTTGAAAAGCTTCCATTTTGCACAAGGTGGGGTTTTTTTCCATCCAATTATTCTGACAACAGTACAAAATTCTGACAAACAGAACCAAGCAGGTTTTAGGTTAAAAGGACATTATATGTGTTACAGATATTTCTCACTCTACAGCTTCTTCAAACCTCTTTCTTTACCTTTGGTTTGTTTCTTTGTTTGTTTTATTTCTTATTTCTGGCCTTGGAATTTAACCATTCAATAACTTATTGAATAAGGAAAGGTGTTGATGCATGTGAATAATGCTCAAAAACCAAACCTGATCTTGGTCTACTGAACACAGATAGCAGAGTAACAAAGGTCCAGAGTCAGTGGAATAATTAAGAGAAATAGTGTGGAAAAAAAAATAAACCTGCAGGAATAAAAAAAAGAGTGAGAGAGAAAGAAAACAATATAGACAATAATATGCTTTTCCACTGATTAAATTATTTAGACTGCCTTTATTGGAATGCAAATATTTATTTTGATTTTGCATTTTTAGGTTTGATAGAAAATAAGCACTTTGTAAACAGCAGAAGCTTCACTTAATTTTTGACATGTCTATAGTAAAGAGTCAAAAATGAGAAAACACTGTAATTCACTAAAAATTATCACAACCTACTCCCACATTCCAACCTTCATATCTCCAATTGCTCTGCTATATAAAAGCAATGTACAAAGTTTAAAAAAAAATTAAAATCCTCAATTTTCTATCTCAGATACCCAATGTAGGAATGGTGAAGATTTGGTCCAGAAAAAAACTGGATTCTTTGCGTTGTGTAAACCATAGTTTATCTCCATCATTACCACCAACTGGAGTAGAGCAACCACTTGTTTAATTTAACTATTTAAAATGTTATAGACAGAAATGTTCAAGAGTTTGTGGTTGGATGAGCTGCTTCACACTATTTGGGAGAGTCCTGCACTAAATTTGCAGAAGTTTAATAGCTTATCCCAAATTATGACTCAAAGCAATAACATTTCTCTCAGTAGCAAACAAGCACACAAAAGGGAAAAAAACAGGATTAAAAGTAATCTCTAGACTGCAAATATAAACTAAATATGGGAAAAATTGGGGTGGCTGTTTAATTATGATCAATGTATAAATTTTTCTTAGTGGATTCATTTTTTCACAAAAGCACAGGGTGTGTGAAACATGCCAAAAAGGGCATCCTGACCTCTTTAAGTTCTGCTATTAACCTAATAAGGATCTTGCCCTGGACAGCTGATGATTGCATAGTATAATTATAGAAACAAGGATAATTGGAATATACATAGGCAGTAGGGAATCTGCTATTCAACAATAAGGGCTGAGCATGACGATCCTGCTGACTTCAGCTCTTAATCGATTTCAAAAAGGGTTAAAACTGAACAGCAACTTTTAGGGTAAACCTTTTAACAAGCAGAAATTTGGACAGGTGAGATGATCCAATACATTTGACAACCAAAACATTTTGCTTCCACATATCCATTTATGTTCTGTTTTTTCAACTCAGCCTCAACTCCAACTAAGGAATATGTTATGATTTGAACAGGCACATAAAATACAAAAAGTCTCAATGTTATGATTGGAACAAAATGTTGTATGAACAAATATGTACGAATAAGTTAAATACCCATGGTCTTGAAAAATCTTTATCCACTCTTCTGGGGTTGCATATCAAGTAATTTAAATAGTCAGTCACATCTGTTCTGTGTTGGAAAAACTGGGCCAAGAAATAAAGTACTAGCTTCTGCCCAAGGTTTCAAAATGGGAAAGAAGTGGTTATACTCGGTGTTAGAGCTTTGTTTGATGATAATTAAGAGTGCAAAGCATCTAAGATAGCAAAGCACACAACATGAGATGCTGAGGCTCTGTCTTGAGCAGCAACTACTGTGTCCTGATAGGAGCAGATATGGAGGGAGACAGAGATGCTGCTCAATATGTGCCACTCTGGCTCATGTTAGCCTGATCTTGGGGCCAAATCCCCTTCAGCTGGCTGCTAAAGGTCAGTCATAAGGACTCCTAGGGCACATCTTCCTGTTTCCAGTTTCAGGATCTAGTTCTGTGCACTTCCAGACCACTCCATGGTGTGAACTGAAGCCTTGTTGAGTGGGGATAAATTTGCTTCAAAGGTAGACTCCTGATCCAAACTGGGTGACAGGCACTTTTGAATGGTGTGCCAAAACAGTTAAATCCTGTTAAAAGTTAGGAAAACATAACTATTCGAGTCTTTGGAGTGGTCTTGCAAGTGTTAGCTTTGTAAATTAAATGGATTTACCCATGAATAACTTCTCTGTGAAAGAATAGTAAATGTGCCTCAATAGCATTTTAAATTATTTTTTACTATGTGAGTTCAATATTCAGTTTTCCATGCAGTTTTGTGTTTCCATAGAGATGCACTGTTTGGAAGAAAAGCCTGCCAGGAGTTAATCTGATTAATAATATTAAAATGACTTAAACTGAGAAAAGTTTAAATATTCTTTGCCGGTGAAAGCAACTCTTTATCTCACCTGAATGTGGAATAAATGGGAGAGACTCTGGCATGTGTTTGGGGGAGTGTGAGATACAAATCTGAAAGGCAGCCAGCCCTGAGGAAAGCCTAAAGATGGATTCATCTTAAGTTACCATGAGCTTTCTCAGTAAAGCCAGGCCTCAAGAGCAGACATACTCTTGGAGTCAGAGCAAATTGGGAAGGTCACTGAGGAACACTTAAGGAATCAAAGCCTGGAAGGCACAGTCCCACATTTCCCCAGATTCTGCTCCTGACTAGCATGTAGTAAAACATTGTTCAGCAGTAAGAAAGAAAAGAGGCAACAAGAGAGAGCAGAGGGAAAAAATAGGGTAAAGACCTGGTGCACAACCAACCAACTGTTCTTCAGGGTTTCACTCTGACAGTGGTTCTGAATGTGGGAGCCAGAGGAAAATGCCTGAATGGAAATGAGGGCATGAAAGTAGAAATAAATATGTAGCAGATGGGGAAAAACCTGGGCAGAACAAGTGCTGGAAACTTCTTTTTATCAGGAAGGGGAACACAAGAGGAAGAAGATTATTTTGCTGACGTATATAATTACAATAATATTTTGTGAATATTAATCATTAATAAATTGTGGCTTTCTGCTAAGTGGTTTGTAGCAGAAAATTATTACTGTTCAATTAGGATTAGTAGGAGCAAAACCTAAATAGTTTTAAGATCAAGCCTCATTAATTCATCAAAAAAACAAAAAAACAAAAAAAACCCAAACAAAAAAAAGTATTATTACTGTGATAGCAGAGGCTGATTTTCAATCAGCCTGAAATGAAAATTTGGGCCACTATTTCCATATTTTTGAACCTAGTGAACTATTAAGACTGTCTTAGCTTCCTTTACAAGAGCAGACCAGAACTTGCCTAAACCAAAATTTTAAACAAGTGGTTTTATTCCTGTGGTTATAGTGTCTCTCTATAAAAACTTTTTCATATTTAAATTCTAATTATCTAATTTACTTTTATGGCTATAGCATAAGTCTTTTTCACATTCCAGTAACTCAGAAAACTGGTTTTGTCCCCTTCTCCTTTTGTATGTGCACTAATTCTCACTACGTTTTAAATTGGAAAAAAATAGCAACAAAAGCACTGGATACAATACACAGATATGATTGACTTTGAGTTATTTTGTTGTTTTGTATAAGCTATTTTTTCCTCACTGGGAACAGAAAATATCCCACAGGCAAAACCAGTATTTCAATATGATTTTCCTTAGCAAAGGAACAAAAAGTTGAAATATCACCCTTTTTTTTAAAATGAAATGTTGCAAAATAATTCAATTTGGAAATGTCTATGTTTAGTTTTGACTTACTAAATCAAAATGTTTTGTTTTGTTGAACTGAACCCAAACACTGTGTTTCAAGTCAATTCAACATTAAGCTGTTTTGGCCTATTGTGCCTCATGGGAATTTGAGCAGTGCCCCCTGGTTCCCAGGCTTTCATACGGGATAGACTTCTTGGCAAACTTTCCCCCATTGCACCACAGCCATATGGCTTGGACAGAGGGGAGCATAATGGGACATAAACTTTTGCAAAAAGACTCTGCATTTTTCCTTAAAAAGCATTTGACACAATTGCCAGCCCACTTTCTTCAAGATGTACTTCTACAAAGGCTAGAAAAGGAGGAATTGGTTGGCAGGTATGCTGCTGAAAATCTTGTGTACATGAAAAGATGTGGAATTCCAAGAGTTAAGAAACAGGGCTGCTTTCATGTCTGTTATAAGTCCTTTTAGATGGGGAGGAAATTGGCCCCTACATATCTTGACAACATAGTAGAGAGGACTGCAATCTACAGAAGTCAAGGGGAAAAAATGTGATAATAGAGCAGATGGGGAATGTGTTCCTATGGTGACTAGATACACTATATTTTCTGCTAAGATATACAAATGAATAGCAACACAAACTTCAGTAAGGGGAGACCAAACACTAGTTCTTCCTGGGGTATAATTATAGTTGAGGTGCTGCTAATAGTGATACTCAATATTAAAAGCTACCTCCATTTCTTGTTTATTATGTAGTATCCTATGATTACCAGAAAATATGAACTAGACAAAAGTGTAAAAATTAAAGCATTTTGGTTTAGTATTTTGCTTTCGGATGCCCCACATAAAAAAAAATCAGCAGTAAAGTTCAGAACTGTAGTTCCCTCAGTTACCTACACAAGCAGATGGAAATATCTGGACTTAGAGACCTAGAGAGAGAGGACATGTTGTTAAGAGATTTCTCATTAAATTGCAGGGAGATGCATTGTCGAATGGACCATGAGGTTGCAAAGGTAAGATTTAAAAGGATAGCAAATGTCAGAATTATAGTTGACAGCGACCTTATTTCTGTCCCTTGAGAAATAAATGAATGACACTGTTTTTCTCCCCTTTATTAAAAAAAAAATCTACACGAGCAAAAAGTTACAGTTGTGTCAAAAGCTTTCTCTGAATAAAGCTTGTCAAATCATATCTTCCATGAAAGCATCTACTCTGACACTGACAATACCTAAAAAGCATTTAGATGAGAGCATGTTGCTTTTTTGAAAAATCCTTAATACAAGGTGATGTCTCTGCTTCTCTGGCTTTATTTCCGAAGAGAGAGGTTCCTTCTTCTGTCCTGAGCAGGATGTCTGGTTTTGGCTTTAGCATGCACATGCAAAACTGGTTCCACAGAAATTGGTCAGCTAATGTTCAAGACTCTCTGAAGAACTGAGCTGCCTTTTTATGTGTATCACATGACTAGTCTTGGCATTGTCTTAATGGCATTAGTAATGTTTTGATATATGATATGCAGCAATATACTTCCTATATAGTAGAAATAATAATGATGATATAATAAAGTGGGGAAAGATCTGTTTGGCAAGTGAAGCTAACTAAAATAATCTTACAATCACTAAGAAGCCTCTGCAGGGTTATAGTGGAAACATGAATAAAATTAAAAGACACAGTCAGTGATATTTTCCTGGATGAGTCACTGAGAATGTGTGTGAATAGTAAGGGACTGGGATTATTGGGGGATATCCAGCTATTCATTTTGCCATGAGTCTGAGACAACTCACTTAGTGCAAATGAAAGGCATGTTTGCCTCTGTGATGGTCTGTTACTGGCTTGACTTGCAAAAAGAGCTATAAATTATTTTGAAGAATGCCAAATGTATAGCTCTGTGATTTCAATGGTAAGGGGAAAAAAGGCGATTGTAAAAAAAAATAGCCCTTTTTGTCTTGCTTTTGATGAGGCAAGTACAGATATAATACACTCTTAAGTTCTTCTCAGAAATGCAAATTATTTTATCTGGCTGTCGAGGAAGGTTCCAATTATCAAGTCGGAATGAAAAAGTCACATTTTCTCTCCCACAACCCTTTATGTTTGCTTTTCTCTAAACCTGCCTCAGCTGCACTTGCTGGGTAGTAGTAAAGAAGCTTGTCTGTAATTACAAAGGTGTTAATTTCAGCATTGCCTGTGCTTTTTCCTTTTACTAGATTGGCATGAACATTTCACACTCTAATGCGTGCTGTAATTGGAACAAACTGCAACACCTACTACTAAAAACTGAGCTCTTTGTAGCCATTGCTTGTCCCTTCCATTTAAAATTCCCTAGCCACACTTTTGCCTCCCAAGCTGCCTTTGAAGGCAGATTTATGTGTTTTAAGTACAATTCAAGCATATTGCAGGCACAGCAGGAGATTGTAAACAATCAGAAACTGAATTGGGGGAGTCCTCAGAATCTCAGTGTGGTAGAACCTGAAAAACACCTGCAGCTTAACTGTTTGCATGTATGTTATGGATGATTCAGCACTGCCAGTAGATGTTACTGAGGAACATCAGGCAAAACACAGAGAGCAGGGTAAGCAGATCGCTGTGCACACAAATCACCACTGTTGAAGACAGGGCTTGACCAGCTTTCAGAGGATTCATCCACTGCTTTATTATCATCTCCATTTGGTATGGCTGACTTCACAAAAGGATGTCTTCAGGCAATAGGAGAAACCAAACTCTGATTGGAGCTAAAAATTCAGTGATTACATATGTACCTTGAAGGACTCCCACTCGCTAATTCTGTATTAAACACCTGCTAGAAAAATGCTGGATGTAGGTATTATACAAGGCTTGTCTTTCTTGGTGTGTGAGGTTCAAAATTATGTACAGCAGATAACCAGACACAGGAAAAATATTACCTTTTTCTCACCTCTTTCTGTGTCCTTCTGCATGTATCTAGGACCACCCTCCTACTGGAAGAAAAAACACTGTTGCAAATTCTGGATATCTCCTCAGTGTTAGTTGTTGACTAGACTAAACACTGTGGACTTTTAACAGCAATAGCCTCAGCAGCATTTAGAACTATTTTCCCACTCAAACATTATCTTAAGCAATAACATTGTATCAAGACAAGGACCACCATTATCAGGTAGCTCCCATTTCAATAATTCACCCTAACAGGGATATATTTGCTCATGGTTTTCTTTCTAACTTGTTGCATCTTTGGCACAATTCTGCACCAAGGGTATGCAAATTTTTTTTTTTTAATTTTTTTTTGACACTGCAGGCATGACTTTCCCTTTCTCCTGACAGAAGGAAGTCTGGATGTCTTGGACTGGGCAAGGGAGCTGAAATCAAGCCTCCCTCTTCCTGGGAAAATGCTTTAATCAGTAACTAACATTCACTAATCATGCAAACAGTGAAGGGTTACTCTCTCTGAAATTATTTTACTTAGTGAAAGTGGCTCTGGTGCTCTGCTTTGTGCTAAGCCTGTTGCTGCTGACAAAGTGTTTTGGGATTCCTCTGCCAGTGTGTAAGACACCAGGGCTCTCAAGGGACTTCCAGATGTCCTAAACTGTTTTAGAGATAGACTCGGTTTGACTAAGGTTATGATCCATGTAGACATGAATAATAGGAGAACATAGGATGTATAATGATTAAGGTTAGTTGTTTTGGACATGGAAACCTAATCTATGCCTAAATTGCACTCTAGACTCAAATGCTTTCCATGACTCGTAAAGTGAGTGTTTGGCAAATGACTGTAACCACTATTATTTATAGGGAAACACTGCTAAAGAAAGTCTGGTTTTCACTGGAGTAGCAGAAGGTCCTTCATTCAAGACTTCATGAAGCTGATAAAGCCAGTGGTAAAGTTTCTAATGAGAAGGTTTCACCCAAGGCAATGTTCCTATCTAAACTCTCTGGCTTTCTTCAGCCGTCCCTTAGTCTGATCAATAGGTCCTTCTGACTTAACCTAGGCTCATTTTGTAGAATATGACCCTGATTTTGTCTTTTACAAGTACATGAGCAGCTGCAGTCTTCCCATCTAGGAACTCTAAGCTAAGGAACAGAATCACTCTAACAACTACTGCTGCAGCTGGGTAAGTCTGAGGAGATGAGCCTTTAAATTGCATATATCCCGAGGAAACACAAAGTGCTAAAATCAGCCTGGGTTTTTTAAAATATTTTTGCCTTAAGAATCATACAAGAAACAAGAGAGGTGATACCATTCTTGGAGACTTCTAAAAGTTGAACTGTGAAACACACCACTCAAGTTTTTAAAAGGGATTTTACAGAACTGAACTTCTGTTTATCCTTCCAAATGCCTAGTTGTATCCTCTGAAATCCTTCTGGAAAGTCTGTAGAGAATATCAGGAAATATTGGCTATACCTGAAGCCCTTCTAAAATGCTGTACTATTCCACTAAATAGGGCGTGTTTATCTGGGGCTGTGAATATCAGGAAGGATACTGTAAGTGGTTGAAAATTTATAGTTTCCACAGAGGAGGAAAAACATACTTTTTCAGTCTATCTTTATCTCAGAAATGAAACATGCAGAAGACATGACAGAATGGTCATTAGATTTGAAAAAGCCAAAACAAATAAAGGAAAATAAATTAAATCCAAACATAAATTTAAAGAACACAGAAACATCTAACAGGAAACAATTTACTTGTCCTGCAAGGCTTAAAAATAGTTCTCTATTTTAAGGAGATTAGCATAAACTTGTGAATTTTCCTCAAAAGCCTTTGACTCCCATTTTAACACTCTGCTCCCCAACTGAAATTATTTGCAATGTTGACATTTTCTCTATTATCAAGTCTAATTATAACAAGTTACTGCTGGCTGAACTGTCATTTTTCTTCAGAGGCTGAAGGCTTGTGTTTCTTAATGGCAGTGAGATTTCTTTCTCTCTCCCCAGCAGTGGTGTTTCAGAAGGAGCTCTGACACCAGTATTTACATACATCACTGAATGGCAGAGGTTGTGTGCCTTGTAAATGGAAGAAGTTGCTTTATGGCTATTCATAAATGACCTACATGACTGATGTACTTGACAAGCAATAACTGACAGCATTTTTGTTTTGATATATTGTTCCTGGTTTAACTTTGTTTTAATTTTTCCTCATGATTAAAATTAGATTATGCCAAGCTCACATTCACATTTAAGATAAAAGGAACCAACAAGAAAAGGGTTTTGTTTTTCCTCCTTAAACTCCCTTAAACCTCATAGGTTAAGTCATGGAAACCTATAAAGCTCTTTTAGTGAAAACATATACATGTTGCATGTTGCTGGATTTGTTGAGGTCATTTGATATGATCTATGTTCTGCAATGTGTGACTAGATCTCATGTGAACCTTTTAAACAGTAGGCTAAAATGAACATTTTAAACATTTTAAATGAACACTTTAAAATAAATTAGGCTCCAGAAGCATATATCTCTTGCAATCTTTGCCATTCAAGTTGATATAAAGAATGGATATTTGAGAAAAAGTTAATGTCAAATATTCTGTTCTGTAAGTTGACCATTTATTCCACCTTTATTTTTTACCATTGTGTGGAATTTTGTCATAAAAACACTGGGAGACTCTAGTTTGCAGTATATGTGAGCTAATTAGGTAAATAATAGACAAAATAGGAGGAATATTTAGTTACATGGGATTGAAAAATAGGGTGAAAGCGAATGCTGTCTGGTATTAAATTACCCTCATCATTTAAAAAACACCTGGATGGGTTCAAAAAGTAAAGTAAGGCTGAGCAAAATATGAATTAATGAATAACACGTTTCCATGATAGAATGTTTTTGACTACTATATAGACCTATAAATAAAACATGTTGTGTGCATAGTTGGCACCCACCAATTGGCTAATGTTAATGTAAGTAGACACAGATTTCTAGACTCTTTTTATATAAAATGTGGCTAGTTTCTGCTTTCTATGCTATGTTAATGAATGCCAGGGAGACTATCGGCCGTATTTTAACTTTTTGTTTACTTCTTCAGACTCATGCTGAGAGAGCAGTAAGTGCCATTCCCATAGCATAGGGCTTGCCACATGTACTTAAAAGGTCCATGCTTACACAATTATTCACATTTTAAAAATTATTTGCTTTCCCACATTGAACACAATAGGCCTTTGTTACATTTAACACACAAAAGAAATGCACTAGCTGCTAAAATACTATAATCGCATAGCATTGGCTACAATAAATCGCTAATTTTTAATATGTCTGGACTGCTACAGGCTCCTGATTATCTAAGATGGTGGAGGATAATTTTCTGGAAGAAGAGAGTAGACAATTTAGCAGCTTTTTTTGTGTGGAAAGCTGCTGAGAGGTTACAGAGAAGAAACCGAGTCATTGGCGGCAGAGAAAACAGAATTATCCCAAATGTTTCAATATCAGCAGCAAAGAAAAACCACCAAATAAAAATGGCAAAACAATGTCAAAAAGCAAGTAGACTGAATTAAGATGTACAACAGGTCATGTACGACAACAAATAAACGGCAGTTAATCCAGCAGTTTAGGAGTGGATCTAGGAGAGAGAACCTAAAGGGGTTTCTGTGCTTTTTAGCATTCCATAGAAGAATATTAGGACAAGCCTAGGCTGCATTCTTCCCATATTGGTGAGAAGAAGGATCATCCCTACCTCTCTTCCTGAAAAGGTAGAGAAGCAAAAGGAAATACAGCACTATTTCCAGTTGTGGAAATACACGAAGTGGCATTGAGAGAACAAGTAGTGTGGTGGAAGCAGTAGCTGACAGTGCTGCATTCTGCACCTGACTGCCTTTGCTTGGAATAGCAAAAAGCACAAAGGATATTATCAGCCAAGCAACATCTCTCTGCTTAACCAAGCCTAGGGAAAGGTTGCATTGGAAGAAATGGATTTAAAAGAATGATATGCTAGTAAGAAGCTCTTAGTAAAATTGTACCACTAATCATAAGAAAGAACTCCATGAACCCTCAGGTAAAAAAAAATCCAAGTGACAACATGAAAATAATTCAATTTGCATTCCAGACAAAACATGTTTGTCCTTTTAGATAAAGTATGTGACCTCTATTGGTGTATACTGCTTTTAGTATACAACATAGAGCTTATTTTATAGAAGTCACAGAGGAGTACAGGCACAGCTTTCTGCAGCAGATGCAGTTCCAACTGATGTTGGAAACCACTTTCACCTTGTATGCAAGAGTTGATACAAGTGCAGCATATTAAATTGTCAGTGCAGATAGTAAAATATGGTTGCCCAAAGTGTTAAAGTTCTAAGATATTTTAATTAGATTAGATATGTGCATGGTTAAATGAACTACTGAGATGTCAGCTTTAGACTGGCTACTGTATTGATTGCTCTGATTTGGAAAAATGCAGGACATTATCACTGATTACTTTCAAGTTCTTCTAACATTTTAAATTTTTTGTCATAACCTGTGAAAGCAATGCCCCATATAATGAATCCTAGATATTCAAATGAAAAGGAATAATTTCATTTCCAGGCTAACACACTGCACACAAAGTGTATCCATGATTGAAATCTTGGACGTATTCTACCTCTAACTAAATGTGTGAACAGCCAAGCAGATAACACTGCAACTGCTCAATCTACCATGTTTGCACAATGTCTGGGCAAAAAAATTGGGCATGAATCAGAGATCTCTAAATCGGATTGGCAGCAGTTAGTTTTTCCTTACAAATAAAACATGCTCCAAACTTTTCTCAAAATCTCTATGAAAAGCATTAGGTGACCTTCCACATTAGATGAGAATGAGGAAGAATTTGAGTTTAGCTGCTGAGAAAAGGAGAAGTAGAAAAGTAGAAGGTAGAAGACAGACTACATGGACTATCAAGAGATAGAGAATTAGGCTGAATGCAAACTCATAAACCAGCCTGACAGAAAAGTTGTTTTCTTCCTCCTCAAAGTGACAATCTATCACACAGTATTTGGAGCCCTATATAAGAAAATGTGGTGAAAAATTTGGTTTGGCTGGGTTTTCTGTTCTATATAAGTGAGAGGTAAGACTGAACTGCAAAGCAGTATTCTTTGAAATGTTCCTGTGAATTTACTACCAAAGCACACTCCAAAGGGTTATGAGAACTTTGGGATCCATTGCAGCAGTGTTCACAATGACCCTTTCCATTATTTTATGGAACATATGGACCTGGCTGTCAATTTTAATAGGGACGAGAACTTTGTTTAATACAGAAATGTATCTTTAATAGCCAAACCTGTAGCTGTGAGACTTCTATAAAAATTTCAGGCAAAGACATTTGTGGAAATGCACTTGAATTGCATTCAAATCCTGGAAAGGATTGAATGTCAACCAAATTTTTAATTTTATAAACTATCCATGTGCCCATGGATTATAAGATTTCCTGATACCATGGAACAATGGAGTTATAATAAAGCACAAATGGATTTGGCCAGTATCTACAGGGAGAAGGCTTTTTTCACTTTATTTTACTGAGTGAAGGATGGGATTAGGAGGCAGGACTTAGTGAATTCTATTTTCAGCTCTGCTGCTCATTTATTGTGTGACTGCACAAGCCACAGCCATGTTAGCAAGTCTCAGCTTTCTCTAGCTGCATTCAGTGCAGACCCATAGCAGCACTCTGAAAAGCCTGTGCTCTGGGTACAGCCCAGCAACCAAATAAGCAGATTCAGGCTCTGCAGCTGAGCTGGTTCATTCTCCATCCAGCATTCTGTGGTCACCAGGGGAAATATTGCTCTTGGAGTCACAAGAAGCTTCTGTAGCTGCGGGTCCCCAGTGTCTCATGGAGTTTATTTTCTTTTTTAATTTAGTGTGGTCTGGCAGCCATGGAGGCTACATTCACCTGGGTCAAGTCCTTAATGATGCAGGGAGTAATACTGGATTGATTAGAAGCCATCGCCCAGAATTCACACCCAGTTTATTGGTGGTGGTGAAGTCCTCACAGAGTAGTAAACCCAAAGTCTAGTGTGCTGTTTAGGTTCCCCACCAGCTGCATCAAATAGGCCATCAATTAGTTTGATTTTTTTCCCCATCATTTTACAGTGTTTACTTCCCGGAAGGCATTATCTTCAATAGAATCCACACTAGCAATTTTAGATGAGTTTTCATATTTGTTACTTACTGCTCACAGATACATTTGCATTTAAAAGAGAGCCATCAGTAGGATTTATTAACAGTTCAATAATATAGGATCAGCATTTTAGTTTGCGTTGTTTGTTGTGTATTTGATTTCTTTATTACACTTTGGTAATGCTGCAATAAAGAAAGCATCCTGGTGCTTTTTCTATTTGGTTTATTAAACCTCTCTGCTGCAGGGTATTTGGCAGTTGTCATGTAACTTCCCTTTTAATATACCAGCTGTACTTCATGCTTATTCATTTCCTTTATCCTTAAACGTTCCTCAATAAACTAACAAACTACTTATTAGTAGTAATCTAAAAAGTAAAATTCATACACTCCCTTCAGTGCATTGGAAGCTGCTATACCTTTGTTTTCTTTCTGATGACACAGTCACAAATTTATAAACACTGTAAATGAGTTTTTCAAAACATCAAAATGTACATTTTTGCATAAACAAATACAGCAGCTACACTTGCTCTTTTTGGAGCAGATAGACTAAATAATCAGCAGTCCTTCACTGGACTGTTCTTTCCTTATTTTCAGCATTATTTACATGTGTTAACTATCAACGTAGGTTTTACATGAATCAGCATGTATTAAACAATTTTGAATAGACATGGATAGAGAATTTTTCCGTCAAATTTATTTTCTAGTTGGTGAAAGCTACTCCTATATGAAACAATGTAGAGTCCAAATATCATTTACAATAAAATTCTATTTATTTTAGAAAAGAAATGCAACATTTCTCTGAAACAAATCAATCTGGTCTTCATGTACATAGGGAGTGCATATGCTCTTCATACAGTATTTCACACAAATACTATTATGAGGTGGATAAGATACTTGTGAAACTAAAGGAATAATTCCCATTATAATATTATTTCCCTGACATTTGGGGCATGTTCTATGAAAGTCTGCCCTCTGCAGCTGCTGATCTTTAGACCACAAATACTCTACTGAGGGCCATCTGAGCACCTGCCTCTCCTTCTGAAGTGCACTTAGGTCTCATCTAGCAGCTCTGTGTGCCAATTTTGAACTTCTCCAAATATACCCATCATGGCCACTATATAAACACTCCTCTATTTATCCGAAAAGTCCTGGAAACACCTAGAAAAGTAAGTCGTTTGCTCGTCCCATCAAACACAACTCACAGTTATACACAAGGATCATGGCCTTTCTCAAGCTATTTTTGCCATTACCTTCTGACAATAGGATGGGACTCTTTGATGGGTCAGCCTACAACCACCCTGAAGCCACCCAAAGCACTGGATAAGGTAGAATTCAAAATTGGTCCCTGGATCTCAAACTTGTTCATTAAACTCTGCAACTCTAAACTTTTTAAACAAAACAGGACAGTTTTGGTGACTGTTCCCACAGAATAGTTCACCCATTGTTCACCCACTTGACAATAGTTTCAGTTCTTCCATGTTTCACTGCTTTTAGAACACCACTTGAGATCATGCCAAAAACTTTACTATAGTAAATCTACATAATATCTACTGCTCCTTCCTATTCAATCCCATTAGCAGAAAGAATCTGATTAATATTTCTTGACAGTATTTATTCTTGACAAATCCTTAACAAGTTGCTTCTTATAATCTGTACTTTTATCTGTGCTTACAGATATTATTTATACTGGTATTTTCAGGAAATGGAAGTCAGGCTGATTGGTCTATAAGTGCATAAAGCCTCATGCATAGAAATATAGCTAGCATTTGTGGACTTAGGCCCAGCCTCTGCAGTGAGTTTCACTATCCATGAAGACATGAGATGGACACATAGTGCTGAAACCATAACCCACTGGTGTGATCAAAACCTAGTCTTTTCTTCTCACCCCCCACCATTCAGCCATGCAAGCACTTCCTGTGCATTTCTGCTCCCTCCCCTTTTTTGACTTCCTCAGCACTACTCAGGAACGACCTTACATCTGTTTCAGACAACATGTATGTCGGAGGGTTGAAGCCATTATAAAGTCTCCATTCTCCTTAGAGGACTTATTTATACTTCTGAGTTTTTCTCTGCCCCTTCCTTTCCTTTCCCTTCCCTTCCCTTCCCTTCCCTTCCCTTCCCTTCCCTTCCCTTCCCTTCCCTTCCCTTCCCTTCCCTTCCCTTCCCTTCCCTTCCCTTCCCTTCCCTTCCCTTCCCTTCCCTTCCCTTCCCTTCCCTTCCCTTCCCTTCCCTTCCCTTCCCTTCCCTTCCCTTCCCTTCCCTTCCCTTCCCTTTTTTCTCAACTACTTTTGCTTTGTGGGAGACCAGAATCAGAGAAAGCAGTATCTACATATGACCTGAAAATAACGACTCCCTGTGTTGCTCTTCCTTCCTGAGAAAAAGGAATTTTGTTGTCTCAGGCAGTCTGCCAGGAAAGACCAAGCTTCACTCTATTGAAAACATCACTAACGACAGAGAAAGCTCAATTGCTCAGAAGCTGAGAGGGAGAGCTTCAAGAGGAATGCTGCAGCTTTGAGTGGCAAGTTGGGCTCTTCAGCATCTTGGACATGTTTCCTGAAATTATATAGAAACAGGGTGACTTTAAATATTCAACTGCGTGACAATGAAGAAAACTGAAAACTAGGGTGATGCACGCTACAATCAGTTTTGGTGAGTGGGAAACAGAGGAAAGAGGGAGGCATGGGATTAGGCTGCTCTTGGGCCAGTGACTGTTCATTCTATAGCCTTGTTTGGGATCCATTTTAGGGGAAACTGTAGTGTATTTGTTATAAAGTATTTATGATAAAAAAGTTGCAAAACAATAATTAATATTATATAAGTTGCAAAATAATAATTAATAGTATATTCATGCTATGAAAAGCTAGTATATTTTTTGTTTAAAATCATTGCTCCTGGGTTGCTTCAAGCCAGAAACAGGGAACAATGATCAATGAGTTGCTTTGCTAATCATTTAATAAACATCCTTAACCTAACCTTAAATGAATAAATGACTAGTGAAATGACTGGAGCAAATGTCATCAATCAATCTCATATACTCAATATGTAAGCTGTTCCAATTGAGTAAAACATATGGTTGTAGTTTAAAAAGAAAATCCTTTGCAAAACTCCTTACAGCGTTGCTTAAATCGAAGCTAATCTTTGACATAATCCAATATGAAGAGAGTGAGAAAGATTTGTTTCCTTCCAATGTGATTATAGAGTCTAGCTTTGAAAGAGATATTTTCCAAATATTTTGTAAGTCACAGTAAAGTACTTTGGTGAAGAAAGAAAAGTAACAGGGAAAAAAATTTAAATAATATGCAGCAATTGCTAAGGTTAAGAAAATTAATGTGATTGAAAAATTATCATAGTATCTGCTATCTGCAGTGTTTGAGATCTAGGAACACCAGTCATCACTAAAGATTGAGACCATCGCTTAATGCTGGTGGCTATATAAAATTCTGTGGAGAGAATTACCTGTAGTCTGGGCTGCAGCATCACTGCCAGGACAGGAGTAGGAATATGTGCAAGATGCTTTGCACTCTCTCCAAAACTGCTTGTCATCGGGTCAAAGAGAGTCAAGTGCAGCATACTGCCCATGGCACTTACTGGAAAAGGCAAGAAAACCCATGGGAGAGCACAATTACAAGACCCACACTGGCTTTTCCAAGAAAACTGGGATTGTATTTTTCCAGGCAGATCATGTTTTCATACAAAAATTATTCATCTTAAGCAAAAACATCAGTGTAAGAATTTTCTCAGTTGTTGTGCAAGGGAAAGTATCTTTCATGAGCGTCTGGACTCATTTCTCCTCCCTTCTACTCTTAAACTTCATAGCTCAGCAGAATGATATGTGGGAAACAGGTTTAAATGTAGGTATTCCTTTTGTCTTTGTTTGGAAGTGGAAGGAGACCAAATTAGAACCGAAATAAGTAAAAATGTAAAAACTGCAGTTGTGTGATGTATGATGTGCTTCGAAAATGACCAATATTTATATGTGCATCTACTGAGAGTTATGCATGAAAGTTGATGCAGAAATTTCCTTTACTATCAAAGGGAATGCCTTTTAGGATACAATCTCATGAACTACCCATGCTTTCTTTTTAAACTGCTATTCTTAATTTTATCATAACATTTCTCAGGTATTTTCCCATCTATATATATCTTATACCAATAATCTAAAGAGCAGACCAATTTAGGTAGTTTAAATAAAAACTTCATTTATAAGAACAGAACATAAGAATTAATACATAATCTAAGCACTTCTCTAAAAATATGAAAGCAACAATATTTTAACCAAAAATTCTTCTGTGGTACTCCTGCTTCAAGTCCTCATCTTGCTGTTGACAATGTGTAGCATATTAAACAGAAAAGGGAAAGTTGTCACCAGTGTTAGTTCTGCAAGATTTAGTGCTGCAGTGAAACAAACAGCAAAGCTGATTTGACTAGAAGCCAACGTCACTTCATCATACCAGGTCAGTGAAATCCTAAACAAAAAAAATAGGGGGTTTAACTCTTAACATTTTTGCAGGCCAAAGTTAGTTAATTTCCTGCTAAAACTGATTTACATCCTAAGTAATTTGAAAATAAGATAGGCACATACTTAAACCACTCAGGCTTTATCTATCAAAATCAATCAATATTACTTTTCAATAATACCTAATTAATTTTTAATCTACCATTCGCTGTCTGGAAAAGTTTTCCATTGTCCCTGCCTCCAAACAGTAAGAAAAAGTAATAGTTTTATTTTAAATAGAGCAAATGTTCATCACTAGAGCAAACAGACAATAAACATTAGAGCAAACAGATCATCCTTTTAAACAGAGCTATTTTTAAATGAGGAAATTTGAGAAACACTTAATTTAAAAGGAAGATGAAAAGGAAAATGGTCTGGTGCTTCTAAGCTCATACAACTGCGAAAAGCAATATAACTCGTGTTAATTTACAGAGAGAGGTGAGACAGATTTCCTTCCTGTCTCACGTTGAAACAAATTCTCAGTTGCTTGGGACTTCAGATTATAACTTTTCACACAGAAATAGGATTTGTACATTTCTTACAAACAAGAATAACATGTAAATTGGATTGCTTTAGTGGAATACAAATACTTGTGAATGTCCTAAATGCTTGAACTTCTTTGGTGAACTTTGGAAAGCTCTGAAAATCATGATTAATGTCTAATCAGAGTCATTGTAACGGGAAAACTGAAACCCACAGGCTCTATTCAGAACTTTCTGGCATTCCCCAGGTTGGGAATGCCATCGTAATTGTTGCTTGCCTAAGTGAAGAACCTTCTCAGGAGTGTTTGGGAGCAGAGCTGTCTGCCACAGCTAATAACTCACTCAGTATCTACCCCTCCAGAATTGTAATGCTCAGGCCCCAACCGCGGGCCTGCTCGGTATGACAAAGAGGCTGATGAATGGTAAGAGCGGGCAGAAATGGTAATGAGTCCTGGGATTCGGGGGGACACTACCCACCTTATGTGTTGGAAGAATTTATGAAGATAACATGACATACTAATATATTTTTACAGCCCAAACAAGATATTTTATGCCAGCTGTGGGATCCACACATAGTTTATCAATATAACTTCCAAGACCTTTCCCCCTTTTTCCTCTGTGCTTGAAGGCTGCGTTATTTTCAAAGTAGGTAAAAGCAAGTTGCTAAATAGAAAGCTTGCCAACATTTTGCTTCTTTTTTTATTTTTTATATCCGTTTTGAACAGTCACAAAGAAGAGACAATGCTTTTCATGCATAAAATCTCTCCCGTGCAATTATACTCTTCTCTTTATCCCTTAGTTCTCTCCTGGTGCATCAGTGCATGTAAAATATTCTGTATAATCATGTCATTCTACGTTGCACAGACTCTTCAGGAATTTTTTTGAAACAATGATAAACATAATCAGATTTTATTTTTGCCATAAAACTGGTGCAGCTGACCAAGTTGAAATGTTGTTTGCAAAACTGACATTAAGTTCTTGTCAGTCCTTTGCAAGTGCAGCTGCTGTGAAACACCAGCCAGCTATCTGAGGACTATGAAACATATTGAGTTTACGTTATGCTGATCAATGAGCTCATTTTCAAGTAGCTGACTTCCTGTGTTAATGGTTTAACAGATGTAATAATTTTTTAAAATAATATTTTTAAAATTCAGCAAAACTATTTGACCACTAGGCAATGAAGTACATAAAAAGTAGCCTGACATTTCTATAGACTATTTTCTCTAATTCACAAAACACAGAAGCTATCACTGTGGGACAGAAAGGAATTCCAGACTTTAGAATAACCATCCAGGCAACAATGACACAAAAATCCACATCATACTCTGAAATATGGGTTTACTCCAAATCCACATGCATGCTAATTTTAAAGCCTTCCTAACTGTCTCTTCCCAAAGCCCTGATCATTTCACGCCTCTGAGACAGGCTTGAGGAGCTGGGTTTCACTGTATAGGTCAGTATTTGTTTGGTGTGTTTTGTAGACTTGAGATCTGGGGGACATCAGCACATTTAACTATTACGCAGTCAAAGAAAAAGAAAGGTGCAGAGTATAAGAAAACCACTTTCAAATCAGATTAATATACTAAATTTATTTAAACATTTATTTCCATTTTCCTTTACATTCCCCTTTTCTTCTGTTACCTTTTCATTTCTTGTAGGAAAGAAACATTAATGAAAAGGAAAAAAACAAACGAAATTGCTATGTTTTTCAGATGGATGACAGTAAACATGCAGACTGCCTTTGTTTGAGTTAGATAGAAAGGACCCAAGATTTTAAACAAAGGAAATGAGTAATTCAACATGACCAGGAAAATGGATGCTTTGGTACATACCTAATTTTGTTTTATGGTGCTTTATAATGCATAATCAAATTCCACAAGAGTAAATGTGGATTAAGTCAATGGTGAAAACAGATTGTTAATGAAAATATAATAGGTTTATGCTAATTTCCCATGAGATTACTCCTTCACTGTACAACAGTTTATAAATTTATAGTGATCTAAAGTGAAATTATATTTCTTGGAATTTTCAAAGCCAACAATGGTATTCAGCCCCAGATTTAAAGGAAACCATTACTCTTGGTATGTCATGTGCATCAAGGTTTAGAAGGCAGTACAGTGTTACATCACTGAAGCTCTGCCAAACATCCCAAAAGGGAAGCTAAAGAGCCATACATCTGGCCTGCAACTTTGCCAGATACACTGTCCTGTCTGGGGCCAGGGCAGATATGGTAAAAAGCACACAGTGAATGCCTTTGCTCACGCCACAGAGGTGAGAATGTGATGGCAGAATTATACCAACGCCGCTACAAATTTCTGCTGGGAAGAATTTCAGTCATAACTGACCATGGCCATGACCAGAATCCCACATCAAGGCTCTACCGCTACTCAGGAGTGAGGCTACACATTTCTTAGTGTGAGATTAGAGTCCAAATACAAATTGAAATTTGCTCTGTCTTCGTCCATAACCCGTATGTTTGAACCATATTGTCAGCATCTGTTTAGATTAATCTAGTGAGTCAGGAATTTTCCAATATAGCCTTGTTTTACTAGAAAGACAGCAGTTTATCAAAACTGAAATTTTGTGGCACTGTGCCAGATTTTGTCAAAAAGCTTTCAGGTCCTTGATAGTTTCCATTAAAGAACCTGCAGACCTGAATATCTAGTCCATGTCACCATGTCTACTGTAAACTGGGTTATCATACAACTTTTATTTGGTGGGCTGGTCGTCCTTTTTAATCTAAAAATTTTATTTAATTGAAGAAGAATTTTCTGTTTCTTTGTACATTCTGGACATCTGGTACCCTAAAAAAAAAAAAGAAAAAGAAAAAAAAGCCCAAATAACTCAATTGGGCTGTTGAACATATGAAAATTGTGAGCAAATGACCACTTTATGTGAACAGATCAACTGCTTGAACATGGATTTCCACCAAAGCATTCCCATAGGAATTTGTGATGTTCAGTTCCCCACAGCAATGTCTAGTAGCCATACCCAAATGAGTTGGCTTTAGTATCTCTATATAGTGCCCTATCAAACTATATCATTCTTCCCAGAACAAAGAAATGGCCGTTGGATGGATTGAAAACCATGTCCATATCTGTGTGCTCCTGGATATCTACAACTAACTTATGGGCTCCCCATCCATGTCAATGTTTCCAACCTGCAAGGTCTGAGGAGCACTTCCCAGGCAATCATGTCAGAGATGTCTGCTGTGAACATTGGCACAAGGCACATCTGTGGATGAGCCACACCTACAGCTCTCCTATATTCACAGCTTATCAAACCTGTTAAGTTCACCCTGGCCTGCTTTCAGTAATAAATACCTACAAGCTTCATTAATTTTCCTGACGTGGCAAATGTTCCAAGTAGGAAAATATTTTCATGTCCTTCCAGTTAATTCTTTGGAGCAAGAATTATCCATGATGTTCAACATTGCAAACATCAGTACTCTATAAATTAATAATAATAACACACATAAGAAGAAAATAATTGAGTCTTCTTTCTATAATAAACAACTTAGCAGTTTCATATAAATACTCATGAAAGAAGTGGCCTACAGAAGTGGCCTACAGAAGGGGCCACCTTAGAGATCTTGAAGTGGCCCCTTCTGTGGGATAACTATTTGAGTGCATGAAGATCATTCATTCCTGTTGATGTGTGTTTTAGTTTTCTAAGTTTGTTGGAAAAATTCGTCTCTCAGAAATATGGAAGAAGTTCACAGATCTGGAGTCGTCTCTTTCTATCTACCAATCCCTGCTAAATCTCAGGCACATCCAGTTAAGTCTGTGCAGATGCATTGCAATAATATTTTATTGACAAATTTCCAAAGGGGTTGGAGCCCATACTGCCATAAGCAGCATTCTTGCACTTCCCTGTCCAAATTCCTCAGTGCATCAACAATTTTAAATAGAGATGTGGATTGTGGATAGTGTGGCATCCAGTTAGTTTTTAGTTCTCTTGTGATACTTACTCTATTGAGAACACAAGAGTTACTAATTTTTCCAAGTTTTAGGATATTTTATGCAGATATTAAGGAAGGAAAAATCATTATTTTGTATAGTTTGTCCAGTGTTTATACACAGGGTTTACTGTATTTAAATTTAAAAAGTAAATACACCTTTTTATTTCATGTATAAAAAAGGAAAGAAAATTAACACTAAAATACAGGCATACACTTGATCTAACAGAATAATATCGCACAGATCACCAGTCACAATAGCTGATTATAAGAAATCTATGGAATTTTCTACCAGTTACTTGGAAGAATATTTTCTAGATTAATGGAAAGGTTTTTTTGTTTTGTGGGGACTACAGTTTTATAATTGAATATTATTGGCAGGATTCATTCTGGATTGTCAAAATAATTTTTTTAAGCATTTGAGACACAAATGTTTCTCTGTAAGAGTTGTGTTTTGTGTGAACCTGTTTGTCTTCCTGGCACTTGGTTGCTGTAATCTGATAACACAATTTCTTGTGGTGTTGTGCTTTGTGGGAGGGCAGAGACTTCTACAGTGTAGTGTTGGCACTAAGAGTACCATAAAACCAGGATTGTTTCAAAGCAAATAGTATTGTATTTATCAATTCTCCACAAAATTGGTAATTGGCCATTCAATTAAAAAATAAAACCACATTCTTAGGATTTTCAAAACTATTAAAATATCCCATTTGTAGTCCTAGGCCAAGATTTTCAAAGGTCAAGAGAGGCAGAAATAAATCAAATTTCCTGCAAAGCAATATTTGAGACAAATATCCTACCACTGGTGCTTTTGAAAGAAATAATTACTTGTTTTAGTCACTGTTTACCTACTGAAACATGAGAATAGTCTTTCAGGTAATTGTACCTTTCTGATACAATTCTGATACATATAGAAAATTTCTGATCAAATTTATGAATATCTGCTGCAGCCAATGGATCCTATACCTGTCAAAAACTCAATTGCAATATTATTTATTGTGATACTATAATTGTGTGATAGTATAATATTAATATTGTATCTTCTTAGTGCAATAAATGACAAATTCAATTTGTATATATCCACAAAAAAAAAAAAAAATAGGTAAAACACATACACAAGAAACTTTAAAAGAACAGTTCAAGTAAACTGAAGCACCAGAAGAGAGGAATCACCACAATTTGATTGCACTGTATAAATGTTTATTTTGCCATTTTTTTGTGTGTGTTCATTATTGAATAATTTTAACTATATATATATATATAGTACCAAAAAAAAAAAAAAGGTTTTCTTTACAGTATCAGTTCCCAGTCCTGCCCTCTGTACCTTTGCAGTCTATTACACCCAGATGGGTTCTCCTTTTCATTGCAGTGAATTTCTTCTTTTTTCTCTATACTGCCTAAGTATGAACGGAAAGAGAACTAGTGAGGTAGTCTCTGCTTCCAGTCCCCATACTCACATTGTCCCACAATAGCCAGATTTTGCAGTTCCAGGGAAAACTGTCAACCTGCCAGCTCTGGTCTGGAGCATACTCAGCTCCAACGAAATACTCAGCAAATCAACTGCTAAACTCTAAGGGGGGATCCCAGAAGATACAGTGTTTCTTTGATGATGTTGCTGCAGTGGAAGGTGTTGAATGTGCTTAGCTTGGCCAAGTTTAGGCATATCATTAGAAATGCAGTAAAAGGTACTTTATGAGCAGCAGATACAACATTTTTCTTTTCCAAATTTTAAGGCTGTATGCATTGGTTGCAGGGGACATTTTCAATAACCCTTTTTTTCTTTTTTCTTCTTCTTTTTTGTTTTTTTGGTGGGATTTTATTGGTTTGGTGGGGGATTTTTTGGTGTTTATTTTTTTGGTTTGGTTTTTTTGGCATTTTGTTTTGTTTTGTTGTTGTGTTTGGGTTTTTTGTTTGGTTGGTTTTTTGTTTTTCATTTTTTGTTCAGTTTGGTTTGGTTTCTTGATAGAGCAAACTCTCTAAAGAAGTATATTCCACCAGAGGTGCAAAAAAAAAGAAAACCAACAACAAAGAAAACTTCTGTGGTTAGCTCAGCAAAATCATATTGAAAACAGAATATTCTGTGATTCGTGAAAATGGAGCTACAGACAGCACTGCCTTTTCTGTTGACAATATTCACTGAGTTAGTTAGGTTTCCTACCTCCTGAACCATAACTTGCAGAGAGTTTTTGTCGTCCAGTCTCTCATGAAGAAAGTTTTAAGTTCCCTTTGGGATAGTGTATATATATGATCCCAGCTGATGTATTTTCAGGCTTGAGGAGTGCATAGCCTTTACTGGTAGCTAAAAATACCTTTATGAAATGAGTTGTTTAAGTTGTGACAGGATCATAAAACCCCCAAAAGCAAATAAAATTTACCTTGAAACAGAAGACACCCACGTTAACACTTTCTAGTCAGATGGATACAGCCTGGTGCCTCTGAATAAAAGGGCAAACTTTTGCATCAAAAATTCAAAAATAAAGAAATGTTCCACATGCTGCATGTTAAGAGCTGACTTACTGTGGAAGTGCCTACAAGAAGATACAACTGCAAAACTGTGGGCAAAGGAACATTGTTCAGCACAAGTGCAGAAGGCTGCAAATACGAGAATAAATCACCTTTTCAGACTGATAAGGCCCAGTTGCCTCACCTGAATCCTTCTAGAAGGGTTTGGACTTGGGTTTCTAGCATGGACTGAAGGCTCAGGTTGCTCCTGGACTCTTTTCAAGCCCCTTGCTCTCTGTGCATAAGTGAGCAACCACACTGGCAGCAGTCAGGCTGGCAGCCCAGTACTCCTCCTCATTCCTGTTCTGCAGAGAGACCAAGACCAGCACCACCCTCTGGGTGACAGATCTGCTCCCAGCTGCTTTCCCCTCTGAAGGGAAGTAGAAATAAACTGCATCCAAATAGTTCCCATGAGAGTCAAACAGGTTCTCTGGTATCTCTTAATTCTTCCTGAACAATTATGAAGTTCATATATCTTACCAAATTTCCAGAAGGTAGGAGACACTGAAGGCTAAAAACGCATCCATTGCAACTGAAAATTTTGCTTTCTATTTTAGGATAATGCCAACATAAAACTCTACCCATCTTTTATACCACCGGCATTAGAGTCATGCTCTACTGCTCCCCAGGTGAGAGGAATGTCTTTGCACCATCAGCCAACAACAAAGAGCAAGAAGGAGCAGGAAAAGGCTTTGCCTGCCATTGCATAGCCATGTCAGGAGATCACCAGATGTAAATGTACAAAATAGAAAGATGGGGCTGTGCATGTGAGTTCAGCTTGTCGGTACCTGGCAGCACATGACATCCTCTTCGTGCTGCTCACCAGAAGATGAATGTAGTTGAAAGGATTTGCTGGAAACCCAAGGAAGCCCATAAACCCTGCTGAAAGTCCTACATGCAGTCTGAGCCTGTCAGCTCTCCAAACATCCCACCTTGCTACAGCTAGCCAGGCAGAGATTCAGGCTGGGAACAAAACTCTTCCAGTGGGTGCAGGCTTATGCATCAATGAGAGCAGGAGAAAAACGTGTTCTGGCACTTGCAACAAGTGCTGATCCCTCGTTCACAATTCATAAGAATGACTCCACACTGAGACATTCAAACAGCTTAAGTTCCATGAAGGTATTTCAGTGCTTAGGGGCATTCTGCCAATACTCATACCATCTATTAGTGGATTTCCTTAATTTTCAATTGTTAAAATCCAGAAAACAGGTAAAGATTTCCAGAAGACAAAAATAGACACCGATTCCTTAGTATGAAATGCATGCATTAAAAGTGGCAGGCTCCATTCAAATCCTCTGGGAATGGGGCATGCCAAGTTTCATCTGGCACTCAACCACGCTTGTCTATTTAGAAAACTGGTCTCAGGGATTCCTAGCCATGGTCTCAAGCATGGGTTTTGACACAAATCCTTTTATACCACATAAATCATGAATTCATTCCTTCCAATCCCAAAGTCGATTTTGAAATCTTATGTTTGTAGCGGTTCATCTATATTCATCAGCACTATCACCTTTAAAAAAAAAAAAAAAACAGAAACTTTCAACAATATTACGAGTGAGTGCAATGGGAAAAGAACAAGAGATTTTTTTTTTTTTAGCTACAAATCTGAAGTGGAAGTGAATGTTAAATGTACGCCTCATACTAAAACTTTATGAAAAATGAAATGCACAAAAAGCTGGATGCTTGCCATGACACCCATTATGGTGAAGTCTGAGACTCTGACCCTTCGTGTTATACTTATTGTGTTTTTGACACATTTAGTCAATTAAAATGGGTGAAGTGTAATTTGTTTTTCTTAAGTTTAATACAGCATGTCAATAGAAGCTAACCAAAATTTATAGTAGGAACACTAAAACTGCCACTTGCACTTAAACAAATGAACACAATTTATCATGGTTGAAATAAAAGGAACATCATGTGCATTTGACTTTATACTTCACATGAGCATGTTGCCAAATATAGGAAAGCATGTTACAGCTGACACTTCCAATGGAAAAGACATTTTACTTCACATTAAATATTGGTGTGAAAAATTTGGACCTTGTCCAATCCTAAGAAGTGTTAACGTTGGCACTTCCACTGTATACTTTTACTGTAAATTGTTGTAACATTTATTTGACATGGAATACCCAAAGGATTGATGAGTAAAGAAAGGAAGACTTTTTATTGTGCCATGTTCCCTTTTTCAGTCATGCATACTAAGCCTTTACATCTTCAGAGTTTAAACAAGTCACCACCTGTACTCAATCGGTGAAAGTTATTTTTCATGCAACTGGAGTTTGCCTTTTTTATAAACCTATAAAAGCACACATTTTCCATTTTATTGGTCAGCAAAGCAATGGTTGATTTAACCATAAAACTTACAAATGTTGTTTCTTTATGGAGATCTATGGTTTTTTACCCCTTTATAATTCCTTGGAATATAAGCCTCCTTCATTTCATTTGTTGTCAGAGACTGAAAACACAAAACAAAGTGGAGTATTTTTTCTTTTCATTAAAAAAGTTCACCTAACACTACTACCACTTATATTATTATCCATAGACTACTAAAGATTTAGGAGGAACAAAGTACTGCTGCGTAAAAATTTATCCGCTTCAATTAAGTACCTGCACAAGAATTCTGTGTTCGTATTATGTGAACTATAACTACATTTATCTGCAGTAATGAAGCACTGTAAAACGTTGGAAAAGTGCTGAGGGGCACTTCATATGATTTACTGAACTGATCTCTAGGTTAAGAAAGCAGGCCTAAGACAAGGGAATTACTCTTTTCATCCATATTTTTTAAATTAAGAAAATCCATAGCCTTTTGAATTATAAAATTAAATTTTAGGGACACAAACATGAAAATGATTGGGGTATTTTAACAATCTTAAATACCCAATCCAAGACCTTGAGTTTTGATCTATTTAAATACAACACTTCAAGCTTTCTGCATTTGATTACAATTAAAAGAACAATTTACACACAGAAACACTGGGAAAACAGATTTTTTTTCAAACTAGACAAGCAACAGAGTTGTCCTATACCATGGAGAAACCTCCACAACCATGTGAAGCAATGAAACAGGAGAATGTAGCCAGCAGAGGACATGAGCGGGTGCCTAGGGGTACATCTGCTGGTACCAAGAACATGATGTAGTGGCACCCTCAGAACACCTCTGGAGAGAGGAATAGGCTTATTATTTAATTTTTTTTAAGTACTGAAAGGAGTATCTATCCATTAAATGGAAGAAAATTCTATCCTGGCCTACAACCAAGAGTGTGAAAACCAAACCAAACCAAACCTAAGTGAATGGAAAGTCTTAAGAGAGGGACTTTGAATAGGTGATCCATGCATCAGAAACCATCAAGCCCACCTTCCCTTTTGCTATTGCTAAATTGCAAACATGCTCTTTAGAAAAGACAAAAGATAGAAAAAACACAAGAGGGCAGAAAGGTTTGGAGTAGAGATAAAATAAAATTTTTGGTAGATTTTACAATGCTAACTACTCGGTCAAAAAAGGAATGTCATCAAAAGCAAAGTCAGCTCAATCTTGTCTCAGCTACGTACGATCACACCATGTTGCTTCAACATCATCCTCAGTCTTATAGAGCTATTTATTCATAACAACCTCATCACTCTGCTTAGCAAAAAAAAACCACTCAAAATCACCCTACCGGCCACAGTCAGTCGTGTGGTAAGAACATGACAAAGAGATTGTACAGGCTCCATCCTTGAGTGTTTTCAAGACTCAGCTGGATAAACCCAGTGTAGCCTGGTCTAAACTCATGGATCCCCTTCCTTTTGTTCCCCCTCCTTTCTGCAGGAGATTACACTGGATACCTCATGACATTCCTGCTTAACCTATGATCATATCATAAAATTTCTTATTTCCCATGATTTAAAATATGTATTTTGAAGACAAAACAAGAAAACAAACAGCCAGCCATTTGATTGTTAAAGAGTAATAAATTATAAAACTTCATGTTGTGCTGTTCCCAATGCAATGGAACCACAATTTCTACTAGAAAGCAGATAAAATACAGGTAGAGATTTCTGTGAAAGTTTTCCTGTTTGCATCTGGTTTTGGGAAAAGAGCAACTACAGGTATTATAGAGGCTTCCTGAGGTTTTTTTCTAGGTAAAAGTTATTTTTTCCTTTTGTGTGGATGCAATGTCAGACCTGGACAGAAGAAGGTGGTGTTTGTGTAGTTCCAATTTCCAGCTGGAGTTAATGATGAGTGTGCGGGAGGAACACTACATTTTAAAGTAGCGCTACCTTTCCTCCCATGTCATGCTATCATCTTTAATGGCAACAATAATTCACTGAAGTCAGGAAGACATTTTTTCTGCTTTATCTATAGATCATTAGAGCAGTCTGCCTGCTGCATTAATGCCTGCTAAAATGGCATGCTGCTTCCCACTTCATGGCTCTATGTCAAAAATGTCTCTGATAGCTGGTTACTCACTCCACTTTGTCGGTGTTAAACAATCCATTCCTTATTGGATGAGCCACACTATCACATGGCAGTTACTTGACTTCTATAATATCCTCTATAGGTGTCAGGTCTCTGGAGAACTGTACGTCCTCAGCTCCCACTGAAAGCAAAGGTGGATAGCACCTCACAGATCAGATGTTTTGACTTTCTAAAGAGCTCCTTAAGCTTTTCAGTTAAAACTCAACAGCTGCACAAAATGCGGGCATTATTTTTAGCCATACATTGCATCTCTCCATTTGTGATAATTTACTACCATGCAAAATATGTTGCTGTGATATTGCTCAAGAGATAACAGCAAGGGAAAATTAGTACAAGTATGTAACGAACTAGGGCCAAGCACTTCTAGAGACACAACCTAGATCTCCTACACTGACTCAGAGTGTTGAGAATTGGTTTTTGTATTCTTTAAGTTTTTGTTTCCCCGCAATATAAATGATATTACAAAGAGTCAGGTGAAGCGACTTATGACATTTAGTAATTCAATTTGTCTTAATCAAATTCAAATTTGTTTGCTCATTTTTGTTGTATACACTCTGGAGGTTCTTCACCCAGAATAGTTATATATGAGATAAATACAGAAGAATGGTAGAAATAATGAAAGAGAGGTAAAATAAAAATATTTTTTTAAATTATATAAACTGATGAAAAATTATTATATATACCAAGCAAAATAAAGAAATCTGTTTGCACAAGTGCATACAAATGGCACAGAAGGGGCTACTGCATTTATAGACTTGGAATGCACTAGATAAATACTTCATCATTCTGTTTAGATGTCATAATATTTTACAGATTTTGTTAAGTAATATAATGCACCTAAAGCTTTGCACAGAAATAGACACCCTCTATGAATTATATCCGATATATAGAAATACACTTATATATATATAATCTTCTCTTATTGGTCATCTGTGATCTACATTAATGATTCTGCACAAATAGTTGTCTCCACTGCAAATGTAAGACTCAAAGGCCCAATCTTGTATAGACTCCCTCAAAGCAGCCTTTCACCATGGGTCTTTCAAAAAAACTTTTCTGAAAACAAAATTATTATTTATGCTTCAATTGCTCCCTGACTAAGAGGTTTAGAGTATACATGGTTCACCTGAGAGACTTGGCCTGAGCACATGCTCTAGTTGTGAGTGTGCTGGACACTGTACAAACATAAAACAAAACACCTGATTACTGCCTGATTCACTAGTGTGCACTGCACTCTGTGCTCAGTAACTTTAGAACAACACTACTCTGAGTAAGAGACGCTCCCTTATTTTGTACTCAAGAGAGTGATTCTGGATACCATATATGAAAGACCCTGGGTCATTTTTCCTAAGGCGGAAAAATTTTGCCCCCTTTGCAAAATTTTCTATTTGCTTCTCCAACATCAGCATCATACAAGGCAATATTTAGCTGACTGCTTGTTGCAGCCGCCTAGGGCAATGACCAATATGCTGCATGCTATTTTACAGATCTTTGAAGTTTTAGGCCTGCCATGAATGAAAAATGTTGAAAAGTACTCCAAAGCCACCCTTTGGAACCAAAAAACATGAGGACTCAGGGATCTCTTATGCTAAAAAGACACAGTCTGTATTCCTGAATCTCTTTCTCATTGTTGTTCCTACAGTTAGCTTATGGGTCAGATTATTCCTTATATTAATCAGGGAGGATAATGCTGATGAAAATGTGAAGTTTACAGGGAATCATACTAAGTAAGCGCTGTTTCTTAAGCTGCAAGCACTTGGGAAATGGTTTGAGGCTTCTCTTTTCAAGTTAGACTGTTACCTCCCACTTTGGACAGGAATGTCTTGGCTCCATTTTGATGTTATATCTGTTAGGTGCAGAGTGATGAGTCTATCTTACTGCTGATTCACACCGGCTGTTCCAGCGGCAACATGTGACTGTGATTCCTCTGTGGCCCAGAGGATATTTTCCATCAGTGGTAACAGATGTTACTAATTCAGAAGGCCAAGAGAAAGAATAAAATTATAAGCACATAATATGTATAAATATTTCGGTCATATTCTTTTGCCAATAGGACCAACAAATGTAAAAGATAAGAAGAAATTAATGTTGCTTCTTCTGTTGATAGTTTTGGAAGACATGGATGGTCAGGAAAGAGTCCTACTGAATGAGGACTGAATGAAGTAGGTTAAATTGCTGATGGAAAATAGCAAATAAATTGTGATCCTGCTTTTCTGAAGGCCACAATAGAAATAAATGTAAATGATCTGAAAGAATATATAAGGGGCTTGTATTATGGTGAGGTGGTGATATATTAAATCACCTTAGTTCTCAGCATACAAGGTGGGAAATGGAAGTGTGTTCCTGGGGGCAGTGATTTCTATGCAATTCTAATAATTGAAGGCAAGTCACTGAATTGCTACCAATGCCTGGCCTATTTTAGGATCAATATGAGCATAAATCGGCTGGTATTCGATCGATGCAAAATGGCACATTGGAGAACTTCTCTGACAGAAATGACTGGTACAAACCACATCCCATCTCAATCTCTGATAGTAAGTCTGTCATTTCCTGATGGATCATACCCCACTTAAATACCATTTCCATTTATTATTGAAAATTATCTTTTCAAAGTAGTTATTATAATTTATATAATCTATTGATCTACAAATGTTTAAAGAAAAAAAACCCACCTGTTCCTTCAGCTCTATTTCATACCTTTTTCATAATCTGTCACCATTATAGACCATTATAAAGTTGAATTGTGTTGTCTTTGCCCTTGGTATAAATTATTCGCTCAAACAAGAAACCTAGCTCAGTGCCCTTTTTATCTTTTTCATTTGGGTTTCTTTTGGTTTTTGGTAAAGCAATGAATTCAGTAAAGAAATAAACTTACATTTTGTGGATTAATCAAGGGAAAATAGAAATCCATTTAGGCAATGGGAAGGAATCACTTCCTTTTCATCATATGAGCAGGGCCTTTGTAAATTTTTCAGGACAAGGATCATATCTTATTCACCGAATAAACTTTGCCATGATATACACTTATGTTATTTAAAAAAATATGGGTTAAATAAGAATAAAAAAAGCGGTCATTTGGAGCCCAGCCTGAAACTCACTGAAGTCAATGAAAATATTTCCATTAGCTCCAGTATGAGCTGGATCAGATTCAAGAGGTCCTGTGAACAAAAACATGCATGATAATATAATAAAGACTGCATCACTCAAGGGGAACAAATTAAGATTTCACAGGTGACCTAAACTGTTGTATTTCCTCATGGGTTTGAGCACTTGATTTTGCTCCCTTAAAATTTTTAACATTGCTGTTTTACCTGTGTTACTGGCAGCATCACATTACACTGCAATGCAAATCAGCAGATGTCTAGCTTTTGAATTTTATCTTCTTTTTCTCTTTTTTTTTTTTTTAACAGACAACAGCCTTGCCTGCAAGTCACAGTATCTGCAGAGTTACTTTTTGAGCAATAAAAGCCTTATAGACACACAAAGCAATGCTCTTCAAAGTCAGATATAATTACCCCTCCTATGAGACACTTTATGTAATATTTATTTCCATTAATATTGGAATCTATATGTATTTTTAATTGAAAAAAATGAATGCAATGTCAAATATAGAACCACACAAGAGAATACATTGGAATTCTGGAAATTTTCTAACTAATTCAACATTTTTGCCATACATGTATTAGGAACAATCCCAAGTGTAAAACCTAATGTCACTGATGTAAAACTGTCTTCTAAAAGTTTGAAAGTCTGTCATCTTTCTCCATATACTCACTTCATTAAATAGTTTACAGCTTGCAAGGGGATCACAATGTTGGAGTAAGAAAATGACTGTCCTGACAGATTCAGACAATAAAACAACCAGATTGTTATATGAATGTTTTCTCAGAGACTGTTGCTGCAACACATAATAAATACAAATATTGAAACACCTGCATGATAAACATAATACTTTTAACAGATGTTAATCCCCCCTGAATGCGACCAGTGGATTTAGATCACATAAATGCAACTTGCCCCGTTCAGGTCTCCCTGGAAAATTGCCAATCATATGGTTGCTTTCTGACCAACTGCTGCAATCTGCACGCATGGATTTGCTTCTCAGTTCTCCTACTACTAGCATTTGAAAAACAATCCATAAATATAGCAATATGTGTGCATGACACTGAGGCTCATCTACAATTTAGGTTGCTTGTCGGCTGTCAGCATGAATTTGTTTAATTTTTTCAGAAAGCAGTGTTCCAAGTTAAAAACAAACCTATGTTCTCAAAATCCTCACATTCTGGCAAGCAGAGCAGAATGTTTCTCTCCCCTTGGTGGGACTTGTTCTGTCTCAATACTCTCTGGTCATATACAGCTTCTGTTTACTCCAACAAATTTAATGGAGGTTCAGCATATTTGAAAATTATCTATTAACCCTATCAAAACACTACCGAGGTTTTGATACCCCTAAGGGAGAAGCACACACTTACAACCTGTTGGCTTAAGCTTAAGTACCTGCTCATGCACTCTGTTGGAAAAGAGCCTGAATTTACATCTGTCTTTTCACCTCCAGAATGCGTTTGAATGCCTTCCGTGGTAACTTCAGTTTATACAAATAGCTCTGCACCCGTATGGCCATCTCTGTGTTACCAAAGAAGACAGTGAACATTTGCACAGGACTGAGTGGCATTACTCAGTGCTGAGCTATCCAGCCGGGAGGGTCTGACCTACTGACGTGTGTATAACTGAAAATAAGCAACACTGGAGGCAGAAAATAACTGACAAGTGATTATTCATGGAAACTGGATGGCAAAGGAAAACCTGTAGACTTGGTTTCATGCCGCCAATAGTTGTATTAATTCAAAGAAGATGACACAAAGAGATACAGTGACACAACAAAGATCAGTGCAACAGAAAAATACCAATTCTTCATGAAAACACAAAACTTTACTTTCAAAATTAACAAGTAAATAAAGGAAACAATAACACAATTCATATAAAAGTTAACATTACTTTGCTCTATCTCCATGCCTAACCCAGGGACATCTAAGTTAAAAAAAAAAAATGAGTGTAGTATTCCAAAAGATAGAAAGGTTCAACTGGTAAAGAAGTTTCCCAGAGCAATTTGTGGCTGTAGATCAGGAGAAAGATGCAGCTGAATAGGAAGCAATAGACGTGTTTACCAAATGGCTCTGGTGAATCTCCAGAGTTTCTCTTGGTGGCAAAGGAAGACATAATTACATCTCAGATGCTTGTTGAAGAAGAATAACCATTGTTACCAAAACTGAAAACTCAATGCATCCAGTTCAGTTGTACTCTTTCTGAAATAATTGCACAAAAAGAAATATGGTTTGTCATAATAACTAAGAAAAACCCCCAAGAAGATGTATTTCTTGGGATATGAGCAGCTACAGGGAGAGAGCTGCTCTAAGACAGATATAGACAGAGAAAAGTTTCCAAAATATTACTATTTAGGCATTAATAAATGGATCTCTGTTCTTAATGGCAAAGAGCAGTGTTTTCTCACTTCATCTAGCTGATTCCGCAATTAATTGCCATAATATGATGACACAGAACACAGGAAAATTTTTTCTATTTAATATGAATTGAAAAAATTTAGCTGATTCTCCCACTTTTTAAGATTATTAGTTCATCATAATTAAAAGAATAAAGGATAGTCTTGCATAAAAATTGCTCCAGCTGAGCCTATGTGATCAAAAGTGTGAATACCCTGCTTGGACAAATGCACAATGGATTTGTCCAAATGCACAATGGGTTAGAAGAGAACGTGGACTTTTCTAAGAGAATGATATTAATGATTACGATTATGGTATTCTATGACTGTAGTAACATGTGCAGCTTATTTTTAAAGGCTATTGAGGAACCAGAATAATATAATCATATAATCATATTAAGGAATATGTTTAACTAAAGATCTTTTGGTCCTGTCTCACAAGATGTAATAGCTAGAGAAGGTCCTGGCTACACACACATGCATTTATCTTTTTTCTCTCATCTCCTGCACAAGTGTAAAGGCTTTCAGATTATGGTTGAGAGGAAGTGTGCTAGGGCATTCCACTGTGAAACAATACTTGTAGACAATGTGATTGGAGTAAACTACATGTACTATTAACAGCAAGCAAAAAGCCTCAACATGTTAAAAACAACCTCAATCATTTTCATTCTTAAACCTTCTTTTCCCATGATATTTATGTGCTAAGGCTTCAGCTGAACTTAGGTTATTTAGGCATTTCTGAAAAGTCTACACTTTAATGGGTTCAAATTACTAAGATGAAAATGAAATTTCAGTAATTAAAGTTCATGTAAGGGGAGGTGTTTCATTTAGTTTTTTGTTTGTTTGCTTTCATCTATAGGCCTCCAGTGTTTTCATATCTATTCTATAAACAGGATAATATAAAATCATCTAGTTACAGAAGAAATGAAAAGTTGAATGATTCGTTATATTTATATTACCTTAAAACATGTTGCAGAATTGCATTTATTACACAGGAAAAAAAAAAACAATAAAACATCTTATTGAGTAGTTGATTATATGGTATTACAAAAATCTGCCTTCCAGTGGAATCCTTTGGCCTGCATATGTACAACACTATAAATCTTGCTAAATATTTGTTTCAGAAATTGTCCAGAAGGATGAACAGATTGATTTTCCAGACCTAAATCACTTCAACACCAAATAGTACTCTGGAGAAAACTGCGTTTCTCTTCTTGTTGTTTGCAGACACGTTAAGATCACACACTGAGCTGCAGCAGTTCAGCTTTCTGGTCCTTTTGCTGTTTCATAGCGACAAGATGGAAAAGGCACAGCTTTGAGACTACCTAAATACAAGGAGTTGGTGAAACCCACAGCAAAAGTAAGGAACTAATGAATGCATTTCATTAATTCTGAAATTAGTAACACACCATATTTCTAGCCTGTGGATCTGCATTAATTTGAAAGCTTGAAGAAGAATGAAAACAAAGTGAATATAGGACTTTTTCACAAGATAGCTTGTAAAGGGGTTTTTATTTCACAGCATAAGACATTTTCCTACGTTTTTACAAAAAGTCAGCAAAACATGTATTTGTCCATTAAACTTTTAAAAGTTCAAGGTCAACACTTTACAAAGTAAAATTTTTATCTATAAAAATTTTGACTTGTAAGTTGTTTATAACTTAATACCTCTATTTAATGGTGTTCTGATTAATTTCCCCAAATCATTTGCTGTTCTAATTTCAGCTCACTTTTTCAATTTATATTCCATAGCTGTGATTTTTTAAATGTTATAAAATGTATTTCTTCAACTGAAAATAATATTTTTTCTGAATTAATTGAAAGGGAATTCCACATCATACACCTTACTGCTAAAGCCAATACATAGCTTGTGACATAGGCACTTAATGCTGTGCCTTTAACTTGCTTGTGAAAGCCTGATGCTACCCTTTTCTATTGGTACTTCAGGCTCCTGCCCAAAACACCAGGCTTGCCAAAGATATTCACAGATGGTTTTTTTTAAAATGTACATTGCATCAGAGCCCATTAAAAACTGAAAAGTAAGGAGTGTTTTTTCTCACTTCTGTCATTCATAACATGTACCAAATACAATTAAGTGTGTGTGTACTCATCATGAACACTTAACAATTGCAGTTTTACCAGACTTCTAAGGCCTGGAAGTCCTGATTCAGTTTAGGCTGGTTTTATGTATGAGATCAGTTTTAACAAATCTGTTTTTAAAACATGGAGGCCTGAAAGGTGAGGAGTCATATCTGGTATGGTCAAATATGAACACTTTGTACAGCTGTGATGAGACCAGCCTTAGACCCTTTGTCATGTCTGCTAGATTATATTCTCCTGAAAATCTACATGAAAAGTTAAAGCTTATACATATTTTCTAGATATTTACATCCCTTTAAAGCATGCAACCAGCTAGATTACTATGTAAAGGGCACTAATGTCTTTTTATATATGGTATTGCTTAGTATAAAGAAATTTTAGTGTGAAACATCTTTTTCTTTATGGAGAAAAAGAAACCTGTGCCTTCACCTGGCCAGTCATTTCTCTGTCTTCAACTTGTTTTAAAGGTTGTTGAGGCTTTTTCAGATAGGTTTGGGTTAAGAGAATATTGGTAATAAATACCTCACAAAAAGTCTCCTTGCAAGTACAATATAAACTCTGCAATCTATAGAAAAGGTAAGAGAGAAATTTCCCAAACACAGCCACAACCTCTCTCATTTACAGTCTAAGCCTCTTTGGATTGCAAAAGACTCTTGCATTTTGTGCCTACTTCTGAAAAAGAATTGAAACATTTCAAAAGATCCTAAAAGCCATGTGGAAATGTAGACTTTATGCATCTTTGGACAAAAAAAAAAAAAAGCCCAACACCTATTTGTCAAAACTCTCATTTCCTATTAAGTAAATGAAATTGAATTGGTGTTTAGTGGTTTAGTGGGCTTCTCCTCCACTAAATGAACACAACCTGCTGGATCCTACAAATTCATTAAAAATGTGCTTTTACAGGATAGAGGGCTTTAGGAGCTGCACAAACCCATCAGACTTTATGAGTTTTCAGACTAGTTCTATTCACAGGGTGAGAGTCAATAACTGCCAGTTCCCAGAGAGCCTCCCTTCACAAATAAAAAGAACAGAGATAAGCTGAAAGACACGCTAGGTGAGCATAAAATATAATTAAAACATAGTTGCATTTGCAGTCTATTGAAGCTGCTAACCTGACTGGTTAGCAGTTCTTCCATCTATGAGTCATCTCAGAGGCCTATTCAAAGGGTGTCTGAGCCTGAAATCACTTTTGTTTCAAAGAATGACCAAATATTCAGATGCAATTCCATGTAGGCTGAAGACCAATAAACCTACAGTATGAAGTGACACACCGTGTGTCAACTTAAAAGCAATTATGCTAATTGAATCATTTGCATATGATAATTGTGTAATATATATATTCTCTGGGTCAACAATAATGTTCTTTTTCATGCAGGAAGTTCAAAAATCAAGACAAGCAAAACAGGCTGCTAAGCACAGATTTCTTCCACTTGATATTGGTAAGATACACCTTGAGGCCAGAGTGTGAAAATAAAAACCAGGCAAATTCTGTGTAATCACTCACATCAGAGAGCTGACCAGAATTTTCCCCTTACATCTCAGTTTGTGTAAGCGTTAAATATAAGTCCTGATGGTGTTTTATGAACTTTACTCTTAATGATTAGAGATGGTACTAAAATCAAGTCCACTGTTTGGCTGTTCTTTACATTCCTTTACTTGTACATCTGGAAAACTTTGTAGGAAAAGCATACCAAAGTAAAAAACTCTTAGCCAAAAAAAGTGCAGAAAACAGGTGCTTCAATATTCCAAGAAGGATGAGCTGAACATGCAGTACAAGATGCTCCTGAATGCTCAAGTTGTCCTCCCCCATTTCAGCCTGACTTTTCTATATTAGATGAATCCATTGTCCTACATTTTTGGGCAGTAAAAAAATTTATAGCTCACATCTTTTCTCTCCTAAGCTATTTAAGGTTTAAAAGCTCATGACTAAGTTCTTAATTTTTAACTACTGTATGAATGATTTTACCACTGTAGCAAATGTTTCCAATATTTTTTTAAACACAAACCCACTAAACAATCTTTGTATTTATTATGTTTTCCTTCAATATATAAATCAAAAGACAGTAACAAGCCTAATGTCAAAGAAAAATTTTGACACTTCATACATTAAATAAAAGCAGCCGATAAACAGTTTAGATGAAATTATGGCTTGAAATGTAGTTCCCAAGAGGAATGTGGTTCATAAATTGATTTTATACTGCCTCTGTCGTTGTTGATTTGAGATATCCACAAGACACCCATAGTCGTTACCAGTGCTTACCATTATTTAGCCAGTCTTTGCTCTGACTGATGTTTAGACACATGGAGACTACCAGCCATCTATTTCTGTGAAAAATATGTTGTTTGGTTGTCATCACATGTGTAGCATGTTGCCTTCTATTTGAAAGCTTGACACATAATAAAAAATTTGGAAGAAAATCAGCCTTTAAGTTTTGACCATGCTTGAATCCCAGAAGCTTCTATAGCTACTTTGGGTATTCAAGGGGAAAGTGTTTTCCAGTCAGTAAAAATGAGGTAATATTGGATTGGTAATTGACCTAACCTTATTTAGTCTCAAAGGTAAACCATTTCAAGTTCATGAGTTCTTTATTGTATCCCAGCTTTCAAGTCTCTTTGAAAAAAATGCTTCGTTTCTCCTTTGCACTTAATCTTTTTCTATAGCTAGATGTTACCACAGAAATCACTGCTTCAAAGATTCTAGTCTGCTTATTGCCAGAATAATTATAATTATTTGGAAATTAATATGCCGGTGTTCACTTTAGATATGGGAAATGAGAGATTAGTCAGTGTGGAACCAACCATTACGATCTACAGCAAGGCTCAGAGCAAGCATTTCATTTCTCATTCAGTTCTGTTAGAAGAAAGTGGTTTTCAAAGCACTTGAGATTATGTAATACTGTGCCTTTCTCATTAAAGTATTGATTTTCAAAATTGCATTCTTCATTCAAATATTTCCATCTCATAAAAACAGAACAATTTGTTGATCTGTGCTCTCTCTTATTTCACCAGTGAGTACTTCAAAATAGAGTTAAGGGAGACTTAAGAGTTAACTCAAGCATTCATTGTAGAAATGTTCTAATAACAATGAATTATAAATAAAACATCCATAGATGGACCCATCTAGCAAATGATATATTTATTAAGTGTACCATTTGGGTTTTTTATAGGTCAAGGTACCCCTCCTCTACAAGCAAAGGTGGTAAGCTTCTCAAAATGCCCTTAATCATTATGCTGACTATGTGACAGCACATTTGCTGAAAGCTATACAAATGGAGCATTGTACCTGAATGGCAAATATATGCTTTCAGCACAAACAAAACTAATAGATTTTAAGAGTGACTTTATGCCTTCACTAACAACTAGTCTTTAAAGAGTACACATCCTTAGCACAAATCCTGATGATAAAGTATGTGTAAGCAGAGCTCTTAAAAAGAGCACATTTGAAAGAGAGTCTACATGGCCCAGCAGATTTCCTATTTGCTGTGCTTTCAGTTCACTCCCCTAACACCTCTACACAGAGATTTCACAGCAATATGCATTCACTTGAAGAAAAAAGTGGGTCTATACAAAATAAACCATAAATATATTTCCACTGCTCTACTCATGACATTTGTTGCCACTGTTTTGTAGGGAATGGTATAGCTGGCTGATAGCACCATTTTTTTTCCTCCTGACAATTTTTACTGGTAAGTGCCACTGACATTGCAGAAAACCCATAGAAGCTGGCTGGCAGCTGGCAGGCTAGATTTGCAAAGGGAGCTTTGGGCAAATATGTGCATATAGTGCTGTGGGGCCAAACTGGGAAGTACAAACACCTATTATGCTCACACAAGTCATGAATTTTTCAACAGGGAGATTCACACCAATAAATTGAGCACATAAGCATAACACATGCAATTAGCTTATAAAAATTTATCCGGAAGTGAAACACGCCTAACCTGTACTATTCATCAGTGAAGGTTGATGTTGCCTTTCTTTTTGTTTATTTCCTTGAGTATAATGGAAAGGCTACTGCTTTACTTTCAATGTCATTAAAGCCTGCAATTCATTCCCCTGAAACTACAAGGTTTTATTTTTTTTTCTCTTGTCTGAGGGTGTAGATATAAAACTAATCATCCAGTGAAGGTTTTATCCTTGTATGGTATGAGGAGCTGAGCTCACCTTTGGGCTGTGTCCAAAAAAAAATCTACGGGGTAGAAATGTATTCCTGAGAGGCCATTAAACTTGCACTAGGCATTAACATTGATAGTATGTTGATCTAGCTTCTGTCCTCTCTACTGCCCTCCTTAAAGTGACTGAAAACCTTTCCTTCATCAGATGCCACTCTTTTTTACTGAATCCCTGCTGCCTTCAAGATGTGGGGACCAATTCTGATTCTTGAAACTCTGGGCTTCTTAAAACTTCCTTCACTTATCCCTCGTGGCTGAGTAATAATGCTTTCCTCACTTTCTCCTCTTTTCTTGCAAATAGAAAAATCCACAGTGAGACTCAATGAATATCAAGACCAAAGTTTTGTCTTTAGTTCTCAGGACAAGAAATCAGGAGGATTTTAGATCTCTCAGTCACAGATTGAGAAATCCTACTTTTGAGCATAGACTAATTCTGAAGGCTCCTAAATCCAGCCAGCATTAATTCCACTGTGGATCACAGAGTTTCTTCTCAGACAAAAGTTCCCCAGTTGAATGCACCCTAACTTTAGCTAATATTGGCTGTTTGCCCTCTGCCTGGCCTTCTGGGCAGAGCAACCAGTGACAGCGACTGCAGAACCAGACACCAGTTTTTCCTTCTCAAGAAACCATCAACATACGTACAGGAGTAGAAGAGCCATCAAAATGAGACCAATAGCTCTGAGCCACTCTGCTCCTGACCTCTGCAATGTTCCTGTCCCACCCTGCACTTTCAGGCTTGGTCACAGTGATCAGACTGTGCTGTTCCCCTGACCCCTGCACATTTGCATTGACCAGTCTGGTAAAAACACAGAGATATCCCAGGGTGAGAAGGGATGGGTCTGCAGGCACCCACACAGACTGAAGTTGACCAGGCTGCTGGGTGGCTGCTGGAAAAGCTGTGGGAACTAATCATGGGCAGAGCAGTGAGTGGGAATAAGCACTGATGTGATATGATGTGATGTGATGTGTGATTGTGGGTGCCATTTGCCATTTTTCTTGCTTATTCCCTTACATTCTCAGTGATTTTTCCCCATGTTCTTTCTCTTGTATGGATTTCTTGGGCAAATCCTAGCCCGAAACTCAAGTCCAATCCCTCCATCTTTCTGTGTGACTACATAAAGCTTTCTCCAAACTTCCTGACCTCATCTCCCTTCACTATAAAGCAATTCAGACTGAAAATTATTATGGTTGTCCTATCTGAAATGCAGCTCTTCCAGGCTGTCTAGGGACACCAGCATGGCATTTTCTAGGTTAGGTTTCTAACATCAGGCAAAATAAGCAGAGCATAACCCTGTACAGGAGTGGAGCTGAACTCCTGCAACTGACATCATCCCACCATGGATTAGATCACAGTTTCTCAACAACAGGAAAAAGGCCTGGTAACAGCCCAGCTGGCTCTTGACTTGAAAGGTTAAGACTCAGTTGTTAAGATGTTTTCTCTGCACACTTAAGGATTAATTATTGCTAATGGGCTAAAGAAAATATTAGCTACAGAAGAGGTATTCTAAATTGTTTTCGTTTGATGTCAGTTAATGATTTAATTTTTTCAAGGGCTTATGAGAAATGGACTGCTCGTTCTGGAGCAGGTATATAAAGTGACTTACCTATATGTGTAACACAGAAGGAAAAGACTTTTTGTACAGCCCAAGTACAAATGTACCTCTCCTGCCTCCTCTTCTTGTATAAGATTTAGTGTGGTATTGCCTACTATTATTTTTAAGGTTTTGGGCTTTTTTGTGAGAAGGGCAACTGAGGAATATTGACACATTCACAACGAAAGCAAACTTTTTATTCTTGACTTCTTCAACCCTATCCTCACAGAACAGTCCTTTAAACCAAGGTTTATAGTCAATAACCAAAAAGAAGTGGGGGGTCCATTACCTTCCCCTTTTAATTGTAGGGCAGAGGCCTCTAACTTTCCATGAGGCTTTACTAAAATTTCTTCTGGGCAGCATTTCCTTGAACCTGGTAATTAAGACCACAGGATACGTGTTAATTGTCTTTGACATGCAGAATTATCTGCATTTACCCAAACTAATAACATCACCCCAGACACTCTGGTTTTTAAACACATGGTTTAAAATAATTTAGAAATTCAATTACTCTTCAAATAATGCAAAGATTGACAAATACTAGAAAAGCTGAAAGAAATTAAGGGAAATATGCAACTTTGTCCTTGATTCACCCTGGTTGAATTCCATTCTCTGAAAGACTAAAAAGGCTTAGGAAATCTCTCCTTTTTATAGTTTCTGTTCTATTAAGGTACAATTAAGGTGCACTGGTGGAACATCAAGTTATAGACTTAATTTTAAATGGGCTTGTTTTTCTGGGCTAAAGTCAATAATCTTACTAAAAACAACATTTTAATTTCCCTGAACACATTTTTTTCTTGGTGTCCAGCTATATAAAATGCCAGAAATGAAAAAAAAACCATAAAATGAACAGCTTGTAGAAAAGTAACAGTGGAAATGATTGTGCATAGATGTTCAGAATCAGAGCATCTGTAAGCATCTGAGAGTTTTAACAATTCTTTAAGTTTGTATAACTTCTACATTGAAAGAATATCATAGCTGTTAATAATTATGGTGCTGCACTGCTGGACCCAGTGTATTTTCCCCTGCTCTAAATCAACTGGACAAAGGACAGTACACACTGGCATTTTCTCTCCTACAGTAATTCTGTGCCTAACACACTGAGTTCCATGGGAGCAGCTGAAAGCCTAATGAATAGCTTTCCAATGTGTATTGATGATAGTATCAAGATGACAGAACACTGTAAAGCTGAATATAACAAGACCATGAATTAAAGAAAAAAAGAAAGGTTTAGAGGTAAAGTAATATTTCTGAGATAATGTTTTTATCAGCAAATTCTATTTCTTGCCAAAAATAAGTGGATTGTCAGGTAAGAATGTGAATAGGTTTAGGCACAAAATTAGAGCATGAATAAGAAAGTACGTTAATTTCTCCTAAGTTTTTTTGCTGGGGTCCTGCTCTTGGGCTAATCAGCCTCACCAGAAGTTGGCTTGGCTGGAAATCCATAAACCCTGGTAGGGATGGGTGCCCTGTCCTGCCCCACGAGCTTTCCGTTTGTAGTTGTTTTCTGTGTTCTGATCATTCCTCATGTTTAATTCATAACAAAACCAGACAGAACACCTTGACATTGGTAGAGCCTGCTGGGAAAGGTGGTGGCAGCATCCACCTCAGAACAGGAGTGGTAAGGGGAACAAGTATGGACTGACACACTTTGCCCCTGGTCTTCTCCTTCACTCATTTTTTCTTCCTCTTCCATGAGCTGCCTAACCTGACATCTCCTCATTTCACTGCCTTCAGATGTCTCTAAACCTCCCTTTGAAGCTGTGAAAATCATGCCATGAATCACAGCAGTGATGAGACATGAGTGCAGACAGACAGAACAAGAAGCTGATTGCCAGCTCTGTGCAACAAAAGACTCTCCCAGGTCAAAGAGGTGGATATGCTTTTCAGCAAGGTAAAACTAATGGGTGAAACCTTCAATTAAAAGCAGAGATAGTCCTCTGGATCACATGCTTAGGGTAGTAATCATCTCTCACAGTATTGGCCCCTCTCTCTTCAAAAATTTAGACTTTGGTGCCTAAAGTGACCTCAGCAGAAGGTTACAGTCTTCACTCCCTGACAGAAGTCCAGACTTTACCGCTTTTGTTTGACCAACTTTTCCTTCAGCTATAATTCTGGGGCTTTATCCTTCCTTAAATTTGGTAGATGCAAATAAGTTATTTAAAAAATAGGCACAGAAACATCTGCATCCTGGAGCTTTTTTAATTTCGGCACACGATCTTGAAAGGGCTGCGTAGGGGAGCTCTACCTGTCTGGTTTTTTGTACAGTAGTGCATGACTTCACACTGTGATGACTCCTTATAAATAGTGGACTGAATATCTTGAAGAAAGTGGAAACAGGGGAGCAAGCATTTGCAGAATGTATTTCTACATGCAAAGTATAGTTTTGAGAACACACTTCAAACTGCAACTCCCAATATCAATTAGTGCTCTTCGTTTGTATCATAAAGTTCAAGGATAAAGCAACTGGAACAAAACCAAGCAATGTTTATTTTTTGCCAGAGTTTTATAATCAATTAAACATCTTTGCTGCCATTTACATAGTTGAATGGCACTACATTTTCACCAAGCAATTTTGTGTTATTTCTATGTAAATATTTCTTTAAAGCCAGATGTAAGTTCAGATTAGTTGTGAAAGAAACATTAAAATTAAATAAACTTCCATTTGGGGGTGATCACAAATTACTCTAAAACTGAAGAGCAAGATTGTTAAAATGCAAAGTGAAAAGCAAACAATATTAAAACAAGCTGAATAAACGAAGAAAAATAACACCCAAGCATGCCTTTAAACAGGTTTGCCTTATTGCAATAGATTCTCAGGATTACAAGTAAATTGAAATTCAATAGGAGTTTTAATTTAAGAAACATGAACTGACACAGGAGTTTAAAATAAAAGGTTGTTGCATACCTATACAAGGTCTGAAATTCCCACTAAAACAACTAAAATCAGAATTTACCCCTTCTTCCTCTAATTCGAGTTAAATCATAAATGGCAATTTCATTCTTCCATCCTGTTTCCTCCTTGAAATCCACTGCCAAAGCACAAAGCTCAGAAAGAACCCAATGTAGATGGAAGAGCAAGACTGGAATTTAAAATTATCTTGATAAAATGAAGATGTGGTTGGGAGAAAAATAGAAAGCTATTACACTTTTTAGAGTAATCAATTGCATAATAAGAAGGCGATATCCCAGACTGGGATAACCTTTTAGGTAATTATTTACTGGTTATTGTGGAACACATGTTGAACATAAACCATCAGTATCAAATTTCCATTAAAAAAGAACAGCTAGTAGGAGATATTAACAAACATGCAAGCTGCAAGATAGGTGAGATAAACCTTCAATTCTGCTCAGTGCAGGAGAGGTCTAGTTGCCCTACTGTGTTTAATCTTAGCTACACTATTTCAATAAATACAAGTACAGCTTAATTAAAGGGCCAGAAAAACACGTTAGACATTTAAGAAGTGTAATAATAATCATAATAATTTTTTTTTAATTAGTTGTCTTGTGTCCTGGCGTAGAGAAAAGAATGTTAGGGAGAAACATGCAAATCAAATATGTAGAAGACAGACATAAAGAAGAAAAGAATAAGCTTCTCTCCATGTTGACAGTACCTAAAACACAAAACGAGCTTCCGCTGCAGTGGCAGAAAACTCAGCAAAGATTTGGGAACAACCACTGCAAGAAAGAAAGAAATACTGAAATAAATGTCCTGTAGAAGAAAGAAATAATCTCTGGAAATCTGTGAAAATACAAGCCCCTGCCAGGAATGCTGGTTTTGACAGATGAAAATATCTTGCAGCAAAAGGTGAAACACTTGCCTCTTCAGACACAGTCCAGCCTTTTGTTTTCTCTGGCTTCTTTTAGTATTTACAGCGTAAGCTGAGATATCTTGTCAAATTAACTTTAGCACTGGCAACTTTGGAGTCTAATTTTTCTTTGTGAAAACACTTTGGCTTTGTTTCTTTGAAAATAAAAGAGAAGGGCTATTTTTTTTCACGTCAATAGCACAGTCAATATATTCATAGTGAAGGAAAGTAAGTTAGTAGTAATTTTCTGTCCATACATCCAATGCACTTCTTCAGCTACCTTTCAGTCCCTTTACTAGTATGAATTTTGAACAGGCTCTCTGCACAGGGATCATCCACCGCTCAGATGAAAGTTCTTCAGCAATAGAAATCTCTTAATGTTATTTTATTATTAAGGCACTTTCTTCACGAAGGTGAGGGGTTAATGACACACACCAAGTTGTACAGAAATTTCTTTAAGGAAGAGATTCATCTTAGACCAACAGCTACAGAAAAGAACGACAATGATTGATCTTCTCACCACTCAGCAGCATCGGCAAAGCTACAAACATATATTGTTTTTACTCCTCTGGGAGTTATTTATTGCGCAAAGGGAGGATGGATAGCACTTCCTTTGAAGTCAAACATCTTGCTTGGATAAGGAGATATGTTGCACAAAACGAAAGTAATAAAAAGACAAAACGCTTTATTAAATCTTCTTTATCACAATATTGTGTTCCAATAACATGATCTAATTAAAGACGTATATGAACCTCTTTTCATCTGAAGATTAGTTCAGAGGTCTTAATTTATTCTGAAACAAACATGCTGCTGAAAGGTTTCCAAGATTTCCAGTGATGTATTCTTTCCATTTTCTCTAACAGGTGTTGAAGCTTTAACTACCTCTTCAAGATTTGTTGTACAGGGAGGAAAAAAATGACAACACTTTTTGAAAGGAAGAGACAAATTATTTCTTTATTATCAAAGCAGCAAGAAATATAATGGTTAGTAATTTAATACAGAAAAACTTCATAAATTCTATAACAGTGGATAGCTCTTAGGTTGGATCTAATTGCTTACAAGTTCACTTCTGCTCTTTCCTTCCTGTGCAAGAGGTGAAATATCAGATGTTTTAAAGACACCTCACACAAAATGTCTTTTGGAAAATTGGGTTCTTATACGTTTCTCTTAAGATCAGCACATCTCCCAAATAAATTGAATAAAGGATGTTACTAACTTCCCTTAGGATGGTACTAGAGGAAAATATTTTGCAGGCTACAGCCATTACCTTTCTCTTGAGTCACTCTACTATTCCATTTCATGGTAGTTGTGGTTCTGTCACGTTTGGTATGAAACAAGAAAATAAATCTGATATATCATATTCAAGGAAAGCCAGTTGTACAAACACTATAAAACACTGCTTAGGTGTAGCATATTTCAAGTCTCTAATAGTAGAAATTGGAAGACAAATAGATATTCCCATTGCTACACACAGCCATACCTTCATCTCAGGAAGTTTTATGCTATGGAACTGTAAAATTTACATAAGCCTGAGTGTGTATTCTGTGGTAACAGCTTTGAAGAGTGCTTTAAACATTTGAAAATTGTATTGTATTTCTCAGAATTTCATCAAACTAGACCTAGAGGAGGTTATTCCCCAACTGGAAACAAATATTTAGCAGAAGGGATCTCTTTCTTCATTTTATTTTCTCCTAAAATATTCTCTTCCATATCATGCACCTTGTTCCTTCCTCTTAATTTGGAATTGCTGTTGTTTTGGTTTCTGCATTCAACAGTCATTCTTATTTATGTATATGAAGGTTCTTCACTGAGAACATAACTCTGGTGTAGTTTTTGTTTACTTATACTCACAAGTATACTCCCAGTTCCCCTTTTAGCCCTTACCAACTGTCATCAATCCTGCCTTAAGTCCTTTACTCCTCCTTTGTAATCATGTGACTGTAGTTAAATCTGTAGTTAAATCTGTAGTTAAATTTGTGTAATCAAATTACTATAGTTAAAAAAAACCTTGTCCAATGCAAGTACTTTTACTCCTATTGATATTAAATATCCAAGACCTCTGTTCCTCCCGCTAAGCCCTCTCAGTGAATTTCTTATGACTGTACATTGTACTCCTTCTTATAGTCAAACAGAGATCAGATTTGACACACTTAGGATCTCATCCAAGACCATCTGTTTTACTGGGTCTTTTATCCAACCTTATTAAGCCATTATTTAAAAACAGAAAATGGGGACGCATTATTAACTTCTGTAGTAGTCTGGAGGAAGACAAAAACATTTTCTGCTTGCAACGATATAATACACCCATGTGCTAAGGCAATTGGAGTTACTACAAACAGCTTTTACATAATGCAGATTAAAGCTTACCTACAGAATGTGTGAAGCAAAATAATTTTGAAGAAAAACAGACTAAATGGATGGCAGAATTCAAAGCAGGTGGTATATTTTTGGGATGGGGAGTTGGTTATTTGTTTTTCATAAGCAGATTGAAATAAAAAATTAGGCTACATTTTAAATTCTGGGGAGAATTAACTGCAAATAATATCTACATTAGGTTAAGAATGAAGATAATTCTACAAAGGAAAAACAGAAGTGTGGGAAGAATGGGACTTCAATCGTATTTTATGTAGTTCTTCTGATAACTGCAAAAAACTAAAGCCTAGAAATATTTATATTAATACTGAAACAAATGGCAGTTTGAGCCAATTATAGAGCAGAGAGTTATAAAAGTAGCAATTTCATACTGTTAGCTACTAAGCAGGTGAAATTTCAATAAGTCACTGTAAGGACTGGGAGATTATTCTTTCAAAAATCGAGTTCACTGCCACCTCTAAAAAACAACTCTAGTAGGAAGCTCTAGTATCTTTCTTTTAGATAAGTTGTGTCCACATTTAAGTTAAACTTGTGGTTTTTATTTATTTTTCCTATGCCCATTACCCTGTGTATGTTCTTGATCTAAACATATGCTCTTGTTCTAATGAACCTCTCTATGGATCTTGAAGCATGTTAGTCTCCAAATTTCTAAAGAAGGCCCCTTTCAAGTACATGAAAAAATTGATTCTTGGTCATCAAGATGTATTGTGCAGTTAAACACTGGACAAGTACAGTCATCACTGGGTAAAAAGCTGGCTGGATGGCTGGGCCCAGAGAGCGGTGATGAATGGAGTTACATCCAGTTGGTGGCCAGTCAAAAGAGTCCTCTTTAATATCTTTAACATTGATCTGGATGAGGGGATCAAGTGCACCTTAGTAAGTACACCCTAAGCTGAGCAGGAGTGTTGACCTGCTGGAGGGTCAGAAGGGTCTGCAAAGGGATCTGGACAAATTGGACTGATGGGCTGAGACCAATTGTTTGAGGTTCAATAAGGCAAAGTGCCAAACCCTGCACTTCAGTGGCAGAGCTACAGCCTGGGGGAAGAGGGGCCCAGCAGAAAAGGACATGGTGTTCCTGGTCAACAGCCATCTGAACATAAGCCAGCTGTGCCCAAGTGGCCAAGAAGGCCAATGGCATCCTGGCCTGTGTCAGCAATAGTGTGGCCAACCAGGACCAGGGCAGTGATTGTCCCCCTGTACTCAACACTGATGAAACCACATCTCAAATCCTGAGTTCAGTTCTGGGCCCTCACTACAAGAAAGACATTGAGAGGCTGGAGGTGTCCAGAAAAGCACCAAATGAGCCCGGGAAGGGTGTAGAGAATAAGCCACATGAGGAGCAGCTGAGGGAGCTGGGGTTGTTTAGCCTGGAGAAGAGGAGGCTCAGGAGAGACCTTATCACTCTACAACTCTCTGAAAGGAGGTTGCAGCCAGGTGGACATTGAACTCTCCTCCCAAGCAACAAGTGACAGGACAAGGGGAAATGGCCCCAAGCTGTGCCAGAGGAGGTTCAGGTTGGACATCGGTAAGAATTTCTTCACTGTTAGGGTGGTCAGACATTGGAACAGACTGTGTTGGAAACAGGGAGGTGGTGGATTTACCATCCCAGGAAGCGTTCAAGAAATGACTGGATGTGACACTTAGTGCCATGGTCTAGTTGACATGCTGGTGATCAGCCAAAGGCTGGATGCTATAACCTTGGAGGTTTTTTCAACCTTAATGATTCTGTGATTCTATGATTAAAGGACACTGTTCCACATACAGCAATCCTGTCTGTGTCGCTTCCTACCAAACTGACATGCCTTCACCCAGCTGGCCTGATGAGCCATCTGGATTTTAACAGAATTGCCAATTTATTTCTGCAAATATTTTACTGTTTGCTAATATTAAAACACTGTAAATCTCAGTGAAACATTAAACAATTACTAGCACAGACAAAGAGTTCCCAAATGGTACTGATATGCATCAGAATGGCAGGTTCAAAGACACGGGAGAACCTCAGTACATTTGATCTGTCATATGAGAATAGTGGTTCCAGGAAAAATCATCCTATCTCTTGCCAGTAGAACATCATACATTTATTACAGCCAGTGCCAAATTTACATTGCATTTTACAGATATGTGAAGAAAAGCAGTTATTGTCCCAAAACTGTTCCAGCTGGAGAGAAGAGGAGAAATATATTTTGTTAGGGAAGAAAAAAAGAAACTGACCCAAGCCCAAGGACAGCATAACAACAGACACAAAAGTGGCAACAGATTGAGCAGTTGATTAACAAGTCCTGAGCTAAAATGAATGCTGAAAAGAGACTGCTTTAAGTATATGAAGGACCTCCGCAGCACCTACAACAAACCAGGGTGATTCAGACAGTGATTAAAACTCAGGAAAAGTTAATACCCAGTGTTTCTATTTGTTGATAGATAAGCACAGCCTGATAACTTCTCACTGGATTTTCATCATTGGGTTCACAAGAGGTGAAGGACAATGGAAAGAAGTCAAGCTTATAACTAGCCTAGAAGGAAACATAAGCATTTGTGTATGTCTTTTTGTGCTCAGCTCTCAACACATACCTTATATATGGGAAATCTGTATAGACACAAATTCATCACATTTCTAAAAGCTGAAGAAGTGAAAGAACTTTCATCAGGCCACATGAAAAAGACAGTGCAGGTTTTCCAAGATCTTAAAATACTTTGAAGAAAATACTTTCCGTGTACTCTCAAAGAAGTGTTCATTTCTCTTTCAGTGAAGGGGTGGTTGGTCATCTTGTCCAAGAATAGGCTAATCCTGGATCATACTATATCTGCATGTCTCTTCTTGCTCTCTACATGCTATTGTTTCTCCAGCAGAAAGGTGGATGCTGGTCAGTCTGACATTACTAAGATTTCAGACAGCCCTCCACCATGCTTGCATGCTCTCATCTCTAGAAACCAGCAGCCAGGACTGCAGAAAAGCAGGGTAGCTCCCCAGCCTTCAGCAAAGAAAGAGGAAAACAACTCTGAGCTTCCAGGGAACCCCATTCAAAAAGGCTTGATGTCACCCTCTGGTTATCAGTGGCTGTTGGAGGAGGTTTGCAGTGCCTTAGAAATTGAAGTGAAAAACTATGACAGAATCCTACTTCTACAAAAATACAAGTCTAACATAGAACAACATTCACAGAAAAATCTTCTTTTTAAAAAGTCTTATTACAAATTATGTCTCTCCTTCGCATTAAAACCGGTCCTCATATTAACAAATGAGCTTTTGCTTTACAGAAATTTTCCCATTTAAATTGTTATTTCCTGCATCATTTATTGTGTTCTTTGATCTTGGGCTGCACCTTTAAATCTATGTCATCTCCTTGGGCTGTTTAGATAAATGTAGCTTAATAACTTCACAGTTTTATCTTTAAACATAGATCACTATCACACAGTCAGTTTGCTGTTCAATTGTGAACAACCACAAGATACTATTTTTAAAACTTCATAAAAGTCCTGCAAATAGCTGAAAGCACTAAAAGGATAATACTAGTGGCTATCACTGTGATTGTAAAGGTGAGACATCTTTTATTATTTCAAAACCAGATCTCAAGGAAAATATCATTACTTCCTAATGTCTCAGCTGTTAAATAACTCTGCATTTCTCATGCATTCAAATCTCAGATTTTATTAGTCAGACCTCAAGTGACAGATTAGGTCCCTCTGGTATTTATATATATAACTTCAAAAAACATCTTGACCTGTAAGTCTCTTTAAAAACAGTAACAAATATCTGAACAGAACTAATACATAGCAAGGTAATTTTAAAATCATGAAGCATTAAGCATTAACTTGAATGGTTTGTTTTATAGAAAACAAGTTAGAGAGATTACTACTGAGTTAGAGTGCAAGCTACTGAGTGAAGATGAAGCACCAGTAGTCTTATTACTAGAGACAGAATTTCACTGAGAGGGAAGTGTTGGTGGCATTACTACCTAAGGTTTTCTGACATTAGTGCACTCCACAAATGTGTAAGAATTGAAAAAGAAGGATAAATCAAAGCTTGGGTGTTACATTACAGGTTGGAAGATTCTACTCAATGTGGTTTCCACATATTCAGTGCCTTTCACGAAGCTCTTTTATATATTTTTAAATCATTCCATAGCAGACCAAAAAGAAAAAAAAAAAAGTTTCTTAATTTATCAATTGAGATATTTTCTTCTGAGCTTTTTAAAAATTGCTTCTGTGAATGAACCGATTCAGTGAGTTCCAATTAAACAAGGGTAAGCTCATATTTTCCCTAGCATCATTAATCATTCTTCCTGATACAAATAAGGCCAAATATACCAATTCTGATATAGATTGTCTCAGCTGACAGCTGAGTTTGGGGAATATATCTCCTGTACTTACAGAGTGTGAGAGATGCCTACACTACCTAGATCTAGATGCCTATACTACCTAGATCTAGGTGTCCTTTCTGACAACACTAACAAAGACTCAGTGGTCTCTTCTACAATGTCTGATACTCAACAAAATACCAACCAGCAAGCTGAGCTGCATTCCAGCAAGTTGAGTCTGCTTCCATTCAGAGTGAAGGAAATGTTCAGTTGCAGTAAAGTACTTTTCTACTAGCTGCAAAGCAGAATAAAGAGGAAACAAACACACTGTGCTCCCAACAATTTGTGAGATACTCTTCTTCTTATGTTGCAAGAATTGAAAAGCTGGCATGATGGAAATTAATGACTTTCTTTACCTCGGTCGCAATCATCATTTAACAATCTGAATGACGATGGTGTTTCCTGATACCCTCTAAGTTGTCATGTTCTGGGTTCTGAGTGAGAGTAAACTGGCTAGATCAGCAGCTGGGCAGTTGGCAGAAGAACAAGGCAGGTGAAAGAAGAAGAAACATCTCTCAAATTAGCTTAGCTTGATCAATATGCTCAAGGTCAGCCAGTAAATCTTGACCATTCAGAAATGAATAGGAGAAAACAGCATATAAAGAGATAGCACAGCCAATGAATACACATCTGTCCAGCAAGAGGCCACCAAAACTGTTTCTTGAACAGGATTGAAGCACAGGACGTTCTGGATACTGTGGAAAAAAGATGATATGAAGAGAGTTAAGCAGTGGGACACATTGTGCAAAGAGGATGTGCAGTCTGTTCTTGAGAGTTTTCAGGACCCTGCTGAACAAAGCCCTGAGCATCCTGTTCTGCCCCCATAGTTCACTCTGCTTTGAGACAGGTTTTGGGCTGCAGACCTCCATAAGTTTTTTCAGCCTTGACAATTCACTGGTTGCAGATGACTGCAGATAGTGTTGCAGATGACTGCAATCAGTGTCATCTCAGACTCACAGTGATCATTAAGAAATCTAAAGTTGCTTCAGACAATTTATAAATTCACTGACATGGAAAGCTAGGAAACAGCTAGGTCAGATATTTCACAGATTTTCCGTCACATGCCAGCAGCTCACTTGTATGTGCAGGAAGAAACTATAATGCCCTGAAAAACATTTAGCCTTGAGAATACCTGCCTATTTATTGGCATACTATTCTCTCTACAGTGACCCTACAATTTGTTCACTTTTCACGGGACACTAAAATTCCCATTTTTAAAGGATAAAATAATAGCTGGCTTTGTAGGAGCACTGTTTGATTTTGGAGTGGAGAAGAAGCAGAGGAGGAGAAAAGACCAGTTAGAAGCTAGTTTTTTATTGTAGTTATTGGTAAATGTTTGGCTGTAAAAGGAGGCACTGCGCCATGAAAAAAACTCACAGAGATGGTGAAATTATTTGCATCTGTCAATCTGTAGTGAAGAGGTCATTTCTCAGTTCTTCTTTTAGCCTCAGCTTGATGGTAGATATTGTGCCATCCTATTTCCATGTGCAAGATTGCATCAAAACTATTCATATGTTTTTCATATCAAAGGGGGAGAATAAATAAATAGTAAATAACAACATTTTTTTAGTAAATCAAATATGAATTTTAAATTTTGCTCATCCTCCACTGAGATTAAGGAAAGCTGCTTGACAATCTTTTGAGGAAGTTCAAAATATATAGCAATGGAAATAAATATTCCATAATAAATGCATACATGGACCCATTATTGTCCATTTGCAGACACATGTTTTCCATCATTTTATCATCTTCATAATCTCCTTCTGTCTTACTTAAACTATGTTTACTGTTTCAAAAGGTGATACTTTTGTATGAGATACAAATAAGGCCCTCAGTTAATGGCTTGGATAACACACAAAATCCATTTTTTAGAAGTCCATATGGATTCAGAAATCTAGTCTACCCCAAGAGTCAATGGAGCTTAGTCACCTGCTACACAGGATTTTTTAAGAGCTTGACTCTCGGATTGCACATAGAGAAAAGCAGCAGAACTAACAGCTAATGTTACCCTCTTGCCTTTTAATTTTTCTTTTGTACTTAAGTCTGAATCTAGGGTTTTTTTGCACACACACACACGTAGGTAGAAATGAGTGAAACTGTATATTGGAATAGACTCATTTGCTCAACTCACAATGAAATACCACTGTGGCTATTTTACAGCTTCCAGAAAAGTCACATATCTGGTGTCTGCATACTAATTAATATATTTGTCTCCCCTTCCAGTGTTACTAATTGTTCCTTGGGCTTAACCTTAGACAGTGACTTAGTTAAACGCTATATTGAATTTCACCATTTCCATTTGAACTACCTTTCTGGTAGTTCACTGAAGGGTTTATAGTTATCATGAGTGACCAAAGTACTCGGATGTGTGTACTTAGGTCAGTGTGTAGGCCTATACATGTGGAATGGGGGTGAAATCTTTTAAAATAAAACAGCTGCAGAAGAAATGGTCAAGCCATTGAAGGCAATATGATAGCTGCTATTAAATCCCACTTTGAGAAACTTCCTTTAGCTTTGATGATTTTTTTTTCTTCTCAAAAGTTGCTATCAATTTTTCACTGACCTCAGCTCAACCTCAAAGAATCAACCTAACTTCTAGTCTGCTCACATTTTTCTTACATGGGCACAAAAATAATAAAACAGAAATAGTGAATTGTATTGAAACTGAAAGTGATCAAAAGTTGGGATTGTTTGGGTTTAAAAAATTTCATTAATGTTTTTTTGCTTTTGTAAAACAAATACCCTGAGGTGGCTCACATCAGGATCACTTTTTGTCTGAAGTTCAAGAAGGTAAGAATTCGTAGTTTGAGACTTTCTCTTTAATTGTAACCAAATGCTACCTTTTAAAGGGTTCAGGATTACCATAAAGGTGTTCTCAGCTTTTCAGGGGTTGTTGCTGTGCTTGGAATAAAAATAATTTGCATAGTGCCTACTCAGTATAAAATCTGAAAGACTCATTATCTTTATTTATGTTAACAGCATCTTTATCAGGCATCTTTGTTACTGTGAACTCCTATATTCCCGTTCAGATGGGAAATTAAGCCATATATGGACTAATACTACAGAGCAACACAGACGCTGCATCACCTATAGCTGCAATGCCTGCCTGATAAAGGCAGTATGAGTCAGGCACTGAACATCTTTTTCTCAGTGTGTATCAAGCACCTTGCAACAAGGTTGACAGAAGCACCATGCCAAGCAGCAAATTCCTTGTGGCACTTGTGCATAACAGATCTTAAAACTTTGCCCCTCGTCAAGTCTGGAGTGTTTGGCCAGTAGAGAAATCCTGTATTTCAGCCTGAGAAATCTGTGCAGCGTATGTGCACCCCACCCCACACTTCAGGAAGCAACACGTCCTGTTGCACATGCAGCATTTCATTGCTCTGCATATTCCCAGTAAATCTGACTTGCAGAGGCTTTTCTGTGCGTGTTCCCAGTGACTGGGCAGCACATGGGCAGTAGGTCCATTAGACAATCCCCAGAAGTGTAAGTCTTACTGTGCAGGCATGCAGTGACTTCATCACATGTGCATAATAAATATGATTGCTCTCCTAAAGTGTTGGCCTGACTGGGAGGGTTCTTGCAGTCTTGTGGTTATCACCAGGCTGTATACAACCTGTTGTAGAGCATCCTGGGCAGAGCATCTGACCTGCCGCAGCTTCCAAACAGCTTGAAATTGTAACAAATGTATAAATTTATCAACATCTGCCCAAACAATGTTTCTGGGCTGAAAAAGAGAATGTGTTCAGGAAATCCAACTGTTTGGTAGCCTTCAGTCTACAAAGCCTACATTTACAAAGCTGTCCCTGAAGTTCAGTCTCCTCTTGAGCACTTGCACTTGCACCTCTTTCCTCACCCTGGGATAAGTGACCCTCTGCCCCCATCTCCATGGTCCAAAGCTCACCTCAGGTAGTGAAGAAGGCTGTTTCTTTCCTAGTCTGGATGACATTTCTGAAAAATTTGTGATTTTATAGTGTCAGTAGAAGGATTGGCTACCATTACATTCAAATAAATGCCTGCAGTACTTTTCCAGAGCTCTGACTAATTATAAACTAAGAATGATTTCCAGGCTGACAAATACTGGCTTGAGTATTTAGGCACTTGTATTTTGGCTTGCCCAAAGTGGCACACCTTGGCTAAAAAGGCAGAGAACCTCAGGAGCAGAACTGGAGTGTTCCAAGATAACAATTTTGTTGCCCAAAAGACCAAGTCCTTTTCATCCTGTCTTCTGTGTACATTAAACTGTTCTCCAGGATATTTTAAACACTTTTTTTTCTAAGGATGCATGTATTACAGGGTTATAGCTGAAAGAGAAAAAATAGAAGAAAATTTTATATGTCGGAGAAAGGTGAATTCACCTTTCTGATGGACTTTGTGACTGTGGAAACAATTACGAAACTGGGAAACCTTGCCGCAGGGAAAAACTCCACTGGGAGTTTCCCCCAAGAAAACTCTTCCTCTTCCACAGACAAACTTTCTCATCTTGACTGAAATTAGCCTCTCATCTGAAGGACTGAACTTGCCTGTCAGGCTGTCTGTGCTGGAATTACAGTCAGGGGCTTTATCTGCATTGTCCAGAGATCGCTGAACATTGCTGTGCCACTCCCTAGGAAGCCAGCAAAGACTGCATGATGACTAGGAGGTACTACTACTTGGTGGAGAGACCTGCTAATACTGTTTTATTTCATGTGGGAGATAGCAAAGCTGTGTGTATTTGAAGTGGGACCACCACAAGATCAGGCAGCCACAAGAAACGTTGTATGTTTGTATTGGGTGCATTTCTTAATGACACCGGGACTACTCTGAGCCAACAGCACCAGCTCCTCCTCAGAGAAGCCACGTAAAATGTTGATTCTTACAGTTCACTCTATCTGCTGGTAAAAATGTGATATGAATACCTGGAAATGTTGCAAGAAACCAAGTAATTGACTCCTCATCTTTACAGATTCTTGAATGCAATCTTTACTTTCTAAAAAAAACATTCATTGGATCAGATGTGTTAGACGGTCTCCCACAAAACCTTTTAGGAACATGCTTTCTCAAGCTTTGTGGGTGAAAAATGTTTATCTACCTGTATCATGTTCAACCACAAAACCTTACCCTTTCTCTGCTGCTTCTCTCTGATACCAAATAATTACCTTGGACTGCTATACCTTTTCTCTAAAACTAGAAATAAAGGGAGAAATCACTCATCCTTCCTAGATTTCTTGCAATCTGACAAGAAATTCTTAGATGTGCAAAAAAGCCCTTAATACTTGTCGGTTTTGGTTTTTTGGTTTTTTGTTTGTTTGTGGGGTTTTTTGTGAGAGAACACACACAGCAGAGTATAATTTCTTCATTTCTCTCAGATTGAAGCCTGATCAAAAACTAAAATTCACATTTCTTTTTGAAAAGAGTGATGCCAGTTTTGTGCATTCAGACTGCTGGTTAGAAATACAAGGACTAGATTTGCCCAGAAAGAAGATACACTTGCTTACAGGGAAATATGAATTTGATATTTATGTTGCATAAAAATGAAACTATGAGCAATGTAAGTAAGCATGAATTATACTTTTCTGTCTTAACTATATAGAGGGTAAAGTGTGAACTATATAAAAGGTGAAAGTATAACTGGATGATGATTTCATAGTGACCATAAGGATGTTTTTTATCTAGAAATGCATGTCACGAATAACTGCAGAAGCTGCTTACAGAATGAGTATTAAATAAATGCTAGACTATCAAGAAGGTAGTTGCCTATTTGCAGACCAAAAATCAGTCATGAGTTACAAATAACAGTTCTCTGCCTGTAAATGTCTATCTTCTCTCTCTTTTCCATGCAACAGCAGACAGACTGTGCATAGGGAATAACAAGACTAAAATCTGAGGAAGAATGGGGAGAGGCTACTATTACATTGAGATGCATAACCAGGTCTTCTGCTCTTTGCCAGATGGATTTCTCAAGATAGGTCCTTCAGCAGAGAGGAAGGCTGGATTCATGGGCACAGGCTTTGTTTCCTGCTGAAGAAGCCTGTACACGTGCTGTTACAGCAAATCCACCGAGTAGACTTGACATAAGTTGATGAGGACTTGGACTAGCAACTCAGAAATGAAAGGCTCCATTGTCTATTCATGGTCTCATAAACTATTAACTCCCACTTGAACTGTTCCATTAGATTCCCACTATAAAATCTTCAGCTTTTAGATTCCCACTGTAAAATCTTCGGCTTTCTTTTGGTTTTTCCCTTCACTTTATCCAATAGTTTGTGCAGCATAGCATTTTAGACAGGTAGTATTTTAAGCTGAAAGTTCTCCTCCATGGAAATTTATATAGATTGTACTGAAATTTATATATATATATATGGAAATTTATATAGATTGTACTGTAAGAAAATATCTCTCAGCACAAAAGTGTTGCATGCTACAGGGAGTGCAGTGTTTGCCTGAGTCCAAATTATTACTAAAGATTTGTATGAAGACTAAGTAACAGAAAAAATATTTAGGAAAATGCATCTTAGTTGTTATAACATTGATTCTTTGGTAGACAACTCTCTTAGTTTATGAAGTAATTTAGAAAGTACCGTATTGTAAATTACAAAGTACAGTACATAATACTCAGAGTAAGGACAGTTTTGTTATTATGACTGCCCAAGATCTGATAAACTATTATATCTGACTTTATAAACACTTTATTAAATATCACACTATCACAAACCCAAGAATGTTGTGTAAAAGCAACTTGAGCAATTCGACATCCCCTTTTTGTCATAAAAAAAGAAATATTCTCTTGATTAGTTTCTATGAAGCATAATATCTGTAAAATAAACAAGATAATCCTTGTGTAAACAGCACAGGGTACATAGAGCACAAAAATGGATAGAGGCACAAAGAACATTCTTGGCTTTAAAGCCTAAAAGCAAAATTCTGCTTCATTTAATCTAGTTTAATAAGCGTTTTAATTGCAGTATTTCTTAAGTCACTGAAAAAAATTTTTCTTTTTTTTAATTGTATCTAGGTTTGGTTATTTCATTGAATCTATCTTCCTAGGTAGCATCCCCATGACTGCAATGAATCTCTGTGTTCATGTGTTACTTCGGACCTATCTGCAGATTGCAACGGGGGAGTTTTGCCTGACAATTCTTGTTCCATTCTTCATATATCAAGGAAGAAAATGTGGACCACCTGTTCTCAAAGTGTCTAACCTGTAGTCCACTGGCAGCACTTCTTGCTCCAGAAAAGAAAAACAACCTTTGTTCATACACATAAATATAAGAAATATGTTTATCTCACAATCATCAGTTGCACTTTTATGAGCATTTCCTTTGAGTCAGATATAGTGGATGGATTTTACTTTCCTTTTCTCATTGTTGTAATCTACAGTTTTGAAGGCACAAATCATTTAGGTTTCTACAGTGACTGGTATCTGAAGTACTTCATGCAAAAATTACTTAAACTCCATGTGGCCAGATGGAATGAAGACACCTGCCTCCACAAATACAATGATCCATGGGAACCCCAAGAAAGCTGCATCAGATGTTTTTCAAGAAATGTATGGTTTGCAAATATTGCTAATCCTGCCAGATTCCAATGTATCTTTTGAGCTAGAACACTGGTTAAGATGTAAATACTGAAAGGAAATGTCTAGATCCTGTTTTGTTTGGGTTTTTTATTTCAGATTCCTATATATATGTATACATGGATATGTTTGTGTGTTTGTCAGCTTGTATAGGATATAAACAATATTAAAATTTAAAGTCCTGGTTTCTTCTTATTAATAAGTCCATAGCATCCACCCCATAACTGTCAGATTTCCTATTGACAGCAGCCATGGGAATGTGTATTGACAATCAACATTTTAAATGGCCTGGAGATTTCCAGACCACTGAAAGAGAACCTGTCTCCATACTCTCTTACAAACAATCCAAAAGAAGAACCAATTCTTCACAATGCAGAAAAGGATTTTTACTCTTTTTTAAAAAGATAGATAGGTATTTAGGTATTTGGGGCTTTTTACTTAGTTTTCAGTAAGAGATGTTTTGTCTAAGTCTACACTTACACATAATTTCTGATACACCCAGATTTACCCAGTGGCAGATTCCTAAGGAATCTGAGTGAGAAAAGGACAGTAACTGCTATTCTGGGCAGCACCATGCACATGTCACATAATGCTTTCTTAGTCATGCACCACCTATGTGTAGTTTATTAGGGAAATGTCCTCCCCTGGATTATCTTCCATTTTTCTTTATTCCCAAATCAACAGAATTGACGCTTCCCATTTACAACCCCCTGCTTGGTGGCTTTTCTCTATTTGCCTGACTGGCAAAAGCTACAAAATATCTCATGGAAATACCACAGTATTCAGTGCAACTCCACCTTTAATATTGGTTGCACTTATGTCATTAGCACAGCAATCAATACACATCATTACTCACTCTTAAACAAGCATGCCCAGTTTACCTTCAATGTCAGAGAAGCTAAAGCAAGCATCGAATAATTCCCAATGATTTTTAAGGGGCGTGCAAAAGGGAGGAGGTTTCTCTCACGTGGCTTTGCAGAGGAATTTCTAACCCACGGTGCCTCTAATCAGGATTAGGCGATAGCATCTGAAACACAGGCAGCTGGGGCTCCATTCTCCGCTCTCCTCAGCTGCAAAACTGTGTCGGTGAACTGATAACAGACAAGCACTTAAAAGCCTATTGCAGGCACAAACTCCTCTCTTCAGGAGTTGTCTTGGCGAGTTGGGAGTGAACCTTGCCCAGTATGCAGGGCAATAGGACTCCCATTACCTACAGAGGTATTAGAAAAGTGTTCCCAGATGAAAGCCTTTATCCAATTTCAATTGTCCACTGAGCAACAACAACATTAAGAGCAACATTGTTCCATTTGCTACTGTGTCAAACAATACAACGACTGTTTAGCATTACATTTTGTTTCCCTGAGTATCTGAAATTACTGTGGGAGTAGAGAAGTATTTACATCTAGAAAATCTGCATTCCTCAAAGCAGATGTTTTTAATTTTAATAACATCAGCCTATAGAAGTGAATATCTGAAATACTCTGATCACTGAGTGCATGTTGCTGTTTAGAAGTAACACTCCATCGTAGAGGGTTTGCAGAAAAAATCAGGAGCAGCCAGGAGAAATAAACTGCTACTAACTGTGCTACCAAGAACAAATCTGCTTTTTTTTTCTTTGAAAGCCACTTAAAATGCCCTCCTCTGCACAAGAATGTCATTTTCTGCACTGTAGATGTGCCATATTATAGACCCGTAGACCCATACTTGGAAAATAGCACATGTAAAATTTTTTGTAGTGTGTGCCTTTACTTTTCCACACATGCAGCCCAGATGTGTGCATGCACATATCACACAAAATGGGCATGTACTGTTTTTACAAGCTAGGACATATCTTTATGAATAGCACACAAATGGAGTGACGGGAAGCCCTTTGTGGGCTCCAGGGTATGCAGGGCAGAGTCTCTGGACTCCAGGTAAGGTAAGATATATACATATGCAGTGCTCACTTTTCCCACTACTCTGTCTGTATTGCAGACTGCAGGCTAGTGTCGACGCCCTTGAAGGGACTGCAAAAAAGTGCTTGCAGTCCTTCAGTGCAACAGAATGCAGCTCAGTGCAGAGTACAGTCAACTTCTCTCAGTAAAAAAGAATAAAACCAGCCTTCACTGTGGTCTACCTCCCTAGGCAAGACTGGCAATGGTGTATAATCTAGCCTGACTATGTAAAATTTTTTTCCACCAACAGTAGGCACATGCAAAATTTCAATTCATACAAATAGGTGCCACTTTGACAAAAAAGTTGGCTTAAACAGAATAACTTGTACTGATGAGGTCTGTATTTGTGAGTTTTCACGATCTTTCTTTTGCCAGTGGATGCCTTTTGTAGATGTTGTTCCATGCAAGATTTGGATTGACATATCTGAACTGACTGTTCTACAACCTTTCTTAATAAAATTAGGTCTCTGTACACACTTGCCTGTCACATTTAAAAAAAAAAAAAAAACAAAAAACCAGGGAAAAAAGCAGTGTGACTTTCATTTAGCTGTATGTGAGAAAAGAAGTTCAACTAAAAGGACTAATTTTAAAAGAATATGTCTGCCTGCACATGCTGCATCTGCATTCTGCTTTCATAGCTGTTAGGTTTCAAGTGACCAGTCTCTCAAAGTGCCATGCTGCATGCATGTGTGTGCTGAGATGGGAAAATCTCGGCACCGTGCAATACATGAAGCAAGTGTTTCAAAATCTACACTTCCATATCACTGCAGCCCAGCAGCAGACCCCTGGACCTACCAGCTAGTCCTTGATTTCTAGGTGACCTGAACCTGGATCTGGGTGCTCAACATAAGCAATATCATGACTTGATCATTACAAAGAATAAAAACAAGGCATGGAGACAGATTAAAAAATATGTTTAGCACCTTAGATGCAAATATGCTTGCACTGTATATGAGTTTGAGGACGTATGAATGTTTTTTTACAGTGGAACATGAATCTAGAAAAACATGCAGGGTTTAAATCCTCCAAGCAATTTATATGCAGAACCTGCACTTACTTCAGGGAGCATTAGACCCTTCACCACTTGGAAATCCTTCCCTTGAAGTACCTATCTTTATTTTAGCATGCAAATCATTCCTAAAAAAAAAAAAAAAAAAAAAAAAAAAGTTCCTGCAAAACTAAAGCTGTACTTTAGCTCTATGGATGCATAAATTATCTCAAATCTTAATAGTACTGGAGTAACTGGAAAGGAAACAGCCTAATGTGCTCATTATGAGATGGAAGGTGGAGCATTGCTTCTGACTAAAAGTTTTCTGTATTAGTAAACTATGAAAGGGTAATGCCGGCCTCATCATAAATAATCGAAGCATATCCACGCAGTGGTCAGAAGTAAACTCTTGTGCTAGCATTGCACCCATGAAAATCTCAGGGAATTTCGTCATTGAACTGAGGGGCACAGGGTTGGATTTCTGTGTTCCGGGGCGGCTAGAAGAGGAAATACGGGTTATTCTTTTCTATGTAGGTATTTTTAGATGTACCTGCAAAATAGTTGAGTCGTAAACCCGTTGAATCCTTGTGTTTTGCTGCTACAGAGAATCCATAAAAAGAGATTTATTGTCATATTTCCCTTTTGTGTTGTACCGTTCCCCTCCATCATAAAATATTCTCCTCGTTTTATAGCAAAGCAAATATAACAGCTTAGTTCATAAACGCCAAATTCTTCTCTGTTACACTCCGGCTCTCAGACATAATCGAATTAGCTCCGATCTGTGTTGATGCCGCTGTCCTGAGCCGCAGCAACGAGGCTTATCGAGACCTGATGTGTGCCAGGGTCGCTGTGCAGTGACCGAGGTGGACCCGCACCAGCCCGCAAGTCTACAGGAACCCGCCCAAGCAGTTTTAACTTTTATTCTTCCTGACGAAGATTTAAAGCGGCTCTGTGCAACAGTCAAACAGGAATAATCAGCTGTGGAAAATATAACAAATCTTAAGAGCAGTTTAACGGAGAGAGAGAAGGAGAGAAGCCCGCAGATCAAACCAACCGCTCGGACTGCCCTGCGTGGGGACAGGCGGGCAGCCTGCCTGCTCCCTGACCCCGTCATAAGCGGGGGCAAGGCGGTGCTCGGGGAAAATCCCTTCTGCTGGAAAGCTCGTGGCTTCACAGCAGACGTAGCAAAAAAAAAAAAAAAAACAAAAAAAAAAAACACCCACAACCAAATTAAAAAAACCCAGCAATAGCAACAAAAAACCACCAGCATTCAGCCGGGGGGATTCTGTATGATTTTTTAGTTTTGACCCGAGACCACTCGCTCAGTGGCTCCCGCGGGCGGTCCCGCTCAATTCCCAGCCCAGGGAAAGGTGTCTGCGGGGCTGGGCGGCAGGGGAGGGAAGGGAGGGAAGGGAGGGGCGGCCGGGGGGGTGGCAAGGGGAACTCTCCCCAGCGTGCAGGTAGCCACAAGCCAGGCTGTGATTACAAAGCAAACAAGGGTGAAATATTGAATCGGCCTCGCCCGTGACAAGATCTGCGCTTTTTGCCGCCAATGTGTTTGTGGAGCTCTATTTAAAGGCGCTTGATTGAGGAAACGTTGAAAATAGCAGTTAGGGTTTCCCTAATGAGACCTCTAGAGGAAAGCAGTGGCATTCAGGGGGCTACAGCAGGAGGAGGGGAAGCGCTTAACCCTTTCCAGCCGCCCCCGGTCCGGCGGAGCTCCTCCCGGGCACGGCACCGTCCGCGGGGCGCCGCCGGGACCGCCCGCCCCCGCGAGGTGCGATGGGCAGGGGGGCAGCCCGCCGCCTCGCCCTCGGCCTTTGGCATTTCCAGCACCGGCGGGAGGGGTGCCGGCGGCCCCGCCGGGGCAGTGCCGGGCAGGGCTGAGCATCCCCCGGGCTCCCGGAGCGGGAGGCCCGCGGTCCCGAGCGTGCGCCCCGAGAGGAGAGCAGTGTCGGGGCTCTGACCCCCACGGCCCTTTGATGGACTGGGTCGGATGGCCGGTTGGCTACGGGCTGATGCTTCAACCCAGTAGCTGAAGGGCGGGTGGGGGAAAAAAAAAAAACCAAACAAAAACGGCCCTTAGAAATCCCTAGAAGACCGGGGATGTATTGAATTAGTAACGAGATGTGTCACACCGACACGCACTGCGCGGGGGCCTGTGACACTCCTTTCCCTCTAGCCATCGCTCCCATTTCTGTTGCTCTGTGAGCCTGCCCCGACACTCATTCTCGCAACCTCGCACACGCTACGTGCTCAATTAGCGCCTGTCTGAGCCCCGTATTACACATGAATGAGACCTCTGGTAAAAATGTCGATAATATTTTGAAAGGCGCTAATGCCTGTGGGGAAATACGGATCGCAGTCCTCTTCTCTCGAAGTGCTAACACTTGAACAACATTGATATCTCTCCGCTCTCGATTTTATAAATCCTTTTTAGCTCCGAAAAACGGGGCTTGGCTTCGCGATGAGCTGCCCCAGCCTGCAGGGCCCTGGGATGTTACCTAGAGCATCTGATCGCCCCTCTCCCCGGTCACCGCACCAGCCCCTGCTCACATATGACCCTCAGCCTCTTGGTTATATATATTTATATATATTTATATATATTTATATATATTTTTATATATTTATATATATATACACACACCTGGACGGGGATCAAAATAAACTTTTAGGGAATACCTAATAAAAAGTGAGCATTGTCTCTCCCTAGAGGAAAGAAAAGGTGAGCTGCAGAAAAACAAAGTGTTGACTTAGTTAAATAAGTTCAGCACGGTGATAAAGCATTTATTTTCGTTGTCGCATTTACACCCACTCTTTCTGGCCGCGGCTCCGTGTCCCTGCCGGTCTGGGGAGGTACATGACACCCACTTCTCCATTTTTCGGCTTCTTAACTTTCCTGAAAAGAAGAGTAAAGAAATTTTTTCCAGCTAAAGCGCAGCAAATAAGCATTTTGTGTATCCACAGATACGAACATATTACGGTACACGCCCGTGCGTTTCTAGTAAAGTCTCCTGTATTCTGTTTACATTATACCATTTCTGTTTGTAATTATTTTATTTTAATTTTATGTCACTTTTAACACAAGCCAGACCGGTTTTCACTCCGTGTTTTGTACACAATGCTCTCTTTCTCGATAAGATGTTCTGTCCTATCTTTTCGGTTTTTTCTTTTAAAAAATGTTTATAGTTCCCCACGAGCAATTCTCCAATATTTCACTCTTGCATTTTAAGGACTTGTCCCTGTCTTGCTTTATTTGTTTGTGTGAAATTTAGTTTGAAAGGAGATCAGAGAGAGCAGGAGGGGTTTGTAATAAGAGAATGACCAAGTGACCTAAAGGCTGATTATATGTCATTAACTGGAGACTTGGTGTATCCAAATTACCAAAAAGACCTCACTCAGCCAGATCAATTACACCGAGATACGCATATAGGAATTTCGGTACGGGCTGGTCTTTCCAACAAGTGTGCAGCCGACATTTGTAGGACTCAGATGCTGAGTTTTCGGACAAGCCCGTGTGCTGCAGCCGATCCCGGGCAAGCGGGAGCGGCGTGCAGTGCAACAGGTATACGGCGCGGGGGACACCAGCACGACGACACCGACATTTTGGGGCGTGCAGTTAGGGCCAAATTGCAGCTAATTTTCACTGCTCCAGAGGGATTTTTCTCTTAAGCCAAGCGAGGTTACCTTTGATCTATGAAGACTTTTTAAACCCCAGCCTCGTTAAATGGAGACTTTCCATGAAGAATGAGAATAGAAGTGTTGATTTTTGTTAACCTAAACACAAAACGATGCCAGCCTAGCCGCCTTCTTCCTCCAATGTCTGAACTTCAGATGCTGGGGGACAAATATTCGTTAATGAAGGCAATTACATTCGAGAGCTATTTCATCAGCGTCGAGCTCAAGTGTAGCTTAAGATGCTCTTTCCCGGGAATACAAACAAATATTAGGTGGAAAAACAGCGTGTTTGTTTGTATGCGTGTGCGTTTATACATGTGCATGTATAGGAGATATATATAGCAATTTCAAAAAAACAGAGACACGCTGTATTCATTGCAGAATTTTGTAAGGTCTTTATTACCATTCTTCTGACAAAGAAGGGGTCTTGGTTGGAATTCGTTATGTTTTTCTTTTCTTTCCCTGATTCCCGTCCAGGGTCTAAATGCAACTCTGAATCCTCAGTCACAAATATAAGCAATCCTCGAATAATTGCTTGCACATGCAGTGGTAAAAACGCGTAGGGTCCCGCGCTCACTGCCAATCACTGCGACTTACGAAATGGTCAGTGTCTTGGGTTTTTCTCATCTCTGATCTTTTCTCCTTCTTTTTTTTTTTCTTTTTTTTTTCCTGTATACACAACGGCTGCGAGATTATCATGCCTGAAATATGCGGGCGTTCATTACTGATAATAGTAACGTAAACCAGGGTTCCTCCACCTCCAAGGGCAGCGATTAATTCGGGCCTGCTGGGCCCGATCCCGCCCTCTGGCCTGGGCGTTGAAATCCAGGTTGTCTGAGCATGAGAGAGGGTGCAAGCCAGGCCCATTAGGCACAAGTCCTTTTCATTAACCCGCACTGACAGGTTGACCTCCAAATCATATTTCTCCGTGCTTCTTTTCAAAAAACCCAATTTTTTGCGTGTTTATGTCCTTTCACGAACTCCTAAGCAGTGGCCCAAATATAGGATGCGTCGCATCCCTGGGACACGGGATGCTCTGGCATCCCCAGATCCATCCGAGAACGATACCCCGTTCTGATACGTTTGGTCCCGGGTCAATGACATCATGCACTCTATAAATTCAAACCCCTCTCGGCTTTTCAAGCCGTGCACCGGGCGGTTGAGCGATGTGGTGGGCAGCCGGGCAGAAGGAGAGGGAATCGGCACCCCGATACTTAGGGAGCTGCGGGAAGGAGAGCAGTCGAGGGGGCTGCCCGGCCAGGGCAGCGCCTCAAAAGCAGAGGACGGCGTGCCCTTGGAGTGCTTTCGTGTGTCTGATTGTTTCTTTGCCTTAATGGAAATTATGAAGGGAAGTCCCGGCGCTGCTGCACGGAGCAGGGATGGGTAGGTCTGGCGTCGGTACCGGGCACCGCAGTGGTGACTGCGGCTCCCGCCGCTGCCCTGTCCCGATAATCGTCCCGCCGGTACCGGACGCTCCTCAAAAGGAAGGTGCGGGAAAGAAGCCACTGAGGGGGCTCGCCGCCCAGGCACCGGTGAGGCGCCTCTCTGCCCCTGGCCTGCTCCTCACAGGGCCTGGCCCGGTGTGGCTGCAGTGCTCCCAGTCAGCCAGCCCGGCAGTCCCCAGCAGATGTGGGTTTCCGACCACCCAGCGTCGGCATCTCTTCCCCGTTTCCATACGGTTTTCCCCGAGTGATTCGGAGAAATTAGCTTAATTTGCAATTTAGCTTAATTCACACAAGCCCGAGGGGAGGAGGGGGAGCGCAGCTCTATTGTTCTGTTATCCCAACTCCCACCCTACTCTTGGCCCGGAGGAGAGAAGTGACCTGGCGATAAGCGGCCCGGCGGCGACTGAGCGCCGGGGCAGGGCAGCGGGTGGCCCCGGCGGCGCTGAGCGGGCGCCCGGCCCGCCGCCCCCCGCCGTGGGCTCCTGCCCCAGCTCCCCGGGAGCCGCGGGGCACCCACCGGGGGGCAAGGGCAGCCCCTTCCTCCGGCTCGGCCCCGCCGAGGGCTGCGGGGCTGGAGAGGCAGGGGCAGGGAAAACCTAACGATACAGCCCCACACGCCGATTCCCGACAAAATAAAATAAATTTTAAAAATAGGGTAGAGAAAGAGAAAACCAGCCTCGGCACAGTTTGCATCAAAATTTCTTTATTATAGCAAGGTTGGTAAGTCCTGTTTGGCAGCAGAGCCCAGATAAATCGCCGCCTAACATGCAACTATTTTGGCAGGGAAATAAAGTGACATAAGACTTGGGTTTCTTTTTTCTTTTCTTTTTTTTTTCCTCAGGTTTTTTTTTTCACCATATTATATGTGCAAGAAAACAAAATCTAATCAAATCAATAAGTGTAAGATTGGTAAAATGCTGGTGCTTTTTAGCGAACTTTGAGCATATTATTGGGAATGGTTCTTCGCGCTGCAGCGTTTTTCAATGCGTGGATCAAACAGAAAAGGTTATAACCCATGATCGGGAATCCTGAGTATTTAAAAGCTGAGGGAGGACACAAGACTTGCATTTGCTCTAAAACTCCCTTTATAAAACTCATAAACAACTGCTGGGATGGGAAGAAAATATATGTATCAGATCCTTCTGGGTTCTTTATCTAGAGACCCCCTTTCTTCCAAAGTTAATTAAGCAATCATGATGCTAGCTTTGGAAACTGGTGTTCTGATCGATATCTCCTGTATATTTTATTACTTTTTCTCTGTCTCATGTTTTCCGTTTCCTTCGTCATTGGAGATGTTAACGGAGTGGCCGTAGTGTCTTGTCACAGAAACTGTCACAGTTGCAGTCTAACCTGCAGTATATCGGAAAGCTCATACACAGACAGGGAGAGTGTAAAGAAACACAAGCCCGTTTGCAAGTCAATATAACTTTCCGGCCTTAACAATGTCCACTTCTTCTTCGCATCAAGAATATATCGTGGCAAAATAAAACTGGAGAACCGCTGCAGAAACTGGGTGGATTTCCAGGCTGAGCCCTGCAGACATCTCATCCCGAGCGGCAGGGACACGCTGCCTGGCCGCTCCAGGGCTCTGCCTGCACGGTCTGCCCACGGCCTTCCTTACTTTTAAAAATCCTCACTGCAGACACGTTATTCCTTAGGATAACACAATATATACACTTGTGCTTGTGCAAATATAGATAAAGATATCCATCAGTTGGTTACAAGCATGTGTGTGTACGTATAAGATATATGTGTATATACATCAATTCTACATCTAGACTAGTTTTTCACTTTCGTACTCAGTTTACACCCAGACGCTCACGCATATGTGTATATGCTTATAAAAGCGTATGCCTGCGTGTCTGTGCTCCGTGCACGTCTCCCCTCTAGGGCCGACTCTGCACTCCTCGTCCTGCCGAACCGCAGGGCAGGCACTCTCCCTCGCCTTTAGTAATTCCCCGACGAAGCCTGCTCCCTGGTACCGCAGCAGGCTGCTCCTTGGAGGACGGCCTCATCCGCAGAGACTGTCCACTCCCTGCCGGGCATTCCCGGCCGAGAGCCCGCAGACCCACTCGCAAAGCCCCCGGGCCCCAACAAGCCCCCTTGTACCCTCAGCAGCCCTCTCCACGCCCCGAGCTCAGCCTGCATCCTCTCCCCGGGCACTGAGTTGATTTTTGCCGTCTTCCCACCACCCAGCGCTTCCCCCCGAGGTACCCCTACCGCCTCTGCAGAGGAGCCGGAGAGCGCATTAAGCTGCTGCAGAAATTGGAGAGCAGCTCTTGCTGCCTTCTTTCGCTGACTCCTCCATCTCTATCTTTCTCTTTCTTTAATTTATGACCTCTCGGCTCCTGTTGACACAGTTTTCCACACTGCCTATATTGTAGAGCTGCATTGTAATATACGCCGAATCTGCCTAGGCGTCAGCCAGCACAAATAAAGGTGCGTATTTGATATTTCGCAGCTATTTGGTAATGCTCGGCTCCATTTGAAGATGACAACAGTGCACCTCGCCTCCGAGTTATCCATGAAATAACTTACAGCTTGAGATCCACTTTTCTTTTGTTATATCTGCAAGCTTACCAAAGCAAAGCACCTAAATAGCTACAGGAAATTTCCTCCTTGGCCTGAGAGTTAAGCAAACGTTTAACTACTCCCTTTCGATAACTAAACCTGCTTTCTGCAGACGCTGGGTTTTTTGGTTTTTTTTTTTTTTATTGCAGAAGCAGGAATGCTGAGAAATATTTATATATTTGTTAGCAAAAGCTAGAAAATTAGCTCGGAACATGCTGTAAAAAATGTTCGGTTACTTACCAATCATACCAGTTAAAGAAGCACGAAACTGATTTCAGGAGCGTAAGTCACTCGGGTGAACACTGGTGGAGGTGCATAGGCACAGGCAGCAAGCTGAAAAAGAATCAGTTAAAGTCGAACTTATTGTTAATGTCTCAAAACAATTCCTTCTGGAAGAAAATACCATCCCCGTGCAAGCCCCGAGCGCTCCTCTCCCTCGGTCAGTCAGCAGGCGCGCAGTCGGAGCCAGCCCGTGCTAACCCGGGTCGCGAGTCGGGTGACAGGCAAGGCAGAGTAGCTTCGCCTCCCTCCTCACGGAAACTAGTGATCTCGTGCTGTGTATTAACCAGCAATACAAGTATAAGCCGGAGCGCTGCTGGGACATGCCTGTCGCAATCGGGCTCCGATGGAGTGCCCTACGAAGCCGGTTTTATTTTTTCCTCTACCGGACCGGCACAAAGCACTTTTCCAGAGCAACCTCAGAGGCTATCAAGCTCTCACACAGACTTTTGCCAAGAAATTTCTTGGGTCCATACTGTACCTGGTTTGAGATTATCCGATATTTAAGTTTTAATGAGTTTGTAGGGGGTTTTTTGTTGGGGTTTTTTTCAGTTTTTTTTAAATGCAGATTTTACTGTAAGGCATCTGCTAAACACTTGCATTAACCTCTGCCTCCATGATAATTTTTCCCCCCCTTATTTTAATTACATTACGGATGCGGAGGGGCAGCCAATCCTAAAAGAGGAGCTCGGCAATTAGCAGAGCGAACATCAAAAAGTTTTATTGCGGAGGGCGGCGGGCCCCGCCCCCGCCTCGGTCATTGGCGGCAGCCGCTTCTGACGACATATATTAACCCGAGCGGCCCTAAACATGTAGCTGTACATGGAGATCGGGCCGGGAAGCCCTGCCAGTGCCCCGTGCCGCGCCGAGCCCCGCCGCCGCCTCCGCCCGCCGCCGCCGCGCCCGGCCGAGCGGCGCGGATGCCCCAGAGGAGCGCGGGGGCGCTGAGCCGCGCGGCGCGGCGGGCAGCGATGCGTGCGCCCGCCCAGCACTGACGGCCCCGCCGCCGCGCAGGGCAGAGCCAGCGCCGCCCGCCCGCCCGCCCCGAGCCGGGGGCGCATGGAGGGGGGCCGCGTGTAAGTACCACCCGGCCGGGCCGCGGCGGACTTGGCGAGAGCGGAGGGAAGCAAGAGGCGAGGAAGATCCCAGGCTGGGAAGCCAAGACATTTTGTTTTGGTCGACATCTCTCCATAGCTTTTTTTTTTTTTTTCTGTGCGAGCTTCCTCGAAGACCCGGCCCCGGGCGAGGAGGAGGAGGAGGAGGTGGAGGCACAACGCATGAGCGGCGGCGGCGGCGCCCGGGGAGGGGGGATCGCTCGGGCACCCGCGGGGACTTTGCAGCAGAGCCCTATGGAGAGGCAGCGGGCAGCGGGGCAGTGCTGAGGGGTGAGCGGCGGGCAGCGTCTCCCGCCGCTGCGGCGGGGGTGGGGGGCGGGCGGGGAGGGGAAACCTTTGTTTTGGGGCCCGGGGGGGCGGGGTGGGGTGCTCTAGGGAGCGGGGATGAGTCTAGTGGGCGGCTTCCCCCACCACCCGGTGGTGCACCATGAGGGCTACCCTTTCGCTGCCGCCGCCGCTGCCGCCGCCGCCGCCGCCACCCGCTGTGGCCACGAGGAGAACCCCTACTTCCACGGCTGGCTCATCAGCAGCCACCCGGAGATGTCCCCCCCCGACTACAGCATGGCTCTGTCCTACAGCCCTGAGTACGCCAACGGGGCGCCGGGCATGGACCACTCCCATTACGGGGGGGTGCCGCCCGGGAACGGCCCGCCCGGGCTCGGGGGGCCCCGGCCGGTGAAACGCAGGGGCACGGCGAACCGCAAGGAGCGGCGCAGGACTCAGAGCATCAACAGCGCCTTCGCGGAGCTGAGGGAGTGCATCCCCAACGTGCCCGCCGACACCAAGCTCTCCAAGATCAAAACCCTACGTCTGGCCACCAGCTACATCGCCTACCTCATGGACCTGCTGGCGAAGGACGACCAGAACGGGGAGGCGGAGGCTTTCAAGGCAGAGATCAAGAAGACAGACGTGAAGGAAGAGAAGAGGAAGAAAGAGCTGGTCAGTGCTTCGGAACGGGACGGGGCGGGACGGGGCGGGGGAGCCGCGGAGAGGAGGCTGCTCGGTCGCCCGCCGGCGCCCCATCCGAGCGCACCAGGCGCCGCGCTGGGCAGAGTCGCCGGGGGATGTCCATGTGGGACACCTCGGTCCCACCGGTCCCTGACCGTACCTGCGGGCCAAAAGCGGGAGAGTGCAGAGCCGCGGGCTGCCGACGGCGTCCGGATCCGACCCGGCGCTTGAGAGCAGACATGGGGAAAGGGCTGCCGCATTAGGGCCCCTCCGGGGAGGTTATTTCCCGGGCTGCTGCTTGTCCCGTGTCCCAAACCATGATCTCGCAGGAGGCAAGCCTCGGCTCTCTTAAATGAGAGTCTGGAGGTATGATTACTTGGAAAGCCCAGCCCAGATTTGAACCCTCGGCAAGCACGAGGTTCCTGCCTCTGCGTTCGGAGTTTCAACTTTTTTTGATTTTTAACGGAAAAGTCGGCTTAGGCGAGGAAGCGCAAGCCAAATTTCGTGTAGGCCCTACGGCATGCTCGCATGTGATTGATTCCCGCAGATTTGAGGTGGCCGCAGGTCCCATGTTTTGCCCCAGTACGTGCCGGTGCCCAGCTTCTCCCCGCAATCAGTGAGGGGATGGTTTAGGGGGGGCCTTATCGTAATCCCTGTGGATGGCTGGCGCCTCTCAGCCTCCAGCCCCGTGCTCCGGCCGCGGCAGAGCAGCGGGATGGCACGGAGCGGGAATCGGCCTCCGCCGGGGTCCACGGGCCGTCGCGCAAGACGCGAGGCCTCTCCCACGGGCGGCGGCTTCGCCCGCGGCGAGATCCCGTGGAGGTCCCCGTTATGTCTCTTGAAGCCCGCAGGCCTCGATAAGGTCAGGTGTCCTCGTAGTTTTCGATCTCGAGGCAGAGCAGATGCGACCTAGAAAGGGGAGGAATATATCTAACCTTTTTTTCTCTCCTTTCCCCCTTCTGTTTCTCTCTCTCCCCTCGCATCCTGTCTCCCCAGAACGAAATCTTGAAAAGCACAGTTAGCAGCAACGATAAGAAAACCAAAGGGAGGACTGGCTGGCCGCAGCATGTCTGGGCTTTGGAGCTCAAGCAGTGAGCACGGCAGGACTGGAGGAGCCGTCCTCTTAGTCTCGGTAGTGGCTCTCCTCTGAGGACTCTTTGTATTTGGAATCATCCAGTTTATTTATGTGCAATTTCTCCCCCAACCCCCCAAAATGTGGATATTTGAAGGAGAGGGAAAAAGCATTCCATATATGAAGAGGAAACTCCAGCTTGGTAAGGGGTAATGTCTCTAAATGTTTTGTGAATGTTATTTGCTCTGTATAAAACACATGAGGAAAACAGAACCATAGAAAAGGAAAAAAAAATCCCTCCCTGGCATTAGTGTGTATGTGAAGTGTATCTTTAATACTTGGCCTTTTGGATATAAATATTCATGGGATTATAAAGCTATATTTCAACAGAAGCAGTTGCACCAATGTTTCGATTGACTCGGTATTTAGTGTTGTAATTTTGTTGTGGTCGTTCGGTATTTGAAGATGTTTTCAACAGTTATTGGTTATGTGCACTTCCGTCCGTAAGGGAAAAAGTGGAATCTAATTAATATTGAAGGTGTAAACGTTGTAAGTACTCAATAAACCACTGTGTGTGTTTTTTACAAAACAAAAGAAAAAAAAAGAAAAAGAAAAAAAAAGAAAATCCAAATCTTTTTATGTTTTATACCTCAGAATGTTTTGAATAACAGCGTTGTTTATGGCTTTTTTTTCATAATATTTAAAATATTCGGAAGTAAACTAAATTATAAAGATGGCTCCTAATTTTATTTTTAAACAAGTGACTGAATGAAAGGAGGGGTAGAGGGAGGGATCTCTCAGCCCCGTGGGTGTTGAACAGAAACCGGCAGTTCAGCTGAATAGCAATTCCTTGTGGTGGTGTTCTCCATGCAGGACACCTACTGCGAACGGGAAATGGACAAGGGTGCAAACCCCGGGCGGGTCAGGCATAGCAGAGATGCGCGGTTTTGTTGCTGTCGGAGCCCGGGCGGCGGCAGTGCCAGGCGCGGGCCCGGAGCGGGGGCGGCTTCCCGGAGAGGGGGCCGGAGGCAGGCGAGGGAGGCTGGTGAGCTTTGCTCGGAGTGATTATGTAGCAGGTAATTTTACGTCAGGGAAGAAAGAGCGAACAAGGCAAGGGATTTGCGGAGGGGGGGTGGGGGGAGGGCGTGCTGTAGGGAATATATAAGATTTACAATGAGCTACGGTGAACTTAATATTAACTTTGTGGTTCCTAAAACTCTCCTGGGTTGCACGATTCCAGTACGCCACAGCGAGTCTGATTATTTTTAACCTTTTTTATCCAGCTGCAAACTGCAGCAGCCCGTGCTCTGGCTCTGTGTAGTATGTTCACTGCTTCCCCAACAGGGTTTCTCTTCCCTTATACATTTTGCCATTTCTATCGAGTCCTTGACAAGGGTCCCGATGCCAGTCTGGTGACTTTTCTGCTCCCCAATACCAGGGCGAGCTGCAGATTTCAACACTGGGAAATGCGTGGCATCCTTCTGTATCGTAGGCATGCAAGCTAAAAATGAAAACTTTTCACATAAGGACGTTGGTCTAGGTATTTTTTGTCCATTCCTGCTTAAGGGCAAGGTTTTCCACCTTTTCCTTAATATAATTCGGTCTAGTATTTTTAACTTTTACTTAAATCATCTCAACTTAAACCAAGCTGGCTCTCTCCCCAGGTCTGCATACCTGCCGGCCTTCCCGCGCCAACGTGCCTAAGGAAGTGGTTCCGGACGAGACCCAGCAGTAAGCGTAGGTAGATGTGCAATTGCCCATAAAAAGATAAGGGAGCCCCTGCGCCGTTTCGCCGCCCCTGCTGACAGTGGGAAGGTTGCGGGGTTACAACAACCAGACAAAAGTGATGTGCCCTCCCTCCCGTCGGGTCAGGCAGCCCGGCTCTGCTCCCCGGCGTGGGTCTGTGTTTACAGACACTTGCCTCTGTTTATAACACTTGGAGAGAAGAATCTGCCCCCTTGTTTGCTTTTCCTTGCCTATTAGTCGCCCAGCTGGTGAACTGGAGCTTCTCGCACTCTCCGTTCCCTATTCAAACAATTTTTATTTTTCTTTATAGCGGCACACGAAAAAGTTAAAGGGGTGAGGGGTGGCCGCGAGTGCTGTGGTGCGGCACATCATGGACAGCCTCTCTGCAGATGCTGTGTCTTCCCTCGACCAAGTCACCGGGTTGCAATTCCCCCGAGAAACTAGCGGTAGGGCCGGCGGGCGGATCCGATATTTCCCCATGAATAATTTTCCGGGTTTGTAACGTCAGTTTATCAGAACCGGGAGCCCTTCTGAATCCGCTAAGGAGGAGCTCTTTTAATTGCTCACTAACGAAGATGTTGCTATTTTCTCAGGAGCAGCCATTCCCGCAGCTAAATCACAGGAGCCCTAGACAGGCCGGAGCCGACAAAAATGTAGGTTTTGACGTTAAAAGCTAAACGGGGAAGCAGAAGGTAAATTGATGGTAGATGGGGATGTCAGTGCCCTGGCCTCAGCTCTCCTCCGGCGGAGCCAAGGCCTGATAACAGCGGAGCGCTGCGCTCCGCATCCTGCCCGCACCCGGGGGCATCGGCATCCCGTCGACCTGTCCGGTAATTCCTCGGGGCCAAAACACTTTTGGGAGCTTTTACCGAGGTTAAAGGAAGGTAACCTCTTACATGGGATAGCAGCCTTTCCCACTCTGCAACATTTCTCTGTGGGTGCACGAAAGAAGAGAGAAGGGAGGGCAGAAGGCCGGTGGAGAGCAGCCGGGTGGCTGAAGCCCTGTCCCCTCAGACTGACTCAGGACCCGTGTTTTAGGTCAGTAGCCTCGTTTCATGGCTGGGGGAGCGAGACCCTCTGCTCTCTCTCAAGAGAGCATAGTGTTTTAATTCTTTTTCTACCCTTGAAAAAGAAGAGCTACAGAACTCCCCCGGGTGACGTCCCGCCTCCCCTTCCCTCCCGGGGGAGCAGCCCCTCGGTTCCCAGGGTGCGGGCCCGGCTGCACGCCCGAACCAGCGCGGTAGTCCCCTCGCAGGGAGGCGACGACCTCCCCAGCGACTGCGTGTCCCCTGGGGGCCCCGAGGCAGACGGCAGCGTGGATTTTTAGAGCTCGCCTGGGTTTTGGAGAGCAGGGACGCAGCGAGGGGCCTGCTCTGTGCTTCGCTGCTGGCAGCAAGCCTATCGGCCGCTGGCAGAACTGAGTTTTGGGGGACTCTGTGCAACCTGCGGGACCCCGGCGGGACCTCGTTGCTATCGGATGTGTACGCCATGCCGGCACTCCTGCAAGCAAAAGAGAAAAAAACCGTGGTGGGCTTTTTTCCTTCGTTTTGCTTTTTGTTGTGGGCTGGGGACTTTTTTTTTCCACACACTCCTCCTCTCCCCCGTCGTTCCCAGAAGCTCTTCTCTGCCTCAAAAGATTATTGCAATGATTATTTCTAGTTTGATATCGTTGTCAAAGAGGTGCAAGGGGGCCTTTCGGCCAAGCCAAAGACACCCCCAGAGCAAGGGCCGGACCATACGCGAGCAAATACGCGGGATATAAACAGGACTAGAGGATGCCGTGGAGACAGCATGAAGTTGAAAAGTGGGCAGGGACGTGGGGAGAGAAGGTTAATAATAAAACCTCTAACCAAAATATCCTCCTTTTGCGCTTGGAAACCTTACCTTAATCCTCCTTTTTCACACGTACTCGCCTAGCGATTCACAAATACACCCAGAAGAAATCTCCAAGTAGCGATGGGAAGGAAACGCATTCCGCACGCCTACAGACATAATCCCCTCTGCTGTAACGAGGGGCTTATCAATGTTTTATATATTTTTAATTTGGGAATTTTTTTTTCCTGCAGGCCATGAAATATGTGCTTTTGCAAAGCAGCTCCGATCTTTTCTATTTCTAATTGGCCAATTACTGTTCAGCGGTTTCGGCTTGTCACATACAATGGAGAATAAAGCAGAGCTGTTATCTGAATTATATATTCACATAAATTTTAGCAAAACTTGCTGATGCGCGGGGCCGGCGGATTTCTGAGGTTGCCTGTGCCTCCCTCTTTCCCTTCCAAACCAGCGTGGTGTGTGTCTCCCTCTTCCTCAGTTTTCCCTCCCCCAATCCCATTTTCCTCTAGAAATACCATTGCTTTGATGATGCGATTTTAGAGCATTGATTACAAATTTATTCTCAGACACTATATAAGTCTTTATATCTGCTATTAGAGACATCTGGGAATGATTAGAGCCGTCCCTCCCCCGGCTCTGCTCCCTCTATCTTGCAGCGAGGAGCTAGAGACATGTTGACGTCAGATCAGACGGCTCGGAGCCATCCTGCTCTCCACTTGGGTGTAATCACGGCGACGCTTTCCAAGCCCCGGCCCGGCCACGGCCGCCAGCTGGGATGCGGGTGCAGTGGGACGCGGCACTCCAGCCCGGGGATCCTGGGCACAGTCCGATTTTGAGCCCCGAGGGCTCCGGCTCTTCTGAGTTTGCCGCCGAGGTCGTTTGTTTATTTGTCTGTTTGGTACTTTGAGAAAGCAAAAGCGGTGCATTCCGCGGGCGGAGTGACTCCCTCACCTACCCCGCTCCCCCCATCCCCCGGCCCAGCGCTTGTTTTATCTCAGCCCGATTTCTCCCGGCGCATTCGCTCACAGCACTGTCTTCCAAAATAAATACCGAGCCAGGCAGATTTCCACCTTATGTCTTGGCAGGGAGAAATTAGCCAAACAAAGTGCAACGCTTACGTGCGGGCAGTCGCAGGCGCGCCGACACCCCGTTATCCAAAGTGGTAGTCAGGTTTCCAACGAGCCGGGAGAGTTGGAGGCTGCTGTTAAAACAAGACGATTCCCTACCCAAACGGCAGTGCTGCTGGCGAGGAGATGGCTTTGCACCTGCTATTAAATCCTAATGAATCGCCTCTAATTGAGAGCTGGGGCTGGCTGACGGGAACGCTGAGCAGCCTGCGTGGAAGCCTTGGCTCAGCGGGACCCAAGACCACGTTTGATGGGCTCACTTTGACAAACTTTTTACTTTACGACTTTTTATGTTTCGTATCACTCTGTTTTTTCCCCCAAGGAGATAAAATAATAATAATTGAATAAATAAAACTTAAGCCTCCGCTGGCTGCTCGTAGTCTTGGACGGCTGACACTTGTCCAGCTGTACATTACAATCAGTGCTACTACCAGGAAGGAGGGCGGGGGGGTAGATGAGAAAGCAGTTGATCTCGTCTCCAGAGGAAAAAGATAATGTTAGACAATTTATCTAAAGGATTAAATTCTCGCGGTAAAATACGCTTGCCAGGAAGAGGGAGAAAAGAAAAACAAAGCCCCGTGTGGCCCTAAAAATAAATTTAAAAATACTTCAATTTCTTTGTTCCAGCAGAATAAAATAAAATAAACCCTCTAAGATACCGCAATGTTCCTCTGTGTCTATCCGTAATCTCGAAAGGAAAAGGAACATTTCCTTTCTGAATCAGTGCAAACGTTATGCTGTGAGCTCGGCTTCCCACCGCAGCCACCGACCCAGGGGTCGGGAGAGGGTAACTGAATTTTTAAAAAATTGTTAAAGAAAAGAGAAAAAAAAAAAACCAACCTGAGAAACAAAGCCTAACTGAAAAAATCTCAGGAAAATCCTGTCTCTGTCCTTTATGGGGGACCTCCGACTGGTGACGGCTCTGTGGCAGGGCTGAGGCTGTCTCTCCCGGCACCTCTCTCCGGGGGAGTCCCCTGCCCCGGGGCTGGAGCCGTCTCTGCGCCGCCAGAGGCCGTGCGAATCTCGGGGCAGAGCGGGCAGGGTCCCGCCGGCCTGCCTGGGCAAGGCGCAGGGGTCCGCAAGTCGCAGGGCTGGGGCAGAGGCGCGGCTGCCGCCCGGAGCGGCCTTCTGGGAACAGCAGTAATGTGTTAGCGAAACAATGGAGATCAGCGGGCCCGCAGCTCCCAGCCCTTCCTTTGCTAGCCGTGGAGGCTGTTCAAAACGCAAACAAACCCCTGCGTTGCCCAAAGGACTCGGGTGAAAAAATGTACGATTCTATTTTAATGTAGAGCAGTAGAATCGTTTTGCCGGTCCCGTCTATTGAACAAACGTGGGGGTAATAGAGAGGCCGACTCTCCTATAGGGGTCCCTATTTGCATGCCATATGTGGCTATAGGCTGCAACAGCTGCGTATAATGAACTTCTTAAAAAGATAAATATGTGTGCAAACCCAGAGAAGTTTTCTAAAAGTGGCCTAAAAGACAATGAAATGTCCTGCCAGAAAATACAGGAGGCGGAAGAGATTTTAAAAAAATAATATTAGGCACTCCCCCCACAAGCCTGTAGCCTTCGCAAAGTTGCTGGCAGCGCTGCCCGAAGGAGGACCCCGGCAGCTGGGGGGGTGCAGGAGGCCGAGGACGTCCGGAGGTCGGGCGGCGACGGGGGGAGGTGGTGTCTGGAGCGGTCTGGCAGGGGCTAGCCGAAGCACACGGCTCGGCCTTGACTGCCTCTCTCCCAAATCTGGTTTTCATAGAGCCGCGCAGTAATTACCTAAAGCCATAACTGTCTCCGAAATTATTCATTAAAGTCATTCCCGGGAATCTCGCGGCTCGAGAGCCTGCATTTATGGCCTTTGCGCCCTCCGAGCACGATATCGCCTCTCGCCTTGCATCCTCGGCGGCCGAGCGTTCAGCATCGCGGAGAGCAAGGGGGAGACAGGGCTGCTCTCTCTTGCCTTCCCCTCGGTGCATTTGTTTGCCGGGGCTCAGGTTGCTTTCCCCCTTTTGGCGAAGGAGCGCGATGCAACCCGGCAGATACCTTGGGAGCGAGGAGGGTATTTTGGGGAGTTGCAGTGTTGTGCGGAAGATCATGTCTGTGCCCTGTGGTGCTGTCAGCGGTGACAGATCCCAGATGCAGTCGCTACTGTATGGCAGATTGAGTTTCTCAGCAGAAAACTCTCTCCCTCCCTCCCAAACGTCTTCAAAAACCTTCTCCAGACACTGCGGGTCACTTCGGCTCAAACGGGGAGAGAAAGGGGGGAAAAAAAAGGCTTTTCCTCTCTCCTCCCTCTCTCCTCCTCCCGCCGGATCTCTCTGGGGTGCGCGGGGGGCCATGACCGGACCCTTGTGCACCCGGGGGCCGAGGCCTCCCCTCTCGCCCTCGTCCTGCTGAGAGAGCGCGTCGCCGAGCACGGGGACCGTCGTCCAGGTAAGCGGGGGGCGGCGGGGAGCGAGGCCGGGGCCGACGGCAGAAATGATCCCCGGAACCGGACCCTCCTACCCGGGTCGGATCTCGCTGCCTGCAAGGAGCTGCCCGACGCTGGGTGGCTGAGGTGTGCCCCTGTCCCAGACGCGGCCATGGGGTTGGAATGGGGGGACAAGGTAAGACCCCTCGCCGTGCCCCGCCTGCCGCGGCGGGAGGCAGCAGCCGGGACCCGGATCCGCCCAAAACCCCGGCCCGGCGGGGCTCCGGCTACCGGCGGTGGTAACGAAGCAGAGTGAATTTATGGACTTTAAACGGGGGACCGGAGGAAGAGCGGCAGGAATAGGGGAAGGGCGGCGGCGGGCGCTGGGAGCACACCCGGCCGGCTAGCCAGGAACCAGGAGGACGGGCCAGCTGCGAACCCGGAGGCGTCCCTTCCATAACAGGGGCTGGCAGCCTCTGTCCCTGTAAGCGGCGGAGGTCGGAAGACCCCCACTCTTCCCTCCTCCCCGCTCTTTTTCACCTCAACACGTAAATGCAAGAGGCTCGGGTTTTAAAAGCTCTGGAAAGTCATCCTCCTCTTCGAGACATCTAATGTGTTTCAACATTCCTGTTCTCCCACCCCCATAAAATATTGGTGCCCCCGAGTGCCCAAATCAGAGGCCAATCGGCTATAGTGTCTCCTCCCGGGGTTCTTCTTCCCCTCCGTGCAAGTGGGTGATGCTTGAGGGCTCGTAGTGGACTGTGGCCATGTAACCCTCTCCTCCTCACCTTAGAGGAGCAATGTCCATGCAACGTCTGGCAACAGTGAGGACTCTCGTCCGCCGATGAGCCCTCAAAACACTTCGCGCAACCGCTGGCCATTTGGCGTGGCAGCCCTGGGGTCGGAGTAACCCCATGCGAAGCGCCTCGAACCTCATTCCCCCAAATTTTCCCTCTGCAACCTCATTTTGTTCTTGCTTCTTGGAAACGGTTTCAACTAACCCCGCTCTCGGTCTTTCCTGCCCCAAATGAATTAAAAGTCCTTAATTCAACCGCTGACCCACTCCCTCTCCCCCTCCCTTTTGTCTTTTTTTTTTTTTTTTTTTTTTTTAAAGGCAACTCTTGCCTTTAGCAGAAGTATAATTGTGACCCTGCCTGATCCACAGAGCCTCCTGTTGGGAGCAGTTAGCTGTGGTTGCATTAGGCCAAAGGACCTCCCAAGTGGCGGTGGCCTGGGTGTCATAGGAAGGGACTCTGCACATTGTCCATTCTTTCTCATCAAAGTCCCAGGCACTGTGGAGCCAACAGTTTGGTAAAGGAGGAAAATAGTAAACAAGCCTTTCCCCTCCCTTCCCAATACAGCAGCCCCGAGATCTTCCTGGGACACAGAAAAGGGAACAAACTTTTTCATAACTTCAGCTCTACGGTATGATTTACATTTCCGGCTGCTCTGTCAGAGTGGCAGTAATTTACAGCCTGATAAAAAACACTTTTACAACACCAGAACATGTTCAAGTGGTGGCTTACTATGCGCTTTTTTTTTTTTTTTTTTTTTGTAAATGGGACACAGGCAAGAAAAAATGTTCAGTTTCCTGCCTTTTTCCATCATGGCTTTTTGAAAAGTCAAAAGGGCTGAAGTCGTTGTGTAGGCAAAAGAAAAAAAAAAAAAAAGTAGGAGCAGGCTGAAGAAAACAGGCATGAAGTCAATCCTGGGCTTTTGTTTCTATGCTGTGTATTAGACGTCCACGTTTCTCCTATTTCTCTAAGGTTTTCGTTTAACGGATACTTCTATTATTGTGCTCTCTGGCCAAACCCTGCTAGTCTTGCCCCAGGGATTGCTTTCATTTAGCCAAGTAGCTATTGTGTTTAAACAATTTCTTTCCTTTAATAATTCATTTCTTCTCCGGAGTCTAAAATCGAGTGGGTCTGGTAGCATTTATGAAAGGGGAAGCATCTTTTATTCAGTTCTAATACCGGGGGTAATAGCGTTATCCCTTCTTGAGGAGCATCCAGTTTGTTCCAGACAGGCTTCTTCACCGGGGCAGGGCAGGATGGGTCTGGAAACTAATGTACAACATCCCTACCCTGGTAGAAACGATAAAGTTTAGTAAATTACAAATATGTGAATTTGGCAGACAGTTAGGAATGAAAATGATCAAACGATTAAAAAAAAAAAAAAAGCAAGCAATGAATAAACCACATGTAGCAGTTGCTGCTTTCATGACTTTGGTAATTATTTACACCTGAATCATAGTTTACTCCAGCCACGGTTTCAAAAGTAAACCTTTAAAGAATTTAATTATTTCCAGTTTTCGGCAATAGAGATTTAAAAAAAAAAAAAAAAAAAAAAAGAAAAAAAATAAAAGTAGGTTAGCATGCAACTGCTGTCTCCCGAGCTCTCATAAAAGGTTTTATGTGCATTTCCATCCCAAAGACACAAGCGGCCCTTCCGCATTCTCCCCTCCCCTCCATACAGGAGCACTCACTGTCATCTGTGCACGTATTTACAGCCTTTTGAGAGCCTGCTGAGGGTGGTCACATGGGACGCTGCATATATATGTGTGTGTCTGTCTGTGTGTGTATATATATATATATATATGTATACACACACACACACACATTTGCCTATGTTCAGTCAAGGCACAGTACTGAAGCATGTGTGGGTGAACTCCTTGGCTCCTTCCTTCAGCTCTATAATAGCTCTGTTATTTTTGCTAAACGATCAGGATGGCTCTACGTGACCCTTCGTCATTTAAAACCATTTTCTATCATTGCACGTGTGCCGGAGTTTGGGGGGTGTGGTGGTGGGGATGTAGGGGGATGGATGGGGAGGGGGGAGGAATCGACAAGTCATTGAGAATAACCGGGAAAGTCTGTGATGTATAGCACATTTTATCTTTATTTAGGCAACACGACGTTCCCGGGATGGCCTGAGTTTCCATGCGCGACAAGGGCATGAAGCACATCCATCCTCGGGGAGGTGCAGGCAGGCTCGGGGAGCTGCTGTGGCCGGGGGACGGCTGGGCGAGCGCAGGGGCAGGGCACCCTCTCGTTCCCCTGCTGCCCTTCTCTGCATGTGAATGACGCACTTTTGGGGGAAATTTTAAAAAGGAAAAAAAAATTAAAAGGCGGCTCTCCGTTGCCGGAGCTCCTCGGCCGCACTGGCCTGGGCGTGTGCGGTGGGCGCGGGCAGCAACCCAGGGGCTGGGACGCCCTGTGTCCTCCGGAGCCCCCCCTTGCCATGCGTACTGCGGCGAGTACTTTCAGTATTTCACTGCTCCCTCTCCTTGAATCCACCTCACTCCCCGCGTCGGGGCTGACTTGGCATCCTTCGTACGGCATCCTCGTGTGCACTGTGTCCTGGGGCAGGGCTGGCTTTCAAAGGGCTCTGAAACAGGCGGTTTGCCTTTAGGAAACCGGTTCTGGCTTGACTCCGGTGGGAGTCCAGGGGGGTAAAAGGGAGAAGAGACAAACCCGTGGTTTGGTTTGGAGCGCAGGCTTCTGCAGGCGGGGGTGTGCCCCTTCCCTGCGCACCGCGGCAGGGACAGGGAGTGCCGGACTGTGCTCCGGTGGGAGTTCCTCGGGCACATCCCACGCACATCCCCCGGCGGGAGGAGGCGGTGGCCGGGGATCCCGGGGCTGCCGAGCCCCTTCCCTCTGTCCTGCCCGTACCTGGCGCGGCGGGCGTCTGCACTGAGCGGGCGGGTGATAAAGGAACGGAAATATTATCCCCACACAGAGTTTTTAAACTTTCTGGAGTTTCCCCAAAACAAACGGCAACCTAAAATCACTTGATCTGTGAGTGTTTTAGACGCACTCCCTCTCCCTGGCCCAGAGTAACACGCTGCTGGTGCATTCAGCGCTAGCTGATGAAATACGTGGACATAGACATATATGTGGGGACATGGATTAAAAAGCTGCGCATCACCTTGGGTTAAGGGATCACTCCTTAGGGCTTTTTTGGTCACTGGCTCCTCCTCTGTAAAACAGCTGTTAGAAATGGTGTTCCCTGAAGGACAACGAGTTCGGGTTTTTAAAATTTATTTCCCCGCCCCCCCCCCCCCCCCCCCCCGCTCTTGGCTGAGAGAAGGGAATATCGTACTGGGGGCAGTAACTAACCGTAATTCATTTTCTGGAGGTGTATCACCTCAAACATGTGCTTCATTATACTCTTATTTGTTGTGGCCGATCATCGTCGTGTATATCTAGTGTTACTTCATTCGCAATGCCATTACTCGCGCGTCGTTCTTATTTTTTAAAACAAAGGTATTTTTTCATTTGTCCAACCCTAAGAAGATGTACACAAACATAACATTAAAAGCTTACAGCTTATTAGAGGGGCGGCGATGGTTCTTACTGCAGCATCTCATTAAAAGCGACAAGAAAGTAGAGATTGAAACATGATAACGTTGTATAATATATTCTGAGTGCAAGCTGTATAAGCATAGAAGGTGTTTAGAACGTTAACATTTTTCTTTTGTTTTTCTTTTTTTTTCTGTTTAAAGCAAAGTGGTGATTTTATTTAATGGTGTACACACACACGTGTGAGTGCGTGTGTATACATGTATATATAGATATATTTCCTTCTCCCCGAAGAGAGCTCTGACACCTGTTGTAAGCCCTAAAAGAGAAGATCACACTGTAAATGTTTCCTGCGATTTTTTTTTTTTATGATAAGCACTCTTCTCGGACAAAATAGCCACAGGAAAACTTTACTAAGTAAACGTTCACGAAAATATCTTGGAGGTTGAATTAATCTTCTGTTGGGATGAAAAACGTCTTTGTTCGGCCCGTGTTTCCCGAGTAGGACACCTCCGAGGAGACCCCTGGCAACCTTCCTGCAATCTTATTAAATTCTGTGGAGACTAGATACTGAATCTGCTCTTTATTTTGACTTGCTGAGCAGTGGGACGAAAAGCATGATAAAATTAAAAGCGCTTGCAGGGAGAGTCAGAAAAAGCACCGTTTTCTTCTTTACCTACTTGGGGGCTCTTTCCTGGGCTTATTTGCACCCAGACCACCGAGTGGCCTCCTGCTGCTCCGCGGGGCTGCCGCGCCATCCAGGGGTGCAGCGTCGTGCCTGGAGCCCGCGGAGCCCCCGCGCCCCCTCCGCGCCGGCAGCACCCAGTGGAGTGGGTGAAACCGCCGTAATTATTTTCCCCGCAGATGTTACCCTGGCATTTAAAGGGCTAAATCCCAACTTCCAGGCACACAGCTGGGGCATGTTGTATCCTATCAATTCATAACAAGGAGGCATTCTGGAAAGACTCGTAAGGATATTTATTTTAAAGTGTGTGCTGAAAAGATGTATGCTGGAGGGAGGAGGGACAGGGTTGGGCGTCTCGAGTTTTGTTTCTAAGCCAAAACGGCACAGTTCGAGCTGTGAACAAATGGTTTCCAGAGAATAGTTCTTTTCTCTTTCTTTTCCCTGCAAGAAGTTGTTTGAAGTTCCCGGAGTTTTAAAGTTAAATAATATTAATACCAAAATGAATACTTCGGGGCTTCTTGGTTTAATTTTGAAAGACTGGCATGTGTGGATTACTTTCTTTCTCTCTCTTTTTCATTCTTTCTTGCCTGCGTTCTTGCTTTCTCTTGCTTTTTTTTCTTTCCATTTCTTGTTTCTCCCCTCCTTCTTGCTTTTTTCTAGCTTTCCCTCTTTATCTCTAGCTCTTCCACCCTCTGCCTCTCGTTCCTCTCTTTCCTTCTCTCTCTTCTCCCCGCCCCCCCTCGCCCTTTCTTCCCCCCACCTTTTTTTTTTTTTTTTTTTTTTTTTTGGAAACTCCTTCTTTCAACCGGACTGTGTTCGGTATATTGTTGCTGGTAAAAAATAAATAACCCAATAAATAAAGCAGGCTCCTGTTATGACAAGTTCCAAGCCAGAGCAACGTTTTATGAGTTAAAAAAGCCCTCGAGGAAAAACAAACAAACAAAAAAAGACAAAAGCATTTAACAACAGGATCGCTGTCAGCTGAGGTGTGGGACGGGGCGCAGGGCGCACCTCGCCCCAGCCCCACTGCGGCGCAGCAGTCAGTGCCCCTGGCGCCCCGGCGAAGGCGGCGGACATTGCTCCCGGGGAGGAGGGCTTGCAGGATCAGCCCTTAGGGTTAATCACCGGCAAACCCTCCGCAGAACAGGCGGCACCGGGAATGGGCAGCTCGGCAGGGCGCTGCTGTTCCCTCCCTGCCGCTTTTCTCTTTCATCTCTGCCAGTTTGTTAAAACTATTGCGAAAATAACGAGATCGCGTCAGCTCATTGTGGAGGCTGAAGGCTGTCTGACCACCTTCAACTCAACCGGGCAGTATCCCGGCTGCTCCTGCCACCCGCCCCTTCGCTGCTGCCTGGGTGGGCAGCGGCGGGAGCCTGGGACCGGAGTCCGCCGGGAGCCCTTTTTGCTCCGGGCCGGCATCTCTTAAAGTGGGGCCAGCGTGCGAACAACGCCATCCCGCTGCCTCCGGGCGCATTCTTCTCTAGAAATGGAGAGGAGAAATAAGGAAATGTTGGTAGGGGGGTTGTAGAGAGTCGAAGTCTGAAGACTGTTTGTTCCTCTGCAGATCCTAGGAGGGGTTTCACTCCGGCCGCGGGGAGCCATCCCCAGCCGAGAGCGAAGTGGATCTGCCTGCCCGGGGAGGGCCGGAGGAGGGGGGTGACAGCCGCACCGGGAGAGGTCCCTCCCCGGGTAGCGAGAGCCTTTCGTTCTTCTAATCGCTCCAAGCAGCGGCAAATGCCGTAACAACTCGCGTGTCGTAAATTACAGAGACCTCATCCTGGCAGGGAGATGCCGGGGAGGCGTCCGGTTCGTCTGCAGCTCTGGAAGGCACGGGAGGAACTGGCCTTGCTGCTTCCCTCATTTCCCTTTTCCCTCACTCCCCCTCAGCCGGTTCCTTCACGGAGGGTGATACCGCAATGACTTACTCGCACGTTTCGGCGTAAGGGAGATTTTTGTCTCACACCCCCACCCCCCTTTTTTTTTTTTTTTAAGTTGTTAACTCCCGTTTATGATCGAAATGTTACTCTCTGAGTTTTGGTTCGTTCTGGATGCCATTGGTTGGTCTGGGTTTAATCAGAAGGAAAAAATGCTCGCCACAAATGTAGCTATTGTTTGGCTGGAGAGACGGGAGCCGGGGCAGGAAAGCAGAGGAGACGGACGAGTGTGTGTGACAGTGACGGTGGGACAGGCCATCCGTCTCACAGAGTCCTGGTCCTGCGCTCAGCCCTTCTGAACACAGAGCTCCCTTTTTCCCCAACCTGCCCGCAGCAGTATGCAGGGGAGCCGGGGGCATGTTATCTCAGGAACATAATGCTAATAAATGTGCTCAGATGTTGGACATTCCCCTTGCCTGTTTTATAGGGTTTCGCTGGTGGTGCTTAATGGGCTGGGTCACCGGGACTGATGCTAGCAAGGTTATTAGGATTAAGTAACCTAATGAATCGTATGGCCATTAGCGGGCTTTGAAAGAAGGTAGTTTTCCCTGAAACCTGGTCTCCTGTCTCTTAACACGGATAATTATTTTTAACTGTGCCTCAATCACAGGTCGGAGGGGGGCTTTTAAAAAAAATTATTTGTTTAAAATCTCTCTCTGATGCTTAGGAATTGATTTCTTCACAGAAGACGCCTGTCATTTTATCTCGAGGTTCCTGGGATCGGCTGGGCGAGCCGGACGCTGCGGCCGCTCCCGCCCTGCTCGGCGGAGCAGCCACCGCCGGTGCCTTTTCCCTGCGCTGGCCAAGTGCATCATTAGGGACGCGGCTCCGGGAGGGCTTGAGAAGGATTTGTATTTATTTTTTCCAGAGAAGGTTTTTCCTTCTTGTGTCTTTTGCCTAAGCCAGGTAAGCGATGCAACGCTCGGTTCCCCCTCCAGCGGCTCGCCCCGCACCTCTCTCTCCCGGGGAGCCCTTGGAGGCTCCATCCTGGCGGCGGTTTCACCGCCCCGCACTCGGGTACCACCACCGGGGCTCGCGGTCCCCCGACCCGAGGGGCGGTCCTGGGCAAGCGGGGAGGCCGGGCGGCGACAGAGGCAGGCGGGCAGCACTGCAGCCTGCAGCTGCCCGCGCTTCCCGGGGCAGCCATGGCCAGGGGGAGCGCAGATTATCAGGAGCTACCCCCCGGCTATCCGCTGTCTTCTCTGGCCAGGAGAAACCAACTCTTATTATTATTATAATTATCATAATTATTTTGGCCCCGAGGTTTAAGATTTTTTTTCAAACGTCGATGTTTTCCTTCCCACCTTCTCCCCCCCCCCCCACAACGAGAAGGTAGACTCTGAATGTGGACACATTCATACATACCGTGATGCTCCTTCGGGGAGGCCGGGCCAGCGGTGTGAATATGTGCTTCAATTAGAACAAGTGTTAACTAACGGCTAATTCGATTTGATCTGGTCTGAAATACTTGTTCTATGGTCATTTTTCGGACCGTTCACACTTAAAAAACCCCCGGATGTACTGGTGAAAAATAAAAAAATGGGGGAAAAAGCCCCTACAAGAGAAGAGTACTTTTGTCCGGGTGCCTCTGCGAGCCCGGCGGTGCCTACCCGGCTGAGCCGCTTGCGGCTGGATGAAAGAGTGCAGCGGTGTGGGGCCGCGAGGCTGAAGGCAGAGCTGGTCCCAGCCTCGGCTCCCGGGGCAAGAGAAGACGGGAAGACCTTGGCCGGCGAGGCCAGGGCCGCTTGTGAAGATCTCCCACCGAGCCGCATCTCCCGCGCCCGGCGACATGGCGCTGGCACGGTGACAGCGGCGAGCAGGCTGGTGGCAAAACGCGATGCCGCGTTTTCGTGCTATACCAGCTCACGGTCAAGCCGCGATGGGCATCACACCTGCCGGGCTGTCTGGCTCCCAGCCGCCGGGAAGGAGGCTCCTCGGGGGGCCCGGAGGCAGGAGCAGCGCAAGGTGTCCTCCAGTAGAGCAGAGGAAAGCTCCAGCCCGCCTGACTTGGAAAGAATCCACTTTCCCACAGCTTTTTCAATCCCCAATACTTTTCACACCCTGTTAGGAGTTAATACCGCCGAAACCGCTAAACGCTTCCATGCCTAAAGGTACGTCCCGGCAGGGGCTGCGCCTGGCGGCCCCCAGCCCCGGGGCAGGACGGGCCGCTGCGGCGGGAAGCGCCGCCAGCCCGCGGAAAGGGCTCGTTTCCCCGGTGGAAATTCCTCGGATGCTTCGTGCTTGGGCTAACACATCGGGCTGACTTTGAAAGGGCTTCGGCGGGCAAGGGATTCCCTGGATACCTTTTGGGGAAGAGTGGGGCGATACTGCCGGAGCCTCTCCATCTCTCTGGGTAATATTTCAGATGCCAGTCTCTCGGCGCGGAGAGCTGGCTGGGGGTCAGCTATGCGGCCTGGGCTCTGCAACCAGCACCTCCGGGCGGCACGGCAGCCACACGGGGCTGAGGAGAGCGGGGTTGTGTGTATCAAAAACGGAATGGATCCTGTATCCATCTGATGGATTGACTCTTTTTTTTTTTGGGTGGGTTATATTTTTCGAGTCTGGTTGATCCTCACGCCTTTCAGCCACCGCTCGTCACAGCCACCGGTAGCCGGTGCCACCCCGGCCCGCCCCAGCCTGCAGCCGGTGCCCCTGCTGTGGGCCGAGGGCAGCAGCCGCTCCGCTCCGGCGGTAGCTGACCTCTCCCCAGCTCTTCCATTCACCCCGCAAGGCCAAGGGCAGGGAGAGGGCCTCTTTTTCCCTGAGCTCACAGGGACGATGCGATAACCGAGAGCACGCCGCAGGAAAGAGTCGATCGGGGGAGCATTTCCCATCCTATTTTCCCTCTGAAGTAATAGCTGGAAAATGCTGGGTGACATTTCTTGCCACTCCTTTTCAAACCTGCAAACACTGTGCCCAGCAAAACCTCTCGACTGGGGTCTCCCCAGCTCTCAGCAAGAGCACTTGTCTCTGAGAAACACAAAATTCGCCCAGGAAACCTAATCCTGCAATGTCCGGCGGTCAAGCCAACTGTGTCCAGCCTCCCAAGCAGTGGGACATGTAGGTTGTCATTCAGAGCCTGAAGGGATTTTCCCCGCGTTTTTGGCCCCAGAAAACAAAGGATTTGTTCCCGGCATAAAGCGAGAGCATCTCTGGAGTCCAGCGCTGCCGTACTCCGCTCCAGCCCTGCAAGCATACGGATGCTCCTCTTCTTGCACGCCTCAGCTCATAATCACCCTTTAATTTGCAGTAATTCCGGGGAAGGTCGAGATACCAGGTCGGTGGGCACCAAATGTGTGCGCTGTACCTTTAGGTATATCGTCCGCAGCCACCTGTGAACACTCTCAGCCTTGTAAGCTTTGCAGCATCCCTCAGCTCCGCGTTTGCTCTCCGTTCAAAACCCGTTAAAACCTTGCGGCGGGAAAGGGAAATCCATCAGTAACGTGCACTTGGCGGGACACTCCACAACCCTGATTTGTCTTTTCCCCTCGCAGCCAGAAAGTGCCCTGCGGGCTGGTTGCGGAGTGTGCCGCACGGGGAGAAACTGCGGGTGCAGCGCCAGGACAGCTCATTGCCGGGAGGGAATGCGAGGCTGATTCCCAGGCAGGGGACGCGATTTCCCCGGCTGCCCTGTCCCTGCCCAGGACACTCACAACTCGCCCATCTCATCAGGGCGGGTGTCCGTGGGGATGGGGCCACCTCCGCCCTCACGTTCCCACAGGCCTCGTCAGGACTCGTAAGTCCTGTCAAAGTGAGGGACCTGCAGTGGAGGTACTACATAAGCCGTGCAGACGCTCTCGCTGCTCAGGCGTAGCTACCAAGGGTCTCTCCTCCCAGCCTGCGGCTGGCCGGAGCCCTGGGATAGGTGTAAACCATACTCTCCCCGACGACGAGTGCCTTTCATCTCGGTGGGACCATTTATTCAATTAGCACATAGACCCCCAAGTCGAGAGCTAGGAGGACCTTCAGGGAAAGGATGCTCTTTGCAGATGCCAGACGAGGTTGAGAACATCGGGACCCGAGCACGACAGTGGCGGACACGGCAGCCGGGTGGCCGGGGCGGGCCCTCCCAGCAGCTGTGACCCGCGGGAGCTGTCACCGCTTGCTGCCCGCAGCTGCCAAGTCCCCGCCTTACGCGGGGCAGGTGGCAGGCGGCACCAGCGAGATGCAGGCTCCCGTATGCCCCACGGCAGGGCAGCCCCGGTCCCGCAGGGTACATTCGCTTTCCTCTTCCTCTTCCCGGGAATGGGGTGGGCAGTGTGCTTCCGTCCGCATCGCAGCGGCTCAGGCAGGATGGGGAGGAACGGAGCCGCCCGAGGGGATGGCTGCTCCAGATTAAAAGCGAATATTGCACCCTCCCCACAGCTCAGAGAGCAGCAGCGGTGGGAGCAAACACATCCTCCTTCTCCCCCCTTGCCCCAGGTGCTTCCCTGGGCGGCACAGCTCCTCCCCGCGTCTGCGTACATGCACATGTACGATTAATTCATGTTAAACTATTACAGTCGAATATAGATTAGATTGTTTTAATTACCTTTTTAAAAAATAGTGAGCTAGTCCCGTAACTTCCCGTCATTTGTTTTATGTGCTCGTAGATCTATAAGCAAGAAACACAAACTGAGGACTATTTAAATATACATTTTACATATTAAAAATATTAAATCATATACACATATACGATATATACATAACCACACATCAACATGTCTGCATAAATACAGGTGCGAACTTTACTGAAACGCTCCGGTTTGCTGATGCGGCAGGATGGGACGTCCGATATGGTGTGAGGGGATGTGATACAGTGTCCCTTTGGATGTGAGGTTCGCAGAGCAGTCTGCCAGGCTCCCCCTCCCAGGGCTGAGCTGTGGCATCGCCCCCTGCTCCTGATCCCGTGGGAAAGGGACAGGATTTCCCTGACGCTGCCCCGTGCTCGGGCGAGGTGGGGCAGTGAGACACGAGTGCCTGGTTCGAGAGACAGCGCGGTGTCACCTCCGACGCTTCCCGGCAGAAAGCTATCTTATTTATCAGTGGAGCCAAGAGGTGCCTGGAGTTACGAGCAAGTGCCGAATCCCCTCTCTGGCCCCAAGAAAAAATAAAGTAAAAACGTTCGGAGAGAGCTCCCAGCTGACAGTAGGCAAAGAGGGTGGGATCTCTCCTCGCACTGCGTAGAGGCGAGGCTGGTTTTCCTTCGTGTTCTTTTTGCAAAACTTGCTCAAGTGCCTCAAATTCTTTTCCAAAATTCAAGTGGCACAGTCCACGTCTTTCAAAAACCTCCTTATAAAAGAACGAGCATCTTCCGATTTTTTTCTTTTCTCCTGTAACTGTATGCTGTGGCATACAAAAATAATGGATAAATGCATACGTCCACCCCTCCTTTAATAACGTTCTAGGAAGTCACCGTGTAACATATTAGAACAATGATTTCAGACCCGACTAATTCACTTAGGTAAAAGAAAAAAGGACAAGAAGTGTATCCAAACCCACCGAGGAGAGGAGAGGAGAGGAGAGGAGAGGAGAGGAGAGGAGAGGAGAGGAGAGGAGAGGACAGGACAGGACAGGACAGGACAGGACAGGACAGGACAGGACAGGACAGGAGAGAGGAAAGCCCATCGCTTTGATTATTAACATTTTCTCGTCGGTGTCTTGCAGGGAGAGCCAAGAGCAGGCACAGAGCAAGGCAGAGGGAGCTGCCGTGTCCCTGAAGCCAGGGAGCTAAAAGCTCAGAGCCATTGAGCAGCCCTTCCTTCCCAAAGAAAAAAAGAGAAAAAAAAAAAAAAAAGAAAAAAAGCAAGCCCCCGAATAATTTAAAAAAGAGAAATAAGAAAACTTGAAGAAAAAAGAAAAAGACACTAACGGGAAAAAGGAAAACACAAAATGCAAAAAGAAAGAAAAAATTAAAATAAAAATAAAAGAGAAAAAAGGAGTAAGAAAATGGGGGGAAGAGAAACCCAATTAAAAAGGAAGGACAAAACGTGAAAAACTGCCTTGTGTGATGGGGATGGGTTGGATCCTCACCTGGGGCTGCACGGTGTCATCTGTCACTGCGTTTGCTGTGTAGGGCTGGCACCGCCCGACCTGGAGCGATGATCTGGCCTCACGCCTTCCCACGAGCCAAACCCGACATCAAAGGGCACGCGATAGACAATGTGGAGCACACATGGGAGGCTCGCAAGCCTTTTCTGTCAAAACGTGTTTCCTGGCTTTTTCCTGCCCTATCAGACCTGGCTCCCCGGCACCCTCGCAGTACCGCAGAGAAGCAGCAGGGACCTATAGAGATGAGCTGTGAATTTGTACAGCATACAGCTTCTCAAAGTCGGTCCGGGGAGCTGCCAGGTTTTTTTTTTGCCTCCATAAGGGTGCAGTGACTTGCAACCAATTAGTAGCCATTGTCATTCAGGGGTGGTTTTAATTACCTTTTTGGGCCTTTGCAGATTTAACTCATCTCCTGCTACTTTTCTGTACAAACTAGGTATCAACCCAAAGTCCAGTTCCAAACTCACCCCTCACAATCAGTATCTCACCTGCTTTGCATCTGCGTCCCTCCAGTCAACATCTAGTTCAGCCAAACACAGCAAATATCTCCATCTCAAGCCCAAGAACCTGGTGGATATTCCTTTACCCCTGCTTAATGACTGCATGTGACCTGCCCTGTGATCTGCCAAGGTCTGGAGTCACAGACATGGCAGTCATCTGACATCGCTTGTCATGGGAAATGGAGAAGGATTTTATGGCTCTGGTCTGGTGGAAAGCAGATAGGAGATGGTAAATGGAAATAAGACCATTTGGTTTTGCACGAGGATTCAAAAAATATTATAAACATTTAAAGTAATGAATTAAATAAAGTTCTGATTTAGGAGGAAACTGGGAATTTGCTACTCATTTTAATGACTATTTTTTTCTATATATTTAAAAAAATTTTCATTCATTCAATCACACCATGCTATTTTAAAAGGTTATTAATACAAAAGAAAGAGGAATAGGTTTGTGTGTGTCAATTAACATACAGCAATACACTACAATAAGTGCTGCATATTTATATATGTACTCATGTCTCATTGCCATAACAAATCCAGAGCAAAACTGTAAGTTTTTGCAGAGGTTCCAAGACACAGTGTTTAGAAAGAGTCACTGCAATCCTTCATGCCATCTGCACCTAGGAAGCTCCTATTACTTAACTGGGACACAAGCCCAGCTCACAAACAGAACAACACCAGGGATTGGGTGGAAATCTGGTGTTTAAATTTAGACTATCTTTTTCATATCATCATGTCTTTACCAAGTAACTCTCCCAGCACCAGGGAAGCCACTAAGATGCCTGAAGTTCTGCTCCACACATGCACTGAAGCCTTTTGGTCTTGACAGGGCTAAGTATGTATCTCTCACCTAATCCCATCAGGATTCACAGATAAAGCATGTCTCCTCCCTGAAGGAGCCTGTTCTGGAAGTGCAGATGTAACCCATGCTCACACAAACAGGGATCTGCACAAAACACAGTGCCACCAGCAGCCCCGTTTCTCAGAGGAGGTTTTTAGTCATGCAGATATTGAAAGGAGCTAGCAATGTCCATCTTCTTAATCTCTCTGCTTTAGGGAATTCACAACCACATTTCCCATCATTGTGGCATGCAGTTTATGTAATATCAGGCATCCAAAGGACGGGGACAAGAAATAGTCTTCTTTCTCTTGATGCTGCACTAATCTTCATAGCACAATTGATGATTCAGTCCCTCTTCCCTTCTTCTGCGGCAATAGGAGAACAGCTTCTACCCAGACCTCAGTATATGGTTACAGAGAGTGAGAAGTAGAAGTTTAACCCTCCTAAGGAACTGAATAAGGTCCCCAGAGCCTCATACCTATATATATATATGAAGTATTTTTCAGTTTCTGATTAAAAAGGTTTATTTTCAACTACCCCAATGCAAGAAAAGATAAAAAGCCACTGAGCTGGGCAGACACTCCTGACAGACCTAGGTAATATTGAGATGTTTGCTGGAAAGTGATGGAAGATTTTGTTCTCAAAGGAAAAAAAAAGAGAGTTTTTTTAAGCTGATGTCAGTCGGAAGCAGTCAACGCTTTGGAAAAGGTCCAAACTGGACTGCTCTCTTTGGGTTGCGTAAAGTGGTGATGGATTTTTTGGTCCTGGATAAGGACTGTGTGTCGCTGTGCCCATGTGGCTGGAAAAGTATGTTTTCAAAAGTAGGGATGAATGCCACTTATGGAGGCATCATTGGCATGAGCTATAATATGGCATGCAGCTGGAGTCCTCTGGGAGTGCACACACACCAGACACCTGAACTTGAGGACAAACCCTGCAGGCTCTGTGCGGCCATTTCCTCTGCCACCCACAGATGTTGCCATGCCCCACTCTGGCTCCTTGGCTTCCCTAGGTTCCTTCTTCAGAGCTCATGTTGCCCTTTACATCTGAAAAACAAAGTCCTTGAAGTTTAGTCCAGCCTCATGTGCAGTCTTTATGGAGCCAGGCCAAATTTAGCACAGGTGAGGGAGCCTTCGAATGTGTATCTGCATTGCTTAGAATAAAGGAACTTAAAGTCCCAAACCCATGCACTTCGTATTTGCTGAAGCTGCTTGAATAGGGAGCAGAGCATAAGGTCCAAAAAGCACAACTTTTGAGAGATTTGAACCAAGTCTTCCTTCTGAAAATGTCACTAGAGCCTGTCAAAGACATTTATTCCAATAAATATTTTAAGAACCCAGGGTTGGTGCTAAAACAGAAAACTTAGTGCTTTACACTGGCAGCCAAACCTAGAATCCACATAGCTGATAATAATGGGAGGTTTTGGGAAGCACAGTTTCTGGTAAAGAAAGGAAGCAGGGAAGTATGGTTCCTGTGCCCAAGGCCTTAATCACCCCCTACCCCACTCCCATAAAAATAACCACATAATTTATAATCATTTATTAGAGTTGGAATTGTCCTGACTTTTAAAAGACTTTTCTCATTATACAACTCTTTATTCCTTTTAAAGCATATTATTGATCTTAATATGAAGAAAATGCCATAGCTAGCAACTCAGAATGTCAATGCCATTTTTGCTAAACAATGAGAATTGACGGGGTTTGGCAAGACATGAAAATACTTAATGCTACAACTCTGAGAAGTCTTTTATGTGTTTATACTAATAGGAAAATCTTTTAACAGGAAAAATGTTTTTCTCTGCTCCACTAAAAACACCAGTGAGGGCTGATTCTGTTTGCATTAAACCCAATGGGAGGCTTGTTACTGACTTCAAAGTCAGTTCCAAGAGGAATTCCAATTTGGAAAATCATGGCTAGAAAAAAAATCCTAGACTTTTAGTTACATGACTAGTGCCATTTAAATTAACACTTAATTACACGCCCTAGCACTTCAGAGTGTCTGGGGACACAGCATTTGGTCTAGCCCAGAAAAGTTGCACATTACCAGCCTGAATACAACGGGTATGCCTTCCCTTACAGCATCATGTCACCTGAACCATGGGACAGGGACCAGGTGCCATGCCCAGGGATGTCACAGGCCTGTATCACTTACCTCTAAGAGCCTACCTTTGCAACGTGCTTTTCTTTTTTGAGATTATTTAATTGCCCAGATTTTTCTTTCTATAGAAACCTGGCTTGGACAGCTCAGTTCTAGTGCCTTGGCTGATTTGCTGTCCTCACAGCATTATGTGTAGGGTGCAGAGCTTGGGTGAAGTAATACAGGAGGCAGCAGGGTATTCAAAACCAGACCGTCTCTACACAGAACATTACAAGACATAAACAAGTAACTGTGGCAGGGAAAATATATCTGGTTCAGTTCCTTGACTTAGCAAGGAGTTTTACCAGCTGGCTAATTTGCCACACACTGGTGCATTGTGATCTGGGCTGTGGCAGAGCCCTGGCAAAACAGGAACATCCTCACCTTAGGGCTGGCAAGAGTATCTCCAGGTCCTGCTCCATCCAGTGAGCCTGAGCGTTGCTTCAGGCTGGTGCCTTCCAGCACTGAGCCCTGCAATGTGTGTGTCCTCTGATTCTTTGTCTTTCCATTTTAGATGGAGTAAAATTATTTAGGCTAATTAGACAGTCTGAATGAAAGTTGTGACGAAAAGGAGATTGTAAATTTCATTCCTATCTTCATCTCTCAGGACTGAGCTTGTGTGAGGGTATTCTGATCTCGAGCACAAAAATTGGTTTTGCCCACATTTCCTTTAAAAGCTCTATGGGCAGAGCTCAGGGTCCCACTGAGGCCTCTTGGACATTTTAAAAAAAGGCTGGTACACTTAATCTTAACTATGGAGCTCATCTCCAAGTTTTCTTGAGGTAAGCAATTAAATGACAAGCATCAGGTTATTTGCAAAGATCAGAATTGCTTTTGTTCATTTGTAGTATTTCCTTTAATCCTGGAAGGCAGCACCTCTTGTAAATGCGATCAGGAAAAGAACAAAATGCAAAATTTGTATTCTGTGATCATATTTATTCCTATACACAACAACTGAAATCCTGGGATCTTTTAATAACATTTTCCATATTGGAGTCTTTGTTTGGATGTGGTTTTCCTGATGTATCCTAGTAACATGTTTGGTTAATTTATATTGTGTGTATGTGTAGACAGATATACACACATCCATATGTATGCACACACATAGTCCTCATTAAGTAAGTGTTAAACCTCCCACAGCAGAGCTGGGTTTGGAGGGCAATAGGGCTGAAAACTACAAGTCTGCTCCCTCTGCAGAGGGGTACCACAGACACTGCTCCAAGCAGGCACACACAGCCCTCAGCAGGGATCTGGAGCCCTCGTGCCTCTGGTGTGAGGCTTGCTCTAGCTGGTGCACCCCAGGCAGGACTGAAATCCTTGTTTCTCACTGGCAGCAAAGCTCCATGCTTACAAGCTCTCCCGGGAGCGTGGGTGCATCATCCCCCCATCTCTCACTTGCACATGCACAGACTGGAGAGCTTGGCCAGCCCCTTGCTAGCAGAGGGATCTCTTGCACTTACAATGGTGGTGTGAAGATTTGATCCTGAAATTGTTGGAGTATCTGAGCTGTTGCAAGACAAACTCCAAATGCAGAAACATTTGGCAGATGATGAAGAAAAGAGGGATTCCACATATTTCACGGTGAAACACAAATATAACCTATTTATCTGGTGTTCAAAGACTCACTCATCAAGGATTCAATCCTGGCCATATCTGCCTTTACTAACACAAGCAAGTGCTGGTTCCAGGGCTTGCAATATGCACTCTTGGAAAAGTCACACACTCCTTATTCTCTTTTTTCTGTTCCAGGCCCACAAGTGGATCAATTGAGCCCTGCACTGCTGTATTTAGTCTATAGCAAAACTCCCTTTCAAGGAAGATTCTGCAGACTTAAGGACTGAGGAGTTAGGACTGGGAGCTAAGGAAAGGACAGAAATAACTTCCTTCATAGCTGGTTTTGAAAAGTCAGCTGCTTTTTACAGTCAAGCCAAAACTAAGAGGAGATGGTCTGAGGTTAAGAAATATGCAGGATAATTTTCACACCAAATGTGAAAAATGAGAAACTATTTCAACATATTGTAACTTGCCATAAAAATACATGTTCCTTTCCAGCTTTAAAAGAAGTCTTTATAAACGCCACTGTCTTTAATTTGTTAAGGCAATTATATATTGATTTTTTAATTCATGCGTTCTTAAGAAAACATAATGAAACACTTGATGTTTTTATTATCTTGATTAGTGCTTCATTGTATAAGGATTTGGTTATTGAACCATACACTAAATATTGCACTGTAAAACGTGTTGGGACTTATTCAATACCTTTTGGAATTAGTAGAAAAAAATCAAGATTGCAAAATGGTATTTAATTTTTCATTTTATTTAATTTAATAAAAAACTCATGACTGCACATTTCTTTGCTGTATTTTGTCATTTACTGTGTATATATTTGAAGAAAAATATCTGTGTCTGTTGCATATCATCTATCTAACTCATGAAACTGATGCTGTTCTTAACAAGTTCCTGAGAAAAATAAACCAGTTTGCACTTTGATTTCTATCACTCCTGGTGAATGATTCGTCTGGAATAAACACAGCTCTAACACATGTAAACAACACAGGAAATTAATAACAAAATTCTTTGGATTTCTTTCACACGCCACATACTTTATGTAAATATATGTGGCTTTCAATTTCAATGATTTTCCAGTAAGTAATAAACTTTGCTTATTAAGCATTCTCTTAAACTAAACATTTATTACTTTATAAGTGTTATTTCAACTAAATCAAGTGGATGTCCATGGCAAATTGATGCAACAGATCTGCTCAGCCACAGGATGGGTTTTTTTTGAGTTTGGAAAACACTGAGTGTCTATTTAAACTGCAAGGGAATAAGATGCAGTATAATATGTTGATTTTTAATGTAAAAATATTGATAGTATATTTTAAAAATTAATCTACCTTTACCTCATAATCTCTGTGGTAAAACATGGGAAAAATCCCATCAGTTGGATAAAGTTATATATCTGCTCCATGGATCTTGGGTTAGTAGTTTTGCACAGAACTAGGTTGGTGGGTTTTTTCACTACCAGCTGCGATTAGTCCTTATTTTCCTGGAGGGATGAGCCAGGTGTCTTTTCTGAAAACAGAGCTCTTTTAAGCGTACAATTTAAGAGCATACAGACAAAAATATTTTATGTTTTCTGTACAAACAAGAAAAAAAAACACATTAAGAAATGCTCTCATGATTGTCATTTTATGTCTGAATTCTGAAGAAGTTGTTGTCATTGGTCTTTGTGAAGATTTTGCCGGCTTAGAAAACCCACTCCCACAAGTCTGGGTGTGCAGCTCCTGATGTGAAAAAGCCCTACTACAATGAAAAGGTTCGGTGTGGGACACAACAGCACCTTCATTGCCCTTCTTTACTTGAGAAACTGGGAGAAAACTCCTTGGGGGCTCAGCCAGGGGGACTGGACTCTCTGCGGGAGAGAATTCCTTGCTCTGCCCGTGTCAGATATCAGCACACAACCTTGTATTTAACATGAGTGCTAGGCTTCTGGGTTTTATCTCTTAATGAGGCACAGGCTATCCTTGGGGGACACTGAATCATCACATTTCCTGAGCGCTAGCTCCCAACCAGAAGCACTTACTATTGGGAATGCACTGGACAGGAGTCTTCATGAGGTGATGCTAGCTCTGACCACAGCAATCAAACATTAAAATCTCAGATACAACAGGTTTAGATTTCTTTTGGTTCTCTTTGGTTGGATTGAATTTGCTTCAGATGTGTCTCATTGCCACTTCCTGCATCTCCATGATGGTTCCTGCAGGACCCTCCTCTGTGGAGCGTGGCTTGTACCCACCTCAAGCATAATGCAAAATCTCATGTATATTTTTCATGCTGAGGCCTCATCTGAATTAAACATGGCAGGCTAGAGGGTATGCAGTACACATCCTTGGTTCTCTTAGTAGACTGAAAAGAGAGCTACAAAGAAAAAGAAAAAAAGAGGAGGGGTAAAAAAGGGGGAAAAAAAGAGAGCAAAATTAAAAAAACCCTCTGGATGTATAAAGGAAGAAGTCAAATTCCAAAAGCTCACAGGAAGTCAAATTTTCCAGGCACAAGAGAAGTGACATTATCCAAACAAAACCTGAACACAGCATGGAAATGTGATGAAGAGTAGGGCTGGTATTTTCAGTAAAGCTATAGACATATATGTAAATACAATCAAATTGGGAACACATTCTAGGGATTAAAGAGATCTGTGTAGCACTAGAAGAAAGGAGCAGCAGAAGTAACTGCAAACAACAAAAGAAGGGATTTCTGGCCAAAGTTCAAGATTTTCTTGCACCCAAGCCCATTGTTGCAAATGAATCTGGACACAGTAAATAATTTGTAGTGACTTGTAGATCCAACTTTTTTTTTGTTGTTATTCATGAACTAGCTACCATTTACCAACATGCTGACTTTTATAAATGAGTTCCTTCAGAGCTGTTCTGCAAATACGTAATGCAGATGTATTCCTATTGAGGCAGGGTCTCTGCTCTCTTAAACTGAGCTGCTGCAATGGCTGTGAGATGGGCAGTGACTGAAAAGCTCTGATGACCAAAGGTGAGCAAAAAATCTGTGCCCTGAACAGCAGATTTCCAGCAGGAGAGATGTAAACTCCCCTGAAGCTGATGTTTAAGCTTTAAAGAGGTCCCAAGCATCATGATTCATAAGCCTTTCTTGATGAAGGAGGGGAGGTATGTGATGGGGAAGACACTTGCTGGAGAAAAGACCTGGGAAACAGGGCCCTTCAGGATAATGCAAATCTGATTTCAATTTCTTGGTGACTGCAGTGAGAGGTCTCTGGATATCTTAACAGTAGGTATTAAACAAGCTATTAAAATTGGGCTGTATAATTAGGAAATTTTGCCAGGTCAAGACAGGCACTAAATAAGTTATCTCAATTTCCACACGTAGTTGAGAGCATCCTGAATGCACCAGAAGAGTGCTCAGCCAAAATTAAACTGGAAATAAGACTCACTTTGACAAGTCTCTTACTTCTACTGCTCACCTGAAAAATATCAACAATGTAACATTATTAATTTAACACTCCTGTCTGTGTATTGTGCAGGCCTGAAGCCTGATGGGCTAGGGAAGCCCAACAGAAATGTTGTGTTCAGTGTCTACATATACTTCACAGGTCTCCACAGCAAAGGATACAGTCTGACAACTTATAAGTAGTTAAAAATTAGGAAAACAAATGCAGATGACAGTGCCTTACTGCCTGCAACAAGGCGATCTTTGTCTCGTGTTATCCAGTGATCCTGAAAGACAGAAAGGGATACCACATTGTTCCAGGGGGAGACAAAGAAACAAACATTGTCTGACCATTTTTATTATTAAGGGACTGGAAACAGCTACCATCCCATGGCACTATGTAACCACTCTGTTTTCCCTTGCTTGCTGTAAGCCACTGTGCAATCTCAGACTGAGCACAGACCACAAACCCAAACTCTCATAATCTTTACATTGGGGGTGGCAGTAGATTAAACAATGAAAAAAATAAGATTAATTTTTCTGTTTATTTTTCAGACTGAGTGAAAAATTGACACACAATTAGTTTTATTTTTGTACGATCCTGATGTCAAACAAAAAGGGAGCAGATTAAGCAACTTTATGTATAAATTTGAACTGTTCTTTTTAAAGCCTTAAAATCTGCATTCAAGCGTTGCTATTGATGATCCAGGATGCTAAATACTTTTTAATACCTTATTTTAAAAGCTTTTCAGCTTGCTTTTAAAAAAAAATGAAAATTTGGTTTAATATAAAAAGCCTGAAAAATTGCCAGCTATTAAAGAACATCACTCTCTCTCTTTATTTCTTTAAATTATTTGAAATGCTTCTGAATTCCCAACATAGTTATTGAGATCCAAGGTTATGATCTAAGAGAAAAGATATGTTCATTTAATTAAAGTAGCCTTTTACATTTTTAAAAAAAGTTACTTTTGAAACATTCATATTGTCGTTTATGAGTTTTGGGAATACAAGACGCTCTGGGGATTGTTAATGGCATACAGATAGCCATGTGCTGCTCTCACCTCCGCTGTTTCCCTGGGACTGATTCTTCACTACATGTGCCACGTGCAAAGTAATAATAATCTATGTCTGTTTTGTGGAGCTTTTCAATCTTTGATTGCAAAGCACTTAATGTTATGTTGCAGAAGGGAAACAAAGGCACAAAAGATGAGCTGATTTGTCCTGTGGGTCAAACTGCAGACTAGTGGCAAAGCCTGTCCTTGAACAATACCCTCCGACCTGTGCTAGGTGTAAAAGCACAAATCTGACATTGCTGACTCCTCCACAGCCCATTGCTACTGCAAATGCAAAGGATGGAGAAGCACATTCATTGATTTATACTACATTGAAAAGAAAGTCAGCCCCAGTGCATACTCAGCATGATTAAAAGAGAGCAGTAAAAGATCACCTTCAACTGGTATTTAATAAGAGATAAGATTTGCAGTTTCATGTCAGCTTCAAACAGACAAGAGTCTTCAGAGCAGTGTTCTGGTCACTCTTTGGGCACTGTATAAATGCAGCCACAGCATGTCAGCAAGCCACCCAGCCCCATCAGAGCTGAGTGCCCTCCCCTGGAATTCTATTTTATACCTACAACATTGTCAGAGTAAATGGAAAGCTGAATACAAAATCCTAAACTGCACAACAAAATGAAGAAGTTCATACAAAGGGATCTCTGGCACCAGACAAATGGTGAAACAGTTTGATTTTCTTCTCTTCCTCAAAAGTTAAACCATGCTGGCCTCCCTCAGAGTCACAGATGTACTTACGAGGTCTAGCTCCGTGCCTAATTGCCAGAATGCTGTCTACGATGGAGCCTATTTTTAAATAACTTCCCTTCCATCTTTGAAATCAAAGAGAGAGTATGTGATGTAAAGAACAGTCTAGGTTCAGATAAAGTTTTAAAACTTATAGGAAGGAAGTAAAGCACAAGTAAAGGAAGAGAAGGATGGCCTAGCAGCCAAGATAAGGCTTATAAATTCCCCAGGCTTAAGGGCAGAGGAGTTGTCAGAGTGTCATTCTTGCACATGCTGTGGGTCACTAAATTTTGCCCCATCAGGCCTACATTGAATTCAGACTGACTATGGCATAATTGGTATTGATCCCCACTTTATTTTGTCTCAGCCTCAGTGAAAAACTAGCCAAATCCTCATTGTGTTGAGAGAAAACTTTTGGGAATGGGGGTGGAAATACAGTAAAACTTAGCAAAAAAAAACTTGCACTGGAACTGTCTGGGACGAGAAGCACATCAGGGTCAAAGCCGGAGGATCAAAGATTGTGTGTATAGTGTCTTGTTCACTAGAGGCTTGACCCACACAGTGGTGTGATGGCTGGAGCAAACACATCTTCCCTACCAGTGTCATTCCTCCAAAAATAGGCTGAATTTGAAGCAAAATAATCTTTTTGTCTGTGGGGCACACCACATGTCACATCTTCATATGCCAGGAGTTCTCTTTGTGTTTCCATGCTCTGGTATGACTCAGTGCTGGGAAGAAAAAGCAAAAACCAAGGCAGAAGCCTTCCTCAACCCATCATTCCTCTCCGTGACTGTTACCCTTGCAAGAGTTTGCAGGGAAAAAGCTAGGAATGTATCAGATGGAGGCCAAACAGAAAGATTAGACTGAAAAGTTAGACACCCTTTGACTACAAACTGGTTTGCTTTTTCTCTTCAGGCTCTCCTTCTATTCTAAATACAGCACCTGGAGCAAGCCTGGCGTGCAGATGGCCCTGCCACGGTGCACACAGTATGCAGCCCTCCCAGTCTGGCAGGCAGCTGTTTCACTTTCTTTTTGCCAGGCAGCCAGTTCAGGATTGGTTTTACTTTTCTTCCCCCTTTTCTGCTCCCTCTGTACTCAGCCTTACCCTCCACAATGTAAATTGGAAGAGCAGATGTATAATCTGGGAAATTTTCCACATCCATCTTTTAAATAGGAAGGTGGATAAGCTAACTCAGCTCTTTAAGGCCCCAGTTCGGAAAAAGCACTTTAGGCACATGCTTAAGTCCTGTTGATTTAGGAAAGGCAAAAAAGGCTGGTGATTTCATAGGTCTTAAACACATGCTTATGTGTCCTTCCTGAAGAGCAATATGCACCTGAACACTGGCCCAATTATGCCAGTGCAGAAGGCACAAAAACAAGTGCTCACTGTAAAAATACACAGGACAAGTAATGTCCTAGTTTAGCTCTTTACAATGGTAAGAGTTTCATTGATTTTTGAGGTCAAAAAAATGTGCTGACTCTAGAGTCTTGTCAGTATTGAGGAGCTCAAAGTCAAAAGAAAATATTTAAATCCCAGTCACCCCCAAATCCCCCAAACTTTTTCTATACCAATAAACTCTTGCAGCCCTTATCCCTCAATAGAGCTTTGACAGCATTACCTGCCTGACCAGGCACATTCAGATTTTAGGAAGGAGAAAATGAAAATAGCTGAAGATTCCTCACTAGGGATGTTTTCCACCAGATGCTGAGATGAAATGGTTTCCTCATCTTCTGCAATACCACGGACATATGTGGTACAGTCCAGGAAATTTCACTGGGCAGTCAACCGGACTTGGAAATGGGCAGCAAACTGGTGTGAGCTGCTCTCTGGGACGACTGAGTGAGCTGCATGCAAGACAATGGCTGTCCTCAGAAGTTCCACTGGGTATTCCTGACATGGTCTCCCCAAACACCTGGCAAACAAAGCAAACAAGTGCAGCAGAGCTACTCCTGGGCAATCACCACTGCAATTTTCAGGATCCTCTCTCCAGGGAAGCACACTTCAACCTTCAGGACTGTCATGCCACACATTAACAAGCAGAGAGATATAAGTAAAGAGATTTGGTTTTTGTCAGAAGCCTGCTGGTTCATGATTTCTGCCAAGAGGTTACATGCAGGTCCCTGTTTGACTTTCACGTGTTTTATACTGTCTTTCAGGAAGATCCAAGGAGAGCGGAGAGCCAAGGTTCTCCTTCATGGTCCTGATGCACTGAGCCCAGGTATCAATAGGCACAAGTCAAACCCAGGAAGAAAGAAGAAATTTGGTTGGAGAAATTATTTCAGAGGCAGTTTTACATTATCTTTTTCCCTTAGTCATAGCCTGTGGCAGATAATTAGAGATCAGCTTTCATTGCAGCTGCCTATACTGTACTTGACCTATGCGGTAAGAATTTGGTCCCCAAGCCTGGAAGTCAGGCACCCTTGCCTAGCTCTGATTTCTCTTAAACAATTTTAATTAAACAAGGAAAGGAAAAAAGTGAACTGACAGTTATGAATAATGAAGTGGAAATGGGTTATGAATACAATAAGAACTAATTAAACACTGAGGGTAAGAACATGTTGATTTTTTTTTTGTCAGACTTTTAAATGAAATACATGTGCATTAAGGAGGGATTTAAATCTGCTACACACACTTTCCTTCAGAGCACAACTCATGACAGCTGTTAGTCACATCACTTAATGCACTACTGCATCAGGCTTCAGACACCAGTGAACAGTGCAGGACAGGAAGCTGTATGGGAGACCATAGGAAATGATGCTGGAGAAGTACATTTTACCTCCTGTTCTAGACGTGCTTGCACACGTGAACAGTGAACCTGTGGTACAGCAAGTACCATAAAGCCAAATAATTCCCAAATGCTGAGATGCTTCAGTCTGTTCTAATAAAAATATCTGTATTTCCCTAGCATGTTACTACTGAAGATGTGCAAATAACAATAGCAATATATTGCACTGCAACAAAAATGAAATCACCGGCAAGGGACCATCCCACAGACCACCTGCAGATTATATATCATTTCTTTTCGGAAAAGTTGGAGCAGAGGGGAAAGGGGATTATTTTATTCCACAGAAACTTATGGCAGCAAGCTGAAAATGATACAGGCAATATTCATTCCTCATTCCCAAAGGGAGGAGCAAGGGCCAGCTCAGAAAATTAAAAGGCTTTACTGAAGATTTTCTTGGAAGAATTCCTCCACAGGCTCCTTAGTGCTGGTTTTGTGGCAAAGAACAGTAGGAACACTGAAAGAAGTGACTGAGACAGTAGCTGACCAAGTAGCCTCTGCCTCCCCATACCCAGCACTGTGACTCCCCTCCCATGTGAATCCGCACTCATAGACTCCCACTCACATGTAAATGGATGGCTGAGCATCCCCCAAATATTACTGAGAACTGGCTGTCTGCCTCCAAGCTTGAGACTGACTCCAGGCTTTCCAGATTCAGCAAAACGTCCTTCCAACTCCCTCATCCTGTGCTTGCTGCTTGTCTACGCTGTCTTCGAGTTTATCATCTCCAGCAGCAAACGTCACTGCGCTAGGTCTGGTAACACCCAAACAAACCATATTTTTCCAATTGTCTTATGGAGTGGATTGTATGATGTGGTTGCTGTGGAGACTGTCAGAGGCACAGCAGTATATCTGAGAACGAATCACTTCATACATTCCTCGCTTCTTACACATTTCCCTAAATAAGCACCAGGGGCACAGGAGGCAGAGGTAGGAGGATCTGTGGCCTGAGCCACCATGATGAGAGCCATGGGCTACACCTGATCCTTGGGAAGTCCCTTCAAGCCTGTGCTCCAGCCTTCTTCCCCTATCTTTGCTCAGAGGGGCTCATATCCAACCAGAAACCTTGGAAGGCCCTTTGATAACCTGCATTCAGAGTCCCACGAAATAGTTTGGCCCATCTATGCAAAAAATGTCTTTTTCTCAAAATGGAAGGGCTGTATTTTCATGGCGATCACTTGTGCACAGAAAGCCTCATTTATGAATCTACTAAACGCAGTGAAAATGTGCCCTTTGTGTGAATAAAGCTCCAACTGTCTGCTAACAGTGCTAACACACTGACATCATTCCGCAAACATTTTCACGTAATACAGTCTCTGACAAGCTTTGTTTCCACTCGGGTCAAATTACTTGGAAAAATCACACTTTTCCCATTAAAGAATCATTTTCTCTTTAAGCAGTTTCCAGTGTACTCCACCCCACCAACTTCCAGTTGGAGCTGGCTCACTTTTCTTGGCCTGGTCCAGTGGCCAGAGCCCAGAGCCCAGGCAGTTCTCAGTGCCAGGTCAGGTGGGAGCCAGGCAGATGTGCTCAGTTCAAATATTAATCAAGATTACAATTGCTTAAGCAATTTCAACGCTGACCACAGTCTCCAGCCAAAAGAGATTAGAAAGTTCTGCATGTTGGTGAACAAGTAATTTGTGGAGGTTTACAAAGCAACATTTTTACTCCCTACATTTACCCAGATATTTGAAGTCAGGTGAGCCTTGCACAAGAATTATTTGAATAAATAAAAACATCCTAAGCTACCAAGTGAAGTCCAGCTTTACTGATACATTCTGGGTGCTTCATATTTTCTAGCAGCACAAACCCAGTTCACAGAGGCCAGTTTGTGACACAAATAAACTGAGAAGAACAATTTTGCCTACAGTAGAAAATTGTCACAAATATAAGTGAACTAGCACTGGAGGCTTGATGAGTGCTTTGAAGATGAAGTGCAAAGTTAACTTGTTGCCATGTAAATTATCCATTGGCATATTTTCAGAAAGAGTGAAAGCTCTTTTTTTTGGCTGCAGGTTGAACTGCACACTAGGCTGCAAAATGCAGCTACAGGAGCAAATCAGCTTATTTCTGCATGTTTCTGCTTGAGAGAAGCTGGAAATTCCAAGCTGGAAATCAAGTTCAATACTCATTTTGACCAAGTCTGTCCAAATTTTGGGAAGGCAACAAAATCAGAAACTTCTCTGCTTGGAAAAATTTATATGGGTAAGAAATCAGTCCTTGTACACTATCTTCTCTGTAGGAAAAAGAAAACTAAGTTACAAGAATTTTAGCTTGATTATTTTTGGTGTGGCTAATGACCTTTGTGTCACTTTCTCTATGAAATTTTCATTCTGACACCTTTATACTTGATTCACTTCCTGAATTACTGGGTAATGCTAAAGTGTTTTGTTAGTGAAAAGGCAAATTTCAAGCGCTGTCCACATGCAAACTTGTGTCTTTCAAAAAGCTGTAAATGTGGACTCTCCAGTCTCACAGAGGTACTTTGCTCCTAGAAACAATTTTCTTCTCCTAATTGTTATGACCTGAAAGGCTTTTTTTTTTTTTTTTAAACACCAAAATACAATGCATGTTTTCATTTGGTCTTTTTCCAGCTTTAAAAGTTTATTTATTTTTGTTACTTTTGTGGAAAGCAGGTAATTTTGTTATCCCCACTCTACAGATGGGAAAATGCAGCACAGATATTGTGGTCATGCACTGGACTGATGCTGAAGCAGGGAGAGAACCTGTGGCTTCAGAGGCTCAATAAAATGCTTCAACATAAATTGAGAAAAGCTGCTCTGCCCAGCATTTTTATAGGTTTCATGACAATGTGAATGGAGTTGAGATCCCTTAGAAAGTAATTTCTGTAGTCCATGCATCCTATGAAATGGAAGAAACATCAGCTCAGAAAAAAATTCTTCAAGCAAGAAAAATAGCACTGTAGGAAGAGCTGCATGCAATTCAAGCAACTGATTTTTCTTTTTTTCTTTACTTTGTCTCCCTTCCTTTCTGCACATTATTTGCATTTGTATTGCTACTTGAATATCATTCTTCTAAATATCCTCTTGGGGATAGGTATGTACTTTCTCAGTTTCTTTTCATGTTATCAATATTTAGGAGTTATAATATACTCTTTTAGCTTAAAAAATATTTTTATAGGGTTACTTCTATGCGAAGGTTGTTACTATGCTAAATCGTGTTTTATTTCAGTACAAATTGTCTATGAAGATGAATGCAGTGGTTGCTGCATAGACACACAACTTTAGTCACTTAAAGAAAAACAGAAGTCACACAAAAGGGATGAATGGCATAGATACTGCACAGGGGAAAGATTCAGAACCATAATTTATTTATTTGTATTGAAACAAACAATATGTTGTTTTAAAGTATTTGGATTACCTAGAGGCAGGAAAGTGGGAAGATAAGAAAGAGAGATAGGAGAGAAGAAAGGAGGAAAGCAAGAAGGTACCCTGCTGTTGTGGGTATCAAAAAACCTACTCTTAGTTCTAAGCAAAATCTGGCACTGCTCACAGGCCAGCTGGTGCACTTGTGACACAGACATTTTTCACTTCCATCTCTGCAGAACGCACCACAAAGTCCCCTGGGATGTGTCAGGCTCAGGTGGTCCACTTCTAGTGAGTCTACACCCCAAATTCCCTCAGTTAAATCAGCTCCAGATTGTAGTGTGCTCAGGAATCTGAGTTTTGCTTCAGTTTGCCCTCAGTAGACACCAGAGTTAAAGGCATCCTCTCACCTCTCTACTACCCTTTCAATATTTTAAGAAGGAACAGAAATCCTTTCTTGGTAAAGAGCCCCCAAAAAGGTGTGCAACATGATATGGTCCCACGTGAGCAGGATTTTCTGCCTGACATATGAACACTTCTCAAGAATTATTTAGCCTAATTTTCCTTTCTAGCATGTAACATGAAGTTTTCCATTTGTTACGACTTACAAACAAGTATCATGAGTAATTTGACAAATAACTCCAGATTGAATACCTCTGCTGAAATTTTTCTTTAAAGACTACATCATTCTGGACTAGTTGTTGGAGAAGGAGAAACAACCTCCTTGACAACAGATAGAAGGGAGCTTTTAGTTCTCATTAGGAATTAAGTAGATTTATTCTATACCTGTATCATGGTTTAATCCTGGCTGGCAACTAAGCCCTACACAGCCACTTGCCCACTTGCCCCTGGTGGGATGGGGGAGACATGAGAAGGATAAAAGTGAGAAAACTTGTGGGTTGGGATAAAGACAGTTTAATAAATAAAGTAAAAGCTGTGCAGACAAGCAAAGCGAAACAAGGGATTAATTCACCCCTTCCCATGGGAAGGCAGGTGTTCAGCCATCTCCAGGAAAGCAGGGCCCCATCACACGTGACAGTGACTTGGGAAGACAAATACCATCACTCTAAATGTCCCTCCCTCCCTCCTTCTTCCCACAGCTTTATATGCTGAGACACCATATGGTCTGGAATATCCTTTTGGTTGGTGTGGGTCAGCTGTCCCTGCTGTGTCCCCTCCCAAGTCCTTGTGTACCCACAACCTCTGGACTGTCAGGGTAGGGTGAGGAGCAGAAAAGGTCTTGACTGTGCAAGCCTTGCTCAGCAATAACTAAAATGTCATTGTGTTATCAACACTCTTTCCAGGAAAAGTCCAAAACTTAGTCCCATATTAGCTACCATGAAGAAAATGAGCCCTGTCCCAGCCAAAACCAGCACAACCTGTGCCCCCAGATTTGGTTATATATATGGATGAAATTTTGCCCCCACAGATCACAGAGATCAGTGGGAATTCCAACTGCCAAAGTGAAAGGGTTGAGAATCAACCCATGGTGAAAATTATATTTTTCCAGGGGAATTATAAATTATCAATGGCGTAAAGCAAGCCTGAGATTTCTCTTTGAACAGAGAATTTCCTGAAGAAAATCCTCTTAATTTTCCTTTAAGTATGTATATCAATAATGAATACAAGACTAGCAGTCTAGTCCCATGATACTGAATAAATTACTACCCACTGGATCATAAATCAAGTGTTTGCATAATTTGGCTATTTACAAATCAAGTCTCAGTCCAGAAACTGCTTTTTCCCAATGCAGTCATTGTAGTTAAGCGAATACTTGGAAAACATACAAGATCTCATCTATTTATCAGTTTCTTTTCAAACAGCTGTTCATATCTGTAGTAAAAGGGAAGATGCAAAATGTTCTTGGACTATATTCAAAATACGAAAATTATCATAGTAACAGTGGGAACAACAAAAACCTCATGAAGGCGATCCAGCTTTCTATTCACTGGCTCTCAGGACGCAGATGCCATGGAAATGGAGACTCTCAGGAGGATGTTTTGATAGCACAAATTCAGAGCACCTTTTCCTGGCCAAGGGATGGCTGCATATGGAGCTGCTGGCACATCTGGTGGTTCATGCCCCACTCTGCCCTTACCCCCAAAAAAGAGTCCTGCAAGTTGCTATCCACTTCTGGAAGGGCAATAGTAACATATGCTGCTTCCCTCAAATTTAATGAAGGGATTTTAATGAAGGGATTTGCTGCTAGAAAAGGGTGTGCTGAGGGACTTAAGGAAAGTTGGGCCAGCACTTACTCCAAAGCCAGCATTGACCAGAACTCCCCCAAATGCACCTGTCAGAGGACAGGGGGTGACTCCAGGGAGTTTCTATCTTTCCTTACACTCAGCACAGGAGTTTCACTCTGCCCACATGAACAATTATGGGACAAAGTCTGCTCAAAGTGGGTGTGCAATCCTAGCCTGAGTGTTGTAGTATGCAGCTTTTCCACTCATGTAAATGGCAGGGTAAGGACCAAAGCAAAGAGTCAGCTTGCTTGGAAGCCATGCCTCCAACCTCATTCCAAAGAGATATGTAGAAGCATAATATTGTACTTAGAAATACATTTGAATTTCCGTGGTCATTTTTAGATGCAATAAACTAATGAGAGCATGAAAGCTGGAATCGGCCACTGTTCTCGTTTCCAAGATAAATATCTTAAAATACATTATGAACAAAATAAAGCAGACCAAGTTGCCAGTAAGGTTTCCAAGAGTAGGTGGCTTGTTTTGAAGTTCCAGTAATGTTTTTAAATTTGTTTTGGTGCCAGCCTGCAAAGCAAAAATATTCCAAGAGATAACATAAAGGTACACAGTCAAAGGAAGAATAAAGTCATTATTCATCTACTGCAAGGCATTTGGCCACAATGAAGTAAGAGATGGAGAATGGAAAGTTGTTGACGTGTCCGGAAGATGGAGATTATTTTGTGGAACGTAGCACAAAGTTTAGTGCTATCTATAAAAAAAAAGGGAAAAGATTGCTGGGTTGTGGGAGAAGGAAACCAGCTACTCAGAAGACAGAGGAAGCCCCACAGTCACAGCAATGTCATCCTGGGTTAACCTATCCAAGTAAACCAGTGTGCAGCCATGCCCTTGGACAGGATAAACGAGATATTTAATTCTCACACCCACAAACCTCTTTCCATTTCCTCTGTAACAACCATAAAACCCCCAAAAAGAAAGAACACCTACAACGATAAGATACTAGAGGATAGGAATATTCCAATTTTTTTTTCTGTTCACCAGCAGGTAATCTTCCCATACAACTTCCAGAGCAGCCTAGGAAGTGACCCACAGCTGGCACTAACATCAGCAATCCATTCAAATCCAACTCAGGAGGAAAAAGAACTGCAGAGCTAAGGCTCAAAACAAAATGCAAACAGGTTATAGGAGTCCCACTGAGAAACATTCAGCATCACAAGGCTCCTGGGAAAAGAGCAGCTGCCAATACTTGAATAATACAGCTACTACTTGCAATTCTTCCATCTCACTTTTCTTTTTTTCCTTTTTAAATTTTAGTTTAAGAATAAAGAATGAATCTGCTTAACAAGGAATTTAAATCCAGGATTACCAGATTATTGAGTTATATTTTATAAACTTTCACAGAAATAAAGGGAAAGGAATGTCTGGCTTTTTGGAATCTAATGAGGGCAAAAACATAAAAAAGGGAAAGCTCAAATTTTGTTGAATGATTGCATATTGTTTTTCCTTATTTTATCAGTTTTTGACTTCCAGTGCATTTTGCTATAAATCCCAATACCTAGCTGAGTTATTGGTGATTTACACCAGTATAACAGAGCAGATTTTGATCTGTATATAACCTGATGAGCAGTAATCACATCCTTCTGCTCCCAAACCACAGACCTCATCACTCGAGCTAAAGGAAAATTTTCATTCATTTTGATTAATGTATGATTCTTGTTCAGGACTAAATTAGACCATGCAATGCTGAGAAGGTTCTAACCTGACCTTTCAAACACACCTGGGAGAGGCCTTTTGGAGGGGAGCAATTTAGTTTATCTGTAGTTATCATAATTCCAATTTTGTGGAAATTTTGTGTCCTTTCACATACAGTTGTACAGAAAATGAGAATTGGAAAAATGAGGGTTTAGAGGTATTTGCCCTAGAAATAGTTCAGCATTTCATTTTCCCTAATTGAATAGTTTATATCTGCCATGCTTTTGTGTTTTAGCATGCAGAGAATTATGTTTCAAACCTGAACCACAAATTTATCTCCAGTAGTCATCAATCTTTGGTAAACTCAAATCTGAACTTCCAGCTCATTAAAAAAAGCTGAACCCAGGTGGGGTTTTGCCTGGTTTTATGTTTCATTGTAAAAACATTGCACACCCATACTCAGAAATACTTGGTGAACCAGCCTTTAGCAGGCAAGGCTTTTTTCCAGTGGTCAGGGAAGTAAGGTTCTGCTCAGCAGGGGTGACAACTGCACTGGTTTCTTTCCTTCTTGAAAATACTTATATTAAAAAAAGTTAAGACTATCAACATTTATTGTCAAAAATACAACTTTTTACTTATCCTAACATGGGAAGATAATGTGGCTTCAAAGCTGATAGTTGGCTTATAGGTTTTCTCCATTATTTTCTAGATCACACATCCAGCTGATAGGAAGATTTGAGTGCTTGACTCCACTGATCTGCATCTGATATCTCTGGGTGAACATGGCAGAGTCTCTGCAGCACCAACTGCATTTTCAAAATTCCCTCAAGGTCAGTATCTTACTATTAGTAAGTGTCCTCAGATACTTCCTAATAAAAATTGCCAGATATATTCTCTCTCACAAACTGGAACATTAATACTCTCCCAAGACATGAATACTTGATTTCTCTCACTTCTGCACAAGAAATAACATTTTTGTTTTGTTTTGTTGCTTTGCATGCAAAACCTGGGGGAGGATTAGTAGTAGCACTAGTAATACCAAAGAAGAGACTTTCCAAGATATTTCAGGATGTTAGGGCATGTATTTTCTTTAATTAGTCCAATTAACTGAGATTGGTGAAAGGTGTTGAAATCAAAGCAAATTTGATGGGCTTTGGAATCACAGTCAAAAGTGTGTCCCTCTTCAGCAGGAGCAAGAGAGTCTTTCTCATTCACAGTTAGAAGCAAATTAGAGCAGCAAAATCTGCCTTTGCATTTCAAATTCACTAAAAGGTATTCAGATCATACTGATGAAGAAGCAGAAGGATCTGAGAAGAGTAAGGCTACATCCTGTGCCTTATATACCCTTTTATAAGGTTATCCATAAGGGAGAAGGAAGGAAGGAAGGAAGGAAGGAAGGAAGGAAGGAAGGAAGGAAGAAAGAAAGAAAGAAAGAAAGAAAGAAAGAAAGAAAGAAAGAAAGAAAGAAAGAAAGAAAGAAAAGAAAGAAAGAAAGAAAGAAAGAAAAAGATGTTTTAAGATTTCTTATCCTTGATAATGTACATTTTCACTGATACTAAAATGGAAAATATCTTTGTCAGAATATATCTGTGGTATAGCTGTACCCTATCCATATCACAGGCCAGTCCCTTAACACAGAAAATTTCGTTCTAAATAAAGGCATTATTCAATTAGCCACAAGTTATCAGTGTGCCATTACTTCCAGTGCTGTAAAACTTACATCCCAGAGACAGAAAATTTAGTCCTGTTCAGGTTTAAAGGTGCTTTCTGGGACTTGTTTGCTGACTGGTTCCTGAGACTGTAGTACATGACTTTTACTCATGAAGACCAAGATCCCACTCATGGAACTTACCTTCTATTTAATTTTAAATGTCTGTCTTTTAGACCATTTACCAAAGAAAAATATTTGAAACTTATGTGCCTGATATTAGTCTTTGGCTCGGGTTTTTCGGCTGTTGTTACTGACTTCCAGGTCTGACTGCTGAAATCTGGTTTGAGGGAAGGAAAGAAAAGAGGAGACAAAACACAGCAAAAAGCCTGGCAGGCATAAATTTTCCTTTCCAGAATGTCTGTACTTGCAATCAGCAGCCTAAAAAGTTCTGCTATGATCATCAAGAGATGATGTCTATCAATCAGTCTTTAAACACTGCCCATTAGGTTTTCTTGTTGAGGATGTAACTGAATCTACAATTCCCTGAAGGCTGTTTTCAGTCCATTTTTACAGCCAAAGGAGGAATAAGGGAAGTTCTTTTGCTTTCCAATACATTAAGTGGTGTGGATCAAAGAGATTAGTATCATGGCCTAAAAAGTTATTTTCTAGAGCTATAATAGAATCTATATTGCTACTTTTTCCCCCCACATAGAATAGTTTAAGACATAAATCAAGTCACATAGTATTGATTGTAGAATATATTTGCAGATGTCACCCCTTAGTATAAAGACTCAATTCCTAAGTGTTTTATTTTCTGGGACTGTAGGATTTTATACATTCTATAGGGTGCATGCAAAATACATTATATTATTCTCTGAGTTTAGATTTTTTCCAGACGACAGGCGTTACTTTTATGATGCCCTGAATGGAATGACAGAGTAAACTGCCCTGATTTATACTCCATTACAACCAGTGATACTGCTGTCACAACTGCTGCTCTTTTTCATTACACAATGTCATACACTCTCTTGCCTAGCAATGAAATAAGTTGCAGCATTCCCAAATACCAACAACACGAGTTGATTCCCATTGTGTGTCTTGTTCATTCACCCTGGGAACTTTTCCATTTTAGACCTCAGTCTGCAGCTCCTCTTATGGATGGTTTCCATTCCGTTGCCTTATCTGGGGTGTAGAAGGTATCTCATTCTTCATTTTAGATGTACTGTTTGGAGACAAGCACCAAAACAATAAATCATGGGGCTAGGTTATTTTTAGGCCACATTTCCGAATCAACATTGAGACTTTTTCTGAAGAACCTGCACAAGGAACTTATTGTGTGCATACACAAATAAATGACACAATTCAATGGTTTAATACTATCTGCCAAGTTAAACTACTGCAGAGCAGCTGTGTACATTTAAAATGATCCCTGGCACTTCTGAAGAGTTCATAAATCAGCAGCAACATACTTTCTTCCAATTAAGAGAGTTAAAGGAAAAAAATCAGAAATTAATGTGTCTAGGACATAAATGACATCTCTATACACTTGAGAATGTGAATCTGAGAAAAAAAAGAAGAAAACAGTGTTCCTTACATTACTAGGATTATAATAATTTTTAAATGCCCATTTTTGTAAGTGTTTCAGTTGTTGTCAGAAGCATTGTATTAAGGATGCTTGCTTGAAGCCAGCCAGTGATATTAACCCAAATCTATTGAAGAAGCAAATGACATTCATCAGCCAAGCCACAGAAGTACCTCACCAATGCCCTAAACTGTGGCTCCTTCCAATATGAGTAACATGAGATATACAGCCTCTGTGGGCAGTCACAAATCATCTTTCAGAACTCACTCTGAGAGCAATTACTAAAATACTGCTTATCACGCTAAAGAATCACATTGTGTAGTTCCACCATCTAAACTTTCCTGACAATCTGCTGGTATGATTTGAATGTTCTGAGGAGGACAATGAAGATGGTGAAGGGACTTGAGGGGAAGCCATGTGAGGAGCATCTGAGGTCACTTGCTCAACCTGGAGAAGAGGAGGCAGAGGGGAGACCTCACTGCAGTTACAACTTCCTCATGAGGGGAAGAGGAGGGGCAGGCACTGATATCATCTCTGTGGTGACAGTGACAGGACCCAAGGGAATGGCCTAAAGCTATGTCAGGAGAGGTTTAGATTGGATATTAGGAAAAGGTTCTTCACCCAGAGTTCATCTGAGCACTGGAACAGGCTCCCCAGGGAAGTGGTCACAGCACCAAGCCTGACAGAGTTCAAGGAGTGTTTGGACAAGGCTCTCAGGCACATGGCGTGTCTGTTGGGGCTGCTGTGTGCAGGGCTGGGAAATGGACTCAATGATCCCTTCCAGCTCAGGATACTCTGTGACTCTGTGGTCAACAGCACCCACCACACAGTGGCTCAGGGACTGTGTGCCATTGGCCCTTGTGCTCTGCTACAGTGAACACTGTAGAAATACAAAGGCACTAACAAGCATCCCTCAGCTTTTACCACCTATGGTAATCTCTTCTATTTGCACATCCTGCAACTTCTTGCCTTCTCACCCTGTTCCTGCATCTCTTCACAACAGAGTTTTCTGGTCTCTTGCTATAGCTGGATCTTCTGCCTAACCATATCTGATATAGTTTGTTTGTCCCTGTGACTACATACACTAAAAATGTATGTTTACTTGTAGTTTAGACCTCACAAAAGAAGGCAGAAAGAAGAATAAGTGCATTAATGAAAATATTTAATTTTTTTTTTTTAAAAACCCTCTCCAAAACGGTGTTGTGCAGAAACCAACACCCATCTGACAAAGTCATCTCCCTTTCCTCTTCAGCAGATTTTTCAGGTATATTCCAGAAAACTCCATTCAAAACAACATTGCTTCCTCCCTTTCTTCACTGAATTGTGTCTGCAACAAGCCTCCTGATGGTGCTGCAGGACACCCAGTTCTTACACACATGCAATTTGAGAAACATGCAGGTTGGAAGGGATTTCAGGCATTCACCTAGAACATCCACCTGTGCAAAGAAGGTTGTTAGAGCAGGAAGTCAACACTTTGTCCAATCAACTTTTCAATATCTCCAAAGATAGAGATTGCACAATCTGCTCCAGGGTCAGACAACTCCCTAGACAGAGCTGGGATTTACTGCTTTCCAGTTTGTGTCTGTTGCCCATCAGTTTTGTGCTCTGCACACCCGAGAAGATGACTCTATCTTCTTTATATCTTCCTGTTAGGAAGTGATTCCCAGCAGTGGGCATCACAGAAATGAATTTCGTTACTACAGTTCATTTACTCAAAATCTAGTATTTCCATTTAAATACGTCCTAAGATCTGTAATTGGTTCTCTCCACGCTCCAGAGAAGGGATATCTCCTTTCACTCTGTGCTCTGGCAGAATGTAGAACTGATACATGCCTAATTGCCAGCGTGTCTGCAGCAGGCTTGAATCTGCTTCCTGTTAACTAAACCATCATTGTGCATTTGAAACAGAATCAATGTTAAAGTGTGTCCTATTGTTTTAAGCTTATAGTAATGCAGGCCATTTTTGTGGTAAACCAAGTGTGGGATGAATAAGATTTGGGGGACTGGGAGACAAGTCTGGGTCAATGCTGCTGCATATTGCTGTAATGAGTCATAACATCCCTTAGCTGTAACTCTTCTACTGGTGCATAAAAATTTCAGCATAGTATGATGCTAATTTAATAAGAAATAAAAGGCTGGCTTTAATATAGATTTGTAAAAAGTTTTGCAAAAATGCTATATCACTTGATTCTTTCATGGCATTATTTCCTGTGCCAGCTGTCTCTGGTGACAATGATATGTTTGACAATTCAGATGAGGAAACTTTAGGCCTGGAAAACTCTAGGAACTGAACAATGAGATATTTCCAGCTAACAGCATAACCCTCTGGAAAGCTGACAACCATTCAGGACTGCTATAATACACTTTGCAGGTTCTTCACGGCTCACATTCCCTTGACAAGAAAGAATTCCCATTCTTCAGGTGAAAGTTGATTTATGTACATAAGGTGTGGACGTTATGCAGATATATTTCAGGGGGCGAGTCAGGTGAATCACACCCACCAGCGGGAAACATACCAACACATCAAGAGGTTGGGGTGTGCTCCTCAGGGCTTCTGAGGAGAGGATGCTGCACAAGAAAAGAAATGGTTTTCATGACTAAGGCTCTCCCCCATTGCTGCACTCTTTTCCAGCCTCTGCAGGAGCAGAGGATTTGCCTCTTCCATGGTTATGGGGAGAGATCAGCCATTGTGTACTCTAAAAGTGACATGAAAATGATTGCTATCACCTTTGTGTGGTTTCCCCTCCACCTTGGAGTTGGTCAACAGAAGCTTCCAGAGGGAGCACCCTGTGACCAGCAAACCAAACTGGATAATGACGAGAAAGCTAAGGTAGTTTGTAAATATCCAGCGACAGAGAAGCAGACAGACTGAGCGTATCACTAGTACGAAAGCAGTGGACAGGCCTCAGCCAAGAAATGGGCTTAGACACCTCAGTCCCCACTGCTAGATCCCTTTCTCAGCTGCAGCTTGCCCAGAAAGCAGATGTAATACATTAGTATCATGGTACCCCTACAACTTATCAGGCCAGATCTGGACAGCATTGAACTGCTTTGCCTTGCCACAGACAAGCAGATTTTTTACTCAGCTGAGCCTGGGCCCTGCTGAATTCTAGCCAAAATGTCACTGAAGTGGGAGGGCAGGTCAGGAAATAGCATGGAAAGCACAGCTCAGGTGATACGTTGCTATTTAGGTACAAAACTGTGATTCTGCAGTCTTTATTCTGCTGAGCCCTGTAGTATCTAGCTTAGTTGGCTTTCTGCTTTTTTTATGTTTACAATTCCCTGGCACCTACATCTGCCAGGATTGCAGAAGGACTCAGCTCACCTGTTAACCAGACAGGGAAACTACCATCCAGGGAAATGAGTGCCCAGACAAGATGCTGCAGGAGGCCCACAAAAACACAACCCATCCTATTGCCAGGCTTCGATTTCTCACATGCAGCAGTGAAAATTGCCAAGGTGGTGCTTTTCAGTGCCTTCACAATTACCTACCAGGAGAGTCCTCTCTGGTGTCTGGGGTAGAAAAGAGACTCTTTACGCTTCTTTTTGCAGATGTCCCTTGAAACACCTGTGGATGCCAAGCAGGACTTTTCCTGTAGCACTGCAGAAGGGACCAGATTCTTGATACCTGGTGCTCTGTACCTGGGTAGTTGTGTGTCATTTTGATTGCAGGGGCTCCTCTCCTAGCGCTACACAGCTCTCTCTGTGCACAGACTGGGAAGATGGAGACATGGCATTTGTTCCAGGACCCCACCAGCTAGGTCCTCTTCCAGCCCCAACATTTAGGAATCAAATTCCTGCTTCTGCACAACAACCAAAAAAGTCCAAAAAACCCCAACAGTTTACTGTGATAAAATGTTTCATACTTTCCATTAACAAAATGAGTAGGAAATAGAATTTCCATTCTGGAAAGTTAAGGAATTGTTATTAGTAAATGCAAGTAATGCTCCAGAGTTTAAATTTCTGAGGAAGTCTGTGTTTATCTTGGGGAAGATAGTAAAGCTGATCTGTTTTCTAGATTTTCATGCCCCTGATGAAGTAATATTTTGCAAATGTTGTTTACAGTTTCTGTCTTACAAAGCCATATTATGTATACATATATATGTATACATATATATATGTATCCTTAACTAGATATTCTAGAGGGAATCCAAATAGCATGTGAAAAGCTAAAAGTGCTTTTGCAGAATATACATCTTACTTTGCCTGTAAGTATCTGACAGAGATAAGAGATTTATATGATTCTTTTTATGGTTATTTTTTTACTTTACTTTACTTTCACAGCCAGCAGGTTTAAAAGACAAAATTTCAGTTACAGCACAAAATATGCAGACTTACACATAAAGAGCAGTATGATAAACACAGAGTGCTTTCAAATGATCATAATTTTGCCCACTTTAAAAAAGGACGGGCTTCATAGCTGTAGAGCAGCACACAGCTAGATGGAAAGAAAATTCCATCAAGTATTTTATCAGCTGGCTGCCATTCTCTGTATGTGAGCCAATAAAAATGGAGAAGTTTATTGAGAAGCAATAATTTCCTCTATATCAACTCTTGCAAGCACTATTACATCAAACCCCAAATGTGCTCACAGAAACAAAACACCCTTTTAAATGTTTTCCCAAGATATGATGCAGCCATTCCATCTATCATTTGGACCCCACTATTTTAACCAAACATGCTCATTCTGAGTAGGCAGAGGTCTGAGCTGCAGATAGCACAGCCATGCAAAAGGACTACAGGCTTGGTAAGACTTTACATGATTTATTTGCTTGTTTTTAATTTTGGGGTTCAAAATAGTGAGCTATCGTGGATGTGATGTAACAGAGCTCTAAAACGTAGTGGCAGGAAGACCACAATTTTATTGAACAGCTCTTGTTACACAGGGAAGGGATGTGAAAAGCTTTTCAACACAGGAAGCCATAGTCACTCCCTTGACCAGAGGCAACACTTCAAACCAAATTAAATACAAGTCAGCTGACTAAAGAGCACCTGCATATTCCCAGAACCACTAAGCTATTGGTCTCTGGAACGTGACCATGTGAACCAAAATGGAAGTCAAATAATTTCTGATGACCTTGGAAGGCATTAGAGCTGGCCCACAACCATTTATGCCTGTACTGCAAAGCTTTGCTGATGTGCTGAATTTCAATAATCTCCCATTTTGCCGTTGGCTGAGATAGATAAGAGGCTGTCACTTTGACTTTGGTCTCAGCTGGCTACAATAAATAAATCCATTCTCTGTTTATATTTTTTTTGCCCATACAAAACTGCACTAACTCTGCAGTCACTCAAAGCACAGAGGAACCTATTGCAATATGTCAAAGCAATCATTCCCTTGCCATCAGTGTCAGCTTATGTTGCTACCTTTGGTCAGTGGCTTAGTTAGAACTGGAGGCAAGCCAAGAGATAAAAATCAGGATTAACACCTTCACAATGCCTAAATGCATTTCAGTCTCAGATAAAAGCCGGGATAATAGTAGCATGCAAAGGAAGCTCCTTCCCCTGAAGTGACTGGCAGTACATAGGCTCTAGTAGCTCTCAGGGGCCCTGAAATAAATGCATAGCCCAACACAGAGACCGTGTTTGGACTTGAAAGTAAAGAGCTGGAAGCCAGGTGGAAGAAGTGCTGTGCTTTCTGGATCTCCTATTTCTAGCTTTGAAATTCTAGTTTAGGAGTTGGGTGGAAGACAAAGCCTGTGCTGACTGAAGCTGACCGAACCCACGGAAACCACGAGATGACCCAAGACAGTGTCACCCAAATGTTGAATTATGTCGTCTGAAAATCCTCATTCAGGTCTTGTTCTAACTGCTGACCACCAAAGTGCCCATCAGAAAAGAGCCCCAAACCCTGACTTGGTCCTGGAACTAGGTGTCAGTGCTCAACAGCCAAGGTGGTGGGAAGTCACACTATATCCTAAAAGGAATGCACTAAGGAAACACTGCTCCTGGGCTCAAGCATTTGTGCTTGTTTTGAGTAGCCAAACAATTAACCCTCAGGGAGCATTCTTTTTGAAAGCCCATAGAAGCAAGCACACAATCTTTTTATTATATTTGTGCCCAAATATCTATCTCTGTCAGATAAAAAAATACCTCAGACCCAGGAAAATGTGTAGCAGGAAGATATGTAGCAGGAAAATATGTCCTTTGCCTTTTGATCGAAAGCTTTTAATGCAGCTGAATCAGGCACCAGTAAGTGAACAGTGACCATTCCAGGAGAAAGAAAACAGCTGTTGACACCAACAGGAACAGCCCTGCTCTCTCATCTCATTTAATGATCCACTGCTTTTGCACTTGATATTTACCTCCTTGAAGCTGAGTCCCATCCACCAGTGATACATCTTCCTTTCTTCCTCTTGCAGACTCAATATACATGATAAGGTTCATTAGTCAAAGCAAAGCTTTCTCCAATTTGTCTGCAGCTGGTATTGCTGTATAACATAAAATAAAATTAACCATACAGTGCTCCCAAAATTAAAATCCCCAGCAGTATATAAGCAGAGTACTTAGTTTTCTCAAGGGCACCTAGGCTGACATGGGGACAGAGGGATGGATCCCTGATCTGTCTTTACAGCAAAGGTCCTCAGTGAGGTGATTTTAAGAGGTGCTGGCTCTGTTTTAGCTTGACTTTAAGCTTCTATTTCATGGTGAAATAGCTCCCTAGGACCACTGGCAGCCACAGTGTTTTCTCTGCACTGATCATTGTAGGTAACTGCAGTGCTACTGGTAGGACAGGGCAAACAGTGGGAACAAGATGAGCTGCCATCCCCTTCTGCCTGAGAGGATGAGAGAGGGGAAGAGTAGGAGATGCCTCAAACACTGAGCTTGGGTGTTCATTTTTCTTCCCTTCACAAAATCGAGCCAGATTTAGACACATGGTGCTCTGGGTGGAAAAAAAAAAAAAAAAAAAAAGCAAAAAATAAAAAATGAAAGGATTTTCTGTAGAAAAATTTTAAAATTAAATATTCTGGCTTTTCAAAAGTTTTCTTCATGTTCTTGACTGAAAACTTGGCTAGGAATTTAACCTAAAGCCTCAGATAGTTTCAGTCAATCCAAACCTGCATATCAGGGAATAGACATACCTAACACATGCCAGTACAAGGCTGCTGACCATTTTTCCCAGCAGAATACTGGAGCTCTCATATGTCACTGAGAGCCTAGAGTATAACAAATTTCTTTTTGTTTTAAGCAATTTCCTTTAGTGCTCAGTGAATTACCCTGTCACACATTCAACAACTTCTTTTCATATTGCTACAAGCAATTCTGCTGGATAAAATTAATGTAGTTAAGTGTATTCTCAGTTTTTATTAAGCCCTCTTGGCTGAGGAAAGATCAATATTTAATAGGAAGATGGGGGAGGGAATGTAAGCAGAAAGGTTTCACTTTTCTCTCGTATCTAAAACAAAAAATTATTTTGTTACATGAATGACAGATCAGTTCAGCTGACTGGCCAGATTCGGCTGAATACCAGTTGCAATCACAAAAATTTCAGGCTTCTTATGCTTTGAAGTTAACAGAACTGGCACAGGCAGTACTATAAAAAGAAGCAAACAAGAAAGAAATGGAAAGGCAGCAAATACCATTTAATGATGTGACTTTGGAGACGCCTATGTGAGCAAAGTAATTAAAACCCAGGCAGTAGGGAGAACAGGAAGAAAACTGAGAAGCAGTAATTAATTAAAAATATTATGATGCTTCTTGCTGCAAATTCTGTAATTTTCACAACACAGCAGAAGCTAGAAGTAATGCCTTGCACCTTCAGGATGCTGGTCTCTGCAGGATATAGACACCTACCCAATAAAGTATGTATAATAGATTAATAAAAGAAACAATTGTTTCGACTTCAGCATGATGGTGTGGTGGTGAACTTTGATGGCATCCTAGTAAAACACATAACATTTATTGCTGTGATAAACTGCCCTTGAGGGAGTGATTTCCCTGCCCTCCCAGCTGGAGCTGTCGTACTGCAATGACAGAGTGGGTTAGGAAGGGACGGAACAATAGAGAAGTCAAGGAGCTGGAGCCTGACCTTAACAGAGTGGGTGGTATTTGCTGCAGTCCAGAAAAGCAAATAACTCACTCAAAGGTGATAGATTTTACTGGGGAGTGGAAATAACAAAGCTGAGAAATAAACTGGAGCAAACACGGTACGAAAGCATATTAAAGTAATTGAAGGTGGGGATTTACTTGTCAATAGATTCAGCTATAAAGGAGAGAGAGGAAACAGAAAAAGAGGGGTGAGAGAAGAGAGGAAAGAGGGCCAGCAAAAGAAAAAAGAGAGAAGAATAAAAAAAGGGGGAAAAGGGGGAAAGAAAAAAAGGAGAAAAAACCCCCCAAAACCAAGGCTCACAACTGCAAGGTGTTCTTGATTAACTGCATCACTCAGTGACATGTCCAAAACACACTGACCCACTTCACGGAACACCTCGCCTGACAGCAAGAGTGTAGTTGAGTAGTTGGTACTGGGAAATTTGTTTCTGTTTTCCCTTTTTGAGACTAGGGACTGCAGGGAGCTGCAGCCTACAGGCAGGAGCTACATCCTTCTTGTTCTCTATCTCTGACAAGAATATGCAGGAGAAAAACCCAGGTTTTGATAGCAGAGGGGACTTATTTTTTAAACTTTTTTTTTTTTTTTGCACATGGGTGTGTGTAGAGCAACTACCTGTCTGTTTTACTCATTCTTTCCGATTGCCCTGTCTTCCTGAGAATGAGAAAGGCCAGAGTTCTACTCACAAAAATTAAGAGTTGCTGTAGTACTAGCAACTTTAATCCAATTGCATTTGCTGTGTGCAGACATAACTTGATATGGGTTGCAAAATGTATGTTGGGAACTTGAAAAGGTGTCAGCTTTACAAAGATGTAATAAATCAGTGACCTGACTGACTAAAGAGTGGTATTGTTCAAGGATATTCTATTTATAGCTTAGCAAAACATCACAGATTGATAGGAAAAAGTAATCTGACTGAAAGGAGACATGGAAGCTCCAGCAAGTTGTAGATATATGAAGAGAATGAAAAGAAATCAAATAAAGCATCGATGTAGTGAAGTTACTAATTTATGTCTCTTGTAACTGATTTAAAAAGGAAGGTAGAAAAATGTATAAAATATCCATCATCTATTCTGCAGGGCTTTTTTTCTAAAATGTGTGTAATAAAAGATTCTTTCACTCAGTTTGAGGTACTTTTATGGCTCCTGTCCATATTGCATTAAAGTGCTTCAAAACAGAAAGGTATTTAATTTTACAATGTACTTTTGAGAAGCAGATGTCTTTTTTCCCTCCATGTTACAGAGGGGAAAATGCTACAAAAATATTCTGAGTCAACATTAGATGGGATAGGTACAGTGATAAAGCACAACGAATCTGGAAATTTCTGGGCAAGAATGTGATTTGCCGATCACCCTTTCTCCAAGAATAAAAGCAACTGCCTGTTTGAATCCTTAGGATAAAGAGAACAGCATTATTATTATTATTGTTATTATTATTACTACTACCTGACTCAAGAGAATCAGAAGTAGTGTTACACACTGTGACTGGCAAATTGTCGTCACCTTCAAACCTTTCTTTACTTGGGATGGTGAAAACCAGGGGCTGTACTGATGGTCAGTGAAGGGGTAATCAGATTAGATGTTTCTAAGCATATTGAAGAGTTTTAACTTCTTTCTGTTCTAGACAGAAGGGTAGGACAGGAGAATTACTCCATAAGTCACATAATCACTTATAAGGATAGGGCCAGCTCTGCTGTATAACAATGCTATGATTATTATTGTTCTTTTTCTTAATGCAGTAACTCTCAAAAAACTTAGTGGTAACCAGCAACATTCTCATCCCACATCCTGCTCCATGGTCTCCTGTTCCTCCCCTCCATGCTCTGAGGCATGGAGGGAGAACTCAGCCACCAGGATGCTCTAGAACAGGCTGCAGCACCCCCACAACCAGACTGCCACTGTTTGCATTCCCAGGGGTGGTCTCCCGTTCCTCACCAGCAGACCTGGCCCAAACATCATGTTTGGAGGGTTAATGTTAGTTGGGACTGGGGGGACAGAGCATTTGGCGAAGACCAGTGGGGGCCAAGGCACTCACACCTGAGAGGTGCTGCTCCCCTGGATGCCCAGAGGTTTATGTCAAAACTGCTTCTCACACCCTTGTCTCCATCCTCCTTTTCCCTTACCTGCCAGCTTTGAGAATCCCACTTCTCAGAATATTATCCTACCTTTTTTATTGCAATTACCCTGCAGGTCAGCAGCAGGCTCCTTGTGCTCCACTCAAAACCAAAGCATGGTATAAACAACCTCTTCTGGAGAAGGAAAAAGAGGAGAGACAATTGCAGCAGCACAAAGACATACGTGGAATGTTCAGTTCTGGGCACATCCAAGAGGAGCACTATTCCCATTTACAGAGGGACAGCATTGTTTTTGCATCTCTAGATTACATTAATGCATCCTGCACTGTAGAAGCTGTGCTAGCAAGTTGTCATTCACTTGTACAGACACCCTCCAGGCACAGGGCTCCTGCAAGATTTCTTCCCCTTTGATCCCAACCCCTAATGGTGTGCTGCAGTACACAGCATAGCTCTGTAAACACTCAAATCACTCAAATCAACAATTTTTCTGTCCAATTCATACAATTTTATTCTTTTTTCATACTCTATTTTAACTCTATATATATACATACATATATACATACATATATATATTTATATACCCCAGAATAGTTTTTATTAATGAATCCATTATGTCTTACAACTCCTGCAGAGCTGATAATTTGCTAGAAAAATTATAATGGAAGGATCCCATGGAATACTTTGAAACCAATTTACAATTTTTTTTGTCTTTGTACACAGCTACATAAAGACTTTGAGTGTGCTAGTTGTTTGAACCAAGTTCTTTTCATCTTTTCATCTGTACCAGAACCAAATCTGCACCCAGTTTGAGCCACACCATATAGCTGTGACTACTTAGGTAAGTCATATAATACCATCTTCTCTGGCAAAAAAGCACTTCCCTTTGGGAGAGAGACATAAATCTCCCCAGAGAGTGAATTTCAAATCTCTAGGCTGCTGCATTGCTGAAAGCAGACATAAAATAAAGAGCCTGCATTTAGGAATGGCACAGATGGTTGAGGCATTTCCCTCTCTCCTGCTCAGCTGGTTCCAGGTATCATTCAGCCTTGGGCACGCTGACCATCTCAGGAAACTTGTTCTCTCTGATCTGGACTGGCAAAGTTGTTCTGCTCTCTGCTTCTCAGCAGGACCCCCTGGAGCAGAGGGTGCTGCAGGTGGGGTTTCAGTAAGACACAGCTCCTTCTTTCTCAGCCAAACAACCTGTCTTGCAGGGGAAGGCTCAGCATGGTGGGGTAGTTTTCCCTTCCTGGTGAAGGCATCATGAAGGGAGATGTGAGAGCTCTACACATTTCTCTGTCAGAACCACTACACTGCAGCCAGTTCCCTTTTAATACTATTTGTGTGCACATGTTCAATAGGTCCTTGCAAGTGCCACAGCAAGACTGTGATAGAAAGTACGTATAAACCAAAATACGCAAAATAAGTAATTCTTCATAATTCAATATGACATCCTTCCTTTAATTTAAACCTAATCAGGGAATAAGAAACTAAAAACAGCTGTAAGCATTCACATTACATCTCTCTGGGGAAATGTACATAAAGTTAGGATTTGTTTTCACCCAATGGAAATTTTGCGATTTCACACAGCCACTCTTTTTGTTTAAGCTGCTTCTTTATTACATTTTCCATAACAGAATTTACAGTCTCCACAAAATAAAAAGCAATTCTACTGCATTTTCCTTGCCTTACCTTCTCCCGCTCAAAACATGAAAAGATTAAACACATAAGTGTTTCTAGTAATCTGGCTATCTCAGCCATAAATTCAGCAGGAAAGATTTTTTTTTTAATCAGTAAGATGTGCCTGGAAACTGTGCATGGCCCAACATGATACACACATTTCTTTTTCTTTTTTTTTTTATTTTACCATTCATATGGTAAATAAGCTTTTAGGAAACCACATCCAAAGACATTTTAATGCTCTCTTCTCCCACATATATCAATCCTGACCCGCCGTGCAGAATTAAAATGCATGGTGAGCTCAGAAGCGAACACTTCCAAAGCTTAAAATGTTCCACCGAGCATTCCAGTATGGAGATGCCATTGGAGAGAAGGAGGGAATGCACAGCACAAAAGGACACAGCCCCCAGACCGTGGCCATTCAACAATACCTCAGCTGTTGAAGGGAGCAGGGAGGGAGCCAGCAGCAGTGTGAGACAAGCAGAAGCCTGTATCCTCTGCATCCAGTGGGAAGCAAATAATCCGATTACAGCCCTCACTCCCTCGGAAAGTTGGTCTCTAATGGAAGTTTTCAGAAAAGTGCTCTGCTGCTGAAGCTCGCTGGGATAAAGTGCACTGGATTTAGGAACAGCGATGCCTCATGAGTCTGAATTTAATGCTAGCAACAGCCTCTTAATCCATACTTAATAATCTGGCAGAGTGAAAGGCTGACATAAGGCAAAGTTTCATGATCAAGGCAGGCAATTAGAGCTATTGGTAACAATTAGTTTTTCTGCAAATCTGCTTTCCATGGTGGGAAGTGCAACTATTAAATTTCCAGACATTTTTAACTACATTTTTAATAATGTGGCATTATAATCTATAAATACTGCACAAGACTATTATCTGAAGCTAAACACAGGAGTAGTTGCAAGATCTTGCAGAAAAAGGCAATAGATGCAGTTGTGACATTAGGCTGTGATCACAGACATAAGTGTTTTCTTCTTCATGTAGGAAAAACTAAAGGAAAAACTTAAAGAAAAAAAAAATTCCCTCACAACAAAAGACTTTGAACATGACCTTGTAGAGGAAGAAAATCACAATGCTACAAACTGGCATCACCTGAGAGCCAATTGCCAAGAGTGGTACTGTCCAGGTTTATCACAGGACAGACAAGTTTTGCCAGTTTAAACCCCCAAGGCAAGTACCTGCTTAAGTTGAAACAAGCACATAAACAGGGCCCATCTGTTGTACTTTGAGATGTGGGAGCCCAACAGTGTTACTTTCAACGCCTTTGGTGCGAGGCAGGGGGAACTGTGCAGCCACTGAGTTTCAGGAGAGCATCAGACATGGCTGGATACTCCTCTCCATGCCTCCAGAGGCACTGGCTGTTCAGGGCTGCAGCCAGATCATACCAAGGCTTTGCTCCTGCAACACACTGAGGGGAGAGAGTGAGGGATGAAGATGTCCCTCGCACTTGGCAGGGCTAACAGCACCCCACTGTTCTTGCATGTGATGAAATCCTCCTGGAATTCACTGGAGCAGCACCATGTACCTCTTACTATACACCTGTAATGGTAATGTTGGAACTAAAGTGTTGACATGCTTTTCATTAGGACAAAAACCTGCTTGTTGGAGTGCAAGAAAGTTGTGGGAGGAAGTGGGAATTAGGAAGTAGAAGGAAAACAAGAGAAAGAAGCCAGCTAAGAAAGGCTGGGCTTTGCCCTGTCTTTAAAAATTCCCCAGCCGGTATTTTAGATTTTAAAGACGTGAATCATAAAACTGGTGAATTTTTCTTCTGTGTTTTTGGAATCTTTGTATGTCTTCCCATCCCCCCCCTCCAGCAATTACACATTGAATTCCATAGGAAAATAAAAAGGAAAGAGAAATGGAGAAATATTAAAAGAGGCATTCTGAAGCATATTTTCCTAGACCATTAATAAATGCCTGAGAGATACAGAAGAGTAAATTTGGACATGAGGCAAGAATTCATGGCCTACTAAAATACATTATTATCATGTCTTAAAGATGTAGTCTGGAAAAGTTAGACTTCCAGTTAGCAAAAACAAAAGCATTTAAAAAAATTCAGAGAGCAAAAGTGTATTCCATATATGGTACTGCATAAGCTTAAAAATACTTCTGACCTATATAATCAAATTAAATTGTTGTTAAATTAATTTGTAACCTATCTAGGTTCCAGAATTGTTTTTAAGAAAAATATTCTGGAATATTATTCTGGAATATATCCTAAAATAATATAATACTGTGTACAATACACAAGCATTTCTAAGATTTTTTCAATCACTACTGATAAATCAAGGTAGCTTTTCTCAAAAATCTGAATATTCATGTACCCCATGTAGTTCAAATCAGGACAAGCCAAGTCAAATACTGTTCATGAACAAACACAGGTACATGCAATTCTTAAAACAAGTTTTATCTGTTATTCCGACGCTACCTCTTATGTGGGTGATTGTTTTCTCTGCTTGTGTTTTCTCTTTTTGCCTTCTTTTTTTTAAGCCTGGAAACTGCCACAGAAAAGTCTGGCAGCTATAACCTCCAGCTAACTACTAGCAAATGCTAACATGCTGTAAAGTGGAACATTTGTACAAGATCCATCTGGTGCATACAAGTAGGAATCCAAGATTTAAAGCCATTACATTGTGCATGTGCATTTACACCTTCACCAAAGTTGGCAAAAAGAGTAGATTTTACCCCATGACTCCAGTAGTAAAAGGAGCGGTGTGAAACATGTGCTGACCCACACTCCTCCATCCAATTGTAGTTATTATATACTGCTCTTTGGCATGTTACATCCCAGGCTTCATGCCAGGAGTAAATTAGTTCAGTCCTGAACTTGCCTATCAGAAATTAAATAGTACAAGAGTGAAACATGCCTATAAAGGATTAGAGTAGCTGAGCATTTTCTTTTGATCAGTCTTACAGATTTCAAAAGGCAGTCCACTGGGTCTGTTAAACCCAGCAATACTGCCATCAAAAGGACGTCTCAGTTGACTCTTTTTGCCATAACTGAACAGCAAGGAGGGAAAAACAGCTCTGAGGTTTTTGCTATTCTTCATGAAGCTTAGACTTCCTCAACCACATACCTAACTTTTTAAGTCGTTTTCCACTCGGTACATTCCCATCCCCTCAGGCGGAGCAGACCTGGGCTTGTCAGCAATATTTTGCTTTATATTTATGCAGGAGGTATATAAAAGAAATACGCAGAAATTAAAACAAAGCGTGCAGGAATCGGCGACAGACTGATCATCATGCTAAAAAAAGAGGTTGAAGGAACAGGGTGCATTTACACTATCAGAGAAACTCAGGTTCCCGTTGGAAGCAAACCCCGATGCTTAAAGCATTCACTCATGCCCTCTGCCGTCTGTCCCGGCGAATTCCGGCGCAGGCTGGCCGCCTCTCCCGCAGGAAAGCCACGTTCACAGAGCTGTCTGGGATGAGTGAGAGTGCTCGTTCCGGGCGCGTTTGCCCACCTGCCAGCCCAGCCCAGCCGCAGCTCCATCCTCCCGCACCCTGCCGGGTGTTTGCCCTGCCGCGAACCCGCTCCGCCCGGGCGCAGGGCTCACCCCAGCCCGCTCAGCTAAACACCAGGTGGCAGCAAATAACAAGTTTCAACAGTGTGGCTTGGTATGGTTTGTTTCTTGGGGGTGGGTTTTTTGGTTTTTTTTTGTTTTTGTATTTTTGGGGTTTTTTTGTTTTGGTTTTTTTCGTAAATTGGTGGAAAGATCCCACAGAAACGCGTGATAGTGTAAAAACCAGACCAAAAAAAAACCCCAAACAGACAAACAAAACTCCCCAACCAAACAAGCAAACCCAAACCAAATCAAAACCCAAAAAACCACAAAACTCCAACAAACCTCAGAATAAATCTGGGGTGAGTTCACCAAGAGCAATGCCTCCATCTAAACAGCAATGGGGAGGGATGGAGGGGCAGACAGGCACTCCTGACCTTACCTGCCTGTGCAGTTGCTCATTATGGGACCTGAGAGCGGTAACTATCTCAGCAGCTCACAGCAAAAACATATTCCTCCCAATTAAGTGCTACACACAGACCAGGTTTCTGAGTGGGGCTCTCCTTGCCATCACCATTTGATTACATCACTCAATCAGATCATAACATGCCAATGACAGCAAGGCCAGTACTCTTTTTTCAACATTCTCATAATCAATTATAATATTAGAAGCACTGTGATTGTACCTGGTACGAAGGCATTGCACTGTGGTGTTTCACAGAACCATGAAACTCTTGAAAGACACTTTTGGAAGCCACAGACTGCATTCGTCAGCTCAAAGAAGGGCTAACTTAAGCTAGGCCAGGGAGTTCAATATCTTTTGCAATCAAATTTTAAAAACCTCTCAGATGAAAATCCCATTGCACCTCTGCTTTTTAAAATTGATATAATGCATAAAGTTATTCTGATTGGACTCTGTGTGCATGTGAACAAGAAAAGCATGCTTGAAGACCACCATGTAAGTGGATGAAAAGCCACAGTATTGCCGTAGGTGATTTTCCAAACTAAGGGAAAGGAAAGCCTGATTACACAAGGCTAATACAGTTATTTTAATTATCATCTTTTACATGTTGCAGGTGTTCAATCTGATGCCAATTAATTAATTCCATTTCCTTTGCAGGATGCAAAGGAGAGCGATCAGAATTTAAATATTCACATCTGCCACAGGACAGAGGCTGCTCATAAACTCATAAGAAGAGAGTTAGCCAACAAGCTTCCCCAGGTTCTGATGGTAAAAGAAGTTAAGCCTCTGTTAGAGACTGTCCAGCAGATGAAGTGTGGATATCCCAGCCAAGGGTCACTCTCCATGGGATGAGGACACAGCCTGTGGGTACCAGCTCTCACAGGTTAAGCATCCCCATTGCCTCAGGGCAGAGCAACAGGGAGGGCTGGGCAGTGGGAGGCAGAATAAAATACACCATATTATCTCTAAAAATATGGATGTTTGTACTATACATACGTGCTATAGTGCCATAGTGCTATCAAACTAATCCTGTGGACAGGTTCACAATTATCCCAATGTAATTCTCCAGGCAATGGAAAGTTTGGGGTGTGATTAGCACTGTCAGAACAAGCAAAGAACCAGCACAGTCACACATGAACCACTGGTCTGATCAGCTAAAAAGGTTGTGTTCAAGTCAGGCTTTAATCAATGAAAAGAGTTTTAAAGGAGAATTAATTTTGAACAAAGTGAAACAACCTGTTTAAAAATGTCAGTAAGGAAAGCCAGTTTTCCATTTTAATACTTACCACTGCACTTCAAAGATTAAGTTGTTCAAAGGTGATTATATAAACCTAATTCACTGCCTTCTCATGTAGTAATGAGGTACAATTTCTGCAATGTGCTTCCTGAGATGCCTCTTCTTTCCTTTCCACTTTACACAGCTGGGGTACAATTTAAATCACACCTACCAGAATCTCTGCAAGCTAGGTGACTTCAGACCCTCAACTGTCGCTGTTGAGTGGCTAGCTGAGGACTGACCCAAGTTCTCAGACAAGGAAAGAGAGGAGAAGAGAGACTTTATTGTTTTGAATTCCATATATATAGAGTCTACAGAAGTGCCCCAGATTGGTCAGCCCGAGACCTCCCCCTAGGCCCAATTGGCCAAGCCCGAACTGACTCAATCCGGAGAAATTGTTTGCAAAACATCCAAACTTTATCTTGTTTATGAAATATAGCAAAATGTTCCCACGGGAAGAACCTGTGCTAGCCACACTCAACTAGGTCATGAACTTTAAAAAATGTTTTCTATCTTAATGAGCAATCAGGCAGGAGTCTTGAATTTTGTGTTCTTAAAAGACAGAATTGGCATTCTTCCCAAATTCAGCAGCAATTAGTGGTGTTCCCTCTCTCCACCACTGAAGAGACAAAGTCCACTGCTGTAACTTCCTTCCTTTAAGCAGAGGTTCAGGAAGGATGGAAGGAGTGATGCAGTTCTGCAAATACCAGACTTAGTATCTGCAGGTCAGGATCACTGTTCAGGGTGATGATGATGGGTATAAGAAGCTGAACACCAGCTTCAGTAAATCATAACTTACTTTTTCTTCTGTGGCAGCTGTATTTTTCAATGCTGGTCACTAATGTCTAAAGCAAATAATTATTTAAGTAATATTTTTACTTATGACAGGGTGAAAAAGTTTAAAGAATCTGCTTACCTTACTAGCCCAGTCTCCCACTAAGTTACTCTGAAACTGCCTGGCTCACCAACAAATGGTGCTTTTCCTCCATCCACACACAGTTAAACAAAAATAAAAGAAGCAAATACTGCTTATATGAGTAAAAGTTTGCAAGATTCGACACGGATGCACAATATGGAGAATTGGGGATCAGATTTCTCTGGTAAAAGATCAAGGGCATATTCCTACAAAGCTTGAATGAAGAGTTCAAGCAAATCAAATAAAGAACTTTTCTCAAACAACTATTTGTATGAACATGACAAGATGTCCTTGCATATTATGTGAACATAGATACTTTCAATGACAATGATACCATGTTTGCCTCCAGAATTAAAAAGTTACTTCATATTTTACAGAATTTTGTTATAACTTCTCATTTTTCTCTGTAACCAAACCCAACTAATTTTCAAGAGACTGATGTTTAATAACATATGCACCAAACTAGCAGAATGTACAATTAAAAAAACTTTCAAAAAATCACTGCTTTTCTTGCTACCATTATATTGTTTGAATGTAAGATGCAGACTTAAGCAGTAGCAGGCCAGAGTTACAAAAAGGCTTAGTTACTTCAATATAAAACTGTGATCCAAAACTCACTTTATCCGAAGCCTAGCATTCCTCCCAGTGCTCACCCTCGGGGCACAGTCAGGCTGGCATGCTCCAGACCACCAAACAAAATGCAAGCAGTGGCAAGGGGAACACCACGTTTCATGCAATAACTAGTCCACAATGACCAGAGACCAGCCTGAGTGAAATTAGCCAGGCTTCAGTTTGGCCATCTAGAACTGAGATGCCTGATCTACCCCTGACAGCTCATTTTACCTGCAATGGAGACAAGTTATTCTCCCCTCTTTCTCTTCCATAAACAGAAAAGTAACTACACAAAACACAAAAGCTGCCAATTATCCTACACAAACTATACCCATCGCCTTGGAACACTCCCTGAAGTTGCAGAGAAAGAAATTAATTGACCTTCTTAACTTAGTAAAACTGGCTAACCACTGATCTACTGCATGGTTCCCTTCCTGGCTCGAGGAAAGAGAAGAGCAGATTCTCACTTTCTTATCAAGTGAGAGAGTTTAGGCTTCTGGGTCCAAAAAGCATTGGGCTATGAGAGCCCTGAAAACCTCTGGTATATTTAATCCATAAGATCTCACATGATGGATACAGACTTTATATCTTCCTGAACTGTATAGTCTTTCTCCACCTTTTAATCTTGTGCAGGAACACCTTCTCCATCATCAGGCAACTACATTACACTTTCTACTTTATGGACCAATCTTTATTCACAACCCCTTTTTTTGTTAAAAATCTCATTTCTTCAGGAAAGCCATCAAGGAAGGATGCTCCTCAGCATTCTGACTTTCCCTCTCATACATGTCTTGCATACTTTTAACAACGATAACAGACCAAGAGCTGACAGTTCCAGAGAGCTGGTATGGGGAAACATTATTCCTCTCATCCATTAGCCACCCCAAGCTGAACCAAGCCTTGGGGTTTAAATTTAAGACAAATCCCAGCTATTGAGTAGTTAGTATATATACTAACTACTAACTAATACTTAGTTTCAAGCACTGGCTTGAACAACCATAAATGACATGTAGCCTCTTCAAAGCATAAACTGGGAAAACAGAAGCCCAAAGGAATATGTGATGCCTACCAAAGTGATGTTTTTAGAAGAATTGTTACCTACCTAGTGATTAAGTGTGATCAGCTAGGGATAAGTTGTGGTCACTCCAAGGCTGATTTATTCTACTTCAGAATCCACCTTTGGTATGCTGCCATAGCATGCTGTTAACAGCATTCATACTTTTACATTTTAAATGCCTTGGGGGTCTGGGTGGTGTTGTCTGAGCTTTATATGTGCTAGGACAGTGATAGAATGGGAATAGCAAATAAAGATAAGAAAAAATAGCAAATCAGCTACACTTCGGTTTGTTTTTCACATGAAATTAGGCTCATCAACAAGAAATATGAGAGCAGAAAGGAATCCTTACCCAACAGGAGAACTTACAAAGTCATTAATTGGGTTAGATCTACCGTGGAGAAAGCAAGCAAAGAAAAGAGCATTGCAATAAAAACTGCAGGAGTATTCAAACCACAAGTCTTCACACTTTTCAACAATTCCAGCTTTACAGAATACAATTAACAACAAATCACATTCCTATTGGATAACTAAATATCCTCGAGAACTGGCAGAATGAGGACTAGGATTTAAGTAAGCCTTCCTATGTTTATTAAGTCGGTGAGAAAGCAAACCCAAGGTATTTAATGCAAAGAGCTTTCAAGCATAAACGTCTCATGATGACTTTATAAATGGTGAATATTCACCACCTAGAAGTCAATTTGCTGCTTTGCATGCCAGTTATTTTCAAGGACAGGTTTGCCTGACAGTTTTTTTTCAGTGACAGTTTATATTTCAGGGTACAAAACCAGCCCCTGAATTGTGCATGCTAATGTGCTGGTACTGACAAAAGCAATCTGGTAACACTGACTCAGAATTATACAAGTTCAACAGTGAGGAACAGCACTGGCAAGAGGGGTTAAAAGGAAGTACAACTCAACTAATCATTTTCACTTGAGTTGTGAATCCCAGGGAGACACTCCCATTACAGCACAACAAAACCAATAAAAATATGTAGGAAACAGGGACTGGGTAACCTTTTGAACCAGTTAACCAGCTCTCTCCCTAACAAACATGCCTCAAGAAATGTGAAAAGTGCTCACGCTTGGGTTGTCACCCTATGGACAGAAAGGCTTCTCTGCAATTGTTTCTGAACTACTAAAATAGAAACCATAAACAAAAAAAAACCCCACAAAATGTTAATCATCCAGTGGGAATTCTGCTGCAAATGTACGTCATACAGGCAATTGAATTTTTATGCTAAGATATACACACAAAAGTCAGATGAAACTATTTCTATAGTTTACTCGCATAGAGGTGTCTTGCAAATATGATGATGAAATACTTTAAGGAGAAAGGCAATGTGCTCTAGGATGACCCTGTTTGGGCCTGATTAATTTGGTGGTGAACAGACTTAGGGCAACATATAGAAAATATTAATTTTATATAAACATTTACATTAATACACACAGTATTCCTAGGTCAAATTATTTTTTAATTTTCCATGTGTTGGGTATATCTTAAGCTTAGTGAGTGCCAAGGCTGCTGAAGACAACAGTAAATTGCTTCATTGCTTTTTCTTTATGCAAAGTTGTCCTTTTTCTTGGGCAACTTACTGTTGAAACTGTTGAACTCTACTAGTTCTATATTGAAGAGCTGCATAATGTTTACCTAACACTCAACTGTCAGGTCTTGCTAATACATCAAGATTTAGATATTCTGAACATGATGTGTTGAAGTCTCCATTGAAGCAGGGACAGCCTGGAAAGTATTTTTGACAATGCTTTGGATTAAATTCTTAGTCATTCCAGTGACCAAGGACTGCATAAGAAGCAGCTGAGGACCTATATACACACATATATTATATTCCTCATAAAGATATCATATAAAGATGTATATTCTTTTCAAACCTTGGAAAACAGAGATCTACTCTAAGATGACATATTAAATTTAAATGCAAAATTAAGAGCTCTGCAAAGTATTTACAGTGATGACAAGAAACATGCAACAATGAAGTAGTCACCTAAGTACCTTTGAAGGACTTATCAAGACTGTTCCTCATGGAAACCAAACCACACTCTTTATTGACTTGAGGATCACCAAAAAAGGCATATGAAGACATAATTTTATGACTTGTTTTCCTATTGAATTAGCATATACAAATATTGAAAAATAAAATAATATTAGAAGAGTAATGCACTTAACCATAGTGACCTAGGTGAACAATGTGAAAAGTATTCATTGTAAGTTGTATAACCTTATGAGAGAATAATTATCATCCCTGTTCAGCTTCTGTTTAGAAATAAAGAATGATTAGCTGAAATTCATTTTTGCAGAAATAACACTCCTTTATGGATTTTTCTGGATTATGATGACAGTAAACCACAACAGTAAATTGTCTCCTTTAGTAGTTAAAGCTGACTAAAAATGAGCTGCACTGACATATGTTGCAAATAAGACCATGTAATTTGTCTCTCTTGAGTGTCAAGTCTAACATCATTCAAAAAAAGTTTCAGTTGTGATTTGCAGTTTTGTTACCCAAAAGTCTAGGGAGCACTCCTAATGTCAGTTATGAATGCAATCTGTAGCTTGTACGTGTAAGACACTGAAGTTTTGTCTCATTTTGAGTCCAGAATAAAAGTCTGGATTTAAAAGTGATTTCAGTAAAATTCCTCTTCATCCATTACATTAAAGAAACAGAGACAGTATTTAGCCAATGACCTACAGCACACAACACAGTCCTTCCAGCAGCAAAGCACACTGTCTCCCTGGCAAGGAAGAAAGCTCCAGACTGTGGAGACATTCTTCTCTTTGTTTGCATCCTCTGATAGAGACATGCCTGCCTAAGAGTCAAAGATCTATCTTTTTAAAATATGTTTGAGAAGGTTGCAGAATACAGTGTCTGCCAGCAATAGTAATGTTTGGGTGAAACCTCTAAAGTACCTTGTATGGGGCTTCATTTGGGGAACATACATAGGTGTAATTAACAAGTCTCCACAATCTTCATCTCATGAGATATTAAATACCACAGACACAATTAGCTCTATTAACACCAGTGGATTTGCTGGCAATTTTGTATTATCCCTAAAGCTGGTAGCATTTTCTATCAGAGGCTGTAGGATTCATGAAGATATGGAAAAAAATAGCAGCAGTTGTGCTCAGGAGCTACAGCCCTTTACAAGTACAAAACCTTTGTAAATCAATTTGAAGTTACCAAGGGACTGTGTAATTGAAGCTAAAGGTAGTAGTTCCTTGGATGAAGGAGTCCAGAGGGACAACTTTGCAAAAATAAGATGAATACTTAAGAACCATAACTATTAGCCTATGTTAGTTTTAGAAAAACAAATCCTTTTCCTGTCAATAAACATCTAGAATGGCCTCATTATTACCTATCAACAAATGAAGAGGTTGTGTTGAGACTCAAATGCAAAAGACCTTTCAGCTTTTATAGCCCAAAACTATTTCTGGCAGACAAAGCAGGTGGAACAATGCCACTGTGAGATGAACTGTGACTAAGCGGCAAGAGTCACTCAGCTTCTATTACAGCATCCGCAGTTTTCAGAAAGCTTTGGCAAAAATCCCTCATCAGAGGCTCTTAAGGAAACTAAATTTTCTATTCATTGTTAGTGTTCAGAAACAAATGGTGGCATACAAAATCACTTGCCACAACACAGGGAAGTTGCTGTTCTTCCAGGGCATTTGGGCTGTGACCTCACAAAAAGCGATAGGGACAGACAGGGAGACTGCAAAACAAAAGATTTGTTTTGTAAAACCACAATTACATGAGCTCACTCAAGATGGTGCACTCAGCACAGGTGATTACAGTTCAGGAGCCTATGCTGCACTGCTAACTGATTTTCACTTGAGTGAGGGGCTGAAATCACAGAGTAGATGAGGTTGAAAGGGACCTCTGTAGAGCAAGTAGTCCAACTCTCCTGCTCAAGCAGGGTCAGCTACAACAGTTTGGTCTGGTCTGTATTCAGCTGGGAGTTTAATATCTCCAAGGAGATCTCCATAGTCTCTGTGGTCACTGTTTTACCTTGCTCACAGATAAAAATTTCTTTAGATTTTGAGGTGGAATCTCCTGTGTTCAAGCTGCTGTCCATTGCCTTTTGTCCCATCACTGGGCATCACTAAGAAAAGTCTGACTCCTTCTTTGCCCAATCCCCACCAGGTATTTTTAGACAGAGAGACAGATACACCCAAGATCTCCCCTTGGCTTCCTTTCTCCAGGCTGAAGAGTCCCAGCTCTTCCAGACTCTTTGTGCAGTAGATGCTCCTGTCCCTTTATCACCTTTGTGGCCTTTCACTGGTTTCACTCCAGTTCATCCACATTCATGTCTCACTAGGACACTCAGATCTGGACCCAGCATTCCAGGCAAAAGGCAGCAGTGTGGTCGAGGACTTCAAAAGTCAGTGCAGTAGCCATAATGGTTTTGTGATGGTGATGGTGATTAAGGAAAACTAAGTCAAATTTAATGACAAGTTTTGGTTTTATTTTTGTTTCCTTTAACTAGAGAGAAACTAGCACATATGATAGAGGCAGAGGTATTTCTTGGTCTTCTGTCAGACTCCTGGCACCAGGCAACTTTGGCAGCTGCAGAATGTTCCACACCCTCAATCCCAGGTGCCAGAATCAAGAGCTAATTCCCAGCTAAACAGTAGAAAACAGGCCAGAACAAAACCCAATAACATGCTGAACTATTAGGGAATCAGAGCAGGCATGGATTTCCAGGTATCAGACAAGCAATATCTCTGATGGCTGGGAACAGTTTCTCAATTTAAAACAATTTTTCCATAATACATTCAGACTCATTTGCCAAAGACACCAAACTTCATATATACACACAACATTGACTCATTTGGCCTGTCTGGAATTGATAGTCCATAACATCAGCAGGTTCTGAGTATACTGCATCCTCTCCACCTTCATAGAAAAACCCAGCAACAGCCTGAGGCTGCCAACAGACCATTGATCTGAGGAAATACACTAAAAGATACCTTTGATTAGCCCAGCACTTTGGGTTATCTACCTTAACCAAGCACAGATTGCAGCCTGCAGATGAAGTTGTGAAAACTGGCAGTAAAACCAGGAAGCCAAAAATCAGAGCAAGAGAGCAAACAAAGGGGCTCTGGAACTCCACAGAGAGCAGCCACCAGAAGTAAAGCAGAACCCAACAACAAAGGCAAGAAATGGAAGAGATGTTGGATGAACAAGAGCTACAGTACAGAACAAACAATGAACAGAGCTCCAGAAAACTCAGATTAATCCCCCAGGCTAATGCAAGTACAAGGTATAAAGCAAATTTTCAGATGCAAGAATCCAAAGGCAATTGTAGAGTATTTAACAGCACATTTTCTTAAAAAAAGAGAAATCATCAAGAGAACAATGAAAAAAATTAAAATTATACAAAATAAATGCACAAAAACCAGTTTCCAAATACTACTTCTGACTGACATAATAAATTTTGAGTGATGAACAATGTGACACTAGGGGTATAACACAAGATATATTTGTTTAACACTTATATATATTTGCACAATGAACACACAAGGCTTTTATCTTTGCTTTAAAACCCACTGCACTGATGACTGAATTCAAGGTCCCCTACCCACTGGGATCCTGTAACAAATGATGACAGCAGTTAATATCTTAGCTCTGCTGGCACTGTCATTAATACTGGCATTATGTCTCCAAGGTCTTTATGCATCCCTACAATACTTACATTCCTTTATAATCTTCAAGTACAGCTTTAGACTGCATCATCTGCCAAAATCAGGTTGTGAGGCTCCTTATGGATCTCCACATATGAGCTCTACGTATGAATGAGGCAGTTAACTCAAAGGTAAAGTGGTATCTTTTAAGAAGATTTAATATGAGCAGAGATGCATCGCTATTTCTCACTGTCAGCCTGCAAAGAGCTTAGTGTTGGTATCAAGGATACAAATAAGATGCAAAGTGGTTTTTGTTGACAGCAAAAGCTAAACCTGTGTGGCTCACGTTGAAAATGCAAAGCACATTTTAGAGTGCGCTGGGTACTTAAAAAAAAAATCATTTTCCCAGGGCATGTTACACAAATTTAGTCTAGAATAAAGCTGTATGTCAGAGGTAGCCATGCTTTTGCAGCTGAATTTCAATGCTGCCATTTCTTTCTTCCGTCTCACCCTACCAGCGGCCATTCTCCTTTGAAAACTACTTTTCTCCTACAGATTGCTGCTGCTACCTTGTCACACCCCCTCCTGCCTCCATCTGCCACTGCCTCCTCACGGGCCATCACTTCTTGCTGACTTCAGCCTGGGGAAGAGAAAAAAACCCAACAAAGTAGCTCTACTTTGTATCTTACCTGCAATAATGCCATACCTCTTCAGACAAAACCACGGATACATGTACATCTAAATGAATGTCTCTAAATAAAACGAGTCCAACACAATTCAGGATTACTCTCTCTACACAGATAAAGGAGGGTGAAAAAGCAACACTTCCTTACGGTTCTCCTGCAGCTCCCAGATGCCACGGTAGGGAACAAAAAGGGTTCTGCAATGTTGAATAGCCCTCTGTCAGAGCTGGCACCCGGCCAGCCTGTGCCAGACACCACCGGCTGCTGAGCCCGCTGGGGATGCCGTGCTGGAGCAGAAAGGCACAAGGAAGCCGAAAATAAAGGAAAGGCCATCAGGGCTGGAGACAAGGAGAGAGACAGGGTCAGCATAGAAACAGATATTCAGGGCGATGGGTCAGGGGCAAAGTGGAGAAAGGGAAAAGAAGGTAAGATCTGGAAGTTCTGCTATGCACTTTGCTTTCTCCATTGCAGACTCCCCAGCCCTTCAGTGCATTTCCCATACTTCATTTTTAACACCTTAAAGAGCTGTTCTACAGCAGCCTTAATGACCTCCTCTTGGGTTGCAATTTGCTGACGAGATTCCCCAAAACTTTTGCTTCCTCCAAATCCCATTTTGCTTCCGAATCTCTGAGATCACAAGCAGTCTCTCAGCATCACAAGGGAGAAAACTTCATTTTGTTCCTGAAAGTTTTTGGTGACTGAAAACATTGTACATGGAGCTATGGAGGGAGAGAAAAAAAAAACCCAAACAGCAAAACACCCACTTTGTTAGAACTGTCCTTTCTCAAAATGCAGCAAGACACCTTGTGAAGAAAACTATCCCTCACACATTTCACTTTATATACAAAACTATCAATTCACATGACTGCTGTCCAAACAGGGCTTTGAAAATGTGTTCTGAAAACACATACATTCCCAGGAAAACACAAGAAAACTTAAATGAAAAGTGAAGGAATAATCCTAATACACTTTTATTACACATTGTGATAAAAACTTCAAATTATTCAGACCAAAATTTATTTTCAAGTAACTACAAAGGCATTCAAATCCAGAGCTTGAGCACAATATGCTCTCACTCCCTTCTCCAAGTTTTATCCGTGCTTATATATAGCCAGTCCCCTGCTGCTGTACATCCGCACCAGGCTCAGAGCCTCCTCCCTCCTCGCAGGGAGAGCGCTGCCCTGGAACACCGCGTACTCCCAGAGGCATTACGATAATCTCATTTAAGGCACGGAACGCCGGGCCAGGCTCTGCACCAGAGAAGAATTTCTGTAGCAAAGCAGAGGGAGCACCAGGCATTTTGTCACCCTGAAAAGGCAAGGCTGTCCTGTTCTGACAGCCGCTGCCTGCAGCTATCTCTTCCCTCCCCTTTTAAGTTGCTATGTGTGTGTAACCACAGAGGCAAAAAATGTCCTTCCTGACGTTTCTAACCAAAATTAGAGGCAGAGGTACAGCCGTGCACTCTGTTCTGTCCATCCCAGCAGAGAGGGGGGACACCCTGCTGGATGGGACCACCATGAGTAGGTAGGCTCAGTTTCAAAAGGTTTGTTTCTAAACAACTGTGTCGTTTGCCCCTCTCTTTGCTGAGGCAGCAAACATATGCACTTCTCACTGAGGCCCTAGCTCGCTTCTGGCATACAATAAATCAAACTGAACAAGCACCAAGACATCAAACTGTAAACCGAGCCAGCTCAGCAGAGGTACCTTTTTGTACTCCTGACAGACCTCTGTACTGGAAGCAGCCCAACAGGCAGAGAAAACAAAACTTTTACAACACAACATCAGAATCAAAATAACGCACACAAGAAAAGGACAAGAATTACAGCCCAACAATCATCCTTCTCTATGGCCATAGCTAAATAGATCCAGGATGGCTACAACAGAACAAGGATCTAATTGCAACAGAAATATGAGGATACATGCTTCACCCTCAAGACTAGTTTCTTGTTAGTACATAATATTTCAATTCCATTGTAACCTTGTTATGTGTTTTTATGGTACCAGATAATTTGATTAATCTGGTATTAGTCTAAAATAACTTCCTCTGAAATGCTGTCCCATGTAATGCTTTACCTCTTGATTAAACACTTGTTCACTAAAAAAAACTTGATGTATGGCATCATCATGCTGTACTAGATATTTGGTTAAAATAATTAAGCGGTTTTTTTATTATGTCAGTTTCAGAAAACCGAAAGGATCCCAAAGTCAAAAATTAAAGTACTGCATGAGAGGATTGAGTAGGCCTGCTCTTGTCCACCAAGTGCAAAATAAGGCATCTGTCCAGAAATCACGTTTTTCTGGCTGTGAAAGTCCAGGAAACTGCTCCTTCCCATTTTCCCTAGCCTGCTCACCCTCCACAAGCAAGACACAGTTATTCCACAGGATCTTTCCTCTTCTCTTGTTCTGGATGTTATGCGTTGCTCTGTGAGGAGACACCTTCGCATCAGATCCTGCATGAGCTAATTGTTTCCTGCTGGAAAGGATGTGCTCATTTTTTGCCCCAAGACTGGGTTGGCAGCGACTGAAAGAGGTGGCTCCTGAAGCCCATCCTCAGACCCGGGCTGGAGAGCAGCGCTCATCAGACCCAGGCAGAAGTCAGGACAAACAAAGGGCTGTTTGTACAGCATCTCCCATCAGCCCTCCCTCCCTCTTCTCACCCCTGCTAGCTCCAGCTCTCTCTGGGTGCATCTAAAAAGATACAGCTGCCAAGAAAGTGGAAGCGAGTGAACCAGAAGATAAAGGTATGTTTTGGTCCTGAAATTATCCTTCTGTACTTGTTCTGCTCCTTCTAGTTAGAGAGTACAGAATTAGAAATACATATGGGAGAATGCAGGAGAAGATTTGGGGGATGTTATATTGCAGGCATACGATACTATTCAAGATAGTTGCGTGGCTGTGACCCAGCTCAAAATAATTCTTTTACTATCTTGCTTTTCTTCAGAGTTGGATACTACATATTAACATCTGAAGTCACTAAACTAAACTATATTGCCTTCACTATAGTGCTCAATATAATATTGAGAGAGGTGTCTTCACAATGAATTGCTGTCTTAAAGAAAATTAAATGGGGTTTAATAAGAACTCAGTTTCTGGAAAGAATCGTGGTATTGATGATAATTACAAAGCAGTAATTCACTGAATCCATCCTCAGTGGAATAGCTGCTGTCCTTACAGTGCATGAACTGTTTAAGCAAAATAGATTTAAGAGTTTTTTAAAATGAAAAAAAAAAATCTTCACAATATTATCAGTTATGCAGCTCTTGAGTAATGATTTTTTAGTAGTGCACTAATAAACCTATCAAGCACTAACACATCTGAATACGTAATACTCAGCATCTTACAGGTGTTTGTGAAAGGCAAACTTGACAAACAAATAGACACTAAAATACATTTCATTTTGAATAAGTGAAACAATTTTAATATATATTTGCTTTTTAAGTGCAACTTGTTAACCTGGCACATGCCACTGGACAGACTGGAAAAGATCATACACCAAAAGTGTACCAATTAACGTATTTCATGTTTTCAACATTAGGCAACTAGAAATACAGCCTTCTTAAGGGGACAAGAAGGGTATATTTAATGAAGGATTGTTATTTTTAGCAGTTGATAGACCAACCTGTAAATATTTCTATTTTCCCAACCACGCAGGATCTCTAGAAGTGCCAAAACACACATTTTGTGCCATTTCTCAGTTTTCCCTATTTCTAATAACCTGAGCTCCTATTGCTACTGTGTGACCTTTAAAAGGCACCACTTCTCATGAATTATTACCCTTTTGTTCCTGGACAAGGAGGCTGAAACTTGGGGTTTTCTCATTGGTCTTTTCTGATTACCTCTGCATCTAGTGGATCCAAAGACTAGATGGTGCCAAATTGCCTGGCAAGATAATTCAAACACTCTCAGCTGAACAAGCAGGGACGGCACTAATTCCTGACTCACCATGTATATTCCCAAACGAACCATTTTCCTTTAGGAAAAGCTCCAAACTATTTCAAAGCACTTGTATTCCCAGGTGCATCTGGTCTCAAACCTTTTTTACACAATGTCAAAGTAATCAAAATAATTAAATGAAAAGAACTTACACAAATGCAAGGAGCTTATTTTCGGTATTCTTAGATGGCTTTACTGCTGCTAGAATTTGAAATTACACAAACTTGATAGAGCAAGCTCATCAGGCTTAGCATACCTGGCATTGCTACGTTTTCAGAAAGTTTTATAAAATAATGTAAGAGGATGCTTGCTGGCAATGAGTGAGTCTTTGAGACACATCAGTGATTGGATTTGTTCATCACATTTTCCTGACTTGTTTTATGAGAAAGGACTATCTTCAGTGCTTTGCAAAAGCAGACAATGTCTTTGACATTCATTTTGAAATAAATATGCACGTGCTAGCTCTGTTCTTTACCTAGGCAATCAGTGACACTCCAACATCTGTTCAACTGCACTCAGGAAAAGAAGTTGCAGCAGTTTGTCAGACAGAGATGCTGCATCTGAAAGGTCTGCCCAGTTTACCAGCATCAAACTTGTGCAGGGAGCTGATGAAACACTTCAGCTCCTTGGCAATCTTTCATCTGCAAATAGGGACTATTTTCCTACAGGAAAGAGATAACGTTTTGAAGAAATGTATTTTGACAAAAAGTTTCTGTTTGGTTATGATGTGCAAAAAAACCCAAAAAAAAAACCCCAGAGGAAGTATTTAAGTAGAAACAAAATTATACTTTTTTTTTTTCTGAATAATAACGATGTTTAATGTTGGTAAGATGCATAACTGGCCAGAGAAGCTGTCTATCTGTAGCTTTCCAGCATGTTGACTTTGCTAATACTGATTTTGGCACCACCCAGAGAAACCCTTCTGATGATGCACTACAGCAATATCCTATTATGTTTCAAGGCAAGTAGTGAGTTACAGAATCACCTTAAAAACTACAGGTAATGATTTTTGATACTAGAAATTTGACAGTGTATAGAGAATGTGCCTATTTTCAGGACAAAGTGAATACCTACAAATTTTGAGGAGATAGGCAGCTGACAACAAATTGAAATGAACATTTCAGTTGAACTCCAGGCAGGGAAAGGTCACCTGAATTATTAGAAATAAAACAAAAAGTACAGAAGAGGAAAATATGAATGCCTTATCCTCAGTAGAAGAACACAAAAGAATCCAATCACAGGACACAAAGGCATAATTTTCTAATTTTCTCTTTCATGGAAATTTTCTTCTATTAAATACTTAAATAATTAAGCTCAACCATTTGAACTGAATACTAAATTGTGCTCCCTGACATTGGCATTTATGTAGGTATAGTACAAACAAATTTGTTCTCTTCAAGCATTAGACTTCTCTGAGCAGAACCCTCATAACTGCAGTGTTTATACTCCTACAAAATAAAACCATTAATATAATAATACAGATTCTTCACTCAAGTTTAAAAAAACAACATCAGGCAAGGTTAGAACAATGTTTACTCTATTTGAGTAGTAGTTTTGAGGTCTAAAACTAATAAAGACAATATGTTATTCAATACTGCACTCTGAGGTAATTAAAAATAGATCCCCAAGGCTCCATTACAAGTAGTTTATAGGAGTCTGCTACTCAAAAGTTCTCATACAAGTTCATGGAAACTAAAAGGAATTATTCAATGAATTTTGCTTCTACAACAGAAGCCAAAAAAATACAGAAGAGCATATTTTCACTTCACTCATGTTCTTTAATATATTGGCCACTTTCTAATATTTTATTTGGCTACTGGTGTTCAAAACCCCCCACGTTTAAATATAAATAATCAAAAAGCATTGAGGTGTTCTATTTTATCCCCCATTTTAATATGAATCTAAATTCCCAGATTTTCTTATACTTTCTGATATGTTATTCACTGGCTGAAGAAACAGAAGATAAGCAAGATAGCTGTGGTGGCAAGAAAACTACCAGAGAAAAATTACTAAAAATCACTATTAATTTATATATTTAAAAGTTTAATCTTTGTTTTTCAAGGGTGATCTCAAGATTTTTACAAAGTAACCCGTATTATAGCCACTTTTATAGCTGGCATACCTCATATTATTCCTTATCTAGCTCTGCCATTGTAACTTCACCTTTGCTAGCCTTTGATTAGACATTGGCTTACACCTAGTTATTTTCAGGTTAGCCTAGAGCATTCTAATCTAAGCAGCTCCACAAAGAAGACCAGGGCTGGCCCATAACGTTGTGTCAGGGGATCAATTCCAAAATGCCAACAGGATGAAGGACAGCAAAGCCTTCCTCAAGTCTGGCACAAGAACAGTAATGAGCACACTGAAAGAGTACTGGGCAGAGCTGGTCATTCTTCAGGTTTGTTTTCAGAGCAGAATTCCTATTTAAATTCAGTTAGGATAACAGATCCATTTTGTTTGAGCATAAGGAAAGGTAAAAAAATAAAAACACTCTCTCTCCTAATACCAATAAAAGCTCAGTTGAAACATTGTTCAAAAGCCTAATTTCAAAGTGAATGCAAATTCAAGGATCCCCAGCTTTGCAGCCTGGTCAGACCATGCAAAGCAGCACAGAACAGCAGAGCTAATGTTTGACAAAATGAGGTTTTGCTGGCCAGGTTGTCAGCAGAAGAGTTTTGCTAGGGATAATTTATCCCACCTTTTAAAAAGCCAATTAAACCAAAATGACCTCCAGTAGCAAGACTCAACTAAGCAGCCTGCAGTACTAAGAAACCCCAATAAAGAAGATTCTCCACAATGCTGTATCATACCTGAGCCCCAGGCCAGGACAGCAGCACCTGGCAGCACTGCAGACAGCTTTGGCTGCTCGGCTGTTTAATGCCTCAGCTTCCCACACAGCCCATGACAGAGGATTCAATCAGCAAGCAGTTCTTCCACAACTTTGATGGGGAAGGATACTATTTATTTTACATGACTCTTGTTTTGACAAGCAAAGTGGCCAGGAAGGCAAGGACACACACCCAGACATTTTCCCCTGGTTTAGCAGCAATCGATACAATCACTCAGACCACGGAGAAAATACAGTCAGCTCAAAGCAATTTTCTCAAGGTGAGAGGCCAAAGACAACAAAATTGCCAGCATCAGAAGCCTCAATTCCCAATGAAAGAATTTCCAAGGTTGTACAGAAAGTAATGAATATCAATTCTGCTCCAATATTATTTACCTCCTAGAAAAAAACACTCTCCAGCACTCAGGCTCAAATATCCAAAACTTCACGGGAAAGAAAAATGCAGGCAGAAAGCAAATCAGGGAATGAAGTCTGTTCAGCAGCAATACCTGTGTCAAGTACCTCGTTTCTCTTTAGCACCCTGCCGTGGGAAGCTTGGCAAAAATGAAGATGGTGTTGGTGCTGCTTCTGCTGAGCACCCTCCTGGGTACCCCCGCGGTGCCTTCCCAGCGCCCTTCCTGTTACAAGAGAGCCCTCAAGGACCACAGCTGCCACACCATCGCCCAGGGCAAGGAGAACCTCCGACATGTCGATGATGGTCTGCAAGATCACTTTTGGGAAGGGAAGGGCTGTGAGGTGATCTGTTACTGCAACTTGAATGAATTGCTCTGCTGCCCAAAGTAAGACCACACTCATTTCATGTAAACTTGTATAGTTCTTCACAATTGCCCATTACATTTCCATCATCTGATAGTTTCCACAGCTGGAATAAGCTATCATTTCAAAGAAATTCATCACTTCAGATGGTTTGAAATTATATCAAAATATATCCATTTTTCTGTTACTGTCAGTTTTGAGGATTTGTTTTTCAGGGTCAAGCTTAGGAATTGCTTAGTGTATTTTTTAAACCTCTCTCTCCTATTAACAAGGACTTCAGCATTTAAACCACCCAACTTCTGACTCCTCTGTCTGATCCAAACTAAGTTTAACTACATCAAACCCTTATTCACAGCATTTTGCAATGAAGATGTTTTCAGGACCATAAACAAAATGATTTGGCTTCTGTTCTATGGAAGAGAACTGTATTGCTAATCTAAAGTTCATGCACATGTCAGTTGAACACATGATTCTGTAAAGATAGCTGTTAGCAGAACAGCAAAGGAGGGGCACAGAGGTTCAAAAATACTTGCATAAGGCAAGGAAAAGATTTAGCCCAAGAATATCAACACTTCCCTGACTTGCTGGCACTGCTGACAAAGCTGAACAGTGAAGTTCTCACTAAACATGCGGTTTTTGATGTTATTATATAGAAAGAACATAATTGAGTTAAATAAACACCATCAGGCCATACTAGTTTTAAGTAAAAAAATGTATTAAGAAGTATTATTTCATTCAGCTTTTCAGCAACATCTTTTCTTCAGTAAATATGGATTAGAAATATCAATAGTTCAAAACTTATTAATACTTCAGAGGCACTAAAATGTGATGGCATTATAAAGGCAAGCAAAAAAGATTTTTTTATATATGCTTCTCTTAACACTCATTTCTCAAGTCCCCTAACATCCAATAAAGGCAACTTTTCAGCACTCTCGGAGAGGACTCAAGTTGAACAAGTGGGAAAGACTTCTAAAGCTAGAAACCTCATATTCAAACTGAGAGCAGGGTTGAAGTATGTTTTTCATCTTTCACTTACCCTAAAAGCAAATGGTGTCCTCACCCTGAAGCACACATTGGGTCTCTAGCTTCTCAACCTCTGACCTTAGCAGCATAATAAAGCCTCTATCTAACTCCTTCCACCATCCTGAGGTACACAAGACCTGCTTTGCATGTGTGCTCTCGGGACAAACTGCACAAAAACCGTATGTGTGCACATGCCAAAGTCCTTTATTTTAGTAACATAATCTATTTTGTAAGTTTATTTTCTCTAAGTTAAAATACCAGGGTGGAGTTCTGGCAGCCTGGTCAGCCAATGAATGTTTTGGCATTGGTTGCACACCAGGCCAGCAGAGGTAGAAATGCAGTATCTTCATGCAGATCTGCCATTACATTTGCATTGCTGGAAGGACATCCCACAAATACAGTAATGTCACATATATCACAATATATGCTAAAAAATAGCCACAACGGGAAATGCATGTCATGTTAAAGCTCTAATAAACCAATGATCTAATTATTTAAATATGCGATCATATCTTTCAGGGATATTTTCTTTGGACCAAAGATATCATTTGTGATCCCCTGCAACAGTCAATGATGCAAATCTGCAAGTGAAGATAACAGACATCATTCTACGAACATGTAATAATGTTTTCAAGGGGAAAAACAAAACCACCACCAACAAAAACTTCCTTTCTAACCACAAGTCACAGCCTCACTTTACACTGTAGAAGGAATTTCCTTTCTATACCTTTATGGAATATCAAATGTGTTGAAAGTTTTCTTTTCAAATCTGGTAGCTGACCTGATTTCCACAAAGCCATCTCCATGGTTTAAGAGAATATACAAGCTCTTAAGGTATCCTCATATGCATCCCCCCAGCAAAAAAGCATAACTCCTCTTACTCAGCACAATATTCTTAACTAGCTTGGACAAAGAAACTTCAAGCCTAAACCTTCATGTTGTTAGGAATATGATCCTCATAGCAACTTTTGGCAGTAAAGGTTCCTATTGCACTATTGCCATCACACTTTTAATGCTGTTTTAAACTGAAGTCACTCAGTTCCTGGCACTTCTGCAGATAAGCTCCCATGCTCTATTGAGGCATCTTAAAATACATGGACATACAAAAAGCATGTATTTCCACATTTGCAAGTATTTCACTGGAATAAAAAAAAAAAGTCAAAGCTGACATTACAGTACTAAAGCACACTTAGGTCTTATGTCTAACTGGTCACCTGCCTTGACTATGCAATCTCTAAACCCTTAAATTGCTTAATCTTTGCATTGAATATTAAAAAGTGTCAGAACAGCAGATTTTTTAATTAAGCTTTGTTTGAAATACAGTACCCCAAAATTAAGCTAAAATGCTGGCTTTTTAATTTTAGGCTAGCCCTGTAAGGAAATAGCCACAGAAGATAAAACACAGAGATAATCATCTTAATATTTAAGAGGTATTGTGGTACAAAAAGACATAAATTTTGGTATGGTATTGTGATCCATCCAAGGAATGGATACAAAAAGACATAAATTTTTGACCATTTTTCTCTTATAGTGCAATGTGTATTGTCAGATGTTGGGAGGTGACCACGTAAATTTAAAGACAGTTACCTGAACAAGCCAGGCTTACAGGCAGCAAACCTGTCTTGTTGCCTTACACATACAAACTCTTTAGCTGTCAAGTCAGTCACATGCAAAGTGTGCAGCACTGAACTGCAGTATTCCCTACTGAAAAAGTGCACTGTTCACCTTATAATCTTACACATTGCCCAAACTGCTACCACCAGTTTACCAGGCTTACTTCATATGTCAGTATGAAATATCACCATGACCTTTTTTCTTCCTGTTAGTAAACGAGGGTTGGATACTGGGTGTGGGGGTGATTATACATAGCTAATAATAAATGTTTCAAGTAAATCTGTGTGTACTATTTTTGACCTACTGACTGCTAAACGGTTTGTGTCACCAGGCTTTTCAAGCCTCGTTTGTGTAATTAATTCCGAGTAATTTGGGCTTCCTACCTAATAATCAATTGATGGTAAAATAAACCCCATAAAGCTGGCAACCAGTAAAAATACCCAAAGTCAGCACTTAGCTAAAAAAAACTTATAGCATGTGCTCTTGTGCAAAGTCCTCTATAAGCTTCTAGGGTATGTAGCTTCTGTTGTTTGTGCCATCTAGTTTCTACAAGAATAATGTTGCACGTGCCTGGCATTCACAGCTTTGCAAAGCAGCAGTAGGAAAAAAATTTAAGGCAGATACAAAGCTGGGTACTAAAGCTGGTGCCTTTCAGTTACCTGTCTTCCATCACTCCTGGAAAATCCACAATCCACTGGAGCAAAACTTTGCCGCTTTCCACATGCAGCAAGATAGGGCCACTTAAACTACTACTTTAACACTGACCTTCCATAGAAACTTGCTTTGGTTTCTCTCCCCACTCTCCTTCCCTCACACAGCTTCTTCTACAGGTCCTGCCAGGCCTACATGGGAACATTCAACCCTGCCATTCCCTCAGAGAAGAAGTCTTTATCTTTCTGACGTCCTATCCATGGCTAGGTTCCGTGGCTTTTTATGCAGCTCCTAATTTGAAGGTAAGAAGCCGAATGTGTGCAAAGGATATTTAGCAAACAAATTTAAAGTCCCTGTGGCGAAATGGGCATGAAAACATATTTCCAATTTTAGCTCTCCACTAGTTAGATATCACTGTCTTGAACCTAGGCCAGCACTGCAGAACCGTATTGTGGAAATACATAAAGCAGTACAAGTGAAATAAATCATACCACTGAGAGATACTGGGAAGGCAGCCAGTTTGAGGTTAGGGTTTATCATCATTCAGTTCTATGCAAGCATCACAGGTCAAAAAAAGCGAAGTGTAACATCTTAGTTGTAGTGGTGACAGCAAAGCAGTAATTTTCAAAGAAACTCAAAAGATTAACATCAAGCAGATTAATCATGGACATACTGCTTTCTCATTTTTCCCAAATTAAGAAAAAGCTTATAAACATCTGATAAGGTTAGGAGTTGCAATAAATGCTAACTGAACAAACTGAAGCCATGTCCTCTTCAGCTTTAAGATGAAAACTATTTTCCCTCAGCTTTTTCTTCAACCTATGCACACAGCTTTAAGCAGAAAGAAATCATATTCCATACACCACACATTTAGACTGGCACAACAACTGACAATACAAGAAGTCATTCATTACACCATCTTCAACATCGGAATTTTCTAAGACAATCAATTAAAAGCCTAAGTATTGCTGGATATTATTCTCCTATGCTACCATAAGTTTTGGGTTTATTGGGAGGGGATTGTTCGTTTGGAACAGGGCTGAGCTAATGCATGCAATGAAAAAGAAACAGTGTGCCTGTTAGAAGAGACTGTACTGACCCCACACAGACTCAACTCTCATTCCCCAATTAAGTTCTTAGCAGCAGTCCATGCAGATAAATGGAGAAGTCAGCAGGTAAAGGATTTCTTACCGAGTCGAAGGATTTCTCAGCACAGTAAGCTGCAGCAGTTTCTTCATCTGTACTTACAGCTTTGAAATTCAAGAGCTGCATTTTTTTCCATTTTAATATAGGAGCAGGAAGGCCTTGCTGCTTGGAAGCACATATCTCAGCAGTGACAAAATGAATAAACAAATCTGAAAATCCTCCATCAATTCTTGTTTCCAAAGGGGGGAAAAAGTGTTATTCAGGCATTTCTGCCCAGCTAACAACCGGAACTGTCACTTAAAGCCTTTTACCTTAGGAAAAAGAATCTATTGCCAAGTCTGCTACAGCTTTTTTTTTTAAAGGCATTGCATCATGAGAACTTGAGGTACATTTATAAATATATCCTTGGCACATTTTAATTGAAAAATATTTTAATATTATTACATAGTTCATTAAAGCTTAACTTTTACGTACAAGTATCATAGAATCATTGAATATGCTGAGTTGGAAGGGACCTGTCAGGATCATTGGGTCCAACTCATTAAAATTACAGACACACCCATCTGAGCAACAATATCAGTGATATTTATTTAAAATACTTTTGCTGTGGAAATTTGTTTCATAAGAGATGGTTTTCAAACAAATCAGCAAGGTTATGAAAAATAAAACAGACAAACTCTCTCAGGAGAAAAAGTTACAAAGAAAGCTTTTGCATATCAACAAAACCGCAGTCTTTTGATTTGCAGCCTGAGTCTCAGTCCCAACCTTTTCCACCTAATGAACCCCACTATCCATCTTTAGATCTGGTTTGTTCTTGTCATTCTTCACTGAGTAGATGAAGTACGTTAAGGTGTCCTTTTCATTCACTGGAATTGTCCTAAAATGGCAGCCAATTATCTATAAAGGAAGAATGCAAGGAAATTAAATAATAACTCTTACATGCAAAACCGGAAGATTTAAATTTAAATCTACTGCATTGAAGTTTAAAAGACAGATCAAGAGGCTTACAAAAAAGGGAAAAGTTGCTTCTCTTCAAAAGTCTTTAGTAGTCATAGAAAAGGTAAACAGGAACCATTTTACTGATGACTGTGAACTAAATGTAGCAGATTGTACCGCTAATTTCCACAGTAAAAGGTCGAGAAATTTTTCAGGGAAAAACCCTCAAAGCTATCAAAACAGCCATGGGACTATCATTTTATCTGTTTAGTTAAAGCTTGAATATAACAGGTAATGACTACAGTATATCAACAGTGACAACAGTAATGAGCAGCTACTGCTCTCCACTCAGCTTGGGAGATGGTGTGTCTGCATCAAATCAAACATAGAAAGATCAAACACAACACAAGAATATTAGAGAATTATAACTGAACATGCAGCTCTTCAAAACAGAGCTATCAATGAAATTCACCATGCTGGAACCATTAAAATATGTCAATCTGTAAGCAGTTCTTGAATCACTTGTCATTTCAGGAGTCTTTCCCATCATCAACATGAACACCAGCTTTAAAAGAAAGTTGCAAAATATTGTAACTGAGTCCATTCTCTGGCTTTTTGCCAGATTGGTAGATTAAAATTATGAGTGAAAAACACGGGACTGCTCATTTAAGTACCACAGGATATAAGAATAAATATTTAGCCTAACTAAAAAGTTAGAAAGCTTTCTAAACTCTACCCCCAAAAACATTCACAGAGAAGCAGTTTGACCGAGTCATCTGAAGTGGACTTTCAGTAAGAGCCAGAGCAGGGTCTACAGTATGTTAGGACCAATGACAAGGAATCAAATGTACTGTATACTAAGGAAGTCCTGTGGCTATGGCTCACAAATACCAGCAGGTCAGTCAAATCAAGCACGTGGCAGAAGCTGCTTTGCTCATGCACACCATGTAGCACAGGAATAACCTAGTGCATGTATCGTATGAGATGTATCTAAAGCAGGCCCTTAGAAACAGGAGTTTTGCAGAACAAAAGCTGCATGTGCTTTTTCAAACCACAGTCCTGCTAATTCAAGAGCTAACCTATATATAAAAAAATGAAAGACTGATTTTGCGTTCCTACGCTTAGCGGCAGCAGGACTATCGTTTTACAGTTCAGCCTTGAGATCACCCATACCTTTAAGAGCCTTGTTAATCCACAGAGATTAAGGGAGAGATGAAAGTGTCTCTAAACACAGCTGAATCTATCACTGGATAAAAGTGAAAAATCAGCACCTATACCTCCCTGTTAAGATCACCAGCTCTTCCACTTATTTACATCAATGTGCTGTAATTGCACCTTTGCAGCATAAAGGAATTCCTCCGCAATTGCACTCAAAGATGCTAACGTAAAGCTGTACTGACACACAGCTTCAGAAATAGTGGTATGAAAAACACTAATCCATAAAATTCCAGTTTTTTGACAGCAGATACCAATGGTTTTAACAGAACTAATTATCAATAGAAGAATGTTTTCACAGGTTTCTCTATTTTACATACACAGAAACCTATGGTTGCAGTAACTAGCTTTCTAAAGCAAAGTCTAAACCTTACCAGAACTTCACAGACACCTCTCAGTGTCTAGCTCTTTTCAGCAGGACATTTCAGGAGAAGCTGTGATTGATGCACAGACAGAATAAATCCATGATTCTATGATATTCAGGAGCATGAAGATCATCTTACTGTTCCAGCTCAACATTGTGTTTTAAAGCAGCACACACTCCTTTTGGAACTTAAGAGTCCCTCCTCTGGAAAGAGCTTTTACTTTTGATTTACTTGGCTCAGGAGCTGTGGCCAGTGAAGGAAGCTAGATAAGCAGCTCCCTTTTGTTCTCCTAAAATCCACATTATATAGGCACTTTATGCAAGGATCAGATTGTATAGAAAACCACATGCCATAGCAAGTTGCATTTTCTATTATGGAAAACACTCATACATACTTCAACAAGCTGTGCTTTGTTAAGTCCCGGTCTGGTCTGTAGCTTGAAGTGTCTTTTGTACCTTCGAAGTGTGTTTACTTGTAACTGATATAAATCAACCTAGAAGAAAAGAGGGGGAAGGGGAAGAAAACAATCTAATACAACTGAAAAAGATTCAGTCATTAATAGTTCACCTCGCAAAAACATTTTGGAATCTCACAGATACGCAAGTGTAAACAGTCAGCTCAGCAGATGTCATTTTGACAAAAAACAAACTCTACCCTGCACCTTCCAGCAGAAAGGAAAATATCCCAGCTCAGTTTAAGAGCATTTTGTTGTTACCAAGCATGGCTCTACCTCCCCTTAGCTGTGGACAGTATTTAGAACTCATTATTGTACTTTAATGAGTTTTGGGGTTTTTGTTTGCTTCCCAGTTCCAGCAAGATAACACAAAGTCCAGTAACAACTTTCATATAACATCTATGAAGACGCTGATGCAAAGGAGATCCTTACATTGTGATTTCAGTCATTAAATCTTACGTAGATTACATGCTAGACACAGCACATCTGCACCATGAAAGGGCACATATTAGAATAAGGACAAAGTCTAGAGCACAAGTTTTCTTGGCTTGAGGTGAGAAAAGAAAACAACTGCTCTTGCTCTCCAAACGTAACCCTCCTACACAAGCAAAATGCAGGAGTTATGTGCATGGGCATAAATGTCCAAAAGCCTTTCTCAGTGTGAGTCAACAGTTGAGAGAATTACACAAGGTCCTCTCAGGGATACAAATACACAGCCTTAATCCAGTACTCAGTCAGTTTTGAATCCCATGTGCTCTGATCAGTCACTTCTCCCAGCAACAGCTTACCCTCCCATCCTCCCTGACAACCTAAGAGAGCTTAATCAGATGACTGAGTGGGAGAGCAAGCTCAGAAAGAAAGCTGAATGAGAAATTCTACTAGGTCAGTTGCAATTACAATAGTATTCTCCAAACTCACCGCATTAAAGATTGATGAAGGCATTCACGTTTACTTTAGATTCATTTAACAGCCTCACTGCAGAATACTTTAAAACAGCAGTGCTGCTGCATGCTTGGCAACCTGGCCAGACTTGAGGTGACACCACCTCACATGATAAAGGATGGTATCATATCCTCTGGAGTTTCTAAAGTTTACATGGCATTAAATTCCACTTCCCGAGTCACAGTGGGGAGCCCACCCTGGGAGCATCATGCCAAGGAGTAGCAGCAGCTTTTCACCAAGCCCCAGAAGCTACCCTCATCACAGGTGTTTCTTCCCCTCCCGCAGGAATCACTTCCAACCAATAAAGATGGTCGTGACTGGCAAAGGGGAGAGCCTTAGAAATCTTGAGAAGAATGATACTTTTTTCCTTAGCAAACTGGATAATAATTGAAATTAAGGTGGTCAAGGGCAAACAGGTATCTAAGGCACATGGTAATTACAACAAGTGAACACGCTGCCCTTGTCCAAACAGCCAGCTGACACTCCTCAAAAACAGTTCCCAGCTTTCCTTTCTGTAATAATAGTGTTAAGAAAAAAATATTTTTTTCTTGTTCTGGAGATATCCATCAGTTGTGACATGTTTTATAATCATGGCATAAGAAAACAAAACAGGCTTGCAGGAGAGCTGCAATCACACAGTGTCAGAGAGCCACCTGAAGTCACACACAGCACTGGCTTTAGACAGAACTTTCTGAGAAACAATCCCAGATATTTAACAGACAGACAACACCACCCAGCATCAAACTTCTCTCAATCTTTTAAAATCCTCTTAGCTAGAGCTTTCGGACTGGAGCCTCACGCCTTTAAGCACAGATTCCTGTACAAAGTTTCCTCACTTGCTTTGCTGTTATCTGCAGATGCTGATCATAAGAATGCCATTAAATTAACACTTAAACATTAACATTGAATTTCTGAAGAATGTTTTAACAATCCCCCTCAGAAGGGACCATATAGGCTTGACAACCTCTGCTCCAAATTAACACAGTGAACAGCACCTGCTAAGCAACACTGTAGCAGAAATAACCCAGAGTACGTGTGAGAAAAAGGGAGCTCTAGGTTCAAGACTGTCCCATTACACTATGAAAAACGTTAAAAGCTTAAGTTCCCTTATTTTAATGGGTGAGATTTCACTGGTGTGCAGTGGAGAAAACAGGTTGAAAAGACACCATCTTTCTCTACTCCACTCCTTCGCATCATAGCTCCCCAAATGGCTCTTCCCCCCAGAGCAGGGCAGAAACAAAGCTATCACCATGAAACTTTCAGTGTTTAACATGACTAAGGCAATGGAGTAATTGCCAAGAGCCATCAGCAGTGCATTTAGCACAAAAGAAAGGTTTGGGGGCACAGGACAGAAAAGCATTTGTATGCCAAGCCCTATGTGCAATTCCCTTCAGGTTGTGAACTCCTGCAAAAGATAAGATTTCAATGGTATGTGCCAAAGCACTGAGGAGGAAAGAGCTGAAAACAGCAGATTTATGAGAGAACTGTCAGACACTTAAAAATAGAGACTCTTCCTCGTTCTACTCTGCACCATTTAATCAGAAAACATGCCACAAAATTCAGTTAAATTCTGTTATATTAAGAACAGTGAGAATAAAGAATCTTCCCTTTCCTACATATAAGGAAAGGTGTAAAAGTGTGAGAGTGGTATTGGTGCAGACTCTGCGTCATTAAGAACAAGCTTAACACAACAACTCGAAAAAAAATCACAACCATTTAGCTACCTCTGGAGTGTCGATGTCTTGCACTGGTGAGTCACCATCATCATCACTGCCTTTCCTCTTTCTTCTATTTCTCACACTCTGAATTAAATTTTTGTGGAAGTCACAAATGTACAGATGTCTCGCCTGGAAGAATAAAACGGCGTCTTTCAATCAGATCCATGTAGCGTATCTCCCACACTTAAGTGCACGTAGACAGACAACCCTTCAGTAATCACAGCCACACGAACTGACTTGAGGAAGCTTTTCTACTGGCTTCTTCTAAATGGAGAGTGTGCTGCGCTGCAGATCGCTGCCACGGGCTGGGCCCCGAGCTGGCTGGAACGCTGCAATGGGCCGATGCAGCAGTGCCAGGCTGCGGAGCCACGCGAGCACAGCCCGCCCTCCCTCCGGCCGCGCATCGCGCCGCGGGGGCCGGGCAGCACGCAAACAAAAAACAAGCCTTCGCTTGTTCTCTGCAGGGCAAAGAGACGGCTCTCATTTCCCCGGCTATATCCTCCCCTCCTTGTTTTACTTCCGCTACCCGGCGTGGTCACGCAACGCACTTATTTCTACTTTCTTTCTTTTTTACAAGTTTCCCTTTCGTAGGGATCTGCACGCTTTGGGAGATTTCGGCGCGGAACAGCCCTGAACGCCCAATTCCGCGTGCTTTAAGGGCGGTGAGAGCACGGGGCAGCGTTAGGGGCAGCCCTGCAGAGCGGGCCGGGGTCCCTCAGGGCGCACGCAGCCCCGGCCCGGGCGCGGGGCGCTCCCGCCGGCAGCCGCACGCTGCAAACCCGCCTTGCCCTGCCGCGGCACTCGGCGAGGGCGGGCGCTCTCCCAGCTCCCGGGCATCCCACCCCGCTGGAAGGCGTCCGCCCGGCGCTGGGAGTCCGCCCGCCCTACCCAGCCGTGCCGAGCCGCGTTGCGCGGGGCCCGATGGCTGCCGAGCGGAAGATACAGCGGCACGGGAGACGTGCGGCGCTGCAACACGAGGCGGGGCGGCGAGCGCGGCCCTCGCCAGCAACACAGACAAACTAGCGCGCCGGGAGCCATACAGGCTCCGCTCCGCTGCGGCTGCAAGGGGGCACAGGCAGCCGATGTCCTGGCTCTTGGGGCCAGAGGGGACCCCCGGAGCAAGCAGGAGAGGCGGGCGCTGCCCGCAGCCCGAGGGAGAGGACTTTCAGGCACTGCTCCCGCCACGCCAGCCAAACTCGGCCGTGCTACGGCAAAGAGATGAGAAGGGGGAACGAACACTTCCCCGCCGCCAAACACCTCTCCTCCCCCATGAAACTTGATTAAAAGTCTCCAAACGAACTAAGCCCCAGATGCAGCGACCCACTGGCCGCTTTTGTCCGCCCGCCCCGCCGGCTACCCTGGCGCGTCCTCCCCTCGCGGACTTACGCTCTTGTCCACCTCGATCTTCACCTTCTTCTGCGAAATGCTCTTCTGGACGCGCTTGCTGAAGCTGGCGTTGCCGGCGGCGCGGCCGCACCGCTCGCCCTCCTCCCGCAGGCAGCACAGGTGCCCGGCCCCGGGGCCGCCCGCGCACCCGCTGCCCGCCGAGCCCGCGGCGGCGGCCGGACCCAGCCCCAGCGGCGCTGGCGGCGGCGGCACCTCCACGGCGGAGCCCGCATTGCCCACCACGGCGGCGGCTGCGGGGTCTGCGCCGCGCTGGGTCACCTCCTCGGGGGCGAAGCCGTTCATACCCGGCGCCACCGCCGCGGCCGGCGGGATCCCGCCCCACACCAAACTTCCCCGGCGAGGCTCCGCGGCCCGGCGGGGCGCTCCCCCGCTCCCTGCCCGCCTCCCTTCAGCGGACGCTTCGGGGGCGCAAGTCCGCCTTCGGGGGCGGTCAGCCCACGCGCTGCGGAAAGGACTCTCCCCGCCGGCGGCCGCTGGCCGAACCCCGCGACTACTGGAGCGGCGGCAGCAGAGCCCCACGGGCCGCCCCACTTCCTCCTTCCCCCCCTGTCATGTGGAGACTCTTCAGCTGTTTCCTATGTAACAACAGCAACCTGCCGCCCCGCCCCGCCCCGCCGCCGCGCATGCCGGCTGCCGCGCGCGGCCCCACGGGAAGCGCAGTCCCCGCTCCGCCGCGCGCCGCGGCACGGCCGCATCTCCGGCGGTGGGAAGCGCGGCCGAGGCAGCGGCAGGCTGCGCTGCGGCAGCCGCTTCTTTTTCCACCCCGGGCTCCGCTCCCTTTCCCTCCCGTCTGGAAGCCGGGCCCCGCTGCGTGGGAGCGGCGGCGGCAGCTCAGCCCACCTTTAAAAAACCCCGTGCATCAGCCCCTGTTTCCCCCCCCCTTCCCGCGCCTCCCCGGCGACGCGGCCGTGGGGTGTGAAGGGGCGGCCCTGGAGGGTGTCGCGGGTGGGAGCTGCCGCTGGCACGGCCGAGCGCGTACCCGCGCTCCAAGCGATGCGGGGCCGCGCGCCTCCGCCGCCTCCTCCCGGCCCTCGGCGGCGCCTCGCCGTGCCGCAGCAGTTCCCCCTGTTCACTTGTTCTCTCTCTAGTGTTTTAGCCGAAGCCGGCACTGCTCGGGCTGCTCGTTCCGGATCTTCTATCTCCTGCCTTCCGTCTTGGCTTCTTCCCTCGCTGCCTGCTTTCTTTTCCGCTGACTGTCGGCCCTGGCTGGGCAGCGGCTGCCGGAGAGGGCGGCAGGCTCTGTCCGAGCGCTCCGCTCCTGCCCCTGCGCTGCGGGAGGAGCTCCCCGGGAGCCGCAGCGCAGCCACCGGCCGTGTCTCTCCCGGCAGAAAGCAAACGAAGCTCCGTCCTTTGTTGGAGCCGGTTTTACAACACACGTAGTCAGGGCTCCGTCCTGCGTTTCTGTGGCAAAGCCCTCTGAAAACAAAGGCGACTTACAGTGCGAGTTTCCAGTTTTGTCATTTCAAAGGACTTTTTGGTAGTAAAGGTGACTGTAACGACAGAAAAGACTTAGAATGCAGAATTATTTTCGCTAACGATGAACCAAGACCTTGCCGTGCACACGACTAGCTAAAATAGACACAGTGAAAATACTTGACAAAAGCAGGTATTTTTAGTTTTGAGGCTCTACAAAGCTACATAAGAGATGCGTTGGCATTAAATCGTTTAACAATTCAGCTGTTGACAGCAGAGTGGCAAAAGCAGCAAGCTCTGATCTGCTGTCCTTTCAAGCACATTCAAAAGACGCGCAAGGAGGGGAGAGGTTTTGCTTTCCCTTTGAACTACCGCAAATACTCCTTTAAATCTCAGACGCGGCATCTGAGCTGAGCGTACTCAAAGCGCAGTGATTTAATCGCTGAAATATTTGACCGTATCGCTTGCTGTGCGTTTCCAGCTTGAAGAAGGAGAGGAGTAGCAGGGAGGCTGGTGAATAATTCAAGGAGACACAGATCCTGCGTAAGCCAAAGTTCTGCGTGAACCGGGAACGCGATTATAGAGCAGTTTCAGTTTGTGCTGCAGATGGCTCCTTAATCTTGTTGCGTAACCTGGTATTAGAGAATGAGGGTAGGTCCCACTGCCGCAGCTGAATGAAGGATACAGTAACTGAAGCTAAACTGAGCATAAAGTCACAGCAGTTATCCACAAGGCACGTTTTAGTGGTTAGAGTGGGGAATAGGAGGAGAGTTGGAAAAAAATAGTGAACTCTGCTTTGTTATCAGCCAAACTGAAGACTGTGTAATGCCTGGGTTTAATTTCACACTCTGCTGCTGTGCAATCTCAGGCAGCAAAGGTTTAACTCACTTTTTTACTTTCTTGTGATTTCAAACTTTCGAAAAATGTAAAAATGTTAAGATTAAAAGGAACAAAAAAACCCAATAACAATCATAGCAGACCTTAAAATTTGAGAATATAGGAAGCATAGGCTGTGAAAAGTGGGACAAGGGTGAGTTCCAGGAATTCTTCAGTGGAAATCTGGGTCATGAATAGCAATTTCTAGACTCTCAGACTATGTCTTTTGAGGTCCCTTTGTTTTGGTTTGGTGGTTTTGTTTTTGGTTTTTTTTTTTCAGATGCATTTGACCTTACTGTGAGCATAAAATATGTCAATCTGGGTCTGGGTGCTGTGGTTTGGTTTGATGGAAAGATCAGTTGTGCATTTTAAATGTTTCTGGTCCTCTTTATGCAGTTTGGGAGCAGTTAAAAGCCTGATTATGTTACCCAGCCATGCTTGCCAAGATGCTAATTTATAAGTGTAATTTCAAGTAAAGTAGTATCATAGTTTCATGATTAGCTCATGATAAGAGAGTCGTGGGACTTAGCAAGATGGTTCTGCTTCTGCTGTAAGCTGCTCATTTTCACACCTGTGCCCTGTGCTTCTTTGTGCCCATAAAAACATTTCTGTGGCTGCACAGCAAACCATATTGGGTTACAACTAGACTAGCAACAAGAAAAATCATTTAAATTTAATCCTGATCTGCTTTACTGCTCAGTTGCATGATGCCCCAGCACACAGGATGGTCCAGTAGCAGGACAGGACTGTGTGACTGGTGCAGGGGGATGACCACCTCATTTGGTATGAATGCCTGCTTACAGTAACAAAGAAATCATGTCACTTTTAATCTTGCAGCATATGTGGGATGAAAAATACAAAGAGCTGCATCAAGATGGGCTTATCAGACAGTATGAAGCTTGCTTACTACAAAATGGATTAGCAAACTTTCATGAAGCTTGGGCCTCATGAAATAAAAAGAAAAATCATTGTGAAATATGTTGTCTAGAATTACTATTTTATAACATAAATTCTAGTAGTGGCTAGCATAAGTATTCAGATATAAGTAAAGCATGTATGGGGAGATATTTTAAATAAGCATAAAAACATGCAGCATTGCAACCATATCCTGATTAAGCTACAAAAATTAAATCAGTTCAAAAGAAAGAGCAGCTCCAAACTAACTACCCTGTACATGACATGTCGCTAGTACTCACAGTGGAGCTGAGTAGTACAGAAGGCAGCAGTAATCTATATCCCTTGTGGGTGCCAAGAACACAGCATGGAGGACTTGTAAGTGGCATGCAGAAAGAGCAGGAACTACAGCATCCCAAAAAGTCTGTCTGAATTCACAGCTCCCAGGCTCTGAAGTCAGCAGGACCCAGTGGCCCGTCCTGGCACTGAGGCAGGCCAGGCACAGGTGGGAGCCCAGCAGCTTGTGCTTCTCTGAGATGCCATATGTCCCAGCTCCTGTTAGCTTTTGATTGATGTGTTTTGTAATTTGAGAGAGAAGAATGATAATCAGATGCATCACCTTGGATATATTGCAAGCACATTGCAAACATATTCCTAGTAATCAATCCTGGAAGAGAAATGTGGCTTGCAACTTTGTATGCATTTCCACCTGATAAAGTTCAACTGGGGAGGACTATTCCCTTCCCTAGCAGTGCCATTCACTTGAAATCCAAGTGTACATTAGTGCACTTGTGTGCAGCACCTGAAATCATCCTGTTAGCAAAAGGAATAATAAGGTAAACTATTGGTATACATTTTTCACAGCAAATACACATTTTCTTTGTTATGTATTGTAACTATTTCAGTGAAAACAGATTCCTTTAAAACACTTGAAAAAGTCTGCAAATTCCACCACACACCTTGGTGGTTTTAATAAAAAAAGCAACCTACTTGATGGGCATTCATGGGCTGTGATAAAGAACAGTGACCAAATCTCTCCTTTCGTACCAGAAACAATTGCTATTCTTTTTATTTTTCCTTTTCTTTCTGATTTTTTTAATATCTCGTTTTTTCCTTTCCCACTCCTGCACCACCTAACCTGCTACTGCCCATTGCTCTGCTTTGAATTTATTGTCCAAATTTGTTAAAGCATAGAGCCCAAAGCATAGGAATATTGGAACTTGCCTACAGACTATTTTTTTTTTTACTTCTTTACATGTTTTAGGCTAGGATGGTTAAAATATAACTTCAGATAATTAATTGTGTAACAAAACCTAATCTGTATTAGTACACATTGAGCTTATAGTATATGATTCAAGAAATGCAGTAAAATAGAAAAGAAAATCAGAACTTTAACCAGAATTATTTCCAGGTCTGTATCCAGCTGATGCCAGTCTTTCTGTTTTAAGCATTCGGCCCTGTAGAATGGAAACTCAAGATGTATGAATGAGTTTATGTAACACAGGCTTTTATTAAATGATTTAAAGCAGTAAAGAAGGTCAAAAACTACACATTGTATTTTAAGAATACTTTAGGTGTTACAGGACTAAAACTGATAAACCCATGTACTGTAAAAGCTTTAAAGGTTTGTAATGCAGTCCCCTCAATGATTTGTGCCAATTCACTTTCACAACAAGCCATTAGTTACAGGAGGCATCAAAGGATCTTCTGGTAGAAGGCTTCATTCTTATGTGCAAAAACACAGAAACTGTTACGTTCTTTATTAAATGTACTTGATAAATTGTTTGTTGGTGGACTTAAAAAATGAAGGATGAGTTAGGAGAGCGAACTCAAACACAACAACCGCACAGAAGAAGGGAAGCCAACCCTCCAGCATTGTGCTGAGGTACCCTGAAATTTCAACACCCCTCCTCCTCCTCAGCTCCCACTCAAGCAAAATGCACCTCCATCTGCTTGCTTCAAAGTCACTGATCACTTGTTCATCCAGGTTGCTTTGATTAACATCTTGTTTCATGTTGTATGAGATCACACACTCAGAGACCCCACTAAATCATCATTCATGCTCTTCTGAAATGTAATGCAGCTATATGGAATGTATTGTGGAAAAGTATCACCCCAGAGGTTTTGTGTAATGCAATAAAAATTTAAGCACTAGTAATAGAGCAATGTAGTATATTGCTTAAGAATGATTTTTCAATCCCTTGAAATTAAATAAAAAATTTGCTGATTTTTTTCCCTGTAAGATAAACTGTCACATCTTTTCAGTAAATTTTGCTGGTCTCTAGTGCACGCTTGATACCACAAAAAGCACTGTATACTCTGTGCTACAGTCTTGCATTTTGCAAGCCACTGTTTTCTTATTATAGAAATTCAGATTTGACAATGGCTTTAACCACTTGCTTCTTGCTTTGTATAACACATACTACACCATCTTCATGGTTTTGTCAGGGGATCCCGGAAACTACAGGGCTCTGTTACACCATCATGTCCTCTTCCGATACAGATTTGTTTTACAGAAAGGAAAATAAGAAAGTTCTGTAGCCCTGAAGCCTCTTTGAGTACCTTTGTCTTTGCAGGATAGCTATAACCATCTCTAGGTCTGACTTAGCTCTTGTTGAAGTCAACAGCAGGTTTTAAGTGCCCCTTGCGAGGGGGTGAACACTTCCTCCACCAAACCATCAGCTGGATACTTGGATTTCCTCAGTAAAAACAAAATAGTTTGATACTAATGCAGACATTTTATAAAAATAAAATTAATAAAATTATGTGGTTTTGGGGTTTAAATGCTTTCCTGACCTGCATAGCTCCTTCTAGGTAAATGATATAGATAGCCTTATACTCCAACAAACTCAAGTATAACAACAGTTCTGAACTGCAGTTGTTTTTTGATGATATTACTTGACAATAAACCCTTAACTGAGAAGTATTATGGGAAGAGGATCAGCTAAAATGTTTGGCAAAGTTTGTCACAAAAATTAGCCACCAGGCAGAATGTACTACATTCCTGTTTGGATAGTACCTATTGCTATTATTCACGTTCAATACACAGCAGATGATCAAAAGCTTTGCTTCTGTATAAAATATTGCTGTTCATCTTTAATGGTCTCAAACCTCAACTTCTTTAGCTGAAAGATATTAGAATTGCAGCTTTCATGCTGATAAAGCTTCTAGCCTTTACAATTGTAAAGGTGTGTCTGAATCTGCTGAAGGACATACCCTAAACCATAGAACACAGAAAGAGACCCTCACCCTCCAGTTTCAATATTAAAGGTTTTAAACAAATATGGGTTTAGAGGTTGGTGTTTTGGTTTTTTTCTTTATCCAAGTGTTTGGTTGTTCATATTTATTAACTTTATAAACACTACAAATGAGACCCAACTTTGTTATTACAGCTATTCACAGGCACTAAAAAAAAACCCCTTATCTCTCTCCAGAAGTGACTGCTGACATCATCCTGTAAATTATGTCAGAATCAGGAAAATAGTAATACAGATATTTTACCTCTTTCACCTCTTCATTGTGTGATTATCTGTGTTTCTAATTATACAATGAAAATCTGTTAAAAAATGAATCATATCATTAACCAAGTAAACTTTTTAACTACTAGAAAATGAGAATGAGAGTTCTCTTTTTTTAGTATTTGTACATATTACAATAACTTAGCATCATATACATGCTAATTATTAGTATAAAGTGTGGCAACATAAAAATTGCACAATATGATCAAGCCTATGAACTTGAGTGTATTCATCAAGGTGGTTTCTCTCTTAAAGGCTTGCATTGAAGTTGAGAGTTTACACGTACAGATGCTTTTGATTTTCAACTTTTAAAAACTGCAAAAGACATGTTTTGGGCTGCAATTTAGTTTCTCAGTAGCTTTGAATAACCTAAACCTATCCTTGACAGGGAGCAACTTAAAATTTCTGTGTTTATTTCTTCAAATGAAGAACTGTGCCACTCCCCAATTCTTTTTCATTTGCAGTAGGCACTTATCCCTGCCAGCACTTAGGGAGAGCTTCTACTTAACTTCACACACGGTCACACTAAATGATGAGGATCAACCATTGGCCCCCAGGTTTATTATCAAACTTCAAGATTTTTTTTTCCACAAGAGCTGGAGCTCTGGAATAGAAGCCTTAGCTTTTGATTGGTATTATAGACAGACACATTTTCTACAACCTCTCCTGTTACTGTAAAATACTTTAGCAGTATAGAGTAGGTTATGCAATGGGGAGCTGTAAAGAAACTATACATTTATATCAGCAGTTGCTGGAAAATCCCACAGGATCCATGACTAAAAATGAAACTGATGATTCAATCAACTACTTCAAAACTTCATGAGCATTTTCCTTCTAGTCTCAGATCACCAATGTATCCTGTGGTCATTTCTATGACATATATCACAGCACTAGTTGCCAGAAGTAACAGAATAAATTATTCTCCCAACAATGTCTACATGAACAACAGCACAGGATGCATACCACACGACCAAAACTTGAGATCCATTTAAGTTTAATGAGACCCATTGAAATAAATTTAAGCTTTTCCACTACCTGGATTCAAGACAAAGGCCAGTGTGTTGATGAATATCACAGTCCTTACAAGAGACCTGGTTGTTACCAGCCAAACCTGCTTATCTGTGCTGACTCCTGCCTGCAGCCCATGACACATAGCCTTTTCTACTCCTACTGTTATTTCTCTTTCCTGGGACACTTAAGGAAACAGCTTCTGCTGTCAGGTTCAGCCTGGTTTTAAGTTTCTAGCCCTCATGACCACAGAAGGAAACAGTCCCTCAGACTGGACAAAGGTACGAACAGAACATTCTGGTTTGTTCTGTAGAAATGTATCAATATTTCTAAGCCACCGTGGGTTGACAGGTACTTCATTCTGGCAGCAGCAAGCACCAGCAGCTAGTGTCACGTGTGACTATTCAGAAGCTAGACTGTGACTACAGCCTCTTTGGATCTGCTAGCTGGATATCACACCTCCAGGGCCAGACACAGACCAACCCTTTGTCTTAGTGCTTAGAAGGAGAAAAAAATATCCTCAAACTATGTTCTCCAATTCACAAATGACAGAACAATTTTATTGGCAATTAAATTTCATTTCTTAAGAGTAAGTTGTATCTATTTTTCAGACAAAGTACCAATGTTTACCAATGCTGGAAGAGTTTGGGGGTGGGGAGAGAAGAACAGAAACATTTTTTAATCCATTTAAACTGTATTCTTACTGTAAATTAGGGCTATCCACATTTTAGAGCCCATCTGAGCTGCCTGTGAAACTACCCAATAGATAAAGACAAATTGCTGCTTTCTTCCCATGCCTGTAAAAAGAGATTAGCAGTATAGCAAAACATAAAGAACATTCTAAAATATCTTGAGAGGAAAACGTTGTGTAAGTATCACTTTGAATGTAAATAAGAAAGTAAATGAGAGGTGAACAGAAAAGCAAAAAGATTTTTAAAAATTTAAAAGCTTGTAAACCCAATGCAAAAAAAGTTACTGTCGAATTAAGACTGAAAAAGTTCAGGTAACAATTATTGTGATTAGGCATTCCTGTTTTGGAATTGTTCCTAATATTGTCTGCATGAGTACCAGAAGAGATTTGTTGTATTTATTTCTTCCCATATGACCACTGCAGTTTCTTTCAGCCTTTGCGCTGCAGCTGTCCCAGATAGTGTCTCATGCAGGCTGCCTTTGTTTTAGCTATTGGGTACACTGCACAAAGTCAAAATAAACTCCTGAGCTTTCAGCCTAACCCAGCCTGGTGTAACTAACACAGCCACATTTGCCTATGAGCTGCTTAACTGGTTATGCAGGCTTTACAATAGCCCATATAATAAAACTCTGATGTTTAAAGGGTAAATACATTTCATTTTTACAACACACATATTATTTACATGTTATACAACACCAGAAAACCCGAGGAACATTCTAATATATTATCTTAAATGCAATTCTTTTAGATATTGACAGAAATACCAGTGTTGTAAACTTTTGGGCAGCAGTAGTAATATATGTGTTTATCAAAGCATGACAAAAATAACTGCTAATACCTGGAACACTACAACAAAGTAAGTTTTATGTTGAATTTAGGTAAGCAGTAGGTTATGCAGTTTTGATTTTTGCTTTTCATCCTAAAGCTCCTACCATATATCTAGTGAGAGATGCTTACATAAAATAGGCCAAAAACATTGTTGCTGTCTGTAGGCTTTGTAATTCACATTAAAAGGGTTTTCAAAGCAGTGACCTACTTAAATGCTTGTGTCTTGAATTTTAATCTTTTTTTTCTGTAACAGAAAAGCTGCTGATTAAAGCTAAATTTGCTTTCTTTCAACATCTTCCATTGCTATTAGTGAAGTTAGGTTAGATTAAAACTGAGAGCAGTTGTAACTCACGTTCATTATTCATCCACTGGCTTCTCAGGTCCAGAAGAAGAAATTACCTATCAATCAAGAGTGATAACTTTCGAAAGCAGAATTTTACTGCCATTAGTCTACAAGAAGGCATATTCCATGCAGGAATTTGGCTAGTAGGAGATTTTCTGGGAAGTGACAGTAGAGCTTCTTTATTCAACTGACCAAATTAAAACTGACAGCATCACTACATAAATACACCAGAATGAAAGTTTGGTCAGAGTTAAGGTCATGCAAATATAGTTTGCAATCTCAATCAGCTGAACAGTATCTGTTGTAATGGATCTGCTGATGATTTAATTCAAATGAAAGGCCTTTGTTACTTTCTTCCCTTGTTCTGTCCACACTGACACCACTCTCCTACAGAAGCCAAAAGATACACTATGATGGAAAGCAGTATCACTCCCATCACACATTTTTGTTTTCTGTGACATACTTTTCTTTATATCCAACTCTTGGCTCTGTAACCCGGTCTCACCCCTCTGGTCTTTTCTCCACCTTCTATCCAGCATTTCTAGCCTCATGGCTTATCTCTCCTGACTTGCAGTTTAATGAAGATTAAACCAAGTCAACAATAGCACCCCAAATTGTGGAGCAGATGAGAAACTCAGAAGGGCTCAAAGCCAGGGAGCTATAAAATTAAACAGTCATTTCATGAGCAGAATTATTCACGCAGAAGCAACCTCCAAGTCCCGGAGCTTATGCTTCTTCCCCACAACTGTCATGCACATGTGGTTAATAAATTAACCACGCAGACCAACCAAAGTCAATACTGCATAGATCACGGCTTTAGAACAGTAACAGTGACTGAATCTCTGGAGACAGAAATTGTGTTTTTGTCTGAAAAGGAACAGTGTGGCACAATGAAAAACAGTGATGGCTTATTGTGGAACCAGAGAAGCACTTTTCCAGGCACGAGGGCGCTGGGAGGAAGGCACAGCTTTGGGAATGACAAATTTCTAATATCAGCATTCTTGTGTGGGGTTTTCAGCATTGGCACTGCTGTGGGAAGCTTCCAGTATCATGTTCAAGCATGGAAAATTCTCAATACTGCCTTCCTTGTTGGAGGACAGACAGATGTTAAGGAGTACAACTGTTTTGTTTCTTATGTGCCCTGTGTTGAATGAGATAGCATGACATAACACTCAATGGATCTGTTTAAGTGTACAAAAGCTTTCTTTTCCAGGTAAGAAAATTTAAAGAACCTACTTTCTTTCTTAAAACATTTGATTAAATCATTTGAAAGGCAGATCTCTTTTTCCCCCCCCCCCCCATAGCAGTAATTACACTTTCTCACCCCTTTTCCACAATCATTTTCTTCATATTCTTAGGGCAGATATAAAAACAGATGCAACAGCAGAAGCCTTACATTGCAAAATTTCCAAAGACTGTTCCAAAGTAATTTTTTTCCATGAACTTGCTGTATTAACGTTAAAAGAGTGAAAACGTTAATAAAACTTACCTAAACTTTTTTCTCCCCTCCCTTCCAATAACTGTCAGCAAGTGTCTAGGTCAGTCTGGCAGGCAAGGAATGGTTTTACACCACAGATACCAATGGTTGTATTATGATTCACTCAGCACACAACAGTATTATAAAATTCTACCGTCTTTTACAAAACTGCTTTGTTAACTAGAAAACAATACGTAAGAAGCTGTCATACAGAAGTGGTTTACCACAAAGTAAATGAGTGACCCATCTGGCAACTTAACTCATCAAACAAAATAGTGCTTTCCATGTAAAATATAATGGAAAGGCATTTTTAAAGCCACATGACAAAAGAAAACAACTCTTTGCAAAGTAAATAGACCTACATAGAACTCAGGGCCACAGAACTGAGAACACTAATTTGCTATTGAGAAGTAATGGAATGGTTTGCAGTAACAAGCCAAAACTGGAACATGAAACATCCCCCACATAAATGTTTATTTTAGAAGGTAAGGAAGGCTAAGCTTTATTTGTATGTTAAACACTATCAAAAGTGATAGCCACATAAGTGAACTGATACAAAGTTTTCAATAACTGGCTTGTGAAGGCTTTCACATGTGCAGTGGGAATGCATATCTGTGGGTTGCTCTGTCAATTTACATCCCAATTACCCTCTTCCATAGTGGATTTTGCCGTTTAGGGCTGCAGTTGTTTCATGTGAACGTCCTTGTCGGAAGGGAAAGAAAAAAGGCTTGAAGAACTGTACCTGATAAGTTCTTCTTACATTGAGCAGCTCTGGGTGGGAGAGACTGGAGATCAAGACATCGACCACTCTCACACCTGCAACTACTCAATACTCTCAGATAGCTAGCTTAGGGATTTGCACTGCTGTCTTAAAGTTTGATTTGATTTTTCTTACCATTGAGGAAGGTTAACATGATTAAAGCTCTACTGAAGGCATTACATCTTCAGCAAACAAAGTTATAACCTGCTTTTCACCAAGGCCATAAACTACACCTGAAAAAATAAGAGTGTTAAAAACCACTTGGACTACTAAGAATATTTATCCAAAGTAGAGAACTGGATGAATAATTCGAGAGAAGAAAACCAACGTCAGCACAACCTGTATCATGCAGTCTGTGGTTACATCGCAGTAAAGTAAGTGAAAAAATAAGAAAAATCCCGTTTTCTCCCCAAAAGGGCCAGATTCGCTGCTAGCGGTGCACCTGAAAGTATTAATGCAAACCACAGGCGTGGTTTGCACTAAAGCCTCAGCTCGACCGAGACTGGGTCCCAGGCTTTCCACTGCTGCGGCTTGCATTTTACAGAGCACCAGGCCCGGAGAGCTCACACCTTCCCTGCTCAGCGCCGGTGCCTCTGCTCCGGCGTCACTGCGGGAAGCCACCTCTCACCACGAGCAGCCCCGGGCTCTTCCGAACCCCTCGCGCCCGGACAGGGAAGCAGGCTCTGTCTGCCCAGGGATCACTACAAGCTGGGCACCGCCAGCCCTCCTTCCCGCGGGCGGGAGCCACCCCAGCCCAGCCCCTACCCCGCGGCGGGGCGGCTCGGCTCAGGGGCCCCGGGAATCAGTCTCGCTGGGGCGCCGAAACTCAACCCTCGGCCCGGCTTTACAGCAGGGGCTGCTGCCAGGCAGGCCCCCGCCCCATGGAGCGAGGGCGGGCGGCGCTGCTCGCCCCGGCCGACCCCCGAGCTGGGGCAGGCAGAGCTGAGCGCTCCGCCGCGCTCCCAGCGCGCCGCCGACCCCCCTCCCTTTGTATTTTTAAACTGCGCTGCAGCACCCGCGCTCCGCCCAATCAGAGCGGCCGCAGCCCCCGCCGGCCAATGGCGGCGGCCCCCGCGGTTTTTTAAACCGTCCCTCTCCCCCAATCACCGCCCAGCGCGTTCCGCCAAGCCCCGCCCCCCCGCTCTCCTCACCCCAACCGGTTCCAACGGGTATGAGCGCCAACGACCCCCTCGCGCTCGACCTAGCCCGGGAGTTGCCTCGTCGCCAACGTCAGAGCGGCACACAGCCAATCCCGGCCGGTCTCTGCGCCAGGGGGCGGAGCTCCGGGCAGTTTGAACCGGCGTGGCAGCCAATCGGCTGCGGCGGGGGGCGGGTCCGCGGGCGCCGCGGGTCGGGTTGCTGTGGCGGGCAGTGCCGCGGAAAACAAGAGGCGGTAAGTGCGCGGCCGGGCACCATTCGGCAGCAGCACCTGAGGGAGCAGAGCCGTGCGCCGCCCGCTCCGCTCAGCCAGGCAAGGCCCGCGCCCCGCGGAGCGTGAGCGCGCCGGGAGGGACGGAGGGAGAGAGGGAAGGAGGGGATGCCGGCGGCGGTCCTGGGCGCAGAGGCGGCTAGGGGCTCCGGCGGCGTGCGGGCGGGCGGGTGGCGCGCCTGGGGCTGAGGGGAGGATTCCTGGCGGGCGGGTGGGGGCCGGGAGGGCGGTGGCGGCTCCGGCCCCGGCGGGGAGGGCTGAGGCGCGGGGTGGCGGGGCCGGGCGGGCTGCCCGCCGCAGCCGCCGCGGGGGGCGGGGAGAGGCGGCCGGCGGCGGAAGGTGCCGCGGCCCCGGCGGGGGGGGCGCGGGCAGAGGGGCTGCGGCGGGGGCGGGGCCGGGCGCGCCGGGGCGGGAAGGCGCCGGCGGGCGAGAGGCGGGAACGGCCTGAGGCGAGGCCCCGCCTCACGCCGCCTCCACACCCACCTCCTCCCGCAGGGACCCGCCGCCGACCTCGCTATGGGCAAAGGCGACCCCAATAAGCCGCGGGGCAAGATGTCCTCGTACGCCTACTTCGTGCAGACTTGCCGCGAGGAGCACAAGAAGAAGCACCCGGACTCGTCCGTCAACTTCGCCGAGTTCTCGCGGAAGTGCTCGGAGCGGTGGAAGGTGAGCGGGGCCGAGCTGTGCTGAGCCCCTGCCGGGCCAGCCCCCGCCCCTGCTGCGGGCTGCTGGGAAAAGATCCCTGGTAGCAGCTGCTGCTTAGGCGTTAGTGGGTCAGTAGCTGCTTTAGCTCATCCAGACTCTTCTTCCCCCTTCGTGTGTCCACAGACAATGTCAAGCAAGGAAAAAGGAAAGTTTGAAGAAATGGCTAAAGGAGACAAAGCTCGTTATGACAGGGAGATGAAAAACTATGTTCCTCCCAAAGGCGAGAAGAAGGGAAAGAAAAAGGACCCAAACGCTCCTAAAAGACCACCGTGAGTGTTTCTGTGATTCCCTCCCCCTACATAGAAAAAAAGTATTAGTTCCAATAGTTGAACACTTAACTTAAATCACTGTCTCTCAATGTAGATCTGCGTTCTTCCTCTTCTGTTCTGAACACCGTCCAAAAATCAAAAATGAACATCCTGGCTTGTCTATTGGAGATACAGCAAAGAAATTGGGTGAAATGTGGTCTGAACAGTCGGCCAAAGATAAACAGCCATATGAACAGAAGGCTGCAAAACTAAAGGAGAAATATGAAAAGGTACAGTAAAAGCAATAAAACAATAGTTAAAAGTTGTAGAGCTCACTGTAAATATGTGTCTTGCACCCAAACCATATGGGGCTTAATGCTTATGTCAGTCTCTGTCAGGCTTTAGAACACATGGAAAAGGCGTGGCGGGGCAGGTATCTGGAACCCTTACAGTGAACCTAGATGTGTGTTTTGCATGTCTAGAGATTCTACCAGTAAGATGTCTCAGTACCAGAAAACAGGTCACCTGCTTGCTACAATAAATATAGTCAGACTCCAAAGCACTGTGGTCATAAATTTCTTAAAACTGACTGCATTGCATGTTCTTTTGCCTGAAGATTTAAGCATGAAAGTCGCAACGTGGAAATTCTGCTTTTTTGCACACACTGTATTTGATCTGCACAGTACAGTAGTACTGAAATACCCAAGCAGTACAAATTTGTCTTCAGTGTTCTGTTGCTAGCAACTTAACAGCATTTTTCTTGCAGGATATTGCAGCATATCGTGCCAAGAGCAAGAGTGATGCAGGTAAAAAGGGCCCAGGTAGGCCTGCAGGATCTAAGAAGAAAGCAGAACCAGAGGAGGAGGAGGAGGAAGAGGAAGAAGAGGAGGAAGAGGAGGAAGAAGATGAGGATGAAGAATAAATGGATGTCCTGCTGTAAAGATTTATGCTCAAAATCCAATATTTTGCTAAGAATGTGAACTCAAGTGCAGCTCATTGTTAGCTTCAGTATAAAAATCTGTACAGAATTGTGTATAGGTAATGTGGTTCTTTGTAGGAAGACTTCAATTTATAATGTAAACAGTAGCCAAGGGCTGCTACAGTTCGGTTTGGAAAAAAAGTTGTTGAATGTTTCTGCTATTCCTGCATATTTAATGGTTTATTGAAATTCAGTGACTGATAGCCAGGTGTTTGTTTTTAGCTAAGTAAAGTAAAGGAGGTAGCTTAATAGCTGATCTTATATTTTGTAGTATTTTGTTGCATTGTATTACTTTTTTAACAGTTTTGTAATAAAATGTTGTACATTATTATTTTTGTATTCATGACGTTTCTGTGAGGCTGGGCGCCCCCAGAATGCTGGAAGTGGGGGAAAGTGCATTGCAGTGTTCTTGGGCTCTTGCTGTTACTGCAAAACTGGCACGTCCCTTCGGTGTTGACTCTTGGAGTTTTGCAGGTGCTTAAACTCCTTTAACTGATTTCCTCTCCCGCATCCACTACCATTAGTTGCAATTGATGCTTTCCTTGCACTAACATTTCCCTGTGTTACCTTGTGGGTGAAAAATCTCTTTAAGTAGTGAAGTTCTTAGTAATTACTCCTGCATTATTTTATTTCCCCAGACTGCTGAAGCACAGGTCTTTGTTTTGGTGTAGTAGCTGAGAATGAGTGATTTTTTTAGAACTTTCTCTTCCAGAGCTCAGGGTCCCTGGCCTTTTCTGTTGTCTGTAACGACTGGAAAGTTGGCTATAAGACAGATATGGTTAGAGGCACGTCTTGCCAGATGTTGCCTACTCCTTTTCTCTCCCCTTGGCCCCAGTATTAGTGGCTTCTCATAAAATACACAGCTTGCAGAACAGCATGAAAAATGTTGGAATGTTATCTCCACACATGCCAGTAGATTCCTACAGAAAGGAGAGGAGGCATTTGTAAAGAACAAGTGCTCCTGCTATGTTCCTGTTCGTGGTTGTAACAGTATCACCAGTTACACTATTTCTTGGCTTTCACTTTTTATTTTACTTTAGTGTATACAAAAGCTTAAATCTAGGTACCTAATGCTATTTGCAACTGGGGAATTTGAGATCCTACAGCTAAACTGAATAGCTTAAGTTTTATTTGTTGAGATAAATACCAGGAAATAATTTATACAAGCCCTTGAAAGCCCAGCCCTGAAACATGTAATGTCTAAAAAATTAGGTAATATAAAGGGCAGACTTCCAAGACTTTTATTTTAAATGTCTCCCTATTGTCCACTAGCTTATGAAATAAATTTGTGTCCCATTATTGTACCATGTGTAAGATAGAAGCTGTTTTCAGCACTGCACTATGGTAAATGTCACTGGGTAGGTCAACGATAACAGCCCTTTCTGAAACAAGAGGCTTGAGAAAAACATTTTGTATATTTTTGTAAGTATGGCAATTAAGTAACTGTAAAGGCAATTCAAACGTTTTTATACTGGAGTGGGTATTAATCTTTGAGAGTCTTAGAAACCCAGAGTTGCTTTTTCCTCCCCACCCTGCTCCTGAAATACTTTAGCATCAGAAGGATTAGCTGCTGTTTTACATGTTGGAACTGCCAGAGATAGTTTGGCACAGGTGGGCTCAATGGCTCCATTTTTCAATTTTGGGAAACCAAATTTTGGGAAATTTTGGGAAACCACAGGCATAAACTGGAAGTGAGAGGCAGTGGTTCTGTGCACAGGACCTCCAGTGCTCCAGAACATTTTTTTGCTGTAGAATTTGCAGCCCCTGTGTCCTTAACTCAAAATTTTTTCATCTAGAAGCAATTCCCTGTTGTAGTGTGTATCCAAGATTATGCTAGGTCTTGTCACCATATCCTGTTCATATTTCCCTGTAGAAATGCACCATCACCTCCTCTCAATTCTCCCACTGCCTCCCTGTGCAGAACAGCGATGCTTCAGAAAGTCTTTCTGATTAGATTTAAATAATCTGCAATAGAGGAGTAATGTCAGAGTGAATTAACTAATTTGAAATTGGAATTGGAACTTCTGTTTGTTTGGGGGTTTTTTTTTGTTTAATTGAAACAAAATATAACCCTTCAGGTGTATTAGAAGTTGCACAGGTTGCAGAATTTTAAATGCTATATCAGAATAAGAACAGATCTTGAGATAATTCAGAGTAAGGGAGCTCTTTAATGTTTTCCTCTGTGAACTAAAACAGTTTTTGGATTCTATTTCATTTAAGCACTATATGGCTAATTTATCTTCAGCCCAACTGCTGCACAAATCAGTGCAGAACTGCCAAATCTTGGCACTTTCTTGTTGCATGTCCTGACAGTGCTCTGTGAAACACTGCCTGTGGGTTATTTTTGTTCATGATTTCATTTACAAATTTATCCTAACTGCTGGAGAGATCTTTATAACAAAAAACAGGCTACTGCACTACTCTGTAGCCTGCCCCACGTCATGCCACAGGTCACTTTGACGTGGTCAAAAGCTCTGCATCAGGCTGATCTGTCAACTGAGAACGATGTCATGAATAAAGATAATTAGCATTTTTTCAAAAAACAGTATTTTGTCTTCTTCGTAAGAAGGATTTGGAATATCAAGACAATTGGAAAAGAATACATGAAAATTACTGCTTTCAAATTAAGCTTTAAAAAGCTTAAATTAATAAATAATGAAATTAAATAATAAAAGCTTAAATGATGTGTCAGGTCAGAGAGTTCACATGTAATGCCCATCTGTGAGCACTTGCTGGAAAGGACTAATAAGTAATCAAAGTGTAATGGGAATGTTACGAAAGGATAAGGTCATAGAAAAAAAAAAAAAAACCCTAATTTTTCACATCAGTGTTCAATATGGACAAACTTATGAAATTACTCACTGGAAACTTTTCACTGGAGGTGAACTGGGAGGTCAGTCTAAACCCAAAGCTAAAAGGGATGTCCCAAATGGTTGCAGGCACTGGGCAGAATGCTCTCATTGCCCAAGAGATCCAGCATAAAGACATCCCCCGCAGTAAAGCAGACCAAAAGACCACCAAAAATAAGTCTCAAATAGATAAAGATCAAGAGTGAGAGAATAACAAATGTAGGAAAGCAGTTTTTAAAAAATTCAAGTTATTTCTAAACCAGTGGGCCAGAGAAAACCCGCACATCAACAGGCCAGACACAGCAGTATGTGGCAAAAAGAAAAAGAGCGTCAGGGCAACTTGACAGTCTAACAACAACTTTCGAATGTATGAACTTCAACCAGTGACCAAGCCCCATGCAGCCTCTCGCTCCCCTACATGGTGGGATGGGGGAGAGAATTGGAAGAGCAAAAGTAAGAAAACTCATGCCTTGAGATAGAAGCAGTTTAATAATTGAGATAAAAATAATAATAAATGAATAAGTTATAATGAAAAGGAAAGTAATAAAAAGATAAATAAATTAAGTGATGCAGATGAAAAACAACCAAACCATGCCCAGCCAGCTCCCAAAGAGTGTCCCTTAGCCAGCTTTCCCCCTGGTTATATGCAGACCCATACAGTATGGAATATCCCTTTGGTCAGTGGTGGGAGTCATCTGTCCCAGCTGTGTCCCCTTCCAGCTTCTTGTGCACCCCTGGCCTCCTCACTGGCAGGGCAGCAAGAGAAGCTGAAAAGTCCTGACTAGGTGTGAACACTGCTCAGTGACAGCTAAACCATCAGTGTGTTATCAACATTATCCTCATCCTAAATCCAGTACACAGCACTCTACCTGCTACTAGGAAGAAAATGAATTCATCTAAAGCCTGGGCAGCCTCAGAACCAAGAGGGCTGCCAAACTGTCCTAGGGACAATGGATGTTCAAGATACAGTAGCAATGCCTAGAAGAAAACTTCTTTTTTAATCTTGTAGAGGAATTTCATGCAGTTTTCTCAACAAAATTTTTCAATGGAAGAAGCATGGGGAAGCATCTGTCTCAAATCCAAGTGTAAAAGGTCCTGAAACAAAATGACAGGACAGATGGTATTCATCCAAGAGTTCTAAGGAAACTCAAGTGATGAAATGGCTGAACTTTGAACCATACTTTATATTTTTTTCCCTTAAAACTGTCTTAAGTGCTAGAGGAATGGAAGGTCACAAATATGACACTAATTTTTAGAAAATATTCTTTGGAGATGCAGAGAGCTTCAGACCAGTAATGTCCATATGGCAGGTTGGTAGGAGCCACAGTGCAGCTGAGAGTTGCTGCACAAATGGTTAAATAGAACTTGTGATTTCACAAGAGGAAATCCTGTTCCATAGAGCTGTAAATATTCTTCAAAGAAATCTGTGAACATTCAGGTAAAGGAGGTCAGGTACTTTTGGTCCACTTGAGCTTTTCTGGTCTACTTCTCATAAAAGAAATAAGTCACCGTGGAAGATCTTGCATGAATAATAAGAGCTAACAGTGAAAATCTGCAAAGCCAGCCTGCAGCCTGAAGTGACGGGATAGTAAAACCAGCAGGTGAAATATGGTGTTAGTACAAACTGTATTACATGTTAATATGTGCTCCACTATCACATGTGAAGGGGAAAAAGCAGGCCTAATGTTCAAGCCATGGGTAATATGGGCTAATACTACAGTAGTCTGGAGGAGATGCTGGAGCTGTAACACATAATTCTGTGAAGGCATAATGAATGTTTGCTAGAAAAATAAATAGCACGTTAGTCATTATAAGGTAAAACAGTTACAAACAAAATACATGTTTAGTATTGCCTTATCATCTTTTTCTGCTTGTTTTCTCATTTTGGCTTGTATTTCTTTACACATCTTGAAATATCTAAGTGTTTTGCCAGCAAGCTCTGTATTTCCAAAAATTGCTGGGCCTCTTGTATGAGCTGCATCACAAACCATCTGCTTTTCCATGATCCTACTTGAATCAAGTGTCAAGAATCACATAACAGAGCCCAGATGTCGGGCTCACTGCTGCATTCTCCAATGCATACAGCCCTTCAGGGATACATTAAGTCTCCTAATTGTGGAATATCATAAGATTCAGATCTGCCTGTTAAAAAAGATGACTCCCTACACAAATTCCTCAAATTACTTAATTGCCACAGGCCAGAACCAATTACTGACTGAACCTGTACCTTGTTCTGATTATCCTGACATTCTGAAATCAACTATCCCCCTTAGCCTTGGTGTTGGAGAGGCTCATGGTGTTCCAGGACAAGGTATCCTTGCAGCATCCTTTCACTCTGCCCTGCACCCTTTGACCACACTGATCCTTCTGACCTCTGAGTGAGACAGCCTGCTGTGCTACCTGGACTTTTGATCTGATCTTGCATGTGTTTTATGTTTTAATGTTACGTTCAGTTCTTATCCTAATTCAAATTATTTACCAGCTTGTCCATGAGAGACAAAGGGTCCTGGTATTTCTGGAGCATGGACACCATTTTTCTCACGATGACTTGGAAGGTAATGGGATAACATAACAGGGAAAAAAAAAACCTACCAAAACAGCAGTGTTTCTTATCTCCAGCCCATTCAATATTACTTTATCCTCAATAGATGTAATATCAATAGTAACCAGACCTCACTCTGCTATAGGGTTACAAAGCGTTTTCCTCAGCAACACCCCACACCATCTTACCTTCTCTCCCAGATGGCAGGACAGACACCTTTCCATTGCCAGGTTGATTAGCTCTGTCTCTAGAGGTTCCTTGGCATCTTCAGGACAGGTAAGACTTCAGTGCATTCTTTAGTGCAATTGAAAGAGCAGCATGACTAGAAGTCCTTCCAGAGCTTTTTCTCCTGGTCAGCTTTTCCCAAATCTCTGCTTCTTATGAACTCACAGGAATCTTCCAGAAGGCTTCTACTTTCATCCAGTTCTACTTTTTTTCAGAGTTTCTGCTGTGTCAGAAATAAAACCACGAAAACTGCATTTGTAGCTTTCTGTTGGGCAATCGTGATGGCCTTGAGGGCTCTGGCAAGGTGCTGCAGCCATCCTGCAGGCTCAGGCTCAGGCGGGCAAGGCTTCCATCACCAGGCTCGGCTCGGGGTCTCCTGCACAGAATGACACAGTGGGACAAAATCCCTGGCTGTACAGAAGCACAGCTTGCAGAGGAGTGTTGTCACCCACAGCCCTCAGAAATGCCAGTACCACTCTCCATGGCTCTGGCCCAGCTGTTTCCCACAAGTGCTAATGCTGTATCCCTGGCAGGTCTAACTCAGGGAACTCAGGGAACGTGCAGCCCCCACACAGATGATCCAGGAGACAAACACCTACTGCTGTGCAATGTCTGGGCTTCCTGAAAGATATTAGCCTACATTATTTTTCTGGGGAAATCCTCCCACAGATTCAAGGGGAAAGGCTGTATTTTGATTCCTATTTCCACTTTAGTGCCTTCAGGTGATTCAGAAAGCCCATTCCGAGCCAGGCTGCTTCATCTGAAGGCTGTACTTCAACAACTGTCTGGGCATGCTGCCTTCTTTGCTGACACACAGTGCCACCAGCAGCCCTTTCCAGGGAAGTAAAATATCAGCTCCATTCATTTTCACTTTCCCTTGGATGTTCAGCCAGAAGGCTGCTATTGCCATCATGCTCATCTCAGGCACTAATTTTTCGTTGGATTTTTTTTTTTTTCTGAGTTAGTGCTATGCTGCTTCTCCTACCTTTGTTTTTTTGGTTTTTTTTTTTTTTTTTTTTTTTTTTTGTGCAGGAGAGATTACTCTTGCACAAGAAACACCCTGGAGTTGTTCGAACTGTTAGATCACTGGAAGCAGTTCTGCTTTCACACGGAACAATCACATCCACAGAGCTGATGGACACACCCAGCCCTCAGCCCTGCTTTATCTGCACTCCCACTTCAGAGAGGACACTGTTCTTGTCCCTAAAACAACCGAGTTTCTTCTCTGTATATTAGTAGGAAAAAATAAGGGTCTAACATGCAAACATACCTTTTCATCTTGGTGTTTGAGCAGCTGTAACTCCTCCATACAGACTTTGATGCTTGTCACCTTCATTGCCCTGTTGACTGAAGGAATGCGCATTTTTCATCAGTCACTCCAGACCCATCAGACCATCAGCCACCACGGACCATATGCCACTACTTTGCTGGAGACTCTCCATCCACACTGTTCAGAAAAGCCACACACAGCAGTGCAATGTGGTGAAAATCCTAAGAGTTGAGCAGACAGCTTAGTTTTAATTTTACCGGGCTCCATGTTACATGGTAATGGAGAACGCTTCATTAGTTCCTCCATATAAAGGCTGGGTTGGATTTTTAAAAACAAAGGTTACTGACTATTACCTGGGTTCCTGAGATGTATAATCCACACAAACAGCTCTTCCTGCTTTTCTGGGCTCCATAGCAGTTCCCACAGCCGAGGGCGCTTCGAGAGAGGCAGCTCACACCAATGCGCACTCTTGAGGCAGCAGCAAGGGAGGCTCCCAGTGACAGGGGGGCCAAAGAGGTTTCAGAATTCAGGGGTCACTTACAGTATATGTTTTGGGTTTTATTCAAAGCCCAAGGGAGCCAAAATCACCTACATCTTTTGATAGCCTATCACTTTTTCTAACTAGATTCATTCCTCTTAGAGAGTCCTTTTACACAGTGCCAGCCAAGCTACACAATTTACTATTCCAACACTGCAGGAGTTCAGAGTAGCCTTGCAGGGCTGAAAATCAACAGCCAGAGGACCAAATGCTGGCAACCACTTCTGATGTTCCCTGAAAGTACATATTACCCTGGAAGATAACCACTGACACTTCTCAAGGATTATTCTCATAAAAATAAGCAGGATAAGATTTCAGAACACAGCAAGACCTAGTATTCTCATGCCTTTCATAGCAATGAGAACAATCAGAAACAGAAACACTGCCAATTTGTTTTCCCTTGTGTTATTTCTTTTCACCTATTACAATTGATGGATCTAACCTCACCAGCAGAGAACAAACAATAAATGCTTTTACAGAAACAAAGTCTGTGTTCAATGGTGTAGGTAATTTTTTCTTCATGTTCTTAAGCTCTCCTTATTACTTTGCCTCCAGAGATTCTTGAAAAATCTTATGTTTTTTAAATTGAAATTGTGTTTTATATACAGCAAAATTTACCAAAGCACCTTTTGTGTTTTTACAGGCAGTAGTATGTTTTGCTGTTTCTTGTGAGAAGGCTCACAGATCAGAGTTAAGCATAAAATTTTTACATCTCTGGCACGGTGTAATATATATCAGGTTTCTTGATCTAGTTTTAGAGCAGTAAGTTGATAATTTTTGGCTTTAGGGACTGCAGTTTGGAGGCAAATGGTATGGAAGAAGCAGATAGTAGTAAAGGAGATTGACTGGCATTAGGGAAAGAGAACGCATTGATTCTAGGATGCCATCAGTGGGGACAATGTCTTTGGTACTGCCCTAAGTGTGCTGTAGGCTCTCCTGGCACCAGGATCTCTGGTAAGAAAGAAAGATGTCCCCTCCTTCTTATTGGTCCCTGTTTCCACACATAAAAGGGTGTTGCCTACATGAATTTTCTGGGTTATAACTCCAGGGTTTTGTCAAAAGAGCCTTTTGAAATCTGAATAAGCAAAAGTGCACTGACAGATATGGTTGGGAAGCAAAAATCTCATTTGTAAAAAAAGCCCTGCAGATTTCAGCATTTAGGTTTGCTCTTAGAACTTGTGTCTTTCATGCCCCAATTTAATTACATACTCCTGTGCTAAGGAACCTTCTCAGGAAAAAAAAAAGGTTGATTAAAACATGTTTCTTGGTGGAAACATAAATGAACCAGATAAAATATAGTAAAATCATTACAAACTGGTCCTGACCTTTGGTTGTACTCTCAAGTTCATTTTCTAGGACCATATTTAATCTACCTAATTATAGCAGGGCAGGTGATACAAAAATACAAATATGTCTATATGGCAGTTCTCAGTGGGAATTTAATTTTTCATTTCATTGGAAAAAAAACTGAGTCCTCACAGATGCAAGAAAAGGTACTTAGAAAAAACTTAAAATAAACTTCTTTTAATATTTGTAAGTTTGTAACATTGAAGTAGTCCAGATTTTGATATATGGGGTTTCTATAAAGATAATAATCCATTTTTACTCTGTAAAAGTATAGTAAACCAAAAAAATTCAAATATTTTATTTACTTCACCTAAAAAACAAGCAACCCATGAGTAAGATATACATAGGTTTCCCGGATTTATCCCTAATAAATTTTTTAAAGATTTATACAATTTCTACAGAAACATACAGTGTATCAAAATCTGCATAAATCAAATTTATAAAATATGTAGAAATGCATAGTGATATTATCATCAACTTACAAAGCAAGAATATGGGAATTATTTTTTTCCAAGCCGGCTATAGTAGGAAAAGGTCATTACAGCAACAGCTTCTTATGATCTCATGTTTTGTAAGGTTTCAGTCTCACATACAGATTCATATTCACATACAGCATCAGCTTTCAATGAATTGCACATAATACCCATTAAAATGCACACCCGCACAATTTATGTGCCACCATTCTTTCTCTTATGCATAGTTGTATGATTAAATTAATCTACCCAACACACAAATGAGTCAGTTTTCACACACACAAGGAACAAGTACCGGCACAAACCCTTATCTTCCTTTTTTTTTTTTTTTCCCAGTTTCTCCCTCCTTTATTTTCTATTTTTCATAGCTCTGAAAGGATAGATGAGAAGTTTAAAGAAACTAGGAAAAACCCCAAACTAATAGATCAGTGCAGACAGCCCTATAAAGATCAAACTCTGTCACCAAATATGATACATAACCCTTGTTAACATCAATGGAAGCTGCATGCAATGCTATTCTAGACTTCAGGGAAGTATTTAGTCATACTTAATTGTGTGACGTGTTATAGGGATAACAGTTATGAAATCAGCACACTGATGTCAACATTTAAGTCACAAAATCTGGACAAAGGAAGTGAGAATAAGTCATTTCCCCTCCACCTCTATTCATTCAGAGTAAGTATTTATACTCCTAAGGGAGTATAACTCCTTAACAACTCCTTTCCAGAACATTTTTAGAAACAACTCTTCACATTCTACTCTGTACACTATAGCACCAAGCAGTTGTTTTTTTGTGTTTGTAATCCCTCTGGAGAAGTTGCAAATGACAGAAGTAAGAAGAAAAATAGCATGAACAAGTGTGGTTTCAGGATTTCCATTTCTCCTTTTGAATCTAAATCTGGCATCCAAACTGGCTGACAGATGTCCTTGTGACAAATTATGCAGATGTGTTAAGAAGCTGGATGCTTCTTCCTAATTAAAAGGTTTAGTCCACATCTAAGTGATTTCCATTTAAAATAGCAATATAAATTAAGTATTTGATTATTTCTAATTTTTTTACATAATTGTGCAGCTTTTTTGTTGTTTGTTATTGATTATTTTAATTATTTTCATGTAAGGCATGGCTTAAACAAGCAAATTAGTGCTTATATATTCTTAACTGGATTTGTGAGGGTGGTCACCTCCATCAAATTGTACCACATTAGCACTAAACTTGACAGTCTTCCTTCCACCATACCAAGCATTCAGTCGAAGTAGAGCAGCCAAACTGGCAATAGAAATTTGTCTTGGTTAACACAGGAATGACATAGGGTGGTACGGCTGGTCCCTACCCTGGTGACAGCTCAGAACAATCCACTGTATAATTTCCAACAAATGCTTTTCTTGTGAAAGAGAGAAATGAAAGAGGCACTAAATATGTTGAAATTCATCTTCCAAAAAAGCAGCATGACTGTGAGAGAAGGCCACCCTGGCTAATAACCTGTGGCAGTGCTTAGTAAGATGTAAAATTAAATAAAAATATACAACAGGTTGATAATCACCAAGTTCTATGAAAATCTGGTTACTCCAACCTTTTCAAGTGTGTGTAAAAAAACTGCCTTCAGACCCCTGAGTGTAATCCCAAAGAAGACGACAACGCTTTTAACTATGTTCCTATGAACCATAGCTAACAGCACATTAATTTACCAACATCTTGAAACAAAAAGATGTAAACATCTACAGAGTTTAAGGTAAAGCAGTTTTGTAAACATTAACTGCAGATGATAATGTTATTGTAATAATCACAGTTCCTCTATGTCCTTCATCCAAGCCAGGAGGCTCACAGCTGTACAAAGTTAATAACTGCAGCAGTTTTCAGGCTATTTTCAGTCCTGTACAAATGAATGCGTCAGTAGGTAGGTTTTGTCTGTCTACACACTAAGGATGTTGTTCATTTCCCATTTTTGTGTTGCTTTACTGGAGTCACACTCTGAAATGAAAACTTGATGGAGGACTTCGGAGCGATCCAAGCACTTCCCTGATGGAATGTGAGTAAATCTGTGCAGATTCTGCAAGACAAAACCACCGGGAAAATGTGTTGGGTTTTTGTATTTGGCTTATTTTTGTTTGTTTGGCTTTTTTTTTGGTAACATTTCCTTTACCTCTGCAATATAGAGATTTACAAAACCAGGTTTCAGTGTCCCAGAACAGATCAATTCTATACTCATCTCACGATTTGTTAAACCTTGCATTTTGCAGCCTTCATATGAAATCTTTGGTTCTTGTAGGTCCACTTGAGATGCCTTCCATTTCTCTCAGGCAACAATGCTAAGAAAATGAGCAAAACTGTTTGTTTATGGGCACTGAGCTCTGCTACTACTCAGCGCTCAGACAGCACACGTTACACTCACCAAACTGGCACGCTGTTCCTTAGGGACAACCAACTGACCAACCAGATAAAATCGCCTGGCAGCCTTGATTTACACAAGGCCACAGCATTTTTCAGTAGTTCATAAGTGTTTCATTCCTTACACCTTCATCATTAGAAGAAATGGTCATACCCTCTGTACTGCACAGCAGTGTGCCCAATTCCTAGCATTTAGTTACACACCCTTGGTGGTCCTTTCATTCTCACCCTCCATTTTTTTCCTTCTAGAAGCCAGTCAATGTTTTGTTCTACAGCCCAGACTGTGCCTACTGGGCTTCCTTATAACTTGTGGTAATAAGCAAACAATTACACAACTGGTACTAGTGTAGAGGAAATGGATCTTGCATAAATGAAATTCTTAGAAGCCAAGTAACATGCTGGGACACACTAGAATGGCTGGAGAGTTAAAAACTGCTATGCATTATTCCAATATTACAGCTGAAGTTGGCACTTATGTCACTGCTTATTGATTTTTACATTTCAGGTTTAAAGAAATTTCTCTGTCTATCCAGCACAAGGAAGATGAGCTGGGTGGAAATGGCATTATGGTACCTGACATTTCCTAGCTCTATGCAAACACCAGAAAATGTGGAGTGGCTTCAAGGGTAACAAACAGATTTTGCTGCACTCAACTGTGCCTGCATCTTTCAGACAAACAACAAAGAATCCAGATAACCAGCTAATTAATTAATAAATATGCAATATGCTAGATAGGCTGAAGAAAAATTGCCACAGAATAGTTTCTTAGATTTGGAACCAAGTTAAGTGTAGCTATATCCAAGGATAACGTCACCCCTAGACTATTCAGTCTCACTTTTTTAAGAGACAAGCAGAAATAGAAACATAGACATTTTTTAAAGTAACACTTACAAAAGTTCTATGAATAGAAGACTTACAGATGTAATGACTAAATAGACTGTAGCAGCCCTCACATACATATCAGCCAACATTCCAAGTCCTTATTAAAAATTTATAGATTTTGCAATAGCATTATAACAGCACCACACCCAGGATTAAGAACAGAGCATGTTATTGTTATTAGAGAATGGCTAATGAACAGGAAATGAAATACTGAAGAAGACAACACCGACAGCCAGAGCAATCTTACATTTACTTGCTTCTGTATAGGCTTAAAAATATCTTCAAATATCTTCTGTCTTTAACAGAGAAACACTTAAACTTAGACTGCCCAAAATGACACCTAATACTGACCCTAGCTGCTAAATGCACTCCAGCATTTAAGCCATCTTCTCACAGCATATATGAGATAAAGAAGCTTTCTTGATATAAAGCATACAAGCAGAGAGGGTGATGGCACTGAAACCTTTTATAACCTCTCATTGCTAGTGGATGTGCTCTTTGCTTCCCCTGAGACAAGCTTCCTCCTAACATATCCGTGGCAGCACATGAAGCTTGGTGAGATTTTCCTTAAAGATTTTGCTACAGAAGACAGCAACTAGAACTGCTAAACAAAAGCATCCTTCACTAGAGGAAGTCTTTCTAGCAAGCATGTATTTATGAGAACGTGCCATCAATTTTACTCTACTCAATTCAGTTAACCTTGTCATATATCTTTAATTTCAGATATACATCAAACAATTTATAAAAGGTGCAAAAAAACAGTGTGATATCTAAAAATTAGTTTTCTTCTATATATCTGTTGCATACCTTGAAGAATTGCCACTCCTTGTATTCGTTCTGATTACAGTGTGTAATCATAATTTTGGATCCATCTGGTCCTTTAGTTAAGCACTGATCATACTGCATGAGTTGATTGGCTTCATTGATTCGGAAAAGCTAACAGAAAAAAAAAGCCATTTTTATAAAAGTTGACTCAACGAGCATTTTAGAAACACTGAAAATACAATGAAACTGCAACATTCAAAACATTTTCTGGTTTTATAACACCTATCTTTCAGGAGGGTTCTTTATTTTGCATAACACACTTTCACTATCACAGTACTAAATGGATAACTTTCCTGTAGGACTTAGAAGGCTAAGAAACTTAATCAGAAAGACAAAAATGCCAAAGGGATTCCTATTCAGGAGACTTCTGAAAGTGTTTGATTACAAACCTTTGTATGATTTGATGGCCAAACAACTGATTATCTTTATAAAAGTCTGGAAGCAAGTCCTTGGTCCTGGACAGTAATTTCATGTGAAGACACTAAAATGTTGGCATTTTACCCATGGAAGAAATCAATCTAATGCACCCAGATACAAAAAGATTATCCTAGCTATTTCTTACGGAGTAATTGTTGCAGGTTTTTTTGGGTATCATATGCAGAAAAAGTAGTTTAGGGAAACTTTTCATTAAATATCAGAATAAAAGAGACATTTCCAGGGGCTACTAAAAGTTAATCCATATAGGATTTCTAAAAACATCATCCTACATGGAATTTTATGATTGATGTGACAAAACTGCCTGGTTTAAGTTTATGTCAGCTTAAATGATATTTAGCTTAAAGACTTTAAATTCTGAAAAATTTTCCAACCGGAAAAGAACATATAAAGACAGAATAGCATGTTTGGGTGGTAGCGTGGATAGGTTTGTGAAGATACAGTACAAATGCAATAAAAGCTTGAATTGCAACCATCTAATAATAGTAATTATGTTCTGTCAGTTAATTTGTAAATGAAGCAGAGACAAATTTCTGTCTAATTGCTTCTTGCATGTGGTGGAACGTGAGTTACTGCACAAAAGTGTTTTATACTTCCATTACAGCAAAATAACTTCATGAAATAATTGAGCCAAAGTGAAAAAGGCTTTTTTTCCTGAAGCATTAACTATTAAGTAAAGGTAAGTGGTGAATCAGGAGCAATGCTAAGAGCTAAAGTTATTCTAACACAGTGATACTGTTGCTTCTTCATGCTCCTGTTTCTCTGATGAACAGATTATGAGTTTACCTTCAATTTCATACCATTTATGTTTGAAACGGTATTTTCAGACTGCTGCATTTAGCAATGTCAGTATGCTTATAGAAAATGTTAATTCCCACCTTTGTAGCTAGAACCCAGGTGACTTTATGTACAGGCTTAACAGAAAACCTGCCTGTTATCAATCCACAGCAACCAACTGTCCTTCAGACTTGCCTCCAAGCTCCTTACCTGATTTCCTCCCATTCTGTGGCATGGCCCAAGCTCAACAAAGCCCCCGTTGGTGTGCCCCATGCTGTCGATGCAGTAAGAGGTTTCAAAGCCTCTAATCTGGAAAAGAGGTTTTGCACACTCAGTTAGTCTCAAGGGAAAAATAAGTGCTAAGGAGTTCAGAAAATTCTCACTTATCTCCCAAACCAGAAACAGGTATCTGACAGAGGGATGAGACAAACCTGTGTATGGAATTTAAACACTAATGTTAACTGTTCTGGGAGATGGAGCTTCAGCCTGCCCATGCTAATTTGCAGGCTCTTACATGAGCCAGTGTGTGCTGACAAAGCTAGAGTTGCAAAGCTCAATTCCAAATTAGTAACACCAAAATATAGGGCTTTCAAGTATTTTAATTTATTCAACCTCCTATCAGAGCATGTTCCATCACCCAGGTCTTCGTAAATGAGCTCAGGAGCTCAGCTAAGTTGCTCTCATCTTGTGGATAGAGAGAAATGGAATGCAGACAAGTTATGCACAGCAGCAATTACCTACAGCCTGGCACAGCCCACTGACCTGACTGCTCAGATGGACCTGCTGCAGCAGCTATTACACAGGGAAAAAAAAAAAAAAAAAAAAAATAAAATTGATGAGGGGCAGGCTCAGGGACAAAGAACAGAAGTCCTGTCATAAAGCATGTCTCAACTGCTGATTATCTCACCCCCTTCTTCTCAGAAGGGCCAACAAGCAGTTTTACAAAGACTTTATGACACAAATAACATTTTCTCCAGACCTATTTTCTTTGCCAGAGCCTCTTTCCTCTTGGTAATGGTGTAAAAAGTCTGGAGGACTAAGCTTAGGCTCTTCCAGGGAGTGTCAGGGAAGATGAACTTCATACCCTTTGCTTTCATACCCTACAGTTTGGAAATGCAATCAGTGTGGTGTTACAAATGGGGAGAGGGGAGACAGGATTTCTCAGATGTAGAAAAACTAGCAGCCTATGAAGAAAAGTTGAAGAAAACTTCAGAGAAGTCTCTGAACTCAGAATTTTCCTGTTGCTTCACCAGACCCACTTGCTTTTATCAGGGATGATTTCCTGCAAGGTTGCCAGTACTATTTTTTTTTTCTTTAGATGCTTTCACCTTGGTGAATAGTAATATTTAGTGTACCTTCCAAACACCTTTATGCAGAAATCAAGGTGGTGTTGGTCACCTGGTCCCTCAGATAAAATATTATTAGTACCCCTTTTCACCATGCACATGCTCTGTATCACTAATTCTCCTAAGTAATTAGAGATTACACTTTCTTGGCCATAGGAGACAGCATAGATCTGTATTTTCTGATGCACATTTGAAGTTACAAAACTACATATTATATCCATGATATCTTGGGAAGAAGGCTGCTAAATTTGGTGGACACAGGAGTTCTCAGCTAGCAAGATTTTCTGATTTTGCCTCAACAATCTGCAAAAGTGAAATTAACAGGAGAAACAGGGCAAAGATGAAATCAGTTGCAGGGGGAATAAGACATCTGAAAGCAGGCAGGAGACCTGCAGTAAGTGCTCTCCATGGTGTGGGCTAAATGCCAGAATGAGATGGGCAGAGCTCAGTGAGGTGTCCTGCACTCCCCTGTGATATGCCAGCTCTCTCTGTCAGCCACCTGAAAGTGCCACATTTGTAACCACACTCTTAATTTAGTGAAGTCATATACATGAATGCTGGGAACGATGGCTACAGAATCATATCAAATTATCACATGCAGATAAGGAATTCACTGAGGCTGTATGAGCACATCCCAGTCTAGCAAATGCAGGCAGAACATTCTCCACCTGGATTTCATGGCCTTCACAGAAAAAATATTTTCACCTATTAATCTTCACCAATACTCCTACATGTAGGATTCACATTTCTTTCTTTTGAGAAAACCTAAATTCCAATTATAGAAAGAAGTGCTTTAGACAGGGCTAGACATAAATTATCCTTCAAGGACCTGTGGAACTAATTAAAAAAATCACACCTGCTAAAGCAGATATTATTTTTTTCCTGGGGTTATATCTTTATATCTCTCTGATTAGTACCAAATAGCTTAGTATAGCAGTAATCAAATAGCCTGTTCACATGTCAAGTAACAATTGCCTCCTTTTAAATTCACAGTTTTAAAAGAAACAAGCTCCTAAAATACATAGGGACTATGTGCTGTACCTACCTCTCCCCAGTCCACATTTTTGGGTGGTAAGGGATAATATGAAGTTATATCATATGCTATTTCTTCCATAAACCACTTAAAACTTTTGCAGTTGTGATCTTCACGGAATTTTTTCAGCTCAGATATATCTCCATAGGGTAGCGCTTTTGTCTCCGGCCGACTGGCATAGAAGTAATCTTTGTATTCATCCCACCACACTTCTACAACTCTGACATAGTTCTGTGAAGAATAAAGACACTGCTTTGACCTCAAAGCACACCCAAACAGGCCAGAAGCAACTCCTTGTTAATAACAGAAATTTAAGGATTTATCCTCTTAAAAAGCATGAAATTATTGTATAGCAATTATAATTTGTCCTTATCAGTAGATGATACAAGACATGTGAATATTATTTTCAAGTGACATTTTAGGACTGAAGCCAACAAATTAAACTGGGTTGTTTAAAGAGAGTTCAAAGTTTTTTCCTAAGGTTACAGACTGTTTATTTGAAAATACAGACTTTCCAGTTATGTGTGCAATAAAATGTTGCATTCATTTGCTGCTCCCAGAACTGCAATTCATGGTTTCTATTCACCTTCTACAGTTTTTTTTAATGCAGAGAATTACATGCATTGGTCCACTAATAGGGAAAAAATTCAGTCTTAAATGGGTCAGCTATTTGGAGAAGGGGAAAATTGAATAGCTCACTTGGCAACAAGCCTCTCCTTCATATCTTCCTTTGCATTCTCTTTGATAACTCTTATCTCTATATTACCTGTACACATTCTAGATGAACACTTCACTTTGTCCAATTCCTCTCACATTAATGACCTGGTGTTAAAACAGTCTTAACAGATCTGACTAAAGGCATAAATTACTGTGACTTTTACTTTAATATACATACAGCATAAATCGAACAAAGCTATAGGAAAAGGATATTTACTACGAGGATAGGAGGGTGCCTGAAGAGGGAAAAACCTATTTGTACATCCTGCCTTGTATAGAGAAGCAACTTCATACACTCAGCAGTGTTTTGTTACATTCAGTAAGCAGACCAGCAGACTCATGCAAGGTGCTGGGATGTCGCTGTTGAGCCGCTAGGTGAGAGAAAACCCAGGTTCTCAGACAAGAAAAGAGAAAAGTGCATTTATTATTTTGATTTCCATATATATAGAGTTTTCAGAGGTCACCCAGATTGGTCAGCCAGAAACCTCCTCCTAGGCCCAATTGGCCAAGCCCGAACTGCCCTAATCTGGAGACGCTGTTTGCAAAACATCCAAACTTTATCTTTGTTTATGAAACGTAGCAAAAATGTTCTCACGAGAAAGACCTGTGCTAGCCACACTGGGATATGCAGTAAATATTTTTTATCAGCTTTTCAGAAGATTGAAATGGTTTTTATCATTTCAGACAAGGCAAACCAGCATCTTGTTTGCACTGAGGAATAGACATATCATTTGCTATCCTGCTGCCCATTGCTCTGCCTCTACTCCCAGATATGTCCCCCTGGGCTCCCTCATACTGGTTCTAGTCCTATTTGCATCAAAATGTTAATCAATTCACATTACTAATAAGGGACTTTTTTTTTTTTTGGTGGGGGTGTAGGGGTTTGAATGCCAGGTTAGTTTTTTAGCATTAAGCCAGGCTGGGACATTCCCTTTGGAACTAACTGCTAACTTGGCTCAAGCCATACTCTATAACGCTGCAAGTACTCATTGTCAGAGGTAATGTCTAGGAAGATTGCTCTGGGATTGGAATTTACAGAGAGCTGGATCTTTGGGAATGGGATTTACCAACACCAAAATAGTGCACAAGAGAAAGCTTAAACTGGGCAATATGAAAATTTAACAGGAGGGTTGTCTCTCTTCCTGCTGGTAAATGCAAACTGATATGAAACAGTTTTTCTTGATTCAAATTCTCTTCAGATCTAGACAGCCAGCCTACTCTTTCCTTGAGCTGATGTCTAATTTTAATCTCAAGGCTTGAGTAACTCCTCTAGAACCTGCAGTGTACCTGAGGAGTTACCAACCCTGATGATGGAGTGCAGAGCATACCATCTCCCCAGGTGTCATTTACTGCTTCTTAACTAACAAATGCAGACACAAAAGTCTTAGAGAGGCTAGATTCCAGAATTCACTAAGTTGGCCTAGGATCATACCCATCTTCATCAAGGTAAAGGGGGATTTCAAGTCCATGATCTCCATCTCCAGGGGTGTGCTATAGTTACTAGAGTTGTTCATACTTAGTTGGGCACAGCACAGCAAAGGCTTGAGGTGCTGAGGTTGGGTAACAGGAGATGGATTTGTACCACAAAGATAGTGGGGAAGGCTTTAGAGCAAGAAGACGGGTTCCAGGATTCTCTACTTGTAATAACAGTGGGATTAGCACAAAGATTTCTCTCCTGCAGGGATGACCATCCTAGTTTTAGACACTAAACAGCTTTGGATTAAGTGCTCTCTACATCGTTACTGATAATTCAAACAAATTTATTGAAAACTGTTCTTATCTGAAATCAAAAAACCACCATCCAGGTTGCTTCAAGACTGTACCTTTAATGTAGGAGAAGACCCAACATACACAGGGGGTGGATTTCCTTGCCAGCCCTGGAGACGATAAATGTGTCCAACACGAGAACAGGGAACAAACAGCAGTTTCCCCCCACACTGCCAGATCTACAAGTTAAAACAAACATATTATTAATAGATATGCACAGGAATTTATGACAGAGAAATAGATAATAAATTATGGAAGAAATGTCAGCTACATTGCTTACTATACCGACTATCATATTTACATATTTTGCTTCAGATGTAAGCATAAAGAAAATAGGTCTCTGAAATGAAAGGTATACTCATACATCTTCAACTCAGCCAGGAAGTTACTCAACTAAAATAACTTCTAAAAAGTTTTTAAAAAAGTTGGGCATCTCATTCCATCACTATTTTAGAACAACAGTAATGAATAATTGCACAAAACTTGGAACTGGGTAATTTTTATTACAACAGAATTAATGATATTTTGAATTTTATTAAAGTTATTTACATGCCATCACTAAGATGGGTTTTGGTTAGATGTCTACTTACATTTTGGGTTTTCTTAATAAAGATTTGTAGGAGATAAGGATGTCTTAGGTAACCCACTGCTCCAAATAGAAGCAGATATTTATTAGACTATAGTAGCTGAAGATAAAAAAATGGGTAAAATATATTACCATTCTGAAATTTCCTCACTCCCACATATCTTTGGATAATCCCTTAATGAGGAAAAGAAAACATATTTAAATCAGAATTTAGTTGCTCATTGTTTGGAGAAGTTTAATTGTAGCATCAGATCCAAATTCAAGCTAACTTTGGGAATGTTTCAAATTAGTGCAATTTCCAGATTAAAAGCATGATTTACCAGTATTAGGAAAGATGGGCAGAATATCTTATTTCCTTCATTGCATCATGATACTAATTTTCTTACGTTTCATAAAAAACCAAAAAAACTCCTCAGATATGCAAGGCCATTAATTTTATTTGCTATCTAGGAGTCAGCATGCAAGGCTGATAAATATTTAGCTCTTCTGAAGATTGGCTGTGATCTACATGAAACCACTTTGGAGGTCTCTACATAAAGAACATTTGAATTACAAAACTACTGTAAGTAATTTCAATTATGATTCTGATCTATGCAAGATGGAGAAGCATATGGATGAAGACCCAGTGTGTGTAACATCCTCAATAACTTCCCTTTGCATATGGATTTACAGCTGAGCAAGGACACTCAGAGATTTCCTCTAAATCATGAAGAGCAAGACTAACTAGGGGAGCTCTGAATGTACTTTTTGTAAAATTCAATTACGATTTCACAGATTGCTGCTGAGGATATTAGACATCTTCAGTTTTCTCTGTTAATTGGGACAGATTCCTGCTGTCTGCCACTTGAGTCATTACAAATACTGAAGCTACAAAAAGCTAACGATGATCATCTTACTTCTCCTGCACACTGAAGAGCATGCATATGCCTAGGAGTGAAAATAAAGTCCTCCTCAGCGATTATGAATTATGCAGTTAGTGTTTCAATTATGAGGACTTCTCTTGTAAAGAAGTTCTTGAAATTCTGAAAAGTATGTGAGAGAATTCTTCACTCATAAAAATGGCAGGGAGGAAGCAGATCACTCTTGGTTGCACCATTATACACTTTCCAAGTGCACATGCATAAACTAAGGACTACTTGTTCCCTATCATTGCTTCCATTAGAAACAACACTTTCCTATACTCACTATGAGAACATTCAGTTTCCTCCCACCAAATTTGCCAGTCTGGTTTCATATTAGATATTTGGGCAGTTAGGGGTGCAATCCCAAAGCACTTACAAAATCTGGATTACACATTATTTGTGCCACAGCACCAGGCCACCTCTCTGAACACTTCTGTCCTAAAGTCCATAAGGAAAGACTGAGGAGACAAGTCTCTGTCACAACATCTCCTCACAACAAAATCTGGGCTTCATGAGGAAGAGGTAGGTCTGTCTGAACTCCAAACAGAAGTATTTACAGAAAAAAAAAATCTATTAAATGGAATTAGTTTTCAAATATTGGTGTTACCTTGTAAGAAATTTCAAAATTTTCACCACCCCAGATTTGCAGCCCTGGATCATAGAGACCCAGTTCAAAGAAGAAATCACGTTCAATGGCAAACAACCCACCAGCCATCGCAGGGGACCTGAAAGAGGAAGACAGAGTAATTCCTTCTGTCAAAGGGATACAACAGCACTCAGAGAAAGCATTAGATAAGAAAGCAGTTCAGTTAACATATAGTAAAGATCAGGAAAATGGCAATACACTGAAAAATCATAAAGCTTTGTCATCAGCTTGCAGCAATTTTCTGAAGTGGCATCTACATAATTTTTAGTAAAGTCACAGCTTTTATTATGTTGTGGGTTTTCTTCTATAATTAATTTATTTAATTAATGAATGTGATGATAGAAAATCTTGGTCCAAATTTTCCATTCAGCCAGTCAACAGCCTTCTATTAAAATATTAAAAAATAAGATGAGAATCAGTGTGATGAGAGGTTTCTCTCTTAAAAGTTGTTCTAGTTTTTGAGATAATATGAAACTGCAAACAGGTTTATATTCTGAGGAGCTGCCACATTGAAACATATTGTCTATTAAACAAGGAACAGAGTTTTTCCAGCTTTCTAATCCTCTTCTAGCTCTTTTTTTACTATTGCCGTAGGGACACTTTACATTATACTCAGCAAAATTTCAAAGAGGGCCTAGATAAAGTAGTACAAGGTTTCCATTTTGGTTCAGTCTTCTTTTTTCCCCCACTTTTTCTTTTAATGACTTTTTAAAATCACTTCCTATATGCCATGATTCAATTAGAAAGTTTTAATGTGTCAAAAAAATGCTGTGGTCTGGATGCGAGCACGTGCTGATTTTGGCTGGGGTAGAGTTAATTTTCTTCCCAGGGGCTGGCATGGGCTGTGTTTTGGATTTGTCCTGAACACAGGGTTGATAATGTTGAGATGTTTTTGTTATTGCTGAGCAGGGCTTACACACAGCCAAGGTCTTTTCTGCTTTTCATTCTGCCACGCTGGTACATGGGAGGTTGGGAAGAGACACAGCCAGGACAGGTGACCCCAGCTGACCTAAGGGATATTCCACACCATATGGCATCATGATCAACAAAGAAAACTTTGGGGAAGAAGAGGGAATGTTTGGAGTGATGGTTTGTCTTCCCAAGTCACTGGTACATGTGATTGGCCCTGCTCTCCTGGAGATGGCTGAACACCTGCTTGCCCATGGGAAGCGGTGAACTAATTCTTGGTTTTGCTTTGCTTGTGTGTGTGTATTTTTCTTTCTGATTAAACTGTCTTTATCTCAACCCCTGAGTTTTCCAGCTTTTACCCTTCTGATTTTCTCTCCAATCCCTCTGGTGGGCCACAAGCAAGGAGCTGTGTGGTGCTTGGCTGCGGGCTGGGGTTAAACCACAACAGAGCATTTTTGCAGAACAATTCTAACCAAAATTCTTTGGTAGTTTGCTCACACTGAAATAGAGAATAAGATATCTTAAGCCATTTCTAGTGCACATAGCAAGCACTTTTCATCTAAGGATCAATAAATATACAAAAGCCTTAATGGATAGAATCTTATCAAGTTGACAATTTAAAAAAGAAATTGTAAGGAAAAAGTTCTTTCTGACTTCAGATGATCTGCAGCACTGAAAGATCAGATAACCCTGGTGAGCCAATTAAAACACAAGTGAAATACTCCTGCATCACTAAATTATTGAGATAGGTAATTTCTGGCACTATTCAGTCTGTTGGATAAACGTCTGGAGAACTGCTAAAGAAAAAGTGACCTGTAGGGTTTTAACATATACCCCTTTCTGCATAGCAGAGGCAAGACAACAGAAACACAGCCACTGACTATAAGCATAATTAATTATCAGTTTAGTTGCTGTCCAAATTAGGTGATCACTTGCCAAGGTACTGCTAAATGTCCCTTTCTACTTGCTGCCTACTGTATTTTCCTACAATGCTGCTTTTGCATCTCAGGGGTTCAAAGATTGAGAAGCCAGAAGACACAGCAGGGGGAAGCACTTTGCATAGCACAGCCCCGTGGCTTTCCTGCACTCTTGGTTTTCCTCAGCACCATAAAGAATTGGCAAGTGTAGAAGCCTCAGATGCTGAAGTTTCAGTCTTGGCCTCCAACATGCTGCCAAGTGTGTTAAAGAACACAGTAAAATCCACATAAGCTCTGTAGTTTACTTTATAGGATACAAAGAGGTAAGCACTGTTACTGAAAGAAGGATTCAGTCCTGGGGCAATTCTCACGTTACAAAAACTTGTCTCTGCGCTTCAAGCTGTTGAGGATCTTTTTGTTTTCTTTTCAAACTAAGCAAACTCGGCTATGGTTTGAGCAAGACTTTTACTTGGTCTTACTTGCCTTGGTGCTGCTGCAAGAAAATGCACACAGCCTGACACAAACAGATGCAGGGCATGTCTCTTTTTAAAGGAAGCATTGTAACTCTGAAGGTATTATTAAAAATAAAGTCATCTATTAAAACATTCTGAGAACATGTGTTCTGTGTTTCTGGGAACAGTTTAAACAATTTTAAGACCTGTTTGGATGGTAAACACAGAACACTACATCAATGTTTGAAATAGTTTATCCCCCTCTAAGTGAATATTAAAGTTCCAATGTGGACAGCCTCATTAGAAAATGGTATTATTTAAACTATACACAAAACAGATCAAAGCTTCATAACTTGCTTGCATGTGTTGCCATTTTAGCAAAGAACAATCATGGGTGGGGATAGGGAATTACCAACATCAGCTCTTACAATGTTTAAATCATATATATACAAGCCATAGAAGACATTAGATTCTGAAGATATGAACATCGCTTTCAAATGCAGTAACACGATTAGTTAAGTGTGAAGGGGAAAGTAATAAAAACCAGCAGAACCACAGTCTCCCAGTCTTGAAAAGCCATCCAGAAACCCTAGTTTCTAAGCTAGGGTTTCTAGGCAGTTTTTGTTTGCTGGGAAGAAAATATGCCCCACTACAAAGCATAATAAAAAGGCAGAAATTCTGTGAAAATTATTGGACCTTTCCCACAATAAAAGGTGCTGTTTTTATCTTTCTTCCTTTTTTTTTTTTAAACATTATGTGTATTACATTAAAATTTTTAGAAAATAGCCAAGATTCTTAAACAGTATGCTTCTTTGTCAGACGTGATCCATTGTGAAGCAAGTGGGAGAAATATGACAAAAAGGATTTTTTTGATACACATGCATAATCCTCCAGCTGTATGCATGCATTAGGCCATGACAGCAGGCTACAGATTTTATGCATTACCATCTATTACAAATACTTCCAGCATGCTCATTATTTCAAATCAAATGGTTAAACAACCACTGTTGTTTCCAACAGTACTTTAAAAAAAATATCACGGCTAAATAAAGTTTTCCCTGGCAAAGTTAAATGATATTTTACTTTGCCAAACAGAATCCAGTCATTCTAAAGTACACCCTATTAACCACACAAGAGCAGGAATGGAGAGGCAACACAAGGTAGCAAAGATATTTTGAGCAAATAGTCAGTTGTGGCAAACAGGTCTGACAAATAAAGCAGCTAGTGTGGTTAGAAACGTGAAGGTGTTCAGGCTAGAAGTACATGCAGGTTTTAGTGGATCAATATTGACTTCAGAAAAAAAAGAAACGGGTAAGTGATTTAGTGATTACCGATACGGTTCAGTTTTTGTCTTTCTGCTCTCCTTCTCTCTCTTGGTCAGGGGAACCCTCTTCCATAGCATACTCCAATCCCACGCTCCTCTAGCAAACCCATCTTCGTCACCACCCCCTTGGGGCACAATCTTATAAGTGTTGCCATCTATGACATCTATAAGCGGCACCGTGCATGTGGTTCTGCGGGTGGCGCGGTGCAGGGCAGGTGCGGTTATGGGCAAGGACCGCATGGCACACGTGCACCGACCGGAGACCATGGGGAGAGAGGGGTGGGGGGAGAAACAAAAGGCTTTAGACAATCATTCATTATCATTCACAGTATGTAAACAGCTCTCTTTACCGATAAGGCTCAGTTTTATGTTTTCGTTTGGACTTTTCCTTGTGGCTTAACGGAATTCGTTTCCATAGCAAACTCCAGTCCCAGGCCCCTCTGGCAAAACCATCTTCATCCCCACCTTGTTGTGGCTCAATGGAATAATCATTCCCATCTATGTAATCTATTAGAGGTACAGTACATGTAGTTCTGAAACATTTATAGAAGGGAAAGAAAGAGCAAAATACAATTTCAGAAGAGTAATCTCTCTAATCTGGAATTTACACCATCAATTAATTTTATAGAGCAGTGTAAATAAAAAGTCACTTGTAAACATATTATTAAAAAATGAAGCTTCCTTAGAAGAAAAAAGAGATGGTCTTTTCTTTACACTGTTTTAAGGTGCTCTGAAAACAGAAAAGTTAGGTCTGAGATGCTAATATATAGATTTGTTTATCAGTACATTTTCCTTCATGTGAACTTCTTGACATTGGTCTTCTAATAAAGCACTGCTGGAGGCAACAGAAGAGCCTTCAGAGGGCCAGGGTTCTCACAGTATTATTATTTCCTGTAATTTCTATTCATATCATATTTTGGCTGTCAACAAGTACGATAAACTATCAGCTTTTACTAGTGTTAACACAGATTTTCATTATACTGTCCTATTTACATGCTCTGAAAACCCAACCTCTAAGGATAAAGAAACATTACTAGCAGTCTCCTAGAAGCAGTCTTCAGTAGAATTCTTCCTGTTTGATTTGCAATACACTCCTCATTGTAGTTTATCACACACAACTTTCACCAAGGAAAAGACATTGTCTTGTTTTTCTCCCCACGCTTTTCAAATGAGTTTCCCAGCAACCCAGCCTGCAGCACTTCCATCTTTTTAAATGAAGCCCCAAGTGACAGAAAAGTGGTGGGAAGAGAAATGTTAGCACCATGCTGTTCTTTGAGGCAGAAGCAGCAGCAGGCTGCCCCTGGGTACAGGGCTTGGAAGAAGGCTGCCAAGCACTGTCTGCTGGCACCATGAGCCTCAGCATTGCTGGTCCTCCTGCAGCCTTCACCTCTGTGGGCAGTGCTGGAGGATGCCCCTAAACCTCCCTGCTCTCACCAGCCTTTCTCATGTAAAACAGTAATACACACTCAATGGGAGCACACAAGCAATTTCCATCTTCTCTCTAGTATCCTGGCTCAAGTAGAGTCTTGAAGTTGAGTTACAGCCTTTAAAACACACAAACCCCAATTCTTCAAGAGAATTCTGATAGCACGGCAGGTTAACAAATAGTTTTTAGGATTAAGCAGCTACTTTATGGGATTAAAGAGTTCAAACATGCACATGGTTTCCTAAACAGAAATAGCACTGACCACACAAGCTCAGAGTGCAGTAGCACACAGCAACAACAGCATTTCAACAGCTGGAAGAAATGAAACCCCTGGGGCTCTCTGTCCTCTGTCACCTCTTGCAGATCTCCCCTCACAGTGCAGGCACTTCCACCACAGACTCCTCGAGCAAGAGCCTGGGCTTGGGGCAGAGACAGGCTCTACCTGGCCTTGCTTTGCTACGCACAATGGTGCAAAGCACTTCAGAGGAAACAAATAAGACTATACATCAAGACCAAAGATGACAAAGTTGTAAAACTCTTGAGATCACAGGGGCTTTAAACTCCCATTAAATCAAAACACTTATCGTTACTTTTTCACTACCAAAAGGCACAGTTTTTTAGTTATTTTGTTCAATCATGCTCCTAATTCAGCTAGAATGGAACACTTCTATATTAATGCCTCAAGTCATTGTAAAAGACAGGAGTTATCTTATATGTAATCTACACAAAACAAAATATTCAGTATGCCTATTAAAATAAACTATCTTGAGATTAATTTGCCTGACTATTTCCCTTCCTCCTTATGTATCTTTTATGCTGGGAGATAATATAATCATCATACAGAAAATATTGATATAGCTTCATATAGATATAAAACACATTGACTGTCGTTTGAAAAGTGAAGACTGTTACTGTGACTTTTTCTTCCTAAGAGGCCAGACACTGAAAAAAATAATAGGAGAACATTACCTGTCCTTAGATATAGGAGCTATAAGTGGTGCATACCAATTAATTCCCACCTCACAATGGGCATCAAGGTAAACCAAAACCTTTGAAGAAAAAAAAGAAGTAACTTGTATTTCTATATACAAAATCATGATTTAATGAATCTTATTGACATTGAAATACATTCATATTATAAACAAGAAAATGAAGATTAAATGAATAAAATCAATCTCTCCTTAAAACAGTATCAGTAATTTCCATGTCTATTGAAACCACTGCAACCTTTTCCCCCAATAAAGAAAAAAAAGACAGACTTGTATGTGAACTGGCTCTTACCTGTCCAAGTTTAGCCTTCTGGGCTCCAATGCTTCTAGCTTGGATCAAACCTTCTCTCCTCTCATTTCGAAATACCTTTACAAGGCCATTCCACTGCTTAATATAGTCATCCAGTCTCTCTTGTAAGTGAGCTATCAGACAACAAAGATAAAGCTTTTTTGGTGAGGTTTAATAATAAAGATTTTTGTACTCTTAATACAACCCAAGAACATCCACAGACATTTACAAGAACCTTTAATTCAACCACTCACAAACACTAGAATTGAGGGGATCAAGACCACTGACCTCATGGCACAGGTTTGTGTCTGGCACATCTGAAGAAAAGGCAGCTGAAGGGGTTGGCCACACCCCAGGGAGCTGGGTGGACAACTCCCAGTCACTTTAACATATCACATAGCAGCTTTCAGGTTTTTATCTCTATTCCAAGCAGGCAGAGAAGTTTCTACACTTCAGCACACAGTTTTTCCTCATCATGTGATGTCACATGTACTGCTGAAGGCACCACTTTTCAGTCAAACATTTCCCTTCACTCACTTGCTGCCTCAAAATTTTCTGTCAGTCTATTAAATCTGGAAACCTGAGGCAGAATCTCACCATGCTCAAATTATTGCCCTCCTTCATCTAGACCTGTTCCCTCTTGTGCAAGTCTTAAGATAATCTGCTAATGAGATTAATAAAAACAATTAGAGGTCCAGAAGTGCATCCTACTGAGGAGACAACAAACCTTTTGCCAAAGGGACTTCTATCAGTAAAGGGATGAGTAACAGCACAAGAATCAAGATGAGCTGTGCATAAATGGTTTCATATTTGAATTTGCACATTGGTCTTTGCCAGACTTCTCTAGAAACCATGTTCCTACCACACAATTTGAGAAAAAGATCCCAGTGTTGCTTAACATTTCTGCTCTGATGATTCTGTTGAGAAAACTCATGGAGGCAGAAGGCTGGTTATCAGGAGCCTGCTGTTTGAGGCTATGCCGATTTAGCTACTGGTGTTTGTTAAAAATCTATTTTTGTACTCAAAGACTCAAAAGATTTGCCTAAAGCTTCCATTTCTCTCACACAGGAACCAAAAAGAGCCACCTAATCTACATCTGAGGCATCCAGGCACTGGATTGCTTTGCACCAGCTCTGAGTGGCTGATAGATGCCATGCCTGTGCTGCTCTAACAGGAGGGGGACACGCAGAGGTGGAAGCAGAAGGATGTTCATTTCAGCAGCAACATGCCATCAGGTTACTTCAGCAGAAACATTTTTTGCAACCTGAATGAAAGGAGTGAAGGCTGGAGACTTCTGCAACTTACGTTTCAGTATGTTTTATATTCTTGTCAGCTGTATTAAAAAAACAAACAGTTTGAACAAAAGCTATATGTAATTGGAATGGAAATGGTGTTTCTTGACATGAAGTTTCCAATATTGAAAATTCAGCAATTCTACCAAAGAACAATCTTTTGAAATCACTATCTTTTGACACTGTTATTATCCTTCCTCTCCACTTTTATAAAATAAAAAGTTTTCTCAACTAAGTTTTATGTATTCTCTTCTCCTTTCCCACACACATTTACAATTTCTTTTGTAAATCCTTGTGCATTAGGAAAACTTCAAGGATACACAAATGTCAAACTAGAGAGAGAACAATTTTATCACATATGGTGTATAGAAGAACATACCATGTAATAAATAGAGAAAATATGATATAATAGCTGTGACATAAATTTTTATAGGATAAAATCAACAGAGTTTTGAGGTCATACTGAAGTGGTACTAAGAGAATCTTTATACCACACCATTATTTATGCTGCAAATTCCAAGTATGTGTTACAGAAGGACTGTCAGGAATGTTTTAAGGATTTAAAACCTGAAGTTATTTCCAGCTCTCCTGCCTATGAGGCCAAATGTTTTAGTTATCAAATGTACAACTATGTAAGGCTCACAGGGAGCTGTAAAAACCTGTCATATTGATTGTGTAAAGCTTTTCTACAGTACAAGTCTCAGAACTTTGCAGTCCATTATCTGAAACCATGCCAGGGTTAGCAGCAAGTGCTATTTCCCACAGGAAAGCTGAATTTTTGCTCCTTCCCATACTACAAAGCCTGCATGACAGTAGTGCATAAAATCCTGGTACTTTTACAGTTAAAAATACTGTTGGACCAGCATTAAATTTTGTTCACCTAGAATGTGTATTTATGACATCTGTCAACAGCCTTACAGCAATCTGGTTTTTGTTCAAAAATGTATATTTTACCTTTTAAAATATTATAATCACCAATCTGGCCTTCCTCTGTTTGAGTTCCTCTCTCATGTCTGAGTGCATGATTAAAGCATGAATCAGTGTCTTTTAAAAACACATAGTTTCTCCAAAGGATCTTAGGCACTGCAGATTACAAGGAGGGAGAAGGGGGAGGAAAGCAGTTTTTTTCCCCCTCAACTCATGGACATCAGTTTGAGAACAAGAAAATGGTATCAGTCCGTCCTAAAGCAGCTGCCTCCTGCCTCTGAGTACTGTAATACTATTCAGCTGGGGCTCTCAGCTCTGACACAAGCACTGATTAATGCTTCACTTTCCCCATGGCAAGCACCATTACACAGGTTAATAAAAATACTGCCACCTGCCTATGATCATTACTTCCCCTTTGGTTATCTCATGGCATGCTGCATCAGCTGGAAATACAGGTAATGATAAAGAAAATGTGAGTAAACACAAAAGGTAGACAAAGCCTTCAAATGCCACTAGGAACACTGATATTTTTTACCTCACAGCCACCCTTTACAGGTGCATGGGCTACAAAAGCAGTTCTGGCTGAGATATTGACCCCTGTGGTTCAGAAAGCAAGCAGGCTGGCACCCAAATACAGAACAAGTGTTGGGGACCTATAGACACAAATGTAATTGTAGGAAGCTTTAGAAAATACAGCCTTATGAATTCTCATTGCCCTTCCAGAACAGCTGTTTCCTTCACATAGCTAGCACTCACAGAAGAATAAACTGCTTCTATTGAGACCACAAGAAAAACTGGGGGAAACAAAACCACCCCAGGTGTAACAGCCTGGCCTCACTGACACTGTGGCAGAAACTGCTGCAACATTTCTTGGACTCTAACATGAATTAATACAGAGGTCTCCATAGAGAATGGGGATAGAACCATTCAGTTAGCTTGGCAATCTTCTTGTTACTGTTCCCTTTGTGCTCTGACAAAGAAAAAAACATCAGAGTGGAATTCAGCATATATCTCTGCACAGTTCTCCACAGTCAAACCCTGCTGTTTGCAGAAGAGATAAGGAGAGAGTGTCATTCAGCAAAAAGACTGCTCTGAACTGACTTTATACTAAGAATTATAATGAAAAGGGCATTTCTGAAGCATTGCAACTGTTCCTCCCCAAAAGACATAACATATATAAGCTTCTATACAGCTGTAACTCCCTTCTGATGAAAGAGGATTTCTCATAAGGAAGGACAGGCAGGGTTTTTTAGGAGCCAGCCTTTAGAAGTGTTTGCAACTGCTGTGCTCCATTTAAATTTCATATTACTTGAGAAGGTGGCAGCTAAGAAATAAGGACAGTCACACTGAGTGTGAGCAAGCATCTACCCAGCCCAGCCTGTGTGTCACTCAGCACTGGGCTCCAAGAGCAGCAAGGTGGTCTTTGCGCGTGGAAAGCCAGATACGAAGTGTGCAGCCTGAAAGTAGGTGGGGAAGAAGAAAATCCTGTACCTGTGCTGTCAGCATGACTTTTCTTCTGGCTGAAAAAGCAAAAAGCTACCAGCACCTCTGCTGTGATTAAGAGTGTTTGTATTTTGTAGCTCTCCTAAAAATTGGAGAACTCTTCAGGCAGCTTGGCATGCTTTGCAGCCCGTACTAGTTCATCCTTTTCTCTGGGGAGAAAGAAGTAGAGCAAGATTCTGCTCTCTTGGCCGTTTTTCATCTAGAACATCATTTGAATTATTGAAATTAAGTTAATTATATTTACCAAGTAATAACCTAAAGCAGTTTGAAGAATTATTGTAGTTAACTAGTGTAATTGCAGTAAGGTGTTAAGAGTAATTCCAGTCCATGCTTGTCTTACCAGTCACTCTCATGTGAGAAAACTGCACCTTGAGTTTTCTTTATTGAATTTTCTGATTTAAGAAAGTTATCTGGGAAACTGGAGTGTGAGAAATATAGAGGCAAGAGTCTGCTGGATCTTCGATCCAGGCTAGCTGTGTCTGCTAACCATTCATTTATGAGCAGAAAGCAAAAAAGTTTTGTATTAAAAAAAAAATCTTTAAAAATACTGCTTTTGTTTAACAAACGTCTTATATTGGAAAACTAGTACAAGTTGTTATGCCAGACAAACTCATTCCATGAACTACATATACATGGCACAGAGTCAGCTACAAGTCATGTGAAACCCAAGTATTGAGACTTGTCATTAATAGAAAATCTGGTAAGTTTTCTAGACACAATCAGTGTCACAGTTACTTTATACAGCTCAGTCAGTCCTTGAGCAGCTCTGAAGGAAAGCTGTGATCCTAGCTGAAAAGCAAAAACACAGCATATGTCTGCTGACTGAATTATTAAAATTATATCCCTTAGGAGAGAAGATATTTTTGGTTTATAGCATGTGTGTATATCTAAGCCAAATTCTCAACAGCTGCTAAAGGATACAGAAAACTATAATTTAGTATTCAGTATCTTTATTAGACTAAGCCAAAGGTAGTCAAGTTTATAATACATGTAATTTTCCACTCCTGTTAAAACAAACAGAAAATGATACCTACCTATCTGCAGGTATGCTGCAAAATTTAACATACAATAACTATTTTTAATAGTGACTTACACTCAAAAAAGGTAACCTCAACTATGTGATGAGTTAATTTTTAAAATTTCCTTATATCTATAAGAATCAGACATAAAAGTACATGCATCCTGCCCATAAACCAAGATCAGAATGTAAATTAGAAAAGAAGAAAATCTCTGGTCTTATGTTGATATGTAGGACACAAAGAAAGGCAGATATTAAAACATATTTAAATTCTTAAAAGTTTCTCTCCCACAATAAGAAACAATAAGCAGATTAATGTGATGTTTAACTAAAAAAGGATGTTAAAAATGAAAAAGATATTGAAAATAAATCAGAATAATTTGATAGCCTAGGTAGATTTTTATTATACTTAAAAAAAAAAAGATATCTGGATTCCTATATGCAATAAAGAAAGGAATTATTCCCAACAGGCTTAACTTAGACTCCTTTGATAGTCTCTAAACTACTTGTTTTCACAAGAGATAAAAGAGATACTAGCTATCCCAGCTTTCTTCTACATACTACCCAAAAACTAGTAGAGAACTCAAAGGACTGTAAAGAAGCCGTAATTTCTCCCACAGTCAACTCAAACCATGGCAGATAATAAATCAAAAGAAAACTATTTAAGGAAAATAAAAAACTTTCCTTTTCTACAAGGAGTGTGTTAATAATCCAAACGTACCTTTGTTGCTAAAATCATCAATCAGAACAATTTCTGCCAAGTATTTCCTTGGTGTTCTCTTAATGACACTGTGGACTGTCCTCATGAGCGTGGACCATCCTTCATTATGGAAGACAATGACAACACTAGAGGTGAGCAGGTTATCATCGTAATGCCAGTATTTGCACCTGGAAAAAGATTGGATTTTATTCGTTTTCACACTGTATTTACAGAACTGCTTAGCAGAATCCCTGTGCAAATGAAATCTTCACTATCCTTCAGATTTAAGAGAGACAGGATATAAAGGGTAATACAGCTTAAGAACACCACAGAGGCATGAGGCGCAAAGAGCAACCTGCCTCCAGCCAAGAGCCTTTTTCCCTCGTGAAAGAGGCACCATGCAGCTGGTAAATGGCGACTTCTGCTGTTTTTCCCTAATGCTCTTTAAATCAGATTCACCCAGCAGAAGGACTCTATAAAGTCCTTCTGTATACTTTATCCAGTCTACAGACAGCATCTGCATAATGCATAAAGTCACAAATGTTGTGGCAAGGCAAAACTCAATAATTTCTGCTCTTTCACAATAAAATAGATTTAAACATAGTAAGTAAACTTGCTAGAAGTGAAGCACATGAAATGCTCATGTCAGCTGCGCTGCATAAAACGATTTCCTTTTTCAAAAACCACCAGAAAAGCATAGTTGCTCATGGGAAAAATGTAATCCCAGGGCACAGATGATGTGATTTTTACTATTCATTATGCATAGTTAAACTATTAGGTATAACTACTAGACAAAAAACCCAACCTTACCAAACCCATTCAACCTTCCATTCCCTTAATCAAAATGCAGACTCACATGTTTCATCAGACGTAAGAAGTTAACAGTTTCGGCTAAATTTCTACAATTGTACACTTTTCTTTTAAACAGATACAAATAAAAATTAAAAGAAAAGTAAACTGTCAAGCATAAGTTTCAAACCTGGTCCAATTTCACTGGGGTCCTTCCTTGAAAGATATGAAAACACATGGAGAAAAAAAAATACAAGAAAAGAGTGGTAAAAATACCAAACAAAAATAGTGCAGAAGACTCAGGTTTTTTCCTAAAGGGCTAGATGTGATTTAGAAACAACCAATATGAGTACTTCCTATAGCTTCCATACTTTCCAATACCGCTTAATCACATTTATCAACAATGGATTTAATTTGCAGTTGTAATATCCATTTCCCCAACTGCATCCCTAAGTGAGACTGTTCAGTCTCCCTAATTACAACCAGTCCAAGTATTTCCTTAACTGGAAGTTTCCCTACCTGATCACTAGCCCCTTTTCCAACTGTAATAATACAATTCCTCTCATCAAACATAGAGACATATCACTTTTGATTTCAATGGGAAAGATCCTTCCTTTTTAAATTTTTCAGTGAACAAAATCTCTGCTAGAGAGAATCTGACTTTTCAAAGACAGCTTTCATGTATGAAGAAATTATTAGTGACAAATAAAAACTTTTAAACTTACAGATGTACAAACTTCCATAGTTATAGTTCTCTATATACAATAGAAAGCTTAACTGCACAGAAACATTGCTGCTTCTGAAAAGAATTACCTTAATCATCAGAGATCACCAGCGTTTCTGAAACTACATTGAGTTAAACGTGGAAAGAACTCACATAACAGATCCATAGGTATTTAAAGAGTTTCTCTAGTGAAGAATGCACTTCACTTATTGTCAGGGAACAGCATCAATATATATTTCTGACCTCACAGAAAATAAAAGACATTGCTAGAAACATACTGCGAATTTTGTTCCTGTGGGGAAAAAAAATTGCAGAATCAAACCAGACTATAACAAAATTTTATCTATTAAGGCATTTCTTCTCCTGGGTGTGCTGTCAGCAAACTCTGAAACAGCACAATCTCTAGAAGTACAATTTCCTGAATAAAATCCCTGAGCTCGATTGTTTTTATGCCTGAAGTAGCTGCAGCTAATCATAGTTACCAATAAACAAGTGCTAGACTGGCTGTTTAAAAGGTTCAGGCAGTGGATGCCTTCCTTGCACAGATCCATCCCAAAGATTCTAGCTGATTACAGATTGCTGTACTTCCATTTGTAGCACAAGCATTTAAGCTCTCAACAACTTACTTAGCCATCTGCAGAGATAAAATGGATATCCTACCTAGGTGTGTTGAGTAGACTGTGTAAAAGGAAGATTTAATATGTTTAACAGCAGATTTATAACAGAGTGGTGTTGCTTCACGTATATATTCTCAGTATTAATTTGGGTGATATGGTTTTGTTAAAAAGGTGGAAAACAGGGTGTTATAATTTCAAAAAAAACCAGAATATCAGCTGAATGCCATTCAAGAGCTCCAAGTAAAAGGCAGCAGAATAGCATTTTTTGTCTCAAATGAAGAGGCAGTACCTAATGCAGCTTGAACTGTACTCCTGACCTGCACCTGCAGCAGTTTAGCTAGGAAAGTTTTTTGCTTATTTCTGAATAAAAAGAGAGAGACAGCTACAATGGTTCAGACTCCCTTCAAGGAAAAAACCAAAGAAAACCTTGAAAAAGAGCCCAAATCTATTCCTCCCACTTCCAGCAGCATGGGTTAGTCATATTTAGGAACAAAATGGTGAACAGCATAAGAATGAAGGACAGTAAGTAATTTTGCATAATTTTAAAAAGTTGAACCTATCACCAAAGCCTGAACTGAACAATAGATCTATGAACAATTTATTGTTAAATGTTAATTTAACAATTCAAGATGTTAAATACAGATTATTTGATCTGTATTTAATACATTTCTAAAACATAAAACCAGAGGTCTAGGGAGGCTTTTTCCTACGTAGCCAACTTAAATCTCCTCAAATTGGACATTACTAAATATGCCATTTGCAAGCAGTGAAGCACTACATTTAGATCTCTAGTAAGATCATGCTCCTAGTTTTTTCCAAAGGCTTTATTTCATTTATTATACAGTCCATAGACTGACTCATCAAGCCCATTAACTCTGACAGAATGCAGCAACTCCTGCGCACAGCCTTTCTCACCTTGAATTGAGAATTAGAGGTTTGAAATATAGTAGTTGTTTTAGATATGAAACACTTTAATCTCTGTGGCAGTTTCTTTTTTCAATGAATGTGAACATTGCTCAGGTATTTGAGCGACAAAAGCCAGGAGCCTCAGCTCTCACTTCCTTCACATCTACAGACAAGGAAGCAGGGAAAGCTTTCCTCGGTGGAGCCTTTCCTCAGTGGAGCAGCACTGACATCCAGTGGTTGGCAAACCACACACCAAGAAATGATAAATGCGCTTTCCTCGTGTTTGAAGCTGAATTTTAGGGTACTGGTTTCCCTGTAGATCTTAGGCACCAAAAAAGGAAAAAAATATGCCTGAATTTCAGGCAGGAAACTTCCTTCATTTTTAAAAGACAGGGTAAAGTAGATATGAATGTTTAGGCAAAAGCTGCAAGCTATTGAAAACTGGCACAAGCAGATTCAAAGTACAGAAGAGTCTGTCTGTGACAAAGAGGATTTAAATATGTTTCAGCCTCTATCTTCAAGCTTCATCCCCTGGGTGCAGTCCTGCCTACATACTAGCACAGGGCTCTTTCAGCTGTAGCCTGCAGGCCAGCTGTGGCAATAAACTCTGCACCAAATTAGTAAACAAATTCACTTTAAAATGGTATTTTGAATTCTTATTGATATAGCTGACAGGATGGCCCATTGCAGCAGATATGCAGGAATGACAAGGTAGCACCCTTAAGCCAGTGCTGCCTCTAGACACTTCACTTTTCCTGAGCCCTGTAAAGACTTAGTGTGTGGGGAAAGAGGAGCAGGCATGCACAGAGCTGTGAAGGGCTGGCAACACCTTCCCTGGGCAGTGCTGCAGGGAAGAGCCACTCTGTTTGTGTGCCCTTTCCTTGGGGGACTCACGGGAGAAAGCAAACAGCACCTTCAGATCAGTCCATGAATAAAAACTTTCCATTCCCCAATCAGCACGGGTACTACTGAGGAAAAACAGGAGTGACTCATCACTGAAGCAAGACGAAACTGTTCAGAAGGCACAGTAGTGATCTAATTGAGAAACAGGGTGAGTAATGTTTTTTCTGTCTATTAGCCTGCATACTTAGGATGTGAATTAGTTCTACTCCCTCTCCACCCCTGGAGGGAACAGCACTGCCACGTCAAGGTCCCTTACCCCTCAATCACAAAGCTGTGCACCAGCCATAGCAGAGAGGAGCCTTTTTGCAGGAGACCCTCTGCACAAGAAGCTGAGCATCTGGGCTGGACTGCTCCTGGGCTTGGGGAAATTTCTGCTCTTACAGCTCTGTACTCTATTCATTGGCTTGCTCTTAGGATGTCCTGGGGCCCCACAGTTGGGATTGTGGGTACATGGTCCAAGGCTGGGATGACCCTGTTAGCTACCACCGAAGATGCAGATATAGACTCAAATATCCTTAGGCTAAAAAAAAGCCAGAAGCAGAAAGTCCTGGAAGAGTAATCCAACCACCAAGCAAAAATGCAAGAGCTGAAAAAGGAGAGCACCTCAACAGCAATTTAAGGGTGAGCTCCACCAGCTAGATACGCAGAGGGCAATTTAAGATCTTGAGCCAACAGAAGTGCTTCTCACGTCATGCTGAATCCCTAACTTTGCAGGCATGTCAGCACCTAAGCTTCAGAAGAAGTAAGAGGTATCACAGCTGCACATCATGACTCTCTATCCTGATCCTACTTTCCCTGGGTCAGCTCTCTAACTTGCACCTGCAAGTACCAAGGACACATCAGTACCCGCTGGATTTTGAAGCACTGTACTTATGTGCTCAGACCACAATGTGCAGCCCAGATTCCTCCAAGAGGGCAGGCAGCTGCCACCACATTCCTGTAACCACTCCAGCAGCCAAAGAAGCTCCTGAGAAGCTAATCAGCTGCAGCAAGGTGAGGGCCCTGAATCAGTAGAAAGCTGAAGGTCTCAATTTAGTATTTATCCTGAAATTGTAACCAACATTAAAAATGGAATTTCTCTTCTCCATTAATATAGAACTGTTCACAATTTAAAATTGTATTTTAAATTCTATTTTCCATTTAAAGTTGTATGAGATTCATAGTTGTATTATCACCTATTATAATTACTTTACTGTGCATGCATTTTTCTCAACATTTTGAAAGGGTCCAGCACTAGCAGATCCCAAAAATAAGTTAGGAGATCTGTTTTCATTTTCAGTTTCCATTTCAAGTAAGCCCTGTTCTTATCTTACAAGGGGACAGTCATTCATCTGACAGCATGCTGCTTATATAGTTTTAATACTGAATTCAGGGCTTGTTGTTTTAAACCATCAATTTATTATGACTACTGCAGTAAACTGAATCTAACCCCTTGAAAATGGATGGGATTTTTTCACAAAACATATCTAACTCTTTGCTCATCTGTATGGGTGACATCACACAGGTCATAGCTGAGACTGGCTGCTTGACACCTGCAAGTCAGAGGGATCATTGCCTAAGTCTAGAGTAGAGACAATAGACAGAAACATATCAAAGAACTGGGTGTTTCTTTGTTAGGATACAACTAAGTAGACCTAATGCTAATACTGGATTTGTTACCTATGAAGCCTTGTGGGCTATTTTTATGGACCAGCAACACCAACACAATATTATAGTAGTCAACTTACAAAACAGGGGCTCTGGAAGAGAAGTAAACAGACAACCCAAGAAGGACAGAGTGACCAGCTGAATAATTTGTTTTTCTCTTCAGCAGACAGCAGCAAAACCTCTATTGCATACTACCAAACAGCTTGAACCTATGCTGAAACAGCATTTGCTATTTTTACAACAGCTACAAGCTTTGCCCATTTCCATGCCTGAAGTAACTTGCAAGTCTATGTGACTACATTTTATTATCAGGGCCCCTGGAAGCAAAAGCTACATCTACCATATCTCTGAAAGCATCACAATCCAAATCCAGGGCAAGGTTTGCATAGAAACCCAACACAAGGGATAAGCGGGTAAGAGGAGAATTAAAGGAATAACCTTTGTAATTTTACTAATCACAAGATTATTGCCCATACTATCACTTACCCAACATTGAAAAAATTGAAATAATAACACCACAGGGCAGGAAAGCTGGCACATCTAGGTGGCTAAGATAAATTCCCTTCCTCAGGGAAGGGGAAACTCCCATACAGGGAGACAGAGCGAAAGCCCTCTGCTTTCCTGGTTTGGTTTAAAGGGATGAAGACCTCACAGTTTTTGAGGCCTTCTGCAGTCTGGTGACACACTGTGGGCATTGCAGGGAGGAGAGGGGGCATCAGGGCAGGGCACTGCTGGGGATCAGCCACACAAGGGCAATTTGGGTGAGGGGGCATTAGTTTGGGAAGTTATGGCTTGAAATATTCGCTTATCAACAGCTTGAAAGAGTCCAGGCTGTGCCTAATTTTGGATTTATCAAACATTCATAGGCTTTACCTAACGTAATAAACAACTAGAAAGAAGCTTGAGGCAGTGAGCTCAGTCTCACAGAAATACTGTATTTTCACCACACCTGCTCATCAGATATTGAACCTTGAAGTTCCTACCCATGCTCATCTGGACTGCATTATAAGTTGTATCATACACATTTATTTGAATGCTCTCACACAGTACAGTCTGGTGAACAAGAACAAGACAGAGCATAAGAAGTACATTTCATTTTTTAGTTCACATTAAGATTACAACTCATTTGACAGAATGAGTCCATCTGCCCCAGAATTTCTATGTTGCAAGTCAGCACCTGGAGGGTTACACAAACAGCTGCAGGAAATCATTCACACTCCTCTCTGCCCCTGCACTGAAGCCAAGGTTTAAGACAGAATTTAAATATACTCCAGGTGTTGTGCTATATTTATGGTTTTGTTGAGTAAGAGGTCATGTTCAGAACTTGGTCATCTCATTTCAGATGCACACACAGAGAGGTAAGTAAATCCGACTGCAGGTAACACACCTGGTGCCTCTGTCATTTTCTTTGTACTCTTTGTGTGAATTATTTCTCCCTCAAAATGTGACATTTGAAATGCTAGAAGCCAACACTAAAGAGATGAGGGATCCATTTTCTCTGTAGTTTTCACTACTGCGACCTGAAATGTCAACAGAAAATGCTGGGCTTTTGCTTTAAGGCCAATGCCTGTGGGATTCAAACCTTTCCTGACCACATGAGGTGCTCTCAAAATACATGTCTAATAACAACTTAAAGACCCTTTTTTTTTCTCTCCAGGAGTCTCCAGCAATAAGGCAGCTGATCATCTGCAGTGGAAAGCTAGCCTTCCTGATTTAGTGTGACCACTATAATTCACCTGATTCTCAACCCCAGCTCTCACTGAGGTGCACAAAAATTTATGTGCACACTATAGAATTAGTTTTCTTTGTTACAGAACTCTTCTGTGTATTATGTGGCATTGGAATAAAAGATTTTCCCAAGGTACCATGTGAAATGACACCAAGTCCCTAAAAATTCATTTCCAATGATATAGATAACAAAAGTAATTACTGAAATCCTTTTTCTTGTAGCAGTATCAAATATGTAATTTGTAAAGTGCTATAATTAAGGAACTAATCATATTCCTGAAGAAAGCAGCTCCACTCCAGAGTCTTTCTATTCAGTCTTCTTAGCTACAACAAGATTGACTGGAAAAGTAACTACTTACTGTCAGAGAACATATTAAATTCATGTTATTTGCCCAGAGTAATAAGACTGTCCATTTCTAATGAGGAGCCAAGACTCATCTGCTTTATTTCATACCCTGAGTAATTAGTTACAAGTAAAGATTTTGGTATTTTTTTTACTCCAGTCCAGCACCAACAATTTTCTATACAATTCAATATTTTTAATAGCATTTGGACTATACAAAGGGTCCAAGCTGTCACCATCAAACTATGACAGGAAAAGTATCTTTACTAACAGCTCTGCTTTACTATTACAGCTCTGCATGTATGTATTCTTAGTAAAGTTAGAAGTCTACTTTTGGCACGAATTCCCTCCTCTTTCTCTACTAAAAATAATAGAAAAATAAAACAAACACCCTTCAAAACTACAAGAGCAATTTTTAAAAGCAAGCCATTTCTCATTCCCTTTTGTTTTACAAAATGAGCTGCAAAAATGGTTGTCCAAAAATACACTTCTGTATGCACACAACATTTTATTCTAGCAAGGGAGAGTTACCTTTCCAGGTTTTTCAACAAAAGCTCATTGTCAGTTGTTCTGCTTGAAGTCAAAGGTGACCTGTGGCAACAGATCCAATTATTCAAGTACCAATTTGTATGGCCCAGGGGCTATGCCCTGTAACAGCAATAATGTCATTATAAAGAAAACTCAAACTGGATAATCCAAAGAAGGAAAAAACACTTAAAAATATTTATTCTGCCATGATCATACTGACAGATGTGTGTGGGTGATGCAGCTGAAATTCTGGCTCACTCTGATGAGTAGACAGCAGTTATTTATTGTCGTACTGAAAAAAAAATCCAGCAAGTGATTAATTTGTCTCATGCCATAAACATTAATGATATTTCCTCTCCCAGTCAAACTATTCCGTATAAAATTCCTTCAACACTTGTCAAAAGAAGCTGTCAAAAAAAATCTAGCTTAAATAAAGTCATAAGACTAAAACCTTCTGGGTCAGTAAGAATAATTTGTAAGCAAGTCTTCCATGTGTTGGATAAGAACAGCATATCAAGTCTGAGCAAAGCATGTTGAGCTCTAATCCTTTCTTTCAGCCAACACAGTTAATTACCCTGGCATGAAATCTGATCAGCACTACGAACATCCCTGGCTTAAGGGCTCTATAGCAATGCAAGTCTGTTAATCGGAAAACAGGGAGTTTCACAGTGCATCACTTAAAATATACTGTATGAGAATGCTTCTTGACTTCAAAAGTGCTATCAGCATGGCTCAGGCCCAGCAAAACACAGGAATGAAAATGGTAGGTGTGCATTGGAGTGTTCCTACTGTGAAAGTGGACTTCCTAAAGGAAAACCTACGTTGATTCTTAGTGGTTTTGAGCTAGAAGTATAAAAAGAGGCTACAAACTAATGCATCACAGATATTCATTGTTTAGAAATACTGAATACAGATTCCCTGGAACATCTTGCACTGCTTTGGTCTTATATTACCAGGTGCATCTCCCACGAGCCATACACCAAACAGCCTCTTCTCAGAGCTCTACATCTGTGGTCATCAATGACTTTGTCCATCAGGCAGTTTTCTCTCCCTTTTTGACTCTTCCATGCATGATTTACATGTTTCCTTATATCTGTCATAAGAAGCTAATGATTTTGGGTGTTACAACTTGGTCAAAAAGGGGCCAGGAATGGCATCTTTGAGGACAACCTCCCCAAAACACAGGAGCCATCTATTCCCACATGCAGTAAGTCAAACAGAAAACCCACCTGGCTGCACCAAGAACTTCAGGAGGTAGAGTAGGGAAGGTAGAGGCATGGACTGGCTACCTAGGAGGAGCACAGAAATACTTCCTGAGCCCATAAAGAGAGAATTAAAGGCAAAGCTCTGTGGAGTTGAAATCCGTAAGATGGAAAGCGCAATGAGAAGAGCTTGTAAGCTAAAAAAAGACTAAAGAAAACATGAGATTACTGATAAAAGAGATGAAATTTAGTGTCAAAGGACACATAAAGACTAAGACACTCAACATCTGATTTCCTTCAGTGTTTACTTGCAAGGTTTGCTGTCCCAAGTTCCTGTGTCCAGGGACAGCCTGCAGAAGGGAAGGAATATCCACCACAGAGGTGAGTCAGGGACCACTTCACTGGACATATCACAGCAAGGGGGATAAACACAGCACAAGTCCATGGGACTGGGTGGATGGCATCAGAGGGCCTTGAGGAAGTTTGTGATGTCATTGTGCGATCATGCTCTGCCATATTTACAAGGTCCTAGTGCTTGACAGTGGCTCCTGAGGACTGACCAAAACAAATTCTCACCCACCTTCAAGAAGCAGGACCCAGGAAAGTGTGACCTTGAATTCATTAGCACCAGGTGAAATTTTTGAAATGGATTAACTTTAATTAACTTTAGTCCATGAAAGACTGCTTTCTGCTAGATAAATCAGAGCCACTTCACTAGAGTTTAAATGTGCCAGGGATTGTCCAGGACAAGAACAAGGGGAAGCCATCAGTAGAACCACACAGAAGTACTGGATGTCCAAGAAACACTCAGACAGCACCTGTGACGTGTATGGAAGAATCAGAGCACTTGACAGGACAGAAGACACAGGCAGGAGACACCTCCTTTTGAAAAGGGGAACTGTGAAGAAGGGAAAGACAGCATGAGTAAAACCCAGGAGCTGTTAGCAGTAAGACATACATTCTTTAAATGCACAGGGTGTTGTCCAAACAGTGGAAACAGAAATGAGCATTAATTTAAGCTAAGTGCATGTAAATAATATGATAGAGTAAAAAAAAAAAAAAAAAAACCCAAACCAAAAAACCCCAAAACCCAAGTTTGAGAAGTAGCTTACTGGAGTATGAAAGCTGCTATTGAAATATTTGTTTCAAACACCAGAAGTAGGATGCCTGCCAGAAAGTCTGTTGTGCTGATACATGATCAAAATGAAAAGAGACCACTTTGGAAGCAGGAAAGCTAAATTAAGTATTTCCGTTGAGCTCTTAGCAGTGCCCAATGCCAGATACCCAGAGAAGAGAATAAATAAAAGGGCAAGTACACATTGCTTCCTACTATATGCTCCCCTCTTCAGATAACCTGCGTGATAACTTCTACCGGAATTTTCTGCCATGAGTAGCCTAATAGCCCTTTTTTTTTTTTTTTTAAATAAAACCAGTATTTCCTAAATGATGCAACAGAAATTGTCAAACTATAGTAGTGTATAACTATTGCTGGCTCCAGTCTTCTTACCAAATAAATAGAGGAACACACAACACCAATTTTTATCAAAGGGCTCTGGGGAGCTGAAGAATTGCAGACCACTAAGTCTTACTTCCGTGTTGGATTGAAGCCAGTAATAAATAACAAAATTAGTAAACCATAGACACAGCTCTTGTGGAAAAAAAAGCCATGCCACAGAAAAACATCATCATCTTTTGAAGAAATCAAAAACTATGTGGACACGAGTGAGGCTATTAATACAGTAACTGAATTTCCAAAGCATTTGATGGGTCTCTTTTCTTTCTTCACAGGCACAGTTCTTCATCAAAGTATGGCAGATCTCTTAGGTTAATAACTGTTAACGTCTATTAATTCCAACTTTTAAGTGAGTCCGTGAGTGTAGCAGCATAAATTTCTGTGCTGGGAGCCAAGCAATCCTTCTTTTGTTCCAGGTCATTCCTGAACAACAAGAAAGTTCTTGGTAGCTGCAATTAAAATGACTATAAACAGCTGCAGAATAATTCAAGAGCACTCTCAAGGAAATGAGCTGGCAGAAGAGCTCACTGCAAGTGCAAATGATGGTATGTAGAGTGTTAGACCACTCAGTTCATTTACTCAGCGACAGACCCCAAACTCTGTGTTACCACTGGGAGGAAAAAAAAATTAAAAAAGATCTTGGAGTCAAATGCAGATAGGTCTTTCAGAATTTTAGTTCAGAGTTAATAAAAGGGGAAATAAAATAGAAGGAATAATAAGGATGGAACATAAAACATTTATATAGGAACTTCCTGGCGGTGTCTCTGATATTCCCATATCACACGGCAGCAGAGTCACAGAGGTACACAGCAGTATCCATATCTGGGAGAAAAGGTTAAAACAAGCACCACATCCTGCAGCCACTGACTCAGGGTGTCATTAATTTCAAGACTATAAATGCATTCAAAAGACAAGTCTCTGCACAGAAAGAGGTCTATGAAGCATGACAACCCTGTTGCAGTTTTTGGCTCAAGTGTCTCAGTGCACTGGTTGCCAGCAATGAAGCTTATCCATTCTTGTATGTTTTCTCACCAGCATATGTTTTTGGCCAGAGCTAAAGTTCTCAAGAAAAGCAATCACTGGTCAGACCCAGTATAAACTCATTTTTTAAATTAAATTTTATTTTAAAATACTCTGGGCAAAGTGGATCATTATACTGGTTAAACAACTCTATTCTTGTTATTTTTACCAGTGATTCTCCACAGTTATCTCTTGGGTTTTTTGGGGTTTTTTTTGAGCGGACACACCTTGTTACCTGATAGCATTCATCCCCAAACCTAGGTCCCTTTTTCATTTCCTTAGCATTGTGTATTTGGATCCAAAATAATCCAGAAAATTTATCACTCTATTTTTACTTCAGATATACCTATGTGCAGACTCCTGACTACAAAAAGTAGAATTCAGGGAGCAATCAAATTAATATCCGTCCTCCCAAAAGCTAACATTAATTTTATTGCAGGTCTGTTAGGAAGTCGGGATAACATGTAAAATCCAATATAAATGACTGCTCTTAAATGACTGCCACCTATCAGGATGATAAAATAGATCCAAAAAAAGGTAAAAATCACCAAGTTAAAAGAAAAAGTTTTCTTCCAGCTACTGTACAGAGGGCCTGCTAAGCCTGCTCTACTCCTTTGCAGCTAGAAATAAGGTGGAAAAGAGGTATTTCTCTAGCATAGCCCAGTTTATGTTCCCCCTGGCCCTCTTGCAGAGTGCTGAAAGACTGCAGTGAGATGAGTCATGTTTTAAATTTTGTACACTGACTTTTATATATCCCCATACATTCTTGATTTTTTAACCAAACTTACGCCTTGCTGTATGTCAACACAAGTGCTGGGCATCAGCACTGAAATATATTGGTTAAAATCTGTAAGCCAAAAGTATGTGCTATTGGCAAAACGGAAATATTCTGATGTACCTGACAAAAAGCTTCAACACACCATCCAGTGTTACTCCTCTCTACAGGACACAGCAAGAGTTAAGGCTTTTTACAGCAGCTGAGGCTGCCCAGAATCACCAGCAAAGCTCCTACTGAATCAATAAAGGCAGCTGGCAAATCATCTTGGCAACATGTCAGACTACAAAGTCAAATCCAAACGTAGCAGAATTGAATCTCCCTTTATTGGCATTTCTTTCCTCTTCTCCCTCCAGCAGAGACAAGCCCTAAGGCTACATGGCTTTTAAGCTGAGAGAGACAGTTCTTGCAGCACTATTTCACTCTTGCTAGCACAGCCTGGGAAAGCATTTGGCATACTTCACTGAACAAACCTGACTGTACAGGGTAACGCTTAAAAATTCTGATGCTTGAAAAAAGAGAGGGCTGAAGGGAGGTCTGCTTACCTATGAACGAATAACCCAGTCTTTACCAGAAAGATCTTCCTCAATTAGCAATGACAAGATACTATTCACCAAAAAAATAGGACTATATTGCTCTTTGGTAGGATTAAAGTGAATGCTGACTGGCCTTATCGTCCACAGAGGCTTCTGGTCTTTTTAAGCAGAGCAGTGGGAGGAAAATAAATGGTGCATCCAATAGGTAATCTGCTACCTTTTGCTGCATTTCTCACTGGTGTTGGGGGATGAGCAGGAAAGTGAGCATGTGGAAGCCTGAAAGCATAGAGCAATATCAGCCAATCTCACATTGCTTCCCCTCTCTTCTGCTGTTCCCAGGAGACACACAGAAGCTATAAACCTTTAACCTATTGAGGCAATTGCAAGCATCCCAAGTATTCAATATGTCAAATAAGTGATATAATGCTGTCTGAAAGATACCTTTTGTTCACATTGTTTTATCATGCTGTTTTGTTTGCTTGCTTAGAACATTAAATACTAAAACCTAACTTTGATTTGAGCTGCTGGCTTTGACCTCCACAAAGACCTATCTGCAGCTGTGCTTGAAGGAAACAATTTCTAAAATTCATATTTTACTCACTGCTGCCCCTCCTCTTCCTCAAAGTATTTTAATCATTTTTGGGCATTTTTATTTATTAATGTCCTTCAGAACAGAAGACAAATTCTGAGATTATGCTGAAAATACTTCAGGAAGCTACAGGAGTGGAGCTATTTGGCAGATACGTATGCTCTCTGATGCCCTTCACCTTGAGTAACAATGAAGAGGAGGGAGTACTTGAGTTCTGCTGCCAAGATATTGCAACTCACCTAGGCAGAGGCAGCCCAGTCCCACCTGCAGGTGACACGTTGCCACCTCTGCTTTGCTGTCCTTACAGAGTGAAGGACAAGGAAGGAGTGTGCTTCCACCTCCTTTCCCATCTCTCTCCAGGGAAGGCAGGGCCAAAGCCCTGTTCTGCCAACACCAGCTCCTGGCAACAGCAGGCAACAAGCAGCTCCCCCCTGCTCAGTTAATCATAACACCTGACAGGAAAATGTATTTTCTTCAAGCTTCCTTAGTCCTGTTGCTTCCTACAAAAGCCATCCCAGTGGTTGCGAATGGCTCAGCAGAAGCACCAGTGTCTAGGGAATAACCTCCTAAAAAGAAAATGCAGACCTGAACAGGTTATCCAGACCATTTTTTCCCCTTTCAGAAAAATCTCTTTAGTACGAAGGACCAACTTCTGACCACAGCAAAGAAATACAAAATGAACGCCCAGGACAGCTGGCATGTCCTTGCCGCCAGCAGCGGACAGGCACAGTTCCCTCCTCTGACTGCCAGCAAGTGGAAACCTTTAGTAAGTCACCTGAGTAACACAGTGTGAAGGAAGTGAAATGCTGCACTCCATGTGCTCCATTTGCTTGCAATGAGTACATACCACATAGTAAATTCAAGCAGCTGTACATGCAAGGGTATGAATCAGACCCACAGCTGGCCAGTTCTCTCCCACCTTGCAAAATGAAAAAAACACCCACCATAAAAGCCCAGACCAGAGCCTCAGTAACCAGTTAGTGACCAACCAAACAGATTAGCTGCCACAGCTGGATACATACAGCCCAGAGATTGGCACCCAGTCCAGGGATCTGCATAACTCCATTTCTGGGGATGAGGGGGAAGTGAAAATTGCAAAGTACTTAACATTATATCTAAATTCATATACTGCCCACAAAACCCCAACCAAAAAAACAGACTAAAAAATACCCTACCATTAAATCAGTGTGCTCAGAAACCTATCACTAGCTGATATTGAACAAGAAAAATTATACCAAATGCAGATTAACATGAGAGCAAAATTGGTTCCAGCATGTATCAAAAGTCACCATACACTGTGCAAACCTTTAAGTAATCATTGTGCAAGTGTTAGTAACCTTCCAGAACTTTCCCACAACAAAGGAGACACTCTTTCAGCATGCAAATAAACGTTTTTTCTAAGATTGCTTCCCTCTTCAGGGAAAATGCTGGGAGAAACTGTTGGAAGACTATTTCAACCATTATTATGGCAGATCTGTAGTTCTGTTACTGCAGGTAATCAGGCAGAATTATTTAAAGAGAACAGTATTTCTTTGTTTCTGCTCTATATTTATGCTCCATTTTAAAAGCATCAGGGTAAACCAAAACTGAATAAACAAACTAGCGCAGAGATGTCTAATAAAGATAATACTTCCCTTCTTGAAGAGAAATCTTAAGAAGTTACGGATTAAGAAAAGATATGACAATTAAGAAGACTGTGGCTAGACAGAGAACATGCAAATACATGCAATTAGACACTAAAACAGATGACTTCAGAGCTAAATCACTATAGACTAAGTATTCATGGAAAGAATCATTGCAAAATTGCAACAGCATTAAGATGAGTATGTGGAAATGTGGTATAGTGCAGCACTCATGCCTTCAGTACAAGAAGCCTTAAGTGGCCTAGTAAATAATATTTTAAGCATCAGTTCAGATATATGGAAAGAAAATAACTGAATCCTGTAAAAACAGAACAAAAAGAAAACAAAAGATTTGCTTACTCTTCTTGACGCAAGTCATTAACGCTCCGATCTAGTGAGATCATATCACTTGCCACCATATTAAACCCAAACTCCTTAATGCTGGCTTGAATGGATTCTTTGTAATCTGGTCCTAAAACATATGGCTTCGCTTCCTCTCCAGGGCCACCAACAACTCCATGAGGCTCAGGCTCTTTGGGTTCAAAATTACCAAGGACTCCAGGTCGTAAAACAGGATCTGGGTATACAAATGTCTGAGGTTTAAATGTGAGATACTGCCTCTGGATGATGTTTTGCTGCTTGTTATCAACACCATGATGATTTAGTTCATTTTTGGCCTTATTTTTTCTTCGAATGGATTCCAAGTCCACTTCCACACCTTCAACGTGAGGCCAAGGTACCACAGGTTTGAACTTCTCATTTCCTAGTCCATGGTCTCCTTTGTTTGGCAGGGGTCTTTTGGCTTCTTTGTCATCCTATATACACACACAGAGAAACAGCAGACCGTATCAGTTGACAATCCTTTATTTATTTACATCCAGTAGCTTAATGCACCAAGAGATGGTTATAAATATATGTTTGAGCAAGTAGGGAGAAGTCTCTGTTGAGGGGCTCAATGAACACTTTTTGCTAAAGCTACTGACTGCTGGAAAGCTACTGACTGCTGGAGAACATCACCAGCTGTTATCCCCACTTACCTCGGTGAGTTGGTCCTGGAAATGACCTAATGCCCAAAGCATTCCCAAAGACCAAATACCCACATAGGACATGTTAACTTCAATGGAGTTCAAACAGTAATTCAAATTGATGTGCAGGGGCCACTGACAGTGTTTTATAAAGGAGAAGGTGACATGACGGCAAACAGTGCCACAGTCCAGAGCACAGCATCCTTGGTCCCACTCTCTGACAGAGAGTGTTTCTGAGGTTTCCATGCACACCGGTGGCTCAGAGCTCTGCAGGGTCTCAGCAGTTGCTAGATACAGCCTCAGCTGGGAAAGAGTGCTGTGACTCGGTGTAGTGTGGCCCACACAGCTGTGGCAGCTGTGAGCCACATCTAATCCCTACCCTCCACACACACCCTCATCCCCCAGCTCGCTCCCACCAAGCATTCCTCCCTCTGCTGCCACGATTTATGTACAGCTGGGAGGTGACACTGATGGCATCGGGGACAGCAGGCAGAGATGAGATGAGCTGCATGCACACAGGCCTGGGGAGGCAGTGCTGGGGCTGGAAAGCTGCCACAGCTACTGGCATCTCCTGCATCCTTGTTTAAAACAACCTTACTACACTCCTCCCTCTCTCCCTACCAAGAGATCTGAAGTTCTCACAGAGAAGAAAGGCTGGGATTTTCAAAACTGCTCAGCATTTTCAGTGACCAGCGGGGTTACTGGAGTTAGAACAAGGGTGGGTGATTTTGGAAGAAACTAGACAGAAAGGCTTTGAAGTGTCTGACTGTGAAGTCTACAGAACACAACAGCACCACCCACGAAAGCACTCCAAAACACACAGTCACTGCTTTTTCCAATACTACTGTCCAAGAGTATGACAGGGAAACACTGCCAAAGGTTCAGATTTCCTGCTAAAATTGTTTATTTGTAAGCAGAACAAATGTTACATCATTCAGAAATCTGCAGGAAACAACACACACATTTTAGCAATGTCTCAGAATCAAACATTTGAGATCAGAAGGATATCACCTATTCAAACCTGCTGACAGCAAGTTCACAGTGAGATGGGGTTTCTCAGAGGCTTGTCCAGTCACACCCTTTTGTCCAGTTTCTCAGGACACCCTATTCCAGTTGCTTGACCCATCCCACAGTGAAGGTTTTTTCCCCTCATACCGCAGCAGAAGTTTCTCATGTTGCATCTTGTCCTTTCGGTCTGCAACCCTAAGATTTTATTTCCATTTTCTATGCAACTTCACTTTTTGGGGTGAAAAGATGCAATTGGATTCCCCATTAGACTTTTCTCCAGCCAAACCCAGCCTCCCTAGCAGGTCTTTGCTAGGTCCTCAGGTTCTGTTAGCATCTCTCCTGTGTTGGGGCAGTGTGGGAGGAGAAACCACACAGAGTGCTCCACACAGCTAAGCTCTTTCTAGGGCATCCACCCACTGTGCACTCTGCCTTTACTGCAACAAGGGCACAATGCTGACTCATGTCCATGTTTAATTAAACCACACAATACTTCCTACTACAATACACTGTTCTCCTCACATGACTCTGTGTAAAAAACCCTTCCAAAATTAGAAAAATACAGTATATAATATTTGCAGCTTAACATGGTAACAATGGGAGTCAGACTAGCTTCAATTCAAAGTAAAGAGTTTTTCAAGAAATTTTCTGACTTCTCTGTTTTTGTTATAGTTTAAACAGGGAAGACATAGAACATGCAGAAGTGTTACATTATTCTGTTCTTCCATCATCATTTTTTGAGGAACTCAAAAGTCAGTGCAAGAAAAGGGAAGTTTAAGGGCATGTGAAAAGGCACATTTTGCAAGGAAGTAGAAGGTTGCCATGGATCTAAATAAAGCCCTGAGAGGACTTTTGAAGAGAGCATCATCTCACACTTACCCTAGAAATCAAAAGGAAGGCTTTGCCACTAGACTGTCAGAACACTGCTGAGCTCTCAGCTCTTACCAACTCACATCTAATTCCTGCTCTGAGTGCGGAGGCAGCTAAAAAAGCCAACAAAACAGTGAGCATCATCAGGAAGGATGCTTAAAGAGGCATAATTTTGACTACATAAAATTTTGAGGCATTCATGTATTCAGCAGTATTTAGTTCTGGTCTTCTCATCTCAAAAGGAGTCAGAGAAAGTACACCTCAAAAGGAGTCAGAGAAAGTACAGAGTAGGGTAACCAGAATCAAGGAGAAGGTAGAAAGGTATCTTGAGATGAAAGACCAGAAAGGCCACTAATCTTTCATCTCTAAGACTCTGCCACTTGGAGATGTGACAGCTAAAGGGGATACAACTGAAGTTTAAAAAATCATGAAAGTGATGGATAAACCCAATGGAAATCCACTGTTTACTGTGATGGATAACAGGTCCATAGGGGTACTGTAAAAGGGCTGGGAGAAACCTGAAATTGCGAATTAAACAGCTGTAGGTGCTAGAAGACTCCAAAGGGAAGGCAGCATAGAAAGTAGCCAGGTTTACACACTGCCATGCTCAGTCACCATCCTGGTTCATTAGTCTCAATCAGACAGGAATTTCTTATTCCCCTGGTTTGTGTGGAATTAAATAACCTTTCATTCCACTTCCATTACCTATAAAACAGTTATGAGCTTCCACTTAGCCAGTTCTTCGACTGAAGCATAACACTTCTGAACAAAATTAGTTTATTTTGCTGCCATCAGAGCTATGCCTTATCCTTTATTACATTTAGCCTCATTATAACTGTTACGCACAATTTGCATTATAATGCATTTATTTACAGTTCTCTTCTACACACTTAATATATTCCATTTTGTGGGCCTGGAAAAATATTTCATAAACCAAGGAAATTATACACCAATACACAGACACACAATTAACCCCACTCCTCCAATACCTATGTGCAGAGGACAAATAGAAGGCATATGTTGTGGGTTAACCCCTGCACGCTGCTCAGCATGACAGCTGTTCCCTCCTTCCTCCCTAGCCCTAGATACAAATTTAAAACACAGCAATCATATGGGATGCTATGAAGGAAATTAACTTAATCTCAGCATTTTATGGACATTAAAAAAAAAAAATAGAAGAGGAACCAGCAGTGTTTAAGTGCATGGTGCAGACCACAGCTACTGGACATTATTAATTTCCCCACAGATAACTGAGACAAGGATTTTCCAAATACTGTCTTGGAAAAAAAGCAAAGTCAAACCACAGCCAAAGAACTACTTCAGTCATCATATCAACTACAATGCCTTAGTTAGGAACTTCTAGTGCTTCCTCTCTGTTTTATGAATCATGACCCACACCCCCTTTTAAAACAACAAAAAATTAATGACATATCACAAATTTGAAATAATTTTTAATCAGTGTCCCTCACTGATTACAAGCTTGGCTTAGGTAAAAGTATTCATACAACAACAACAGTCAAACTGGAAGGCATGCATGTAAAAAAAAATAAACCACAACAACAATAAACCAAACCTTTCTAAAGTGGTAAAACAAGATGGTCTACAAATTATTTAAAAAACTGTGAAAGAGATAATAACAGCAAAGTGAAGGGAGGGCTCAGAAGAAGTGAGCACAACATACATCTGAATACTGCACTTCTAGGTTGTCCAAAAATGGGGGGAGAGAAGCAAAAGCTGCAAATTCTCTAACATCTGAAGACAAATAACAAAACCAACAAAATCTCATTACATCTTTATAAAAAGGACATATAATATAGAATTTTTTTTTCCACAGATCATTATTTTTTCCATAGGGCTGGATCTAGGATTTCCTGCCAGCTTTCTAGCTCCAGTTTGGTGCATGCTTCTTTATTTTTTGAATTTTTTTTCACTCCTTAAGGAATTATGTATGTGTAACTGCAACGGGTGTTTCCGAAACAGTGACATGATATAAATACAGTTACTACCTGAATTGTAAAAAAAAAAAAAAAAAAGGGTTATTCATTGTCATTTTACTTCACAAATTGGGTGCCTTATTGCAGAAGACAGGAATGCAGTTGAAGGTATAGAAAACATGGCTGTTTCCCTTTGAAAACATGCTTATAAATTACACAAAGTAAGAGGAAAAATCATGAGAGGTCTTAATAGGGCTGCAAGATCAGTCATCTGGTAGGAGGGCTGGAGTTGTAGCTGGCGATAAAACTGCCAATGTGACAGTTGCATAATCTGCTTTTCTTCAGTAGCTAGTTCAAGGCTGGCAACTCCCTAAAACTCTCTATGAAGTAATGTCTGAAAAAAAATTGATGTTAAAAAAGTGGATTTGTTTCAGGATTTTCATATGAGAACTTCAGAATTATTAAAACAAGCAATGATACCCTCCATAGAGCTGTCTAATTCCCAAAGGGATCCACCCCATAAGTCTTCACACCTCCCACCCCCACCATCTGAACTATTAGAAGTTATACCTACTGCAGGACCAGCTGCACACCAAAAGCACACATAAATGGAAAACCACCCAGCTTCTCAAACAAGGATAAAGATCTATGGCACTTCTGCTATCACTTAAAAAAAAAACCAAACCAAAACCAAAAAAAAGCTCTTTCAATCACTACAACGTTTTGAAAAAAAAAGTCTGTTTTAAGCTCCACATTGCAGCACTGCCTCTAAATCATATTTTGTAAAACCTTCCATCAAACAATTTTGTCATGAGACAACCCTGTTGACTCAAATGATGGCTGAAGTTGGACCATGAGAATTCTTTTGTCAGAGATGAGCAGCGACATTCAAGCCATCAGGCTTGAAAGGGGCATTTGCTGTCATAGTGTCTGGGCAAAAGAGTCCATCCTGCTATGACTTCTCCCAGTGAATTTCAGAGGCACTCCAAAGCTGATGGAAAGCACACTTATATGCTCAGTAGCTCCTCCAGTGACTATTAAAACTTGTGGAAATTTAGAACAGAACATTAATGAGAGCTGTAGAAACACAGAGAGAAATAGAATTTTACACTAAATTAGAGAAAACTTCTGAAGTTTAAAAATGTATGTTTGTAAAACTAACAGATTGCTAAATCCCTCCATTGCATGCTTTGTGCTACCCAAATGAAAAACCATGCTATTGGTGGTATTTGTCACCAGCAGTTCCAGGAAAATATGTCTGTCCATAGTTGCCCTCAATTTGGACATATTCTGACAGTATGAAAGTCCATTATGCAACCAGTGCCACCTCTCCATAGAAGATTTCTGCCCCATCAAATATCCTAGGGGAAACAAAATAAACAAGACCAATTCCTCCTGGAATAAGTTTTGTACACAGAACTACCGTGTCTATACAGATTTGTACCACAAACACATTGCTGTGATGGCATCTCCAAAGAGCAAGTAATCCTACTAGACAACAAGCACACATCTGTTATTTTTCGGAGTACTCAGCACAAAACTTGGTCAGAAGCTACTTATGAATCACAAAGTCCAAACAATTAGAAAGAATTTTGATGATATAAACAAGTAAGCATTACACTACAGGTGTATTTACATGTATATATATATTCTACTCACTAAAAAAATACATAATCCTGAAGTGTAAGGGTTACAAGCAGCCTTGGAGAAATGCATGTTGAACAGTACTTTTATACTGATGCTTTTTGTACTCCTACCTGTATCTGAGGAATGGAAAATAAAATGTTGTGGGTTTGTTTTCATTTCTTCTTATTTGAAACTTAATTAAAAAAAAAAAAGCAGGGCAACTTCCTCCTTCACCTGTTTCCTAGATTTCACAGTGTCTGTCAAGCTGAGTGACATGTGATACACTACTCATTGCCCTGCACCATCCTTTATCCAGCTTGTTATTTTTCTCTCAGATCCCAAGCAGCTCCTTGAGAGGAAACAGTTTTGCCAGGAATAGATACCTGTAATCAAATTTCTAGTCATCAGCATTGAGTGAAATCCCTTTCCCACTCACTCCTTATGTCCTATTTGATAAGGAAGAACAGGACAATCACTCGTGCATCCAATTCTACAGTACAGAAGTTACTGAGTTTTCATAAGATATCAACAACCCACAGTCACTGATATTGACTCAGCCCACTGAGAAAAATAAAGTAGCAGTATTTTTGAGCCCCAAAATTACCTGTGCCAGCCAGGGCGAAACAATTTAGTGGGGAGTAAGATTAACAATTTTATTCTATTTTACAGTTGACATTCCTGAAATCTGAGAGCATTGCTTGTGGAGCAGCAAGTGGCATGTCCAAAAATAAGAAAGGCACACAGTAAAGCAGAGGAACTGTTTGTTAAGATGTGAATTTGGTAACAGCTCAATGTTCTGCTATAATGAAGGAGTTTGACATAATTTAGCATTTGAGTTCCAAGTGACTTGCATTAATCTACATAGGTCTCTGTACCACTGATTCCAAATAATGGATAACAACCTTTTCTTACCTAGTAATGAGTCTAAAAACTATCAATCTTTACTGAGGTCATCTTTGCTGGTGTTTGAATCTGTGAGTTCAAAAAGACATTGAGGAAGATAAGACTTAGTTCATCAACTTTATTGTTTGAATGGTTGCTCCAAGAGTTCCCTGGGCAAAACGACCAACTAGCTCTTCCTGTCTTCTTGGATACCATCTACTCTGTCACAGCAGAAGCATTCATCTAGGACAGTGACTTCAGGCTAATGCTACATACTGCCATGGTCTGCAGCCAACATTTCACAAGGTCAATCACAAGGCATAGAAAACTTGTATTAAGCTATGGAAGCCCTGAGATAACAAATCCTATGGAAGAAGGAAGAATACTAATTTTCAGTTGAAATAACCTGATTGCCTGTTTATTTGCCTAACAGACGGGAGCATAATCAATCACGAGTTTTACTCACTTACTTGCAGAATACCTTGTTTAAAGAGATATATCCATGTGTTGATGTCAGTATGATACCCAACTAAGCATCCCATTTAAATGGAATTGTTCTGTTGTGATATTATCTTTCACTTGCAAGGAAAGCTACTGACACTTCTGTTATCCTCTTTGGTCTTGCTGTGCACATATCATTTAAAACTCATGCAAAGTAAATGCAATCCTGCCACAATTGCTCTTTCAACTTGCACTGCTTTACACCCTGTCCTTGTTTCTCACTCCCTTTTCCAATGACACTGCTCTCCCAGAACTTCCTGCTGGATATGTCTCTCCTGGAGTCTGGATTTTCTACAAATGTAATTGTCACACTCATATGCAGCTGGTCCAGACTGAGCAAGGTCCTTTAATTTGGAAGCTCATATACCTTCACTGAAAGCACAGACTACCCAGAGACCAGGTCAGAGCACTTTGGGCAGATGCAGTCTCTTACAAAGGATGCCATTGGCCATCCAAAACTTGCAAACTTCTCTCTCTCTCCTTCAGGGAGATTTAAGAGTACAAAAAATGACAGATAGAACATGGCCTATACCTTACCTATTTTACATGATGCCTCCTTAGGAGAGGTGCAGCGCTCCTCAAATTCCTGTGCAACAAGCAGTTTCACAATTAGACTCTGCCTGACTGAAAGCAAGTAAAAATAAAGACACTGAGTGCTTCAGAAAAAATTACGGTAAAAAATAGCAGTCTTGTTGTCCTCATTTTCACTAGCACTCAGTGCTTGGGGAATATTGAACCAGCTCTTAAACCTACCAATCTCCTTCCTCACTGCCTGAGATTCAACTCTTACTCCGCTTTTACACATCCTGTACTGCCATTCCTGGTACTGTCACACTGCCCTGGTCCCATCTGTAGTTCAATAGTCATGGTGTGTTAAAGAGGTTTTGACGGAGATCCATTTCACTCAAAGCCCCCATCTATGCCCAAGAACTTTGCAGAGTTAACCACAAGTAATCACAGACTAACAGAATGGTTTGGGTCAAAAGGTACCTTGAATATCACCTAGTTCCAACCCCCCTGCCAAGGGCAGGGACACTTTCCACTAGACCAGGTTGCTTGGAACTACATCCAACCTGACCTTGAACACCTCCAGGGATGGGGTGTCCACAACTTCCCTGGACAACCTGTTCCAGTGCCTCACCACCTTCACAAGAAAGAATTTTTTCCCAATATCTAATCTAAACCAGTGACTGTAGAAGAGTCTGCCACCAACTGCTTTTCAAATATCCCTAACCTTCCTTCTTTCTCTGCCCAACAGCTAAATTTCTACATAACGCGGCCTACATTGTCATTAGCATGCATTTAGCATGGTATTTCAATTACAAACTTTTGCATAGTATCAACCACATTAATTCATTTTGGAACAGAGACTGCAGTGACTCAGACCTCCAAGCCAAAAAAAAGCACCTGTTCATTATATTTACCCTCAAAATGCACCATATGGGTTACTATACCATAGCTGAGACTCCTCAGAAATCTAAACAAAACCAAACTAATTTGTATTCAAGTTGACTAATCCCATGCTAAATTCAGCCATTTAACATTTTATTGTATTTCAGTTGTTCAGAATGGTGTTATGGTAACAGCCAAGCCCCAGGAAGAGGCCAAAGAGAAGGAGAGCACCAAGCACAGTTCTTCTACTGCAGCACCAGGGAGAAAATCTGTCCCAGGTATGCAAAGCCATCAGACCCTGACCACTCTTTTTCAAAGATAAAGTCTAGTTTCTTGTCTAGTAATGAGAGCAGAGACAATAGGGACCCAATCAATTTCAGTTTTCCTTTTTTTCCTGAAGCCACTCTCCATATCAAGTCCTGGGAGATGTCAAGTTGCATCTACTCACAGAGAGACCAACACTTACTGCATAGAAAGTTAAACCCTTTTTTCTCTTAAAAAACATAATGAAAATAATTATTTTTTCAACTTCTCAACCTGGAGAGTACCTTGCTGCACAAGAGGATCAGTAAGGTGACTTGGTCCTGAAGCTGATGTGCCAGCTGCTGTAGGTATCACAGGAGGAGCAAAGCAGCAGATGAACGGATGCATTTCTAAACAAAAAGTGCACGAAACTGGCTTCTAGGGACACAGCCAGCACCAGAACAATGTTTAAGCTGATGAGGGCTACAGGAAGCCTCCAAATGCTCAGAATTCTGGTGGTTCTAATCAATATCCTCATTGCTCATTTCTGTAAACATTTACTGCTATGTACTTTGTTCAAATGCAACCTTTTGCTCTCCTTTTAATTTCTCTCAAATTTCGCATTTTGTTCCCATTTTTGATGAAGATGATGCCATTACTTACCCTGTTTGAAAAGGGCAGAAGGTGAAGGCAAGAAATTTTGCCAACTCTTTCTTCCAGGCAAAAGATGAATATCAAGAAATCTCTTCTGAAAAATGGACTGCAGAACTGACAGCACAAAATGCAGGACTTTTTAATCCTGTCTCCCTCCTCCAAGTGCTTAGGAGTATCACATTTGCACATGGCTATGTGGCTTGAAGCAATACAATCAGATTTTGAAAACACTGTTTAATCAGAAGCATACTTGAGCTATAGCAAATTGCTTCATAATACTTTGAATAACTAACACCTTTCTGGCCTATGATACAAGAAAAAAAGAGAAACATACCATAATTAGAAAACTGTCCACAACTTTTCTTTTTTAGAGCGATTTATGAATGCTTAACTGGAAAAGTTATGAGTGTTAAGAACTTAATGAACAATTGCATAAGACATCATCTCTAGCAGAACTGACTGCAAGATGTAAAAGGGCCTCCAGATTTCAGGGCTTCCTAACTCCTGGAGTATTTCTTACCCTCTCCATTGAAAAAAATGCTTCCTTTTTTACTGTCTTTCTTTGCATTGTAATGAGAGGCTAGCAGAAGAAGACATATTTTTTTAGTAATATAGATCACTAAAATGGTGTTCAAACACTTCTTAGAAGTTTAAATTACCTCCTACCCAAGATCCTCAAGACTATGCAACTCAAACAATTAATAAAAATTAAGAGGAAAAATAGCCTGAATACCTGAAAATACTGTTGGTTTGTGTCTTAGCAATGTAGCATATGACGATCCATGTAGTTTAACTCTTCCTACAGTATTGTTCTACTACTGCCACACGCATACAATCTCAAGTGCTTGGCAAACAATTCCTGTAGTTTTGCAATCAAATAGAAGAAAAAGAGAGAAAGCAGACATGAAAATGAAATATTTTGCTGCAATATTGCGATAATCCAGAACACTAACACGTCTATCATTCAGACCTTTTCTCTGGAAATTTCTCGTTTCAGTCCTGCACTCTGTGATCTCCAGCTGCATCACCTTGTCTTCTGTGCCCAGCAGCTGATCTCACCCACTACTACACTTACACTCAGCGCTTTCCTACAATTCCTAAGAACTTTATTCCACAGCCCTTTATAGTTCAGCAATAACAAACATCTCCTGCCCATCCCAAAAACCTCTTTCATCCCTTTTTCCCGGGAAGGTGTGCCCTCCAAGGTGAAAGGCTTAAAAGACAGCATCACTCAAGAGCTTCAATACAAGATTTGTTCTCATCACTACATTTCAACATTAAATGAAGCTTGTGACCTTTCTAGTTGAGTCATTGTTCCTTCCACGCTCTGTTTCACTCTAGGAATATCCTTAGTTTCATGCATATGTTTCAATAAGATATTAAAAATAGAACTCATGTTTATTCATATGGACATTAGGGATTTTTAAGAACTTATAAGATGTCCTCTGTCCAGCTTCATTTCCTTCCAAAAAGGAAGAATTATTTTCCTTTTCCTGTGTAGCACTATTACATAGTGGACCAGGAAGGAGCAAGGCATTTCATTTTACCAAGCCCAAGCCCATTTTAGGAATGTTCTCTGTAAACTGAAGAAAGAAATAGATAAAACTGTTTGGTTTGGACTGAAACTATCAAAATTTAAGTAATGCAGTCTTAAGCTGTAGAGATAACCAAGTAAAAACAAGGTGTGCTAGTTTTGGCTGGGGCAGAGTTAATTTTCTTCCCAGTGGCTGTGTTTTGGATTTCTGCTGAACATAGGGTTGCTAATATAGAGATGTTCCTGTTATTGCTGAGCAGGGCTTAAACAGAGCCAAAGCCTTTTCTGCTTTTCATTCTGCCACACAGGGGAGGAGACTGGGGGGTGCATGGGAGGCTGGGAGGAGACACAGCCAGGACAGGTGACCCCAACTGACCAAAGGGATATTCCAGACCATATGGCATCATGCTCAGTATGTAAACTGGGGGGAAGAGGAAGGAAGAGGGAGATATTTGGAGTGATGATGTTTGTTTCACCAAGTCACTGTTACATGTAATGAGGCCCTGCTGTACTGGAGATGGCTGGACACCTGCCTGCCCATGGGAAGCAGTGAATTCATTCCTTGTTTTGCTTTGCTTGTGAGCTCAGCTTTTGTTTTCCATATTAACCTGTCTTTATCTCAGCCTGTGAGTTTTCTCACTTTTGCCCTTCTGATTCTCTACCTGATCCCACTGGTGGGAGAGTGAGTGAGTGGCTGCATGGGGCTTGGCTGCTGCCTGGGGTAACACACAACACAAGCACTCGCTTTGAATTAAAAGTTACAATATATAATCCATAATTTTACCATTGATAAAATCTAACTTCTATTATTTTTCAGAAAAAGCCTCAAAAAGAAACAAAAACTACCATCAATTCTCATGTTCTAAGTAGCTGAGGACAGCTTTTCTGGCCCCCCAGGCATCAGCTATGAACACCACAGTGGTTCAAGCCTGCAGAGGAACTTAATTCTTGTTTCTCAGTCATCTGCGACAGATGGATATTTAAAAATCATGCATTTCTTTTATGTAACTCAGTGAGTAAATGACATTTACAATACCATAAATCCATCACTAATGGACATGCTTGATCAAGGGATGCAGTATTCTGTGCTATATCTTGTCTGCCTCAATTTTTAAAGACAGATATGTCAGTCTCATTCCATATTTCCTGCTATTAAGGAGCAAACTGCATTATTAGATTTTCATTTATCTTGAAATATTGTCACCATTCTCAAACTTTACCACAGGCTATTTCTGTCTTTTTTTTTTTTTTAAATTGCTTTTTAGAATTTGATCCACCCTACCATTTTGAAAGCTTCTTCAATGAAATAGCCAGCTAAAGCCAAAAACTCATTGTATGGAAATTATACATACAATCTAAAACCCGCTTCTGCAAGTTCCATCTGAACTCCCAAAAGATTTTAAAAATTCAAGGTATTTATGAAATTACCTTGTGTGCTGCTTGACTAGATAAGAGAGGGGAAATAACTTGTGATCAGTTGTGTTCTCTGCGATTTGATCTTAGCTTTCCATGGCCTTTCATTCCTGGTCTTTTCTACGTAGGAGAATGTGTGTGGTATTTGCCAATAAATTAGTTATAGTCTACTGAATCATTGAGGTAAGTTCTTATCTGCACCAAACACTTTAAAAGCCAAAAAAATCAACACAGTACATGCATTTGAAGCATACAAAGGACAAAAACATCTGCAACAACACTAAACTAGTAAAAACCAATTTATTGAACAGATAAATCAATCTTAGTAAATTGACTACTCTTTCTGTGACACAAACAGCTAGTGATATTGCTTGTTTTGCTGTGAAATAAACAGGATGAATATCAAAATCTATCTTACAGCTTTGCTTTAGAAGCCACATAATGTGTGAGCGCAGCCAGGATGTCTGCATCTCTTAGACAGTCAGCAAGCATGCTATGATATTAATTCTCAGACTTCCTTAAATGGACTCCACTAAACCAGCCTGTTCTCTGCTGTGCTTCCAGCTTTGCACGGTTCTCTGCATTTGCCACGCAGTATCTTTCATTTGGAGCATGGAAGCCACCATGGTCACCTTGAGACCACGGGACCAATCAGAAAGGCAGACACACTGCACATGAACTCCAAGTAATGGGACTGTTCAAATTACTGTTCAAATTAATATGCACACAACACACACAAAGAAAGACTCATGAGGCTCCTTCTTCCTTGGAAAAAATGTAAGTCAGTTTTCTCAGCATCAGGTCTCTATCTGCAGGATACCTTCAACATCCAACCAGCCTAGCAACAGGCATTTCTCTGAAAAATGTTCATTTCTTGTAAACATTTTTGTTATGAAATCTGAAGTTTTGGCAATTCAGACCCTCCATGTAAACACTGAGAATGGAACATTGGTTAAAAATTGATCTCAAAATGACAGCGAGCCTTTCCTCAGGGTATAATCACCCCAGTAATGCTGTTTCCAGCTGGAGTGACTTCCACAAGCCCTAGGCATGTGCACTACTTGTGGCCTTCAAATGGGGCTGCTAATAACTGCCTTTATGAAAACTGTGCCCTTCCCTTACTGCACCTCACACAGAACAGACATTAGCAAAATCTACTTATGATCTATCCAGTTCATTAGATGGGTGTTTAAATTCACAGTGGACACAGTCCACTGAATCAAGACCTTTACGTGCTAGCCTTGCACTTTAACTTCTAACAAAGACAATTTTGTTAAAGCTCAGAAAACCCAATTGGTCAGAAAACCCAATTCAAAAGCCCTCTGCAGTCCCTGGGAAAGACAGTCTGTTGTCTCTAACACAGCAAAATCTGGCCTGCAGCTGGAAAATGAAGAGTCAGTAAGGCAGTTCATACTTTAATCTGACTGGGTATAGATAGTGCCTCCCAAGAGGAAGAACTGCAAAAGAAGAAAATAATCAGCATTTCAGTCTCCAGTATAAGAGAGAAGCTACATACATCAGCCATCAAACACCACAGAAGGATGAACTGGTAAATGTACCAGGACAGGACAGTAAACAGTATAGAATTGTTTACTGTACATCAAAACAGAATCAGCAAAAGAAACCAAAATCCACAAGGATGATACTCCAATCAAAATATAAAACCAAACAAAAAACAAAACAAAGCACCAAAAAGAAAAACCTAAAAAACCTCACTGCATTTTGCTACTGTTCAATAGCCTGCAAAACTCTTATATTGAAAATGGAAAGGAAAAGCAATATAAAAGAGCTTCTGTAAGAGACAATACATTCCCATGGCTGTCAACCAAGGCAATATTATTGCTGTTATTAATCAGTTGCCTTTTGGGATGAGGTGCTTTCTTTTCAAAAGTTCTTACACACAAGTGACTACAGCACAATGTAAGAGGTATATACTCTGCTTAAAACTGTCATATTCAAGTTATCCAATTCAACATTTTCTCGATACGTTACTTTATCATCCAATATTAGACTTGGACAAATATTTTAAGATAGAGAAAACCAGACTGATTCACTATCCCACTAAACATTTCCAGTAAATGATAAAAATAAAGAAAACAAACAAACAAAACCAGCAAAAATTCCACCAAAAGCTGGAACTTTTGACTTTTCAACTCACTTCAATTAAAAAAAAAGGTAACAGCTTAAAAATAAACTACTACACAGCTTTCCATTTTTAATAATTTCAGCAGAACAAGCACAGCGTAACTCGTAACTCTATGCATCTCTTTAGCTGTTGCTTCAGACATAGTGTTTTTCCTGGAAATAGCATATTTTCCTTTTGTTTAGTATAGCATTTACAGTTCTATAATTCCTGACAGCGTGGCAACTGTAGATTTGTAAAGAATGTCAGATTTATATAAGATGTGGCAAAGAAAAAACAAAACCAAAAAAAATCACTTGCCCACTCCTCCTACCGAGTGAAGAGGCTCAAAGCTAACTTCCCCATTCAATTTAAAAAGCAAACTTCGGAAGGCTTCTGGATGTCAACATTGATACATTACACGGATGTTTATCTTCCCATCACTGCAGATATACACCAAAACCTGAAGGGGATATTTTCCATGTCTGCTGTAATGAGAACTGTGGAACAGCAGCAACATGAATTACAAGAAGAACCTAGTTCTTGCAGAAGATTTATGAAAACTGTATTTTTTAGCTGCTGTAGATGAGCTGCCTTTAAATTTTTGGTTTTGCTAATTGGTTTGGGATTTAAACCTCTGTCTGATAGGCGCTGGATATTTCAGGCTGATGTTATGGAGTGGGATGGTTACATTTTTGCAGTCAGTTTACTTCTGCGCCAGGCATTTTTGTCCTGTCTGTGTGCCAACGTGAGCACCTTTACACTCTCACACTGAGCTGGATCAAGGACTCCCCACAGACAGCTGCATGAGCAAGCCAAATGAATTTGGCATCCACGAGCAGGGTAAACACCAGCGCTGAGCTAATTCAAAACACACTGGGGCAGGGGGGAAGCTGCTGGAAGCAAGGGGTAGCTGAAAAACAGAGTGCCTGGTAGCAGCAAAACACAGAGAGCACTGCTGCCTGTCTAGAGCCACCACTCGTGCACAGGCACACAGAGCAGACTCACGGGCTGCCCAGCCCTGCTCCCACCAGCCATGCCCAGCCATCCCCAGAGCCCCCTCAGCACCTCTGAGGGACACCAGGGACAATAAGGACATGCAGAATGGCAGCACAGCAGCTGCTTGACTTCAGAGGGTTTGCTTCTTTTGTACCTTTAAAACAAGACTGCACAACTCAACCACAACCCAGCACTGAGAACAGAGCCAGAGGGCTGGAGCATTTCTCCTATGAAGACAAGTTGACACACTTGGGGCTGTTCAGCCTGGAAAAGAGGCCTCAGGATGGCCTTAGAGCATCCTCCTAATATAAAAGGGGCCTACAAGAGACAGGGAGAAGGACTTCTTACAAGGGCATGTAGTGACGGGATAGGTGGGAATGGCTTCAAACTGAGGGAGGGTCAGTTTAAGTTACATATGGGGAATTAATTCCTTACTGTGAAGGTGGTGAGGCACAGGAACAGGTTGCTCAGAGAAGCTGTGGATGCCCCATCCCTGGAAGTGTTGAAGGCCAGGTTTGCTGGAGCTTTGAGCAAACTGGTTGTGTGGATGGTGTTCCTTCCCACGGCAGGGGGTTGGTACCAGAGGATTTTTAAAGTCACTTCCAATCCGAACCCTTCTATGATTCTTGTGAACAAACAAACACCAACAAACCTTCCCCACCAAATTCTTCTCCCTAAATATTTCTTCTCTTTTGGAGGAGACCCACTTGCTGTGCTGAGAAAGCAGAGGCACTAAAGGCAGCAAATGTGTGTCCATAACGCATTCACGGTCAGATACTCGTGGTGTATTAAGAGCATCAGAAAAATAAAAGCAGACTTGCCCAGTTGCGCGGTTTACTAAGCCACCACACCCAGATCCTGTATAAAAAAAAAATTCAAGTGGAAATCATCCAAGCAGGAGAAGCCCATAACAGTAAAACAAATTATTTTGAGTGGTCTGGGTGAGCAGTGCCGTTCCTTTTCCCCAGCAGCCCATGACTGCTATCCCAAGGATTCCTATGGTATTAATAGTAATGCAAGAACACTGTTATGGTCTACACAACAAAGTATGTTTCTGTTAAATATCCTTAGCAATATGAATATCCCTTTCTTCTTTCAAGCCAAAGCTACAAACATCAGATTGTTTTCTTTCTCACTACAGAATTAAGGAGACAGCTGCATGTTCTTAAATTCGTGGAGGAGAGGGAAGACATGCATGACCAGAGGTTGCCCTCCACTAGGAGAGGGCATTTCTCACTTTTCAGGAAAGCTCTGAGTCTCAATAGAGCTCTCATTAAAATATATTTAGAGGGCTGGTGACTTTTCACAGCATGATGATTTGAACACATGTTTCTATGTGTTCAAAACTACCCTTTCCTTAGAAAGGGCACACAAATGTCAAGCAGAACTCCTTTCCATGCACTTTCTCACTCTTGTATCCAATCTTTTATGCCACTACAGCTAGATAAAAAAGGGTATTAAGGAAGGTGCCAATCTAGTGCTAGCATGTCTTCAGTCTGCAGACAAAATAAGTTAAGAAACCAAAACTTTAAAAGCAAACATATTAAGGCAGAGGAACATTGTGGAGGTTAACATGCATTGGGATAAAATTGGCACTGGTTATAAAACATTTGAGTTGCCAAAACTGGTCTCTTCCAAGTGGTTTAAAGTTTCTTTGAGTGCTGTAGCCCATATAGTATAAAACCAGTTAAGGAACATTCAAGTGTGACAGAATTAATAAACGCATGTAGGGCAGCAAATAGACTTCCTACAGGAAAGTTGTTGGGGTTTGGTGTTAGGCTATGAATAGATCTGCTAAATATACACTGCTGAAAGGTTTCCACTTGTAAAGCCAAAGTGACTTACAGAATATCTGAAACATTAACTTCCTCATCAGTAAAACTCAGCTTTAAAATACAGGCCCATGCGTTTTAATAAATACATTAAAAATATGATGCTCTGCAATAAAGATCTCTCATCTTGGAAAGTAAAACAAGGATGATGAAAAAATTAGAATTATTTCTGACACGCAAAAGCATTCTCACCAATGAACACTTTAAGGCATCAGAGTCAAGATTATTTAGTTAAGATATAAAATACATTTTTAAAGCATCAACCAAAAAATTATAATGAATTCTGCTCGCAACATTATGCCTTTGGTAACATTAAATAGTACATTATGGTTGCAAGATAAACCAAATTATAGATTAAAGCTCTGTCAGTTTCTTGGAAATTAATAGCTGTGAAGCCATTCCTGAAAAATTATGATTCCTGGGATTAGACTGCAAACAGTATTTTGACAAGTTATCAGTACAGAATGAATTCTTGCAAATATCATACAAGATAAAACCTGTTCAAAAACCTGCTCAATCTGCCTCTCCTTTGCAGCAATACTAACTGGCCAAGTCTATCAGTAAAAACTTTGGTGCTTAGTGTTTAAGGCTGTAAAGTGTTTAATCATAGATGTGAATTGTAGAGTTTAAAATGAAAACTTATTTTTTGCATAAAACCCTTTGCATATTATATCCTGTGACAAGCCCATTGGAAGATATATTGCCCAAACTATTATAAAGTCAAGAGGAGTAGTCTGACCATTTATCTTTCTTCCTTACCTCCAGATATCCATGTCACTTAATACCTTACTGCAATGCAAGAAAACTCGTAAGCTGTTGAACAGTGGGTTGTGAGAATAAGCCTAATTAACCCCCAGAATTCCCACAAAGAATGAATGATGAAACAAAGCAAAATGAGCAGGAAAAAAAGAAATAGAGTAAATGAGGTATTCATCTTTTAGCTGAGAGACTGGAATAAGAACATGAAATAACCAAGATCAATGCATCTCCTTACACTAATACAGACTTGTGCAGGCTGCAGTCAATCAGTGATCACCATCAAGGCTCCTAAGGATCTAATCATTCCTTCATCACCTGATGCAAACATACAGAATTATTTCTTAAAGTTTATTTTAAAGAAGCAAACCACATCACTGTTTCCAGAAAATATAAATGTTAAGAACTGAGAATCAGTGTCTCACACGCCTTACTGTAAGTCGAATGGCCTCTCTGTTCTCGGCACAAGAGCAAAATCAAAACTGGCTACCTCTGATTACCTGCAGCCCCTGTCTGCATTTCACCACACACATACATGCAAGTCAGCTTTGATTTGGAAATTATGCACCCCTGGGAAATATTATCAAAACAAATGTCTCCCAAAGAGGCACAAGGCATCTCTCAACCACAAGATCTAGGCATATGGGAATCAGACAAAAGGGGACATAGGACAGATGAAGTGTGCTCAAGGACAACAGATTTCAAAGAATTCTAATTATTTTTAAAGTAGGCCAACCCCCAGGACATATCCATTTCATCCAGAAAAATTAATCCAGCCTGCTCCCTGCCATCCTCTTTTCCCAAGGCCCCTCAGGCATACACAAAGATTAAAAGCTACATGAACTATCCTGGCAGTCTGCTCCCTTTTATCACAACAGCTTGACAACTCCCTTGTCATCACCAGTCTTGGTAGAAGATAATAATGGGAGCAAAACTTGTTAACTCCCTGTGAGGTGACTGATGTGACTATTCATGCAAAAGGTAAGCCTGCTCTCTAAGACAGAAACTCTGCAACTTGCAGAGATTTCTCCCCCCTCTGTTTCTCTACAGGAAATAATGGCACTAACTTTGACACTTCGGACACCTACTCACTGCTCTGTCAATGAGCACTCAAAGGTCTCATCATCCACTGCCAAAGTTGGGCCAGAGTAACCTTTTGCCCCAAGTTTGGCATCAAAGTCTTCTCCCAGACTTGATTGCAGCATCATGGATAGCTGCTCTCCTTGAGGATTGCTTTTTTTGCAGATGACCCTGAAGGACATTACACCTGGACCTGCTCAAAGAGCTTCATGGCCTCACTGTCAAGTTAACACTTCTTGGCCTCTCTTAGCCCAAGCTTTCCTGTAGTGTTTACATAAATAAAAAAATAAGCAAATAGCTAAGAAAACACAATGAGGGACAGAAGTCTCACCAAGATCACACATATGAATCCAGGGAATAAACTCTCAGTCTTACTTTGGACACCCAGGGCTGGAATACCTCTACAGAGAGTACTCGAGACCACTTTACTCACTTAGTAAATCTCATGCTGTAGGAGTACCTTATTTAGATTGATTGAAATGTCAAAATTTGGAGTTAAAGATCTCCAAAAAGCTATCTAAAAGGCAGCAGAAGATTCTTCTCACCCACCACTGAGAGCTGAGGCACAGGAACCCCATGTAGCATCCTTCTGGATTTGAGGGCTCTTGGTTAAGAACTCTGTGATCAGAGGTAGGTGATACATTCACTATCACTAAAATCTCATATTCCATCAAAAGAAGCAAACAAAAACCCCTCCTACCACACCTTTCCATCTCTGCCATTTACTGAGATACTGTTTTCACACTGTCATTAGTGAAGGTCTTGGCTCTGTGCAGGAGGGACATACTTCCTAGAGGGGAGGGAAAAAAGGGTGGAAAACATGGCAGAGGTGAAAAAAGCCAACATATTTCATAGCTGCGGGTTAAAGCTTCTCATAGACTTTGAAATGTTAGAATAACACTGTGGGAGATGCAATAGCAGAGCCAGAGCAGGGGAAGCAGTCCAATGAAAGCAATACATTACAAGACTTGAAGAGCTGACTTCAAGGCCTCATTTAACTGAGAGTGTAACAAAACTTGTTTAAAGTATGCAGAGAACAATTAATTTGCTCTGAAGAACCCATTATCTTAATATTGTCTTTCTTGATCCTCCTTCGTTGAGAGGAAAAAACAGCCTTTTTTAAGAGGTAGCTTGGTTACTCTTTATGGTTTTGCTTCAAAATGTTATTACAGATGAGACATTTTCTACATCAAATATAAAATAGCAAATACTTCGTTCTTTGACATAGCTAGGATTCTTATTAAATGGCTCAAAATAAAGCTAAAATAGCTTTTATATAAATAAAAATAAAATACAAATATTATTTTATTTTTATTTCTATAAAAATATAAAATATTAATTTATTTTATTTATATAAATAAATAAAAATAAAAATAAAACAATTAAATATCTCAAATCTATAAAGGCAGGAACTGAGGAATAAAATAGGGTTCTATGATTTGGCCCTCAGTCCATTTATTAATGCTTAAAAAGAAAATGTTTTACTGCAGGTTAAAACCAAAACAAACTTTAATCCCCAAATTGTGGAAAAAATGTTTGAGTATGAAAAAGACTATATTTGATTTCATTAAAAATATTGTATTTTTTTCTGAAACATAGTGTTCAAAATAATACTTTTCTGCCTTATTAAAACAATCAACTCAAGTCAGAACAGTTCTTGCCAAGCCATTTTCATTGCCAGTTTCTAAAAAGAAAACAAAAATAAGTAAGAAACTTTGTGGGCTGAGCACCATCTGCTCATGCTTTAATTTCATTAACAGTTATATTTTGAGACCATCAACAGTAAAGCAAGTTTCCCACATGTAAACAGCATGTAAACCAGTATACTGATTTTACCTTCTACCTGCCTTCAATTCTCTGCTGCTGCTCACAGGTTCACTCATCACGGCTGACTGCAGGTTTTTGCAACTGAACGTTCCACAAGGAAATCAAAGGAAAATACATTGTAGCTTAGGAAAGCTAAAAAATGTTACCACATTCAAGGATTAGAATGAGGGATTCAGGAAGAGAAATTTAAAAGAAATACAGGCTGCCATAGAGCAGCAAGCAATTAGTTTATTACAATAGAGAGAAAAAATAAAAAAGCAATTTGTTCTCTTGCAAAGAGGCATGCTTATGCAGGGAGAAGCATGCTTAATTCCTGATTAATACAATTCTTTTTAATGCATCATCCCTTAATTACAAAAAGTAGCCATTTTTATGTCAGTAATAATGTCTGTATGCAGCCTGGTAAGAAAACTATTTTTATTCCCACATGGGAAGCTCATTGGGTTTTCAGAAAATAGGAATTTTGTGCTATAAACTGCATCTTTAGGAAAGCACCAACCTATTTCAAAAACAGCTCACACTAAGCAAAGAATTTAGGTTTTTTCAAATTTCAGACATATCAATTCAAATGATATTCCCATGAGTAAGCAAACATTTCAAAATTGTTTGATCCCAAGCAAGGGGAACACAACAAGGATGCTTATTTGAAAAACAAAGGTTGAATACAAGTATCAGCCTTCTCCTCCATATCTTTGTGCAGCTATTAATAATAAAATACTCCTTTTCCACAAAAGCACATACTTTTCCCACAAGCTCCTTCACAGAGGAGGAAGCTACAATTAAACTGATAAATCCTAATCTGCCATGAAGCACAATCTTAACCTTTTGTTTAAGTTTACAGAAACCCACTGAGTTTATTTTTTTTGCCACAACCCATATTAAGTGAAAAGTCAGAAAACCCCCAAATCCAAGCCTAAAGAGTATCACAGGTTGTGTGAGGACATGCATGTTGCTAGCTGCTAATTGCTTCCCTTTGTTAGGGACATTCTGAAGACATCTTTCTTCCTGAACACATCACCTGCACTTACTAATGGAGGGGAAAAGCCTCACTCATCGGGAAACTGTGTCAAAACCTAATGTACTGTGGGGCAGAGGTGGACTGCTAAAGGCAGATTCAAGCAAGATAAATTCCCTTTGATTCACAAAAATATCAAAGAAAACTGATGGAGGAGGTGGCATGTTGATCGGCATGAACTCAATTGAACTTGAAGCTGACAAGAACTGCGGGGAACAATAAAAAGATTTTTTTAAAATACATTGTCAAAAGGCAATGTAGAAATGACATCAGCCTGTTACAGGATGAGGATGGTCACATCACAGACAGGGATATTGACAAGGTGAAGGTATTTAATGCTTTCTTTGCCTCTCTGTTCAACACCAATGACAGACTACCATGGCTGTGAAAATGCTAAACTCCCTGAAGTTGTGAGGAATCTGCTACTCCAGTTGGATCCCTATAAATTTATGGGGCTTGATGGGATTCATCTGAGAATACATAAAGAGCTCGCTATGTCATCACAAGGCCTCTCTGGATGATTTTTGAAAGGTCTTGGGAATCTTGGGAAGATAGCCCAGTTGACTGGAAGTTGGCTAACAATGTTCCGACTTTCAAAAAGGGCAAGAAAGAGGACCCTAGAAACTACAGGCCAGTCAGTCTCACTTCAGTGACCAGTAAAGTTATGGAGAGGATTATTCTGGGAGGTGTTGAAAAACACCTGAAAGACAAGTCAGTCATTGGTCACAGCCAACATGGCTTCTTGAGGGGAAAGCCTGCCTGTCAAATCCCATTTCCTTTTATGACAAGGTAACCCAAGCAGCTGATCAAGGGAAGCCAATCAGTGTAATCTTTTAGGGTTTCCCTAACGTGTTTGATACAGTCTCTCAGTATCCATCTGGACAAAATATCCAGCACACAGCTGGAAAAGCACCTAGGTAGGACAAACTTGGATGTTCTACAGCCTCCTGCTGTGTCTCCTGCTGTCTGGTCTGCTGGTCCCTGGGCTCTTTGTTATACAAAGGATCTCAGCTCACAGCCTCTTGCCTGGGGCACCTCTGCCACCCAGAGCCCAATCGGCAGCTCAAACTCCAGCAGCACAGAGCTACCTGCACTGTATGTATTCCGTAACATTGTGTCCTGGGGTGCCTCAGGCACAGCATTGCCAGCCAGGCAAGGCAGGGGATTGTCCTGCTCTGCTCTGCACTGGGGCAGCCTCACCTTGAATATTGTGCGCAGTTCTGGGCACTGCAATATAAGAAAGACATGAAACTATTAGACAGCAACCAAAGCAAGGCAATAAAGATGGAGAAAGGCCTTGAGGGGAAGCCATATCAGGAGCAGCTGAGCTCACTTGGTTTATTGAGCCTGGAAAAGAGGAGACTGAGGGGAGACCTCATTGCAGTTACAACTTCTTCATGAGGGGAAGAGGAGGGGCAGGCACTGATGTCTTCTCTGCGGTGACAGTGACAGCACCTGAGGGAATGGCCTGAAATTGTGTTAGGGGAGGTTTAGGCTGGATATCAGGAAAAGGTTCTTCACCCAGAGAGAGGGTGGTTGGGCACTGGAACAGGCTTACCAGGGAACTGGTCACAGCACCAAGCCTGGCAGAGTTCAAGAAGAGTTTGGACAATGCTCTTGGGCACATGGTGTGACTCTCAGGGGTAGTGCTGTGCACGGCTAGGTGTTGCACTCGATCATCCCTGTGTGTCCCTTGCAACTCAGAATACTCTGTGATTCAATGTTGCTAATTTTAAACTAATAATCCAGAGTAGATATTTGTTTTCCATACTTACGGAGGAAATCTAGTAATTAAATGTAACTGTTGCCAGACTTAAAGTCCTCTCAGATGATATGGCCTAGTTACTGTAAAAAGCATCCTCCCTGCCCCCCACCAAGGTAGAAGTCAAACCTATTAATGTAACAGCTTATCCTGCCCTATTTCCACTTGGCAGTCTCCCGTAATGCTGATTTAATATCTGACAAAAATAGGACAAAGAGGCTGTCATTTTTCATTAGAGAACGTCAGCTCAATACAAGCAATTTTAACTCTGCTGAGCTTGGGTTAGGGAAGGTGAATGCTGCTTGGCCATGTGGAGAAAAATCCACATATCTACTTCTGGATAATCTTGTCATCCTGATGACCCAATGAGTCTTTTCCAATAACTAAATTTACTAGCATCAGAATTTCTACTACTTCAGTTTATCCATCCATATTCACCAGCTTTAAAACTGAGAGTTAACTATAACCTACAATTTTATTTAAATGAGGAATTTGTTGCATGCTGTTTTCAATGCCCCACTATTTGGCCACTGAGCAGCACAAATTACCACTTCTGTTTTGGCTTTTTCCCCCTCCAAAACCAAATTAGAGCCTACCCAGTCCATGGTGTTGATCCTGATTTCTGTGCTCTTACTCACAGCTTATTCATTAGGTACTGCAGCCGATTAATAGTTTTACCTGTGTGATCCCCAAAACAGAAGAAATTGCTAAGTTTTTGTTGCATTATCTTACCTAAGTGTGCAGAGTCACCTTTCATCCTATGCTGATGATCCTGCCAAATGTTCCCTGGATATTCTAGATCCCTCTTCTCCTGCAATGGCTGGGATCCTTGAAAAGCAAACGCCAGTCTCAGCTTAAGATCTTTGATTTTTCATCTGTTCAGTTTTTTTACATTATTCACAAATGGTAACACTTGGGGCTACAACAGGACAAAAGAAATCTTGTCACATATACAAAAATGGTGCAGAACTGCTCTTAAAAGAGGAGCAGAGACAGACATAATTATGGTTGTGAGATAATAACAAGTTCTTTACCTAACTTAATACAAGGATTTTTAATGATGAGAGAGTTCAAGAAATTTTTGATACAAACTATATATGTATACTAAATTGTAGGTGTCATATAGGATTTCTTTTTTTTTTTTTCATTTCTTCACGTTATTTTCTCTGTGGTCATTGATTCTGCAACATAACTGGAAGCACTTGTCAAAGGATTTCCCTTTTAATATGATAGGGATTGGGGTTTTTTTTGCTCTCCCAAGGGTGATAGATTTTTACAAGCATTTTTCAAAGCAAATTTAGATAAAAGCACATATTAAAAAAAATCATTTAATATCCCAAGCCATTTTGCCTATTACCATTGCTAGCAACACAAAAGATTACTGTAAGAAGTGATTGTTACTTTGTACTACAGCAATGCTTTGGCTATAGAAAGCTCACTACCTCACTGTGCACAGAATTCAAACCAAACTTGCTGAGCACAAAAAATCTGCCAAGGTGTTAATTGTCACACAAGGAGTAGTGACTTATTACAGCTTTGATTGTAGAAGGCAGTGTGGCTATGTCTAGCCCTGCACTCGTACAGAGCTTTTCATACCCAGGTGATGAATGATGGTGTTCAGCTTTCAGATAACGCCAGAGTGGCAGAACTCATGCAGTGCCCTTTGTGTTGGTGTCACTCAATTACAGAAAGGCAAACCCGTAAAAAAAGTGACCAACGTATAGATAACTATACAAAGTATTGGAGAGAGGTTATTTTGTCATTTTATCACTTGCGTACCACCATGTATCATGTTTTTACCAAGTTCAGAAAGCTTGAATCCCTTCACTACTGACCACCACTGTTCCTGTTACATCAGATTTATTATCTTATTTCAATTCACACCTTTCCTCTGTTGTGGTGGATAATACCACCTCAGGAACTGCTGGGGAGCTGTCCACCCCTCCTCCCCCCCTCTGCCCCATTCCTCTAGTAATGATATCAACTTCAAATTACTCTGTCTCAGTTTTTCTTCTAAGCACACTTACTCCTAAAGGGAAAGCGAACAATTTCCTCTGGGATTTCCACACAAAGAAACTAATTTAAACCACAATAACACTTCAAGTTCAGTCTGAAACTTGTCATTAAGATCTCAGTGACAATCCAGCCAAGGTATGCAGGATATTAGCAGTTCTTAAAGTGGAGGAGAAGGGGTGTCACCAGAAAGCTCAGAAAATGCCCATTCAGCTTTTATTTCTTCTTTTTTTCCAAAGCTTCTGCCTCCACCTCATAAATTCTCCACCTTCTATTGGCCATGCGGGAATTGTAATGTTTAAACTTGGCAGTTGGTGAAGGCCCACAGCCCCAGCTGCAAGACCATCATCTGGTTTCCTGAACAAGAGGGACGTGCTAGAATTGCCACCTGACCAGGGCACTCAGCAAAGCCTCCTCTCCCTGTCCAAGGGCACCCACTCTTGCCTCACTCTGGCACAGCTGCCATGACATCTGGCAGCAAGGACAGCTAGCTGTCCTGGCAGGGAGATAGGGGTATAAATGTCTAAGGGTGGGAGACTGACCTCACAAGCTCCTGCTAAGCACATCTGGTACAGGAGATGTGCACATTTTCAGGGGTGGTAGGAGGAAGTTGTCCAAGTCCTTATGCACACCAAAAAAGCCCTTGAAACACAATCCAGAAAGTCTGAGAACCATTAATAAACAAATAAAACCTAAACAAAATCCCATTAAAAACACGTCACTTACAGACAGAGAAAATGAAATTACTTCAATATATGGCAAGTCCATTGGTTGCTCAGGTGCAGTGGCTATGGAAAATACAGAAAATACTGTAATGCTTCAAATCTGAAGCACCAGGTTCCCAGATACGAGGCCAAGCAGCCTGTGCCAAGTTTTCAGGAAATTCTCCTCCACATGTGAACAGGGCAGAACATGGAATTTATTTTTTGAATTTAGCAATCTCATCACTACATTTCTGCTGTGTGCAAGGTCAGGCACACACTTCCAGCCAATCTTTTACTACCTTACTAATCCCCCTCTGGACCTCAGGAACACAATGGACACTCTTCCTTATTGTCCTTCATATGGACAAATGAACAAGGCCATTTGTAGTTGGTCAGATCTGGAGAGTTAAAGTTGATCCACAGTACATTTACTCCTTTAAATAAGCTTTCAGCTTTTCAGTAACGAATCTTTCATTAGTTTCAGCCCATTGGTTCTGCCTGCTGTACTACCTACTCCTTGACAACACCAGCTTTCAAGGCTGTACCTCTGAGGCTGATCATTAGCAACACATCTCGCTGGAGACCAACAAACACTATCACTGGGATCCCTACAGCAATCTTCTTACGATGAATGGCCTCAGTGGTGTGAATGGCATATGGTGTGATTCCTGTGGTGTCCTGCACAGGGCCAGGAGTTCGAACCGATCATCCTGATGGGTCCCTTCCAACTCAGCATATCCTGTGATTCTCAGTCATTTCCTGCTGGTTCCTAAACTGTGACCCCTTGAGCCAGAAGACCAGAAGGTATTAGAAAACATCCAAAAGACACAACATGGTAATCAAATCAATGATTCTACCTGATTTTTTTCACAGCCATAAACAGAGTGCCTGCCTAAATATTCGGTAGCCTTGTAATCCTTACTATCAGACAGCAGGTATCCTTTACTCACACAAAAGCAAATATGCACTTAAGATTCTGGGAGCAGACCCAGACCTTAATATGTTTTCACTGTTTCTATTTGGTTTAGAATGGAAACTGAAAGTTCTTAAGGATCAGAGTTATTTTATTGTCTTTGGATATTTCTGATAATGCACATAAATACTTAATCTCTTGTTCCAAATCCCACAAGCACTTTTTCCTCAAATGGATTCTTGGAGGAAGTTCCACAGTCAGGTCACCTAGAGAAGAGTTTTGTCCTCCCAACTTCTGCATATGCATCAGTGGGAGTCTTCTAGGAGAAAGAAAGGTCTTATCTCCAGCTATCTGTATTACTGTTATTACCACTTTGTTCTCATTTCCTTCCTAAACAGCCACTTCTTTACTTTCATTTTTATCTTGTAAACTCCCTATACACTAACCATTTTGGCTTTCCAAAAGACCTCTGGAATATTTTAAATTGGTAGGAAAAGAAGTAACACAATATTTGAAAGGATAATCTTTTAAAAGGTACATAGTTATAACACTAAAAGATCTTCCATATTACCTATTGTCTGCTACTGTGAGCAGGAAAACATTGAAGGTTATAAACATAAAAAAGAACAACACAGCAAATCTTTTCATCTTTGCAATTTTAATGCTTTGGTGTTATTAAAAAGTGCCCAGGGTTACAGTGAAGAGAGGAAAAGGGTACCGCCTGAAGTTTGCTAAAAAAGCTAAATTCTATTTTAAGCTGGTACTGTCTGACAAGGAATTTTGTATTTGCTGGCTAGAGCTTTCAGTGCAAGCAGAGGGAGGAGGGTGTTGTACAGGAAGAAGATTTATCTGTCATCTTCAGCTTAACAAACTTTTGGGCAACTAACAACAGAGCAAACACACACATTTCTATGACTGAACAAAGTGCACACCACTGCATTTCAGAGAAGCAGTTAAGAATAAACTCCTACTTCCTTTATGCTGAAGCTGTACGAAGGCACAGTCTGTTCCCAGGTGTTGCAGGGAGCACATTCCAAGATACAAGCTCAGCTCACAGGGTCAGCTCTACCTCTCCTAACATGATGCAGGGTATGCAGGTCCTAACCTCCGGACGTATTTTTGGGCTCTGACAGCTTCCCAGAAATATGCCGAAGCACTGCTAGTAGCAAGCACAGTCCTTAGTGTTTAACTAATATCCCTTACCTGAGCAGCTTCTCAGGTGGAAAGCACTCCAAACCAAAACATGAATTTAGTAATAACAGTAATATTTTACAGAAAATGATGGAGCAGCATGTGTTACTCTCACATATATCACAAAGACAAGCAAAGAGCTGATCCAGCTAATGAACCAGATATTCTGTTTAGATTTCATCTTTGACAGTGTTTACTTAATATAATTGTATTTGTTCTCAACAAAGGCTGAATTATTCCCTGAGATGGCTGTCATGGATATTTCCTCCTCAGGTCAAGACCAGGTAATCAAGACAGAATGCTGGTTTATCAGGAGCTGGACTGTAAAAACTCTTGCAATTCCTTTACTGGAACACACACCAGCTAGAAAAGATTTCTGAATTAAACCTCACGTAAGAATGGAAGTGGCTACAAGGGTTCAGTTCAAACATCTCAGAGCAAAATCCTTTAGGCTCATAAGAAAGACAATATGATTCATTACAGCACCTGAATAAGTTGATACAGCCCATGCATGCTAGGGCTGCAATACTTCACCTGTCACACCAGAATAAGCATCCGAAGATGGTCACTGCCCTACACAGCAGTACAACCCCATTTTTTTTTCCCCCACTGTTGTCACTTTTCACACCTGTTTACAGTCCTTTCCTGAGCAGGAAAAAGTAATTTGACTGGTTTTGATGCAAAATGTCTACTGCCTGACAGTTTCGTTGGAGGTATGCTAATAAATCTCTGAAGATTTTTTCACACAGAGAAAAGCCCATGTTGTGTCTAGAAGAACAGATTACAGAAACTTCACCACTTAATAAACTGCTTATCTCCAGAAGAACCGCTATGGCCTATTATCTCAGCAGTAACTGCCAAGATACAGCAAACTGTAACGGCTTCAGAAGACAGAGCATCTGCCAAAGGAGTCCTAAGTCATTTCCAGTTTTGGAAACAAGAGTTCTGTCAACTCGCTTGCCATACACAATTATCCAAAGTAGCCCTCTAGAGAGAACCAAGATTATTAGCGAACACATCATAAAAGATCCCTTTTTAAGATAATCACTGGAAAATTTTATGACTTTACCAAGATTATTTTAATCTTGGCTAATCTTACTTCAAGCAGATCTCCTTAATTCCAGTTATGTTCCTGAGCTCTAAAACATCTGGTGAAAACAGAAGAATTACTTTGACTCCTTCTAAGACCCTGGTGTCAAAGGGTCAGATTATTTTCACCTGACTAATACAAGGCCACGGCAAGACTCATTCTGCAGATTTGTTCGTCTGACCTCCTGAAGCATTGCTGGAAGTTAGCTGAAGCACTGCCCACGTCGCATCTCACCTGTGCTCCCACCATTTCGGCGTGGGAGACCTGCACCACCAGCTGGATAAATCCAGCGCCTTTTGGCTTTCCGTGCGCTGTTCTTGAATTACCTGACCTGCTGCTTCTCCTTGGCCAAACGTGCCCTTTGGTTAGTAAAGCGTCGGGAAGCCGATCCGCGGCAGCTAGGTGAGTTGGCGAGGGGACACCTGCACCCTTTGTTGCGGCTCTGGGGACACCTCTGCCGGGCACTTACGCAGGGGACACCGGCGCGGTTATGTAGGGATAGAAAAGCACCAAAGGGAAGACGATCCCACGCATTTGGGGAGCGCAGGGCACGGCGGGCGGGGAGGTCCCGGGGAGGGAAGGGCCCCGGCGGGACGCTGCCCGCACCAGCGCCGGACACCGGCGGCGCGCTCCCGGCGGGCGGGGGGCTGCGGCGGCCCCGCGCACGGTGGAGCGGCGCGGACCGGACACGGGCAGCGCTCGGCCGCCCGGGCCCCTCGGAACGCGGCACCCCCGAGCCCCGCCGCGGGCAGCCCCAGGGCGCGGCGCCGCCCGGGCACGGACGCCGGCTCCGGGGGCCGGATGGGGCCGGCCCCGCCGCTCCGCTCTCCCCTCTCGGGCCTGCAAGGCTCCGCAGGCCGCAGCCCGGGCAGCCGCCCCCGCCCGCCCGCGGCCGCCGCCGGTCACATCCCGGGCGGCGGCCCCGCCACCCGCTCCGGCGCGCCCGCTCCGGCGCTCGGCGCGGCCGCGCACTCACCCGCGTCCGTCCCGGGAGATCCGGCTCCTCGGCGCGGGGCGACAGCGAGGACCAGAGCAGCAGCAGCCCCAAGAAGCTGCCCGCCAGCAGCACGGCGCGCAGCAGGAAGCCCAGCTTCAGCCGCATCCTCCCGCCCGCCCTCTGCCTCCCGCCACCGCGCACGCAGCGCCCGGCCCCGCGCACCGGCCGCCTTCCGCCCCCCGCGGCACGGCCCCGCCGCTCCCCCGCCTCCCCCGGCCGCCGCTGCTCTCCGGCAGCCGCTCGCCTGCGGAGGCTGTCCTCTCGCCGCCGCCGCACGTACAAACTTTCTTTTTTTTTTTTTTTTTTTTTTCTTCCCCCCTCCTTTTTTCTCCCTCCCCCGCTCCGCCCCGCTAGGCTCCCCGCTGCGGGCTGCGCGCTCGCCTCCCCGCCGGGCGCAGGGACCGGGGTGATGCGGAGCAGGAAGTGGCCGCCGCGGGAGCAGCGGTTCCACGTGGCCGCCCCGCACCGGGCGGGAGCGCCTCGCCCCGGGCCGCCGCTCGCTCCTGCCCCCGCCCCGGCGCGGCGCGGGGCGTGCGCTGCCGTGCACCTGCTCCCGCCCGGACCGCGGCTGCGGCCAGCCGGCCTGCAGCCCTCCGGGAGAGGGGGGAGGAGCGGGACACCTCCAGGGCGCTTTCCCATTGGGGTGGGCAGCGCTGCTTGGGCACCGACTTGTAAAAATTAAGGTGCAGATGTTTGACTTTAGGGGTCGTCATAGGCGTAGGGTAACACAGGCCCATTAATTGTTGAGTGCAGCCTCGGCAGAGTAGCACTGGAAAGTCAACAGATCTTTCTTGGGGATAGCAGATTAAATACAAGATTACAGAGATGTTATCAGCCCCATAGCGTGTGTGTTATTTTGTTACCAATTTTCTGCACTAAAAGTTAGGCGTCCTGTTTCTCCTTAGAAGGAATGTCACACGTGTGCACACACACACAAACCTGATAATATGAGCTCTCCAAAAACCAGAGGGATGCAAAAACAATACTTCCCATGTAATACTGCTTTTGTCTTTTCTGTGAATTCCATATTATCCCCTTGCTCTGATGTTTTCCAGTTCTATTTCTTGTGTGCACTGCGAGGATATCAGATCCAAGGATCCTGAACATTAACTTTCAGTGATAAGGACTGCAGAAACGAAACAGGATATTACACCCTGAACAGGATAACTTTGGAGAAAAAAAAACAATCCCACACCTAAGTGACCTTTGTAGCTGGACACACCTAGACACAAAAGCCTTTGTTTATTCATATAACCTGTGCTATAGCACTGTGTGATTTCTTTTTTCTTTCCCATTCTGTAAGCTCAAGGTATGAGACATAGACAAATGCAATGTTTAAGGCATGGGCAACAGCTCTAATCCATACTAGTGTTTGCACAGCCCTGTGAATTCCACAGGAACACAGAACTGATTTCCCCAAAGCTCCCTCCCTGGCTCCAGTTGCAGCAACCACACAAATATCTCAACACAAAGGTTTAGGTGAATGTTTCCAGGTAAGTAACAACATCTGCGTAGGGCTGAGAGGGATTGTTAGGGGTTTTTTAGATGGGAAACACATAGACCTGAGGTGCCCAGCTCTTAACAGATCCCTTGGCTTGCTGAGCCCAGAAAGAAAAGGCATTGGGGCTGCAAATTGGGTCTGTAGGCTGTCAAAGTATAGAAGCACTTCCCCAACTCTTCTTTCACTCCTTTGTGGAGACCTTTCTGCAGCAAACAGTGCTCTTTCCTCATGTTGTTTCATTCTTCATTTTTGTGATCCCTTCTTAACGTCCTGTGCTGTTGCTCTCAGCATGCAAAAAAAGTGAAAAGAAAAAGTAAGTTACTCCTAGCACTGCATGGAGGGTACAGTTAAACTGCCCACAGCCATGGGATGTGATCCTGCTCTGCTGCTGCTTCTCAGGGCTGAGGGTGGTGGGGACAGAGCCCTCTGTGTGCAAGTTGATATGATGAGAACTCACATTTGTAAGGCTGCCTGCCGAAACTGGTTTTGGGTTTGTTTTCTTTTTTTCATATGGAGGTGCATGTTCTGCATGAAGCCATAGGCAAAACTAAACGAAGCATCCGTGATTTCATAGAGAGCTACACACATGGAAGACGATCAAGAGTTTTGTCGTTTTAGTTTTAGATACCGAAAGTCTCGCTTGTCTGTGAACTCCCCCATTAGCTGTGCAAGGACAATGGCTTCTGTAGCAGGCATTTTAACCCCGCTGCGTTTCATCCCAAAGGAGAGAGTAGCTGATGCCCACTGGGAGGCAGTACGGGCCAATGGACTGTGTGTTCATGCCAGCCAATCCCTCTCTCTTCTGAAACAACCAATGAGGGGAGATTGAAAAAGGCATCATGTTTCTGATTGACCATTACACCTGCCTGCCCTGGTTCCTCAACAGGGAGCATCATCTACCTTTTTTCTTCTCACGCACAGGCCTTGCAGTCTGACTCCAGAAGTATTACAGTAATACTGACCTTGGAAGTAGTTTCATTTCAGTTGTATCATCATTAAGGATGTGCTGAAGTTTCAAATTCTGCTCTTAAAGTTTCTCCTATGTAGTAAGGTGCCTAAGAAGACCTGCAGAATACATTTTCATGCTTGATGAATTTGTATCAGCTGAGACAGAAAATTCAAATTAAATTTGTCTTTGGATTGCTTCCAGTACTATCTAAAACCACTTTTCAAAGTTTTTTACAACCTGGAGAGAAAAAGAGGGAGGGTTAAACACAGGCTTTTGTCTCATTCAGTTACAAAATGTGAGGAAATATAAATTTATATATAAAAACGTAAGTATATATAAATATAAAATAAATATGTAATGTATAAATATATCTAAACCATGATCCTTTTACTATACAGGCAGCACTAAAACAAAACACAATTCTGACTGTTATTAGGGAGTTAATCTCTGTTAGACTGATATTCAGTCATTCAAATGTTTCAAACAGGCTGGCAACTGTCACAATGTTTGTATCCATCTGTGGACATCTACTGCTTGTTACAGAAATCCTACGTTCACTTCTCCATGTATGACTCCAAATAACTATCCAATGGCATTCAAGTCATTACAAAGCCTTGCTGCTCTTGAACCAGAGACCTATGATGACCTGGAGGTGAGGTATCCGATTACCAATCCCCTAAGCCATGCAGTTGCCTTATTGCTGGGGATTTGGGGGATGGTGTCTGGAGCAAGGTCACTAACAAGTGTCAAAACCTCATGCAGTTGCTTGCATGGGAGATGTGTCTGCATTTGGATATGTCCCTTAACTCTTGTCCTGAATATTTGGTAACAATAAACACTGATTGTTCATAACACAATGTCTTGAAGGAAATTCCCACAGACTTTTGTACGTCTCAAGGTGAAATTCATGTGTCACAATGTTCCATAACACAACAAACTGCAGTAAAGGCTTCACTGTACATAGAACTTCACATTTTGTTCATTTGAGGGTTTTCTTCTGTCAACACATAGGCGATCTTTGTAAAATCTGCAATTCAGAGACCAAATTTTCTTTCTACTGAGTTCAGAGAGCACAAAACACAACTGGTTTTCTTGTCATGTAAATAGGTTCTTTGAAATTAGCAATGGTGTGCTGGTTTTGGCTGGATTAGAGTTTATCTTCTTAGTAGCTGGTATGGGGCTATATTGTGCTTTTGTGCTGGAAACAAGTTGAAAACACTAGGATGTTTTGATTGTTGCTGAGCAGGGCTTGTCCAGAGTCAAAGCCTTTTCTGCTCCTCACTCCATCCCACCAAAGAGGAGGCTGGGGGCACACAAGGAATTGGGAGAGCACACAGTTGGGACAGCTGTTCCCCACTGACGAAGGTGATGTTCCAGACCATATGACACCATGCTCTATATAGAAAGCTGGTGGAAGAAGGAGGAAGCAGGGGGAGGGCACACATTTGAATGTTTGTCTTCCCAAGTCACTATTAGGCGTGATGGAGCTGTGCTTTCCCAGAGGTGGCTGAACACCTGCCTGCCCATGGGAAAGGGTGAATCAATTCCTTTTTTTTGCTTTGTTTTTGCAAGGCTTTTCCTTATTCAAATGTCTTTATCTGAACCCAAAAGTTTTCTCACTTTTACCCTTCCAGTTCTCTCCCACATCCTGCCGATGGTGAGTGAGAGGTGGTGTGGTGCTTAGCTGCCAGGTGGGGTTAAACCATGACAAATGGATTCTAGACCTCAAACAGTTACACTTTCCTTAGATGTTTCCAGATATAACTACCAACACTTCATTTAGCGCTGTATTTCACTAAACACTAAATACACTCTAGGCTTCATGTAACACCAAACTTGGTCATGCTTTGATTAAAGAAAGTGTTGGAAAATGCCAGCTGGCAGACGGTAACTTGCCTTCCTAAACAGAATACTCTCAACACAAGCAACACCTCTGCTCCAGTGAAACCTTCCAGCTCTATATAATTTCTTTTCCCATCCAGACCTTGCATTCAGATGGTCATCTCTGAACAAAGCCTTTGCTCTTTTCCCCACAGTTACTTTGGATCTAAAGTGAGCAGGCCATTAACACTTATGGAAACTTGTGCAGTGCATTAGCCCTACAGCAGATCTATTAGTACTGCATATTGGAGTCCTGGGGTGTCCAGGTGGAGCCCAAGACACACCATCCTTTAGTTTTCATCTGAGAAGGTAGAAACTCAATGTGTGGCTGAAGAAGCCTGGCCAGATCTCCCTTACTTTGTGTTAAACTCATACTCCCTTCTGACACCATACCCAGCATTGAAGCATTTGCAGTTAGATTCTGGATTAATGAGGTGGTCACTGCTAGGAATAATCCAAAAGGCAGAGCTTGGCACACATTATGATGAATATAAAGCTATGCCCTAAATATTTACAATGTGTGTATATTTAACCTCAGAGTTGACAAAAAGGAACTGAAGTACAGGATTTGAAATTCTTCTTAATTTCTGAGATTGTTTTAAAAGTACTTTAATCAAATAAGTGCCTCTAGGGAGTACTTATTATATGCTTTTGCAACTAAGACTATGATTGCTTTATCTTCACTGTTTTCTGTTCATGATCTCCAGTCTTTAGTACCATTCTTCCTGTAATTCTCAATTATCCTTTTTTTTTTTTTTAAGCCAGCAGTTTAGCCATGCATGTCCTACCAAAAATTATCCTTCTGCATTTCAGGATTTGAATAGATACTTTTGGCAGAGTGCTGTTCGCCTCCTTTGCTTTTCCTGTCACATTTATGAAGAATGTGTTATGAAGTTCCTGTCATTACATTTAGCCCCCATACTCCTGTCATGCCTACTTAGTCTGTTTTATTCCTGCAGTATCACCTCTAGCTCCTCTTCTCTTTTCCCACACAGCAACAGTAAGCAAGCTCATTATTTTGTACTGGTCTGGATTCTACCAGTGTCCTGAAGAATGGAATGAAAATGATTTTTTTTTCCAGCTGCCCTTTCTGTTAATGAGTACCAATCAATGTTTATGAACTATGTTGTATTATTAATACTGCTTTTGTCTAAAAAAAAAATTAATTTCTTTTGCACCTACAAGTCCTCAAAATATCCACACTGATGAGTGTTGACAATCCTTGACAGATTTAGATCTCATTAAAATAGTGGATGGGATGGTCTGTTACGTGGGCATTTCATTTAAGTATGAGAAGAATTTGAATAATTCTAAGCATGGTTTTGCCATTTAAAAAGTGAAATATATATTTTAAATTACTTTTCAAAGAAACTCTCACCTGTATTTTGAGCCAGACAAAAGTCATATAGTCTCAGGTCTGTAAAATTTCCTTTTCCAAGGTGCCATATTTCTGAACACTTCAAACAGAAATTAACTTGCATCATTTCCTGAATCTAGGACAGAGAAAATTGAAATAGGTTGCTGCAATTTCTGTTATGCTGAGAAAATGAATGTTATAAACACCCACAATTTCAGATGCTGAGTTATTTTTCTAAAAGACTTTTCAAGTATAGTAAATGAGTGGAGTTAATTTGATTAAACTGCTTGTCTGAACAAGAACCACAGTACCTTTGCGAGAAAAAATGGGAAATTTTACAACTGTAAGTTAATTAGTTTTTTGTATTTCTTTGGAATTTTGCTATTTAGTGATAAACTGTTGACAGTTTAGCAAATAACTGGCAACTTGGGTATTACCAATTCAGTATCACTTATCAGCTATAAACCAGTAAGTTTGACAGATTTCAGGATATATTCTGCTATGCTGTTCAAAATTAAACAAAACCTAACTGCTGAAGCTATGAAGCATTTCTAAAGCATTAGAAGAGTTAAATTAAGCCAACATGTCAAATCTACACAAGAGAAAGCTTTATGAAGTTTCACAGACAAATTAAAAAAGACACTAAAATTGGAAAAATATGGATGTATAACAGTTACTAAATGCTAAAACAAGTATATGTGTTTTGTTCCTTAGCTTAGTTACTGTTTCAGAAAGAGTGCTCTGCCTCATTTTACCTAAATACATAAAAGGTCAATTAATAATGACTGGAAAAGACCAGCCCAGTATATATATTTATACATTAACATTAAAATAATAGAAACTGAATAACATTGCAGAGTTCTGCCAGACTCTGATTTTTAAACTGAGGTCCTTGGATTCCTGGGGAATGGGACTGCTGTCTGCAACAGAGAATGACAGCAAGACTACTGCCCTTAGCCATATAAAGTTTGTGGTAGATATCACAAATTGGTGACTGGCATTTAAGGGTCTCAGTAGCAATGAATCACAAAAGCATTGCTAGGCAGCTCCAAGCTTTCTTAGTTCTTTGCAGATTTTACAAATTGTAAGTTTGATGTTATTGGTGGCTAGAAACAAACACCACAACAATGCTGAGCAGCCTCTTTTCTTAGCGAGCTGCCATTTGGAGAGAAATTCTCAAACAGTAGGTTATTTCTGTTATGTATCGTCTGACACCAAGTTGTATTGATTAGTAATTCAGTGAAATGATTCCATTATAAAAGGCATGTTTTGTGGGAATTGCAGGCAATAGCAGCTGTTGTATCATAACACTGCACACATTCCAGTCTTTTACTAAATATAATCATAATGAAATAGCTTTCATAAGGGCTTTAATGCACCATGCAGATGCATAATTTTGTGGAAGTTTCTCTCTTTTCTCAGGTCCAAAGCTACAGACAGATATCCCTACTTGGTATGAATTAAATGATTTCTAACTTTTACAGTTTTAGCTCAGGTATCAATATAGATAACTCTTTCAATTTTATTTAGTATGTTTTCCATCTTTTTTCCAAATTGCTAGCGAAACAAAAAAAACCCCAAAACAACTATAAAATCCCAAATGAACTCAACCCTCCAAAAAACCCCAAACCCAACCAACTTAAGAGAAAAAATTATAAGACATGTCAAAAAGACATTGAAGTGAAAGTGAAGAATTGTAATAAAGACATCGTCTTGGCAAGCCAAACTCCACTGCTTTTCAGTCACCTGAGACTAGTAAAAGCAATAATGGCAGGATCTCATCCATCTTCAAATATTGCAGGTTTCCAGATCTCTCAGCTCACTGCCACTCACCCCCCTTTTTCTAAAATATTGAACCATGTGCTGGTTTTGGCTGGGGTAGAATTAATTTTCTTTGCAGTTGCTGGTAAGGGATATGTTTTGGATTTGTACAAACACAGCATTGATAATGTTGAGATGTTTTTGTTATTGCTGAGCAGGGCTTACACAGAGCTGTCGCTGTTGAGCGGCTAGCTGAGGAATGACCCAAGGTCTCAGACAAGGAAAGAGAGAAGAGAACTTTATTGTTTTGAATTCCATATATATAGAGTTTACAGAGGTGCCCCAGATTGGTCAGCCCGAGACCTCCCCCTAGGCCCAATTGGCCAAGCCCGAACTGACCCAATCCGGAGAAGTTGTTTGCAAAACATCCAAACTTTATCTTGTTTATGAAATATAGCAAAATGTTCCCACGGGAAGGACCTGTGCTAGCCACAGCGAGCCAAGGCCTTTTCTGCTTTTCATTCTGCCACGCTGGTGCATGGGAGGTTGGGAGGAGACACAGCCAGGACAGGTGACCCCAGCTGACCTAAGGGATATTCCACACCATATGGCATCATGCTCTGTATGTAAAGCAGGGGTAAGAGGGAGAAAGGGAAGGATGTTTGGAGTGATGATGTTTGTCTTCCCAAGTCACTCTATGTGTGATGGGGCCCTGCTCTCCTGGAGATGGCTGAACAGCTGCCTGCCCATGGGAAGTTGTAAATTCGTTCCTTGTTTTGCTTTGCTTGTGCATGTGTATTTTGCTTTTTTGATTAAACTGTCTTTATCTCAGTCCACAAGTCCTCTGGCTTTTACCCTTTCGATTCTCTCCCCGCTCCTGCTGGTGGGGAGGTGAGCGAGTGGCTGCATGCAGCTTGGCTGCTGGTTGGGGGGAATCCGTGACAAATTGCAATGATTTAAAAACTAGTTGGCTGAGTATTCCAATTAAAAACTTTTCTAAATTCCCAGGTGTGTGCAATTAGCAAGAAGCAGATCTCTAGACTGTACTTTTATTTTAACTCTGGCTTAACTAAATCTTTGTTCTAAGTAGTTTGATCAAGTCAGGGTTTAGATCCCTTAGGTTTAGATGTTAAGAGTTTACAGAGGAAGTGGGAAAGGGTTGACTTAGAGTTCTGTCCTTAAAAAAAAAAATCACTCATTTCAACTTGAAAAGCATACTTATAGAGCAGAAGACTAATTCAATTCATGTTAATTCAAATCACTGATTTACTCTTATTCCCATTCACTTTGGGGATCCTTTGAGTAATGAATGCTGCTTCTGTAAACCTTAGGCCAAAGTGAAGTTTATGTCATTCCTGATCTACTATCAACAACTCTGACATTTGTATATATCCAAAAATGAACACAGCATCTGTGTAATTAATTGTTTTTTCTTTTCCCCCTCAAATAGTGCTTTGGGACATAGTAGAAATGACAGGAAAACTTCATGTTCAATTAAAGCATGGTGATTCACAGCAGGACTTTTGTAGACCCTTGGCTAACTGCTTGAAAAACCTGGATGACTTCTTACTAACCTCCAAGATACAGGAAATGAACATGTCTTCCAAACATTTTAGATTTAAATAAGCAGCCTTATAATATGATTGAAAATGAGTGTAAAAATTTGTCTCTCTTTCAGGTTTATATCCAAACAGTCTCTCCAAACTTGCCCTGCTAAGTCCTTGGTGTCAGGGCTGATTAGCAGAAAGCAGGAGATAGAGGCACTGTTCCTCCCAACATTTAGGTCATCCCTGATACTCTCTAGTGTGTATCTAGGCCACGTCTAATTAATCCCAGAATATTCCATCACTGCTGGATTATCTTTGTCAGCTTCTCCCTCAGAAACCTGGCAGCAAAGATTTTACCTTAGGTGAAGATTTTCCCTTTACTAAAGGCAAATGGGAGTGGTTTTTTTCATTGTCTAACTACTTAATGTTTATGCAACAACTCACAGAGCCCTGAGGAGGTAAAGTGTTTAGTAGAGGTGAATACCTCCACTTGAAATTACTGGAATGTTGCCAGAGATTTAAACACAGCCAAGATTTCACCCCAAATTGTTTCAAAGATAAAACTTACCAGCCTTCTCATCTCCAAGTCTGAGGCTGCTATTCAAAAGAATCACATATGTTTACCTTTTCTAAGCCAAATGTGAATACAAAGTGCTTAATCAAACTAAGATCAGAAAATAAAAAAATCTAAAAAATTAAATAAAAATTCCACCTAAAAGCCTATTGGAGATCCGCAAAAGTTAAAGAACTAAATTGTATTTGTGCATTTTAAGCTGCAGTCTGCAGTCTGCCATGGTCATTACTAGAATTTCATAAACAGTTTGCCAAGACAGGTAACACTCCAGCTTAAATCAAGACAAGCCAACACTGTGGAGCAGTGTATACACTCCACAGTGGCTACTGAAAAATAACCCAGAGCACTTACTGAATTAAGGATACACTGCATCCATGTTCTGTGTATCACAATAGTGAAGCACAGAATCAAAGTACTAAAAACAGAGCATTAATTAGCAATGCAAAATTCATATGCAATTATGCAAGGTGCTGGGTGTCTCAAGCAATGCCACATTCATATATCGAGGGCAAAGAAAGTATCATGACTTTTGGAATCAATGCTCTAAAAACGTGCATCCATCTGTGTAAAAAGACAGTTGATTTTTTCTTAAACTTATGATAAAGTACTAGATGACAAGACAACACACCACTTGCAGAACAAGAAATACCTGTTATTGGAGATCTATTAATATGCACTTTAAGGCATAGATGAAGAACAGCCCATACATTTTTGCAGTGGGCGAGGTATGTTTTTTAACTCCACCCTTCACTTCTCAAATGATGTCCTTACAATCTCCTTTAGTTAAATGTCAAAGGGATTTTCACTGTATTTTGTGTAGGATTGTTGTTGAAACCTTCATTTAAATGCTTCTACTGATAGCTTCAGAATTATGTAATATTAGAAGTGTAAATAAGATGCAGATTTGTCATATATTCATTTTCCTTTCCTATGTGAGTTGATTACTAAAGCAGGAAATGCTATTCATAAATGCTCATTACTAACACACTAAAAAAATCCATATAGCAAAACTTTTTTTTTTTTTGATGTTACAAGATAAATAGTCAAATCAGTATCAGTCATGAGTTTTGCCTGAGTTAAGATTTACCTGCCCTTCAAATGTGCAGTTGTGGGTCACTACCATACTTAACACCAGTGTTTCAGAAGTCATCTTATGTTTTAGCTCATATTAGAAGCAGGAAAGCAGATTTTCTGAGATGTAGGATGAGTTTTTTTGCACTTGCAGCAAAAGTACAGTAGGTGTATTGAAACCCATAGCCACTGCAGTTAAAGTGCCAAATCCTGCTGTCTTGCATTTAATGTCTTAGCATGAACCCACAGAAAGGTAAAAAAATGTCATTTTGACAGGTGAAAAATGCACACTGGTCAGTGAAGTGATATTAAAAACACTCCAGCTTAGTGTAAGCTCTCACAATTCACATTGCTCTTTCACCAAGGTCCCCTACTATGATATTGGACTTCACCATAGGAGAGGGATTCTCACCTTTTTTTGTTGTGGCCCACATGTCTGGCTGTATCTGAGAGCCCTTTAAGCGTATGTGGCTCTGCCTGAATTTTGGTCAGGCAGCTCAGTTCAGAGCAGAAGGATGAATTAGATTTCTACTAGTGCTTTTAACTGGGATAAACTTCCTGATGCTATGCTTGAAGTAAGATACCAAAATAAGCTTGATGGTGTGGGACAGAGTACCATAATTGAGAGATTAGAGCATCCTTGTCCTTTTGCTTTGGAGATTTACTCCTTCTTGTGCTTCATCACTCAGTTCAAACTCTGTACAAACTGTGGCTTGGTGGTGGTAGCAAGATGAAGACCCCAAAATGCTCTTTAATCTTGTCATTCCCCATCACGTACAATGCCCACTAGGCTACTAAAATTTCACCACCTTTTTTGTGACCAGCATCAAACTCATCAGCCTTAAGCAGCAGAGCAAAAGTTAGTTGTTGGAGTTATCTATAACCTTCATGATAGCATCTTAATGAGACAGAGAGAGAAAGAAAGCAAGAAAGAAAGGTGTGTTATTTTTGCGGAATCTACAGGATCTAAACTTGGAGTGCTACTGCTCTGTATGCAGCAGAAAAACACTAAGTTGTTATTCAAAAAGCATATCAGTCATGTTAATTTAAAAATTCCCCTACATTCAAGAATGTGGATTTTTAGACTCAGCTAGCCATAATTTTCCTTGTAACACCTACAGAAGTTAATTAAACTTTGCAATCCAGACAGAGATGCACTATTAACTTAGACAAGAATGATAAATAACTCGCACTCTCTGAAAGTACATATAGTACATGTAAAATGCAGGCTATTATCTTAAAAAGAGCTTTTAAGTTTTTATAAGTGCCTGCACAACTTGCATTGTTGTTGAAAAATTAAAACAGTTTATTGTATACCATGAATGCTAGAAATTGCTTCATATCATAACAATGTCCTCTCTGACCATTCAAAGCTTTCACCTAATTCTTCCTTTCCTTGTACTGCCCTTTTGTTAGTCTGTCATTCTTTCTTCTCCCTCAAAAAAAATAAAAAGAAAAAATAAGAAAAAAAAAAGAAAAAAAAAGAAAAAAAAAGAAAGAATTTTATACATTATGAATTCCTCACCACACTCCTGATACTAGGATTCCAGTTTCCTGGTCAAGTATCTGGGTACAATTAAATTATTCTCTCCATTCAGTTATCCCCAACAGTCACCATTAGGAAGACAAGTGTTCCACCCTGCACCATGATGCATAGACAGGACCAGTAATAATATAAGCATTTACACTTGTTACACAGACTAAGCAAAAGCTGGCCCTTTCTAAAATTGGTGTCACAGCCTTCTCCCTGCTACTTGCAGGTGTGGGAGGAGCTCCTCACAGTGATCAAACAAGCCTCCAGCACTTTAGGGTAATACCAGTCTGTCGCTGATGAAACCTGAGACCTGGTATAAAAAGCAAACAATAGGCAGAATCATTCAGCAAATGGATGTCATAGTTCAAGAGTTTTCGACAGCCAAAGTCCTCAACAAATACCTGCAGCCTGCCTAAGTTTATGATTTGAGCTCTGCATAGCAGCACATGCCTTCATTACAACAATCCTTATATTAAGGGTGCCAAAACCTGAGCTCTAAAGAAGTGGCAGAACTCAAGCTGACAAATCTTCATATTGTTGTCTGAACACACCCAACTTTCCAGCAAATCTAAGCTCAGGTGTTCCGGGGATGAGCATCCTGATGAGCTTTGCACCACAGTAAAAAAAAAAAAAAAAAAAACCCGAAACAAACAAACAAAAAACCCACAAAAAACCCAAGGGGTTTCACTTTTTCTTGAGATATGATAAAGGCCTGGTGTCCATTGTTGGTTATCTCAGAAGCTCTGTCCTGTCCAACTTCTAAAATAAAAGTGCATAGTTAAAAAACATCATTATGTAAATCAATCTGTCCAGAAATCAGCAGATACATCTGGTTTTCCTCATTCCCCTGTGATGCTGTGTTTCAAATTCAATACATTATTTTATATATCCTGCTGACAATGTTTATTTTTAAGAGCATGGAACTCTCCGTGCTCATCTATTCTTCCTGAATGCTGACAGTGCTCTGAACATGGCACTGGCTCTCTGAAGCAAGGAAAATGAAATAGGAATCATCTTAGAAATGGTTCTGCTTAACATCAGGACAGAGATTACCTTGCCTTCTGGTTTTAAAATTTCAGTATGCAAATTTTAAAGATCCTAGGAGCTCTGCAGGCTTGGCAACGAATATGAAGTTTGGGTATTGTCATACTGACCTGGTTCAGCTCTCTATCTTTCTCTGTTTTTTGCTTGATACACTGTGTCTGTTGCATATCCTTGTCCTGTGTTTGCTCAATTGCCTGGCACAGGCCAGCCCAGGCTGTTACTACAGCACCTACAGGATGGGGCATATATTTGCAGTCTCTTAATGCTAGAAGAAGTTGAGACCTCAGGCACGCACACACATGCACACACAACCTACTTACTTGGGATTTCAATATGTTCTCTATAGATACGAAAACCCCGCAGGGATTTCAAAAGGTGTATCTGCACTAATTAGAATCCATACCATTTGCGTGCCAGACCTTCACTCATCACCTCAAATTGCCCTCATCCACTCCAATTTTAACATTCATATCATCCTGCTTTGTTGTGAAGGCATTTGAAAATGAGTTTCAAACTCACAATCCATCTCTAAAGCAGTAATGAATCCTGTGACAACTTTTGTTTTCAAAAAACCAACCCGCATAGCAAGTCACAGCTTTTATTATTGTTACGTTTCTTAATTCTGTAAGACTCCTGAAGCTGAAATACCTGCAGCTGTTCTGTACCATTGGCTGGGTATTTAATCTCTGAAAATATAAGAACCTTTTGTGCATCAAATTTCGCATACTGCTTTTTTGGGTAGTATTATAATAAGATTTCATCACTATTTTTACCCAATCATTCTTAAGGTCCACAGGCTAGATGCTGAGTATGTATAAACCATGCAGCTTGAAATACATCAAAGAAACTATATTCATTTGTCCCAGGATTTGGCTTCTTACTTCCAGTTTTACCAGGCTTTTCTTTCACTAATCTTGTGAATGCCTTAACCACATCCACTTCCTACTGTACTCCTCTCAATCCCTTTCCATTACCTCCTTCTTTACATATAACACCCCCTCCCCCAATTATTTCCTTGTAAATCCTTTTAAATCCTAATTTTTCTTCTTCCTTTTTTTTTTTTTTCCTTCTTTTTAATTAGCTGATTGTAGGAAGCATTTGTAACTCTGAAATTGTACTTCTAAATGCATTGTGCTATGTTGACTCTAAGGGCTAAAGTTTCTAAGCAGCTTTCAGAATAATGAGATTTGTGGGCATGACTCCCTTGCACTGCTATAAAGATTTACTCTTTAGAGTTAAAAGATTTTCAAAAAATCAGTTTCTTTGTGCTTCTGGCTTGTAAACACTATGCTTGGAGCATGGATCCTTTACAGCAGAGTTACTCTTTTCTCTTTCAAGTTATTGTGCTTGAGGAGCTTGTGAACAGCTACCCTTAACATACAACTTTATAACCCGAGGGTGTGTCATCCTTAGCAGCAGCTGATACACGCTGCAGCTTTTATCCAATTTGCCTCCACTCTGCACCCAGCATTTGTGTGCATAAAATATTTGCACTACACATTTCTTTAACAGGCAACTCATTCTCTTTCTTTGCCTGACCACACTTCCACTGATAAGTGGCAGCAACCTGTAGATATCTTATGGAAAGTTTCAGTCCAGTCAAAAATGGCAGACTCATGTGCCATGTCTCTCAAGTTAGCAATGCCCAAAATGTTAATCTAAAAGGCCTGGGTTTTGCAGACAGTTGGTCCTGACATTTCATAGCCCATTATACTTTCTATTATATTCATCAAGTTTCATAACAAGTAAGCCTACCTCACATGTAATTCGTGTCTGCAGCATGCCTGACCTGGTGATTTGGGTTGCGTTTAGTGGGTCTAACCTTGGATACCTTTGTTTGCCTGCGCAGTGATGCTGCAGCACAGGTATACCAGCGTGCCAAACAGGGTGAGGTGGCTTCACTGATTGCACCGGCTGGTCCTCACGTATTTGCATTGCCTGAGGCCAGCCCGGCACTCCTGCACCACACCTGCTGCTGTGTGTGCTCTCCCTGGGTGCTATGGGATATTTGTCAACCTGAATTCCAACTTCCTGATGCAATCCAGGATGTAGCCACATATTATTGCTTTTTTCTTCCTTCATATACCTCCCACAGCACAATGAAACCACAGCTCATCCTGCTGTTTTCTTCAGAGCTAGTCAAAGCATGTGCTGAAGCCCCTTACATACCAAAAATGCATATTGTGCTTCTGCTTCCTCAAGATATCACCAGATTTTGAGTGCCATGGTTTTGCCTCATCAGCAGCTTTTTGGTAAACTAGCTGATGCCGTTACTCATGAGCTATGGAAACATAATTACAAAGAATTGGAGAATAAGAATGCTATGCAAGTCTCCTGGAAGGGAGGGGAGGAAAGGAGGGAAAAGAAAAAAATGCTATTTAGTACACATACAGGTTTTCACACATGGCCTCATTTGCTTTCCACTTTCCTCAAGAATTATGGAATCATCATTTTATGATGACCCTGTTATCATGAAGTTATACATATGTCTAAGTAATTTGATAACCAAGGTACTAAGGCTTGTGCTGTGTCTGTCATGCTGCCCAAAGCTGCATAAGTATATTGACTTTTCCACAAATAATACAGCAATACCACCTCATTGGAATTAACTGTTTGCTGAAGAAAAACATAACCAGAACTGTTAGTTGCAGACTTTTACAGACCTTGGAAAAGGTTAAGGCTACAAGAATAACATGCATAGACATGAAAAGCTGAAAGACAGGTTGAAAGGTAAAGAATTTTTAAAAAAGTTAAGACTGTTGAGTATTTCCACACATTAAAGTGTTTAGAAGGCTTCATTTTTATCTATTCCTTGTACCAACTATGCTTTTATACTTAGTTTTTAAATCCTTTACATCTTAGTAATACAGTTGTCACGTCAAGAATTTGTAGGTATCCTAAAGTGTTTTCATTTTGAAGGAAAATAAGTCCCCTGAATCAAGAATCACCTCCTTGCTTAGCATGCACTGGGAGTAGATACTCCAGTACCAAGGATGTGTCTGAATCCTCAATATGCCCATCCAGCACCTTTTAGCTTATCCCCTTTAAATACAGAGGGTTTGGGGAGGAGGGGTGTGGTGGTGGCATCTTTTTTTTTTTTTTGCTTCATTTTGCTGCCCAGCAATGTGACTTGGCACGGCTGCTTTAGGTGAGGCAAAGGAAAGACCAGCATCATGCTTTTGTTCCTTGGCCAGCACAGCGTTTCAGGTCAGTGAGTCAGGCTGCCTTTGCTGCTGTGCATTCACCTTCTTCCCTGTATTAACCCCAGCAGCCTTAGTACATTTTTCTTGGGGAAAAAATGCTTTTCTTCCCAACCTAGTTGTTGTCAGATATAGTTTTTATGTTTAAGGAAGCATTACACAAATGCTTTAAGCATGCAGGACTGAACTCCTGCAATCATATACAACCTTAAGCATGAAAAGATGCTTCAAGAATTGTAATTCTTTAAAAAGCTTTCCACTCAGAAGGTAATCCTGCCTATATCTGGTAAATGGATCCAATGGTTCCTGTAGCTCCAGGATGTCACAAGTGATGGGACTAAGCTGTGTCTCAGAACCCCAGATGTGGTACTTTAACAAGCACTCCCCAAAGCAGTATGCTGTGCTTTATATCTGCTCTGCCAAGTGCTGGAGTGGGACAGCACAGAAAAGAAACCAAAAGCAAGATATTTTCTCCTTTTTGTGCCAGCTCTTGCAACTCTGGGGCTTTTTACATAAGGCCTCAGTCCTTATAGCTTTGTAAATAACTGCTAGCTGTGACAACTGAATAAAACCACACTCTTCCATCCTTGCTCCCCGAGCACTGTCACCCTCCAATCCCCCGCAACAGCATGCACAGTGTTTAAATAGCCCCAAAGTCAATAAAAACACATTAAAAATATGCTTTATGAGATAAACTGGAAATTTTGTATGCTTGCCCTTTGCTAACTATTTTGTCTTTCCAGCTTCAGGCTTGTGCCTCTTCCTCTTTCTTTGAGGATAAAGTTTCCCAGGGTTTCTAAAGGACTCCAGTGACCTTTTCTGGATCCAGCTGGCTTTTTCAGCAGGCAGCACTTCTGTTGCCATGGCAGTGAGAGCCAGGGCTCCAGCTCCAGTGAGAAGGGTTGGGGTATTTCTTCTGAGGCAACATTGCCACAAGTAATAGAGCAATTAAGTGAGAATATATAGATGCAGCCTGGGTTATCTGACATGGCATGTTTTGCTACAGATAGGTAGCTATGTCATTTATGGAGCAAATTACTTCTTTGTGAATTTTGTCATGCAAAAGGTCCACTGTGGGAGCTCTTCTATACTTAAACTCACCATGGCCTGAGAACATGTGCTTCAAAACAGTGAGTGGTGGTGTACTCTGCAAGGGGAGTTACAGCAGCTCCATCTTTCTGGGGAGAAGCCAAGTGCCAATAGGCATTCTCCTTGCAAGCTGTATTTCATTTAGAACTAGCAGACTTCTTGCCACCTCCACATGAGCAGCTGCTGTTCACAGGCAGAGTCATAAACCTACAAGCGCTGCAGAGCCACAGAACTTTCACTGGGGTTTGGCTTTGCAGATGGGAACATCTCCATGCAAGTAAGCTCATATTTAATCCTTGCACACAGCTGTCACCATTACAGTCAATAAGGCTTAGAGAGATGCCTGCAATACAGTTTAGTGACCAGAAGCACTTGAATGACAGCAATGCAAAATTCCCTTCTGCCAGCTCATGTAGCTCACAGGACACAGAAGGACCAAGAGTCTGCCCCAGGGCTATGAACTAACTAGGCTCTTCCTAGCATTCTTTGCTCCCTGCTAATTTCTCTCCTCACTTCTCCATAATCTTTGGAAAAACAGGTGCTCCACGGAGGTATTTTTTGTTTCGGTTTTTCCCTCCAGTCAACTGATTAGATCATATGTTTGATTTTTAGTTTGGGTTTTTTGGCATGGTTGTTATTGTTTTGTTTGGTGGGTTTTTGTTTCTTTGTTTTTTTGGGGTTTTTTTGAGCCCAAGATCCATTCTCAGTGAAATCTGATTTTGTTTGGTGAACGTTAGCAAATTGTGTAAGATAACTAAACTAACAAAGGCAAAGAGATTAGGTTTTGTACATTGCTTAAAAGTAGAACAGTTACAAGCTTGTGTTGGTTCTCCCCAGAAAAGCAAATAAAGACTCTGATCTATTAAAAAAAAATCTAGAAAAATCCACAAGAAGCTAAACACACTTTACATGCTATAAAAACTGAGATCTAAATCACTATTGCTTTTCACAGAATATAAATTCAAAGATGCCAGACAAAGTCTAATCCTTTTACTTACAGAAAACTACTCAGCTCACAAATAAAAACCTTAGTTAAAAAAAAAGTAATCTTTAAATGTATACTCAAACTGCTGTTAAATAGTCTGTAAATTGCTGCTCTTTGGGGCAGAGTAAATATTTTATGATTTACTGTTGTCTCTTCATCTGAAATGCAAACTGTTTTCTTTATTAATGATATAACAATGCTTTTTTAAAAGATGAGCTGCAATATTTGTATATGCCAACCACTGTGCCCAGACACCAAGTAAAGAATATTCCAGCAGGAGTATAATAGAAAAATATTTAGTTCTCCTTCTTCAAACATGTGCTTTAGAAGTGAAAAAGTTTTTTTTTTTATGGAAGCTCTCAAGGGAACTGGAAATGTTATAGACTTTATTCATGGCTACACTTTCTTTAATTTCATCACATATAACGTGACAAGACTATTCTGAGAATCACCACAGCTACAGCCTTTGGGGTAAGCTAGTTGAAGATTATCTCAATAATGGGCCAGGTGAAGGTCTAACACAAGAAAAAGGCTTTTTTCCATGGAACAGAAGTTCAGCAATATTCTCTATACCAAAAGTAGCTAGCACATAGGACATGAAATTTATTGTTGCTTTTCATTTACCGGAAATTAGAATGTGGCAGCTCCTAAACCAACATACACATTTCTTAACAGAAAAGCTACATTTCCCCACCTTTCCCCCCCCACAAGCTGCAATTTCAGAAACAGCTAAATAGACAGTTCTTGCTCTCAGGTCTACAGCTGCACATGACTTTATGAGCTTCCTTCTGATACTGACACTTGACTTGCCAACATCAAGAGGTTTAATCACTGACCTGATTTTTGGTTGGCGTGGTCTCATGTCAGCTGTCCTTGGAGAGTCAGGGTCATACCTTCTTGAAGAGCCGCAAATGCAGGTTTCTTGTCATGAAAATGGAGAAGCCACGGCTGGTCACTAAGGAGGAGGTACAAACAAGAGTCCAAGTGAAACAGCTAAAAAACCCCAACCCTGAGCATGTACCTGTAAAGGCTTTATATAATCTTTGACATGGTCTGTTGCTGTGTGGGATCGAGGAGGAGCTGGTGGTCCCTGCCCCTGAGTGCAGTCTCATGTGCTGGTGGTGCCAGCATGGATCCTCCTCGGTCACCTGAAGCATGTGGGGTGGCCTAAGGAGGCACTTCAGGGGGATGTCCAATGATGACTGGTTTCCTGCTCTCCATCAGAGTTCTGGGAAGCACCAAGGAGATAACAATAACCAGGTAATCCAGATACAGTGCACATCTTGTCTAGTTCAGGCAGTAGCTGCAGAGCGAACATCTGTGGCAAAGGGCTGTGAGGGTCGAGTTTGCAGGTGCTGCTGCAGCAGTTAGTACCCCCAGCTGCACTTTCTGAACTCTTCTCACTTCCTTGTCTGTTAGGAGATGCTATCCTTCTACTTAATCAGTTTTGCTTCCCCCTGCCAAAATAAAAGTTTACCCTGGCATTTCCTTGAAGTAGAAGCTTATTATTTCTAAATCATGAGGCATGTTTAAGACAGTGGTGAATATCACTTCAGAATCATTCAGTCAGGCGGGAGAAAAAAACAGTATTAAAAACCCCGATGTTTCCCCCCCCATCTTAAAAGCAAACAAACAAACAAACAAACAAGCCAATTAGAGTAATCTTCCAAATACAAACCTCCCACCAGACACCCCTCTTCTGCATCTACTCACCAAGGCCTCCAGTTGAAGAAGTCACTGCAATTTCCCTTCAAAAATCAGAGGGGAGACACTGATGCTGAGCAGGAGTGCAGACACATCTCCTTCTCATCTGGCTGGAGCAGCGGGTTGTCCAGATCTCAAAGCCATTCCCATTGTGCAGACAGGCAACACTCCCCCAACTGGTGCAGAGAATTACCAGCCAGAGAAGCAGGGATGTAAGCACCACTAGTGATCAGCTAATGTGCAGAGCTATTGCACAAGCTGGTGGTGCACAGGCTTTCCATGATAGGAATTCAAGGGCAGCTTCCCTATGCAAGCCCTAAGGTGGGGCTTTATCTGTAAGCTGAGATCTTGTCAATGCCACCAACCTTCTATGTCAGTAAGCTGTCCTACCTCTGCAAGGAGATGCCCAGCCAAGAGGATCACAGGCTGTTCTCACCCTTCCACATCCACAGGCATTGCAAAGGCAGGGAGGCCAGGAGGTAGGAGCCAGGTTTGGATTCTCTCCTTCTTGACTAGCAGGAATACATGGCAGCATCTCAGCCTTGAAGTTAAAGACAAAGCAGAAACTTGCCCAGTGTCCTCGTCCCTGTTCCCATGCTGAGAAGCTGCATTTGGAGTTGATAACCAGGCTCCAGTAACCGTTGTGTAACTTGTCCCTCACTGCTCCTTGCAACCAGGGACAGGTCATTCATTTCAGAACACGATGCAGTTCCTTCTCCTTTCTCTTCTCTCTGCAACAAGTCTGATTACTCTCCCAATACACCCGTACCTGCAAGAGCTCTTTAAAGCTTTTTCCTTGAAAGTTTACACCTGATGTTATCAAAGGTAATTAGATAATTGACACACAATTCTCATAAGGCTCTCTGGTTTCTTTATACATGGTATTTTCCTTGGGCTGTGAACTTTAAATGATGCAAATGGGAAAATTCTCTGCTCTTTTACAGCTTTTAATTTTAGGCTACATTAAAACTAATGCCTAATTGATCTTGATGTATCTCAAACACTTTATTGTTCTTTTAATAATAATTCTTCTTTGTTCCTAGTTGCTCTCTTGCCAAGGGTCATGCCTGTAATGTTAATGGCTACAGTCTCTTTAGGGACTTGACAGAAGCTTTTGTTATTCATGAAAACCCCCTGACTTGTAATTTGTTTGGTTGTTATAATCACCATTTCAGTGTGAAGATATTTACAAAAGTTTGTTCAGTAGAACTGCCTGTAAAAAATTAGCCCCAAACAGTTTAAGTGGAAAAGTTAGGTAGGAAACATCATTTTTTTTTTCTGATTGGGCTGTGTTCAGTTTGCACTTGACTACAGTATCTTTTTAAGCCATCTAGGCAAGGAGCATATTTTCAACGCATGCTTATAGTTCTCTTAGTCTTGATAGTTTTGATTGTCAGAGGTCTTTGGAAGAAATGTTCATTTTAACTGCTCCCTCAGACACAAACAAAAATTAGATTGCGTCCACTTAAATCCTAGCACAGCTCTGCCATATGTACTAGATGTCAGGGATGGATTTAACCAACGAATTTAGAAGGTTTAGGATAGAAGTACAGCACTGAAGAACTGAAGTGTATGGCTATGCATAAATTTAAGTTATAGGAGTCAAAGTAAAGAGAAAGTAATTTAAAAAAATCCTTTGAAGATAAATAATAGGTAATAATCAACTCTTTCTTCCTCAGTCTTTGAAGATGGTTGATTGACTAATACTGTTCTTCTATATGACTCTTAAACTTCTGCAGTTAATCCTCTTTATGAAGATGATGTATTTTATGTCTTATCAACTGCTGGTAGGAGAACTAGTGGTGCTGGGAATTTCTAGGGTTTTTTTTTTTGTTGTTGCTTTGTTGGTTTTTAAATTTTTTTTTGTGTGTGTGTGTGGAAGTGGGACAAATAAACCTTAACTTACAGAACTTTTTACTGGAATTAAGTCCTCACAAACTTTTCCAATGCTCCCTTGTCAGACACTTACTTACCTACACACTTGAGGACTATTATGTGTGTACAACTGTTTTGTCCTCACTTCTCTATGATGTCTCTTATTTCAGTGGCCATTCAAGACATGATTTAGAATATTGCCAGAGCTAACAGAGTTAAAGAGGAGGACTTTGTTTTCTCTTCCTGTTGATATTACACAGTTGGCATGGCTGGAGCTGTGGGAATGGGAGCAGCCGTATGGCCCTGGGCAGCCCTGCAGCTGGTTGAGCTTGTCCAGCTCTTACCCACCTGACACAGCCGGTTATTTTAGCAACAGTAGATGTACAACAAACTGAAAAATTTATGCTGTAGCTTCTGAGAGGTATTTATTCATTCAGATAATGGTATTTTTTTTAAACTGCTGTTTAGCAATCTTTTACTTTGTATCCTGTAACATAATACATCCAAATATAAAATAGGACAGGTGTACAATTTTTATTCCATAGTTCAGCTTCTTAATTACAGTCCAGAAATTTACAGGCATGTGTTCTCTGTAAATTCTTTAAGCAAGTCCTGAAAACATTATTTTAATGCATCAGTAAGTTGGTCAAAGTTTCTACAGCTGTTGTTCAATAACATCTAAGCCAACTGTCTCAGACTAGTCAGCACAGAAGTGTATATTTTACTTTTACTAATTATAATGTATGTATTACTAATTGTATTCTATTGTGTAATACTTCAAATGCACACACCTGAAAATATTTCCCCCATTTTTTTAGAGAGCTATATTTCCTAAATCATAACAACCAAATAATTTGACCTTGATTCACAGACAATTAGACAACTCCATCTTATTTACTGATTGATCTCTACTAGCTGCCTATCAGCCCAGCTCATTACTCGGTGTCTTGCCTACTGGGACATTGGACAGGGACTTCACAAAGTTGTCTCCAGTTCTTCTTGGCCCTTTACATAGAGTTTATAATAGTTGAATTGCCAGGAAATTTTTTGTCCTGAATGTTGTTCAACAGCAAGTGAAGGCTGTAATTTCCAGACTCTCAGAAAAGTGAGAGAAATGGATATTTTGCAGGATACCTGCAGGAAAGTGTGTTTATTCACAGAGATGCCCGGAAAATACTCTGACCATCAGAAAGAATAGTTGATAACTAGAAGCATCCCAGAGGCTCAGAAGGGACCACATATTTCTATTTTGCTACTTAGCACTTACTGATAAGTGTGTGTGGGTGTTTATGCAGACTGGACTGCTGTGAGGTGTTGAGAGATGTGCAATGAACCACATCACCTGGAGAGCTGGGCAGTATCAAGCTACTTCCACCAACAAGGAAAACTGCAGGTTTGAGGTGGAAAACTGCAGGTCAGGCCAAAGTTGGAAGGAATGTAACCCTTGCAAGGATAATAACTGCGCAGAACACCCTCCAACCCCAACAAACAGGTTTATATAGACATGCTACAGATACATATCAAAAACTGGCAGCAGAGGCCTGATGCATCATTATCCTTCCAGGTGTAGATTACCATGATATGTTTTGATCTAGAGCAGTAGCTGCAATTTGGAGGTTGATATGACAGGAAAACAAACTTTAGAATCATAGAAACATAGAGTGGTTTGGGTTGGAAGGATGATCAAAGATCATCTCACTCCTACTCCCCTGCTGTGGACAGGGACACCTTCCAAAAGACAGGTTGCTCAGAGCTCCATCCAACCTGGCCTTCAACACGTCCAGGTATGGGGCATCCACAACTTCTCTGGGCAGCCCATTCCAGTACTTCACCATCCTCACAGTAAAGAATTTAGCCTTCTCTTTGCCAGGCTTGACAATCCCAATCCTCTCAGCCTTTCCCCACTGGAGAGGTGTTCAGTCCCTCTAATTAACTTGGTGACCCTGCTCTGCACTCACTTCATCAGGTCCATGTCCTTCCTGTGCTGGGGACCCCAGAGCTGGATGCAGCACTGCAGGTGGGGTCTCACCAGAGCAGAGTGGCAGAATCCCCTCCCTCACCCTGCTGACCACACTGTTTTTGGTGCAGCCCAGGACATGATTGGTTTTCTGGGCTGAAAGTGCACATGGCCAGATCATGTCTATTAAGGGGGTCTTATTTTCCTTTTGTATGAAATCTCCATTCCTTGGCTGAGAATCCTTTGGACAGTGCATTTGTACAGCCTTTACACTGGTATTCTGATTTCCTAGGAAATCGTTTAGTGAAGGTATGGGGTATAACTTTTATCCATAACTTCTATCCATTACAAATAAATGACTCTGGAGGTGCATAAAGACATACGAGAAAACAGTGAAAGGATTCTCTTCTAGTAGGAAGGAAAAGGCGATGTTTTACTGCCATCTCTGCAAATGATGCTTTGATAATGGGAATTATTACAGATATTGATTTTGTTGTCATGCTGGGGAATAAACTAGAGCCCTGAACATCTGTAAGCAAAAGCTGCTGCACATTGGGCAATCTGTCTTTTTGTAAATAAAGCCCCTCTGACCCTGGAGCTTGACTAGAGGTTAACCTGTATCAAGCACTCATCACAGATTACACGTCCACTTCAGATTTGGAATAATGCCATCAGTTGAAGTTGTTATGACCCCTTGGTGGCTTATACAAACCACTTTTTAATATAATTCTCTTCAGTTTCTTCTATCTATGTTAGCTCAGTACGGATAATCAAAAGTTAAAAACTTAAAGTCAAGAATAAGTTCAGCTGCTTCTAAATATTTGCACAAAGTATATCCCCTGAAAAAAATTCTTCCTGTTCTTACATACTCCCCTCTTTGGGCAGCACCAAATTTTGAAAATAAGTGAAGAAGTAGATCACCAATGCAATTTTCTCCCTCAAAGCTGTTTGTCTATGCTATGGGCTATAAAACTCTTCCATGGACAATATCTGTGGTGAGATTGGCCCATAAGTACAGAAATTCTCCTGTCTCAGGTGCCTTCCTCCTCCCCATCCCTCTGTTAGAACATGCCATGTACTCCAAGGCAGGAGTGCTTGTGGCTCTGCCATGCCAAGATCAAGGCAGCTTTAGTCACTCTTATCTTGAGGAAGGGATCTGCAACAGCAGAAACACCTTTGGCACAGATCAGAAAGGTGGGAAGAAAAACCAGAATTGTGGCAGAATCTGGCAGATAGGGAGTCAGCAGAAGGGAAGAAATGTCAAATAGGAAAAAAACCACCCACTAAAAAAACTGAAATGCATAAAAGAGGTGAATGTTGCAAGGAGCCATGAAGGCAGAGCCACAATGTTTTTTTTTTTTAGAGCTGTATGTGATGTCCAAACAGAAACACTTGTTATCTTGATCCACAAAGGGATTAGGCAGAGCTACTTCACACTGATGCAAGTTGACATTTCCTAGGAATATTAGCTAACTACTTTTCCTCTTTCAAAAAAGCCTGAGATAGAGAGAAATATTAAACTGAAGTAAAACAGTGGATCATAATGTCCTGCTTCTACATACTATCCAAAAAGTATTCTCAGGGACACACAGACACATACCTTTGGTGGAAAACTCAGAACAAGCTTGGGGTCCAGCAAAGCTTTTCTCTGTTGTGATCATGTATTTCACAATCAATGCATTTCAGATTAGGCAGTTTGCTTTATGGTAAATTTAAGTCTTTGCAAGAGGACTTGATTGCCCCTCAATTCCTGAATATTTGTGATAGAAATAAACATGCAAGCCCTGCTATGAAGAGGTATCCAAAATTATCAGTGGCTGACCCTTGTAGGTCATTCTTCCTTCATATACAGAATTAAATCCAATTCCTACTTTTTCCCTTTTACCACCTATTTCCTCCTTCCTCTCTCAATTAAACTGCCAACTCCTAATCTTAGCATTTGGCCTTTCACCTCCTTGAAAGCTCTCAGTTCTTGATCTTCTTAATCTAGGATCATTACCATCAATCGCTCCTTTAGGCAAGTGAAATCTTTTCTCACAGAGGGATGCCAGAGGCCTACAGATCTTTCGGGCTGATAAAATTGTTTTAGTTCTGGTGCCACTTGGAGTTTTTGACAAAACTGTGCCTAGTGGTATCTTTTGCTGATTAGATGCTCTGGAGTGATCAACAGAAATTTGCTTGGACTGGGGCTCCTTCCAGGTTGAGTCATTTAGCGGGAGAGATGAAGGATTAACTTAATTAAATCAACTAATACTTTGACAGTGTTGGGGATCCTGTAAAGATTAATGAGGACTAAGGTTAATGAGGACCAAGTTTTCTTTTCTTATGTCTTAGTATCTTTAAGATAGTACCACTCACCAGACTTGCCTCACTGCAGCTCCCCTCACATCCTGTACACTGTCCATGATACCTATATCGACGTCTTACTCATCTGCTCCTCTAAAATGGGTCATTCTGAGGTTTTTTCTGCATCTTTTTCTGAGTACAAGCTTTTCTGCTGGCCCACTTTGTAAGGCTCTTTCTTATTCATCTGTTGTGTGAAGCTGGGCACCTACCAAAGTGGCTGCACAAAATATACAAATTTCTCTTTGTGTATAATTAACCTGCTGGACAGTGCTTTGGTAAACACATCTTTGGGTAACCACAAATTATTATTGTTTTAACCCACGTCCTCTATGTTTCCCTGTTTTCTGCATTGTTTTCATAAGACCCACTGAAGCATATACTGCACTGCAAGGTCCTATAAAAAACAAAAAAAATACTAAGATAATAGGAACCTTATAAATAATGAAGATCTTAAGGCATACCAGTTTGCAATGTTTGAAAGCAATTTTTTCAGAAGCTGTTCCTAGATTATTTTCCCCTCTGGCACCATGCTGTCCAAGTGCTAGTAACTCTAGTTTCAGATGTCCTGCCCCAGGAGTAGTACCACTGATATTAATGATACACTGAAAGAACAGAAAACCATTGCACAGAGCAAATATATTTTCTGAATGCTTCTGAATCTTTGGAAATGTGATGCATTCTCTGAACATCTCTAGCTAAACTTTCTCATTATTTGTTTTTTCATATGTTTCTTACTTTTTGGAGGGTTTTTTCATGTTTGGATTTTCTTAAATCCAGTGCATTCAGGATTATAACCAGGAAACATGAGGAGAGAAATATTTCAGGAGACCTAAGAACAGACTTATGTATTATATGTGGTTAAAACAAAAACCCTGTCAGCAGCTAACCACACAAATCCACTACATTTTTTTAAAAATTAAAAATCTTAAATACAAAGCACTACACAATAAAGATTTAATAACTCCATTACTTATTAATCTAAAATTTTCCAGTTGAAAGATACTATTTTAGCACAAGTTTAGCAAAATCGCTTGGTGCACTAGACATAATAGTCAGGTATTTTTCTTTGGGGTTTTTTGTTACCTTTTGGTTTATATTTGCTTATTTTTAAAAGGCTTTTCAAAACTTTCACACAGGGCAAGATCCTGAAAATGTTATGTAAAAGCACTCTTGGACCCTTGTGTTCTTTCTAAGAGGATATGGAACAGATTTGGAAGGGGGTTACACAAAGGAATTAATGAATATTATAATATTAATACCAGCTATAAAAAAGTTATTTCTGATCAGCCTGGGTTTTTATTTTTTTTTTTGAGGGCTTTGAAGTTATTTACCTAACAATCTTAATGGATTAAAAAAGAGAAATAAAACCATTACCACATTCCCTTTTTTTTAACATACCTGCTGTATTCTCTTGAAATGCACCGGGTTAACAGCATTACAGATGCTCTTTAAATAGCAAATGGATGCAACCCTGGCATCAGCCTCACTGAAAGCTTCCCAGTACTGCCTTCCTACAATGCTCCATCCCCAATCCATCCAGGTAGGCTAAAAGGATCCCCCTCACTCAGTCCCTTGCAGAAGTTATCAGTGAAAATGCAAATGAATTGTGATTATGATTTTTTTTTTAACAAAGGTATCATCCACTCCTGCAGAAGTGCAACCTATGTAATCAATTTGGTCAATCTATTTATACACATTTCTTCTATGATCCTCTGTGGCATCTGATTTTACTAAGGTCACTGGAGACATTGATGCCTGGTAAATTGCCAGTAATCAAAGGTTGTTAAGTGCTTGCCAGCTTCCTTTCAAGCTTAGTCTATCTTTATCATGAGGCAGACTTAGTACAGCAGCTAGAGACCATTTATTCATAAATGGATAACACTCAGGAATAACGCATTATATCATTAAAATATCGATACTGTTGCAGAAACATTTGTTCTAAAGCAATCTCATTTTCCTGAAATAAGACTGTGGCCAGTGAAAAGTGAACTCATGTCTCTGCAACAAGGCTGCTCTCCAACACATGAAAAGCTTTGTTTCCCAGCTCCTCCTCTCTCCTTTAAACCCTGTCCCCCAAGGCCTCTGTTTAGTTTAGATTCTGGAGCAGGGATAGATGGGTGATTTTAGAGTTTTAGTTGCACCTGGAGTTTATTTCAGTTTGTCCAGTTACTCTCTCCAGTTATAGTAATTTGTTGGCCACAAAAAAGAGGTCAGATAACCTTAAATGGAAAAAAATTAGGGTAGATGTCGTTGAACTCTTAAAGATACAAAGATCTTATTTCCAGGCATCTTGATTAAAGCTATAAAATAATTAATTGAAAAAAAATTAAGCCAGTCATTAGTTGGGGAAATCAGTATAGCTCCACCGAAAGGATGAGCCCACATCAGCTAATGCCACCTGTGCACTACATTTAAAATACGTTCAGAACTAGCTGGTGTTTAAAAAAAAATCTGTGAAGAAATTTCATAGTCTTTTGAAGGAACACATGTTAAAGTTAAACGCTCCTGGAGAAATTTGAGAGGAAGATACATCTCTCCAACCTACTGAATTGTTCAGAAGTTTATTGGGTGGAAAAGATATGATTGCAGGAACAATTAAAGAAATTCTGAATGATAAATTAGTAATGAAATACTCTTATCAGTGGAACCTTTGGAGAACACCCAAGACAGACTTTTAACTGAAAGGTAGCAATGATCATTTATTATTAATAAAACGTTTGTTGAAGGAGTCCTGTGCAAGGAAAGGACTGTACTCTTTCCTCACAACATCTGACTATAAGTCATATGGATTGTTTTCTGACAATGACTGCTAGAGTTTACAATTTGTGAACAGCTACAAGTGGAAGGTTTCCTTTGGCAGTGTAAGGTGCTGCGCAATATGACTCAACAAGGGCTGTAAAAGGTATAGAATTTCTTTGCCCTAACAGCAGCCTAGTTCCCCATCAGACATCTCAAAATCAGACCACTGAGATGCAGACACTGAATGATATAACCCTACCAATCTGCTCTGGTTTAGCAATCCTTCTTTGCCTCTCTATTTTGGGCATACAGCATTGCTTCCAAGACTAACAGTTTGGGGCCAATTACAATCAGCAGCGTGAGGGCTGCATTTATATTTGAGGCAGCCATTTTCTTCTCTTCCCAAACTTTCTTTCCCTCATGTTCAGGCTGCAAATAAATGATGCTGCGAACACCCTATCTGGGAAAGCTGACAGTTTGCAGTGACTACTCTGGTTCTGTGTACTGACAGCTAAACAAGCCTGCATACCATAACCTTATTGCTTCAGTTCCCAAGCACACCATATCTTCAAATTAAATTTAAACAACACTTAAACAAGCTCACATTTTTAAATCATAAAATGAGAATTTTATGGACATATCCCTTTAAACTAGCTCAAATATCTCTTCAATAACTTGCAGCAATTGCTCAATATATTGGAAATCTCACAATTTCCCAAGTGCGTTACTCCTGAATGCTACCGGACCTCATTCCCCTCCTAAAACTGCCATTTGATCTGCATCACAAGATGCTGCCATAAAATCGCACACTGGTACTAGAACCATCCTCTGGATGCAATCAATGTTCTTTGTGCATAAACAGAGCTTAAGGAGAAATAAACAAAACATAGTCATTCCGCATTCCCTTAAAACAGGGTAGATTGCACATCAGTGTTTTGGTTAGTCAGCCACCTCACCAGCAATCAAAAGAAGCAACTTAATTGCAAATGTTATTTTTGGAACCTGAAAGGGGTTACAGCACAGTGGATGTGATCTATATACATTTGTGGTGCTTTCATCTGTGAATTCATCTTTCAAGCAAAAGCAAGCCACATATTTACTTGACATAAATTTATACTTGCTCTTACCTTGAACAATCACAAAGTTATCAGTCACGTTCCACACATCAGTATGAACTGAGGAGAACCATAGTCACGCTCCCTAACATGTTTTAGAGGCCTCTCTCCCCAACAGCTTGGTGGGTCTGAAGGACCCATCATGATCATCAGTGTGATATAAGTCTGCACTACCCTGAATGGTGCCTATGCCTAAAGTACCAAATGCGTGACTTGCGTGCACTTTGTTTCCTCATGACATCTACAAATACCATTCACTTGCTAACTCTGGAAAGTTCACGACTTCCATCACAGATTTCAAAAACTCTGAAAACACCCAACTGATTTCCTGTCAATTTTTCTCTCCACTCCTATGTGTCAAGAGTACTGCAAGACCTTTTAAGCTGCACAGCAGGAAGCCAGCATGCTTTTAGGTGATGGCAGCATACCAATATTAATTTGACTAACCTAGTTCAGCATGCAGTACGCAATTATTTCCCACTCTTCTGATTTTTTTCCCCAGCCTATTTTCAATTTAATTTATATGTTGGTAAGGATTCTACCTTTAGAAAAGATAGCTAGTCCACAAGCCTTCCATTATCCTGCAGCTGCTGCTGTTATAGTTGTCACGAAAAAAAAATCTCACCTTGTGTGACAATGGGATTTGAATCACAATTGCTAAATATATCATATATAGAAATTTGATTGCTTTGCTTTTTTTCCTGAAGGGGGAAAATGTGAGGGCAAAACCATACAGTTTATTTCATGCTTCACTACAGTGTAATTCTAGACCCTAAGATTTCTACCATTCCTATTTTGGTAATGAATGGAATGTAAAAGGGAGGTATTCAAAATTAATTGCAGCAGTTTTGAGGGTTAAACCTGCTTAACCCAACCTTTTATTAAGAGAACATCAACGGAGCATATATCTTGTCTAGGGAGTGCTGGGACATCATTATTCTTCTACCAGCATGTTCAATTCTAAAACCTGGGATTTCTTCAGGTTCCTGTAGGCATCATGCACACCATAAACCCATCCCAAATTATACCGTCTGTTCTGAGCTACTCACTACAGCAGGATTTGACCTGAGAAACTCTAGAGTTTTGTTTTACTTTATTAACTTGGAGTACTTTTAAACAGTTTTAAAACAAAGTTTTTCCCTTGACCAGCAAGGGAATTTTCATCCTGAAGTTCTCAGCAGCATCCGGTGAGGCTCTTGGCCAAGTTCTCCAGATACTGTATATCCACAAGGACAGCCTGCTGGCTCTTGCTGTGGCATTTTCTTAATTCTCAGAACAGATTTCCTGGATCTAGGAAATTTAATTCCTGACTCCTTTGACCCAGATGCTGGCGAAAATGTAGTCTGCAGTCTGTACGCAAATAGGTGTGTTCATTTTTTCTCTTTTTTTTCTTCTAGGAACTGGCCTTGCTGTTAAATTTTTCTAAAACAGTCATATTTATATGTTCAAAAATCCACTGTTGAGTTTCAGATAAAGGATCACATCTGTTCATGAAAATCTTCTTTTCAGCTGGGTTGCAATCTATGCAGCTGCTGCTTACCGGATGGAACAAAGTTTTGTCCTACAGGAATGCAAAAAAAAAAAAAATAGAATTAAATAGCAAATGCCAAATCATTGGAAGTGTTCTCATTTTACAGAACATGGATTAACACAGTCCTGTTTGAAATGATTTTGTTGTCTCTGTGCATTAACCCTGTGTAATAACCACAGCTATTAAAAAGCTGTAGAGAATTGAGGATTTTCTCCCTTGAGCTATTATCCTTTATGAAAGTGGGGATTCAAAACAGAAAGAGACATCATCTGGTCTTTGACTAACAACCACATAATATAATGAAAAAATACAACGCCTTTTAATATCTTTGCATATTAGGTATTTACTTTGAACCCATTTAAATGTTTGAACCTGAAAAGGGGATTTGTTCAGGGTTTTATTAGAGAAGTTTTGGTTTTTTCAGTGCTGTGTTTCTTGGCAGGGGGAGCTCCAAAATCTTCAACCTGGTGAAGAAATTAAAAATGAATTATTAACTGAAGTGGTGGACAGATGGACACTGGATTGATGTTCTCATCCCATTCAATGCAGACTTTGCCTGTGGCCTCAGTAAGACTAGCCACTGAAATACGCTCTCTCTCCTAATAAAATGGAAATCCTAACACTGATTTAGCTCCTTATGGAGATTTTGGGAGGGTAAGCATGGATTAAGTTGCTTTAAAAAGCATATTTACGATGATTAGTTTTATTAATTTTACTTCACAAAGCTGGAGAGAATATTAAGCAACCTGACAGTGAATCTGTGTTAAAGCAGAAACTACTCAGTTGAGCAGCTGGTATGTGTGAGTTGGGTAGTTTCAATATATTTAGTTCATGTAGGCAAGTGTTTTGAGAAAGACAGATGTGGGAGTGATTAGATTGCTTGAAAATTTCCAGGGACTATACTGAATATGTTGAAATAAATTTCAGATTACTGTTGGTAAACCACATTCAGGCTTTTTCGTCCAAGCTGATGATGCCCTGCCAGTATTTTAATACTAATCCAGGACGCACCTGCTTGCCCAGTTTGTAAGAGGGAAAAAAAATCTACTTGTCAAACTGCAATTGATTTAAAACTCACTCAAGTGCTCTGGGTGCTGAGCAATTATCATAAAAACTTCTTTTTAACTAAAAATACCCCAGTTTCAAAAAAAAAGCATGGAAACAAACAGAAACAGCAGGTATTTAAAACCACTTTGAAAAATAAAGTTAGGGGTTTTTTGATTTAGGAAAGATGAAATTCATTGATTTGGGGTTTGTGAAAAAGAATGGTAAAGTACAATGCTTCTTTTTAAAATTAATATAGGCAAGAAAGAACAAAGTCAAAAATACTTTGTGCTCTGGCTGAGGGTGATGGTGTTACATCTGCCTTTTAAACTGTGTTTTAGCTCCAGCACCTGCCTTTCCCCAAATCCAGGGGGTGAACCCAGAAATCGAAATTCACACTGAAATTCAGAGGGATACCATCAAAGCTGACAGGGCCAAACCAAATGAGTATAGGCCTTTCCCTCGTGCTCTACCAGGAGAGCAGTGAGGATACTTCAGCTTGCAAGAAGGGGGTAACTGTACTGTATATAAAGGGCTATGGTATCCCTACTAGGAGGAGGTGGGCCTGCAAGAACTCTCAAGCACCCTATGCAGTGGTGCAGACCCATCTGCACCTTGCCAGCTCCTCCTGTCCTAATAAGAGTGGTGCTGCCTGAAATCAGGACACAGTGACTGTGCCACGGCCACCCTGCCTGATGTGGCACCTTGAAGGAAGGGGGCATGTGGTTTTCCTTGAAGGATAGCTGGGCACGAGGGTCAGCCAAGCTATTAGGAAACTGAAGTGGGAATACTAGAAGCTTTAATAAGATAACTGGTATAAGAAGAAAGGAAACAGCTTCAGCCCAAAAAGCTTGCTACAAAAAACACTCCAGCCTTTCCAGAAAGCTGGCAGTCCTTACAGAAATATCACAGGCAGGCAATTTTTGAGTGAAGCATTTTTGGTGCTTTTACTTAGAGAGTCTGGGTATCAGGAAAGAGTGTCTTTTAAGAATAGGGACAGAATTACCACTCTGGAAAAACTTCTGGCTGACTTAGCTGTATATAAAGGCCTATTTACCATCTCAAGCTTATACTGATATAAGGTCAAAGCCTGGTGGTCTTACAGACTTCAATGGAAACCAGCTCAGGACTTCAAGGGGTAACAGTTGTGTGCATCCCAGTGAAGAATTTCACGAGAGAAATAAAGAAATTCCTCTTTACACCAATATTGAGAAACCACAAGCACTTCTGTGGAGACATTTCTAACATCTGAAAACAGCAGAGTAATTTTTTTTGCCTTCTGCATGAAGGCAAGCCTGCAGATTATTTGCAGAAGGAGAAACTCCTCCATAAGATAATTGGTCTCGACTGTTCAGGGGATTGGTAATGAGACACAGAGCCTTTCATTTCTTATAGGTCACTGCTGTAACTATGGCCAATGTCAAGAGCAACTGGAAGTCATTATCAGCTGGTGGCTGTGGTAGATTATCTGAAATTAGCTGGTAGCTCCAATGCAGTTTCAGCAGGACTGACATCCATATGATAAAAGCCACGATCACAATGACATGTATTCGGTTGTCTGAGAGAATAAATCTACACACCTCCCAGGTGACGTGTGAACTGACTCTTACAGTTTGTCCCTGAAGCTGTCAGGAGACTATGAGCAAACTCCTGTCTTCTGGGCACAGTTTTTGATACTGTCAGTCTAGCATCTATAATAATCACTAGGCTCAGGGTAGAATTACCGTATAATGAAATTGATTTTGTACAATTGTTTCTTTTTAAAGACCTACTAAATCAGCCCTCTCTTGGATACTTCTGCTCTACAAATAGCAGTAGTGGGCCTGTGGCACATAAATTGAATCATACTTTATCAGAACCAATGCACTACCTGTCAGCCCAGAATGATGCTACATTGAAAACCAAAGGTGTATTCCTTCACTGTGAGGAACAGAAATTTGTAAGCACGGCTCATCATTGGCTCTGGCATGCTAAGGAATATCAAAGAGAGTCAAAGAAATGGCTTTAGTTTGGGAAGTTAAAGCCATTCTCCCAAATATCTAATAATTACAGGTTATTTATATTTATCTATCTAATTTCTTACATTGCTCCAATATGGTGCCAATATTTTTTGTACTGGCACTACACTCACATTCTTCTATTTACAACCCATAGCAATGTTTGCACTGCTGCTTGGATTTATTCTGCTCCATTGCTTCTTACAGGGTTTTCTCAAAGGTACACTTGGCTGTAGACCAGTACTTTGGATTGGTCCTAAGAAAATTGATTACTTAATATGGCAGACTTACTTGACTTTCAAATAGCTGCCCAGATGTAGTTTAAGCAGTATGGGAATAAGAACAGTTTTTTGACACATGTTTATTAGTGGTAGTTTTGGCTTCATTAATCTGAAAAGAATGTGGTTTGCACGCTCTGAGGCTGCACTGCAATGAGAAGCAAAGTGCACGTAATGGGGATAGGCTGTAAATTTTTTCCAGAAGAGCACTCCTTACCCAAAGTAAAATATTAATGTATTCTACTTGCCACTGAAATATTTAAGCTGGTTTTATTCGCCAGGATCCAAAACCAGGTTGTTAGGATTTCTATGCTGTAAGAATATGGAATCTGAAAATAGTGCTTGGCTTCAAATTGCATTTGCAGCAATTTGTAATCACTTCACAGCCCTAATTTCTTACCAGTGGCTCAAGGATGCAAATGATCATGAGAAGAGACTCATCTTTAAATGAATAAAAATCTCTTATCTTCCAGTTCTATAGAAATAATATGACAGCATGGTAAGAAATGCTTCATATTAAGCATCTTAAAAGACATTGACAAGGAATGTAATTTTTTCTCCTAAAGTAATAAAAGAATTTTCGGCAGGATGGATACATGACCGTTAAGAAGCTACAGCATCTATAAATGGGGCAGAGAACAGAAGAGAGTGGCTGACTTGCTATCTGTTTTTTAAAAGGAAACACTTCTTTCTTAATCACATTATTATTCTTATTTATTTAGGATGCAGATTTAGTAGCATACCATCCCCTAGGTAAAGGGCTCTAGTACAGATCAGTTCTTGTTTTGTAGGTGGGGGAAACTCTAAAAGTTTTGTTGTCAAGATGCTTTCAAAGCTAGAAAAGGATTATATCATACATAAGGTTTTTGGAGGTATAACTGTACTACCAGAAATCTCTAATATAAATCTGCCCATTATCTGAGGAAATGGACTATAGGAAACATTAAAAAATACTTACTGTGTAGCCAAACTAAAACTAAGCCTAAAGAAAACCATGTATACATCATTCTATTATTCCAATGCAGTTTCTTAACTTGAAGGTTTATGCAAATTGACCAGCTTGCTGTCAGGTTGGTATTACAGTTAAGAATGTGTCAGTACTTCCATCATAACAAAACATTGTGGTGTTTCTTGCTTAGATGGAAATGCCTGTCTTGCATGGAGAATTTTTATATGAGCCCTGCCAGCCTTCTGGAAATTAAAAATGAAGCTGTGTAGAGAATTTAATAAAACTTACACTGTGTATTTTTTTTAAATGTAATTTTTGTTAGTTACCAGCTATACTCTGTCGTCATCAAAGCCTTACAGAGAATAGCTCTAGACCTGCATTTTGTCTAATGAACCAGCTGTATTAAGCAACAGTGAAGTGCTTAAAGATATGGAAGCTTTTTTTTATTTGCAGCTTGAGTAGGCAAAAAGATAAATCGGAAGGGTTTTAAAGCAAGAAGGTATTATGGTATTATAAAGTCAGATAGGCAGCAATACAACCACCACAATTTATATCCTCTAAATATCTGCCCCATACATTCTAACTTTCTTACAGATAATACCTCAGTTTCAAAGGGATTACATTCCTGGAAAATCTTATGATGGACTTCCATTTGTAACATAAATAAGGTAAAAAGGCACAAGCTAATAAGTAGGCACTCAGAAAAAGAGTCAGGACAAACCTGTTTTTAATGCTTCTGAATTAGATTTCTACTCTATATATATTTTCTCAAACTAGAAAACAGTATTGAGGTTAATCTGGCAAAGACCAATTCCTGGTACTTCGGCCTCAGCTTAAGCAAGGTGAAGGGCAAGGCACAATGGTCAAAGAAAATTGAAGCACGTGAGAGGAATCCTCAGTGCTTCAGATAAATCCTTATCCTGAATAGAACACAGAGTTCATTACTGAAATCTTTAATCAAGGCAACTTGTTGATAAACCATTAAAAAACCTAATAACAACAGCAATAACAAATCAGTTCTACCAGGACTTTTTCCCATAACTGAAACTTTGACAGTTTCTAGCTTGACCTCCTGTTTCCAGTGATTTACAAAAATGGGCTGAAATTCAGCAGATCAAAGTAGTTCCTAAGCTGCTTATCTTTAGTTTATAAACGCCTGCCTTCTTTGGGCTTACAGAAGTGCTTTTAATGTTGGGTTGGGTAGGGTTTTTTGTTTGTCTTGTTTGTTTGGTTTTTTTGAGGGAGATTTTTCTGCCACTTGTAATCTTTAAAATGTAGTAAAGTAATAACATTTAACTCATGAGCAGCATGTCTTGCTACTGTCACATTGGATGAAAATATTTCCAACAGTGCCTCTGTTAAATGACACAAGCATCTTGAAGTGCCAGAATGGTAAAACACCTTTCAGGGAACAGATCCAATAGAGACACTCTCTGAGCTGGATCAGATCCATTTTCATTTACATTTGACCTAAATATCTGAATGCTCAGAGAGATTACCACAAAATTAAATTGGAATAGGATGTGGCGGATTTTAAAACAAAACTTCTCTGATGGGAAAACACAAGCCTGTGCTAAACTGAATACAGGCTCAAGACAGTCTGAACCTCCAAGATGCCCCACAGTGATTCTGACCTTCCTATAGCTCCAGTGCTGGTTTCCCTTCATCCCGTGACAGTCATACAGTGTGACAGGGCTACTGTGTGAGATGGCGTCAAAGCAGAACTTCCTGGTGTGAAGTGGCTCCCCAGGGCGGATGTCTTCTCTCCAGCCAAAGGTGAAGAGCTAGGAAAACAACCAGGCAATACAATGATATATTATTAGTAGAAAAATGTTTAAAACAACACACAAAGCTTAATGCAGGATTCCCTTTTTGCACACCCCAGATGCTGGTTAAACGAAGTCTGGCCTATGTACGACTCAGTGATGCCAGCTGCCTTAACTAAAGTGTATCAGTGGCCATGTGGAACATACCCCAGGAAGGCACAATCCCTATGTCAGGGAACGAAGAAAACAGTGACACAGTACTGCTGAAAGGAGAGGGGATATGCTGTATTAAAGCCTTAAGTTATCCCAGTTAAAGCAGCACATGTATGTACAAGGATTTTGGCTACCTAGGACTCAGAAAGCCTCCACCACTGATGTTCCTTTAGCTCTCATTGGGGTCTGAACAAGCTGCCTAGAGAGATCTTCCCATCATGGCATCTTTCCTGTTTGATGAGCTGCTTCCTTCTGTTTATAGGGGACACTGTTACTATAACCCCTCTCAACTATCTTTTTTCCCCAAACAACACATGTTAAAGGATCTTCATCTTTCTACTGTGAAACCTGTGAGCTACAGGCAGCTTGTCAAAGCCCTTTTTCTTGCTGCCTGAGAGGAGTCATGGAGGGTCACAGTTAATAGAGGAATCCTTCTCAATTAGACACCAGCTGTCTGAAGTGATGCTGTGACACTGCAGTCTTTCAATCATCAGATGATGGTGACAGGTCTGACAGCATCAAATTTAAAGACATGGAGTGCATTTTCATTTCCATGGACCAATCCTTGCAGAAAAGAGGTTGCAGGTTGTAAATTACTACCTAGAAGCTGTGAGGTAGAGCTCTGTCAAGAGCTGTGAGGTTTTTTTCTTTTCTTTCTTTCCTTTTTTTATTTTTCTTTTTTTTGAGTGAGTGCTATTCTTTGGCTTTCTGCATGACTTTTGATTTTCCATAGGGAAAAAAAAAAAAGAAAGGGAACACTGAGAAAGTGAAGCTCTCTTTAAATGAGCAAACTTTGCTAGTAGAAACTGTTCAGCTAAGATGGTTCATGTGGAACTGCATGCAGACTCGTTATCCAGAGAAGCAGCTGCCTGTACTGAGTTCAGTTCCCCATACTGAGTTCTGACTGTCTCAAACACCTCATCTCAGGTTTCTTTTGGCCCTTATCTAGCACCCTGCTCCTCCAGTGTGTACATTCCCTGATGGAACCAGCTATCAATTGAAGCTTAATATCATGTGGGTCTGATCCTCAATAATTCTGTGGTGGTTCCCAGGTTTTAACTTTTTCATTGCTATAGTCATCTCCTTTCCATGGCCTTGCTTCCATAAAAGAAACAAGTCTTAAAAATACTGCATCTTCAATGCTGTACCAGCCTCTGAATACCACATTTGAGAGGTGTTACTGTCTCTCTTGACTTGCAGGCCCCAAATATAAACATATATCTGAATATTTACCTTTTTTTTGTTCTGTCTTATTGTAAGCCCTTGTTCTCTCTGTTAGCTGCTGTTTCTCCCTATTTATATCTGTATTACAGGTTTTCTGTGGAGTGTTTTCTTAATCTGCCCCTGTGCCCTGCTTATTTCTTCTATCTCCCAGAGTGCATTTTTCATTTATCTGGAGTAAAATGCAGCGGACAGCTTTAACCTCATTTTCAAAGCAATTTCTGCTTTTCAAAAGGTTAAACCTTTTTCCACGTTTCTTTGAAGCATCATCATGGACTCCCTACAATAACTTATCATTTCACAAGCAAAGACAGAAGTAAGATTTGGTACAGAAAAATACTGCATTGCTGTTTCTTTAGAAAAAAAGAAGGCTGAGACAGTTTTCCTTTAACGAAAAACCAACAAAAGCCATTTTCTTTATCTTATCCTTTACCTTTCTATAGGCACATAATAAACCGAGAGTTCAAAGTGATGAATAACAAATACCTAGAGGAATGGTGTGGAACAGTGGTTCTCTGATATTCTCACTCTCATTACTACTACTGCAGAGAGAGATCATATTTCAGGACCATCCTCATTTTTCCCAGTGGGTGGCTTGCCAAATTTCTCATTCCGTGCATGAGTGGTGAGCGGAGGGGCCAATTCTTGCTGCTCTCTGGACCTTGGCCTGAGGACTACTACCCCACTGAATGCATCGGTACACCTCAAAGAGCTCAAGCCAGCCTTTAAATCAGATCATACTGATCCAGACTATCCCTTTGCTCTTTCCATTCCTCTGTGGTTTCTGAAGACTGCCTGGGCTGTGTCCTGTTTGCAAGTCAAGACATGGTAACAGTGGGGGCTTTTTATTTCCCTCCACTGAAAACCAGGATCTGTGTAATACTAGACGTCAATGTTTAGACTAGCTTAGATTCTTTTTTCCTCCTTTGTCCTCCTGTTTTTTTAAAACAGTTTTATTTTTAATTCAACAAATACGTCTTCTCCCTAGTGATACCATTATAAAACCAACCTTTTTAGGGACAGGAACTCAGTTTTAGTACTAAGAGAGAGAAGAGAAAACAAAAAATCAGAAAAAAGGTTATATTTCTCTATACACCCAATTAGTATTAAGATCTTGCAATTACAGACACAACATGAAGGTGTATAGTCCTTCCAATCTCATCATTTTAGGCTATCCTCTTTTAAACAGCAATATTCCTCTGGTTAACACTGAATCTGCCCAATATAAATATTATCTCTCCACTGCATAATGTCCAACAATGCTATGTGCTCCAGTTATTAGCTGGAGCCCAAAGTATATAATGTTCTGCTTTGCCACTCTGGATTTTGTTGTTCCTTTGTTAGGAACCAGCTGTGTCAGATTTTACAAGAAATGGCTGAGCCCTTTTGTACCCTTGTACTTCATTCATTTCTGACTGCTTGTTGATTTGAAATAAGGCTGCACTGAAATTCCCAGACACATTATTAACAAACAGCAGGCTGATTCTTCTCCTGCAACACATGGAGCTGCTGTTCACTGTTTCCTGCTGGACCCAAGAAACCCTCTGTCCTGGCTCATTCTCCTTCACCTTCTCTCACACCAGTCTGTAAAACACAGCCCCATCCTCTGCATTTGCAATCAACTAAACCCTCAGTCCTCATGCTTTCCTTTTCATGTAGCTGAGCCTTGTCATGAAGTAACTGGGAAAATACAGCTTTCCAGCTTCATTTATAATTGGCACACGGCCTGAAGAATGATTGCTTGATAGAGCCATTGGCTTGGGACTGTCTATAGGACAAAGGCCCTTTTGAAGCCATTAATGCTTTCCAGCCTGGCAACGTTGCTCAATTACTCGCTGTCTGGCTAGGGACTGTCAGCTGGCGCTATGCTTTGATTGTGCCATTACACTTGAGGGGACAACATATACCCCACCCAAAGATGAAATGCCACGTTTCAGAGCTGGGCTCTGGCTTGAACTATACATCCAAGTAGAGAAGAAAGAGCTGGGCACTTGCTGGGCCATGTTAGAGATGGTGCCCGTCCACCTATTCCCTGGTGGGACTGGGGAATCTGATAATTGATAAGTGATGCCTGTCATTTTCCTCTGCTGTTGGTTATCAGTCCAGTAGAGCCCCATTTTCCCCTGAAGCCAAAAGTCAGCTCTGGGAAGACAGAGATGGGAGAATACAGTGCCGTGACATATCCTCATGGCTCTTTTCTTCCCCTCTGTTCTTAATTTTGGGGAAGTTTCCAGAAACCACAGTGACACATCCCTCACTTCTCATCCATCTCCTGTTTACCAGAAACCCTACAAGTGTCCCACAAACCTTTTGACTGCTGCTTGCCTAGCAGGGCTTGCACAGCCCTGAGTTGGCAGATTGCCTTCCTCTCCTGGGGTCTGCTAAAGGGCTGTGCCCCTGGCATGGTGGCTGAGACTTTCAGCTTTTAAATCCTGCCCTGGTAACATGACATGAATCAGGTGGCACAGAAGATCATCTCTGTCTAGCACTAATGCCTGTCGTACTGGTCACATCAAGCTACTATAGCTTGCCACTGAACTCTCTGTAAATTTACACCATAAATTACAAGTCCAGCTCAGTGTCAATCCACGCTATTCGAAATACGATAATAAAAAACCAGATACTTTAATCAATCCTGGCCGTGAGGGGCGCAGGCTGTGAGGCACGGCAGGCTGTGAGGCACGGCAGGCTGTGAGGCACGGCAGGCTGTGAGGCACGGCAGGCTGTGAGGGGCGCAGGCTGTGAGGGGCGCAGGCTGTGAGGGGCGGCAGGCTGTGAAGCACGGCAGGCTGTGAGGCACGGCAGGCTGTGAGGGGCGCAGGCTGTGAGGGGCGCAGGCTGTGAGGGGCGGCAGGCTGTGAAGCACGGCAGGCTGTGAGGCACGGCAGGCTGTGAGGCACGGCAGGCTGTGAGGGCGCAGGCTGTGAGGCACGGCAGGCTGTGAGGCACGGCAGGCTGTGAGGAGCGCTGGCTGTGAGGGCGCAGGCTGTGAGGGGCGCAAGCTGTGAGGCACGGCAGGCTGTGAGGAGCGCTGGCTGTGCGGGCGGCAGGCCCGTCCCGCGGCGGGCGCGTTCAGCTGGGCCGCGCTGCCCCCTGCTGCCCGCCCGCCGCACCGCAGCCGCGCCGGGCACAAGCCTCCCGGGCAGCCGCAGGGCGAGTGTATGCGCTGTTTCCCACCAGCCCGGCGGAGACAAATCGTGCTGTCCCTGAGGCACACGTTGTCCTGGGGTGAGGCACCGAAGTGCTTGAGGCTTCCTGGCTCTGGTTCTGGGATCTGAGGAGCTGGCTGGTTGAACTACCTTCGTGCCAGCTTCACCTACTGATTCTAATGAATCACTTTGCGTGCTTAGTACAGAGTAAGACCTTTATACCTGTCTGATCCCAAACGTTGAAGCACCCTTGCTGAAACACGGATTCCTCCCTAACATCCTTCTCCCTTTGTGTCATTTCTCCTTTGTCCAAGCCTTTACTCTTTCAAAGGATGTTTCAGATCTCCCTTTTCTCTGCTAACTTTTTTTTCTTCTCTCACTTTTTCATCCAACTTTTTTCCCCCCTTTCTCATCTCTGGCAGCCTCAGCATTCCCCCTTCCCTTCTTCAGGAGGGTTTGGAGCTTTGCAGATTTTAAAGCCAGAGAACACTCTGCTGGACTATCTGGACCATACACTTCCTTCAATCAACTCCTTGAATTACTTTCTGTCTTTAAGAAACAAAACAAAATTATCTAGTCTTGGCACCCTATCCCCATGCAGTATTCTTTGGTAGCTATCTGAAGAAGTCTTTCAGCAACTTCCTTTTTTGCCATGTTGGCACTTACCTAAATAGAGAAAATCCTTCAGCTTCTTGGTTTCATGCACTTACACTTCTCCTGCATTTCTCAGTATCCTCAGAGCATGATTTCTTGACCTCAGAACTTCAAACATCCCTCAGAACTCCTCTCCCCTGAGCTTTTAAGTTTTTACAAAGTGCCATGAGTGACTGCCAGGTCAATTTTTCTCTTCAGCATTCGGAATCTTTTACTAATCTGGGACCTTTTCCTGTGAAAGACACGCTCACTAAATTTGCTAATAAATGGTTAGGTTGTACTTTTCATCTGGATTCTCTTTGCTCACATTGGCCAGACCCATGGGCTGTGAGTCATGATCCCTTTCCTATGGCACTCACAGTGAGTAAAAATCAGAGCACTTTTCCTCCATGCTCCTGAGAAATAATATTTTTTTCTACCTCACCAACCTACATAAAAGCTTTTATGAGTCTTTGCAATTGCTTGTCTTTTGAAATGCTTTTTTGCTCGCTTTTACCCATTTATCTCACTTATACCTCATATTTGTTTAAAATGTAACTGCTTAGTGAAAGCGTAAAACCAGACAATGACTAGAGCTTTACAAGGCCTGGTGCTATATTTAAAATATTTTCAGGTAACTCAGCTAAAATCAACACGTTTTCATGACACAGGGGGTGAGAATAGGGCATCAAAAAGCTCTCTGAGCATTGCAATTTCTTTTGGAAATGAAAACAGTGGAGGTGGCTGTTGGAATTTCTGAGACTATAATAAGGAGTACTTTGTAAAAGCCATTAAGGTCAGTAGTAATTCACAAATAATTTCTAAACTCTGTTTTACCTTAAGAAAAGCAGAAATGCTCAGAAAAATGTTTAAAAACGGGAAAAGAGAAGCAACAATGTTACCCTGATTTTCTCTTTCCACCATTAAAATACCTGCTCGTGTGACCATGTTCGTTCTGAGCCATCCTTCACACAGATGTCCAGCCTCAGCTCAGTCCCCGTAGCTCCGTGTTTACTGTCCACACAGAGGTTGGCTGCCACATTTCGAATCTGCAAAACCAAGCAGCAACATTTCACATTGAACTGGGTGGCAGAATAGAGCGTTCAGTGTCAGGGGGTTAGCAGTTTAGCTCTGAAGGTCTTGAGATTGACTGTCAGTTATCTAAAACTGGTAGGAATTACTTTTTACAGGGCAGAGAGCCATGTCCCGGAATGAACTACTCTTTATAGGAGCAGCTTCAGGAGCAGCAAAGTTTGAAATAACTTAACATAGCTTAACAAATGAAAGGTAGCTCTTATGAAATATCTTCATGCAAAAAAACTAAGAGGAAAAAAGGTCTGAGAAGTTCAAAGCTTGTCTGACTGCTTCTTCCATCCTATGACAGCAAGAGAGATCAACAGTATTAGAAGGAACTGATTTCTGTATGAGTCTCTCCCAGGCATTGGAGCAGTATGCATTAAAAATTCAGGCATGCCCTGTTGCAATCCATGCTCTTACTTCGACAAAATAACACCATTGTAGATAAGGTCAAACATTACTCCCTGAAGTGCATAAAACTAAAAAGTACTGAACAAATCTGTACTGAAAGTTAGGCTTTTAAAAAGTACGTAACAAATCTGCACTGAAATGTGTGCTTACCTATGGAGGTTCCTTCTGCATGCCTGCTGCAAACACTGCAGTATAACTTGTTCTTAAAAGGAAAATCTTGTTCTTGAGGCTGAAGCAACTGAGTAATAATTAATCTATGACTATCAATCACACCAGTTATGTACTACTGCTGCCACATATATTTTCTTTGAAATATTGGGTTGAAAAGTTAAGATTTGCCCACTGCCTCCAATAAGAGCAAAATCCTAACTTTATTTTGCAAATACATGCACATTTCTCCTTGAGTGCCTTAGCTGGGCTAGTTAAAATCCTTTAAACATCTTCATAATGAAAAGGATTTCTTAAAAAAACTTTCCCTCTCAACGAGAAAAACAGACACTGAGTAATCAAAGTGCATGTACCTGCATGGAAACAGGCACAAATTCTGTATGTATAATATATATAAAGCAGGTGCATATTTTGACATTCTGGATGCTACTTTGACCCCTTTTTTAAAAGAAAGTAAGATGCTGAATGGACATAAAATTGAGTAGTCTGTGTTTTTTCATGAAAAATACGTTAGAAGTCACTGCTTTTGCCATAATATGCCAGACAAATGTACACATCACCACTGAATACCTCACAAACATCCTCAGGATGGAAAACTGCTCAGCATCGCACAAAACATTGTGAGGAGCGGAAATCTTTGTGCATGCAAGACACATGCCAGAGCTACTCTTCTCTTTTTCTAAATCTGGAGGAGTGGGATTGAGTCGATTAAGTATGATCAAGAAAGATTTTCGCAGATGGGAAAGCAACAGGTAGTGCAGAAAATGTAAAAATTGTCACCTTCAGGAAAGGTTTTAGGAAGTGCATTTGTTTAGCTTAGAAAATAGCAGATTGGGCAAAGGATGGGGGAGCATCAGTTTGAGCAACTGCCTCCAGGAACCTTTGATCCTTCACCACAGATCAAAGATGCATTCTTTTAAAAACTTGGACAAGCCCAGCCCTAGGATATTTTTCTTTTTTCAATACAATAAAAATTGCTAAAGATGAGGTAAAACACTAGCTGTTCATAGACACAACCAGATGCAGAAACCCAGCACTGGCAGTCCCACAGCAAAAAAGATGAAAGGTAGTCAGCTCTCAAAAACCTTCATTTTCATATCACCCAGCAAAAGAGGCAGGAAAGAATAATGAGGGGAATAGAATTTAATGTCATATTTTTAAAGTTTCATATGAAATACCTACTCCAAGTATAATTTTTTTTGGAGAATGTTCAATCATTTCTCTAGGCACTTAAATTTCCATTGTATAGATAAAGATTTCTGGTCTAATAGAAAATTAAATGATGCGTCAGTTAAGTTCAGTTCTTAGAGCATGCAAGTTAATTAAAATGGAGCTGCTAACGCCATTAATAATTGGGTATATTTATGCGATTCAGAATTGTAAAATGACAGTGAATACACTCCATGTCCAATTAATGCTTATTACATTAAAAGGCTTTCATAATTTTGTCTCGATGGCATCGCTCCATCCCAGTCTCTGTCATTGGGACTGTGCAGTAAATGTGTTCAGTCCATTTCTGGAAAAGGCTTGAGCTGAAGCTACATTTAGTTCCTTCACTGCTGGAATCTGTCTCACATTCTTTATTTCCACTCCTTTTCCCTCTGCTCCTTAAAGGTTTTCCTGAGTTAGTTTTTCCTGTTTTTTTGCAGCTTATATGTTAGTTCATCCTTTTTTTGTTTCATCCTTTCAGCTGCAGAGGGGTCATGGTTTGTTTTTTGTTTTTCTTTTGTAATAAGGCATTTCAGTCAAGTCTGTGCTTTTGTTCTCTGGCGCTTGTGTGGCCTTGGCAGTTGCTAGAAACTGAACTGAGCCACCATGCTGGAGCCAGAGCCAGAGCCAGGGGGAACATTCTGCCAAGCATCAGCACCACACAGCCTGCAAATCCCCTAAGATGCTTCCATGGACAAAGGAAGGAAAGCAGAAGTACAGGGGCTTTTTTTTTTTCCCTCATTTATACACCAATATGCATTTGAACTGCCTTGTCTCCAGTCACACAGCACAATGTATTTAAGATTCTTGATGTTATGAGTTACAATTAGAAAACAAATAGCTAGTGATCCCAACACATTTCCAACATTCATATTTGTGCAATTGTAGAGACTGGGGATGAACAGGAAACAGATTTTATCAGCCATGGAGGTAGGGCATCGAGGTGCTACATACAAAACTTATTTGCTCAACCTTAAATGGCATCATTTGTACACCCAGATAAACTCACAGGAAAAGCAAGTTTCCAAGGACTTCGATGTATGGACTGACAAGGATGGTTAGTGGTGATATTAAAGGCTGTTTCAGAATTAAATAAATTCTGACAAAAGCACAGGACACTATCTGTAAATCATTATACATACTTAGTTCTTGAAATGCCATCTTAACTCACTTTGGGACTATGGGCACTCTAGTCCTTATGGAGAGCAGATGAGGTGTAGAAGCACAGAAAATACAGCTTCCCAGGGCCTAGCAGTTATGTTGACCAATATTCTTTGATAATTCTAAAACTCTACAACTTTTCTGAAGCAAATGAGTTCCTGCAAGACTTGCTGCTGAGGTAGTGGGTGCTGTCCTGACTCCTGCAGCCTTGCCCTGCCTGCACTGGAGCCAGGCTGTCACCCAGGTACACTTAAGCCTTCATGGGGCCAGGGAGTGGTGAGCCAAACTCCCAGGGGTTCTGGGAGCTGCCCTTCATGCTCATCATGACATGAAACTGTGCCAAAAGCAGAAAGAGGGAAAATGTAGCAATCTAAAGACAACTCTATATTCAGTAGAGTCAATGGCCATCTGTGAATGATGACTGTGGAGATGGTGTTGGAACAATCCTCAGGGATACAGCAACAAGAGAGGCATCTTGGTGCTAGCAGTTTATATAATACTTTCTGTACATCTGATTTAATGCCTTAAATAAATAAATGGCTGTAACTCTTAGAAGACATTAGCAATATTCATTTATGTTACTTTTTTGTTGTTTGAGCAGCACTTAGAGCCAGTTACAGTGCACCGCTTACATTCTCAGATAACCCTAGGGACATCAATGTCTATGGACCCAATATGGAAAAATGAGCCACTTCTCCTGTCAACAGATATGTAGTAATTATAGAAGTATTTATCCTTTGGGTGAGCCATAAAAAAGTAAAAGTCAAAGGCAAAGAAGTCAAGCACTGACAAAGACCTCACTTGAAGAAACAGGGGACTCTTATTCAGTGTAACATTGATCCTGACAAAAGAATTGGAACAGTCCAGCTGTGCAGCACTCGGTCAGTGCAGGGTGGGGTTATATTGCTTTTGTACAACAGATGTGTGATACTTTCTGAGCTCAGACTGACTCATTAAGGGTATGAGGATGAGACTTTTTAAAAAAAGGAAAAAAATCGGAAGAGAAATTAGTGAGTTCTTAGGCTTTTATCTTTTTTCAAATGTGCTGCTTAACTTTATGTGCGAGATTTTCATGTCAGTGCTGTAAAACAGTTCTGTAAAATCCATGAGTTTGGGGCTGAGAAAGGAGTACTTTCAGGTTCGACAGCTTAGCACTGCTGCAGTGACTGAGACACTTCCTCATTAAATCATTCAAGCTCATGTTGAATGGCACGTGAAGCCAACCTTAAATAAGACCTTTTTGACTGAATAAAACAACTTTTTTTTGCATTACCTTGACTATAGGACTCATGAAATCTGAAATAAATGACAATGTGTGACATTATATGATTGACTTACTGTAAAATGTTTTCAAAGATATTGGAAGCTGTGATATCTGCACAATATATTCATGCTGGATCACAGCTTGTAGATTCATGAGTGCTTCCTAAGAAAACACCTGGTGTCCAATTCAATCCTATTGTTTTAGGTGGTAGAACTTCAAATACACATTACAAATAAATTATTCTGTCTTAGAAAGAGCATGGGATAGGTATTACTGTGGCAAAATGGGTATTTTCAAGTGGCACCAGCCTTCCCAATATATTCAAAAGAATAAGAACAAAACCTAATTGAAAACTTTCCCTTTTTACACAATGCCAAACAGTACAGTTACCTCACTCAAACACAGAACTGACAGTCTCACTAGCCTTAATCTGCCTGGATTTGCTGTTACATTGCTTTACTGCATATATTTCAGATGTTACAAGGCAGAACAGATTATCAAGGCTGTACACCCCGCCAGCTACAAGGACAAAAGGCAAAAACACACTGAAGAGATAAGGCCATGGCAAGTGTAGTAAAAAAAGATTGCTTTTTGTTTTCCAAATGTCTTTCTTTTCCATCATAAACAGATTTTGTCAAGAAATATGAGTCAGATTTTAAATAAATGTGTTTCCAAAAAAAGAGGAGTTGAGCAAAGGCTGTTTATGAGACATCTGCTTTTACACCACATGCTTTTACTAGCTAGATATCAAAATACTACAGCCAAATTTGTCTGAGTACTTCATTGTTTACTGTTTCTCAGACTGGCATAGGCAAGCAGATGTAAAGTATTTCCAAATGGAAGCAGAGAGGGTACTAAATGACAGTCAGTGTTGGCACAGACTTTTAGTGTGTATAATCAGCAAGGTGTGTAAAACTGTGTGATTCCTACAAAGCAGTAACATTACAGTGCTTCCCCCTTTCAGCTTCTCACAGCCATTGACCTTCAAGTTTTTTCAAGTTCCTCACAAGTGCCAACAAACTAATTAAAACTCCACAGGAATGGGACAGTCTCAAGAAAAACAAGAGTAGTAGGGCTGAAAGTTCTCTTCTTGTTATTTTAGAGAAAGTATGTTTTAGACAAAAAGGAAGTCTTTGGTCTTCACGTCCTTCCTAAGAACTCAGCAAGTGCTTTTAAGGTACAGATTTAACACCACTGATATGGTCTTTGTTTTACTCTTAAAAATACTTGGGTTTTGCAAAGATTATATTAATATTGTTGTGAAAAGAATGAATACTGGAATCACAAGCTCCCCCTCTTAGACCCTCTTGATTGAGTTAAGGATTGTCCAGGTGGCCAGAGAAATTACACATCTCCTGATCACAGTCCCCCAATAACACACATGTATACATGTGGGAGATGATGAAGGAAGATCACAGTAGCAGTCACAGCAACCTGATACAGCCTGACTTCTAGTGATAAATTCCTTACCTCTTGGTACACATTTATCTCATAAAGCACGGGCAGCAGCACCAAAAGGAGGAAACTTTAACAACAAAGGAATTCATTACAGCCAAGAAGTAGCAAACGGTAAGACACATATAAATTGGAGGTTTTTTTAACATCTGTAAAGATGTTATTATGTAAAAAGATGTTATGTAAAAAGCTTATAAAGAATAATTAAGGATTACTAGTACCACAGAAAGTTATTTTAAAAATCTTATTATGAAGTAATTTGCTTTTCTCAAAAGAAATTCTGGAAAATAGTAGAGGTACCTATGTTTAGAAGTCTGTAGTCCAGTCTTGACCACTGGGAATACACAGACTTGTGTCTGATCTTAATAAATGTTTTGGTCAAAGTTTCAACTTCCTTCGGTTTCAGATATGAAACTTAATTTTCCGAGAGTCCCAAAACATCTCCCGAAAAATCAGAGAAGACTAGAACTCACAGTACAGATATTCCTATGGTTTTTAAGAAAGTAGCACAATACACTGGAAGAGTGAAGCTTTCTTTATATATCTTAATGAACTGAGAGGAAAAAGCCCTGTGCACGTGACCTACCAATGGAGTGAAGCTGCTGTAGTTCTTGAGGGCAAAGGCCACCGCAATTTTTCAGTGCAACTAAGGAAGTAATTTCCTCTCCCTGCACTCCTTGTGTTCTCATTTCTTCTGCACAAAACAAACTGTCAAAGCAAGGCTTGCTACAGCTCTGCTCTTCAGAGAGGTCTGAACGCAGAACATCTTTGATCACAGGTGGAGATTTGCAGCCAGCTGTTTGCTCACCCCCTGCTCTGTAGTGATGCTCAGATATTGGCTTCTCCTTTGTGGTCTCTCCCTCCCCTCATCCATCAATGGAGAAATTGTATTTTTCTGCTACTGGTACTCAGTGATGACAGGACCTACAGAATGCAGAGAACAGCTGAGCAAAATCAGTCTTTTTAAAAGGCAAGTAGCAAGGCCTTGCTTGTCACATATCACATGTGAGCAAAACTAACTCCACCTGCATACAATTGTCCTTGTACGGACAGGAGGAGGTATACAAGTAGATATGCAAAAATCCCCAAGGACTGACTTCAGACCTCCTTTTTACTAAGGTGATTCTCTGATATAAAATCTTCTTGTGACATGCAATGATGAGTGCTACATACTCTTTTCCTCATTCTTGTCCTCATTATGCATACATTGTATGCCCTGTACACACAATGTTCCAATGAGTTACAAAAGCCACAGTGATAATTCTAAGACATGACAGGGATTTTTCAGGGATTGTTTTCAACCACTGTGAATCTCCTTAATTACACTACTTATCATCAGGTTTACTCTGATTTAATAATTTTAATTTCCCACAATCTAAAATGTTTGACTCATTTAAATTTGATCTATTCCTCACCTCCCCCCAGGCAGCAGGTGGAGGCTCCACAGGAGGATAATATTTGGGGACATCCCAAGCCACTGCAGCCATGAACCACTTGAAATCTTTACACTTAAGGTGCTTGCGCAGCTCCTTTTGGGCAGAGATGTCACCAGTTGAGAGATGTCTGTACTCAGGCCGTCGCTGGTAAATGTACTCTGCAAACTCATCCATCCATGTCTCTGCCACACGCTTCAGGTTCTGCATGGCACAAAAAAAAAAAAGCAAACATTAATTTCTTCATGCTTTGAGTGAATGATATTCATTACAGGGAAAATTCTGAACAAAACAAAACAAATCAAGAAATCAGCATTCCACACAACTTTTAAGCTTAGCTGCTCTGATTTCTCAGTCTTAACAGCTAGAAAAGTACCAGTAACCATATGCTATCTCCATTACAGTGTTGAGCAAACACTACAGAGTATTGAGTACCCTGCTTTCCTGCTGGCTTTGTAAGATACAGTCTTCTGTCTGTTGAACATCTTATTTTCCTTCATATTCTTTATGCATATTCTTCACATGGGTTTTTGATTAATGATGGATGTTGAACAGAAATTTTCTTTCAGCTGCTTACATTGCTATCTGTTTTTTCCCTGTTAGTTCAGACCTGCTAATGTGGAAGAACAGTTCAAATTATTCCTTCTGATGTATTTCACTTTGTATTTGAAAGGCATCTTAATTTCAGTCAGTCATGATACTGCTCAGGCATGTAGCAATTCCTACCTAAATTTTAGGGTCAGGTCTTACATGTGCATGTTTGGGGGCAAGCAGCCATGAGCTTGCTCTGTCCCATCTCACAGCTGGTTTTGCACAACATCTGGACTGGAAGCTTTGCTGTGTTGCCATGCTAGTAAGTTGTGTGCAAGGTGCAGCACAGACCCCTGAAAGTGAGTTGACTGGGGAGAGGTACAACAACCTGTGGCTTTCTGCACTCACTCATCCTAAGAACATATCTAAAACCATTTAGGTTTCATGAAACCCAGTTCTGGCTTGTGTTCCACAAAGTTTATTCTTGTTGGCATTTTACAGGAAACAGAATTTCCTATTTTGCTGCATAATAATTTATTCAAATTAATTAAATTAGCTGACTCAAATTATAAAATAAATATCATTGCAAGGAAAAATTCTGGGTAGACTGAAGACATATATATATATATATAAAAAACAATATTTTATTGTTATTTACCACCAAGAAGGGGGCCTTTTTTTTCTGTATTTTTGTTTTTAAAATTCTTCCTTCAACACAATCCACACAAATTTATACGCAGATGTTGTAGTGGAGTACAGGCTTAGTCTATTCTGTATTACCACAGCTGCCCAATGATCTTTTATCCCACAAACAAAGCAACATCTCTCTGGATAACATTGAGACACTAGGGTGTTCTTATTGCTTTGTTTGTAAAAACAAGATAATCAAGTTTTATAATATTCTTTTTATAGAACACTAACTTCAAAATGCTGAGATTCACTCTGTAATAAGCTGGAGGACAACATACATCTGATTATCATCAACATAAGGCAATGTTTCTTTTCAGAACATTCTCTGCATCCAAGGAAGCCGGATTCATACTCTAACTTGCCTTCAAGATTCACTGGAAAATTCCTTCCCTGAATGTTATTAATCCACCTAAACTCAATGTATCTGAATACAAAGACAGCAAGATACAGAACAAAGGAAGTACTTTTAGCTGACACTGCAAGATAAGTTTCTATGTGCTCTCTTTCTGTGAAGCAAATACGTTAAAACCTGCAGGGATAAAGCAAGTAACATTAAAGCAGTGTGAGAATCACATCACTCATATCCCTATTCAAAAATGGCTTGTGCCCCACATAAGTTTAACTTGTGCTGTAATTTCATGAAAACCTTAATAACTTTACAAGAAATTAGAATTCAAGAACACAGGAACTGGGTAGGACAAAAAAAAGCAGAAAAGAATTCAAGAACATAATCTAAATGACAACTTCACCTTTCTGGCAGAAAACCTGTAACACAGAAATTTTCTGATAAGTGAAAATACTGTGTGATGAGGTTTTGTACATGAGGCAAAAAAAATTATTAGGAACATTAAACAAAAAGCCAAAATTATGAAAATATGTGTGATTTTTAGCATCTCTTTCACTGCAATGCTGTATACCTCATTTGCTTCAATGTTCTATTAAAGATTTTTTTGCAATCACTTGATCTGATAGGTTTTTGTAATATTTAAAAACCACACTGTAAAAAGAGCCCTACAGTAAAAGTACAGTTAAAAAAATATCTGTTAGGAAAGAACAATTCAAGTTAACTCTTGTGGCAACTCACCCCACCAATATTAAGAGTAGTCTCTGATGGAGTTTTTTATTTAGTTACTTGGCTGCACTAAAAGGACTGCATTCTGCTTTAGATGATTGTTACTGATAAAACATGAGTCCAGCAAAAATATGGATATTATACCTGGTCACTAACTCAAAATTCTAATTCACCACTCAAAAAATTTTTGTTTTCCTCTGAGACCTTTATAAACTTTTTAAGTTTTGTGTGTGTTTGTGTGTAAATCCACCAAAACATTATATTAAAAAAAGAGTTAGTTCTTCCCACCATTCTCCAAGTATCAGCTAGGATATCTTGGACAAATCTATTAAAAAATTTGCTTCCCTGTTCTTCCAAGACCATTCTTTCCATCATATGCTAAAAATTGCCTGTAATGAAATTGTATATTATCTTTACTATATTTATACTTTGATGTCATAAGCCAAACCCTTATGAGGCAGCCCTTTGAATTTCAATAGGTTTGTTTTTAAAAATACAAACTCTTGATTTGCTAGCTCTAAATCTCCAGACTATTTATGAACATGACTGAAAGGAACACTCTGTTCTGGAGGAGTGAGAAGCTCTTTCTGAAGCTGTTACTAGGAAGCAAGCCCTCAGCATCTAAACAATTTAGTTTTAAAGAGGTTTGTTGACCTCAGTTAGCCTTGGTTAGCATTTCTTACCCTTACTACCACTATACAAGCTCTGTAATTGCCACAGTTCCTTTTAACATAAATGTGTCCAGAATAATAGTAAAACTCCCCATACTTGAATTGAATGCAGTCAGGAGGAGTTGCTGTACTGAAAGCTGGTCTGGTGCAACCTTGCACAAAAAAGGCAAACATCATTTACATTCTTATTTAGAATGCGCTAACCCAGCATGTTCCTGGAGCAGAAATACAGGCTGTCCAAGATGAGATGGGTGAACTTTTAAGCTGAAAAGCTCCATTCTGTAGCTGTCTACCAGCATGGTAAGTTGCAGAGAACCTCTCAGGATCATAACTCTCCTCTGCAAATTATGGCTGTGAGCTGCTGGGCTTTTACTCATCCCATCTGAGGAGCACAACCAAAATGATGGCTCTCAGCTCTGAACACTTTAAGTCCTACCAATCAAATGACTTCCTGTAAGGTAAGGATGTGATTTCAAGTCCTTTACAAGTCTTCCAGAGTTGCCATTCCCATAATCTGGGTGAATGTCTGACAGAGTACACAGAGGAAGAAGGGTGGAAGGGTGACTTCCTCCCTGCCTGACCCTTAGGTGAGGCTGGATGCAATCTGAGCATGTCATATTAAGCCCCACAAGTGGGAATGGTTTTGAATAACTACCCAATTTTGACAGAGTCTAGCTGTAAACCAGGCTTTAAGCACTTTGACTTTGACATGAATTGACTCTGTGTGTGTATACTGGTACAGAACTTGCATGTCAAAGGACTTGAAGAGCCTACCAGATTAGGTGGCATTTTGTGAACATCTTATAGCATCACTCAAGCACTCATTTAATTTTCATCATCATAAGACAGTTAAGTCTCACAGTGAAACTAATCTACAAAGAATTTAGAACAAACAAGAGATAGATTTGAATCTTCTTGATTTCTGTCTCCTGTTACTCTTTATGTAATCTTCTACAGAAAACTCAATGCCAGTTTCTCAAATGGCATCAAATATCACTAGAGGAAGAATCAGTTTGGGCATATCTTTGTGCTAGATCACTCTTGCTTGGATTCAATCTGAACATCTCATGTAAATGAATGTAGCAAGGAAAAAATGAAAAACAGAATCACAGAATCATTTAGGTTCAAACTGGCCTCAAAGATCATTGAGTCCAACTGTTAACCCAGCATTGCCAAGTCCACCACTAAACCATGTCCCTAAGTGCCACATCTACATGTCTTTTAAATACCTCCAGGGATGGTGACACAACTACTTCCCCGGGCAGCCTGTTCCAATGCTTGACAACATGTTTCTACAGCTGAAAATGGCGTAGCTTAGCTTGGTTGACAAACTCACTGCAAGGCTACAGATGTCCAGATTGGTTACTCTTAATAGGAAAAAAAAAAGAAAAAAAAAAAACCTAATTAAATTAAGATAAATTAAATAATAATTAGTTACATGAATTGACACACAGCATAAAGAAGTCATAGGGACTGTAAATGGACATCTGAGGAGTTTCTCAGGACCTATTCATGAAATCCAATGACAATATGTTCTCTCTTTTGTCATTTTCAGTGAAAAATTTCTGTATGAGAATAAGTAAGGCCAAATGGTATTTCAGTAGATGCACATTTCTATATGTAAGGATGTGACAGCTGTCACAAAGAAACTGTGAGATGAATACAACAGTGACAGCAACCACACTAAGACTGAGTCATCAGCTGTCATCAGTTGCTCATTTACTCATTCTTGATATAATTTGAATCACTGTTACAGTTTTACTCTGTGGTAAATTCTTTACCACTGGGCTTACATTTAGACAAGTTTTATTTATGTTTATATGAACTCATTCAAGACTGTGATTTTGCTTTGTATTTTCACTCAACAGTAGTCTGCAAGATAGTAAGTTACAATGTCACTGATATGTGGAGGTCATGGTTTAACCTCAGCTGACAAGCAGCACACAGCCTCTCACTCAGCCCCCCTTAAAGGGGTTGGAGAGAGAATTCAAAGAGTGAAAGTGAGAGAGAGAACTCAAGAGTTGAGACAAAGACAGTTTAATAGGGAAAGGAAAAGCTGTGCACACAAGCAAAGCCAAACAAGGCATTCATTTACAACTTCCCATGGGCAGGCAGGTATTCAGCCACCTCCAGAAAAGCTGGGCTCCATCACACCTAACAGTGATTTGGGAGGACAAATGGCATGATTCTAAATGCCCCCCCTTCCTCCTTCTTCCTCAGCTCTATATACTGAGACTGCTGCTATATGATGTGGATTATCTCTGTAGTTAGCTGGGATCAAATGTCCCAGCTGCATCTCTTCCCAGCTCCTCACCGTGCTCGGTGGCGGGGTGGTGAGAGGAGCAGAAAAGGCCTTGACCCTGTGCTCAGCAATAAGGAAAACATCTCTACGTTGATAACAGCTTCCAGCACTCATCCAAAACACAGCCCCTAGCTACTCTCAAGAAAAGTAACTCTATCCCAGCCAAAGCCAGCACACTGGACTTCAATAAAAGAGTTTAAATCAACTTGACTGAAGAGAGATAAATGATGATTTCTGCACTTGGAAAAAAAAGAAAATTTTTCATGAGCCATTTTGTTCAGTGAGTAGGGAAGATACATCTCTGTGATCAAATGACTGTTCCTTCTTTTTAAGTGTGTAAGATCACCTGTCATTTTCAAGAGACGTGATATTACTCAATGAGAAGAAAGCAGACTCTGGCCATAAGAATGGAAAACAGGGTAAGGCAGGAACATGTCAAAGGACAGGTCCATAAATATTAGCTCTAAGCAAGGTTTAACCAGATTATTCCCTAATATGAAAGGGGTAGTTCCTTGTTTTGTAACTGTGGCCGGTGTGCTGGCTTGAGATGACAGCACTTATAAGAGAGCTCCTGAGCTGTACTGAGAGCCAGCACACCTCCATCCTCTAGGTGCATTTTTCCAATTGATATTTTGGATGCAGCAATTGAACTTACATAACAATGTAATTCCTGTTCTTAGTTTCTCCAGATGTTCTAAAGATTTTCATCAGGTGTCACTAAAGGAGCACAATGGTTCTATTGTTTCACTTCACCTGCATAACCTGTTTTTTCTGCTTTTGTGTCTATCTCACTGCATGAAACTGACCCTGACCTCAACAAAACAGACTTTTCTTTTGTCAATATTGAACTACTACTGGAACATTTGTATCATGTAATGTGCTCCTATTGTTCTGCATTTAATCTGAAGATTTTCCAGGAAGCTTCGTGTCACCAGCTGGTGCAGTCTTATTTGTCATGTTATCCAGGACATCAAAAATCACTTTCAATTATGCCAATCAAATATGAATCACCATAGCATGTCTGAGGCCTAATTGTATTTCCGTTGTGAAATGTAAGAGGGGATATTACTGCTTACTTGCCAAGAATAACACAACAATCTTGGCAACAACTGACATATTAATATCTTTCTCTTCCTAGTAAAATTCCAGTGGGATTATTTTCAGTTCACCTACATTGTCTTCCTAATTTAAATTTTTCTGTTTCTGTTTTGTGAAGCACAGTGTTGTTGCGGCTTCAAAATGGGTGCCCTGTTTACCTCTGGAAGCAGCCATATTTAGTTTGGCTGGAAATAATATAATATACAGTTTGTTTTACACAAAATGTATTTAAAAAGTGCATTGGGATCCATCCAGCCAAGACAACTATACTTTATGTTCCTCTGGAATATGGGTAGCATAATGTTACAATGAATCATGATAGAAGAGAACAAAGTATGACTGGAGGAGCTCATCCAACAAGTATGGCTTAATATGCCAGAAGCAGCAGAGTACAAAACTCCAGAGCACTCACAAGGAGAAAAATGGTACCCTCAGTTTTGTGCAGAGCTCCTTCCATCTGTGTCATTACATTGTGTGTTTATAGTGTCTGTGTATTTCTACTGTGGAAAAACAATAAAATGTTTCCTGGACACTAATCACAGTCTTGTGTTGCTCAGGTCTCAATACCTAACCTGCCCACATTAGTTAAGTCTCAATGGGGGTTTCATACCTTTTCCCTTCTTCCCTAACTCCCTTTTAATTTACACAGTACTACGTTTGTCAATATTTCCCCCTCTTGGGTATCTTATTTTGGTCCTTTACACCTAACTGGGTTTAATTTCAGCAATGTTTCTATAAAAAGAATTCCAAAAAACAACAAAACCCAACCAACCAAAGAGATATCTGCAGGCATAAAAGAAATGTATCTGCATGGAAGACAGAATTCTAACTAGGTGACAAAACTGGTGTTGTATATAAATAAATCTTCTAAGAGTTAGCACAGCTGGCAGAGAAGCAAGAGACTATTTACTCTCAGCCAGTAGTCTGCAAATACCTAGAATTGAAATTCCACAGATGCCATCTGAAAACATACAGGATTCCATTCTCTCTATAAAAGTTTGCATCTCCACCAGACACACAGAAGTAATAACTTAAGATCCATGCACTGGAAAATCTACACCTCTGTCTCCCAAGGCCAACCTGCAAGGTTTGGGGGCAGTCATGTTTTTGATCCTAGTGAGGATGATGCCTGCCCCCAGCTCTGCGGCTGTGAGGGAGCTGTGGAACACAGAGTGACACTATAGGAACATCACAAATTTGCTGGCTGCTGCCATGCTTGCTTTACAGACCCATACAGACCATAGCCCATCCCTGCAGCTAAGTCTGGAAATGTTCAGGGGTTTGACTCCATAAAGACTTCTTTAGCCTTGTAACTTGGGTTCCAGTGCTAGCTTATGTAGTAATTCCTGACAAGTACTGATACCACTTTGATGTAGCTATTGTCCAAAAATATCTAGCTCTCCATCTGCTTTGTGTTCTTTTTGGATAGCTAAGCTGTCTATCCCATTGTATTCATTAACTTGTAAGCAAAATTTCTATTCAGGTTGGAGAAAACATAAAAAAACCCACTAAAAACTACTTTGACATTTTTGTATTCAAGGATTAGAAGATCAAAGAATCACAGAATGGGTAAGGTTGGAAGGGACCACAGTTGGTCATCTGGTCCTACCTCCCTCAAGCAGGGTCATCTTAGAGCAAATGGCACAGGACTGTATCCAGATGGTTATTAAATATCTCCAGTGAGGGAGATTCCACAGCCTCTCTGGACAATCTGTTCAAGCAAGGTCACGCACACAGTAAAGAAGTTCTTCCTCATGTTCAGGTGGAACTTCCTGTGCATCAGTTTCTGCCCTTTGCCTCTTGTCCTATTTCTTGGCACCACTGAGCAGAGCCTGGCTCCATCCTCTTGGCACTCTCAGATACCGACAGACATTGATGATCACCTCTCAGTCGTGACTTCTTGAGACTGAGCGAGCCCAGCTCTCTCAGCCTTTTCTTGTAAGAGAGATGCTCCAGTTCCTTAATCATCTTTGTTGCCCTCTCAACAGGAGCTCCAGGTCTCTCTTGTCCTCAGGAACCCAGAATGGGACACAGAACTCCAGATGTGGCCTCACCAGGGCTGAGTAGAGGGGAAGGATCACCTCCCTCAACCTGCTGGAATGCTCTTCCTAATGCACCCCAGGTCACTACTGGCCTTGTTTGCCACAGGGTCACACTGCTGGCTCATGGACAGCTTGGTGTCCAACATGACCCCCCAGGTTCTTCTCCACAGAGTTGCTTCCCAGCAGGTTGGCCCCAGCCTGTGCTGGTGCCTGGGGTTATTCCCTCCCCAGGTGCAGCACCCTGCATTTGCCTTTGCTGAACTTCAGGTGGTTCCTCTCTGCCCATCTCCCCACCCTGTCGAGGGCTGCACAGCACTCTGGGCTATCGGCCACTCCTTCCAGCTTTGTGTTGTCAGTGAGATTACTGAGAAGGTATCTGCCCCTTCATTCAAGTAATTTTGAATGAATGAATAAGTTAAACAATTCTGGGTCCAGTGACAGGCCTCCAACTAGACCCTGTGCCACTGATCACAACCTTCTAGGATCTGCCATTCCTCCGCATGGAGCCAGCCCTCTATCCACCTCACTGTCCACTCATCTAACCAACAATCTTTGAGTTTGCCTATGAGGATACTGTGAAAGACAGTGTGAAAGACAATGTCAAAAGCCTTGCCAAAGTCAAGGATAATAATTTAAATATTTTCTTTGATAAGTGCTCTGTTTGAGACCTTGGTTTAATTAATGATGAATTTATAAATCTCTTACTGAAAAATGTTACAATGGAGACATAACAGCTATATTGTGTAATAATCCTAGTTATCATATATTATAGCTGTTATCATATATTATGTACTGTTCCAAGAAGGTGATTCTTCCTTGATTCCTAAATAATTTGCCCGTTCTAAGCTGACGCTGCAGCTGCCTGCTGTGATTGCTGGATCATAACTGACTTTTTGCTCCAGCCTTTTGTGCTACAGAGATGATTGCAAAAGTGCCAGCACTGTTCCCTGAACAGCATGCCACATCTATCCATTCACCCCCTGGTCACGAGAAAATGTAGCCATTACCTAACTGATTCTCCTGGTTCTTTAATCTGCCTGGAAACAGAATAGAAAATGTTCATGGACTGCTTTAAGAAACTCCCATATATCATTTGCAGATGGAAAAAAATAGACCAAAACAGACATGAAAGGAAGCTCTGACAAAAATCCAAATGTGGTCAGAGCACCAGATGGTATAGTTACAATAATTTTCTTTGAAGAACCCTTTTGAAGCCACACAAAAAGGCTGAGCCAAAGGTTCAGGTGGGAATCTGAGCCCACCTTTACCAGTTGAATTCCTGAACACAAACCCGTGCAAGTTCCAATTCAGTGACACCAAATAATGAGAGAAATGTCATTGTGCTTGTTCCTGATGGGTCAGAGGATCACAATGCTCTAGGATCCCCTGTCCTGGCAGGCAGGGAGGAATTCAGGTTTAGGTTAGGATTCACCACACTGCGTTAGCATCCAATTTGAACTTCAGTGGGATTGCCCTTCCCTTCAAAAAGGCTTAATGCACTGATGTTCTGTAGTTAGTACTAAAAGGCTGTGTAAAATACCTGCAAGAAAAAGAAATTCTGTAGATATATTTTGAAACTGTGTTCATCTCTACATATCCTATGGAATGTGATATTTTATTGATATATTTCTTATAGCTTTTATAGAACCACAAATAGAAAAAAACACTCAAAAAGCAAACAGAAAACTAAAGAAAATAAATAATAAATTGAGATACACCTAGAAGAAAATGCTAAGAATATTCTCAAGTCTAATTTCATAGGTAACTGGCTAAAAGTAAATGGCTTAGCTAGAATTGTTGAAAAGGAAAAAACAGTCAGAAATACAAAAAGGAACTAAATTAATCCAGTAAAGCAATTCAGAAGTTTTTAGGACCTGGGGATTTGCTTTCTAAACCTGGCTTACCTAAAACGAACAGGTAAAATTAGTTACTAGTCACCGCAGTTTTGTGCAGAGATTGACAGGTTTGGAAGGACTGAATAATTATGTGGTGCTTCCAGGTTATAAAGTGGAATCAGTGCTAAAATCTGCATGCCTGTTAATAATTCTTTATGTGCAATTGCCTGTAAATTGAACACTGTCTGCTTTTGGCAAGCAGCAACATCTTAAGACACATTCAGACAAAAATATTCAGCTTTTTAAACTACATTTGATTGTCAGAATCTGTTTATAAATCTACTATGCAAGTTTACAGTTTGCTTTAATTTTGCTCTGCACCACCAAACAATTTAACTAACAGTGTTTCCTATGTGTACGCTTTTAAATTTATGTTGGATGTGGCTGTAACAAATATGCAGTTTTCCAGATCCTCAGTGACAGTAGAAAATTGATGTCGTGATCCATACTGTTCTGTGTGATACACTATGGTTATTTAGTGATGGGGAGGTGGAACAAAGTTTTGACAGGTCTCTGATTTCATAAAGCAGCCGTGATCCTCACACTGGGCCAGAGCTCTCTCAACAGATATGGAGATTGGTCAAGCGTTACATAGCTGTCTGAAACTGAGTGTGGAAATTCACCGCTAAAAGACAACGAGAGGTGAAATCCTAAGGGAAGGCAAAATGCTCACTTTAGGCATTACATGTTAAGGGCAAACATAAGCTGAAACAGCTTGAAAGAAAACCCATGGCACGATTTGGGCTGTGCCTAAATTTGTCTGGAAGCTCTGTGCTCTTCCTAATTCCAGTACTCATATCCCTTGTGCTGGTGCTGTGGAATAGGATGGGAAAATTTGTCAATCTTTTGTGCAGTATCTGTACAAGGGGAAATTCCCCCTTGATTAATGAAGGGGTCTTACATTCATTTACACAATCACAGCTGGGCTTTCTAGGGCTCATTCCTTTGTGAACTGCATCTCTGGCATGCTCCTTTAAACAGCAGAAGGTGGAAAAGGATTTAATAAAAACCTGTGTGGAAGCTACTTAGTAGTGAAAAGTGCTGTTATTGGCAGTGGGGATAGTATTTCCAGATATTCTTGAGTGTGTTATTCATTATATAAGTATGATAATATTCATTATATAAGTTTTAGGTAAAAAACTCATAAGGCATAGACTATAATCTTTGGATGATATAACATTTGGAGGATAATGTAAAGACAGTTGAAATATCCAGGACACTCCTGTGCATACTTGCCTAATATTATTTTGTCTAAAAGCTCCATTTGGGGCATTTTATTTGGAATACAAGAGGTCTTTATCAAAGGGATTGACCCATTGAAGATTAATCTGTCCTTGATCTTCTTTTTCTGGCTAGGATGAGAGAAAGAGAATATTTTTAGGCTTAATGTTACACACAATATGATGGGTCAAGGACAAAACTCTCTTCCTTGGCTGATCATTGAAATAGCCCCAAACACTAAAACATATAGATGCTCTTGTGCTCTTGGTGGCCTTGATGCAATGTAAAGAATACTGTATGGAAAAAAGCCGTGAATCTGAGAATTCAAGGTTTCTTTTAGTGATAACTATATGTCACAAATTTACCTAAGCATCAGGTTTTGGCCTGCCGCAACACAGAAAAAGTGATCCATTATTTGAGTGGAAGGATAAGACCCACCAGATCTTTTCCCACAAGTTTTAGGGTGATTGATCTGTGCATGGGCAGGTATAACTGGAAATGTTTTACACTAATATTTCATGAGTGATTTATTGAAATCAAGTTAAAATAAATAGTATTGGGAGGTTGCAGGCTGTGGCTACCTGATGGATCTGAGCACTCATAGTGCTACCATGAAAGCTAGTTAAGTGCTGAACCATGCAAGATGCCAGTAGTGCAAATAGAAATTATTGTATTTTGCTCCTGCACTAGTGCATGAGACAGCATATTCTCTAATGAGATATTATATGCTGTAACTGAAGAAAACAGAGATTGAGGTTTGAATTTCTTATTTCAAGTTCTGTGATTTTTGTAGGGAATATCATAAACAAAGCATTTTAATTTAGGCAGTCCAAAAATCTGGATGGGGCAACTCTGACAGGACACAGAGCTATACTGGGGGAAGATATTAATCTCACAAGTTAGTCAATACAGTTTTTGTCCTCACCACTAATCCCATTACTGAATTGTGTGTCACAGCGCCTGCACTGACGCTCTGTTAAGGCAAATCCTTCTTTCTGTCTAGCCAGCTGTCAGGCAGGCAGCACAGGCAGCCTGTTTTTTCTGCTGCAGTTAGTACAGCAAGTCTTGTCCTGTGGTGCTGAAACCAAGGATATTTCACCCTTAAAGCAAGAAATTCATTCTTATATTCATACCACATTTTCATTATTAAGAAAAAACTGTGATTCATAAAAAATTACCCTATGGCAATATGCAGACTTTAATATTAATGCCACTTTATTTAAAAAAAAATCCTCTAAACCAGAAAAGATTAAACTGAAGCATGAATAAATACTAGTATCTTCCTGGAAGCTACATCTGTGCCCTTCATCTCCCATCTTTTCACATCCTGTGAACATCTCCACAAAGTTACAGAACATTTTCTCTTGAGCAAAAAGCCCCTCATGGATATGGATGTGTTCAGTAGTCTTTGAGAAATGTCTAGAGGTCTTGTAATTTCTCACTCTCACAGCTCCAAGCTGGCTGTATTCCACTACCAGATTTTACACAATAATCAGACAGTCGGTCAAATAATTGTTACTCAGTTCTTTTGCCTCAGAAAACATCCCTTCCATGAGATTCTGCCCGTTCTGCTGACTGATAAGAAAATGTGCATTCAAATTGGTCCTGCTTATAAAAACTATGACTGACAACACAGTGCAATTTGAGAACCACAAGCCTTAGGTTATTCCTAGGTTCTTTTGAATCAGCATGAAACGTCCTTCTGTGCTGAGACATCCAACCCTGTAATTTTAAGCTTCCATTTTATTCTTGGCAATCTTATCTCTGAAAGGCACAATAACTGCAGTAATTGCACATCTCATTTCAGAAAAATAAAGAAACATTCATTTTCCATTTTAATAGTTTACTGGAAACTGGTTCACAAGGAATGAAGAGACTGATAATGAATGAAAATGAAAACCAGCAAGACCCAATTACTCACCCGTGCTAGGCTGGTTCCAGAAGGGACTTTATATGGGACATACTTCCTGTAGATATGTCCAACTCGGGAGCATGGGACATCATACATGCCACCTCCACACATCCACACCTGGAAAGCAGACAGAGAGCAGGTGAAACAATGATTCCTGGAAACAAATGAGGCCAAAAAAAGCATCTTAACTAATGTGTATGTGAAATAACACATCATTCTGTGCTGACCCTCCCAACAGTCATGGTGGCCTTCTTGGCATGCTGGTGACTGGGATGTGGTAACATGGCAGACTCTCCCACCCACAATCTCACTGTGCAAAAGCAGGATATGTTAAAAATAAAATTATAAAATATATAGACTAAACTAGAATAGAATAGAATGGTTTGAGTTGCAAGGGACTTTAAGTTTGGCCACTTTCATTGTGCTTGCCTGTTTGTGTTATAGTGGGTATATCTGCCTGGTCCTGGAATTCAGCCCCTGATGGACTGTGCTATTCATACTGTGAATGGAGAAAATAGGAGTTAGAGAGAAGGCTTGAATTACTAAGTGATTTAGGTAGCTGCTTCTTATGGATCATTTGTGTATCAGCCCTTACAGTCCCTTAGCAGTTAGCCGGGGCATCCAGCTGAGACCTGATAATGAAATACGTGAGGATCTAACCTCATTACAGGACAAACCTAAATACTCTAATGTAAATGTCTAAGGAAGGCCTGAAACCAGTGAATGTAGGGCTTTGTCCTTAAATTCCATGGACACCCATGTGCAGTCAGGTAGAGTTGAGAGCTACTCCGGAAGCTGCTGCTTCCCATTACAGGATGGACTAAGGCACAGGAGCTCTGCCCAGGTGCTTCTGGACATGTCATTTACTCTCCTAGTGAGTACAGCTCCGCTCAGGGAGGAAATTTACTGGTGGATGGGGAATGGAGACCCAAACAAATGCTCTGCCTCCATGCCCAAACAGCTCCTTACTACCCAGAGCAATCTTGCATGTAGTCCTGCCATGTGGACATGAGGATCATTTTCCTTTCAAAATACCATTTTGTAAAATTTGCCTCTTAAAAAAACCTTGAAATCCTCACCTGTTTCATCTCATGTCTGCTAATTCACTAGTAAAAAAATTAATAAACATAATAGAATACCATAAAAACACAAGTGTTAAAGTTATTAACTTTTTAAACAATATTTCTTTTGTATGTTACATCACTTGTACTTTTTTTTGAGGGAATTTCCTCTCTGTGGCTGTCTTCAAACAACCCAGTGCACCAATGAAAGTGCAGACCTATGTTTACTATTTGTTCTTGTTTTTTTAAATGAAGGTGTCATTTCAAAGGCTAGACAAGTTATTACAGTGATTAATCAAGGCTTCTTAGCCTTTGAAGAATGGATAGCATAGCAGTTTGACTCAAAGGTGGGCCCCAGAACAAATTTAAAAGACAAAAAAGCAGAAAGTATATACATACATATATATGCCAGTATTACTTTAACTGAGGCAATGAGAGCTTCAGTAGACATATATTGCATTTCCTCTAAAGCAGTAGGATATCAGTTTAAAAAAAAAGAAGAAGAAAAAGAATTAGAAAAAACCCACAGTCAGATATGCTGAGACAATAACAAGTGGGAGGAAATAACACTGTGTTAGGCATATATTTGATAGATATAAAACCTGAAAATGCTGTGCTGCACCTGGGGTATGCTGTGCAGGGTAATTGAAATGAATCTTGGGCTGCCTTGAAGGACATTTAGCAGCTGTTCCTGTTTATCTTTCAGCTTTAGAGTGGTATTAAAAGCAATTTTTATATTTTCCTGAGAAGATCAATTTTGGCAACTTTGTCTTTAAAATGTGCATTTTTATGTCACATGCACTAAATGCAACAAATTGGAGAATGATTTCTGTGTTAAGTATTACAGACCTCTAGTATACCATGAAAGGAATTCAGGTGGTGTGGGACATTTGGCAAAATTGTATCAGAAGCAATGAAACTCTGAGGATCGTTAATGTCTCCTTCTTACAAAAGCAATGAATCTGGTCTGCAGCTGAGGTATAAAAAACAAAGATGAAACCAAAATAATGCAATTCCAGCTTGGAAAGATCAAAAGAGTAGTTTATGTGTCAACTAGAGACAATCTCACAATTTATCTTTATATGGCTCCTTCCAACAGAATGTTGCAAAACACTTTATAGGGATGGCTGAAAGCAAAAGACAGGCATTAACACAAGCTTTAAAAGAAATTAAGCTGTGGTTGGTTATGTGGCTTTGTTCCTGACTGGAGTTTAGATGTCACAGATGCATTTTTTGGCTCTGTTCTACAGCTCCTGTGATATTTTTGGTGAATCACTCTCTTTTCACAACACTTCTTTGTCTTTTAAATTGAATTCTGCCTTCTCTTGCAGTTCTCCCACCTTATCGCTCTGGTTTATGAGTGATCCAGCCTAGAGACTATCTGGAAAATGTAAATACTGTACATGCAAGACTGAGATTCCAATCCATATGCTGCACTGTAATCATAATTACTGTAGTAAGAGACTCATGATTTTTGAGCAGTGGAGGATGTGTCACTGGGGAAAAGGAACATAAACATACAGCAAATTATGCAAAGGATTTAGAGAGTACTGAATGGACTTTGGATCAGGCTTCAAGACTAATTAAGAAATACACTGCTGCTGAGAGTAACAAGACAGACAATAGTGGGAGACATTGAAATGAACGGAAAATACAAACAGTAAACTGATGGAAGATGAATATAAAGTATTTCATGCAAAGGTGACAACTTGGCACTCTTCGTGTGGTGCAAGAGGGATAGACTACAAACAGGAGAAATGTATTACAACAGTGGGGTTGAAAAAGTTGTAGAAAATAAGAATATAAAAATTTTATGGGATTTTTCAGTCACTCTTCTTGAAATATAAGCCAAAAGAACAGATTTGGCAGTCGTAGAAAAGAACAATATTTTCCTGTGAACTTTTACATGCAGTGAGAATGTTCAGCTAAATGAGAAAAAAATTGAAAAATAGGATCACTGACTGCAAATCCTCAGTCAATGGGTTCACAAACTGCAAAACCGTTTACTGGAGGTGCAGTGGGATTTCCTGTCAGGAAATATTAAAACCATACCGTGTGAACTGGGAACTGATGACTGTGGGTATTTCAACAATACTCACGAGCACCTCTAAAATTCTGAGAGAAATGGCAATATTCCACATTTGTCAGTCCTTCATATAGATTACAACTGCACTGACAAATGGTAATGCTCCTCCACTCCCTATCTCCTGCCAACATTGACAGCTGTGGAGGCAATTAATAATGATTATGATGATAATGATAAAGAAAGGGATTAATGAACTTGCAGGTGTAGTTTGGAAAACAGGGATGAAGAGAATTTGGAAGAAGCATTGGCATGGATTAGGATTAAACAACTGTAGACACATGTGACTACCTTCAAGAGGCTAGGGGATCACGACTAGCATTTTTGCTAAAGTATGATTTACACTGGCTAAGGAATGTCCAGGGCAAAGGATTGTATTGGGTGCACATGGCCAGGTTTTGGTAGCAGGGGGGCTGCAGGGGTGGCTTCTGTGAGAAGCTGCCAGAAGCTTCCCTCAAGTTCAACACGGGCAATGGCAGCTGGCTCCAGGATGGAAATGCCATGGTCCAAAGCCATCAGTGGTGGTGACAGCACCCCGGAAATAGTAGATTTAAGAAGAGGGAAAAGTTACTGTGCGCTTTTAGCCAGAGAGAGGAGTGAGAATATGTGAGAGCACCAGCTCTGCAGACATCAAGGTCAGGGAAGAAGGAGGGGGAGGAGGTGCTCCAAGTGCTGGAGCAGAGATTCCCTTGCAGCCCATGGTGAAATTTAAGACTTGGGTTTATTTGTCATTGGCCTACGCTGATTTGATTGGTAATAGAATACTTTTTTCCCTAGGTAAGGTCAGCTTTGCCCATGATGGTAACTGGTGAGGGATCTCACCCTCTCCTCATCTTGATCCATGAGCCTTTTGCTCTATTTTCTTTCCCTTATTCAAGTGAGGAAGGGGGTGATAGAGCAGCTTTGCTGGGCACCTGGCATACAGCCAAGGTCAACCACAGGGATCTTCAGGAAACACAGGAAATTAGGATCTTTTGCTACTCTATGTTGTAGTGATTACTACATAACCCGTGCCTAGCAAATTTAAATTTAGAATTTCCCAAATAGTAGCTTTTCTTGTTATTGTGAAGAGATGCTATTAATCAGGTGAGTCCTAGTGCTTTGCCAGCTTTCACAAATCTAGCACACACCAAAGAGTATTGTCAGCAAGATGTTATACATTGTTTTAATTTAAAAAATTGATCCTGTTGCCGCCAAAAAAAAAAATCCTGAATGCTTTCTTACATAAAACTAATCTAAGAAACTATGTAATGAAGTAGTCGCATTTTGAGACACAGTCTGTGGCTGTGTCGCCACGCAGAATACTCCAAATAATTATTTGCCTAGCAAATTAATATAAGACATGGCAGCAACACAGGGCAACCATCTGACAACACTTCCACAGACCATAGATGGGGACACTCGAAGAAAGAAAAAATTGTCAGATTCAGTCAAGTGAAGCCAAGGAGACTGAACCAGTCTGGTTGTCTGGGTTTTTCACTGACTTTCACTGACTTTGTAACAGTTTACAAGTCCACCATCTTACCAAGTTTTGTGAACAGATCTGGTGAATTGAACTGTCTGGCTAACTTGTCCTCATTTAAATAAGTTTTAAGATGACTGAATCTATAGCTACAGTAGAAAGTGCTCAAGCAGAAATCTTTCCCAAACTGATAGTGGTGATTCTGACATGAAAACCCCCAGTTTTTTCTACTTCTCTCTTCCACCTCTGCAATTTTTCTCCAATTTTTTGTTATTCCAAACCAAACAACAATCTTCTTTAAAAAAATTATACCTTTTAAATTCTTCCAATAGGAATTTACTCCTATTTGTCAGTCACTTCTAAAGACTACTTTTTTTTCTTCTTTTACCATTAGTAAAAAAGGACAGGGACCCTAAGGTCATTATATCCTAATGAGATAGATCAGAGATAGGACTAAACTGAGACCCAGTGTGACACAGCTGCCTTAAAAAATAAATCTCTCACTTGAACAAAACACACTGGGACAATCTGGTATCTCAATTTCCAGTTGTGTTACCATGGTTTCTATACGCAGTCTGGAGAACACAACAAGTATATTCTTTGTGATGATGAATAAAATAAATATTTGGAATAGGATAATAAAATCATGGGTGACCTGTTAGAGACCATTGTGACAGCGACAAGTAATTACTTACATTTGCCTCTGAAACAATCTAAATGGATAGAAGGTAAATCAATATATTCTAAACATATGGTCTAGCTATTGGGTTTCCCCTGCCTTCCTGTTTTATTTTGCTGAGGTATAAAAATGATTTGAAGAAACATGAGAGTAAGCCAGTTAATGCAAAACATTTTGCTGTTCTTGGTAACTCCTGTAAAGACAGCCTGAAAACCCAGTGTTGGGTCACACTGTATATTTTATTCAACAGAATGGCCTCAGCACTGTTTTAATTGCAGCTGAAACTCAGATTCAGCAAGATATCTGATACTGGTCATGGCTGACATGCTAAATTTATTTAAAGAGCTTTAAACTGACAGAGTTTTGGAAGTACGTTGGAAAGATCCCGGAGCTAAATTTGAATTGTAGTTTCAGTTCCAAGCTTTATCCAAACAAGTACTTTTGACTCAAATCATCTATGTCATGAAATTCTATCAAGTCCTTGAAAAACTTTGCATGCAGAGACTATGAGGTAAAATTCTTATGTCCTTGGGTGTACTGGAAAATAAACTCAGTTTTCAAAATTAGACATGTCAGTCCTCAGCAAACTAATACAAATTCTTGTTTTACATGCAGAAAGTAACAAGACTTTCATCTTGAAGTGTAAGTGCCAAGTAACTGATTTCAATATACGTCCACATAGAGGATATGAGGGTATACAGACAGCATGGCTGTATGTAAATAACCTGAGCACTTGAAAACTCCACATATGTCATTACAATAATTTAAATGCTATAAAAAAAATCTGCTTTTGAACAGCTGGCCTGCAGACAACAGCTCATGACAGCTGAACTGCTCTAGTGATCCACTGCTACTGAAAGGCATCTTTCTTCCTATGACTGTCTATTTCCACTTGGCTGAGCTGACTCCAGGGGGCCCTATTCCCAGAGATAATTAAACTTGCTGATCTGGGCAGAAAATTATGCCATTTTGTTTTTTGCTGGACTAGTTCTCTGTTGGCTCATTGAACTGAGCTCAACACTTGAGCACAAACACAGCATCTGCGCAAAGGTAAGCGGAGGAGACTTGATAAAAGGAAAAGGGTGGAACTTCATTCTTTGACATTGGTAAGCTACCATATTTTCAGAGGAAACTGCACTCAGTGTGATTTTTATATGACTTCTGGAGCATATATTTATGGCAGAGTGGAAATTCCTAAAGAAAAAAGTATCGTATTAAATTAATTTTAGTTAAAAGATAGAAGCTCATAGGAAAGAAAGCATCATGATAACAGCAGCAAGGAAGTATTCGATAAGGTGACTTGATGACTTACCTTAAAGGAGATTTCATACTGCTCTCCTCCCCATATTTCTAATCCTGGATCATAGCCTCCCAGCTCCCAAAACCACTTCCGGTTGACGGCAAACAGACCTCCAGCCATTACAGGAGACCTGAAGGATGAGTAAAGCAACACAAACAATAATGAAGATGTTTGGACCACCCATTTGCGTGCCTCTGGGTTTGTTTGTGTGAATGTTGCTTGAATTGCAAAGCTATGGAAGGCATAAACACACAGTAGTGTAACCAAACAATATTAACCTTTATTCACCCAAAAAGGGACTCTAGATGAGAAATAGGGAATGTGGTAGATCTGGAGAATGGTAGACAATCATGCACAAACTCCTTTTTAAAAAAAATCCCAACAAAACCAACCCCAAAAAAACAACAACATCCCCCAAAGTTCTGTTTGTTGCCAAGTAAAAGAGAAAGAAAGGGACTCTGGAAACCTGCCAAAGTACTTAATGAGTCTCAGTACTCCATGTGAAGTAACTTGCATTTGAAAGTTAGCAAAAGTTTCAATTCATTTCAGTCTCATAGGGACTGGCTAGAGAAAGGCAGAAAGGTGACAGAGGGTGGCTGAAGAGAAGCTGCTGGGAGTCAAACATCTGCTTTTCAAAGCATTTAAAACTTCTCAAATGTGTCTCACAGTGGTAATTTGACTTATGGGCAAATAATTTGCTACACATCCCATGTTTCCATTTATTCCACAGATAAATATGTAGAATTTACTTCAATTAACTCAGTCTTTTTCACAGACAATATAGAAAACAAATGAGATATTTAAAGTTAGTGTTAGAGAATATTGACTAAACTCACTGTAAATTTATAAGCAGGAATTTTGTACTGGAAAAGAAGCATTTTCTCTTTTTTTTTTTTTTTTTCCCAGTACCAAGAAGACCACATTTCTAATGCAGTAAATTTATTGATGGCTCTCAGGATTCAAATGTTGCTCACTGATTCCTTGAAATGGTGGTGGAAGTGGAATACAAAGGCATCTCTGCTGAACAGGAGGGAAGTAACAGGCTTAGGAAAGTCCAACCCAGCTATGCACTTCCATCAGCGCAGATCAACATTGCCTTACAAGATGCAGAGCAAGAGGCCAGAAGGAACACATTCATGCTGATGGCTGGTCAGAGAGAGAAAAGACAAAGTGTATGGGAGACCTGGATGGCTTCCAGGCAATGCTTCCTTGCCAGAGTGCAGACATGAAACTGGATCCTATGCCCTGTGCCTTGTAACACTGAAGCCCCAATGGAAAATCATTCCATCCTGGGGCACTTTTGTTTTGAATTATTACTGGTGCTTTGTTTGGGGCCATGGAAGCAGATGGTATCATCCCTGAAGTCCTGACTGGAAAATAAAAACTTCCCCCTTTGCCACTGATTTAGGATTTGGCTCTGAACTCGGGACGACTGGTAAATATTTCAGGAATCCATGCATAAGTTAGAAGTTTATTGAAGAGGACATCATGTTAATGGAACATTCAGCCATATTTTCTCTGCCACAACAGTTTTTAAACTGCTGTCTTTTATCCAAGGCAGCAGAGATGGTAAAATAGGAAGCAAACAGCTGAGTGGTCTCTGCCACCATCAGGAAGCCAATGAATCCCCACACATGAATGTTAGAAAATGTTCCCCTTATTTGCATTCATGGTAATGAGAAACATTATGGACAATTTTCCTTTCACTTCTATAAGGTAGTTTTAAAAAAAATTAAACTACCAATTTGCATGACTCTTACAGACTAATTTCATTTTCCTTTAGAGATTATAATTTTAAACCTCATAGAAGCTTTAAGAAAGAAAGCTTAGTGAAAATAATACTCAAACTGGCAAGGCTGTGCACTGTAACATACACTGAATGCTAATACTTTTTACTTTTATTGACATTTCATATCTCAAATATTGACTGCATTTCCACATATGAATAAATTCAATGGAGATTTTATTAGAAACCTTCCCCTGGGGATTCAACTACTACAATACATTTTCAATTCCTACCAAAGTAAATCTAATTACAACATGTCCTTTGTGACTTCAGGTTCTAAATAATTAAAACACAATGTCCTTTTTATAAAGATGGACTTACATGGAGAATGCTAATAATTAAATTACTACTGCAGAAGAAATGTAGTGCCAGAAATGACTGGGAAAATTCAGGATTTCTCTAATTCTCATAGATACAATATCTTCCCTGAGCATTTCCCTCTGCACAGTGAATGGCCTACAAAAAAGGCAATCGCCGCAGGTAAATCAGATGGAAGATGAGAAGAATCAGAGACTTAAAATTGCAAAATAACTGGCAAATATTTACAAACTATATTTGAATCTACAGATTTTTCCAGTGACAAATACTGAATGAAGAAACCCCTTGTTATTTAGATGTGAAAGTTCAGAACAATCGCTGCAATTAACAAAACTACCCAATGACTGCAACAGTAGCAAACTCATAGTTTTTGCATTTCCTTAAAAAAAGAGAAGAAATTGAATGCAACGTTGCCCTATTAATTCCTAATCCACAAGATGTTCTGACAATTGTTGTTTTGTTGGAAGAGCACTGAAGAGGAAAACCAGGATGGCCTTTTGGTTTTCATTAGAGTGGAATTAGTAATAAGCTGTGGGAAACCAAGAGCTTGGCACAGCATGAATTCCACTGCACACCACAAGAAGCTACTCCTGAACAGGCCTTAAATTGCCCCCAAAATATGGAAGACAAGAGTCCAGTCTTGCAATCATGGCTGATATTAAAAGCCCTTATGTATCAATAGGATCAGTCACACAGATAAAAGAACTGAGCCCAAAGGAGAAGAATTAATCTCTTGTTTAATGGCTTCTGTATAGAAATGTCAAGTACAAAGACATGTTTGTAGAGGTAATTTTTTTCATGAAATGCCCTACTCAGATGCTTAAGCAATTAGACTTGAGCTATTATAGCACAATATTATGTGAGTAATTACAGTGGAAAGCTGTAAAGTGCTTGTGGTCAAAATATTAAAAGACAGAACAAAACATCAGAAAAGCTCCAAGGGTAAGGTTGCTGAACTTAAAATAATTTGTACAAACCTTCCACATGAGAATTACTACACAGACGCATTGACTATACCTAAAAGAACAATATTGGAAGTAAAAGCTAGCTGATTGAAAAATGGCCCAAGAGGTCAAATATTGCTGAGCTGAGACAGAAAAAGAATTTGATTTAGTTACAGTGTAAAATGTGTCCCCAAAACCCCACAAATATTGTTTTCCAAAAAAGACAGACTGAGAAAAAGGCAGGCAAACACTTAATGTGAAAAGTCAGCTCACAAACTTTAGTTGAGAGTACTAAATGTACACTAAAAGAAGCATAGCAGTAGCTCAAACTGTAGCCAGTAAAGATTTTTATAACTGCTTGCAATTGACATGCAGAGGAAGGAAAGAGATAATCTCACCTATGAATTTTCAAGGTAACAGAAAAATGATATGAACATCAAAGGAGTGTGAAGCTACTTGCATTAAAAACAAATGTGGTGTATTGTAAACAAGTGAACTGCATAGCAGGGCTTAGAATCATTGCATTGCCAGAGTGACACATACAGTGGAACTAAAGGATTTGTGAAAAGGGAAGAGAAGCTTTGACAGCCTGTGGAAAGAAAATGAGGGAAATGAAAATGGGAAAGCTAGATGACGTGCACAGTGGGTGCACTGATAGGAACCACCTGCCCGAAACAGCTGCAATTTGGCCATTATAATCGTATCCAGGGAATGGCATCTTGCTCTGTGCACCTCTCTATATAATCCAGGCTGATTAAAGGCTCTGTGCTGAACTACTGAACAGAGACAGATGAATGCAGGAGAGAGGAGTCCATCTCGTGCAGGATCCATCAGACAAACTGACCTGCAGTGCCAAACCCACTGGCATGTTATGAAAACAAGGTAAATGTCATCCTACAACAGGAATCAGGACCAGGTCCTGCTGACCTTGCAGAGTCAGGGATGTAATGGAAAAGGAAGAAAGGGGCCATGTTGCTGCTGGCACAGTGGCAGCCCCAGAAATGACTGGTGACCTACTGAACACAGCTTTGAGCTGGGCTTCTGCATTTTTTGAAATGAATTGCAACATCTTGTTCAGCAGGAAGTGTCCCTTCACCCTAGTGATATCATATGTAGGCACCTCAGGGCAGGGAATAAATTCAGTTACCTTGTTTCACTGGTGTCTGCTCCAGGTCCTCTCTGCAGTGATTCCTGACACTGGCATCAAAGCGTCTTAAAGCAAATAGCAGAAGCTGACACTAATTCTAGATAAATTTCTAATAAAACTAAAAATTAAAATTTATGTATGAGTAATGTACGTGACAGACCTGGCCACTCGGAGGAAGTGCACGCAGAAGTAAACCAAACTGAAATGAAGATAAATTGATCAGATGGCAAGAAAGTGATGTACTTTAAGAAAATAAAACATTGGAAACAAAAATAAAAACCTAGAGGTTGCTCCAGCTAAAGAGAGATTGTATACTGTGCAACAGAACAAGATGCTGATGTAGCTGAAATGAATATGGATAAGTCTTCTTGACTTTCTTGAGAAGTAAAAAAACCACCTGGAATCCTTTATATACTTAATTCTTGAATCAAATATAATTCAAATTTTTAATTTTGTATTTTTAAATGTATAAACTCTAACATTTAATATCTCTCTAAGGCATTGTTTTATCTTTTATCCATTCTAACAACATGACTTATCTCAATGTTTATAAATTCATCAACATTAGAAAGTAAAACCTGTCTCTGTGATGTTAGCCTATGGCAGTTACTCTTTTAACTCAAGTGTCCATTTTTCTGAACAACTTTTACCCTAAATGAATGTATATAAATTACCAGCTTAAATTATCATTGTGCTGAAACATGTAGCAGACACATTGTATTATCTAAAATTAACTTCCAAGTCTCTCTACAATCACATGCAATTTTTAAACAAATAGACTTTTGTTTGGGAAATATTAAGATAAAACCCCATTCTTCAAATGGTGAGCCAGAAAACTGTGGAGAGTCAGCTGCAAAAAAACCTCTAAAAGTGCTTGACTTTCAGTTTATAGAAGTTTCCACTGTAATTTCATTACACATGCTTATTTTTCTTACCACATTGTTAAACTTCTTTAAAAAAATTGTATTGTAAAAGAGCAATGAGCCCTTATGTGGGGGATAAGGCCCTTTTAGCCTTTCTTCTCATATTTAGAAAACAATTGAAGCTGTAAAAGAGGTGAGTTGGGTATAGATGGAAGACTGAAGAAATTTTCATAATTACCTCCCATAATCCAAGGCAAATCTATCTGAATTATTGTTAGAGGAGATCTACTCAAGCTAAGCAGGTGGGTCAGCAGAAATGAGCATCCTGAAGCCAAAAGTAAATGAAAGCTGCTAGAAATGTCCTGCAGGCAAAGGTGTTCAGAAGGATAAAACCGAGGAGCAAATGAACAGCTGGAAGTCATACTAAAGAGACAAATCCAATACATGAGCAGTCTCACAAGACTGAGGCCTGAGTGCTGCCAAAGCAAGAAAGCAGAGCTGAGAGCACCACTTCAGCTGAGCTGCATTCATGTCATGAGGCAGGATGGATCTTGGACACATGGAGTTCAACAGCAGCAAAAAATCCTTCTATCTGTTAGTAGGAAGTAAGAACTGCTGGAGAAAACAAAAACAACCACTAAACACAAATTGAAGAAACTCCATCAGTTTAGCACCTTTTCATATTGATGGGTACTATTTGCATTCATAGTTGCTCCCTGAAAATATAATCTTTGAAAATTAAATGTAGAAATGAAGATGGATTGGAGGAAAAATACTATCAACTGTCCCTAAAATAGGAACTTTAGGCTTCCTGGCTTTTGCTGAGCTTCAGTATGATTCTATGAATAAACACAGTTCATGAAATCCCATCACTATCTTCAAGGAAGTTCTCTCAGAACATATGGGGGCAGTATCTGAACAGAATTACTATCCAATGTTTTCTTCCCTGCTTTAGACAGAGAGATATAAACCAGAGAATTATTTCCAGGGCTTATTTCTGCTTTATTGATTTACTTAAGCTGAGTATAGCATCATAAGCAGAGCTTAAATTCAAGGAGAAATTTTCAATTTCATTAAAGATAATAAAATATTCCTCTTGAAACACAACCACTGGCCTGAATATAGGTTCTTATTTCCAAAACAGTCCTTTAATTCAGACTTTGTCCTCCCAAGGCAGATATCTAGATGAATAACAATTACAAATCAAATCAGTCAGGAGTCTGTTGTCAAAAATTACAGGTGATTCTGACTAAATTACTTGGGTTACTACAGCTCTGTGTTTTCTAGAACTCTAAAACATTATGCACATATTGTAGATTAAAGTAGATTTAAAGACATCACAGCCCACCCAAAATAGCTTTGCTCATAAGGTGTAAAAGTGACGTCACAATGGGGATTACGAACTCTGCTGCAGGAACAGCCTTTGTGCACTGCTCCCACCTTGCAGACAGCCTCCCAGGCAGAGCAGGGCAGCAGGAGCTCAGCTTGCTCCAGCAGCTCCGTGCACTGCAGTGTCTGCTTAGTGGGCAGGGCCAGCGAGGCTGCAACCTTCATGCCTGCCTTGTTTCCATATGAACTCCACAAGCAGGAAAAACAGCAGCTTGGGGTCTTTTATGAATGACAGGTGAGGAAAAGAGGCCATTCTGCTAAATATACTACATGCTACTGTATAGCACCACATGCATATCTGTAGCAGCTGGGAACTTTGAAAAAACACCAAAAAGGTAGCTGAATTGCAATCACCACCGTAGACTCTACACAAAAGAGAAGCCTTTGCTTGTTCTGGATCTCCTGCAGTATTTCAGGTTCAAGCTTTGTTTGTGCAACACTGAACGATTTAGGTGGGCAAATGAGAAGCATTAGTATTGAAGCACTGCAAGGAAATGGCACCTGGAGTTTCAGTGGATTTTCTATTATGTTCATGCCACTGTTCACACACCAGATCAGACTGAATAGTTAGTGAAGGTCATTTCCAGAACATTTCTGAGTTGCAAAGATTTTAAATAAGTGGAAGTATAGTTACAATAACCTTCTCCTGATTTTCTTAGCAAAATCTCTGAAAATACTGCTGCCTAGCATCCTGATGGAATTGGCTTTTCTTCAGGGTCCCACAAACTGCCTCTGGCAACCCTGACTTGAGCAGACAGAGCTCTCACACTTGACTAAGTAGATGAGACACACAGTTAATGATATGGCTGTGATCTGCCATGGAGCTGAGGATGTGGATGAATGTTATTCCTTTGATCAGTTCTCCTGTAGTACTGTCAACAACTACACCCATTCTACCCTTGCACATACACACTGCTTCAAAGGCGAGCAGGAAGTGGGGACAAAAGGTAATTTTAATATTTCATTTGGTTCTGTCTTTGGGGATTAATGCAGAAGCCTGAGAAGATTCCATGCTGACAGGGAAGGAGACTGGAGCTTGTGTAGCTGTGCTATTGCTACAAAAAGCGGATTATCCATTTGCCAGTGGTCAAAGATTTCATGAACATTGTCATTAAGTTTTAAGAAGACAAAAAAAATTATGCCTGAAGAGGCTAATATGCAGCCAAAGGTATTCTGGGATCCTGGAAATGTTCACTTCGATGCATCATATCCATTTATTAAAGCTCTATAATTTACTGTGTTACCCTATTATGGAGGGCAATGGGGAGGCAGGGATTAGATTTCTCCCAGTCTGCACCAGAGGCACAAGAATATTTTCTTGTAAAAACTGTTAAGCAGTGAAAGTAGTTTTTCAAATATAGAACTGACAGAAAAAAACACTGGAAAGTACTTCTCAATGGAGGCTGAAGGAGCTGAAAACTGATGAGGTCAGGCACTTGATTGTCCCATGATAGCATCTGCTTTTAATTTGATGTTGTAAAGATGGACAGGCTGGAAAACCAGAGAAATGAACCTTCCTGGTTTATTATCAGTTGCAGTGAAATGAAGCTATGCATGTGAACTCTGCACCTGACTTTAAAGGCAAATACATATAATCAATTTGTCATGGAGTTCTGCTAATTTACACAGGCCACAGTGGAAACTGCTGAGCAAATCATACTGATCTCAGAGCTGGAAATGAGAATCCCTAGATAGTATAAATGCTCTCACACCGAAAAGTACCTCCACCAGTGAGACAGGCAACCTCCTTCACCCTAGGAGTCGAACACTACAATTTTCTTCTAGCTGGAAGGTACAGGATACATTTCTGAGAACAAGCAAGCAGAAGGGGACCTTTGGGAGTAATTCAAAAGCAGGATAATGGAAGATGGTATGGGATCAGGCTGGACTGGGTATATAGCTGGCTTTTAGGTGACTCACCAACAGAGACTGCAGCTGCCTTGCAAGCTTTTTCCCTCCTGGATCCAGAAGCTCACACAGCCCAGATACTCTTGTGCCAGCACTGCCTGCCATGTAACAGCACATGGATCAAGAGGGGTCACACTAACCTATGCATATCTATAAGGAATATACTGCAAGAAAAAATTGAGAACTGAAAAGAATAACATATAAGCAATGTAACTGCATTAACTCAACCCCCAAGACTCCTGTCCCAACTTGCTTCCAGGAAAAAATATTCTTTTGCATTTATCTAGATTAATAGTGTATTGTCACTGTTGAGCCACTAGCAGAGAAAAAGACCCGGATTCTCAGTGTGGCAAGAAAAGAGAACTTTTTTATTTTGATTCCAACTTATATAGGCTTTTCAGAGGTCACCCAGATTGGTCAGTCAGAAACCTCCCCCTAGGCCTGATTGGCCAGGCCTGAACTGTCCAAATCTCGAGACACTGTTTTAATAACATCCAAACTTTATCTTTGTTTATAAAACACAGGAGAAAATTCTCATGGGAAAGACCTGTGCTAGCCACAGTGTATGGATAAAATAAGTGCTATGGTTATTTTAAGAAACATCTCAAGATTTGGAGAAATTGATTTGCACAGTCAATAATGCCAAAATCATTTACAAAAATGTGCTAGAGGTAGTCCTTTCACTTCAGAATTAAATTAGAAAGCACAAAAAAAGGTGCATCAAATCCTGAACTGGCAGGAAGGCAAGCTAAAGAGCAATAAGAACTCTTGTAAGTGGTGAGAAGACCACAGAATCTTCTGGGTTGGAAGGCAGCCATAAGTAAATGGCCTGTAGGGGATCAAACCCACAACCTTGGTATTATTAGCAACGTGTTCTAACCAACTGCACTAATCTAACCTAGACAGGCTTTATTGTTAAGAGGTTACCAAAAAAACCCCACCCCCAAACCCACCAAAAACCAACACAAAAAAACCCCACAACAGAAAAAGCAAATCCTTAACCACAAACAATCAGCCCAATCTTTGTCAGAAATGGCAGCTATTGACCCCACTGAAAGTGTCATTTCACTTGATCTTCTCCATCATGGCCACATTCCCCACCACAAACAAATGGGCCCTATATAATCTAGATGGTTTCTGACAGATAGCCTCATTAAGTAGATGGTATCCATAGGAGGAATTGGTAATACCGTCATCATTTAATTGACTCCACAAAGAGTGCTCAATGCTTCTGAATCAATGGGCTTCTTAGCTCCTCTGAGAAATACTTCAAATGTAGATTCAAAGACCACTCAGTGTCTGCTTTAAGGCCTTGAGTCCTCACTCTTCCCTGGCTTCTCAGCCTCAATGGTGGAAGCTGTCCTTGGGGTGTGAACCAAATCCCAGTGAGAGGCTGAGTTGCTGCTGTTAACCCCAGCTTGGTGTCAGCACATAGATGGGCTTCAGGCCTCAGATCACCTGTTTCCCCCAAGGATCAAACTGCTCCATCAGTCCAAAAACTTCTCACCATGGGACATTACTTTAGCCCTGCAGATACTTACAGCACTTCTGTTTATGATGCAGTAATATAATCTTAATCTTTGAAATTATCACCTGTTATTTGCTGGCCAGGGTTATCATAATCAGTCAGATTATGCTGACATAATAAAATCTGTGCACGTCCAAAGGACAGAAATCTTCCAATGATGTGTGTCTACACTGTCACTACAACCTTCTTTCTTTTTGACTTCTTGATCTGAGTCCCCTGAATACTTGGCTTTGATCCTGTCCTAGCTCATTCCTCAACTCCCAGGAAAGTTTCCCTGCCTAGGAAACTTTGCCAAGTCCCCTGAAAAACTCTCAGGGGATGTTTCTCTCTGCAGCTGGTGTGAACTAGGGAGTATGGATCTCACCAGCAGGTTTCACTCCTTCTGCTTACTTTTGTAAATAAAAATAATCCCTCACTGCCAGCTAAAGAGAAATGAGAACTATGATGCCATACAGACCAAGATAATACATCTGAATATTTTGCTAGAGAATACATTTTCTAACCACTCATCTCCAGCTAGCAAAAGAGAAGAGAGCCCACAGAAAGTGTAGAGAATAACAGTAATTAGGTCAGTCTGACATTTGTTGTCCTGTGTTTGTGCAAATATTTTCCCACAAAATTCAGTTATATGACAACACAGAACCAAACTTAATATACACAGTAAATTGTTAGCTGTCATTACCAGCAATAAGACAGAAGAGATATGGTTGTAAACCGTAAAGCAGCTGCTGTAGCACTCAGTCATGTTCTGCTGGCAATAAAAAAAAAACCCTAATGAAAGATTTAAAGGAAGAATGTTATGCATGACCCTTCTTAGACATGCAATTAAATAAAAATTACAAAACACAAATAAATACATTATGAAACACAGAATGGCAGGTCAAAGATTGAAATTATTAGCATTGACAGAATTGCTTTTAAAGCTTTCATTCTGGAGCTATACACAGGATGCTATTCTTCTGAATGCTATGCTTCTAAATGAAGATAAAATTAAACAACACACTACAAATATTTTCTCCTCATAACTATAATTTAAAAGCAGAACCATGCTTCCACTGCAATTTCATAGGATGTTATTCCATTAACAATTAATATTAGGAGCAAGTGGGAAAGCAAACAAGCCAAAGGGAAAAAAAAATTCTGCTTTCAAGTATTGCTAAAAGAACTCCATTCATAACTTAGTTTGTTTTTTAGTGATGAGGCTTAATCTCTCCATAGAGGCAGAAAAGCGATATGGTCACAACTAAACTGTGTTTTGGGTTTAGGTGAAGTGGATTCATGACATCTTTCAATCACTTGCAGGTACAACTATTCCTGGAGGCCAAAACCTGCTCTACCTGGAAGGTACAATTTCCTGACAAAGAATAATAGCAAGAAAGAAAGACTAAGTACATTTTCTTAGAAGAAGAATGAGCTTCAGAGAGGTCAGCATTTTGTCTTCATTGCTTCTCTTTCCAGAGCAGGGAGAACGGCTTCAAGCAAATCTGACACAGCATGCTCTGCATTAGCAGTTTTCTTCCTCCATACATCACCCTGTCTGTACCAATATCCTTTGGATACCTTCTCATTAATCTAGGAGTGGTTTATACACCTGTGTTTTCCAAGGAGAAAACTCAGCATACTCCAACTCCCCATGCAGAAGCAACACACATAGCAACCTTCCTCTTCCTGTATCACAGGGGAGGGATTCACCTTGAACACTTGATTTCACTTCCTGGGGGATTTATTAAGTTAGAGAGCAGTGGATGCAAGAGATGCACCACCTGTTTGGGGCTTATAAAGTTTTTAAAGACACACCCTGTCTGCTGCAGGACACAGACTCTCATTACAGACAGGTGCCATCTGAAGTGATGACTAAGAAGAGAATTAGGAGACAGTGAAAAAGGTCTTCCTATTTTTGTTTCAGTAAATTGAACAATTTTGAAAGTACACAGTAGATGTGGGCAAAAGGTCCATGTACACATCCCTGGTAGTTCTTCAAGATTATCACATTATTTGCTGTGCAGTAATAATAAAGACGGGTGCTGGGCAAAACTCCAAATGAATAATGTCATTCTCCACAAACTCCCATTGCCATGAGCAATGGTGTCCACATGATGAACGCTGTGCAACTGAGCCAATATTCCTTCACATCTCTGTGGAATAATGAAGTTCACTCCACTGTCAAGATACATTCAGAGCATGTGTGTATGTATTTCATTATCGAGACAAAATCCAACAGCCAAGTGTGCAGCAAGAAATATGTATAATAGTCTTGACAAATAATGTATGTAATAAAAAGCTCCTGTTTCAGAGAAAATAATGTAATCAAGAACATTTTTTTCCTTGCATGAAAGATTTTGAGTTCAGTTTTCCAGCTACACTTCTACTGTCGAAGTAAAGCTAATTTTTACTCTAGGTAGAGACTAATGTAAGATCTTGTAAATATATTTTCTAATAAGAAGTCAGCATATGATCTATTGCAGTAAGTAGCAAAACACAGAAAGAATCAATTTTCAGGAAGTGCATGGCTTGTCTGCTGATGCAAATAATCCTTTGAAATATCAATTCTTTCAAAAAAGATGTTTGTTTAGAAATTGATACATGAGGAGGGCTTTCCTCAGTCACTAAAACACTCTAACTGGGCCTCTATACTGACCTATAATACTGAAAAAATATTTTCAGGGCTACTATTTAGGAAGCTACATTTAAAAAAATCCTTTGAAATATTATTTCACACATGCCCCAAACTAACTTTGAATATGTAGTTTGCATTTTTCTTTGAATTGCTTTACAGTATTATAAATCTTAGAATAAAACTTTTTCAATTAAACATTCCCTGTTACTGTAAACCTTGCAAACTAACTTTATCACTAAAGGTTTAATTATGATGCTATGTTTCCCTCTTAGGAAACAAACACAAAAATGAACTACATCAGTGAAATAACAACACTCTTTCCTCCATCTCAGTTACTAAATTAAGTCCATTGACTGAGCTGGAGAGTTCAAAAAGTCACTAAGCACTGTTCTTTGTTTGTGGAAAAGAAATTTTCATAGCAAAAACATTAGCTGTGCACAACTACCACTGCCACTGAATTTTATACAATCTTCTGTAAAATATTAATGAGCTAATGAGCTTCAGCCAAAGTTTATTAATGGCTGATGAGCTTCAGCCAAAGTTTTCTTCTTGACCATGTCACAGTCTGCCTTCGCCTGATGCAAACTTCAGTAAGTAAAGATGGGGGACAATGCTACAACTGTGAAAACCTGCCTCACTCTCCTTGGAACAACTCAACACTATCCTCCTTTTAATTATTTTTTCCATGTCAGAAAGATACAATGTCTTTCCTCTCAGTCCTCTCTAAAGTCCATCTGGAGTCTCCAAATGACTATCCCATGGTTCCCAGACATGGTGGTCAAATCTGGGCGCAGCCATGTACCCATGACAGATATGCAGACTAGAATATCTCCCTGAAACTTTTATGGATGTTAACACATCACACAACAAAAACAGAACTTTATTTAACAATATAACGCTTTCATCCTTTCCTGTCACAGTGCTGACTAACTAGGTATTTGCATTTTTGCTTTAAATTTCTCCTCAGCTGTGACACTTTGCTTTTCACTGCTGAATTTCACGTTATTTTCTTCTAATTATTTCTTCAATTTGCCAGGATCAACCAACACTTTATTTTGACCATCTGGTCAAAGACTTGTAAGCCCCTGCCAATGCCAGCTTACTTGGGTTTTAAATATTTATTGTTCAGATAATTAATGAAGACACTCAACACAACTAGGATGTGCGGTTCTGTAGAGGCATTTGCCTCAGGGACCTGCATCAATACTTGAGACAATCACACAGTTTAACATCAAACCATCCAGAGCTACTCTTTGACAGCAAATTCCTCTCAGCCTGTCTTTGGTAATCTGATGAAAAACAAAGATGATAAAGGTGTATCCATACTCTACCAACTTTAGGAGAAAGCAATACTGGCAACACCAAAAGCCTTGGAAGGGAGATCCCAATCACTGCCTCCCTATTTTTTTAAATAGCCAAGTTTCTAATAGGGCTTAACATATCTCATGTCTTTCTGCTACCAAAGGGAGAGAATTACCTGCTCACTCCTCTAACCCTCCCTGCTATAGCCTGCAGGTGTGTGATCTTATGTCCATGGAACAAGAGCATTATCCTCCTCAAACTGCTGAATTCACTCAAATGATAGAAAATGAGACATTTTTCCCAGAGTGTGGTGGGGTTTTTGAGTTTCCATGGCTCCTGGAGGTGGGTATTGTAAAGCATGGGAGGCAGCACCAAGTCACCAGTGTGACAGACTGTCCCACAGCAGGAGTATCCTCTCCCCGACCCTGTGGCAGGGAGCTCATTTTATCCCTGTGTTTCATAGCACCACATCTCCCGTCAAAGAAGGAAAATTAAAGTTCTATGACAGGGTCACTTCCTGACCATATTAATATTTTTATTAAATTTTAGACAACTTAAAGTGCATTATTTATGGGTTTTTTACAAATTTTTGGTTCATGATCAAAGAGAGCCTTATTCACTTTATGATTAAAAAATCATGGAATCATCAAGGTTGGAAGAGCCCTTCAAGACCATCTAGCACAACCATCAACCCAATGCCACCATAACCACCCCTGAATTAGGCAGTTTAAACACAGATTAAGTATCCTATAACATCAACCATCCTCCTTTCCTTTCTCTTCTTCCCTCATCCAGAGTCAGTCAATAAACCTGTCTCTTGCCTGTCCCAAAACTTCACGGCAAGTATACATAAACTTGCACACGACACAAATCGTCCTCCTCACTCTAGGTCAGATTTACAAATCACTTGGATAATCCCTGTATCTGCTGTACCTGGCAGAGTGCTCCTGAGAGCATTCTGAATTTTAGGCTGCTTCTGAGACCCAGAAGAATATGCCCACCTTTTCCAGTCACACTGTACCCAGTAGTATCGTTGGCACCTGCAATGATGCCTCAGATCTGCAGGTTTCTGGGTGCTTAAAATCAGAGTCACACAATCACTCCAGTTTTGCAAGAATCTGGGGAAGCCACAGACAGCACAACCTTCTTCTCAAACAACCTTTCCCTGACTCACCTCCTCTGCTTGCTCCTGTTATCAGTGTGTTAACCCTACCTTCAGGGAAGCAGAGTGTGTCTGCAAGGTGCGCTCAGACTGATGACACTCCGTGTTTCATTTGGAGAATACCAGCTGGAGTGTCCCTGGAGCCAACTCTGACATCATCCCTGCAGGTAACTAATATGGATGGATGGCTAATTTGGCTTTATGCCTGCCCTCCAGGATGTTTTACTCAGGAATCAAGCTTACTTCTGAGAATGATAAAACATAGGCACTCTAACAAAACATTTGACTTTATGCCAGCATTTCTGATTCCTCTCATCTATTTTCAATAACAGTGACATTTACATTCAGAAATCTCAAATTCAAAATACTTTCCTTGTTGAAATCAGTTTATTCCTTAGGCTTATAAAATATTTGAATGTACTTTTCTCTGAACAGCTTTGCCTCCCAAAATTATTTCATTAATAATATTTTTAAATTTATCTTCATGGATCAGAAGTCCCATATTTGAGCTGTATTTGCTGTGACCAGTCAACTGAGTCACCTGGCGTGATACTGCTCTTTCTCCTTGCTTCTGTGTAAATATCATGCTGGCCATTTGCTTTCCTATAAGGCTCGTACACAGAAAGCTGAAATATACTTCCCATGTGTTTTTAAGATAATAAAACTCTGTATCCATCAGCTGAAGACCAAGTGAAAGGGATTCTAGTTGACATTAAATATTGGTGAAATTTATTTTTGTGTTATTTCCTTATAAATATGCACATGACAACTATATGTCCAAAAATATTTTAGGAAAAGCTTTGGGTTTTTTTTATTTTTTAAATTATTTCTGCCAAAGAGCTAATTAACTAGTTAATTTAAATTAATTATATTATAAAGAAAGCTAACAGATGGAGAAAATGGGGAAAGAAGATCTAAGATACAGTACAAAAATTTGGCCTCAACAGTGAGGATCCTCTGTGGATACTTCTATTTCAAAGCTCTCTGGTAAGTGACTTGTTCTGTGCTTCATTTATTAAATTCAATTTTAATATCTTTCTACTTCAATAGGATGCTTTCATAACACTCAAACTTGTGATGCAAATAAAGGCTTTTGAGAAAGACCTTTAAAAGCTTCTCTTGAAAGGTCAAAAAAACAAGAAGTAATTTCTTTTAATTAAGTTCACATGGTACTAAGAAAATAATTTCCTCACATCATTTCTTAAAATTTTGTTTCAATCCCAGGAGTGTGTACATTGTTTTTTCAGAGACTTTCAAGGGTTCATTTTGGCCAGCAGCCATCTCACACAAACATCTGTCTTCCAAAGGAAAAACCGAAGTGGGTTCACTTGGCACTAACCAAGGAGCAGCAGGAAAGCCTGTTTGTTCCACATGCATCAGTCACGGCAAAGACAGAGGTTATGTATTCTGCACAATTCATAGCAACTTTTGCCATAGATTAGAGAGTCCCAGTCATTCTCAAGAAATACAGTGCTTTTCAAACTAATCCAGCCTATTTTTATTGAAAGGTAACCAATTGGGAATACTCTGAGTTACCATGAGAAAAACATTAAAGCACCTAATCAAAAGCTTACCAAGCCTTCAATCCTGAAACATCATTTCTTTTTTAGAAAAACAGAGCTCCAGCAATAAAAGTAGTAGATCAAACACTAGTCAAATATTGTCATTGTTATCTTGGTAAGAATGACATTAATTTCAATTTCCAAAAAAGGTAAGGCATGGAAAAAGAACAATCAAAGTATTTAACACATGGAGAAAGGGATCGCCCTGTTCCTCTTAAAAGTGAGGTAGATGTAGGATAGGCCATATATCAGCATTAGTTTGTGTCTGTTTTTACATGTCTTGAAAGGTTTAACTTTTGCCCAGTTTTATACCATAGGCATTTTGGTATTAACTTGACTGAGACTAGGATATATTTTCCACAGTTTCCCAGCCCTGCCTTGCAGATTCCTGTGAACTATAGTTGGTACTTTAAACTACTATTCAAGTACTTACAAAGCAATGAATATATAATTGGGACATTTCTTTTTTCCTGTTTTTACCCATTGCTTAGCTAATTATGCTCCAGAGACACTCTCTGGCTAAGCAGCAGCAATGCTGAATAATTCAGAAATAAGGAATATCAATGTGCAGAAAGGAAAGCTGCCATGAAAATCCCCAAGGTTCTGTTTCAGCTAACAGATCTGACAGCACATCAGCGACCAGCCCTGCCCCTGGCACTGTGATGAGCCTCTGCTGCTCCAGCTGTTGTTTTCATCTATAGATTTTCTGTGCCCCAACAAGAGAATCTCCAAAACAGTCCATTCCTCAGACTGAATTACCTAACTTTGAAGAACATATTAAGGACACATAAGTTTACTTTTCCTGTTACTGTCATCTCTCTGGAAGATGTGTATATTGTTAACGTTACTCTTAAAGGGGCAAAACCCAGAGAGAGAGGAAGAGGCTCAGAAAGGCAGAATTCTCTAATGTAAATATTAACAGACTCTGACTTTATGGCTAACACCCAATTTGTTTAAACAAACAGCAACTATACAAGACACTTGAAATTTCAAGGGGCATTTTGAATATCAAAATGCTAGTCATCCCTGTCACACTTCCAACTCGCTAAATCTGCTTACTAGAATCTTGTTCAGTGGTAGAATATGCTCATCTATGGGTTTCAGAAATTTCAGAATAATTAAGTGCTATAGTTCTTCCCTTAAAAATGTAAGGGCTTTTATTCATGCTACTATACATGCAAGTCACAATAGGAAAATTAAATCATAAAATTAGTGCATTTATGCCAGCTTTTAATAAAACAGCATCTCTGTTAAGGTAAAGTGGTGCCACCAAGGAGTTCAGAGCGAAAATCGCTTTTAACTAAGATTCACATGGACTGCATATCCCCCAGACAACGAGTAGTTTAAATGTAGAGATATTAAATGCTAGTTATATTGGGACAAACCAAACAACTCACAACATTCCTCTTCCTAACACACAGGACCTATCCAAAATACTTTTGACTTCTGCCTCCAGCTTTACAATAACTATTCCTAGTGCTATGCTGCTTCTGTCAATGATGTTGCTGCGAATAAGGAAGAAAACCAAAAAGCTGTGTTAATTTCAGGCTTCATTAGAAATGGAAGTGAAAAAAGAGACAATGCTTATTGAATGAAAATGGATTCAAGTATGGAAAAGTAACATCAAAGTTCTCAGGGAATCTTTCAAGTACATCTTATCTTGCTGCTCTTCCATACACCTTGTGTCCATTACCTCGTCAGAGCCATGACTGGATCCATTGAACATTTGCAAGAATAGCTGCCCCAAGTATCTGAGATACGCAAGGTCAGATTGCTCAGGGATGGAAGAAACAAGCAACACATAAGCTTTGGAAACGAAAATCACAACTTTAAGATCTATTAGTAAGATCTTTCCAGCAGATATAGCTCAACTGCTGAGGACAGTGTGCAGTATGTGTACAAATCTGGCCTGCATTTCTCAAAACAGAGATGTGAAAATAAACTTAGAGCTGTGCCAGAACAACCAGAGAAATATGGAACTTGCATTTTTTAAAAACAGGCTGAAGAAGGCCAATGAAGTGAAGATTGAAACCGGATGTGAGTTCTCTTGAGCAACAGACCAGGAATTATCTGACAGATCAAATATTTTTAAACAGCCTGACTGCTTAGGTATGTTCAATTTAATTTCCAGAAAGACCAGCATTTTCAGAGATCTGAGGCATCATCTCTGCTGCTGCCAAGTTGCAGGAAGCCCTCTAGTCCTGCTGATGCTCCTGCTTTATGGGTTGAACTCCATATCTTTCTGCTTTAGTTCTGATCTTGGGGTATTTTTGATTTTCTATTCTGTCCAGAATGTCACAACATGAAGAAATTCACCAATTCATTTAATTAAGTTTCATAATTAACTTGTCTTTTTTAGTCAAATGAAAGCATTCAAAAAATCAGCTATCTTGAGGTCCACAGAGATTGTTTCACTAGGGAATTAATGTTTCTGCTGGTGCCTATTGTTTACAGATACAAAGAAAGTACCTTTCAATTTTCTTTCAGTTATCTTCCACATTTTTTGAGAATTTCTGTTCCAGGTCGGTAATAGCTACTTTTCCATTCAGGACATGTTCCTATTTTGTGTTATTATTGTAACTAGTTGAAGAATGCTCAGAGAAAAAAAACAAATTCAAAAGAAACCTACATCATTTGGCATCTGAATTCTAGCACTGCCTAACATAAACTTCTGCAGAAAAAGATATTTAATTCTAAGTGGCTCATATGACTTTTTTGTAGATGAACCTGATGTGGTATCTGGATCTAAATTGATCTCTGTAAAACTAACAGGGTGTGTGTGTGAGTTACTATTATTCAGCCCAAGCAGCAGATTTCTAGTTTCACCATGCACTGTACTGTATTAATTCTTTATATGACTACTAGACAGATTGTGTACTTAATGTTCCTCACTATAGATAAGATTTTATCATTATGTCTTTAGTAGGAAGCTTTCTGAAGCCACAAACTTGCTAATTAAATGGAAATTAAGTAGAAGTGCCAGTCAAAAGATTTTAAGGTGGTGGCAGACAGAACATGACATGAGCTTTCATAGGTGAATGCCCCATCATAAAGAATGAAATAGCAAAATCTTTTGAGAAGACTTAGGTATGAAAGAACACCTTGTGCTCTAATTTTGTGTCTATTTAACGTTCTCACCTTCTCCTTCCAGAAATGAGGATGAAGTTGTGTCGCTGTTGAGCGGCTAGCTGAGGACTGACCCAAGTTCTCAGACAAGGAAAGAGAGGAGAAGAGGAACTTTATTGTTTTGAATTCCATATATATAGAGTCTACAGAAGCGCCCCAGATTGGTCAGCCCGAGACCTCCCCCTAGGCCCAATTGGCCAAGCCCGAACTGACTCAATCCGGAGAAACTGTTTGCAAAACATCCAAACTTTATCTTGTTTATGAAATATAGCAAAATGTTCCCACGGGAAGAACCTGTGCTAGCCACAAAGTTGTAGTCTCTCAAAGACAAGAGAAACATGACAGAATTCATCTGCGAGTGCAAGGAGATGATATCCTGACTCGTGAGGAAAAGGAGTAGGGGCAGCTGGGATTTGGAAATATTTTGTAATCGGGGCCAAAGGCTACAAGCAAAATAAGTTCCAGGATTACATTTGTCCTTTTCACAGCTGTAATCACACTGGAGAGTCATTGTTATCTATGATCATCAGCTTCTATAAATAGCTTTTCTCTTCCTCTACTGCTACCAATGGATCACACTATTCTGAAAGAAATTCTCATTATCAGTCCACCTTGACACTGAAGTTTTTGTTACCAAAATTTCAGGCTGTTCTTTTTGCTAACTTCTAAACTGACATGGGATTTTTTTTTCTTACCCTTTTTTTTTTCTTCCCCTTTTTTTTTTCTTCTGGATGCAGCAATAATACTGATAATCACCTGATGTTCATCTGAGTGCTTTGCTACAAGACATTTTTCTGTTTCTCTTTTTAAAAGTTATTTCTTTACTAATACCATTCTTGTTATGCTATTAATCTTTATTGAGTTACACAGGAATAAATTTCTATAGGTGTACTGTGTACTTGGCTATTGGATGTTCTCATGCATTCCCACTAGAAGGGTCTGTTGGTGGGTTTAAATAAATATTTTTGCCCGATTTAAAAATTCTGTCATATTTTCATTATTAAGACCTAAGCTAATATGCATAGAGCAACGTTGTTTAAAATCAGTGGCTTCATTATATAGGTGGCTAAACAACTTTGAACAAACCTCACCTGAAAATTGTGGCTATAAATGAATAAGAAAAGCTTTTACAGGCAAAAACACTACTCGGATTTCATTTATACTAACATTTTAATGGGACGTTGTTCTATCAGCCAGTAGGTGGTGATACAAGTCCAGTAAAAGCAGAAAACAGCTATTTGGCAGTCCTTGATACAATTGAAGGTTTGTATAATACAATTTAACCGAGGTTAGATTTCTTAATAAGAATTAGATGAGACAGATGAAATCTGTCTGCAGTTAAAGCCCATCTATCAGCCTGCCTTGTCTTACAGGCCATGGCCAGCTGTGCCTGCAGAGCTTAGGAAATTTTCATATCCAACAAACCATTAATGAAAGTAATTAGGCAAAAAGCTAAATAGGTGATGAAAAAACATAATTTCTAATACACAAATATGTAAATTCAAGTATTTTTAAAAAGCTTGATCAGTATCCTGTTATATTGCATTAAAAACGTGACAGTATTAAAAAATATAGTCTCAGGCACTCTAATACCCATATTTTGACAAGTTTTGAGTCCTTTCCTGCCTACAGAAATGATGAGCATATTATTACCTTCTGGTATATACACAAATGTTTTTAAAGAATTTTAAAGTACCACTACCCTTAAGACAATCACAATACTCTGTCTTGGCATTAAAAATTTATTAACCAATTAAATTACCATTATAGGAACTCATACTGGAAATTGGTTGCAATAGCAATAATATCTTGTGATTTACAAAAAACACAATCATGTCTCTTAATGTCACTCCACTATATAATAATAATAATATCCCTATATGTAGCAGAAATGGAAATGTGAACACATGCAGTAATATAACTGCATAGTATATAGTAAGTAGTAAAGATTAAGGCAATATAGATTATATTGAAAATTTATTTATTCAATTTATTTGTTTTGGTTATGCTGTTTGGTTTGAGGTCAAAGGAAAACACCCCTGAAATAACACGACCCATATGATTAAGCTGTATCAACTAACTATATGTATATGACTAATAAAGGACTATTCATCTTCCCCGAATGCCCTTTGAACAAGTTAAGAACAAAGATTGTGCTTTGAACAATTTTGCTGTTTAAACTGTCACTCTGTCAAGAAAATCACTCCATGACAGGCTATGCATTAAAACCTACAGCAAAGCAGAGACCTGGGGACTCGAAACATTTCCTGTGGACTGAGAGCTTAGGGTTTGCTCTCCTTCAGGGTCCTCTGGGAGTCTCTTCAAACCACTGCCCTGTGCACCCCAGACAGTGGTCTGAAAACACTCCTCCAAACTTTCTTCCCTGCTGTTTACCTTTTCCTCGGGTATTTTGAGAGTTCCTTTGCATGTTTGCAATACTTTGAAAAGGAAAAATTTTGTTACTGTTCTCCCACTGTGCTCCTCCTGACTTATCACCATCTCTGCACTCCCAATTCACTGCATGTTCACAGGTCATTTGCACTCATGGGAAAACAGAGTGGTTATTTGCCTGAGCACAAAAAAGCCAGGCAAGTTCTGCAGCATCAGCTAGACTTTCTGCTGGACAACAAAGACAGGGGAGGGAGTGGGATCTCCTCTCTCCTTGCAGGCATCTCATTCTCTGTAGGGGGCAAATGGACTTCTGTAATTTCATGCCTACAAGTGCCTCTCCAGCACTGAAAATAACACTGATACATCATCTTGAAAAACATCAGAGGGGGTTGATTTTCCAAGTAATTCACTTGAAGATATATTTCTGTGCTGTTTTCCCACAAACAAAAGAGGCACATTTAGAAATGCGTAAAGCTGATACAAGAATCTTGTTTCCTGACAAAGGATACTGTCTTGGCAGTTTATGGAAGAACTAATGTCAACTCTTTTGAGTCTCATTTGTTCCTGGCCTATCAAGAGACCTGCACAGCATTTTATAAATAAACTAACACAGCACAATTCAGAGTGTTTATCATAATTTTCACTTCACAGGTTGCAGGAGGCATTTACCTTTGCCTCTTGACAAGAACTTGTCTTCCAGCTAGAATAATGATATTTTGGTTACTTACATGAAAATGAAACAGGTGCTGGTTTGTCTGGGGATAATGCAGAATAAGGTCCTCATCAGGTCAATACCTATATTGAACTCTCCTAAGACTCTAAATAAAATATATATTCACTTTTTACTTCTCACTGAAGTCTGAGATAAAGAATCTGACTCACAGATAAACTGCCAGGGTTAAAAACAGCAGAAATATGGAAGGGACATAATTGCTATCAGAGAGATGCAAAACCTTGCTGATATCCTATAACCTGACATCAAAATGGAAATTGTCTTGAGATCATCTGCAGACATTGTCCTGCATCTGATTCAGCTCAGTGTTGCATTGAAATCTGCACAGTGCAACTCAGCAGCTCCATAGAATGGAGGGCTTTGTGCATAAGTGGATCAGACTGGAAGATGTGCCCATGACATCCTAGATCTTGATCTCAAGTCTGGAAATGGACCTGAAGAGCAAGCTGCCATTGTGCTGTAAATCTGATGCCATCTACAGGATGTGGAGGAATTCTTTGGTACCATTTTATAAAGGTTTGCTTAGCAGGAAGCTGACAAATTTTCAAGGGCCACAGAGGGGTACATGCTGCATTTCTGGCTAAGAAAATGGATTGCTGGAAAGCCAGGAACTTTGCATATCTTTATTTCTGGCCTGGACCAAACACACATTATTATAATCAGGATTTAGAACAGAATTTGCCATTTGCACAAACCTCAAGTAAAGCTCAAGTAACATTGTAAACATTGCAATAGGCTGTAAACAACTGGAGGGTTAATCAGAATTTAAAATCTTAGCAAATTCGAGAAGTAAAATAAATAAAGAAAGAAAGGATAAAATTCCAAATGTGCAGATATGAAATATCACACTGATCTATAGATAATGAAGACAGATCACCCTTTTGGACATGGCACTTGAAATACATATGAAGATAAATGCCTTGCCTTTACACATGTAAAATCCGAATTATAAGAGGAGAATGATGAACACTTGGCTAGATATCAGTTCTGCAGAAAATGATGTGGAAGTTACACCAGAGCACAAGCCTGACATGAATCAATACTGTCAAGGAAATGTAAACAGGAACATAGTCTTGGAGAGAGGCAAAGTCACCCATCTATTCTGCTAGGCAGTGGCAAGACTTTGGATGATGCTGTATGCTCACAGGATGGAAACAGTCTGTAGAAGAACTAAGATAATCATCAGAGATCTAGAGAACGTTATTTATTAAGAGACACTGAAGAAAAGAATATAATTTACTTGAAAATGAACAATGAACTTATCTGACATGAGTCCTCAAGTACTTAAAAGTACTGCTCCCACTGTACAGTGTACATGATTAAAAATTTGAAGGGATTAAAGCTGTGGCAGGAAAGTTTCTGATTGGATATTGTAAGAACAATACTGAAACACTGGCTATATACAAATTTCTTTCCCATCCCCTTCTTTTTCAAGCTTCCAGCACACATTGCATGGGTAGCCTAATTTTTTCAGAGTGGAAGCCAGAAAAATCTCATCACCCCAGGGCTAAGGAGGTCCTACACCAAGGTAGCTGGACAGTCAGAATTATTCCACGCAGAGTCAGAAGGTATGTATTGGCAGATGAAAATGATTGTCATGCTTAGTTGATCATTGCCTCTGAAGAAAGAACCATGGGCACTAGAGGAAAAGCACTGTGATCCTGTGGAGTTCCTGCAGACCCTGCAGAGCAAAGGGTAACACACATACCTCCCACCCAACCGCAACTGCTCATACTGGACAGATGCTAAAGAGTATTAATACACTTGGGCCAATGAGCATATATGGAACTTGCATCAATGTACAGATTTGAAAGTGGTTTGGCACAGAGTGATCCCATAAAATTAATTGGCTCAGTCTGTTCTTTTTTCTGTTGGAAGCAACTGCAGCACTAGATTGAGGTTTTAGACAGCAATAGATCATTTTTTAAATAAACCACAACAACCAAGTGGATAAAGAGGTCACTCCCAACTTTATGCTGATAAACACCATAAAATTTAAGAGAAAGTTCTCTGTTTTCTCTTTCTTAGAACCAATAGGTGTCACCAAATTCTGCATGAAAGTTCTAGATAAAATGACTTAAAAACATGCAATTAAGAATAGAAAGAACTGCTCTAAAAAGGTGATTTCTTTTTCTTGATGGAAAACTGTTCAGACATGATTTTATAATTTTGAAAGAGAAGCCATCTGTATTAGCAGCATGTGAAAGTTTTAAATAGCTCACCTGTATGCACTGAACAACATATCTCTGTCTTCTTCTTGGCCACCATCCTAGTCTTTTTTATGTAAAGACATATTAAAATCATGCCCAGAAGCTACTTAATTTTCTAATTACTGGTAGTTTTGATGACCAATTCCATGAATCTGCCCCAGCATATGGGCATATAGACTGTCAAGCTCCAAAGTAATTATTTGTGTGAAGTAGCAGGCTAACAGCTCTAGAAGCATTACATTCAAGATATTTGCATTTTTATGCTAAATATGGTGACCCAAATATTAAAGAAAATTGGAAAAATGAGTTTAAGCATTAGGAACAAAATTAATACTCTTTTGTTTTGGGCAGCATGAGCCACTATGACCATTTCAGTGAAAGGTTGTGTATCAAATTTGAATCTACCCAATTCAACCAGCATGTAGAACTTAATTAGTGATTGCTTTCCTTGACTGAAAATTAAAATTATACTAGCAGCAGCTTTTTATCCTTGATTTTTTTTTTTTTAAATTCTGACGGGTTACACTCTGTAGAGTTCTCTCTTCTGCACTGGTACTGGTTGTACAGAATATCTGCACTGAAATCCTATCAAAGGCAGGAAAAAATGACTCAGTAGGAGCATATGCATACTCACAAATGCTATGTTAGTGTTGGTATTTTTCATTGAAGAAAATTCTGAGATTTCAAGGGGCCATGGGTGGATGACAGTTTGTAAAAGCTATTGTTATATCCACTATTGTTATCTCCACTAGCAGTCTTTTACAGACCGTAGCTTGTCAAAACAATAAATCAAGACTGTAACTTACACAGACTCACACTGGTTGGAGACTGCTTCACTGTAGTGTAATGCCTTTGCATAAAACATTCCTATAGCACAGTTCAAAACAGTAGAATATATTCAGGCTTAAAAAAAAAATAGATGATTGTTTCTGGTTGTGAGAGGTTTTATGAATATGTTTATAGGCAGAAATCAGCCATAAAAGACATAGACTATAAAGCACTGGGAGCTATAGAACAGAAATCATTGTCCAAAGCACTTTCTGAACTTCAGAAAAGGATAATAAAATTGTAAAAGTACTTGTCAGATTTGAAATGCAGTCTTAGCAAAGACTTTCTTTGCACCAACATGTTGTAAAAAGTATGTATTTAAACACTGAAAGTAAGGAGCTGCAGAAAAAGAGTCTTTCTGAGAGTATGTCAAATTCGAATAAAAGCATCCTGACGACAGTTTGCAAAATAATAATGTGGTTATAGATATGCAATTCAACAGAAAATGACAAGTAACCTTCCAATCTTACACACAACTAGCTACATTAAGGTCATAAATTACATTCAAGGTTGAGAGCCTGTGGCGCAAGGGAAAAGAAAAATGTACTGATCACCCAATTTCATCCCTTGAGCATGTCCAAAATTTTACCCAAAAGTACATCCATTAAACACAAGTGGCTCCTATTACTGTGAGAGCCTTGTGATGGTGGAGTGATTCTATTTCTATACTATAAATAGGAGACTGAGTACAGGAACTAAAATGTCAGATATTACAAAGTTGTTTCTACTTGCTTGAATAGCTCAGTATGTGCAAAACCGTTGTCCTAGTCCTTTGCTAGAGTTACATGACTCTTCAGCTTTGTCTCCCTTCAGGAAGGTCTGGAGATCACAGCTCTACAGGAAAGCAAAGAACTCTTGGAGAGTAGGGAAAGGCCATACACCAAAACACCTCTAACTTCCTCAGATAGGTGCTAGGAGTCTTGGCATCCAGTAAATAGCACCACACTTCTCTCATTGGTTAAATTTTCCATCTTGAGTTGAAATTCAATCACAATGTTGTTAGATCTCACCTGCACCTTTCCCTCCCTGCTGCATCATAAAGTTACACCACCATAAAACTGTGCCAACGAGCTCTGTAGCCCCTTCAAAACACTTTTTTGAGTTGAATTGGTCTTTTCTTGTCTGGTTAAAAATATGTTGCTGCTAGCATGAATGGACACTGATGCCGGTTTTGAGATCAGGCATGTGATAACATGAATTGATGTAATGTAAGTGCTTCCAGGAAATAAAGAGCAGTCATCCCCAGCAGGCCTGAGCATATCAAACCTTTGCTTTGAACTTCCACAGAGCTTTTAGCTCAGACAGGCTACTAAATCACATAAACGGACATGCTGTATATCACAGTCCATTATAGCAACAAGGTTATCCTATTAGTTTAAGTGGCGATTGCTTGGGTTTGGCAAACTCCACTGGAGACCAGAGTGCTTGCACCACAGAAAGAAACAGCCCCAGGAAAGCATGCTCTTATGTCCCAAACCTATGTGTCCTGTAAGAGCATGCTCTCAAACCTCAGCTGTGACAGAGGAACAAACGAGCAGGAGATGATGAGCCAAGATGACCCTTGACACAAAGCAGATGAACATCTCTGGTCCTCCCTACTTACAGACTAGAAGAAAATTTCCCAAGTCATCTCCAGTTCTGCTGAATGATCACTGATCCTGGGATCAAGACAGTGAGCATCATCATGACATGATAATGATTTCACAACTGTCTGACAATTTCCCATCATGCATCAGAAGACCAATTTGAGTTGTTCGCACAACCCCAAATGCAGTAGAGGAAAACAGCATGAAGTGCTCTTCAGAGTATATTGGGTTGTTGTACACGAATTGCAAGACAAAAATAACTACAGTCACTGTGATGATCTGCAACTGTGATAGATCAGTTGAATACAAAATAAAACTTCTTTGGTTTCTGTGGCACATAAAAAAGGGAAATCAAGGAGTTCACAGATTTACTCTCTGGATGAGAAGGCAGGGGGAGATTATTAGGGGAGAAGTCCAACTTCCATGCCTATAAGGATTCAAAGTATCCTGAAAAATACTCACACAGATCTTTCAGAAAAATAGCTAATCTTAAAAGCTACATGAGATCCGTTTATGGAGTAGTTGTTAAACTTTCCTACACGCTACAATGAGCATAGAAAAATATCCAATAATTCACATGGCAGCTTTGATTGGAAATACATTTTATATGGCTGTAGTTCGCTTCAGTGAAACCTACAGGAAATTTGGCATGGCCAATGACAAACTATATGTGAACCAAACTGATAAAATTTGTGGATGAATGCTGCCTGATCCAAATGCAGTTACAAATTCATCATGTGACTCCCCAGTTGGTGCTAGTACATCATCTGTACCTGAATTTGACACTAGAAGCTTTTGAGAGTTTTTTACAGTCCTAAAGTGATAAATGTCAAGCCAAATCTTGGTGTAAAGCTACTTGTTGTGAACAGCTGCAGAGGGCCTGAGAATGGGTGAGAGTGTACATCAGAAAAAGCTGAGAGCTGCAATGAAGCTCCAAGTTCTGTCACAGCGAAGGATGGAGATACCACACCAAGAGGCACTGCACGTTTAGGAACAATAATCCATGACCACACTCACACCACAAATGGATGAGAATGTCTCGTCTTCATAAGAGGGATTCTGAACTGGAACACCGTGTTGAGATAGATGGCATCCAACAAGAGAGCACTGGGTCAAACACCGATCGCAACGGAATACAATTAAAAAAAATTAAAATGCAGGAAAAGATTAATTCCAGAACACTAGCTGAACTGGCATTGGAGCTTAGTAAGCTCCTTGCTCCTGTCATACCAACAGCCTGCCTGACAACACTTCAGTTGTGTCAGCTGCAAACATGCTGCTGGTGTCTGCTGCAGCAGTACTTTGATCATGTGCAGATGGAAAGCAAATGTACCATGCAGATAATACAACTGCTCTTAGGTTTTCTGTAGCTTGATCTGGTTTTATATACATTATTTCGTAGGCTGATGCGACCTTTTCTGCTTCACACATATACCGTGTTGGTATTTCAAGTGAGGGGAAAAACTCGTCAACACACTTTTTAGATCATGTATCCATTATTTGCTGGTGTTTTACTAAAAATGCTGGCAATTTTCCAGTTCATTAGGGATCATCTCAGATCTGACTCTGCTAGCAAGAGATAAAGCTATTATGATACCAACAGCAAAATATTAAACCTAAATTAAGAAAAAAAATATCCCTACTGCTTACAAAATAGTAGCATAATAATTACGGTGCTAGCTGAAGCAAATTCTAGTTTTAGTGCATATGTACCTAAAGCAAAACTGTTCTGTGTCTTTAATTCCATAGAAGCTGTCTTGGTCAATTAAGTTACTGATAGGTAAAATGGTTTGCAACGTTTACTTTATTTGTTGTAAGCAAGGTATTAAAGGCTTGAGGTCTTAGCAGGGAAGGCCCTAGGAGAAAAACAGTACTGACTTTGAGTTAGAAAATAATTTCTCCCCTAAGCAAAATTCATACTGATTATTTAAAACACTTCAATTCCCATTTGGCATTTTAGGCAGAGGATACTTTTAAGCAAGCATATTGTCCTAGCTCAGCCAGCCTTCAGTCCTACTGGCATGTGTGAGGATAGACATGGTTCCACGTGCAATGCTGCTTTTCCAGCTGCACTGCTCTGATGCTCATCCTGTTGTGGGGAAAACAAAGGAAGACTCTCACTGCTTTGTGCAAGAACTGTGAAGCCTTTCCACCTGACAGCTACTCAGATTACAAGAGATTTATAGGCTGCATTGTCCTATATGTTGTTCCTTGAGAAGTCATTTATCTGCCTGCGTCTTACGCTGGCAGGGCAAGGTGGGTATCAACTGCTGCCATGCTGACTGGAACAGCAGTTCATGCAAAACCACATCTGGTCTGTACTGCACAAGACCTTGTCTTTCTAGAAAGTTTCATAAGAGTGGTTCCTCTTCAGGCCTCTCTTGTCTTTGAGACAAGATACTACAAGATGCATACTACAATTGGCAAAAGTGAAACAACTGATAAGCAACCCTGTAGCTATGCTGGCAAGAGAGAAGTTTTACTTATACACAAACTTTGAATGCTGAACCAAATTATACTTTTAGTAAGTGCCAAGAAACTACAACTGCTCAGAGGACCAAGAAGACTTAGGGCAACGGAAGCTCTAGCAGCTCTGGAGTGTTAAGTGATTGCACTAGCTGCATCTGTGGTGTTGAGTAGTGTAGCAGGGCATCTCACCCCTCAGAAGAGCTTATCTGTTAGTTGTAACTGGTGAAATAACTCAGGGCATCTCACCCTTCACAATTGAGGGGCTTGCTAGTTAGTGAAATAACTCAATCAGGACAGCTTGTCTTGTAGTGAGTTATTTCGGCGCCATGGAAGTAATGCTTCCAGCTGACAACAGCTATCTTGCTGTGGAAGTGAGATCTGGAAAGATAATCAGGAATTTCTGACAGAAGTTTCACTTAAACTATAAAAGCTACATCAAATTTTGACAAAGCAAAAATCTACACATTCTGTGAAAATGTGTGGGGCTTTCTCCCCAAATTTGGGATGCCTTCTTTGTGGTTACTCTCCCGGGAGTTGAGTGAAAGGACTGTGTACACCATTGTTATTTTGGTGGTAAATTACATTGACTCCCAATCTATACTAGTTCTTTGCCAGCTTTAATCTAGTATTTTGATATTGTGCACTGTTTTATGTAATCAACTAGTTCTCGTTGTTTTATACTGTGTACTAAGTAACTCTGTTTAAGTCGTTATGTCTGTTATCTCCTGTCTATTTAATAAATAACTCATTTTATAATGAACCAGATCTGCTATCCTTAGAACTTGCAGGCTGGAGCAATTTTAGATGCAGGCCACCTAAATTTAAGCCAAAAATCTGAGGCTAAGGCAGGGCTTGTCTGAAGTTCCTACTTGATCAGTGACAAGTGGTCACACTGGAACCTGATGAAAAGTACTTCATTGGCACTTATGCTAATGCAAGATGAAGGGCTTGGATGGAGAGAAGTAAAAAAGAACAAGCAGAATAATGAAAATAAGCTCACAAATGTCACAGTTACCTATCCCTCCCTACAAAGAGCTGCTCATTCCCTGGATATTAGGGTCAATTTCTACATAAATTAGATTCATTACTTCAAAATAGTGCAGAGTCTGGGTCAGAGACACAGATTTTCTGTTGTTACTGTTTCCAGGTTTTGCTTTGGGAAGGAGAGTATGCTGAGGTTTCAAACTGCCAGAATGTACAGTGTGGAAGTTCAGCCAGGACTAATGAGTGTCAGAGCCCAACCCACTGGCAGCCCTGCTGCGATGTGCCTGCATGAGAGACCTGGAGACTTTCACACATAAGAACCATGTCTGTCTGTCATTTCTCTGTTGATATGGATTAATCCTAGCTGATCCTCACATGAGAATAATTATAAGTAAAGATAAGAAAAAAGCATCTACCTTTGTGAAAAGGAGATAATTCCTGTGAATGAGCTGATCCCTACAATACTGGGATCAGAGGCTGTCTTATCTAAAACTATTTACAAATCATCTTGACCCTGTTCAGGTTTGACAGCTCTGTGTTTTAAGTCACAGCACTATGTTTACAGCAGCCACATCACCACTTATAAACAAAGCACCTGCTGGCGTGATGTGGACTCAGCTACCAATGCATATAATGCATCAACCTCCAGCAAACAGAACATTAAATAAAGTGTTTTCTGAAATAAACAGAATACCTGTAATTGCAATAACTTTTTGTCTGATGCCAATAATTAACTACAAGTACGTGCCTGTTTCTTTTATGTACAACCACTGAGCTAGGTTGTGTTTCCAGGCACAGCTTGTGAATTCTGCAAATTGTTGCCTTGATCTTTTTCCTAGTTTTCAGGTTTTATAAACCTGTATAGAAGCTGTTTTCTTCTATTACGTTTCATTAGTAGAAAGTGGCCTACATGGAAATATCTGGGCTTGGATTCTGCTACAGTTACATTTTTTACTTGCTCTTCTTCATGTTCCCACTCTCCCCTTTATTGCTACTTACTCAAAGGGGTCGCTGGGATCAGCTCTCTGGAGCTCTGGAGGAATCGGTATTCTTTTGTAGTACATTTCCCAGTCAAAAGCTCCTCGCATGGCATCCCCCGCCTGTGCCTCGTAGCCAAAGTGATTGTGGTCAATGACATCGATCATAGGACACACGATGGTTTTGTGGTTAAGTGCAATCTGGTCTGAAAAATGAAAGTAGAAAATAGGAAATGGCATGTCTGGTCAAGCCATCTATCATATTACTGCAAAGTGAGTCCCACAGGTTTCTGATGTTTGAAGATTGGTTTTTTTGTGCCTTTTGGCCCCCCAAATAATTTCATTTTTCAAATCTGTATCAAACCTTTATTTAAAGTAGAATTAATGCAGTCGGCCAATGATTAGAAGTATTTATGGTTCTTTAAAGGGAAGCACATCCCTGTGAGACCCACAGGAGTCCAGTCATCTGTATCTCTCTCCCATTGCTACTCTGAGCTGTCCCCAATCTGTCAGCTATGGAACAAGCCAGCAAGCAAACTGTAAAAATACTCCCTCATCTGTGGGGATTGTGTATGGCAAGCCCCTGCGAGAGAGAGATTTGTTCCTAAATGTGAATCTCAGCCCTTGCAACCATTCCATCACTGTTCCTGTGGCTGTAGTGTGCATCAGCTTTGAGATCAAAGGCTCCAAATTAAAGACAAACTCCAACACAAAAGAGCAAAACAGAGCTTGTGCCCTTTCTTTGTACCAATCTTTGAGTCATACAGAAGGCTCCAGAGCATTATTCTTACCTGCTTTCTAAAGAAAGGAGTTTAGTTTTGTTTTAAAAAAAAAGTTAGAACTGTGAGGCTAAATCAAATACCCATCTCTAGCCATAAGCTCAGGTGGGCCTGAGTCTGCTTTGGTGAATCCTATTGCTTAATCCTATAGAGCTCCTCTGAAAAGAAACACAAGTAAAGAAGACAGGCTAACATCAAGAACTAGGCAGAAGAATAATGGTTTGAAATGAGGAAGTACAGAGAAAACCTGTAGCTGTATTGACATGAATGGACAGTAAAAAGTACCTACGAACCCTCAAAAAAACCTAAAATCTCAAAATTCCAAGTAGAATAAAACTTTTTCTCTGAATGGCAGCTTAGATCCTTTACATTTAGTACATTTAAGGGCCTATGTGGAAAACTTGCTTTTTGTTTTTAAGGATTAGATTTCCCTGATGCTTGGTAATACCCTAAAAATAATCAGAGGTCTGTGTGTGGATTGAACACTCAGATAGGAAGGCAGGCAATCCTGGTATAATGATTAATAATACAGATTTTGCTTCCATACTTCTAAGGGACTGGAATTAAAAAAAAAAAGATTATTTTCACAGAACATGAGTCTTTATATTTATTCTCAGTAGTTTAAGTTTAGAGACACTGTCCAAATCAGAGATCAATGCTGACTGCTAGTGAGAAATGACTATGACTGGAAGTTCAGCAGGTTTTTCCATCCTTATCCTTCAATAGTGAAATAAATTTAAAGTACAGGCTCTCACAAAATTCTAGGAAACTCATATCAGCGATAATGGCTGCATTACTGTTGCTATTGCCAAATATAATTACATTCACTAGCATACTGTATAGTGTTATCTGTAATCATTATATAAAGTCACTTTTACATAATCTCTTTCCTGTGATGGTCCTGCTAATAGTTACAGGGCTTATAACAACCTGTCTCTGATTCCCCCCTTCTAAACTGATTGGAGGAGAGAAACCAAATGGGATTGATTTGTCTGGAGCAGGTCAAAGGTAGACTCAAAAGGCTTTAGCATCCTTCTCTTCATCTTTAAAAGCTGCTGTCTTTAAATACACTGAAGGATTTGAAGTCTCCAAGTCACATGCAGAGATAGTCAGTGGGAAATTTATTTGAGCAATGCTCAAACTCAATCTCAGTCTTCACTTCTGCAGCTCACAAGAATTCTGCAAGTATGATGATGCTTGCCTGCCTGTTTTAGTGTGTTTCTGCAGAACTTACTTCTCAGCCCCCAAAATATTTTAGAGACAAGGAACTATGGGAAAATCTTGACTTTTGATGAAACCAGGGTGTTCGTAGTTGTGCACACCAAAAGACAGAGTAACCAAATTTGCAGCCTCAATGCTTCCTTCAGTATGCCTAAAATAATGAATTTTACATACATACTACTTAGGCTTAAATGTAGCCCCAGTATGAATTTAGGAAACAGAAAAGGCTGTAGGGCTAGCTTACACTTCACAAGTGTGCTGGCATCAGAGAGTTAGATATGCAAACATGCTGCTGCCTTTATCAGCCACTGCCCTTTACTCCACCTGCTCCTCATGCCAGACACTGAAAGCCACAGCTGAAAGGCTTTACAGTTTCTCTTCCATTACCTTTACTCCTCATCTCCTCACAGATTCCTAGAGGTCTGAAAATATCCATGTATTATTTCACTGCATATACACTTCAGTTAAAGGGAAGAACAAACAGATAAGCATCAGTGCAGATGGAAAGATCTTGAAGATTGGAGGGAAAGCCTGGGAACAAGAGGGAACATTGCTCAGAGCTTTCTCCCTAGCAATTTTAACCAATATATACATACAGATTTGCATTCACCCCTTTTAAGATCAAGCAGACTAAGCAGATATGGCGATAAACAGAAGTTAATCAATATTGAATGAGTCACTATCTCAGAAATATAGGTTTTATCTTTATGAGAAAGAAGTACCCCTTTAATTTCAAGTGCATGTTTCAAATTGGGTTGGATAAAGTAACAATGCCAAATTGCAAATAGTTTTAACTTTGCAATTTTTCAATGATGTTAATATTTTTATTGTCCTACTTAAATACATGACTACAGATAGTGACATTTGAGTGACTCAGCAAATTATCTCTTGTTTTCTGAGTTGTCATAAGTAGTTGTACCCTCAGTTTCCCCACTGTCAAGCAAGACATCATATACATGTTGTGAAGATGGATAACAAGCAGGTGTTTTGATAACTTGCTCAGCATAATCCAATCATGACGTATTTTTAATTGTTGGTCAGGAAAAAAATCTGTTTTAACAAACCTATTTCTGGTAGCCTATGTCACTACTGATCTAGTGTCCATCTCTCCTCTTGCTGCTCCTGCAGCAACATCAGGAAGGAAATATGTGCCTGCACCTTTCTGGTTTGCCACTCAGTTTCTTACCTGCAATTCATGTGACTTCACACTGCACTAGACTGTCAACTGCTGGAGCCCAAGTCACATCTTTCCTTCTGTTGAGGAGTGACAGCAAACAGCTGTGTTTGCCAACGTCTTACATCACTACAGCCGCCTACTCAGTAAGCATCAGTTAAAACACTCTATTATCTCAAGAGTGTCTTAGCTAAGGTTAAGAGCCAATTTAAGCTAAAGAAATTAAATACAGCTTAAAGAAAATAAAGGCATTTTACACCCATTTTTAAGAAAACAAAACGAAGGACTGTAACTGAAAACAATTGTGACTCAGCTCCACAAAGCCTTTTAGATAACCTAAAAATACTGAAACAACTCAGTCTTCCTCTGGTCTAAAAGGAATTGATAGTCAATTCTGAAAATATTCAGAATTGATAGTCAATTCTGAAAATATGAGTTAGATACCTAAATAGCTCTGAGAACCATCTGTAAGTGATTGCCTTTGGTTTCCTAACCCCCTCCCCATCCTCTAACTTTCAAGGTCTCATTTTGAACAAAACCTGGTTTGGAACAGCAGAAAATGTTGCCCCTCTCAGCGAAGACCGCCAGTCCAGAGCAGGGCTGAACCACGTACTTCTTGAGGATTTTTCACTACGTGTGGCAGATACAATCACAGCTAAAATAGGACAGCTTCAAAGCAATAAACACTCAACATGCCTTCTGTGGTGGTTTCCCTGAATGACTTCAGTCGCATGCACTGCTCAGTGAATCGCAAGATATAACTTCAGATAAACATTTGAAAACATACACTTGAAAACATACATTAACTTTACTATTATTAGCAGCCAGGTGTCATCTGATCTCAGAATAATAAATATTTGCTATCTAAAGTTTATAGAAAAGTTCTCTCATCCCTTTAGAAAAACAGGGCAGAGGGAAAATGTACAAGATGTGTGTTCATTTTCTATTTGTCCTTCATGCTATGCTCCACTTGTTATTTTTTGAAACTAAAACAGATTTGATTCTGGGCTTCAGTATTCCTCAAGACTCATTTCTAGATCCTCTAGCTGGTTGGTTATCTATGGATATTCTACTACATGTGGAATGAGAAAGAGCTCATTCCTCTTGAGAACTAAGGAGAACTGGGAACTGATGAAGTTGCTCTTATCTTTGCAGTTTTCTGGTACGAGGCCGAGTGTTCAATACCCAACGTTAACCTAGCTGCAATTATGATTACTCTGTCACCATTCAATTTTTTTTTCCAGTTTTTACAGGGTGAAATGTATGTAACAGACAATCTTAAGTGAGATCACACAGGCTAGAGGATCAGGCCCAGCCAGGATGGGTTTATGAAAGTCTGGTCCTGCCTGACTAACATGATCTTCTTCTATAAGCAGGTAACCTGCCTAGTGGATGCCGAGAAAGACTGTGGATATTGTCTACCTGGACTTCAGTAAAGCCTTTGATACTGTTTCTCATAGCATTCTCCTAGAGAAGCTGGCAGCTTAGGTGCACTTTTCACTGGATAAGTAACTGGCTGGCTGGCCAGCCCAGAAAGTGGTGGTGAATGAAGTTAAATCCAGCTAGTGGAAGATTGGAAGCATTGCTCCCCAGGGAATCAGTACTGAAGACAGTATTTTTTAACATCTTTATCAATGATCTAGATGAGGGAATCAAGTGCACCCCAAGTCAGGTTGCAGATGACACCAAGTTGGATGGGAGTGTCAACCTGCTGGAGGGCATGAAGGCTCTACAGAGGGATCTGGACAGACTGGATGAAGAGTTGAGGCCCTTGGGTCCTAACAACCCCAGGCAGCGCTACAGGGTTACAGATGCACGTCTGGGAAGCTGCCCAGAGGAAAAGGACCTGGGGATGCTGTTGACAGCAGCTGAACATGAGCCAGCTGTGCCCAGGTGGCCAGGAAGGCCAATGGCATCCTGGCCTGTGTCAGCAATAGTGTGGCTAGCAAGACCAGGGCAGTGATTGTCCCCCTGTGCTCAGCACTGGTGAGACTGCACATCAAGTACTATGTCCAGCTCTGGGCCCCTCACTGCAGGAAAGACATTGAGGTGCTGGAGTGTGTCCAGAGAAAGGCAACAGAGCTGTTGAAGGGTCTGGAGCAGAAGTCCTGTAAGGAACAACTGAGGGAGCTGGAGTTTTTAGCCTGGAGCAAAGAGGCTGAGGGAAGGCCTTATCACTCTCTATTACTGCTTGCAAGGAAGCTGTGGTGAGGTGGGGGTTGGTCTCTTCTCCTAGTGATAGGACAAGGGGAACTGGCCTCAAGCTGCACCAGGGGAGGTTCAGATTGGATATTAGGAAAAATTTCTTCAGTGAGAGAGTAGTTAAGCATCGGAACAGGCCACCTGGGGAAGTGGTGGGCTCACCATCCCTAGAAGTGTTCAAAAAATGAGTGGACATGGCACTTTGTGATATTGTTTACTGGTCATGGCATTAGAGCAAAGGTTGGACTTGATGGTCTTGCAGGACGTTTCCAATCTTAATGATGCTATTACTCATTTCAGATGAGAAAGCAGGAAAAGGAACTGTTTTTCCAATTTGCAATTTTCTTGTGTTTAAGTTTGCAAAATTGAAGGATTACTGCTGTAACCTAGCAAAACACTTCAGAGGACAAGAGTAAGAAACTTACCGGGTTTTTTTTTTTAATTTGTTGAAATGCATTTTGTGCAGTAGGGCAAAAACAGAAGGCAAAGGAAAGGTGGCTGTACATGTAGAGTACTTAGGCTAACTTGGGGCTGCATGTAGAAGGCTTGTTGAAACCTGCATTTCTCTCTGTTCCTTTATGCTATTTGTGCTTCACATGAAGACAGAGAGGTCATTTTTTAAAATGGAGATGTTGTGATTGAGGGCAAAGAGGTAACAAGGGGAAAGACTGTATGTATGATTTGATGTGGAAGCTAGAAAGGATAAAAATTTGGAATTTTGTGCATTATCTTGTTACTGATCAGAAAAGAAACTAATTACTAGTATTTTTCTTGGTCTCTACTGATAGCTCATTAGCAGAACAGCACATCTTCTTGCTGCAAATGCTTTATCAGCTTACTGTGAGGCCCAACAGTCCTAACAACAAAATTCAAGCAACGATAACCATTAATTAGTGAAACCATAACCTTCTGTGTACATACAGCACACTTTTTAAATTAATACAAATTTCTTTATTAGGCAACTCAGAAATTTTCTTTGGTTAGGGTAGCAAAAAGCACTCACTTTGCAAAGCATACATACTTTGCATGTAGTCAGGTGTGTAGAAAAGAGAACATTGTTTCCTGAAGTGAAATCCTAGACTACAACAATTGATTCTTTCCATTCCTTTAACTAATGGAGCTTTGCTGGCTGCAGCTGGAATCCAGCAATGCAGTCAATAGCAAATCATTCTTTCTGAGCTTCCTGTTGTGAATGCTGTTGCTATTGGATTTAACACTGAAACCTTGGATATATTTACAGCAAAAATGGTTTTAATGCAATGTGGAAGACTAGGAAGCAGTACAACATCTACATAACAAAACTTTTCAGGTGTTTAGTAAGGACACAGCATAATACTGGATTTAGTAGTGTATTTAGTAGTAATAATAATGAAATAAATTGTAACTATAATAAGCTAAAGCAATACTGCATAATTTTACTAATTCTTTAGTCTCAAGAAACAAAAATGCAGCTGCTCACAATTTTTGGAGCTCTCTCTCATACTGACACCTCAGACACTGCAGCAGAACTCCAAACACTTTGATACAGTGTATGTCCTGCTTACTGTGGGACAATTGTTGGTTGTATGTTCTGATTTTATGCCTGATGAACACTCATACACTTACTAAGCAAGGGAGGCAGCCAATTCACGTTGACTTCACAATGGGAATCCAGGAATGTCAAGACTTCTCCTCTAGCCAGCGAGGCTCCCAGCAGTCTGGTCCGAATGAGCCCTTCTCGTTTCTTGGTACGTACAATCCTCACCTTGGCAAAACGGACCATGTATTCCTCCAGCTTCTCTTTTAGATGTTCTAGAAAGAAGGACAAAAAAAGCATCAGTGGTGCCAGGCCTGGAGGAGCCAACAGAAGGACAGGTTGGCATATAACCTGCAAGCAGCTCATCTACTTCCATCTCTTGTCACTTCAAGTCCTCCAAGCTCTGCCACAAATCCTCCTGAGATGGTTCAGAAAGTGCAAATACTCTGTTTTATCACACAGAGGAAGATGCTGACACTCTGCTGCAGTTGCTACTGGCAACCTGCCACCCACAATATAATGGCCAAAACAGCTGCAGGATATTCATCCATTCCCTGGCTCCTGCAGCCCAGGGCCACACAAACATTCTGGCGTGTCGTTTTATAAACAGTGCCCTTTCCAAGTCAGTTTCCTATATCAACTAACTATGAAGAACTATACATGGAAATAAATTTTAAAAAATAAAACTAGCATAAGATTGTATTTTTAATGGGAAGGGAAACAGACATGACGAAAGCTCTTAATAGTTGGATATCAGCATGAACCACATAGACATCTAACTTCCTAATAAAATTAAGCTGCAAATGTAGAGTAGTTGATAGGTTCTCTGATCTGCAAAATCTGGTTCTGTTTGTATCGCAAAACATCCTCTTTGGGAACATTTTTTCTTTTGACAAGAAACACACACTAAGAATCATAAAAAACCCAACAAGAAAAAACACCCTACAGTTTTGCCTCCTCCTAAATACATCTACAACACAAATCCTGATCTTTTGTCTTTGCTATAACACCTCAGCTTGCTACTCATTACTTTGGAAAAACATGATAATTTCATTTGCCAGGAGAAAAGGGAGAGAAAAGCTTAGTCTCTGATAATTAAAACCATTGATAATCTACATTTATTGATTCTAAGCGTTGCAAGCCAAGTCTCACTGAAATGGCTTTGTTAGGTTATGATTGTTTCTGATATCAGCTACTAATTCTTTGGGCTTTTATGGGCACCACAGGCCTTGTTCCTGTCCTAACATCATTACAGATTGCAAGAAGTTTGCTGCGGACTAGCTGAAAGGATTTCCATTTAGCAGTATACTAGAGTATATAATGGTGACACAAAAATTAAAGGAAATAAGCAAACAAGTTACAGAGAAGACAATACAGGATCTTGGGTGAAAATAAAATTAGGCTCCAGTGAAATAGAGCTCCCTGCACATTTCTTTTCATCTGCTTTTTTTCCTAGCTGACAAACACATATGACTTTCCAAATCTACCTGCAGATTAGGAAGAAGTAGAACGCTGATGTGTATTTACGTGTTTTTAGTGGGAGAGTTCTACATGGGATGGTCCTCTGTACTGAGGAATCCTGATGCACGCTGGCACAGAGGAGCTACTGGGAACATCAGCCTGCAAGGATTACAGAACAGACTAGGGCTGCTGGAAGGAGAAACCCAACACTTTGGAGACACCCTGAGTCAAAAGAGAGGTCTGTGCTCACAGTATTGCCTGGGAGAAGTATTAGATCAAATGAGTAAAGCTATGTCTGAGACAAAAACAAAAATAAAAAATGATATTCAGATAAATATAGAATGTGTTTGTTTTCTGCTCTGTGGTTGACTATAGAATAGACATTTAAATCCTGAAATAAGAAGGAAAGAAGTATCCCCCTTTTCATCCCATTTCATTATTTACATACTGTTGGAGTTTTATTAACTCCAACACAATCCCCCAACAGTAACAATGGCAAGAGATTTTCTGTGTCTTGAATGATGGGTTTTGTATGACCAACCATATTCACAGGACAAGGCCTGTGTGCTACTCTGACTCATTTTGGGTACCAGCTACAATTCAGTTTTGTGACTGAACTGAGGTTAATTCAAGCCCTGGATCATTTTCTGCCCACAGGCAAGACTGTTTAAAGTGTGTATTTATTGAACTGTTTTTCTGTTTTTATGAGCTCCATTGAGACTATTCCCATAGCGCAGGAATATAGAAGAAGGGAAATAGACCTTAAAAACAAAGATACAAAGACCTTGCAGGTAATATAGGAAAGTCTGTTAGGGCTGTCAGTCTGGATTTTTTCCTATATTGTAAATTGTATCATCTAATACCCATGAAAAATGAAAAATCTCCAAAGTGACAGGTTATTACATATTTCCAAAGTAAATCAAATCGAATCAGTTAGGTGCCATAGGTTCTGTTAGTCCTCAGAAACCAGAAATTTCTCATAGCTCTCTAAGGTCACCTAACCCTTCTCCACTTCCATCCACAAGTCTTCAGTTTGTTTGCACTGAATAATGCATAGGGACCCAGCACCAAATGCAAGACCACACTGCTGCACATTGTACAGACAGGTACTGAAAGGAATTGGGTTACTCAGCCTGAACACTCCTCTCCAGCTGTGGAAGCAATTGCTGCATGCCTCAGCTAGAACACAAATCCCCAGTCATCACCTGCCTGCCCTCAGAGATGGGCTCACTGATGAGACTCCAGCTGACCAGAGGATCCTGCTCACAGCTCTGAATGTGATTATGTATCAGATATAATTGCTTTACTCTTCCCTGTTTCTAGAGAGTTTCCCTTCTTGTAGGTGAAAGCAGCTACCATGAAAGCACCTAATTGCTCTGATGAGAGAAGCAGGAACCTTACTTGGACAATCCAAATTGCCTGTGGTGTTAGTAGGCTCTCTGTTGCCTGTAGGCACATGTGAGCTGGACCTTCACTAGCTGGATGTCACAATGGTTAGGGTAAGGCTCTTACAACAGGCAGTTTGAATATGGCCACCATTGATATTTAAATGAATTAATACAAACTCACTCTTTCCATGCATTCTGATTGTTATCGCTTGTCTTGAGCCAAATTAATTCACTGAAATTCAGTCTCATACAAATGAATTAATTTCGTTCCTTCCACATCTTTCAGTGAGCAAATTCTGAAAGCTGAGTGCCTATCTTCTCAGGAAAACACTTCAGGGAGAGATGATGTAAACTCTCAAATTATGATACATTCTTTTCTGTTCTTATAGCAATTGCTAAATAACAATAGAGTTGAATAATATGATTTGATTTTCATCAGTTGTATTGGAGCTTGGAGTCCATGAAATCAATGGCAGTTCATACTGTTCTTCCATTGCTTCAGATTCCTTGCAAACTCAGGAAGAAGGCCTCTCGAATTTTAATTTTTTTTTTTTTTTGGCAAGAATAATATCTGAAATTCTGTGGAAAAAACAAAAGCTTGTACCACCTTCCTCCCTCTCTCTCAGATAGCTCTTCACACATTTCAGACAGCATGTCACCTGATTTGTGAAGAACTGAGTTAAAACATCCAGAACATCTTTTGATGCCAGAATTACATATCCCAAATTTGTTTTCATCTACTCAATTAGTCCCCTGACTGAGTAATTTTATTATTTTCTCCTTGTTGCTTAAAGAACAAGTTGCAAAAAAGCAGAAATACACAAATAAAGTTTGCACATCTTGTTTGCACAGAATTCTAAATGCATCCTTATTTAGACATATCTGGAAGTAGTAAGGAAGGAAACAGAAGTAAAAACTTGTAAACTTTATAGAGCTTAGTTAGACAAGTGACATTAAAAAGATCAGGTCTACATACAAATCAAAGTATATGGATTAATAGAGATATGTAAGGTATCTAAATTTTATAAACCAGTTACATGTTAGTAATATCCTAACAGCAAGTCATGACATAGCCAAATAGAGGCCTGAAACAATAGCTACTCTATCTTTAGTTTTGAGATATGGCAAGGAAGGTAGTTAGGAATTTATTTGTGAAAAAATTCTCAATAACTACAATTACATAGTAAAGTATTTAAGTTCAATGACCAACTCCAATATAGTTATGAGAATATCTTAAAGTGAAAGAAACAAATTCCCTTTTGGATCTACAAGTAATGATTTTTTAAACTTAAATCATTGTGAAAGTGCTCTTATATTCTATTTTCTCCAGCACTGTCTTGTGGCACTGTTTCAAATCTTACCAATCTCCAAAACCATAAATAAACACAGACTAACAGCCAGAGACAGTAAAACAGTATTAGTTTTAAACAAAACTGTAGTATTTTCTACTAGTTACATAAATAGTAAAAACATATCTATCCTTTTGAGCCACATTTTTGATTAACAAACAATCTTGGTGTTCGTGATGTCTAACAAATTTAGATTTTTTTAATCTCATTTTTTTCCCAAATTTATTAGAATAAATGGCCCCTTTTCACAGAACTCCATAATCACAGAGCTCCATAATCACAGAAGAGAACACCAAATATTTTATTTCTTATAGTACAACTACATTTTCTCACAGATCCCAACTATTTTATTGCCAATGTTATCTCCAGAAGAATGACCTCACACACAAACCCTGTATGTTGCACACATATATTTACAAGTAAGCAAACTCAAGTGCACAAGTAAACATGCATGGATCAATGTTAGCACAAAACGATAATTCTAGACAAATTATTTAAAAGAAATTATAATGCAGTATGTAAAATAGAAAGCAACCTGTAATAAAAAGACATTTAGATGTCTAGAGGACAACATGTTCTGCCCATTTATTACCAGAGGAAACAGTTTGCACAGATTTGCCATGACAATAGAATAGGGAGCTAGGATGGTTTAATTTATATACTGTAGTATTACATAAATTCCACTTTCAGAGTTGGGCATGAGAGAGAAGCCAGAATTTAAATTCTACAGTTAGATACCAATGGTACCTTTTGCATATAAAGTAGCCAAAGCCCTTTTCATTAGATATGTGGAACAAATACCTAATTTGTAATTTAAAAGAAAATACATCATACTTTTCTTTACAGTGCTGATCAAATGAATCCATGAATCATAAGTCTGACACATGCCAGGCACCTGCTAGGGCAAGAGCTGGCACAAGCGGTGACAAATAAAGAATAATGCATGGGCAGGCTGTTTACAGGCTGTCACTGCTCTGACAAGTGATGATAAAGGGAAGCATTATGTCTCTTCTAGTGACAGCCTGTAAACAAATTCTCCATTGTAATTGTTCTGTATGGACCTCTTCTGTCTTCATTTAAAGTCTGGAGAAGTTTTTTCTAAAATAATAGCAGAGACAAAATTGCTTGGTCATAATTAAAGATCTACTCAATAAGAGTACCCATTTACTTAATTTGGTGCCCAGAAATAAATTGGAAATCAGGGTTCTGTCTTCATCACAAAAAAAAATCACGTAGTAGTGAAAAGCAGAACTGAAATTCTTCTCTCATGTTGGGATGCTTACAGAGAGTATTTCATTATCACATCAGCACCACATGGCAACACGTGCCATGTGACAAGAAATGTTCCTCCAGAATTATTGAGAAGGCACTAAGGGAGACTTAAAAGATTATGTGAAAGCTAGAGCTGGTCTTCAGGATGTGCTTGACTGCAGTATGTACCATGAAAAAGGAAGGAAAATATAAAGAAAATAAAGCCTTTTGTTAAGCCTCACTTCTGGCTGGCCAGGCATGTCCACCCCAAATCTTTGTCTGTAACAGAGCCCTTCTCCACATCTCCAGCACCTAAAATTTCTGCCCAAAAATACTAACAATTTCTGTTTAGGATCACTGACTTGCAAATTATCAAATAATTAAGAGCAGCAACAGAGTTGGCTAAATGCCTGGATAAACAATCTGAACTAAATCTATTTATTTCTGACCTGAAGTGATTGGGAGGTATGTAATTCCATGTTCTGGCATTCCCAACACGAACCATGTAAAACTAATTCCAGAAAAACTTACAGTAGTAGAAAAGTAGAAAAGTCCATGGCTCTCATAGTGAGAAGAACTTCCATCACCTTATTATGTCCCTTTGTGCAAGACGGGATTACCTTCCCAGGTAAAATTAGCAAGGTTATCTTCCTTTCGTTTCCTGAAGCCTTGAGCATACCTTTTTCCCAGAACAGCTTAATCTTTTGATGACTGACTTAAGCTTGACAGAAAATACATAAAGGAAACTGAGTGGCCTGTGGTTATTCAGTTATTACTTGTTTTCTGCTGCAATTGACAAAATAGCCCTCTCCAGTGCATTGTCATTCTTTTTACTTTCACTGTGTATATGTCTGCTACCATAAAAGCAACTCAGTCTGAATAGAGAATACAATGTGAGCCTATGAATTTGGGTACATGATATTCCTTTCTTTCAGTTTCCCTTTAAGCTTCTCATTTGCAGAAGGTTGGTTGGAAGTGCTAGTTGAACATAGAAAGGTTGCACAGTCTGTACCAGGTCAGCCGCCACTTTTTATAGCCAAGTCAAAGACCGCAAGAAGGACAAGTGCCCTGGTTTTAACTCTGCATAAACTAATCCACTGATGCACGATCTTTCCTTTGAATAACTCCTTTCTAAAGTCCAAACTGCATCTACCAAGCTTCATCCTGGGGTTGTTGCATCTTATTACACCATCTGCCAGTATCAGGAGGAATTAGTTTTGTCATCTGTGCAATTCCCATTCAAGTTACTGTGGGCAGATGTTAGATCACCATTTAGCTGCTGCTTGCCAGACTAAACAAGCCTGGGTTTATCAGCCTCTTCTCAAAGGTCACATGCTTTTGGCCCATGACAGTCCTCTGTTAAGCTGACTCCAGCTGTAGTCCTTCTAGAACTGCAGAGCCCAAATTGGATGCAGAATTACAGCTCTGTTCAGAACCAACATTGTAAAAAGCATCATTTAATTTTATCTGCTTACTCTCATCTTAGCACAGCCCAATCCAGTTTGCCTTCCTGGTGACACAAGGCCACCACTTTCTCCTGTTCACTTGCTATCATTATGACCTTTGCAGGTCCTTTGCATCACACGAGCCAGTCAGTTTGCATCTGTACTGGTACATGGGCTTATTCACCTAGGTGCAGAATCTATCGCTCCTTGTTGAACTTCATGAGATTTACTTTGCCCAATCCTCCAGCTTCCTATATTATTTGATGTGTCAATCACTTTCTCCAATTTTGTATCATCCACATATTTGCTAAAGGCACACTGTCTCAATCATGCAAGTTATCAGTGACTAACATTGAGCCCAGTATTTAGCTAAGATAGTCTACGAACTCATCCTGACTATGTAAACCTGGAGGAAGGATGTGGAAGTTTTCTACCAAACAGATTTTGGCATCTGATCCATAGCCATTCCAGACAACAGTAAGTTCCAGAAGCAGACAGGTAGTGTGGAAACTATTGAATATGGTAAGTCTGACATAGACTGATAAATGAGAGCAGGATTTATAGCTAATTAAGAGCAATTGGCTAAGAGCAATCTTATTTTAGCACTGGACAACCCATTCTTTCCAAACAGTTTTGCACACCTAAGACAAAGACCAATTGAAATTACTGTGTACTTACTGCCAATCTGGAAGTAGCACTGTATAGACAGACACCTGTGCAAAAAACTTGCAAACTTGTTTTGGCTGTGATGTTTGGGTTAACTGGCTTGAATCAAACTGAAATGAACTATCTTTTTTCTGATATTAATAACAAGCCAAGCTAAAAAGCAGTTTCTTTTTCTTACATTAATAATGAGTCAAAGTCCTTGCATGATATACTATAAGGCTGTGGAGAGTATTCTGAAGGTGCAATAACTCAGCCAATTCCTTGCACATCAATGACTATAAAATCCCAGATAGCAGCCTGATTTTGTTCAGTTTAAACTACAGCCTATTAAAGTTGAAAGAATCTCCAAACTCCATAGTAAATGCACATTCTTTTGCCACAACCTGAAAAGGTCACCATTAATAAGAGCAGGAGACTGAACAGAGCAGACGAATACAGCTTGATTTCATTCAGAATAGACTTAAGGTAAACTTCTTTGAACAAATCTGTTTTGTTGTGCATGGGCTTTCATATAGTTATTAAAGGAGTGACTGGGACTGGAGAATCTGTGAGGCAAGCTGGATTTGCTGAGACTTCTCCAGCTACAGCTCCATTCAATAGAGACATGCAGAGATCCTGGTACCTCTTTGTTCCACTTCCCTGAGCCCCGGTAATTGTGACTTACCAGTCATTCTGTCACCAGTAGAGAAGTGCCTTTGTCAACAAGATGAGTGTTCAGGTAATTGAACACACGAGGTTACTTAGATATTAGGTGTGGTGACTTACACAGATGTCACTGAAGCATCATTAAACTCTTGAGGAACTTTTCCATTCCAGATTTTTCAACAGGAAAAGGAGTGAAACACTTTACTTTTAGGTTGCAGTAATGCAGCACAGCAAGTCAAACCACTTCATAAGCAGCTAGGGCTGGCTTGATAGTTTGTTGGTAGTGCTGACACAGCTCCAAGTTTTCCTTTCTTACAAGGAAACAATGAAAGATTTTTTAAAATGGATTTATTCCAAGTACCAGTTGTATGAGGTAGTTCTTGATACCCCTAATGGTGTTGTAGTATGGTAACATGTCTTTTCTACAGCTGATAACAGACTCCTTCATTTGCTGTGCCTGCATCAGTCTAGCTCAGAGAAAGGTGTCTCCAGCTGGGAGAAACATGGGGCTACATTTTACCCATAGGCTAAATGATTTAATCATTATTTATCATCTGAAAGCCTCCAAAGTAAGAAAATTACCAAAATCTTATTTTCATATCAGTTAAACACTTTCAGGTATTAATCAATTATTAACGTATTTTATATATTAAAAAGGAGGCAGAAATAACTTAAGCACACACTCTTTATCAATTGATCTTATCTGGTTGGTGAACAAAAGTAAACCAATAAAAAATCCCCAAACCTTGGTATTTATCCCCGGCTTTTCTGGCCTGTCTTTTGCAGCCACGACAATTAAATACATCTCCCAAAAAGAAATAAATCTTTAAAACACTAGAATATTTACAGAAGATTACTATTTCTTTAAATTTTCTTTGTATCCAATTTTAAAGCAATTATCTTTTATATATTCAGGCTGTTCACATTCTTTCAATGCCTGTGTTCAGAAAATGGTTTTGGAACTGCCCGAAAAGCCCTGTGAACTGCTTTTTCCCATATTTGCCTGTACCTACTTTGGGGGATCTATAATGGTCCCCCAGTATTAGCTTTGAAAAAAAAGTGAGGAAATACGCTATTTTTATAGCTCTGTATTGTATCCAAATAGTTCACCATCTATAATACATGGATAAATAATTTTGTTCCCCAGAGGAAGGACACATTATAAAATACAATCACCTTATGCTGGATAAGGAGGTTGGTTAAGAATATACAGCAAAGCAGTCTTAAATGGAAAGTAAAAATTAATTAACAGGAAATTATTTTTGCTGCAATGTAAATAGAATAATCACTTGATTTGGAATGTGATCAAGAAACTGAACCAATTAATGACCCAGCAGATTAAACAGGAGAGAGCTCTTAGCGCTCTGCAAACAGGAAAAAAAAAGCCATGTTCCCCTCTGCTTGTCCTCCTGCTACCTGTATGGGTTCAGAGCGCTGCAAGTACAGCGCGTGTCCCCCAGGGTGAAAAGAAACCACACAGCTCACTTTGAATGGCACTTTGCAGAGCATTTTGCTCCCTGGAATAGCTTTACCACAGCAGCAGCATAGCTGATGGAATAAAGCTCAACCAAACTGGGAAGAATTTCTTCCCAGTATCATCTTGGTAGCCCTGAACTCACACATGCAAGTGTGCTCAGGGACATGCTGCCCACTCAGGAGATGAGAAGGAAGGCAGAAGAGGTTGCAAAAGCTTTTGGAATGGACAATTTTTTTTTTTTTTTTTACAACAGAGACTTTACTGTTGATGCACACACTTGTTTCAGCACTCTCTTACACTGCTAATTCAAGAAATGTTACTGTGCCTACAGCTCAAACAAAAACCTGGACAACTGATTACCTATCAGGGAAACTACGGTAAGTGTATAGTAAGATAATGCAGAAATGTACAGATTTCTTTATAGATCATTCTCTGAACACAATTATGTAGCATAGAGCTGTCAAAAGAATGACCTTGCTGCACTAAAATTTGATTGTTTTTAACAGGTCTGTTTACCACACAGGTATTTATACAGTAGCTCGTCCCTAAGGGAAGTATATTGTGAGATTTCTTCCAGGTTGCAGGGTCAATTAGAAGATTATTTTGAAGTGAATCCATGAAAGAGAAACTTTCCTTGAGATCAATACATTACTCACAAATGCTATCCTCTTTCTTTCACAGTCACAATTTTGCATCCTGACAACATTGATTTTTAAAAATTGTGAATGATGACCTGTCAAGCAGCACTTTCTTCTGTAACATATTTTTAACACTGCAAACAGCCTTGCAGATTTTGAGACCTGTCTTTAGACTGACATTTTCTCTGTTTTGCCTGAAACTGTCTTTGACATACTTTGAGCTCTTCCTCCAAAATATATCACTGACTTTTGCAATACGTGTCATCTTCAGAGAACAGTTTTCTCTCATTTCACTCTTTTTAACCTTTCAAATGCCAAGGACAGATTGCACTGGAGAACTGGTAAAACACCACTGTGAGGATAGCACTTATATTAGGAGAGGACCATAACACTGGTCCTTGGGAAGACTGGAAATAGAAATCACAGAACTCATGTAATTATTTTTTAAGTGGCATCAGATTCTGGTACAGCTCCCTACACTGAACACTTATTTTCCAGAGTAATCCTACTGACATTCTAATGTGTTGCAAACCTTAGGCTTGCTAACCTAAAGGTGTTGGAATATTGCCATCTACTCACAGAATCTTTGAATAACCTCCCGACTAACTGAAAGTGCTATACTTCTGTAGTTCTTTTCCATTCCATGTGCTATCCATCACAGCCTAATGGTCAGGTCCTAAACAGAGCTTGAAGTTAGTCCTTTTCCTCAAGAATTCAGTGGGTTTTTTCTTCCCCTAGTGCACAGGATTTTTGATTAAAATAAGAGACATCCTTCAAATATACTTTGAAACTCAGATTTCAAAATACAAAGAGACCATGGGCAATATCTTCTTCATTCTCTTTGAAATTCAATATTCTATCAAGAAGTTGATCTTGTCTCCCAACTTTTGTATCAGTATTTTTCTTTTTAAAAATGCCCTCTCTGACACAGGAACTGGAGATCTGAGGCACCAAGTCTTTCCTGTGGAGTGATGATTTTACGTATGCTCTGTCTACTGCAACAGGACAAAACATGTAGATACACAATGAGGTTTCTCTAACCTACTGAAAGAAGCCTTAAATTTGTAGCAGTGCAAATGCTAGAAGCATGGAGCCATAAACTTCTAATTATTCTTCATATCTGCTGAATTTTATTTCCTATAACAAAGCACCTGGCAATACTAGACTTTTTACAGCTGGAATGCAGGCCTTTCTAAGCTTCAAGAACACTTATTGAAGCAAGTATCCAGTTCCTCCTCTCAATTGCTGCATTTCATCATCCAAACATTTTCTTTTCTTAGTTGTTATTTCAAGAGTTTTCCATTTTTCAATTTTGACCAGACAGGAAATACAACCCTTCTTCTGATACTTTGATACTAAAAAGTTTTTTTTTTCCCTAAGCTAGAACTATCGTTCTCAAAAGTGTTTCAATCATTTAACTGGAAAAGTTAGCCCTGTTAGTAGTAATAACCTTTGCACTCACTGCTATGTCAAGGAGCACAGTGAAAGAAGATGGAGTTATTACTGCTGAAGAGGTTTTCAGAAAGCTGCAGTCCATGGAAATTATCTGACAATGTACTGGCAAAGAAAAGCAATCAGTTTAAATCATGTTTTTTACATTAGGTCAGGCAGGTACCTTGTTTACCCCATTTCATTATTTGCAACAAACAGTTTGCTTCCAAAATTAGGTCTATTGAAATCTTACAGTGAAAGAGCTGTTTGGGTTACATACTTTGAAGCATGAGAATTAATTATCAAAAAGGAAACAATTCTCTGTTCACAGACTATCTGCTATGATGATGTTCCTCTACATAATGAGGCAAACACCGATGCATAATTAGGCATCTTCTAACATCACTGTGAGCTATTAATCAAACAAGAACATCATGTTTTATCATGGATAGACGATCTGCTTTTCACTTTTTATTTAAAACAAGAAAAAGAATAAATAAATGAGCTACTACATAAATCAAGCTTTGGAAGAGGAGACATTGAATATTTTCTTTTCTTTGTTTTATTTTCCTCCCTTTGTTTTAAACATTGAATCAACCTATCTTTTCCTACCTCTCAGCTGTCACAACTGTTCTGCAGTATCACTAATGCTCTTCATATCCTCTTTAGTCTGGCAGGTTGCCTCATTAAGGATAAGAAACAGAAAGACATATTGAATACTAAATGAACATCTAAGACCTAAAGTGTAATTAATTAAATAAATAAATATGATATTGAATATTAACGAGCCGATCCAGGCACCTAGAAGCTTTCAAAGACAATGTGATTAGGCTCAGACTATGCCCATACATTTATATAAATCTTATTTTGAATAGTCTTCCACCGCTTTCCCTCACCCAAACTGCTGTCTGTCTTGCAACATCAAAAGATAGAGGACATGAGATAAGACATAACCTAGTATTTTTTACTTTACATGTTTACAAAGTTTATGGTAACATAATCATCTCTGGATACAAAGAATAAGGATGGCATGGACTGTTCTTAACCTGTATGGAAAACTGAGCCTTAGGCTCTTTCCATCTTTCTATAGACAACCTCATGAATCCAGATTCAAACACAAGACTTGTGACATTTGGCCTTTACTTGTATAAACACAGTACTGTCCTAGTGATCTTTTCAAATCTTTCATAAGTAAAGGATTAGTGGACTAGCTGGTATCAAGTGAGAAATAAATCATTGCCATGAACATCTCTTCTTGCTCTTAGTGTAAAGCTATTTCAAAACTGGAATGGTTACATCTGCTTTACAGCATTTTCCTGATACTTAAAGATGGACAAAATGCTGTAATTCTGAACACAATTTTCACACCTTTATTGCTGTTAAAACTGCAGATTATAGAGATTCAATAGAGGACATAACCTTTGTATTTCATATTTCCTTGATATTTCCTTGAGATATAAAAAAACAACCATTTAAATCTATAATAGAAATAGCTTAATTTAACAATATCTGAATAGAAAAACCAAGGATTGTCTCATTTTCATTTTAAAGCACCTTTTACTGAGTATTCAGTAGACTGTCAATATCTTGGCTGATTTAAGAAGTCCCAATGGTCCTGCCAGAACTGTATGAATCTTCCCCTGACCACCACCTTTTCACTGAACTGGAAGTGTGGTTCACACACTGCCTTCACTTACACTTCTCCCCAATTTTGTGCTGGTGTGAGATTTCCCACCTTTGCAGATCAAGGGTTTTTTTTTTTTTGTTTGTTTTTTTTGTTTTTTTGGTTTTTTTTGTTTGTTTTTTTAAAGGTGTAACAAAAGGAGTGGGAAAGTTACTGCGATTCCCTGCAAATATTTTATTTTTTTTAAATCTATGTGTCCTCTGCACTCTAAGTTGAAAACCAGCCATGTGAAGATTTACTGTGGTAAGCATGCTAATTGCAATGCAAAAATCAACCAAGGCAGCAAATATTTTCCCTGGAAAAACTTTTCATTGTGTGATTCACATTTCAAGAGATGTACTGTGCTACCTACAGATAACCTCCTCCAGCTACTCACAATCACACAAGCAGCAGTATCTTTCCAAAAACCAACTTCCTCATCTCAGTGGCAGCACCAGCAAGGGCTTTCCTGGGAAAAACATAAGTATTGTTGCATTTAGCTGTAGTTTGATACGTAGAGTTGTCAGGTTTTTCCCATGGAAATGTTGCAATTGCGTTTCTCTTTTTTCTAGGTTTTAATTTTTTATAGATTATTCCCTGAGGTTTGTTTCTTTTCTTATTTTTGTGAGAGCATAGCTTAGGGCCAAGTTGAAACCAAATGGAATAGGTATAGGTAAAAACAGAGACAAACAGAGAAACTGCCACCAGTGACCCATGTACCAGCTTTGTAACTGTTCTCATCTAGAGAATTTTTTAGACATTCATAAAAAATTGTGAAAAAATTAAATTTTACTAAATTTCCTGATTAGCTAAGATGTTTCTAGACCTATTTATCATCATCTGGAGTAGCAGATGTTTATTAGACTCTGAAATATAAATTGTGACAGCACTTATACACCAAGAAACCTGTTTAGCTTAATTTCATAGCTACCTGAGAGCTGGAGCTCAGAATTCTTTACAGAGTTATATTTCTGTGTTCATATTTTCTTGGAAACAGCTGAAAGGAAGGACAAGCAAGAGAAAAATAACAGGGGAGTTAATAAAACTTGAAGTGGGGAAAGCTGAGTACAGGAACACTACTAAACCCAAAACAGCTGATAGTACATATGAAAAAGATAAAATAAAAATAACTAATTCTGATATGGATATGACTTCTATTCATACCAGACTGTCATTCTGCTGCAGGGTTGGGCTTTTAGTTCTGCTATAAACAACACACTGTATTCTAGCAATTTATCTTGTCATTTGGTTCACTTTGGGGCTTGGAGCCAAAGGGAAAATACTTAAAACCCAGACAAAAAACCCCAATTTCCAAAAGAACTGCAGGAGATGTTCAGAAGAAGGATACAACATGCTACCTGGTTTCTTCAACTGACACATTGACTTTGCCAAGTGAATTTCCAAGAGGAAATTCTTTTTAGGATAAGAGACTCCCTTAACAGGAAATTTCCCTCTGTATGAAGGTGATGTGGTTCATTTATTAAGATTACCAGACAGCTTTTTAAAGCAAGAGTTTTACACAAGTGTAAATTTCAGTTCCAAGGGAATTGAGGATTGAAGGATTCATTTATATTGTAGCTCTGTGGACCACTCAGTTTGGCATTGTCCAGGGCTAGGAACAGACCTCAGTTTTTATAAAAAAATTGAACACATCAGGGCATGTGACTTGTGCTGTGTCTTTTAACTTATTTTACCTTGATTTGCTGCATCTGTAAAAATACATAAGGAACATACACCATACCTGCAATTTGCTTAAAGAGCTGATGATTATTGTCTAGCTTCCCCTAGCTGTAATACCACAGTTACTGGGGGAAAATTGGCTGCTGCTCATTCTGTGTTTCTAAGCTTCAGTTACATTATCAGATTTTTTTTTTTCTGTTGCATTTTGTTTCACTATGTGTGGTTGTATGGGTCTCTCCCTAAAAGTAAATCATAGCATCTACAGAGAAGGATTAAAAAACCTAAGGAATCAGGCCTAGGAGGAAGTAACCCTTGTCCTCTACTTAATTTTCCTGCTGGTAAAGAACTCAACTCAATGGAGCAACATATAGGGGGGTGAGCATATCACCAGAGAACAGGGTAGATAATAAGATGCTGGCTTGAAACCATTTTAATTGCACCATTAATAAAACCAAGGAATAATTAGATAATTTGCATAAGTGTAAATAAAATTTAAATTGCACTAAGTTAACTGACTGTGGTATCTTGATTAGGCAATTAAAGCATTAGATCAACAGTGCATCTTAATTCTTGGATACAAATGTGTGCTCTTTTGTTTACCAAATTTGTATATAACTTGTATATATAACAGCACACTTATATCATGCATTTGGAAGGATCTCACTGAACGTGAGAAAGTCAAAAGTACTTCAGTTTCCTTTCAACATGTCCTAGAAACTTCTCATAGTATCTTGTTTCAATAACCCAACTGTGTGTTTCGTTTAGCAGCTACTCCAGCAAAACTCTGCAGAATACCTTGAAAGCAACTAAGTCAGCAAGGCCAGTATTTCATCTATTCGTCAATGTCAATATTGTTTTCACTTTTAAGGCCCTTTGCAGCCTCCAAGCACCAGAGCTATCTGTTTCATCAGACAACAGTTTACCATGGGACCTAGAGCTTGTTAACGTAATGATTCAGTATCTGCCATAAGACTAAGGAAGCTTTACACACGCAAGCTTTATACATCTATCAAGTTTATGAAAATGCACTTTGTTTTAAGCCAAGATCTTCTGAAAAGAACTTTCACATAACACAGATAATTTGTGAACTATATAGGGAAAACTTCAGCATATACAAAGCAACAGGAGGAGGAATTTATAGAGCTATCTCCATATTTGATGGCTCAGAGGAGCTTCACTGAACATCACCTAGCCAGGTACAAATTCTCCGAGAGCTGCTAAGGTACTGTGGGACCCCAGTTCAGTCCCAGTCTCATTTCACTTTTCCTGCATCTCATTTCTGGGGAGTGTGAAGGGCTCAAGGTCACTACCAAGAGAAGCTTTAAGAGCTGCTGGTGAAGCAGGGAAGTTTCTGACTCCAATGAGCCAGTGTAGCCTAAGGACTGCACAGGGCAGCACAAAGTCTTCAACACGTTGTCCCCAAGCAGCAATACAAGATGTTCTAGCTGTGTGTGTACACACATGGGGATGGGAGGTGACAGCAGATGGGAAATTCACTCTCTGTGAAGCTCCTGTCTCACTGTGCTGACTGCTTAGACAACAAAAGCGAATGAATTACCATCTCAGGCAGCCAAAGCTGAGAACAAACACTTCAGCTCAAACTTAGGGCTATTAATTCTGTAGGAGTCAATTCAATACCATGACTTAGTCTTTCTAAGTATTTCTGTTTGCTTTAGAGTTTTCACCAAATTATTTGTCAGGCTGCAGAAATTTTCATTTCTTTTTTTCAGTGAAGCCCAGTTTGTTTGTTTGTCCCAAATTTCACTGGTGTTTTGAACATATCTGTAGAAATAACTGCAACTCTGAATCAATTGCATGCTTCTGATTAATTTAGTTTTTTTTTTCCTATAGGTTTCACATTCTTTCATAGCTGCTCTTTGTGAGCAAACACGGATCTATTGCAAAAAAAGTGGAGAGGGATCCTTAAAGTCAGTTAATCATGTATTCATACATTGTCACACACTCCACATTATTGTCATTACATACATTATCTGAATATGGTTACATGAAATAAAAAAATAAAATTAGACTGCGGGCACTGTTTTAGGGAAAAATACAGACACCACTTGTTATTTTTCATTATTACAACCTAATTTCCTTTTCATATTTCTGAGTGAAAAGGTGATTGCCTCGGGAAAAATGGAGAATGGTTACTATTGGTAACTTTGTGAAACACTTAAGTTATTCAGCACTGGAATGACATCATGTATTTCATGTCATGTAAGACTTACTAAAGTGGCTAAACTAAAAAGACTCTCCAGCACTTTTTTCCTTTTAATAATTTATAGTAGTGCCACATGCACTTTTAAACACCCAATTAATTTTTACGAACGTTCTCATTCTTTTTGAAAACAAACCCAAGGTGATTGTATGTAGTTTTAAAAATGGTTACCTTACACTGAATTTCTCCTGGAAAACTTCAGCTAATATAGCAAAGCACAAATAGTCATCTGATTCACAGTATCATTTCTCTCAGATTTTTCTGTCATCAGTCATGAAAATTCTGTATAAAGAACGACTTGTTTATTTGTTTTCTTTTGTTATACATCTCAGTTTTAAACAACACCGAATATCACCAATCATAAATACATGTATCTAGGCTTTGGATTTTTGTTTAAATTTAATTTTTTTCTATATTGCTGATATACATTTCCTCATTTTTCATGTCAGCTAAATGACTTGCCTTCTACCTGGTTGCTGCATTTTCCCCTGTAATTGCCACATGAACACCTGCTCTTGAATCTGACCTGTCTGCAGGACAATGTACAGCTGGAAAAGTGTGACTGCTGCTGCCACAGACCAATGACTACAGGAAGCAAGGAACTGTATGTCCTGTGGCAGCAATTTAATCACTGACTCCTAGAACTGAAAATTTCTCCCCAAGTATAATCTAGATCCTATAACTGTTCTTGCTGAAGGGAAACTGAAAAGACTGCTTCCAAAAAGACCTCCCTGAAAGATTCATGTTCTTTTTACTTTGCACAATTCATCCGTGCAAGGACAAGTTATGAAGATACGCTTTAGCAACAATTCCTCACATTAAAACCTTCAGACTGCTATGAATTGCACACATTAGTCAGGAAGATTTTTCTACATAATGTAAAATTTTCACAGTTCAGCCACATGTTGCAGAGCACTAGGAAAAGAGCTGCATTCATTTAATCTCTAAAGATCACTTTGCCTCTTTATCTGAAGTGAGAGGAATTAATGGTAGCCAGTCAGGTGCTTTTAGAGAAGTTTCCCTGCTTATATTTGTAAGTTCTCATTAAAAAATAAGGCTAAACTAAATACAGAAAGTCCTTTAACAAGCAATAACCACATCAGATAAATTAATTTTTAAGTAATGGCCAGAATGCAAAAAAGCTCTTCAAGAACTGAGCTTTAGCTTTTACAATGAGAGAGAAGTATTAAAATACTTTAAAAACCCTCATTAATAACAAAAAAGCATGAGAGGGAAAAATATTCATACCTCACTTTCTCCTATTTTTCTTCAGCAAGTTCATTTGTAAAAGCTACCTGAATTGGATATAATTAGTGAGCAATATTTATCACTGTACAATGGCTTAAAAGCAGTGAATGAGTACTTACTGACCACTTTAACTCAGATAAGAGGAAAGTGGTGAGCAAACCCAGAATTTTGAGTATTGCTTTTAATTTGATTGCATTATGATATTCAGAATCATCTATGCTTTAGAATTATCTTCCTTTATGAACAATGCATTTTGGTCCTTGTAGTTACAAAAAATCTCATGTTCCTTCACGTACAAACTGCTTTGCAGGTTTTTTTTTTAACTCTGTAGGTATCAAGTAGAAATAAAGCTTGCACATCAACACCTTCAGGCAGATGAAGACATATTAGAATCAACAATATTCAGCATGTTCAGAAAAGGTTTAGTAATTTTTCAGGTAAGTTTGCAAATGTTACTGGATAATACAATCCAGTAATACTAACAATATGGGAGCAGTTAATCACTGGCAAAAAATACAAAAAGAGAAGTGACCCATGATCTTCACAAATCTCAAAAGAAGAATGTTAATCTGCACATCCCAAGCAAAATCTTAGAAAATGCTCTTCATTAGAAGTGATAATTATCATTCCATGACTCAAGACACACAGAATTTATCATCATCTTCCAAGCTAGCTGTATGTATTATTGTGATTATTATCACTCTGACTGACACTGTGAAAATGTTCCTCTGGAACTGTGTTGGCACTTATTCAGTGGCAAAAACACAGTGAAAGAGGTGGACAATTAACAGAAGTATTTCCTTTTTCCTTGACTGACCATAACGAAGTTGTGGTAATCAAAACCTGTTCAGCAAGTTTTGAGACTAAGTTCAACAAAATGGTACAGAGCTGCATTTCATAGGCCACAAAAAGGATATTTTTTAGTCTCTGATATTAGAAGTGCAGGACTGTATATTTTATCTCTGCTTTAACACACCTTACTGTTAAACTAAAATTACACGTACACATTCAAGAAACTCTTTGGTCAGAAGTTAGTGTACTGTAAGCAAAGTTGTCTCAGTATCTGCACAAATTAACAATTTGATCCAACAGCTTTACCTCTGGCAAAGTTCCTATTGATGCACCAAAGGTAGTACAAGACAATTTAAGTAATGAAATGACTTTCTGTCATTAGGCGTGATTAGACTTAAAGAACAGCAAGTTCTTCTGACCCATTTAGCCTCAGTAAAATAATTACCATGTTATATCAGCATTTGTGGCTCACTGATACTCAGGCTACTGAAAATCAGATTGTGTGGAAGATGACTCCAGTTCTGGTCTATGCTACCCTCTTCTGTATTTTGAACCAGCCTTCTGCAGCCCCTGCCTGGGTAGGTGGAAACCAGAGCCCAGGGAGCAGGAGCTGCATGTCCAGGCAGTGAAATCAGGACAAAGTCTGCCGTGCATTCATGTCTTTATGAGTCCACGTATGCCTGGAGCTCTGAAATCTGTTTGACCCTGGCTGGCTGTGAAGGCTGAATCTAAGAACATACCGAGTCTAGCAAATGAAACTAATTTTAACTAATAAAAATTCCAGTGGTTACTGTTTCTGAACATTGGTCCATGAAGAATTCTAAATATCAATATGAATTTGAATTTTGAATTTTTTCATCCTGCTGGGGAAAACAAGTCAATAAATAAAGTAATACTCCATGTTTGAACTGGACTAGGCTTAATGAACACAGAACCTGGTTCCTATACGGTTTAGATTGGTTCCCCAAATAAAAACTTGGGAGTCTAATGATTTGAGGCACAACCTTCATTGTCATATTATGCCTTATGCATTAGGAAGTCACTTTTGGAAAAAAGAATCATAAAAAGAAAAAAAAATGAAATAAGAATAAATCTTGGCATTGATAGAGTGCCTATAATAAACAGATTTAAAACAGAGGCATTACCCATTAAAAATTCAATCATGATGCAGGTATTTAAGCATGACATGGTAGGAATTTATTCACTGTGGGCCCAACTACTGACTTATCTACAATTTTGATTGTGTAATAATCTTTTCTGTGTAAGCCTATTTTGGGATGTGATTTTTAGCTTACTTCAGCCCACGTCTGCTAAGTTTTGTAAAGATTCACTTTTCTTCTCCACCTCTCCCCTGCATATTTATTTCCATAATGAAATATTTCCAATATTTCCAATATTTCCCTTTCTACATTTGCAAAATTAGACTCGTTTGTGGACTGAACAAATGGAGTTCGTAACTTCAGTCATGATGTGGGTCTGAAAGGGGAAGACTCAGGCCCTAGAGGACAGAGATCTATGATGTTTGAGCTGGATACGGGAAAAGAAAATTATGATAATAATGATCATACAGGATGATAATTCTAATGGTGTTTATAATGAACATAAATTCATACACACTCTGTAATAATAATAGAAGATTTTAATAATTTCAGGGAATACTACATTTATCCCAGCAGCAATCTCTCTTATTGAGTTAAAATGCCCAAAGCACACATCCTTCAAAGTTTGAAAAATGCCCTAAATAGCTTTTATATATCATGCATAGCATATACAAAATACGGGAATGTGTGAACTAGAAGCTTTAGTAGCACATTAACTTGGGATTCACAGGAAGTGGTTTTTTTTATGCTAAACCTTTACACCTTAAACCTTTACACTTTGCCATGTCATATTTGCACTCTGTACTGTAGATCTCACAAAATTACCTACATGCTCATTTGTGTAATAGAACATTATCATTTATGTCCAACTACACCTGACAATGACTTACGATGGACGAATAAAATGTTCATTTACAAGAAAGACAGGGTATATGAAACATTTTACATTACCACAATACTTGGAAAATCTGGTGTGATCTTGCAGGCTCATCTGTGTTGAGACAACCATAAAGAGACTTAATGCTGCAGATATTTATATTCAGTCTTTGCTTTAGTAATCTGAATGGTCTCATTCAGGTAAGTGGGACTTTACTGTTTAAAGTTAAAATGCTTTTTTAAAGCTTACAGTCAGTGCTAAGACTAAGAAAACAAACAAAAATCAAACCTAATGTTAAACTTTCAGAGATATTCTTTAAACATTCTTACTTAAGTTACCCGAAGAATTTCATAGTTTACTGCTCAGGTGAGTGATTAGAGAACAGGCTGATAGGCACTTGAATCATATATTGATTGAATGTCATGAGAAATCAATTCTGAGAAGCTCTTTCAGTATATTTATACAAGAATAGGTGATTTAAAACGTGCAGCATACACAATGTGAGGAACTATTATTACTATTCCAAAAGAATAGAGATCTAGTTTAATTTCTAATTTATGAGAAGAAGACTCCTGAGAAGATGTGAGCAAGTTTCATCCAGTTCCTACCAACCATTATTTTATGCTAAGGTAGAGGTCTGAAAATATGAGACACAAAAGACATAAGATAAAACCCAAAAACAAGAAAAATGAAGAAAATGGTTAAAGCTGTTGCTGGTAGTTTCCTTTCTTTTAATTCCCTTCATGTAAATTCGTTTAAACAGTACACAGGTAATTTAGTTATCCAATGCAACTCATGGCAAGAGAGTCTCCGACACTTTAGGAAAATTATGTTTACATGAGAATTACTAACATCAGTGTTATGTACCTGTGACAGTCTAAGAGTACAGGGTAAACAGAGGTTTGTAGTACAGATCAAATCTTTCGTTAAAGCAGGTGATCTAATCAATATAGCTTTTTTTCAATTAGGTCTTCAGGCTAAAAGAAGATGTTACATACATAAAATAAATATTAATAAAAAGTAACCTTACTTCAAGGAAGTGAGTGGGATGGATCCAAGTTAGCAGTCTATAATTGGAAATTATATATGTCCAGGGCATAACATACTTACAAAATAAACCTCCTAGGTTTCAAAGATCTCAAAATGCTGTATTTTTTATTTATTAGGTAACATAATCCTGAAGTGAACTGTAGAATGTAACTCATGATTCTTGTGTTAAAACAATGTAATCCTTTCCTTACACTTTGAAAAAATAGAAAAATAATGAAGAGAAATTCAATGCTTGCTAAATCACGATAGCTCAAACATTTACAGATGTGAAAGACTTTGCATAATATTGCTGTGAATAATTTAAGCAGCACACAAAAATTTCAGGGATTGGATATGGACCTGTTAGATTAAAAGACCTTTTGCTACCAATGTTAGCAAGGGAAATACCATCATCGAGTAAGTTAAAATAAATAGAAACAGAAATATGCAGAAGGAAGCAGTCTTTGAACAGATGGGCTGGTGATCCAAGCTTATGAGTAATCTGCTATAGATAACTGGGTTAGCAATATTTTACAGACAAAATAAACACAATGCAAATTTGTTTCAAGGATGGTTGTAAACCACACAATGAACACAAACAACACAATCACTAGTTGATCCAGCCAGCTTCCATAAAGGAACTATCCTCTTGTAGTTACACAAATCTTGATGCCTCTCCTTCTACACCTTTGAAGTGGCACATTGGCGCTTTCCCCACGCTTGTCATTATAACAACATTTCACAGTTATTCCGCCCCCCAATTAACTGGAAATAAAAGAAATTCAGCATCTTGCTATATAAACCATGTCTGATGGGAACATGTTACAGGCTACTGAAATCACTACTTAAATCCTACCCTCACAGCATATTTTAAAGAAACAAGACAAAACAAGAGGAGATAGCATAATTACACACACACACACACACACACACACACACAAAAAAAAAAAAAAAAAAAAAGAGGAAAAGAAAAAAGATAAAGAGAAAGACAAGTTTGCCTCAAAGCTTATAGTAACTGGATGTTATCAGATACACTTAAAAGGCAAATTGATTTGAAAACCAAGTAAGAAGGTGGCTTTTGGGATTCACTTTGAATGTTTAAGATTTACTCAAGAGTGAAACTTTGAGGTTTAGTCCTGAAGCAATGGACCTCTTATAGAAAACATGAAGTTTCAACCATTTAGTCCAAGGATAGTAATGTTTCATAATTAAGGATTTTTTTCTAAAACTGCAGTATCATGAAAATTCAATCACAACTGAATTCTTGGTAAGGTGGGAAGCCCTGGAATATTGCTGATAATGCCTATTCTACAAAAATAAATGGCTTTTCTTTGCTTCAGTAGTACTAGTTTCTAGTTTATAATAATTATTTTTGACTGACCTTTAGCAAAGAGTAAACATTTCAGAGCTTTTACTAAAAGGCACTAACAATCTGGGCTTCCCAGAAATGGTGAAAGAACTCAGCAGCTTTGAAATGTTTGCCTTTTACTGAAAGACAGTTAACATTCAAGATCAATATTACCTACATTTTGCTGTCATAACTAATGCGAGGTGTCTTGAAAGATGATAGTTTAAGGTTTGCTTTGTTTCCTATTGAATTTTTGTACTATGAATAACTGTTTAAGGATTATTAGAAATAAAATGGAAATAAATAATATTGTTTAAAATAGTATCACAAATAACTACAATTCAAAAGTGAACTGTTAATAACCTCCCCAAATCTTACATTCAGATTTCTAGCATACTTCAGCAAATGCTTTACTAGTCAACAGCATTTAGAAAGAGTGAATGCTGCTCTCAAATACTGACTGTTCATTGGAAGTACATATTATTGGAATACCTGGGGGTTAGATTGTCATATTGTCTGACAGCCACAATTCTGTGATTAAGAGTAGTGATTCCACCCTTACCAGACACTGTAATAAGTGGAGTAAGTTATTATCAACCTGGTGATCTGCTGGAGGGCAGAAAGGCTCTACAGAGAGATGCAGTCTGTACAGACTGGATCGATGGGCTGAGGATGACAGTATGGGATTCAAACAGGCCAACCTCATACCATGGAGGGTGGTAGGGGTCTGAAGTCAACAGCAAACCTCCTACAGCTCAAGACAAAGATATCTATTTCCTTATTCACATTTCAGATCTTTTACACAAACATACCCTGCAGTAATTGTTATGGGCCAAGGGGGTATATGCTCTATCATACCCTTGGCCATTCCACTAATACAGAAGTCAGGATTACAGTTCAGAAATTGATTATGCCTCATGAGGCCAAGGCTGTAAATAAAAAAACCAAAACCACACATAAGCTCATGTGTATAATAGGATAGTAATATTAAAAAAAATATTATGCTCATTATATATATATATATATATAATTGTTTTATTCTGTGCAAATTAGTACTGCCTGCTCTGCTCTCTTACTGAAGCACTGTGCTGGGCTCTTCTCAACAAAACTACTGCTGAGGTCCCACAGTACATTTCTCAGCTTCTCATGGGGCCCAGGTTAAAAAACCTCTCCCATCATACAAACTAAGTAGAAGAATCTATTTGTACAAAGCTACAAACTCTGGTGGCTACTCTGTATGCAGCATGGGGGGCTAAAGGACAAACAAAGATGTTCTCACAGTACAGAAAATTATGCATATGCACTTGCTCTATCCTGCCCTGTGGTCCTCTCTTGCCAGAACTCACACCAATTACACACTCTCCTGCCTAACTTAGGAAAAGGCCAGCAGAAGTTTTTAAACTGTACCTGGGGTTCCCTACAGGGAAGCAAAAAATCATATATGTAAAATTTAAAATAAGTTTGCTCCTGAACAAAATCATATTTGCCACTTACTTTGGGATCTTAATGAAAAAATACAAAAATACCATTTCAAGCCAAGTAGCTTTTCCATTTCTTATTTGCTGCACATTCAAAATCTAAACATGGCGTCTTGTCAAAACTGAGCAGCAACATTCATCATGAGCTATAAATATGAATAGCTGACTAAAAATTCCATTTTTTTCCACACAACCTATTTGCAGTATTTTTGTTACTAAGCAACAAAATGAACAAAATTCTTCTATTATCCAAAACACTTGCATTATTGCCAGGGTCGCCTTAATACAACTTTATTATCTCAATTGCTTCACTTGCTGAGCATGTGGAGCAGCAGATTAGGGATAATTAGACAAGGAATGAATGAAACTCCAGTGCAGTCACATCCTGAGACACAAATGAAGTATTGATTTTGATGATTCTACTAACAGCCATTTAATATGCATAGCTGCTAAACATTTGAATTCATATGACTTCATTCTCAATATGTTGCTAAACGCATTCCGGGTTCTGGCTGAGCAAATGATGTTCAGCCTTTATGACACTGCATAGCATTCATGGTTATTAAACACAATTAAGCAATGCGGAAAAAGTGTGAAGGTTGAAGGGAAGCTCACCAGGGCAGCTTTAAGTATGTCCTGGTTTCTTAGGTATGATGAAAGGGAGAAACTAGGTAAGGTGCATTTCCAAAGCATACACCCATCTGTGGCACATAGCATTCCTCAATATGTTTTCTAGCATAAATCACGTATATGTTTTCATATTGGGGAAGAAAATAGTGTGCAAGCTAGGGAAAATCCATGATGTCCCTATCAGAGCATTGTATAACATGATTAATGAATTATATGCCAACAACCACGTATAAAATAGTGTTCTGAGAGAGGTTAAAATTGACTTTCAAAAATGTTTCATAAACATTTTTGCCTTTGGTTATATCGTTACAATGCAGGTAACAGAAACTAGGGAAGTTAACCTAGATTTATATTCATGTAACTCAGTATTGAATTTTTTTCTTAAACTCTAGAGGAATTGCTTCTCAAGATTAAAAACTGGTTTTCTCAAGCAGCTAAAGAAATATTTTACAGCGCATTACTCAATGAAGAGGTACAGAGGAGAAAGGGAAAGCTGCTATGTATAATTGAGAGTACAGACATTTCTATTAAAAAATCACACAGACTCAAATATTCCCAAGATAGTAAGGCTAATGCCCGTAATTTTATAACTCTTAAATGAAACAGATCAGATTTTCATACACTGTACTCTAATATAAATCTAGATCAACCACAATGCCCAAAGTCTTGCCATCTAATAACCTCTTTGAATCTAAGCCAGAAGATACAGCAGTACAAATGAGATCATATCCCATTCTGCCGAGTGGTCAAGACCTCATTGCTCATCCAAACAACTCAAGGGCAAAACCAAGAAAAATAAAGTACTGAGAATCAACAGGAGAGAATCTGGTTCATCATCATTCAAGTGGACAGACTTCAAGAGCAGCTACTGAAAGTTAACCTGAAAAGCTTGAAAAGACAGTGGCTTTTTAAACTGAGATTCACTCAGAGATTTATGCATCTACATGGGAGACTTGGTGTGCATTTGCTCAGGCCATTTTGCAGACAGATCTTACACTATCCAGCTCCAAAACAGACATAATTTCTGCACAACAGAATTATGCTTGTGTGTACTTAATGCCATGACCAAAATTGCTGTACAGCTTTTGGTACACGTTGGATCTATCTGGCCTGTCTGAAACCCAAGTGTCTCAAGCATACACCTCAGAACACTGCAGAGTTCAGAAACAGCAGAACTCCTCCACTCCTGAAGAATTATAATGAGTTTATGTATTTCTAGATGAGCATGGGCCTCAGCTCCTTAACTGCAAAAAAAAGGAGATGTCAGAACACTGCATTCCTGGCATGCTGTGGTCTCTCTCAGGCACTATACTTTTCAGCACAAGATGCTCAGTGCATGGCATGAGTGGGATTTTGGGGTGACAGAGGAGTGAACTCAAGGCAGTAGAGGCTCTAGGGAAACTTTCTGATACCCCATCACTACGGATATGTTTCAGACTTACTGCATGCTCTGCAACAGATTTTTCAACGGTGTCAAGAAGAGAACAAGTGCTCTTTCTGTCACCAACATCATTAGAAGTAGCGACAAGAAAGCACTGTTAGGGTTGGAGATCACAGGGGCTAGTGATAGCTGGGGGGATAGGCTTACTTTGATTCCAATGAAAACAAAGTCAGGAAAAGAAGCAGAAAAAAGATGCAAAGCAAGGGTTTGATAGGTTAGGGAATGAAGGACTTGCAGCCCAGAAAGCTGAGGACAAGTTCCTTTGGTACAGAGTGACAGGACACATGCCACAGATCTACTTGTGTGTGCTTACTTGCAGAAGGCTAAAATGGAGAGGTTCTTGGTATGTTAGTTTGGATTGGGCTTTTTATAATTAGGGCAGTTCTGGTAAGAGTGCACTCAGTCCCTAAAACACATCTCATGGCATGTGAGTCCTGCAGTGGAGAGCCAAAGCCAGCACTATCCTGGCTGGTGCACATTTCCAGTGGTGAGCAGGCAGATGACACAAGTTGTGACAAGCACTTTGAACACAGCAAAGTAAACTAGGGGTTCCTCCAGTGACTCTCTGGATAAGATCACTGGTGTGAGAACAAGGGGCTAGTGTGGTGGGAGAAGCAGTCTGACAGCGGTTAATACCTGGTAATATTTTTTGCTGGCTAAGGGAATAGCAAGCAGATTTTATTAAATTTCTGTGAAATTATTTAGTATTTTCTAATTAGGCAAACTTCACTGACACAGCTCATCATAACTTGAACTGAAATAACTAGCAGAAGTTAAGACAGGGATCTTCTAAACTTTCCTGTGCTAACATAGCAAAAATGCTAGGGAGGGACTTAGCATAATTTTGAGTTACACTAGGGAAACAATTGTTACCTTGCCAGGAAGACAGAAAACATCAAACCCTCCTTGTGATGTCTCCCAAGGGAGGTGCCCAACACAGAAATGAAGGTAAGGCTGCAGTTTCCTGTTAAGAATTCAGGTGCTGATAATTAGGAAATACTTCAGTTATGAACCTAAGAGCCAAGAATCAGGGTTTCAAAAAAGGAAACAAAACGCAAAAAGCCCAACTGCTCTCTCGGTGGTGGAAAAGAGCTGGTGTTCAGTGCTCCTGACTTCATAAACAGTAGTGAGATGGTCTTCATCAGTACTAACTACAAGCTTCAGACCAACACCTTGCATAGCATGAAGTCTTCTTGCCATAAATAAAAATATTAACAGTTGAAAACCATAGACAACAATGTTTTGGCTCTAAACAAATGTGATACCTAACACCTCAGCCCAATAAATCTACTTCAGTTAGCTTTCAAAGCTGTAAATCACACTTGGCCATAAGTTATATTTATATAGTGTTCAAGAAATTCACCAGACTCATGCCAAGAGGCCTTTCAAAAGGAGAAATATTGGCTTATATCCATCTTTATGCTGTGAGAGTAGTGTTTTTGAAAAAAATTGCAAGTCTTTTAATTCATTGCTTTTATGATAGTAATTTGAAATTTAGAATGATTTAACTGCACTGAAATAATTCTTTAAAACTACTTATTGAAGAAAAAAATTATTTTGATAGCATGGGCCACAATATTGCTTGAGAATGATAAACTGGATGGTAGGATTAAAAAGGTATATCCATTGCTGTCAGACTAAAGAATACTCAATATATGGATACTTCTCAAATACAGTGAACAACATAGACATAATTAATTGAACAACCCACTATCAACTATAGACAACCAATGTACAAAAAAATCTTTTGTCTTGACATATAAAATAAATACTAAGAAGGACCCACAAAAACTCCTCTGAAAACCATGTGTGTCTCTGTCTAGGAGAGGACACACAGAGAACTCTGTCTGCAGCCCTTGGAATCCACCTAAATATCTTCAGCACCTAAGTAGGCAGTAACACATTTTTCAAGCTTCCCAGCACTGTGCGTATCTGTGTGCACGTGTGTGATCTTGTACATGCCATATCCAGCTACATGGCAAAGATAAAGGGTCTGATAAAGGGTCTCTATTTCACACCCTGCTGCCAATATTGCATGGTAAAATATCCATTGGATAAAATATGTAACCAATCTGTGGAACAAAAACGTTCACTTCCATAGGGAAACTACACTACATATTGATAACTCACTAAATTTCCCTTCCTCTGGCAAGTATAATGGCATCATTTTCACTCCCATATTTACCATACTTTAAAAGACTGGTCTTGGCCTTTCCTATTGTTTGCAAGAAAGTATGTAACTCCAGGAGACAGATCTGAGCAGTTCTTACCAAAGGCATGAAAACAGGCACTTGTAGCCTGCCCAAGACAATGAAGGGATATTACATAAATCCCTTAAACAGAAGTTTCCTACCAGAAGCAGAGGGCTGTATGCTGATTCTTTGGAATGCCACTTAACAGCAGCAATCTCTAACCGTGCAGACATGCGTACGCATAAACATTGCAGTCATTAAATGCCTCAACAGGGGCAGAGAAAGCACTTTCCAAGTACCTAAAAAGGATGCTGACAGAGTCTTTGTGTCTCCATCTATCTTAAAGGGCTTTACCCTCAGGAGGGATAATTCAGCCATATAACATGTTTAAAAATTATCATACTCGCCCCTGGAGAGGTTATTTCCAACAATAAGGAATACCTTACATTTTCATCCTGGTTTATGCCCCCCTCTTTCCCCTCCCAATATATTATTTATTAATGCATTCTGCAGATATGAGCCAAAGAATCTCTACCAACTTATTTGCTGGGCTGGCTTTATTTCCAGAAGCAATTCTGCTGAATTGCAATACAGTAAATACTGTTCAATCATTCATAGCTGCCTTAGCTTTTCACAGCAGGCAAGAGTGAATAGATGAAATCATCAGCTATGTGACCACACACAAGAAAGCAGTCTTATGGTTCTGTTCTAGGTTACAATGACATTTTTTCTGAATTATTTTACATGGTACTGATTAGACTACATTGTGAAAAGAAAAAACAGTGCAATACAGAAAACTGGTTATTCCAGTAACCATTTGTACTCATTGGTCCAGTAAGTCTATGTTTCACGCCAGTAACTAAAAGTCTGTCATGGTGTTTTCAACACTTTGAGCTGTAAACAAATGAATAATTAGCTTGGATAACGTTTCTGGTAGCCCTTTCCCCATTTTACTGCTTGCTGTTTAGCTAAAATCTGACTTTTCTGTAACACTGAAGTCTGCGCTTTTAACAAAGCTTTGCGATGCAAAAGGAACACTGTGGAAGCTACCAAGTGGCAGCAGCTCAGAATCTCAGTATAAAGACAATAGCAAATACTGAGTCAGCTCAGGCTTAACATTTTATTCACTTTGGTTCATCCTTTTCATCTGTAATAGATGACTCTAAAAACAAGTACTTTCTGCCACTGATGCCAGACCAGCAATACAGAACAAAGAGAAATAAGAAAGTGATAATTATATAGTACTGTCAAACACATTTTCTGGTCATCACTCTCTTAAAATAGTCTTCCTGATTCTTCCTGCACAACATAGACACAAAGCCTATTAAAGGAACTGGCTGTGCAAATTCCTACAAGAACTAATAGCATAGACATTGTGACATGAACCCTATGAAGTATATACAAATATATCCAAATCCATGAGAAAGTCATCTGCTTTAGCTCACAACTCTTACGTGGAATCTTTAAAAGAAATTTACTGAAGTTCATTAATGGATTGATATGATTTACACAATGATAAATACCTGAAAGCTGGTAACTTTGAAGTCTATGTTCTGAATTTTGTACTCTCCCCATGAACTCAAAAGCTCAGACCCTTAGGGTCTGAATGACTACAGTGAAAAAATAATCTATGGTAAAGTTTCTCATTACTCCAAGAAGAATATATCCCTCTTTTCAGAGCACAACGCAGTGCTACTAAAACTAAGTAATAAGCAGATGTTCAAGTTCAGCTAGAGAGATTTAATGCCTCTAATACAAAAATGGCAGTTTGGTGAATTGCACAGTTCTCTGCCCATCTCTCTGTCTTTTTTTTTTTTTTTTTTTTTTTTTTTTAATTTCAGCTTGTTCCACAGTATACATTTCATCTACAGCAAACATGATACCTCATCCTTAAAATCATCTTGGTCTATGCAAGAATGCATCTCATGTTCCTGCTCCATACAGGAGTAAACAGACATTGATTTAACAGACAGCTTCTTAAGCTGACTGACTGATTTTTGATCTCATTTCAAAAGATATACACTTCATAAACAAAAATCTGTTAGTAAAGTCAAGAGCACAGCAAACAATATCATAGTAACTGAAGACAGAAAGGACAAAATAGCTCCCAAAGCCATAATCAGTTGAAGCTAATTCTCATTCTTATGTAAGCAATCCTTAAAACAGAACTGAACCAAGAAAATATAGTTAACTCACAAACTGTACCAGTGGGTGGTAGGTAGGCATGGGGACAAAAGTGGCATGTTAGGTGATTCATGGTATGAATTCAGGTTTGCAGTGTGATTGAAAAACATCAGAATTAGCAACATAGCACACTACATCAGTACTAAAGAAGACTGCTGGCTTTACTTCTGCTGCCACCCGTATGTCTTGGAATTGCTTCCAAGTGTTCTCTGTTTTCAAAGCAGAATTTGTTTCAAATAGTGGCACTGAAGTAGAAATTGGTTGCTAAAATTCAGTTAAAAATTGCAGTTTTTACCCAAAATTATTCCACCCCCCCAAAAAAAAACCCCAAACCCTTAAAAATATTTCAAATTAAAGTGAGCCTCTAAACTGAATTTCAAATGCCATCACCTCTTGAAAGTTCCACCAAGACTCTGGAATTAACTTGTCCCATATGTATCATGTAGCTAGATGAACTTCAGCAAACATTGATTGTCTGCATTTTGAATTTCGCCCATTTTGCTGGTAAACATTACAAGTTTAATCTCAATTTTTAATACAGCTCACTTTCCTCTAATGTATATTACACCACAAATCAAAGTCAAAACTCAGCTCAAAATAGTCTAACAAGTTTTACAAAAGTCTCACCCATAAAAGTCTCCCAGAGACAGACTTGATCACTAACGGAATGATGCATGCAGTGCTGTGTGAAATACAGGAACTTTTCCCAATCAGTTCTCTCTCCATGTCTTTTCTTTTTTTGGTATTATCTTTAGCTTGCAAATTGTGGTTGTTTGAGGACAAAATTGGAGAGTCACAGACTGCTATCAGCTCAGCCCCAGCTAGTTCTAGCATCTATAAAGATTCTTCAACTTTTTGTAACAATTTCATGTTAAAGACTAAAGATTTTTCCCTGTTGTTGCAGAGAACTGAAGGTTCATGCCTCGGCTTTTGCAACTTTGCCAAAATACAGACTTAATGACAGTTCAATAGTAAGGGGGAAACCATTTCTATTTTCATAGAACATAAAGGAAATACTTATTTGTTCTGATTTGTGCTCAAATGAAACTATGAAATTGCCATTACTGTTTCTGTTGCACACTTGCTTTTAGCTCTTTCTGATCATTTAGGTCTCAGGGAGAGGTTCAAACACAGGCAAGGAATCTTCAATGTAATTGAATGCTCAAAGTCCTTCAGTACTCCAATAAGCTGGATTTATCATTCAGAACTTCAACATCGTTGGATGAAAATGAAGAGAGATCTTGTAAAACTTCATATATCAGAAAAGAAGTGAGCTATAACTCTGGCTGGGAAGGCATTATAGCAATGCAGGAAACTTTTCTTTTGTGATATTATGAAATATTATATTTTCCTTAAAATTTAATGTTTCACCCCCATATTTTCCCAGATGAATTCTTTCTGGAAAAGGGTTGATAAATCCACAGACGCTAAAGTTGAAAATTATCTTCATAACAGTTACTGTCCTGGAATAGAAGAGTGTGCTCACTCTTAGAAAAGATTGAGATTCAGCATCTAATACGTGCAAGTCGTTTTATAGTTCAATAGTTCATAAAAGAACTGATGCAAGGGCTATTCAAATGGAAGGCTTTATCACCCATAGGTACATTATAGTGGTGTGAGGGGAAAGTGAAGCACTGGGAAGAGTGAACCCCAAGCACAAAAACGTGAAGAGTTGTTCACTGGTCACCAACAGAGTTGAGCTAGAAGTCCCTTCCAGAATCTGACAGTTTCAGATGTGTGAAGATTGTTTGAAGAGGTCATGAGCAGCCTTAGAGGTGTGCACTGAGAAGAGTGACAAGTCTCCAGGTATGTAAAAAGCTGTTTGTAAAGGAATATACGTTCTCAAATTCATGGTAGACAAGAGAGAACAAAATGGGCCTAACCACTTGCAGCAAGGCAGATTAATATTAGACTGTAGCAAAAACTTTCTCACTGTGGGGGACTTAAAGCATTGGAATAGACAGCTACGAAAAGCGAAAACATTTTCTTCATAGAACCATATTAGACAAAAATACAGCATGAATCATGATGTACAGGTATCTGACAACTTCTCCTGCATCACTGATTTGCTTTGTGCTTGGTCAGCCTAAAAAAATCTGGTTTACAGATTTAAGATTTAAAGCTGCTTACTTTCCCAGAAGGCTGCATAAGAAATTTCACAACCACTGTAATTTGATCTGACTGAAGGCAAAAAACATCCTTTTCTAAGTCACCAGAGAAGAAAACAGCACCTGCTTCTTCCAGTGTACAGTGGAAAAACACTCCAGGGCAGCAAGTGGTGGTCCAGGAGCTGCTATGTGCTCTTTTCATGAGCTCAATGGGACAGAACAAACCCCTCAGTCTGCAATCTCCTGATACTTCGCAGTTTTAGACCTTTCACAGGGCAAGGTTTTGCATTAGAAAACTAATTTGCAGATCAGAACACTCATCTTCTGTAATCCCCACAAGCCACTAGGTAAAACACAAATCCTAGCTGCTCTACACAAGTCCTCAGTGGCTCCTCTGCAGCTGGAGAAACTGCAGGCTTCCTCTGGCACATCTGCTCCCACATTCTTCCACTGAATCTAAACGGAACATCTCCACAACTGACTAAATGCAGGTGAAAAGAATACAGTGTGGAGAAAACAGCAGCAAGATATTCTATGACTGAGAGTGTCATTTCGTATTTGTCTCTATATATAAATATCAAAAGCCATTTTAACTGCCAGATCCTTATGGCATTTTTTTAAAAGATATATCCTAAAGACAGCAATCAGATACAGCAACCAGTGAGTACACTCACAGCTCTATTTATGGATATAAAAATATACAGTTGCTGTCTGTACTGAGAAAACCAGGGATTTCTATATTTGTGAGCTTGTGAATATGCGACAGAATTTGTTGTCCTCACATGCTTCCACACAGCCTAAGGAAATGAACGAAATCTGATATTCTTTGGTGTCTGGTAGCTGCTAGCCAAAGAAAGAAGCCTTCCCACTCTCTCAATGAGTTTGTCCAGTCTGCAGGAGAAGCCACAGATATAAGAGTTCAACAAGTCTATCAGAAGAATGATTAAACTGCTCTGCTCTTGTCTCAGATTGAACAGGTAGCACAACACATAATCGGCTTTGGTGGTAATGGAGTCTTGGGCTAAAGGAGCAAATACCTTAGGAGTTCTGTAGCTTTTTGTCATGTTAAAACCTGCATCAGGGTTATTAATCTTTGGTTCTCCCTGGTATCATTTGCTTGTTTTTAATATGAGAAATTCGTAAGGTCTTCCTTTGACCAGAACTGGCTCCAGAATAATACTGGAACATAAAAAAAAAAAAAAAAGATTTAAAAAAGGGGAAATTGGACTTTCCACTAGACTGGTTAATAGAACAGTATCTTTGTCCTATCCAAACTTCTCTGTGTAGCTTTAAAGTTTTCAGATGACTTCATGGTCTGTACATGGTTCCTGATTCTACGGATCAGAAAGAAGTCCCACTACCTCCTTACCTCCCCCAAGTGTTCAATATACTACTTCTATAGCCTAAAATCAGGGCTCAGAATGGAACTGTGACAAGAAATTAAAAGAAAAGGAAATTGTCCTATCAGGGAAGAATAACAAACTGAAGCTATACATGAACATTTAACTAAAAAATCTTGACTTTTAGAGCCAGATACTTGTCATTCATTCCTATCACACCTTTCAAATTCATACAGAACAGTTTGTTTACATTAAAGGAGGTTAAATGAATTGAACTTGAAACACACACCTTTTACTAATGTGCATCTCGCTTTGCATACTTTTTTTCAGCCACTGAAAATTATACATAGTATAAGTTTATTTTTCTTCACTGTCAATCATTCACTTTCTAAAATAGAAAGAGGTATCATATGTGGATTTGACACAATCTGTCCTGAATTTGCTCTATTTTTTCCATTAAGAGCTGAAAAAGATCTTACTATTTATTCAATAACATATCAGATAAGTTTCCACATGACAGGGACCTAAAAAAATGCTTAAAAAGTTAGAATTCCAAGTTATATCTGGGAAAACTGGAGAGATGATCTGAAGAAAAAGGGATTTCACTCAACAAAGGAGAGCCTCTGATATTCAGGGACAAATAAGCAGTTGTATGAAGACAGGATGGGAAACATTTTTCTTCATCTAGTAGTTCCTTAAAGCAATTCTCTGATTTATAGTAGATCAGAAGCTGAATATGAGTAAATAAAATTAAGTTAGTGTGAAAAGACAATCATTATAGTGGGGAAAAAATAGAAGCACGTAATACTTGAATAAATGTTAGTCCTCAAAATAGGGAGAAGAAATCCATAAGCTGCCTTCAGCATTGACACAACCTGAGGTGAAATGCTGTGCTCACTCTTGGGCACCACTCAGTGTAACCAATTTCTGCCAACTGGAGTGGCTCCAGAAAACATATATGAGAACAATCAGGGGCCTAGAAAACATGAGGAAAGATTATATTAATTGAAACTAAAATTGGAAGAGAACGGTCTTTCTTTCTACCCACGACACATAAGAGAAGAAGGAATGTATTTAAAGTGCAACAGAGTAGATTCAGTCCGGAAGTACCGGATGGGAAATGGGAACTGTTGAAATGGGAAGCAAGTAGAGAACAAGCAAGCCTAGGTGATTCTGGGAGCACCAGGCTGACATCTCTCAGCGGGGACAAGCAAACAAATATCCTGTCTTGAAGTGGGAGACACACAAGATGGTTTCCTGAGGAACCTTCCAATCCTGCTATCCATGATTAGCTATGGGTTTATACATCAGAGTCTGAGAACAGACACATCCTGTATTTGACTGCAACAAATCATCACACCAGACATGTTATAGTAAGGAACTAAGATATCTGTATTTGTAACTGCTACAAAAAGTTACCAGTTGCAACGACAGCTGCTATCTTATTAAATACTAGCAATCCTTCTGGACTAGAAAATTGATTTACAAGATATGTGTATTTGTATATCTGTCTATCCGCAGCGCCGCACAATAGTTTGTGCTGATTTCTTTTTTGGCACTTTGGCAGATTCTGTCACTTTCAATAAATCATGTGATCTCTGCTACTAAATTCCTGCTTTTGAAACTCAAATTGTTTATATTTAATTCTATTTGATTAAGATGTTGGGTGAATGCATTGATTAATAAGTGTTACATATTCCAACATCATAGTGAAGGGACTACAGAAAAGTTCACATTTAGGGGAATAAAAACAGTGTGTTTAGGAGCAGAAGAGATAGTTCCTACCATTTAACAAGACACTTTGCATAATACAGATCACAAGATTTTACTCAGTGATTTCCTCTTCAATGTCTAAAATGATAGGGATGTTCCATTTCCAGGGTAAACTGAACTTGAATATCAAGACGTATCACATAAGCATTCTACTTCATTATATACTGCTATACATGCAATCAAACTTGTGCTGATTCTCACGCTATTCAGCTGCAAATTTGAATTTGAGTTCATGGCAATGGATTGACAGAGCTGAAAAGGAACAACATGGAGCCATGGAGGTTTATATGTATTATTCCCACTGATACACAGACTATGAATAGCATACTTCCTGTTAAGTTTTTTCCCTAAGCCTCCCTGCCTGGTTTCTGGTTATTACCATAAAGAGTTGTCGTGACTGCAGAAACCTGGAATGGGAAGGTAACAGCAGTTACCAACAGCAGGTAGGTAAAACCAGGTAGCCTGTGAAACAAGGCTCAGTGTGACATTCAGCTCACAGTCTGAATCTATACTAATGAAACACTGCCAAAGTTTGCCATCAGGTCAGCTAAGGATTGGTGAAAATCATGTTATTAAATTCTTTGAACCTCTCAAATGATCACCAACCCTCAAACTGTGTCACAGGAATAGTCTTGGTTCTGGGTACATCCCAAACCATGCCTGGGATGTTTCATATGGTTGGTTATCTCAGGCTAAAGCTGCACCAGGAACCCTTCTACAAATTTAAAGTGTTTATCCATCTAGACCACTGAGTTGTAATATTCATACAAGTGTCTATCACTGTTCAGTTACAGCTACATCTCTTGCCACAAATACTTCAGGTATCACTTTAAAAAAATAAATGGAAACAGCCATCTATACCAATAGATCTTTTGACATTATTCCCAAATTATGTTGGTTTTTCTGCCCTCCTTAATACAGAGTGGTATCAATTCCAAAATTTATAGGAGAAAAATCCATTTTTTCCACATATAATCCATCTGAGATTACATGTAATCAAGCTTGCAGTTAGTAAATGGAAAGCACTGTTAGCTGCACATGTTCCTGTAAAATCTTTCTTGATCTTCTGATCAATTCTGAAATTCTACATATCAACAAAAGTAAGAAGCTCAATTTAGTAATTATATTTATTCCCTTTCTGTTTCAAAATCCAAGGATGAGACTAGTTACAGTTTCTTCACCTATGAGATATGGGTACAGAGTATTTATTTCTATTAAGGAAGAGTGCAATTATTTTGTCAATAACTGCCTACAAAAGTAGACACAAATTCCCTCTCCAAAACAGTAAGAAAAGTGAGACTAGTTATTCTCCTCATAAAAAGAAAGTACCACACACACTCTGTACAAAATGTTATAGGAAAAGCAATATATCCTAACATAGTCTGGAAGCAAAGCCAACACATTATACATCTTTATAACTCCCATTTTCAGACCACAGAAATACAGAATACTTACAAGAGCTTTTGTAAGCCACACTGGAGTGTGTAAATATTACAAATCAAAGTACTAATGCCTTGTCAGACCACATTCAGCTCCACCACAGAATTAAGAGCAAGATAAGGCACAAGTACCTGAGCTTACATCCAGACTGTCTATGCAGCTCTCAAGCTTGGAGAGCCAGACTCCTGTCTGACAGATTTCCTAAGTCCCTCTCAGTGTAGCTGCTACTACAGCATGAATAACACATTGCAGCTGTCTTAATTGCAACAACAGTTGCTCTCAAACTTCTGAACACCTAGCTTGCCACACCTTAACACACTGGAGTGGGACAGTTAAAAGACAACTCTTCATACTGGGATTTTGGCTAAAGAAATTCAGCACCTGAAGGATTTCACTTGGGATGTTTTAGAAGAAAAGAGAGACCTCCATTCCATTTTTATTCAGCTGACAAGAGACAAAAGAAAGTGTGCAAAACCAGAACATTTTAATGTGAAAATTCAATGAGTAGACAAAAAACCACTATTTAAATGAACTTCCAAATTCCTATAAAATTAAATCCCCTTTGAATTATTTGTCTCTTCTAAATCCTGCATATTTTACAAGAAATTTACAGTATGTTTACTTGTTTTGGTTTTTTTCCTTGTGAATGAACTATTATTACACTACTGTTTTTAATGGTATTGCAGGTTGTCAATTAAGTGACAGTTACAGAACTAGTTGCATAAAACCAACCACAGCTTTCCTTCACAGTAACTACTGAATGTTGCTATATCCCCAGAAGTGACAACCTGCAGGCAGAGACATCAACCATGGAAAAGGTGTTATTTTCAAACAAGGATGAGGGAACAAGTCAGACTGTATAAAAATGATAAAAATGATCTGAAGCAATTCTCTAAAATCACCAAGTGATAAGCCTGGAAAGATTTATCCAGATACATAAATCTTACATTTGATTGTCAATGTTGTTTCTATTAAAGTAGTGTTTCATGGCTTGAATACCTGACCACACAGATTGCAGAATCTTCACAATTAGAAATAACCAATTACCTTTTGATTCTTAAATAAGTAAAAACAAAACCAAAAACAAACAAAAAACCCCCCAAAAACCAGCTGAAGCAAGTATATTTTTCAAGGTGAGTTAAAACCTGGCTTGTTTTGAAGTCATGGTGAGTTTTCCTTTTCAGCTAGAACTGCTCATGTATGATTAAAACAAGCTGCAACTCCTCCTCTTTGTGTATGGAGGGGCCCAAAGATCCATTAAAGATGATATTTCATGAACACTTTTAGCTGGTAGCTCCAAAAGAAGCAATTTGCTCACTCCACCACTTGATCTTGTTCCTCTTATGCTAGCACAAGCACTTATGTAGCTGTGCTGTAAATCAGATTAGGAAAATCCAGGTCAAAACTATCTTGTTTATTTATTTATTTTTATACCATTTTGCTTTTTTAAGTATTAGAGAATTACTCCTGAAGGCATGGCTGGAGATCAGGGAAGCTGATGATTTTTTAGCTACGGAAAAGGAATGATGTACAGACAACCAGAAATGTGCCAAAATTAGGCATGAAAGCCGTTAGAGTCAAGAATTTAATCAGTTGCCCAAACGTTCTCTCTTTTAGTAGTATTTTCTTCACAGGAAAGTGTATTTAATTCAGTTATCCATTAATTCAATTATTTATTTACAGAACTTAAAAGGTTTTCTGCTTAAGAACTGCCAGATTTATGAATTAAATTGTACCATGCGATTTTCAGAAGAACATATTAATACTTGCAGACAAAAATTTGCTTTACTCTGTCTTAATAATTAAAAATGAATGGCAATTTTTCCCCCTCTGTGAAGAGGTCAGCTTTTCTCTTTAATCCTGACAAATATTTATTTAAGCCTGAGGGATGATGCATAATTAGATTGATCTGAGTTGATTTTTTAAACACAAAGCAGTAAACCCACCCGACAATGGTAAGAACCTGCAAGACACAATGAGCACATATGTGACACATACTGTTAGTGAGTTCACAAAATACTTGCACTTCATTCTGTTTCAGAAAAGAAGTATAATTCTTGTCGTTCTAAATCCTTTGAAGAAACTCTGTCAAAGGTCAATTATATTTGACTTCAATACTAAATCAATATTTTCTTTGCAGCCTGTAACTGAAAGTGTCCCAAGAAAGCAAACATCTCTAAAATGACTACAGAATCCCAGTATTTAATGGCTGGGATGACATCATGTATGGAATTTCCCTCTGTTTAGTGTCTTCAGTGTAGTAACTTTGTACCCAAATGCTTTCCAAGTGTAACTACATGTGTGCATACAAAAACATGTCTGTTTTCACAGAAGACAGCAGTCACCTTTCTACATCATTGCTTTGATGTCTCGAAAACTTATTGTGAATACCTTCCACAAGCTCAGCAAGCCCAGTTTATTCAATGGACTTCCCTCCAGTATAGTAGGGTGTCAAACTTGAGTGCTTACCGAAGTAATCATCAAGTTTACTTTGAGTTAATGGAAAACTCACCAAAAAACCCATTTGGAGTGCTGATTACAGACTCTTCTCTGGCATTTGCCCATGCTTTCTGTGCACCTATCTCAATTAATCAATGTCCCTAAGAGTCTTCAATTAATTATTTGATTATAAAGCCCTTTGTACACACTTAGTTTCTTTAATTTAAGTGTACTGGATCATGCCATAAATTTAGCTTTGAATGAACCTGCTGGACAAAGGCTAATTAAACTAACAGTTGGGTCATAACATACACATTACCACTAAAAACATTATTTAAAATGGCAAACAGTCTAACATGCTCTTACAGGCTGCAGAAAAAATTAGATGCACAGTACTAGAATTAATCAAAGTAGAGTCAAAGCATACTGTGCTCTGACTGCCCAAAGGACAAATGTCCATTGTAATTCATTCTGTGAAAACTGAAGGAAATAGCAACCTTTTAATTTGATAGTTATATTGTGGTTTGACTCCAGACTAGCAGTGTGCCCAGATGGCAAAGAAGGCCAATGGCATCCTGGCTTGCATAAGCAATAGTGTGGCCCTGTACTTTATTGTTTGTTGGCATTTTTAAGAAAAGTATTTTCTGCTTAAGTAAAAACTTAAGTTCTAGAGACACATTTTACGATTTCAACCATATTTTTACAGGACAATCAATACAACAATCTTCCCTTAACTTTCCCAGATGGTGGTGTCACATACAATCATGACTCCTCTATATTATTTCCCAAGAAACTAGCACAAATCCTGATAAATAATGAACACACTCCTGCCATCCCCAGATAACATCCATAGATATGTCAATTTACTGGGAAAGTTTGATAAGCATTAAAGAAATATGGCATAAATGTAAATCTTTCTATTAAAAATGTCCCCAAATGGGGGCATGCTGTAGAAAACATGAACAGTGCTTTCTCCTCTGAAACATCTAATTTTCTTTATCCTGGAAACACAATGCCATTTCCAAGTTTGTTGCTAAAATAGTTGTTGTCTAATAGTCCCTTATGGAAAAAAAAAAAACCCCTCTCAATTTCTCTCAATTTGGACTGTACTATTTCTACTTAAAGATCTTCAGAAATTATGTGCAGCATATTCTACTCAGAAGAAATGAAGACAGGAAACAGTTCAAACAGCCCTTTCTAATTTTTCACCTCCACCTCATTCTTCCTGTATTCTTAGGGACTAACAAAGATCAGAAGCTGGCTCTTAATCAACTCTCAGCCTGTTTCATGTACCAAATTTCATGCTCAAGTTCTAGAAACTCCATAGGGTAAGGAAAAGAAGCAGTAATCAGTTAAGTTTTCAAATCTGTCTGTCCCTGTCTACAAAATTTATTCACCACAATGTTCTTCCTACAACAATTATGCTTCCACTTTGCTCAACCCAAAGCATAAAGAAAATTAATTTTCTTTTTCCTTCCTGCAATGCAGTTTCCAGAAACACATCGTATTTCTGCCTTTGCAGTGGTCACAGGACGTGTTCTGTTCAAATCAGTTTTATTTTGTTCCAACTCAAAAGCACTTTGTTTGTTCCATCCTTTAGACCTCCCAACCAAGTAAAACTCTTACTGAAGCTTGGAAACCACCCTTAAAAGCCTAAATATTTCAGGAAATATTTTGAAACTGGATGTTCACCTCCCTCTCTTACTGGACACCCGTGACTCAATTTCTTTGTGCCTCATTGCTGCATCAACTTGCTAGTCCCTTTCTGCCCCTCTGACAAGTGTTTAGCTCCAAAGCCCTTCTCACTTATAACCATATCCTCATCTTACACATCTATAAATCCAGCACCACCTTCTCCAACCACTCGAGAAAATATGGACACAGCTCTTAATTAAAAAAACCAACAGTGTAAACAGAACTGCCACACTTAAATGGATCACAGGTTTGATGGCACTGATTCACAGCAGGGACTGTGGAAAAAAAAACCTCACATGTAAATAATACAGCATACCTTTAAAAACTGACACTATGGACATAGTCAGTGAGAAATACTAAGGAGAAGGATGCAACAAGTATTAGACTTTTCTGCTTCACCCAAAGAACATGTTTATCCATGGCAAATACAGCTGAGAATTTTGTTTTTATGGGTTATTTTATACTGATCTCCCATATGTGCTCATACTTTTAGCACAGTCGTAGGCAGCACTTCAGTGACTTAGGAGAAATGTAGAATTTTGCGGGGTCAAAAATTATGAGGAATTACTAACACATTCTCTACCTCTAATCTTTATGCTTAGTGTCATCATACAATTTTTAAATTCCTTTAATACACATGGCTACAGAATCTCATTGGGTCTTTACAAACCTAATTCCAACAGTGCAGCCAAAACAGTTGTTTGGTAGTCTCAAAACATTGTCTTTATTATATTTTAATGGTAACTGCTCCGCCGACTCACACATTTTTAACCTTAGCATTTAATTAGTGTCATTCTGTTTGCCAGCTTACAGTGTACTGACTTCAATTAACTCAACTTCATGCAGGTCAGTCTGACGCATTTTAAATCCTGTTGCTTTATGGCTGCCGGTGATAGAGTCACCTCTTGGCATCTGCTCAAGTACTGAAATACATGATGGTAACTTGACAATGCAACCAGATGAAGGATCAGAAAACTATTTTCTTGGGTGACATCTGCACTCCTCAAACGATGGCAATTATTTTAATGTTTTCGCCCAAGAGGACGTAAACAGCACACATAAGAATCTGAAAGAAGTTTTAACAATCTGCAAAACTCTTACTGATGTAAGCCAGACGACCTCTGATACATGTGCCAAGTTCTGCTGCTTCTAAATATATTTCCTGTGCTTCATCTTGAGATATTTACCAATCTCCCTGCTCTTTTAAAACAGTAAGACAAATAACATATTTTTAAATACTTGAGAGACACTATTATTATTTTTCTTATGGTGGTCCTAATGACTTAAATGAGGAAACAAGCCAAGATGGAGATGAGAAAAGGACACCTGTGGCTAGCACAGGTTCTTCCCTTGGGAACATTTTGCTATATTTCATAAACAAGATAAAGTTTGGATGTTTTGCAAACAACTTCTCCAGATTGGGTCAGTTTGGGCTTGGCCAATTGGGCCTAGGGGGAGGTCTCGGGCTGACCAATCTGGGGCACCTCTGTAAACTCTATATATATGGAATTCAAAACAATAAAGTTCTCTTCTTCTCTCTTTCCTTGTCTGAGAACTTGGGTCATTCCTCAGCTAGCCGCTCAACAGAGACAGACACCCTTTTTAGATAGCTGTAGGTGTGTGAAGAGATACATTGGAGAGACTGACTGTATGAAGAGGTGGATTGGTGCTACAGGCAAAGCAAAGGAAAATGCAAAAGGAAGGGATAAACATGCAGTGTGGTAGCTGCAAGTCAAGTAAGATCTCACTATTTTATATAATACTTTTACAGACTATTTCAGCTTTGTAGTCCCTTCATTTTACAGATAACTTTGCCTTAATTAAAATGCATCTTGGTCTTGCAACTTTTAAAGCTGTCTTTAGAGCATAACTGCTTGTGATATCATTAAATGCTCTTCAGTGATGCTTTTACTTGTGCATTTTAATTTTTTTCACACATTTAATTCAATACTATTTGTGATGGTTTTAAAAAGAATTAAGTCAGTAGATATGATGGTACTACTTTATTACTTATTTTTATGTCAGGGCATGAAAATAATCTAACCATATTACGCAATTCCCATTCAAGAGAACAATGAAACAAATAAGGTGTTGTTCCTTGTGCCGCCTTTTTTTTTTTTCCCCTTTCTCTCACTCTACTTTGATTGTTGGTTTTTTGTTTTGTTTTAAAGGCTGCCAGTAAGTGAACTCAGACCACTGGGTTAGCCAGTTGACATGGTTATAGAAAGCACAATAATAATTTTGACAATGTTTGAATAGGTATTAGGGTTTTTTTAATTGCAGAGGAAAATGGAAATTTTATGAAACCCAAATCTGAAAATGTTTCTGTTGTAAAATTAAAAAAACAAAAAAAAAAGGATTTTCAGGAGGTGATGATAATACTTTAGATATAGACAAATTATTAATTAATAGAAAAAATATGGTAATTCCAGGATGAGGTGATCTTGGACAATGAGTTGTACTTCTACAGTACCACTCAAAAATTCAAATCCAGTATATTTAACATTATAACACAGCAGTGGAGGAAGGTGAGCAGATCAGGAAACAGAGTGACATGAAAGAGATTAGGCAGTAGTGGCACTAAACAAACTGTAAAAAGCGTTGGTTTCATGAGAAGCTGTGAAATGTAACTGAGAAGTAAAGGAATAACAAACTAATGGGAGAGATGATCTCTTCCTTAAAAATCTTTCTGTGAAGTTTAAGACAGAGGAGGAAAAATGACAGAGAATCTATCTCGGCTCTCATTACTAAAATGGACTATTTCTTCATGTGCAAACTCTCACTATGTACAATGACAAAACGATATGCATCAATGAAATTTTCAATACTAAAAGTTCCATTTTTGAATCAAATCCAGATGTATGTCCCTTCATCAGAGCAAATCCTGATTTCACTTTCTCCTGTTTGCTCTTGTATTGACTCACAGAGCTTCCTGCTGACTGAGCAGTGCTTTCAATTGGATTAAGTTCTCAGGCGAAATGATATATCCTTAATTTTTTTGGTAAAAGAGTAAAACAGGCATCTTTCACTAATCTTTCATCCTCTTGATGACAGGTCTGTAATTAGGGTCTTTTCTATGCTAAGTCATTTTCGTGGAAAGTCCTACTGTTTTTGCCAAGGATGCCTAAATAGCAAAATCAAGAACATTTTTAATTTCTACAATATCAAAGATGAGGCTAATCTTGCCACACTTCACAGAGCACTAGACAAACACAGAGAGGAAAGTGACTTGCTCAACCTGAGGCAGCAGTTGCACAAAAGTTCTGCAGCAAAATTTTACTCAGAGTCTTCTGGACAAAATTCAGTATTTTCTCATCATCAGGCAACAATATCTCTGAAGAGATCCTAGTTCATCAAAATAGTTACTATTAAATATAGAATAGGTCAGTATTACAGAATTCTAGTTAATAACCAAGATGGATTTCAAGCACCCAGAATCTGAATAAAAATCTGAATAAAAAATCTTGAAAACAATTGTTAACAGGAAGGTAAAGAAGCACCCCAAACAGCAAAATGACGTTTGGGTGTACTGTACTGAAATTAGAAAGATTTCACTGGAACAGAAAAGAGAGAGGATGAAAAAAAAATTAGTAGAATAATACAGTTGTCACTCAAAACAGAGACAGAAAGGGCCATAAACATTGTGTAAACTCTGACACTTAAAGGGAAGATTTAAACAATAATGAAACCATGAACACAGGGCTTTCCACTCAGTGAAATACATGACACAAAATATGTATGTTTAGAAATTGTCTAAGAAGCAGAGTAGACAATCCTTGTATATGATACTGTGTTAATAATGAACATACATATGCATACATGGAATTTTTTCCAAAAGCACTACTGAGTGGCTGTAGTATGTTTTTATGTAAATAGATCAAAATATAATATAGTAATATAATAAAATTTTCAAAGACAAGCTGTGAGATGCTACTGTCAAGTGCCAAAAATGAATGCTGGCATTTTCCCTTCATTTTTGTTCTGAATCTCCATACACTTTTATTACTGCAGGTAATCTATTCTCCTCAAGTACATACAGTGTGGCTGAGGGATTCTGCCCTTATGGAAACAAAGAGCTACAATGTCTATGGGAACAACACCACCGCAGTCTAGGCAAGTTCAAGGAACAAGCCTAAAAGCACTTCACGCTTTTTAACAGTTTTCATACAACACCCTACAGCCAAGATACCGAATCCTTAGAAGCATGAACATTTTCAGTGAATCTGCGTGGAGATGCCTCGGCAGAACATCAGTTATCTCCAAATACACTCCCAAAGCAAGATCACAAATATTCACATTATTTTCAGGCATTTTCTGTTGATCTTATGGGGGCTACTTTATGTCTATCTTGAGTATAGCAACAAGACCTTCCAACCTGGCACAGACTTCTCCCACTTTATCTGGTGCCAAAACTAACATATCCGGTTTCTAATTTATCAAATACTTAACTCCTCTTACTGTGTACTTGATGGAGACATAAAAAATAACACCCCAGAGTATAAAAAGTGAAATCTTTAAATGTGCAACTTTTTCTATTGAGCTATTATTATCACTTCCATGGATGATTTAATCAAATCCTACAGAAGAGTTTAAAAGACAAAATAGGAAGATTGATTGGTAAACAGGAGTAACCAGCTATGGGCTCATTATTCTTTATATTCCAACCCTGAACTGGCCTTTAAAAGACAAATTTCTACTCTGCTGTGTAGTTTCTGCACCATGGCCCCATGATTAATTATCAGGCGCCACATGCAAAATCCACTATGATGGATTGTCTGCCCACATCAGCATAATTACTAACCACAGTCATTGACAGTCCTTGCTACTGGAGCAACCAACCAGTAGGGTTGAGAAGTGAATGAAAATACTTTGTAAGAAAGGGCAAAGAAGGTAAAGGAAGACATACCAAGCTGGCATAATCCCTCAGCTTTAGGAAACAACTGATAGCTGACAGCAGAGTGAATAATTCACAACAAATAATTTAGAAAATGCAGCTTCTTTAGATGCTGAGTCTGTAGACTCTATACACTTAGACTCCAATACTTAGAATTTGAGCGTTGCTTAATAATTTCTAAAAATGAAGCCTCTTTTTATGATGCTTGAGGGAACAAATCACCGTTTTAATCGCAAACACTTGAAAGCTTTTACAATGACTGTGGCTGTTTCTTCTTAAGATGACAAAGAAAAACTGGATTCTGAACTATGATACATTGTAAAACTTCTGAGCCTTATTTTACATTTAGGCTGGAGCTTTATTCTCAGAATTTAAAATTGAAGTCAGCAGGTGAACAAAAGGACACCTTTTGATGGGGTTAGACACCATCCACTATTTTACCCTGCAGTAGCCTACAGCAAATTCAGTCACTCAAAGTAGAGTTCTCATAAGGCTGACATCTAAAGGCTGCTTCCAGGATTTGTCTTTAGTGGCCTTCTCCAGTAAGTTGAGGAGACTGTTGCCTTCTAAGCCTACCTCTTTCCTTTTCATTACTTCAAAAGAAAGCAGGTAGAGGCAACAGGCATCTCAAAAAGTTAATCTGGTTGTTGAGAAAATATTCCTCCTGTTCATGTCCCTTGTGGATTCAATTCTGTTAAAAACAGATGGACATGCTTTATGGAAAGGACAGCCAGAAGCATTCAGCTCTATGATCTACTATAACCAGAAAACAAGGGTAGTAAATTTGTTTTCACCTAAAGAATTGGCTCTTTGAAGCATCACCTTTTATTCTCCTGTTCTTCTACAGTGACTTTTACTTTTTAGTGGAAATATAAATAATTAAGGATGAATGAAAATGTTCAGGTTCTAAAAGAAAAATTCTGCTGCAAGGAAATCTGTATATGGATTGTCTTTTGTGATATATATTATGGTAGACTCATAAGTTGAAACTTAATCACTTGAGAGTGGCAGGCTAAAAAGAAAGACTTTAAAGAAAAAGAAAAAAAGGATGTCTTCAGGTAGTTTTCTTGTACCACTAAGAAGAATTTGCATTTGGTCACAAAGGGGACTTGCCATTCAGTGACTCAACTGCTCTCAACTGGTTCAACCAGGACTAACAACTCTAAGGACTCCCTACTTATCTAAGTGCTCCCTACATCATAGGCAACATCTCTAGCAGTTATATTATTGTATTATTGTATATTATTATATTCTTGTACTTTTTCACTAATAACTGCAGATGCAAAATTACAAAATGAGATTATGCATACAGAAATTCATACTATCTCCTCTAAGGAATTTAGTTGCAATCTAATTAACTGGGTAAAATGATAAACAAAAAGGGGTTTTCTATTGCTGTTGCTGCTTTCAAAATGAAAGATGTTTTATTGAAGAGTTTTCCATTTTTATAAAATAAATGACAGCACTGTCTGAGTGGTGAATCAGCATGATAAACCATGAAGACAGTGCCAGCTTGAAGCTGCTCAGAACCATTCTTAATACTACATTGCAAAATACATACATCTCATTCATTCTTAACAAAATTATGCTATGAAACTTAACTCTGAGCCCCCACCATTTCTTCATCAATATGTACTCAATAGGCACATCCTCAGTCAGGAAAAGACCTGTAATTACTGTACCTACGGTAAAGATGGGGAGGCTGTGCAAGTTCTAAACCAGATGTCTGCACTCTGAGAGAAATACGCCAGTATTTCTGCAAAACAAGAAACCTGTGGAATGAGGTCTCTAAATACCAGTCTTGGGTTCACGTCACAAGAAATGGTAAATTGCAGTAATTAAATTAGCTCTCTTCTAATGACTGAAACTTCTCTATTATTAATGCATCTTTGATAAAATCTCTCTTGTGTAAGTAATTTGACATGTTCTACAATGAAGATCTTTGATTTTTAGAGGAGGACTGAATCCTGTGTATCTTTTCTGTTCTGAGACTACAAGTTCAGTTTCACAGCCATCAGGCATTGGAGGAAAAATTCCAGAGAAATATGAAAGCACCTTAAAGAAGGGAGTGGGCCGTATGCATCTTTCAATACAAATTCAACCAACCCACAAACCCACTGACCGAAATCCTATAAGCATATCTTCCTAAATATATGCTGTCCATAGTCTTCATTCTCACTGTAGAAATCCTTCATAAATGTATGACAATGAAATGTTATACTATTTATCACCATTTAATAAGTGAACAGGACTCATCACTGATAACTTCTGCAGAATGGTACATGGCGTCCAAAATTTATGAAACAGATTTGCATGTGAACTGTAAGCAATGAAACAGCTTGTAGGGTTATATATTGTATTCTGCTGTTAATAATCAAGACATCCAAAAGTGGTATCATCGTGGCCAAGACTGATTCTTCTACATGTTTTTATGAGTAATTTCTCTTAAAGTCCTAGCTATAGGCAGTGGCTAAAATCCTGGCACTGTATCATTTCAGCTGTTTGATGTGCCATGGAATACATGGTTGAAGATATAACAGTACAAGAAATTATAGCATACTCTTTTATATATTATTGCCAATATATTTCTGGTCTACTTGGGAAAGGAAGCAATTTAGGTTTCAAAAAAAAGAAATGAACCCACTATTCTTTTCTTTATAAGCTTAGTCACATCAGAGCAGGAAATTCACTGGAACATATCAAATTAAAAATGCTACAATTATTAACATTTCATTTATTGTTACTTGAGATACTGCTCTAATAACATTATAACCTAATAGGGCCAGATAATCTAGAAATCAACCATTACCATGAAGGCAGATTTAACTTATGATGTTGAACTTCACAAGTTTCAGAGCTGAAGAAGAGCAGTAATAATCTGTGGTACACCCTAGTACAAAATACCTGCGCAGAAAAGCACAAATACCTACAGTTTTAATTCCTGTGTTTAACAATGGTATACAGAGTAAGACACTATTTAAACTAATCATCTTTCATTCTCCATTATATTAAATTATATTCTTACTAAAATTGAACCTTAATCCACTTGAAGGGTTAGATTTTTTTACTCTAAATTATAGCACCTCAATTAACAGTTTTAAATTACAAGTGGAATGGCTATAAAGCTGCACAGGCTTTACTTGAAGTACAATAACTTTATATGAAAAAAAAAGTACTTGCATCCATGTGCAGGCATAAAAAATCTTAAAATAATTTTTAAGACGATGTGGAAACCACGTCTTTATATTCAGACTCAGAAGAGACACATGCAACCCATTAGCTTAATTTCTATTATATGCTATCAGGAAAGCACCTATCCCTTCAACCACCTGGAAACATTTTTCCATGTAAATCTAGTCAAGAGCCAGTTTAGGAACAAAGCACCATATGATGGACAGCCCAGACTAAACAAGAGGTTTTAAGGAAGCCAGGGGTTGACTTCAGGAAGAACAGTGGAGAAAGCTGTTTTTTCTCAGAGTGGAAGAACTGCCCAGCAGTTTTTTAACTCTCAGCGACATTTGTAGCTGTCAAAGCTATTTTAACAATGGTGACCAAATCTTGCATTTCAGTATGTAAAATGATTACTTAATGGTCAGAAATAAATCCTGTCTCATATTCTAATAGTTGTGGATAAAAATAATAATAATAGAGTATTAATAAAGAGTATTTATTTATTTCAAATAATCTAATTTTTATTTATTTTTTTAAAATGACAGATGATGTAGATTTGCTTAGAAAAGTAAAGTGTATGATCCTCTGCATTTTCAGCATACCTGAGAATGAAATCCTGTGGCTTCATAGGTATATCCAAATTTTTGAATTTATATGCACGAGCTGACCACTATGGGATTCCACAGTTGAGTTTGGTAATTACCTAGTTTGGTATTACAGAAAGTTTTTGATGAATACCTGAAAAGTAGAGACATCTGATCTTTTGGAAATACACAGGCAATCAACGATGCTTTGCCCCTGCTCCCCCCCGCCCCCCCCCCATTTCTTTCCCTTCTTTTTTTCCCTCTCTCATTTAGTATTTTCTCCACAGTTAATCTATGGATAACAAAAAGTGAAAAAAAAAAGTGTCTGCAAAGACACTAGAGTGTTAGGAGAGAAATAATGCATGGGGATTTTTTAAAAAATAATTTTTAATTCATATTTTATCAGTTTAACTTGGATGGCACTCACAATAGCAGTTCCTCCATATTGTTTCCTTAAAAATAAAGAAACAAATAAAGAATGTGTTTCATAATTCCTAGAAATCTTCCTGTAATTACAAGATAGGGATTAGGGGAAAGAAAAGAAAAAGAAACAGCGCTGCAGTATTTGAAGTTTGCTTAAAAGCTTTAAAAGTTATATTTATCTACATTTCTAAATATAGATATAGGTAATAGTTTCCTTATTTTTACAAGATAATATTAACATTATTATTATATAGCAACCAAAACTGGAGTAGAGAGAGCTGTTGCAGTTTGCATGGAGTAGGTGATGAACGTGTGGTTAACAGAAGCAATGTGCTTCCTAATTAGGTACTACGAAGAGGTATTATGGTAATGCTTTATCTATGACTTGACCTTCACAAGGCAATAAAGTGAAATAAAGAATTTAACAATCAGAGGCAGTGCATTGCATTTCAGCAGTAAAGGGAAAAGACACATAGGAAGAAATGACAAAAGTCAGACATTAAACCCAACTTAGCTCTCTCTGGTGTGGTAGGTTGGTTTTTTTTTTTTGTGGTCCCTAATTTTCAGGGTCTTAAAAGGTCTCAGATTTAGCCTTTATGCTTGCATATGACTTGCATGGGTCAATGTTCCAAAACCCAGGATAATAAAAACATTGCTTTTTCTATTTCTATGTCATATCTTGCTATAACATGGCAAGACAAACCTCCCGTGCTACAAGAAGTTAGGTAGAAGTTAAAATAAACATGCACATTCAAATGTAAATGCACAGCCACAAATATATCCTTTTATGTAGGTATGGTTGCATACTATATAATATATGCTTATATTCCCCATGTAATTATGATGTATACATGTATACCTTTCTATATATATGTGTGCATAAAATTACACATAGAATCTACTGTAAGAATAATAAATGCTCCCATATGGGTCATCATAAAAGGAGGAGTTTCAAGATTTGTTTGGGGTTTTTTATTGAAAAAACCTGGTTTTGCCACACTAATGCCTCAGACCAACAAAACTACAACACTAGTAGCTCTGCTTGTAAGAAAAGCTCTAAAAGCTGCCTACTTTGTGGAAAAGAAAGGTTTTAAAACACTGTCCATCTTCAAACTCTCTTTATTCAGCTACAAATTTTCAGAGGAGACTTCAAAGAACGCCTTGGGAATTACAGGCTACAGTAACAAACTATGAGAATGTATAACTGAAAGACACCTCACCAGGATAAATACAGAAAAAGTCAGCATGACTCCAGCAAAAGGAAATCCCACCCAGCCAAAATTTCAGACTACTTTGCCCTGAGGTAAGACTGGTCTAGCTCCTATAGTCCACTGGGATTTCCATGATAATTTTGAGGAATTTAGTAAGCCACAGCCTAGGATGAAAAACCTGACATGTATAAATACACTGTGACTGAAGTATGTGCTGTTGAATGTAAAATAAAATGCTTATTTCTTACAGATTGCCACTGAGGTTTTGCCATAGTGTGTCCTAGAACATACAGTCTCAGGCTGTGGCAAGGGAAATTTAAGTTGGATGTTACAAAAAGGTTTTTAATGAAAGAGTCATAAAGTTCTGGAACCATTTGCCCAGGTTGGTGGTAAAGTCACCATCCCTGGATGTGTTTAAAAAAAGATTGGATGTGGCACTCAGTGTCATGGTTTAGGTGAGGTGGTGTTGAGCATGGGTAGGACTCAGTGAAGGTCTCTTCCAACCCTGTCATTCTGTGATTCTGTGATTCTATACCATTCCATATATTAAAAAATAACCTGAGAACCAAGTGGTAAAATGCACAGTGCCATTAGTTTGCTGATGATACAAAGCCAATTCTTAGCTGTGAAGAATCACAGAAGAATCTGTAAGGGGAGTTTGGGCAATACTTGGGCCCAATGAACCAGCACACATCTGCTGCAGAAAAAGTTTGAAAACCATTGTTATATATTGGAAAAACATCTTTTTAACAAGCATCCATGAAAACTTATAATTTCTTCTCCTGTAACATTTCTTTCCCAGAAGTAAATTTAAATGCTCTTTTCACTGAGGTGGCAGTTGAAAAACAGACATTTTGCCAAATGAATGGGAGGTTTTCCTTCACCAGGATTTTGCCCCATCTGATTCTCCATGTATAGAATAAAGAAAAATACTAAAAGTGATGGTGACTTAAGTTTATAATACTTTAGATGCTAAATTATTAGTATCTAAATGTAAGTCAATAATACAACTCCGCTGAAAAACAAAGATGTTCCCATATCCATGAGATTAAGACTTAATCCTGCTTATTATTATATTTAGGGCTTTTTTCCTTTGGTGGCACTTAATCTACATTCTGTTTTTGTAAATCTAACTGTACAATGACTCAATGTCTGTACACATCAGTGTCCAGAATATGTCCACAGCATTTGTTCATACGTCCACAATAACTGAACAACTCTGGGAAATCCTAGATCGACTAAGTAAAATCCCTACACTCAGCTTCAAATAGTTTCTTGCACACCCTCCTTTATTATAGAAGTGACTGTGTTTAAGAGAAAATATGTCATTGCTTTTGTTTCATATGCAGCAGATGGAGTTGGAAATGGAAGATTTTGTGAAGTCTATCAATAAAGGAAACTGCTGTGTTAAACATATATAATTACATTGAATTTCGTATGTTAATGAATATTAAACTAATTTGTTTAGGGGCAACCATGACAAATGCAGAAAAATTAACCCATTACAAAGTTCTTTTTATTAAAGGAATTCATACAGATCTTTAAGATACAAGCAAGCACATGCTGACTGAGTAATATTGGCTCTGAAAAGCTGAAAACCAAGTAAACTTTAATTTATGGGTAAAGCATTTGATGTAACTGTCAAAATTTTGTAAATGAAAATTGCATAAAAATGGCGAAACTACCTCTTTTACAAGACAAAATCATGCCTTTGGAGCCTAATAAACCAAAAACGACTCATTATTAATTAAAGAGAATGATACCAAAGTTCCAGATTAAGATCCAGCTACTGCAAACCTGCTACGTGTGTTTGCAGCATTTTTTAGGACAGCAGTAATTTAGAAGATGAAAAGGATGTTATAATAAGGAAATTAAGTCATATTCTATCTCCAGGGACTCACTGCCACCATCAGAAAAGTGAGAGTTATGGACTGGATTTATAAGACACAGACGTGCTCGGTATAGATCATAAAACTAATTGTGAATTGCACAGAAATAAAGACAATGAAACTCATTGCTTTCATCTCATGGGGAACTAAGTAGACAGAAATAGCGTCTTTAAGCTATAAAACATACTTAATCTGCACAAACCAATGGACCTGAAAAAGAAAATAGGAGCAAAAGAATAAAAAAAAAAAGCCACTGATAAGCAACCTATAATATTACGTGTGTCTATGTAATTTCTGCTTTACATTGTTGTTCAAAATAAATGATCTGTTTGACAAATTTTGAAAGAGCAAGGACTGAGGAGGAAGAAGAAAAGAAAAATACGGAGATTGTTCACAGTTAAAATACATTTTGATTTTCAGTCTTTCTAAACCACCATAACATCACCATTTGTAAAAGGCAGCCAATTGCTTCTTCTCTGGCACATAATAAATATGTGCACATAGATAATGGAATGTGAATTGGCTGGATTATCTTCTGCCTGAAATGATGCAGATATAAAATAAAGTCTACACCATCATCTTCAGAGGAAAAAAAAAGTAATCAGAAAGATGTGCACTTCCCTGTCTTATTCTAGGTTAAAGAATCTGCATTGTACACTAATTTCTTAGAACTATCATTTAAGTTTATGATTCCCTAACATACATACTAATAGTACAAACTTTAACATGGTACTTTTAAACAGTGCAGTATAGCATAAAACAGGCAAAACTAAGCTCTTGTAGCCTATCATTATGATAAAACCCAATTAAATTCTTCAGAATCAAAAGAGAGAAGACACTTTCCCTCATTCATAATTTGGCAAGTAAAAAGCCCATTGGGATACAGATTTTTCATAATTTCAGATCACGCTTGACCTCACTTCTTTTGTTTAACCAAGCCTATTAATCAAATACATCCCAGAGGTGACTAATGATCTTCCAGAATTCTAATAGAAGCAGAAAGTCAAGGACAGAACAAATTGATCCACATCACCCACCTTATTAAGTTTACGATGCTGACAATGCGTCCTGTTTTACACAGAATTGTAGTGCATATGGTTATTTTAAGACTACTGCTTGAGACTGAAACAATTTGACATAGTACCTCTCAAAGGACCAGATTACAGATTTTTGTCTCAGTGCAATATATCCTTTAAAATCTATGTTATAGATCTTTTTCTTCAGATCCAAAGTTAGGGGGCAGCTAAAGTTACTTAAACTTCTCTGAAACACATAAGCAGCCTTCCGTTGAATGACCATTGCAGACTATCATCCCAATGTACTTTTTAGAAATAGTGTACCTCAACTTTTCCACACAGTTTTGTTCAAACAAATAGGCAAAATGAAGTTGACATCACATTCAGTTCTCATTTTTCAAAAGTTTAAGCAAAATTTTTTGTTCACATGACCAATGTGTTGAAAAGACATGCTAAAAATGCAGTTAAAAAAAAAAAAAAAGAAAAACCATAGAAAGCAAAGAAGACACGGTAGGAAACAGCATTTCTGTTCTTCCTGGGCTTCACAAAACAGCAAATTCTTCCAAAAAGACAACAATTGAAAACAATGTTTCCTATACGGGAATGTTTACTCATAAAAGAATGGAGTTTACTCAATGCTTTGCACATCTCTGATTAAGAGGATTAGAACAGCATTTGTTGACATAGATGTGCCAAAACAAACCCACCAACTCAATTTCTACCAAACACAAAAAGTGATAGGAGATGGAAGCTCCAGCTTGGGGCATCAGTGCTTAAAGACTATACCACCATCTTGCAGAAGAAATTTGAAGAAGGAAGAGAAAGAATTGCCCTTCTGCATCAAGTGATGAACACCTACCCATGATTTCACAGAGATTACTTAAGGAGTTAAACTGACATGTTAGACACCACACATCCTGCCTTTTCCCTCTGAAAAAAAAAGGCATATACTTGAGAAAAAGTCAGACAGCATTTGAGGCAGAAACAGAACGTGATTCTGCTATTAGAATATATGGAGAGTATTTTTTTTACAACTGAACAACAGATTGGTCATATACACAGCACAATTTTCTGATTCAGGAATCGACATGCATATCTGCTATTAAGAATTGTGTCATGTCTGGCAGAAAGATGATGCCATGAATATCAGAAAATGAAAGAATTCAATAGGTACTGAAAACCCATTGTGGTGAAAGATCCATCATTATTCATGTTTTAGATAGCAGATGGAAAAACAATGAAACAGAGACCTCTAAAATTCTGTGATTTTTCATAAAAGAAGCAGAAGACAGAACAAGTAGAGATTTACTGCATGCTTTACTGATTGTGTGGGGAAAAAATTATTAACAGAGGACAGAAAACTACAAAGGGAACATAAAAAAAGGAGTGAGAATAATATTGCTTAAAGAAAATTACTTACAAATTACTTCTTTTCAAATTATGTGTTTATTTAAATTGAAGACATGAAAAGTAGTATGAAAGAAAACCTCAAGAACATTATGATTACACTAAAGCACAGAGAAAAGTGAGAGAGGAGCTCTATTCATAGCCCCATTAACCAAAAGCTTCTGATGTCTGGGTATGAATTTCCTTCCTAGTTCCCCATTGCTCCTAGGAAGGGACTTAATGCCTATATATATACAGTACATAATCCCATATTGCAAGTGAAAAAGACTGCTTTGCTAAACACCTAAAAGAATGGTCACAGTTCTATTCCCTGGCCCCCCTCTGCTAAAATCAGAATTGAAACTGGAGCATCAGAGGATATTCTTACCCATCTTTCAAAGCTAAACCAAAACACATTAAAACTTTGTCTACAAAATAATTATTTACTACCTCATGGATATATCTTTCAAATTGAAGAGCTCACTTTAAAACCATTGGTTTGGTATTGAAATTCTACTACATGACTAGGAAGTCTGAAAACTATTGATCAAGTACATGGAAATTATCAGAATTGTGAGTAGTGAGAAGAAGTGGACCTGAATTACTTTTACTGAAATTATAATTCTTCTAATCAGACATCAGATACCTGAAAACTTTATGACAGAGAAAAAAAAATTATTGAAATGACAGACAAAATTTTATCAAATAACCTGACTATGATTTGAAGAATCGCTGTGCTCATCTTGACGATGAGATGATTTGAGACAGACAGCAGGGCTTCACTGAGGGCAAGTCCTACCTGACCAACCCAGTGGCCTTTTATGATGGGGTGACTCCATCAGTGGACAAGGGAAGGGCTACAGATGTCATTTATATGAACTTCTGGAAAGCCTTTGACACAGTTATATCATATAACTAAAAAGGATTATATAACAAAAGCTACAATTACAAAGAAGACATGGAATTTGACCAGGAATCCAGACTATTAGTTCTCATAGCATAAATTTGTGGGAATCCCATAATCTCTATGGTGCAGTAATATAATTTCTCATTCCATGATCCTAGAGAACATATTTTTAGGCTCTATTTTCACTTTATAACTAGGATACTATTTTTACCATAGAACTGGCTATTTATTGAAACTTTTTGCTTCAGATACTTTAATTTTGCCGCCTTTTGTTCTCCAGTTTTTCCCCACAATGATTAGGCAATTGGAGTCACAATCCTTGGGGATATTTAAAAGCTGACTGACAGTCTTGAGCAATTTACTCTAGTTGTCCCTGCCTCAGTTTGGACAAGATGACCTCCAGAGGTTTCTTCCAACCTGCACCATTCTCTGAGACTGTGATTGGTTTGCAGAGAACCAGGTTGCAAAGGTAAGCTGATTCAGAGCAGGAACATTTCATGCTGTAAGCCAAACCACAGTCAAGTGGGATGACAGGAAGATTTTCTTTAAAAGCATATACCTGCTTCTAACTTAAACAGTATTGAAGTGGCATCCACAGCACTAAAATGTAGAAAAAGAGTTGATATTTGGTGAGTCATGGCTCATATCTTTCTGAAACTATTTCCTGATCAGTGTGGCATTTTGCATTGCTCTGCAAACTGCCAAATTTTCCACCTGCATTGAACAGAAAGGTTTGTACTCTAAATATAGGAGAAAATTTATAGAGCCAGGGCAGATAAAACTAACCACTGTGGTCTGAAAAATTTAATACTAAATCAAAGTTAGATTTGACTGCATTTTGTATGTTCACCATGCCTGTAACAGGGCTAGGGTGCTTGCCTATCTCAGGACACTGTGAAGAACATAAAGATGACTAGATAATGATCCAAGCAAGGAGCTCAAAACAGAACTGTATTTTACCTTCTTAGAGCAAATGATTTAGCTATCAAATTACGTGTAGGATAATCCACCTACATAGAACCAATCACTATTAGTTAGCAACTAAGTAACAGTCACACTCTCCAGTAAAAGTTGACTTACTGAAGGTTTTATTAGGCTTAAAAGCTTCAAGAGATATTGAATGCATTGACTAGAAAGTGCTATATGCCTCTATCTTTGCTATCAGTACAATAAATAAAAATCAATGCTGCATCCAACTCACAGCTGATCAAATTAAGGTGTACAAATAATCAAATCATTAAACATTACAGCAATTATTCCTATGCCAGGAAAGCTACTAAGTGGAAACTTGCAAACTAAATAAAATTCATTAACAATATTTTCCATAATTTAAAAAAAAATCTGGTTCCTCCAACACGATAATACAGTTCTTTCTATATTATTCAAAGTGCAGGTAACTCATATTTAATGATGACAGCCCAGCAGTTCTGAGCTGTTAGTGATTCCTGAAGCATTCCTCCAGAGAATAATGAAATCCAGCATGATTAATGATTTAAATTAACCCAAGTATACTGATAATAAGTGTTTTAATTTTTGAGAAAATGATATCAGAAGCTATGTTATGGTAATTTCCTATAATGCAGTTTTTAGAATCGAATGAAAAGTAATCAAGTTACAATAAAGACAACTGAATAGGAATGTGTACAGAACTAGAGTAGTGCCACCCCTAATTAATGTCCCTTGGTAGCAAGTTAGTTTTGTAACTGGGATTCAGGAGGATGCAAATGAATAAAACTCTTGGAACAATAACTACAACTGGCAATATTTATATAACTAGTATTTTCATTTATATTACTGAGCAACAAAAATGCATGAGCAATTAAATTTGGAATTTTTACTAAAGCCTACAACAAAAACATCAAGCAAATCATGGCACATGTTATCAGTGAAAGCTCACTAAAGAGTATGAAAGTAACACAGAATTTACATGTCCTCATCAGGATATCACAGGCTGTCTTCATAAAATATTTGAACCTGGCAATAATGATCGCCTTACCACCACTAAGCACAGCCCTTACAGCCTGCCCTGGCTTTCAGCCCCCACGATCTCCACGAAACCTAACTGAAGTTAACTGCATGAATTTTCTCCTGATGCTGCTTTCTAACTGTCAAAGTTAGAAAAAATTGTATTGTCTGTATATCTACTGATGAAAAAAACCAACCTTCTTCCTACATCACTTTACTTGTGTATCCCTACATTGTAGGGTTTGTTTTTTGGAGGGGGTTTGGATGTAGAAAGTAAAATTTGCCTGACCTGAATGCTTGGGGGCTTTATTATGTTCCCATCACTGACAGAGATGGAGCAATTATTCATAAAAAATATCCCATTCAAATTCACTGGAATCCATTGAAAAAATCCACTGCTCCAATAGCTATGTAATAAAATTATAGATTTTTCTTCCCAGTGGGCTAAATTATATATCATATTGCAATAGGGTGACATTTTGGTGTTCAAAACACATAAAAGACTTCTGGACTCACAAATGCTTTTCATCTTGTGAGATCAAATGATCCTTTATCCTCCATCACATTTACTCAGCAGTAGAATTTTACACTATTTCTGTAGATCCAAACAAAGGGTTTACAAAGCAAAAGAGGAATGAAATAGGAAGCTGATCTGAGGAACTTCTATTATAAATGAAACAACTGTCAAAAGTGAAGGGAAATTGTACAAGTTCTCTCTAAAAGTAGGGAAGGGATTTTGTAATTTTGTTCTTTTGGTATAGAAAAATTAAACGGGCCCATGTCTGTAATTCCCAAATGCAGATAGATTTTCATTCACTCTGTCTGCAGCAATAACCACTTTATGCAGCAACTAAAGAAGGTGGCTTTTATTTTTATAGGAATAATTTAGAGGACACAGTGCTTTCTCCTTCCTTCTCCAGCTTCAGTGTGTGCATAAATATGCTATTTCAAGCTCTATGGAGAATCTCTCTTTAGTACTTGTAATTTTGTAAAGTGTATAATTTCAGAGAAACATTAACAATAATGATTGTGCATGGCCAACACATTCAGAATTCTGAACATGCTCTGCCCTTCCAAAATAAAGTATGGGGCTCACATGTAATAGGTACACATTGTACAGCTCTAGTCTTACTGCTTAGCACTCAGATCTTGTGGGCAAACAGGTCAATGTGGAGATATCATTTCAGGTGACAACAGTTCAAAATTTTCTGTAAAAAGATGATGATGATGATGCTTGCCATGAAAATCTATAAAGCAATATCATTACTGGAAAGAGACTTTTTTACATGGTTATCAATATTACCAGAAGGATCACACATCATAGCTGTATATGATCAACTCAGATGTTTGTTGTTCTAACCAAAACACACCTACACTGAACTGTATAAAAATAACACAATATAAAATGGTCATTAAATGTAATGAACTGCTCATGATGTCAAGTTTTTCTTGCTTTTCATCACAAAGTTTAACAATAATTTTAACAAATCTAAATCCAACATTGTATGTAGTGGGCAGGTTTAGCTCTCAGTATGGGAGACCGTTTAATTCCACTCTGAATTTGATTGCTGGATGGAAAGGATAATGAAAGCTCCTGACAATGAAATCTCTAAAATCACTGCTATGGTATTGTATTTTAATGCTGAATTGTAAGAGGTCTTTGATCAAGGCAGTTCTGATGCAAGTGAAAAAACCCATCCTGTTTAAAAAAAATTAAAAAAAAAAAAAAAAAAAAATATATATATACACGAGCACTCACTACCGGCCCCTACCTAATAACAGAGAAAAGAAAAAAGAGTGAAATAATTTTCAATACTGTCATTAAGGAGTAAAGCTTTTTAAAAAATGAATCCATACTTTGGAAAGGTGAAAGTCCCATTCAATTTCTTATCAGTTCTGCTTTAACTTGCACAGCAAGTGTTCCTGACCTAGAACTCTGGGCTCATTCTGGGAGCTCAACAGCTGCTCCGTCACAAACCATCCTGCTCATTCCAACCCTTATTCTCCCTGCACATTAATGAATTGCTTGGTGATACAGTCTCAACAAGACTGATACTCGTCCACTTTTTGCTATGCATATCACACATCAATGCATTAAACATCACTTATGATTTTAGAATTCGCAGAAAATCTTATTACATCTCATTGTGAGAATGTGACTGAATTTTCCCAAGATGAAATTAGTCTTGTGACTCATAATTTGCCTTTCAGATGCCTCATTTTAGGGCATCTACTGTACATAAATAAACATACAGTTTTTAAGTACAAGTCTATACAGTGTGGTTTAAAATTCAAATATCCACATTTCCCCATTACAGAATGGAAAAATATATTTTAATATTCTTAGCCAGCAGAGTTGCGCCAACAATTTGTTAGGTTGCAAAGAATCTTATTTAAAAGCATAATCCTAAATAATAAACAGAAAACAATATTCATTCAGTCCTTTTCTAAGTGGTTGGTATAGATTAAATAATTAGTAAAAGTCATACAAGTATTAAAGCACAGGCCCAGCACTGAATGAGGTATCTCGAGAGGTCCTTTCCAACACCAACCGCTTTGTGATTCAATAATCACAACTTGTCAGTAATAATGGAATAAGTGAATGAAGGATTGCATCACTTTTATGTTAAATGCTTTTTCAAACAAGTCACTGCAGGGATCTGGCCCATCGGCGTTGCAGACTTTGCAAATTTAGGCAAATACGTCCCCAAGCTGTTTTGGAACAGATTTCTGTGACATGTTACTGACCTTTTGCAATCTTTTTCTGGAGGGAAATGAATCTTGATATCAAAAGCTCATGAAACAATAACAGTATGGCTGTTTCTTGGTTATTTCAATAGCATGCTGTCAACAGGAGGGTTTATGAGCCTGATAAATGTGCGCTCATGCAAAATAGGGAAAAGGCCACATTTGCATTAAAATTCAATTTTAATTGTCCTTATTCTTTATTGATGCTTGGTGAATTGGATCTATAAAGAACCATTCCTAAGTAGAATGAAATTTGACAAATAGTATAGCTGCGTAAACAATTTCAGTAATTATGGCAGCAATTATTCTCTGTTCTATCTCTTGGTAGCTCTAAAAAGAGGAGAAAGAAAGTGACAAGAGCTTTAGAAACCCGGCAGAGATCTCAGCATTATAAAAGTCAGAGAAGCCAGATATCAAAAATTTATGCAACATAGGTCTAGCACAAGAAGATAAACATTGTCCCTATCCTGATTTTCAGACAGGAAAACCTTTGTTACTCAGAGAAATCAATAGACTCCAATTAAACAAACATATAGGAAATGCCAGTTACACAAAAACTTTAAACAAGAGCATATGAAGTTATGCAGTCACAAAATATAATACATCATCATATTAATTATACAACTACTAGAACTCATACTGGAATTATTCTCTCTTTAAACCATTAGAAAAATCAATCACTGCTCTGGATGATAATGAGGACACCCTAGCAGTCAGAGGTTAACTCTTCAGACAAGTTCTGTTCTCTTCTGCAGAGGTCTGGTTACGCAGCAAGTCTTTTAGTCTGAAATTGACATTTTCAGTGCAGGGGGAGAGGAAATACATTCTAGCTGCCCTAGTGCTGCTGAGAGCATGATTTCAAAAAACCCACAGGTATACTGCATACAAGTACACAAGAGAGATCAGATTATGATAATATTCTTTTCTAGACCCAAACCTCATTAATCATCCAGTATCCAAAGTGTAATAACTGCATCTCAGCAGAGCACTACTTGCCAGTTTCTCATTTCACACTAACTACAAGCAGGGCCACTGGGAGTGTTGTCTTACACTGACTATGGAAAGCACAGAGACCTGAGCATGGCAGTGAATTCCTCCCCTGAACAGAAAGCTTTAAAACAGAAAGAATACAAAATGGCAACTATTTATTTTAAGACCTTAAAACACAATGCAGAAAACACAGAAAAAAATCTAGACAATAAAACAAAAAAAAGAATCCTGCAAGGAAAAAGGGAAGCCTATGAATTCAGAAAAAACCCCCAGCTTTAACAGAGAAATAGCAACAAAATGTTTATGACTAGAAAATATTAATGCCCTGCAGAACACATTACTGATGAGAAGCTAAACTAATTTACAAGTTTCTTGGTCCTCCAGCTTTTTGTTTTTAAGAAACTCTGATATACTTGGGAAATGCAGACAAAAGAGAAATACTTTCATTATCTGTCCAGAAGAATCAGGGAGCTGCTAGACACAGAGAATGATATATTACCTAGAAAAGCACACATAAATAATTCAATTAATTCTTAAACAAAACCTGGAACAGGTTTGTTTGCTGTAATTTTCCACTGCTCACAGTCTCATACAAAATAGTAAATGTTATGAGGCATTTCTCAAAAAGAATGTGTATCAAGGTATGTGGTGCTCTGCCTCTTGATAGATTAGAGACAGATTTGGGGGATTCTGTCCAAGAGTGTGCATCATGTTTAAAAGCTTTGCTAAGTCAAGCAGAGGTTATAGTTACTTTTCTGTATATTAAACCTGTTATACATTTCTAGCCTTCAATGTGTTCTAAAAGCTGAGAAAGGAAGCAAAATGTATGCAAAAGAACATAAATTTATAGGTAGAATTTCGCTGAGACTCAGCTCTAGAAGCGCTGGCAAGCATTAGTCACTACCACACAAAGTGCACATAATACAAAGCTCTGCAGCTTATGGATAAGACAAAAACGCAATAAGAGAATAATAATGATAGTAACACCGAACTGTTTAGGTTGGAAAAGACCTCTAAACCGTAGAGTTCAACTGTGAACCCAGCACTGCCAAGACCACCACTAAACCACGTCCCCAAGTGCCACATCTATACATCTTTTAAATGACTCCAGGGATGGTGACTCAAACACTTCCCTGGGCAGCCTGTTCCAATGTTTGACCACCCTTTCAGTGAAATTTATCCTAATATACAGTTTTAGCCTCCCCTGGCACATAACTCAGCACACTTAGTTTGACCAATCAAACAGTCAACATCACCAGTAGATGAAGGACAGGTATTTTGCAGGGGTCCCAGCAGACTGTTATTTTAGAAGAGATTTATAGAACAAGCAGGTGAAGAGTCAGAGGTGATCCCCCTGCACAGCAGATCCTCACAGGAAGTAATTAGTTAGCTCCTGACAGGATACACCATCAAATACACTGCTTTGCAAACATTGAACTAACTCACCAAGCACTACAAGACTCCCTGTATTTAGTATCAGACAGCTGAGAACTCAGTTGCCTTCCTATATCCTGAGGACTCATTTTTTCCATTTCTAAAATCCAGAGTGCAGCGGCCTTGCTCTCACTTTGTGGGCCAAAAGCTTACCCTGACAGAGGCACCTGTCACTGCCTCAGTCAATCCATCAGTGGCAGCTGCCCATAAAGCAGTTGTTGCCTCCACCCTCTTTATGCAACCCTGTCGGCATATACAGTTCAAAAAATAATTTATTTTTATGTGTCCATATTATTATTAATAACCTGTCTGGATTAGCAGTGAAGATGTGTTTTATTAGACCACACAAGTATGGACAACTGCATCACTAAAACATAATTGATCTCTTACAACTTTGGAGAGCTGATGTATAGGGTAGTCTAACGGTAGAAAATAAACCTTACTTATTCATGCCCACATTTTATTTCTCACCACTTCATTACAATTGACCTGCTTACTATGCCTTTCACTTCTTTCCAAACCCTAAAACATACTACTACGAATCAGTTCATTTAAAGACAGGAACACAATTGTTTTTGTTTCTGATTCTCTCTGAAATATATTTTATTTTATTATCTGCTGGGGAATACCTTGCTGATGAGGCACAAGTTATAAAATCGAGATAGCATTCCTGATATGATGTTTAAAAAATATTTTCACAATTTCTCTGGCAATCAGCTATATTCATTGTAAGTTGCTGACACATGCATTCTTAAATGTGCAAAATATTAACACGAACCAAGCACTACAAACACAAAAATACAAACAGAAGAGAACTGCTGATCGTATTTAAGTCTTCCCAGCCTCTGGAGGCATCTACACCACATTTATACCCAAGAATCTTAACAGCTGAGTAACTGAGTACTGAGGTAACATTGCATCAAGCAGTATTTTTAAAATTAGAAAGTTAAGGCCAAAATCAGTAGAGATTGTTGGTGAATGCAACAATGTGGTATGTATATGCTTTTGCTACATGGCCAAGTTAAAAGATTAATTCACAGCAGTAAGAGTTGATGGCTTTTTGTGTTTAAATATTAAGGATGGAAAATTTTGTACTATTAACAAATATATGAGAAGAAATTATAGGAAATATGATGGATGGTTAATATTTGAGATGTCAGCAAGATTTGTCAGGTGCTATTACTAGGTCACAGTGTTTGCTTTTGTCCTTAAAAGCCATTTTTGCCAATTGGATGGTATTCTGTACCTAAAAAACTTAATATAATCAGTTTCAGTATGCTACAAGGCAATCAGAAGATTACAATCTGTAGCAGAACATGACTACAGACATGGAACAATTCTAAAAAGGTTCAGAAATATCTGAGAGCACTGTGGCTGAAAATAACAAGATGGATACCTTGCTGATGTAAATCTGACAAATTTGTATTTTGCTTGCCCTACAAAGCAACCTGAGAGCTCTCTAGCTAACAAAGGAAATCTACATAAAAAAGGATGAAGACTTTTACAACAATCAAAGAACCAAGTCTCTATGGCATGTCCACCAAAACTGAAGTTATCAGAGATATCTGGTTAACAGTCTTCTAAAGCTGTGGAACAAAACCCAGATGTTTTGCGTCTCACAAAGTAATACATACTATGTGATTATACACTTGTACCACATTAATTATACTCAGAATAGTTTGCTCTGACAGCATAAAGAGTGGCTATTCACACGAAAATATGCTTTATACAGGAAAAGTCCAATTTAAATAATATTGACTGCTAGTATTATAACCAACCAGGTCCTAATAAACATTCTGTAGAAAATAGGCACTGTTTTTTTCTTTTACATATACAGCTTCAGAGATAGATTCCTGAAGAAAAGTTGCTGCTAAGCAAAACTCAGGACTAGACTGTCTGTTCAAAAAGGAAAAGGACCTAGGCACACCTGTCTGATGTCACATGAAAAGTGGAGACTGGTTAGACATAAAGTAAGTTCTGTCATTAGCTGATCAATAGCAATCAAGACCTGAGACTTTCAACTGCTTCATCAAACTTAAGGTATACGTCTCTAACAAGAAACAACATTCACTTTCCGACATCAGACAGGGTTACGAATGTACAAGGTTGCCACACTGATAAAGTCCACTAAACATTCCCTCTCCAGGGAGAGGAATACTTAATTTCAAGATTAGGAAATGTGATCGAGGGCCTTGTAATCCTAAATAAACTATTATAGTAGTTACATTCTTTCAGTTTGGCACATAGCAATATTTCTGGTAAATGAGTCTTCCCACCACAAACCACAACATACTCCTTGACTGCACTTTTCTAAATGCATTTACTACTGAAATAACAGATCCACATTAAAAAAAAAAAAAAATTAAGAAATACTGCAGAAGTGGACCTCAAATATCTGAAAGAAAAAAATATAGCACAGTGCCATCCAGCTTGTTGGAGGTGCATTTCTTATGCTGCTTTTCAGTTTGAGTGCCAGGCACTAATCTGAAAGCTGGATCCTTATACAAGTCTCTCAGTAGCTGCCAGAACCACTTCAACATTCTGCAGTGCAATGTGCAGAAAAGAATTTTCTGTCATGGGGATGAGTCCTAGGCCATTTTTCACAAATAAAAAGGCTTCAGGAAACTGGAAGGAGACGGGAGAGACAGCTTGGACAGTCCACACTGTGATCATACCTCTACAGCAAATACTCTTCATCCTCAAAACTACCCTGTTGGAATCAGCCTGACACTGCCACATTTTCCCACTCTTTTCCCCCATCAACTAGCATTCCTGACACTCTGTTCTAATGACTTTTTTTTTAAATTTCCTTCTGCTTTGAGCAGGTGTAGGTGCAACATCACTTTACATAAAATTTTCTGCAGCAAATAAAACTACTACAAACCCTCTGAGAAATAATAATACAAAAAAATCTGTAGAAGCAGGACAGAACAAATCAAGTAAGGACTGAAGTTTCAGAAAAGGCCAGCACTCAGACATAATATGCAAAATTTTTGCTTATAAACTATGAGAGTAATGGTACATCATCAACCCACAGACTTCCTACATTGAGAAGATACCATAGGGAATTACACTATATTTTAAGAATGAAAAACCATTTACAGGAATCACTACAGAGAGTTTATCAGAGGGGTTACTTCCCACGCTCTTAAAATATCCTATATAAATCAATAGATTAAGTCAAAGACCATAACAGAAGCCACATGTTACTGAAGTGATTGGAAATGTCTAGGATCAATAGGAATTTATTATGACTAATGCACAAAATATATTGAAGGACTACAACAAATTACAGCTCTTTTGGTAATTTACTTAATAGTTGGACACCAGGCAATTTTACTAGGCATCTTAAAATGTATCCTTAAAACCTAGTACTGTTAAATCCCTTTTCACCTTCTACGCTTATCAAATACATGAAGTATTTAATATTCATAGTCTCCTTCTGGGGTAGATAACTACCATTATCCTGAAAAAAGTATTAAAACTGTCTGGGGTTTATTTTCTTTACCCAAGACTACTGATACATCTCTATATGTAGACCACTAAAGGCTCCTGTAATAATTATCTCCTTCAAAAACTATTTCTCTCTTTCCCTTGTATTCTCCACATTTACGGCTTTATTTTGTCACATGAAAATTATGGTATCAAACCTGGCTTCTGAGGGCTTCGACATAAGCAAGTATTCAGGACTCAAAGCCACTTTAATGGCAAAAATTTCATAAGCAGCCCTGCACACAAAAATTGCAAAGTGATGGCCCTTTTTTCTTTGGGGCACATGACCAAATATGCGCCTTTTGGATGCATTTCAGCTATTCAAATTTTAAATCCTTTAAAGATTGACTTCTAATTTTAAAGAAAAATATTATTTTCAGAGAACTTTTCAAGATTTGAAAGTTTGTCAATGTAAAACTTTCGTGTAGCAAGAATGACAAGAAATCATTTTTGCTTTTGTTCTGTTACCGCATCTCTATAAAAACCATATTATATTGCCCATTATGAAATGAAATAGAGGTCAATTTGCATATCCAGACTTTAGAGGACCTTAGGTTCTGTGGTTCTTGTTGCTTTTGAATAACCTAGCAACATCTCTTCCCAGAGAATTATAATTAAGCACACTTATATGGGTCTAATGGGAAAAACCGACAAAGTAATTAATATAATCTGACATGCCTAATCCATTGAGAAATTCCTACCATGTCACTTTTGAATTTATTACTTTTGAACATTTTTTTTCTTAATTTTTATGTAATTAGATTTGCAATTCTGGCATTTATCTTGTAAACTAATTCAGTGTTTATACACAACAGCTTATATACTAGAGCTGCAGTGATGCTGCACCATGAGCTTGTCTACAACAAAAGCATTATGAGGTATATTTTTTCCCCTCCACCACAAACACTGAAATTTCAAGTCAAAGTTCCTTGAAATATATTCTCTTGTTCCTTCTGATCCAGCATTTACTAAAGTTACTGGCAATACCTGACCTTGAAGGAAGCACATCCCATGCTCGCTCTGTTAACATCGTATATATTAGACTGGGCATGACAAGTTATCTTCAGCATTTTTCTTTCCTCTGCAGCTAATTTCTAGCTACTTAAGTGTATCTAAAAATACTGAGAGAGTCCAGCTACTAATATGGCTTGACGAGTATTGGCAGGACAGAGAGTAACTGCTGGTAGTAGGCCTTTCTTATTAGCCAAGCTTCAATAACAGCAATTCCCTTGATTAAGCAGTGTTGTCAGGGGAAGATTTAGGTGGAAAAACAAACAAGGCCTATTTCACAAGAAATTCGGACTTAGTAATCAGTCATGAAAATGCTTCAGTCATTTTGCAGAGTCAGAACACTGACTTCCAGATGACTTTGATTACTCAACAGTGCCACTGTAAACATGGACAGAGAAAAAAAAAGGACTAGAGATGGTTTTCTTCCCTTCAAAAAAACACTATGAGCTTTTCTACTTCATAACAAAGCTGCACACATTCTTGTGCTGAGGAGTACCCTACACTATTCTCCGTCACAGGAATATCATTTGCAACAAGAACACAATGCTATATATTTACTACTTATTGAAGGACTTAACAAAATAGAATTCATGAGCATTACCATCTTGTCTGATTGCAGCTTAATCCTTAGCATTCTTAAGCCATGCAAATCAAAAGGTGAAAAAAGTTTATTTGCCTGTTTTCCTGTATTTAGGGTTTAGTTATTTTTTAAGACATCATTTTGGCAATGTTCACAAATTACTTGGAAAATATAGTCCTGAAATGTTTCTGTATAATAATAATTAACACAAGAGCACTCATTCTCCAGCTAAAAGTGGGCCCACCCCCAGAACACTAACAGCTTGAATAACATGAATAAATGCATATATGATTACTGAGAGGACAGTTCAAATAAACATACATAATAATTAAAAGTTTTTTATCATAACTATTTTGCATCCCTTGAAAAATCATCTACACTGTAAAGACATGATCCATCATCTGGCAAGAACTTGAATACAAGCCAGTGAAAAATGCAGTTTCATACATCTGACTTAAATGTTAATTGTACATTGAGACTGTAATACTCCTTAATGAGTCAGTTTATGTGGTAAGTAGCCTTTGAACACTTTCAAAGCACCTGTGCAATGTATTTGAGTTAAGTGAGCCAAAGAGTCTTTCGGTGTTTAAAACAATCCCTAGTAATAATGTATCAAACTCACAGGGAGATGAAAAGGGTTAAGGTCAAAGATCTTATCCCCAATTAATTAGCATGGAATACTCAGCAGAAGTGCATATGCACTTACACATGCAGGACACTAATTACTATGAACTGCAGGAGACTTCAGAGTCACCTCTGTGCTTTTCTTCTTTTCACCAATGAATTCATTAATAAAGTATTTTGTTTTTATCAAAGCACATTTTATATGCAAGAGAAAGAGCAATATATAATAATATTGATCCATTCTGATTAGTAAAACAAAGCAAAAGTAAGTAGTAAAGAAAAGAATTGAACTGGAACCAAAGATGATCTAACTTAAATCTTTTGTAGCTGTTAAAGTTTCATAGTATTAAGAGGTATAAAACTAGTTTTTAGAATCTGTCTTGCAATGCAGCCACTACTTTGCCATTAAAAACTGTCTACTAGTGATTTTGGGTCATTTGCAAGAGAGGATACTGCATTTGATTCACAATCACAAATTTACAGGAATGACTTTGCACAATCCTATAATCTTCCTGGTAGATGTACTAGTTAATAAGCAGCAATTAAAATCCTTGAAACCTGCAGTTCTTTGTTTCTGCCAATAACGAAGATGAAAAATGAAAACAGAAATAATTAGGGAAAAAAAGTGCATCATCTTATTTTTCCTGTTTATGTTACAGAAGACATTTAAGCATCTATTTTGGAATAAGAAAAAAAAGAAAAAAGTTTCTGTCAAATCTGCTTTCAAGTTTTGTTCATTAAAAACTTTTTTTTTTTTGTTTTGATAGCAGGTATCCTTGCTTCATAACAATAGATGCCTCTGAAAAGATTAGTGGCATCTTTTCATCAGTGAGAGACACTGATAACCAGAATGGTAAATAATACAGGACTGACTGCCTTTCATGAGAGAAGGTCTGGCTATTAGCCTGTTTGCTAATCTGTTCATTTACAGTGTCCAAATTAGACTTTTTCTTGGATTACATACCAAACATCACATTGCCAGCCTTTAGAATTCTTAACTCTATGCATTTCGGAGAATTTAGTAGTAATAACCAAAATCTATAGATGTTGAGTAACTCAAGTCAATGAAACAATCCCCATCTATGGTGCTGAGTGACTGGAAAAAAGAGATGTGAAATCCAGCAAGGGGAAGCAAATAAATTCCCTAAAACAAGAGAACCCTTTACAGACCCAGCTTCCACTCAATGTGTCATGACAGCCTTTGAAATATTTGCCAATTAGTAATTTCTAAAAGTATCATCTGATGATGAAGAGAAGACAGAACAATTTTAAACTACTGGTTTTATAGTCTTTGATTTAATTGGAGGTGCTAGACATCAGGAGCAGTGTAGAAGGAAAAGGAAGTCTTACTTTTTCTTATCTTGACAATGTGTAAGGAACTCAAGAAAGGCAGATATTGTCATGCACAATCTACTGGGTGCAGGTAAAGCAAAGAAGTGGCATAGACATGTACTTTATTCACCTATGTATATTCACAGTCAAAAAAACCCCCAAACAAACAAAACCAAACCAAAACCCCAGACGGATATGAGAGAGAAAAACTGTAAGCAATGCTCTTCTGATATATTATTTCTTTAAACTCAGACAAATCAATTCTTGTGTGTAAAATGCTGACATGAAAAATTTGGGATAATAGCTTAATTTGTAACTTAACAGAATATTTTCACAAAAGGAGAGTGCTGAACAATCAATACCCTTTTTCAGGAGGAAAATTGGAATTTGAATCTTCCCTCCAAAAAAAATGAAGCTAAAAGAATTGTTCCAGGGTTGAATTCCTGATTACATTATTTGTCAGCTGTATGAAGGAAGGAGCAAGTGACCACAAAAGACTTTTGCTTGTGGTATAAGTGAATTAACCATGGTTTTATTTCCTTCACTAAACTGTGCTTAGTTCACTTTGGATTTTGTACATTAATAAACACCTCTCATCTTAATTTTGTGTTAAGTAAAATTCCGTTGAATAATATCAGGACATTCCATCACAGTGGCAAATTGTATATGTTGTATACTAGGGTGCTATGCATTACACTAGCAATTATTTTTGTGGAATATTCAGAAAATATCAAACTGTTGATTCCCTTAATATGCTTAACCTGGCAGCTACAGAGCCTGTAAAGAGACATCTTTAAGAGCCAGGAAAACTTCTTAACATAAGATTAAAGAGGTACCAAGATAGCAGCTAAAAATTGCTTTTAGTGAATTTAGGGAAATGGAAATTAGTTTCCATAATCAACTTTATCAACTTTGCCAAAAGGATCATTATTGGTGGGAAAGCAGCAAGGTACAAACAAAGTAGCAGCATCATTGCTTGTAGAGCTCTTAGCAATGACCATAATTAGCCTATAATGATAGAGCCATTCTTTGTCTCATATACAGAAGTTACAGGAAAGTTTAATAACAGCCTTTAGGGAAAAGCTTTTCTCTTTCATCACTCTAAGAAATCTGAGCCTCTGGAATAATACCTAACCACTGTGTAATGGTTCAATCATAAACACTTGCAAGCTGAAGAGGAATTTACTGGAACAGAACCACAGCTAGAATTAATCCATATGGATAGACTGAAATAAGCAAAATGGTGCTTATTTATGTAAACAAAGAACTTACCCTGTGATTTAATACAGGTCAGGATATCAGTACACAACAAAGAATAATGATCATATCTTGCTAGGTTGCATGGCAGTACTTCACCTTAGAAACTCAAACGATTTTGCTCAAACTATTCTGACAAGATGCAAATGAGCTCAAAGCCTCAAAGCTGACAGTTAATAAGGTAATTTTAGCCTAAATATATACAGTGAAACTTAAGAACTATAAAATTGCTTACCCATGCACCAGGTGATACTATATAGGTACATAGGTTAATAAATATATATGTATTCATTTATATATTACTAAACAGACCTATATTTGGGTTGAGGTCTGGTCCAAAGATAGAAATGAAGTGTTCAGGACAAATCAGTTCTCTGCAAATTCTAAAGGACAGCTAAGAAATAATTCTGTAAAGAAAAAGATTGCTTTTTAAGTGACAGTTGAAGCACAACAGACATCAAAAGAATAGAGAGGTTTACAAAGTATCACTCTCTAGACACAGTAGGGAACTAGGATCAGGGGGAAGAGCAAGGGAAGACAATTTACTAAGGCTCACTGAAAGCAAGTCTGTTCAGCCATAAATTACAGACTAGCAAGACCTTTAGGAAAATAAATGTGGGGTATTTTCAAACATGTTTTTCTTCTTAAAAGGAATATAAATACTGCTATTTCAATAGGCTTGTCTGATTGTTCCATGTGCTAGTGCCCACAGCCAAGAAAATAATCACAGATTATTGCACCAACAGAGCTATCTAAAAATCTCTGATGTCTAAAGAACTCTACAGAAGCATTCAGAGATATGCAGGAGACATAGGCACAGGTAAATTGTACCTGGAAAAACCTTACACTGCAAGAAATAAAAACCCTATTATAACAAACCTAGAAACCTAGTACTGGTGAACACTTCCAAAAAGTCAAAATAATGTAGATAACTGATATGGAAATAACGTTTTTTATTCCTTTCAACATAAAATATTTATGAATAAACATTTATGCTTTTGATTTCATATAGCACTATTTGTGACTCCTTACTCTTTGTCTTTCAAAATATCAACCTAAAGCCAAAAAAAACCCTCCAAAACACTGAAGAGTATAAAGAAGCTGCTTAACTCCAAGGTTTTAAATTCTCTTCCTGAGACAGTATCTGGAAATTGTCTCAACTAAACAGAGAACTTGGTAATACTTTGTTATTGCATGGTTGTCTAAATAAAGAGGTGATGAGATGTTTTGGTCTGAACATAGCAATGAAAGCCAGGAGGGGGCACAAGTTTAGAATTTGAAGTGAGATTCTCTCAGTTTCTTTAAGACAGCCCATGGGGATTGCTTTAAACCTGGCACAACCACTTTTACCAAGTCATGGCTTTTGCTGGTGTGAAGAATGCATTAGTCAAGGATGATCACAATAAATAGTTCTGCTGTGCAAAATTTAGAATCCTGACTGAAACATGATAGACTTTCTACAAACTTACCAAGATCCTGCAGCTCCTCAAATCAACACAGGATTGACAGCCTTGATAACTACTGACACCTGAACAGCTTGTGCCTCAAACTGAAAAAGGCACTCCTATGCATAATCTTCAGAGTTAACAATATACATTTTTGTTATAGATTAGCTGGGTTTTTAAAATCAGAGCAAACATTCAGAGTCATCTCCTTCTAAAGTGCTGCAGAGAAACACTTTTAAAAAGCAAATAATTAGCTCTGTGAAACGTCAGCATTGCTACCATTCATCCTTCTATGGCTGGTTTGCTTCTCTATGTTAAAAAAAGATTATGTGCTCAATTCTACAGTCTTGTATTATTTAATGAGGTTTATCCATGTGCAGTGCTCAGAGATGAAAGAATCCTTGTCTTTAGGGTCAGATGATTTTTAAGACCCTGAGGTTAATTAATTTTATTCATCCTGTTGATATTTTGGAGGACAAAGTTATACCTTAACAGTTAGAGTTACTACTTAAGTGTTTAGTACAAATATACATCCTTGGTTTATCTCTTCTATTAAGTAAATACCTCAAAATTATTATTAAAACAAAACCTTTAATATGTTGTGGTTCACTACCATATAGTTGGAAGAATCTCATGTTTCATATCTGAGACTTATTAAAACTCCCTAAAAAATAGCTTTGTAAGGTAGAGACCAAAGAAAAAGGCATTTCAAAACATAGTATTTCACAAAATGATCAGATTGTTACTAATTTTCACTCTTCAACTCTGCAAACTTGTGAGATTTATATCAAGGCATTTTTTAGGAACCCATGAGAAAAGAGTCAGTGGAGAACTGTGGGTAATGGGAACAATAATGCCTGCACTAAAAATTCCTTTGCCTTTCAAAAGGAAGATCAAAGAAAAATATAAATCAAAATGAAATGTTTTACTTTCTTTTTTTTGTTGTTCTTTTATATGTAGCATGATCCAAGGTTTTCTGTTAGTTGGGCATTTTCATTTAAAGTTAAGACTGCTCATGAATACAGTTATTCTGAACTAATTTAACTTTTTTCCCATTTTTTTCCTCCTCTGACACTAGAGATTTTATGCAGCTTTCTAAATAGAATGAGAAATAAGAGAAATAAAACCTTGCCTTATTTTGCATTTATAAATGAATAACTGCATATGAGTTGTCATGGGAAAACAATGTTCAAGGAACTTTGTTCTTTGCTCAATACATCATCATGACTGTACAGGTAAGTCAAAGTATGAGGAATTGAAAAAAATCTGGCCCTTCTACTGGCAATTTTTACAAAATCCCCTTGTTGGTAATCCATCAAATTCTGTATTTCACAAATTATCTACCTTTGCAAAGAAGAGTTATCATATTAATCCATAGTGGGTCTACTACAATGCTGTTAAAAAGTGGTCAGTATACACTGTAGGTGCTTTGCAATTATTTTATACAGAGAAAATTGTAGTATTATTTACTAATAAGGTTTCTCAACAATTCTTTGTTATAAGTCTGTTTTCACTATGTCAACCTTACAAAAGCTTAATCATTAATCCTGGAATATTCCATGTCATGGTCTTAATGAAGATTTATTTTTGTTTTCTAATCATCACAGTAACTTTAGATAACAGCTCGACCGATTCTGAATAGGCAGAAAAAAAATTATTTCTGTGTTGAAAACCATTGTCAGATAACTGAAATTTGACAGATATGGGTGCAACTTCTGCAGAAGTTTGTTTTTTCTCATTGTTATGGCAGTCTTTTTAACAAACTTTGCATATATTCCCTAGAGATGTAGATTTTAACTGCTAAATTCCTTGGAGCTTCCCTTTACTTTTTATTCTTTATATTCCTTGTGATCACAGCTTTAGAGAATATTCAAAAAACCCTTTCTCAAGACAAGCACTTTACAAATCTAGTCTGTAGTGTACATTCTGCCATTTTATGGTCAATAAAATAAAGACTAATATTTGGATTAACCTGGACAGAAGATCACACTTAGATCATCACAGTGTCAGTCATGCTCATCCTTGAGAACTTCTAAAGTGTAAGTTCAAACTAGGGTTAGGACTCATCTGGACCTAGGACTTTTCACAGAAGATGCTGCACATACCAGACATGTACACGTGTGGTCTCTGTGCCTTTCATTCTTAGGCCAACATTTCACAAGGAACAAAGTGCCAGCTACATGCATATGTCTAGAGATTTATTGCCCCACCACACATAAAAATGTCCTCAACAAAGGCACACCTTTATGTGGGAAAGAAAATATGAACAGGAAGAGAGACAGAACAAATAGCCTTGCATAACTGTAAGTGGCTAAAAACCTGGTTTGATTTATGTAAGTAAACTTACAGTGAAGATAATATTTCTGTTGAAAATTACATCTGAGTGCTATCAATATAATTTCTTCATAATTGCAACTTTTTCAGATACTAACATGACTGAAGGCATAATAGGCTCACAGAGAGGTATGAATGAAAAGTTGAAAAAGGTCAGTTACTGAGGTCATTCTGCCAAAGACTACCACAATTTCATGTATATATTTGCAGTGCTATGATGTAAAAATAAACATTACACTGGTCATTATCTTAGCAAGTTCTTCGTAATCATTATCAAGTCATTTTATGGCAACACACAGGAACAGATGGGGAAATGCATGACATGCATTATCAGATCCCTATCCTGCTGGTAGCAGCCAACCACTTTAGCCATAATTAAAAAATCTTTTATTTTGCTCTTCTCTTTTATAGAGGTCTGGGATCACATTACCAACTACCTTTCATTTGGAAGAAATAATATACAAATTGAAACTATGCCATGTATCTTTATGATACTCTTCAGTTCCAATCCCTGAATATTTGACTACCAACATCCAAAACAACAGTGGATTGATGTATTAATCTCATATGTTTTTATTCTACATATTCGGCATCCTTGGGGGAGGAAAAAATACTACTTAAATTCCTAGGAGCTTTAACATGAGTAAGTCTTAAAGCATTTCAAACAAATTCATATCTGCAGCTGATACGGAATCATATTAATGAAATTAATAAGCTTTCACTAGGGCTTTTTATATTAAACTGAATATGCATTTGCATAATTCATGTTCAGATACCCAGTTGCAATTTGCACTTTGAAAAAATAAACAGTAAATTAATCATATAATTTTAGAATCAACTGAAATGTAAAACTGCAATTTACAGAATAAAAATTAGTATTTTAGCAGTCAAAAATTACGTGAATTGGCAACTTCAAAAAAATTAACTTTTACTAGAATTAGAAAGGCAACAAACTTTTATGAATTGAATTGAGATGTACATCAGTTAGAAAAGCCCAGCAAAACTGTACACTGAAATGGGTAAAAACATCTGTGAAGCATGATTTTCACAAGGGATGTAGTATAGTTAAATAGGTAATGACTGCAACAGCAATTTTGAAGTTATGTCAAAACCACCTATCTTGCTTCAAAATTCTTCCTCACCTTTACTTCGCAACATCCTAGATTCTCAAATCACTAGAGAGAATTAAGATAGCTGTGTATTTGGGCCTGGATAATGAAATTGTTTCCTGTTCTGACCTTTGTTTAGATCATACCCACAGAAGGACATTTGCAAGACACAATATAAGAAACTTTCTTCTGAACGCAGATGCATCAGTCAACGGCTTGTACATTAGCGAAATAAATCAGCTCAAAATGCCTCTCCTTTGCATTCCATACTAAAATCTTCTATTTTTCTCAAAATAAACAACATAATGGAAAAACAGTAAATTTTTTGTGGAATAAAAGGTTACTGGACTAGAGCAGAAAATAAGTAAAAGCCTTTCTGTTCAAAGAGATTTCAGTGGTTCATCTTCCCATGGAGCTCCAAGAATCTGCTTTCCACAAGAATAAGGTCTTACTCGCCTTTATTTTGGCATAAAACGAGTCTATATTTATCTATAAAATATAAGGTACTGTTCTGAGACAGACTTTCTTCAGCCTATTATTGCCCCACCCCAGAGTGCAGGGCAATATATAATCAATACTACAGAAAAAAAACCCAAAAAACCCAGAACTCTACTCCACACTTTATGCTGAAAGAGCACGCTTATTGTTACAGCAAATCATACAGAAAACAATCAAAAATTGTTATACTCAAGCTTTAAACTCCTTAACATTTAATATGCAGGAAGGAAACAAAACATCCATCTCAATACTGAGTCACCTTGCTGTATTATTAATATACCTCAGACTGAAACTACCTTTTCAGTGAGTATTGAAATGCCATTAACCACAAGTACCCTAAGTGAATGAAAATCTAAATCTAATTTTCTATCAGGCTCAATTTATAGAATAAAAGTTGCCATGTTACTTTAACTTATGTTATTGCTTTAAAATGACACCACTCATAAAGAAAGCTCAAGGGTCAATTCATTGCAAGGAGTTTCATCTATTATATATTTTCTAGATAGCATCTGACATTACCAGTGCCAAAGCTGTAAAATCAGAGCTAAAGGAAACATTTTCAAAATTTATATTTGCCATGCCTTCCAGAGAGCATGTCAGAGTGCAGGCTGAACTTCAGTGCATTCTGTAACACAGAGTTTGTGAAGGCACACTGCCACCTGCAAGGTATCTGCTCATTCAGGAGCAGCATGCCTGTGGCCCAAGGACAAGCTTGCCATTGCAAGTCCAGCCACTCTGCAAGCAGGGGAGACACAGTGTGAGGACACCACATGCTTATTCTTTCCTCCTTGATATGCTACAAGTCTCCCCTGAATTGGATGAGCTCAAGAAAGAACTTATGCTTCTTCTCTGAAAGTCACCCAAAATACCACAATAAAAATTATTGTGGTGATAGCTGAGCACCATTAACCACTATAATTAGGTAACAGCTCAAAAAGACTGAATGTGAAACATGAAAATGCAACAGAGGATGCGTGTTGGTTTCGGGAAAAATATTTTCAGCCATTCTCACTCCTTTTTAGCAATTAACATATGACCAGCCATTATCTTTTTGTCAGTTTCCTTCTTTATAAGGACTGTAATAAAACACTTAAAAACCACATTTGAAAATGCAATGAGCTAATCCCAGCTTGTCTTCATACTACCAGGCATGTTAATGCAACAGGAATTTGTGTGTCTGAGCCTGTCATCTCTTAACAGTCAAACATTTCTGAGTTAGAGTAATAAGGTCAGTTGATTATAGGAAAAAATGGGTGGTTTGGAAATGACTGTATTTGTTTTGAAATATTTTAAATCTTTTTTGTTTTAATAAAGAAAGGATTTAGATCCTCTTTCATTAAACATGTATTCCTTTAAGGATCAGAACTGTAGCTTCTGGGCACCTGATATTTTACGTGTGAAATCTGTAATTCTTGTACAGTGGGCACCACCTCTTTTTTATATTCAGGTAATAACAGCAATTAAGTACTGATTCTTGCCAGTACTTTCTGAATTAATGCAATTAAGTGTGAGTCTTAAACTAGTCACAAAGACGCAATATGATTGCCTTCTCATGAAGCTGTAATGAATAAAATCAAACAGCAGGAATTCCACTGGAAACAATGAATAGTACCAATCTACTGCATCTTATATTACACTGACTGCTTCATATAATTTCATTTCATTTCCACATAAAATAGAGAATTCTATTGTCTGCTCTGCTGCCATTTCTTTTGATATTTGGAACGTATTTAATTATACAAGGTCACATCTGAAGAGATAAAGCTCTCTGGAGAGAACAAAATTGAACTTTTCCATATCAGATCACTTCTCTCTCCAGAAATGAATTCTTTATTACCCCAAAATTACATAGTATTATCCTGAAATGACATGATATGTCTTATTTCTCATATAGCACATTCCTGGAATTAGGCTTGAATATAAAGGAAAACTGATGGTTCTGAGAATTGGCTGCTCCAAAGGCTTCACTCTTTCATTACTCACTCCTGATAATTGGCAGGCCACAGTAGGAGAAGCAGGAAGAAATATGCCAGTTGCATTCAGAGATGGGAGTTATGGCCTTTTCTTTATGATATTGCATAAAAAATTATGGCAAATTATAACAGCTGTTACGGATGTGCTAAACCTGCCAAAGGTCTGTTTGTGGTAAAAGATTGCTTTTCCCCCCCAAATTCTAAATGTAGAATTCTTCAGTCCTTCAAAGGCCTAAGAACTGATTGCAATGGGGTGACAGAAAAAGAAAAAGAGTAATTAATGTGAAGGCAAATGCCACTTAAGGTAAAAAGAGACTAAAAAATTTCTGAAATTCCTTTTCATCCCCATATAAAGTACATTTGAGAACAGACACACATCTCATAACTATATATTTTAGTCATTAATACAAATGTTGAACTTTAGGAATTGTATCTAATATCCACCTAATGTGTAAATAAAACACCTATTCCATTTTTTCTCTAGCTTTTTTTAAGCTGCTTACAATGGTTTTATGAGAAAGTGATGTTTGTCAAGTAAAAAGGGAGCTGCAGAGCTGTTGGGGTTTGATACCCTGTAGGTGAGCTTTGACTGAGCTCCTGGTTACCTTCTGCATTTGAGGCATTTATAGTTTTTACGAGACACCAAAAACATTTATAGTTTTTAGAACAGCCTGCAGTATTCTTCATAAAGCACTGCTTTTGTTGTTAATAGTTCATGATTTTTAGATCTGCTTTGGGTTTAAAATTAACTGCAAACTATGAGCAACATCTGCAGCAAAATGCGTTTGGAGATCCAAGGTGCTAAAAATCTACTGAATGTACAAGGGAAATAAGGGACTGCAACTAAAAGCAGAACAGTTTTTTCAGTCTGGGCACAAGATTACAGTGCTCTCCCTTCACACTGCCCATGCTTTTCAAAGATACGCAGAACTGGCAAAAATCAAAAGAAAGTTTTATGAAAGCTGTGGGTGCAAGCTCTAAAAGGCTGTGTTCTGCCAACTAATTCACAATAGCCTGCACTGTCACAGCACACATACACGAGACTTATTAGAATTTGCTACATTCATTAAACTTTAATTAGACTTTATTTAAACTTAGACTTTAATAAATAGTTGGAACTCCTGTTTCCATTAACATATTGTTAAACCCCTCCCAGATTTCCTAAGTCTTAAAATAAAACAATGGGACTACTCTTTGATATGTCTTTGTAACAAAGTTTTCAAGGCTTTATGCTGTGTACGAGTGTTTGTTCAGATGCTTCATAATTTATTACTTTCTTATTTATATTTGCCTGTTTAGCAAAGCTAAGCAAAGCAACTAAAAAAAAAAAAAAAAGGAAGGAGATGTAGAGATAATTAGAGACTGAGTTCTTTGAACAGCTTCGAAACTGTTTATCCAAGCTAAAAAAAGTTAAAATATTTGCGGTACTGAAATCTGAGAACAGGTCAGAATCATTTTCATGGTTAACTATGATGCAAGGGAAAGGGAAAATGAAAACAGTTTTGAAATCACTTCTTATTTTCTTTTTTCTATTGTTGCACTCTTGAAGTGTTTAATGGAAGCTATGATTCTTCAAAGAAGAAATTACTGACTTTCAGAAAACCTTTTTTTTCGAAAGGGAAACATTTAACTAAAAACATTATGAAGACCTTCTATGTTATTTTCACAGTGGAAATTATTTTCCTTCCCTTGGCTAACAAAAATCAAAAACTAAATTAGCAGCTTTGTTGCAGAAACTGTAAATATCAGTCAAGTCATGATCTGAAGGACAAACAGAAAACTCCTGAGGCAAGAACAGTCTTTCTATTTTTATAATGATTAACACATTCTGTATACAACTACAGTACAAACTAAAAAGGAGCAATAAATAAATGACAATTGGTCTCAACATTTAACCCTGACACTGGGGAAATTATGTGGGCTTTTTAATGTCTCAAATTCTTCAGTTTTCACAGCTATCAGACATACACATTCCGATCATATGGAGAATAGCTACAGAAAAAATATTGACACAATAATTTATATTTCAATAATTAGAAAGTAACTATGAAAGTTCATCTAATATTTCCTTCTGATTTTTCTACTACTCCTCTGGGAGCTTTCAATAAACCATGACCTCAGCTTCCTTTATGTCCAGACTAACTCCACTGCCTGGCAGATAATTTAAGTTTCCATTCTTTGAATGTTAAGCCTACACCTCCAGCTGTAATGCTTTCTTGTATTATTATTCCTTTGCAGCAGATCCCGGACCAAAAGGAAAAATTACCAAGACAATACTGCTATTTCACACAAGTGGGATATGTCCCACACTTCATGGAACTGGAAAGGAACCAGACTTCTGAACACTAACTTGTCTATGATTTCTGCTGTAAAAAAAGGGGAGAAGGTGGCAAGGAAAAACGGAGACAATACACAACATATGAACATTATTTACCTTCTAAAGAATAGGTTACTACTTTGATTACTTAGGTAGTCAAAAATTCTGGGTTTTATTATTTCACTAATCTATTTTCACAAGAAAAAAGAGGGATGAAAGTGGACCTTGATTACCTTGGAGCACACCTTCAATAATTTGAGCCAAGTCTCCAGATTTCTATTTGTGAGTAGCAGAATTCAGTCACAAATCATTAAATGTAAGAGTTCTCATAAGGAATTAATATGATGGTCATTTAACAGTAAATCTTCATTATGATACCAGAAGATTAGCAGGAAAACATAAAAATGGCTTTCTGTTAAAATCAATCCCTTTCACTTTCTTAAAACAACAGTGTCTCTTTTCTCATAAATATTCCTCTCCCATTAAATACTTACTCAATGATCCATATTCTGTCCACTCAGACCCTACCTTTAGAAATTATTTTCCTTGGAAAAATAAAGTGTTGAATAACTCTGACATTGTAAACTAGGGAAAATTTCATTTACTTCAGACAGGGTGTATAAGTGCTATAATGCAGGATTACATGCCCAGCCTAACACACCTGCACGAAAGTTTGTAAACTTGGAATTTATTGTATATAATTAATATTTTATTTTATTGCAAAAGGACTTTTCATGTGTGCAATTTCTCAGCTTCACTTTTATCTTGAATCAGTTTAGAGTAGCAGTCCTCTGTGGCTTTAGATAGCCCAGCATCTTCTGAGAGATTGATAGCAGGTAATTTCTAAAGCATATGAGAACAGATGAATTTGCCGTTATATCTTCCCATGCCTCTCTCTGCTTCCACAAGTGTGAACCTCAGTGTCCTAGGGTGAAGGGCTTGCCTACATATTTATGAAACCTCAATGAATTTTCCTTAATTTTTCCCAGTCTCGCAAATCAATACAATCATTTAGCATCTGTAATGCAGCAAAGCAATTTCATATTGTTGAGCATTCATGCTACTCTTCTACAAAACTATCCCCATTCAGTGCTGCCACTTTTGAAATGAGAACATCCCTCACAGGATTCAACTTGTATCTGGATCAAAGGTACATTAATGGCATAACAATAACATTTTGTTTGCTCAACTCCTTTCCTAATTTGCGTTTTGGCCACTATTTCAGAGTTCACCTTTCAGTCAATATTACCTGCTTTCAGCTATGCCTCTATGCTGGTAGCAGTGCATTAAACTACATGAAGAAGGAAAAAAAAAATCTTAAAATCCATAAACTATGATGTTATAACTCAAGGAATTTTGGGAAACTTCATCTTTATGGCAAATACTATGTAGATATGAAGACTACATCAGAATTTTACACATGCACTAAAACTCTAGGCACTCCGCACAGGATCAATTTTAGTCAGCATAGCTTCATCTTTTAGTCAGCAAAACATCAGAGAGCATTTTTAAAATGCTATCTATTTTCTGTAGCTGGTTCATTTTTTATATCTAAGAAATAACTACACTGTCTCTCTTTGAAGAAATCACCAAAATGAGAGATGACAAAGGCGTCATCAGATCTTTGACTATTGTACAGTGACAGTTTCGTAGATAACAATTCTAATTCCCTCCTCCTCCTCTCCCTCCCCTTTGAGAAGAGTTATACAACTTTTCAAAGTTAAGTAGAAATTTACTAAGATAATTTACTGACACTTTCCATTTAAAAAACATTTCATTTCTGGAACTGTCAGCAAACTTTATCCACCAATGTAGCTGAAATTATTTGCGTCAATCACTGCTAATACAGCTTGAGGTGCTATGTCATTCACAGCACCCAGACATCAGCAATTCTCTTGTCCCTTCACCCTCCAGTGCCTGAGCTACTACATAGCTTGAAAACGATCATAACCCTCCAGCTGACTTGCAGTTAGTTTTTCTGTCAATGAATTTTGCAAATCAGCTTCTATGAACTCCCTAGATTCAGAAGCTTAAGGCATTTTCTGTAAGAGGACCTGAGTCCTCTTGATAAACTTTCCTCACTTAATGAGTAATCCCGGCACACACTCAGTCATCAGGCCCAGTGGATATACCAGCTGTCCAAACTAAAAGAAAAACCCCCACAAAATGTTTTCATATTTCAGGTATGAAATTCCATGGCTATTCTGAAGACAAAGGCTGCTGACAAAACAGTCTAGTTACTTCCATCAACATCCTTTACACAATACTATTGCATCTAGTGGCAACACTTGCATGAGGGTAGAACAAGTAAGTAAAAAGGGAAAGTTGAATCAGCTGGTAGAGTGAGATGGTGTGACCATTGTCACCACCAAGACAGAATGATGAAATGAAGGAAACAACAACAACAAAGTGCCTGAAGGAAGAATATAGAAGGGTGCAACTGAAACCTGAATCTAGTGACTTCTAGTAGAAATTCAGGGGGATGTGTCCCAAGAAAATCCTGCTGGAGATATCTCAGTCTTGGTTACCCATTTAATAAATAAGAACATTTTGCACTGAGTACTCATTCAAAGGGAAGGAGGAAAATACTCTGGATGCTAAAAGATCGTATCTCTACTATAATGCTCCTGGAATCTCAGCACAATCAGTAGCACCAGAGTTGGAATTTGTTGAAAAGTATCAAATGCATATTGCATAGCAAGCACCTAAGCTTTGCAACAGGGGGCAGGACCAGCACATGGAATCAAAAAGAATTACTGCCACACTGTGGTAGACTGTAAAAAAAGAAAAAAAAAAAGAAAAAAAAAAAAGAAAAAAAAAAAAAAAAAGTAATTCCTTTATCAAAGTAGCCTGCAGGGTATCTCTGGTCAAAGAGAAGTTTTTGCTTCCGTGACCACTCTGCTTTAATACAGTACCAAAAATAAGGAGAGAACTGTGCAATTGCATGAAACATCACAGTTCACCTCCTGGGAAATGGCTGAGCAGTCATAATGCTGTGTTCATGTAAAAGAATGAATCAGACAAAGGAGCTAGTTTGCTGAAAAGATGACAGCTTTTGACTAAACATTTCTTGGCATAACAATAGGCAGAAAAGAAAAAAATAATTTAATAGATATTTAAATAAAACACTATATTTTGTAAACATTCCATGACTATGGAGTACAATTATATATATGCTACATATGGCAGCTGAAACACTTGTTTCTTTAAAATGCTAAACCAGCTTAAAAAAGCTAAAAAAACCTTAAAGGTGTAAAACGGCAGTATATCTAACAATAGAATTATTTTTTCATTAAAAATTTGCTGAATAACTTCTTCAAGCAACTTGTCATTTGAACTAGAACATAGCAGTTGATGCTATGAAAAGCAAAGATATAATTCTTAATTCTACTCTTATGTCCACTACAAAAGATGAAAAAATAGGATTAAAGAATCATTTAGGTTGGAAAAGAGCTCTAAGATCATTGAATTCAACCCAGCAGTGCCAAGTCCATGAGTAAACCATATCCCTAAGTGCCACATCAAAATGGCTTTCAGATTCCTCCAGGGTGACTCAACCACTTCCCCAGACAACCTGTTCCAGTGCTTGGCAACCCTCTGAGTGGAGAATTCATTCTTAATATCTAATCTATATTGTGATTTATATATTCATAAATGTAAATACAAATTCTTTTTACTCAAAAATTCTTGCTTGCGTAACAGAAAAAAAATTAACTAAATCATGCAGTTCTTTTATAAAAAACCCAAAGAGCATCTATTGAGATTAGTATTTACAGACTGGCTTTAAATTTCAAACTTTTAGCACTAGAGATTGCTGAAGAGTAGTCCTAAAGAGCAAAACAGTTTAGAGAGGGATTTGAGAATGTGATATCTATTTGAAATGTGTGCAGACATGTTGAAGAAGTGTTGAGAAATACCAGAGGAAACAAGTTTTTAATGTTTTGTGAAACTTTAAAAGGAAGTATGCAGACTGGAGCTGAAAGGAGATGAAAATCAGAGTCTTGACAGTTCTGCTTATCACTACAGGCTGCTGAGAAAGCAAGCTCTCCAGAGGCTGAGAACCAGAACATGAAACAAACATCTCTCAACTTACTGGAATACACCAAATTGTGTTTTCCTATAAAAGAAAAGAAAAAAGAAAGAAAAAATTATTAATTTCTCCAGTATTGATACCTACTTTCTCCAAATGTATCCATTAGCGAAGTTGTTTAATTTGCAAATCAAGAAGTAGTTTTTGTCATTTTCAATGCTATAAAGTCCATGACTGAAATCAAATTACTTTTCTTCAATTTTTCTACTACTGTTATAAAAGCTGCTGTAAATTAATTAATAGTTTTATTAGTCAAGTACAGCTTTAGAGAAAAGGAACATTATAAGGTATGATTTTCTGCAAAATGTAGAAATGCATTTCAATTATGCAGAAACTGAGAGAAAACAAAGCAATCATATTTGACAAATTACGATAAGAATTATGTTTAATTGATAGCTTCTCAAGTTTATGTGATACTGAAAAGAACACGAAGTTGCAGAGGCAAAGCTTGCAGCTTTTATATTGAACTGCTGTGCAAAGTTAGTGTAAGCCAGTTCTCACAGATGGAAGGGCAGGGAGCAGAAACAGCTACTAACATGACATGCTAAAACAGGTATAATTGTGTCTCCTATCCTCAGGAATTGCAATGGCACTGCAGAAGTGCCATCATAAGTTGAAACAAAGGCATTCAAAATGATGTGCTGTATCTTTTTATTGTGTACTTCTATTTTGGTGCATACATTTCCATTCCCACATGTAGCTGAATCCAGCCCAACAGTCCTTATTGCAAGAGATGTAACTGTATTATAGCAAAGAGTGGAAGGATTCATTCCAGCAGCTTAAGAGACCTATGCCTTTGTGCCTTGAGGGATCAAACATATCTTATTACTGGCTATTTTTACACACTTCTCATTTTATGGACTTGCTATGCTGAGCCCACAAAGCCTTCATCTTGCTAGTAAGTTGCTCAGAAGAAAAGTGGTATAGTCGGCTGCAATCTCTGAGGCTGACCAATGGATAAGGAAAAGAAACACCTTAGGTACAATCCTAAGGTGAGAGGGAATGCCAAGTCCCTGCATGCAGACAGCAGAAACCAGCAGCTCCCCCACTCCTGGCTTGATCTAAGCCAGTGCTCTGCACAGACACTGAATAGTGATTGTCTTACGGGAACCATTTGCATTTTCTCTGTATTCTTTTATAGCATCTGTAAAAGCAGAAAAGCTCCTAAGGTGTTGTATTGTTTTGTAGCAGCATTACTCGAGATTGCAGGCTCAGGAGAGTTTATATCTGAATCACACACTTCTGTGCTTTCAGGTATTTCAGTTCAGCTCACCTGCATGTTCTGGAAGTATTTTGGAAGTTACCAGGATATGCTATTTCCACAGAAATCCAGTTTCGGTTATTTTAAACTCTTCAGTTTTCTCAGTTACAATAAAATCAACAAACCACAACCCAACAAAAACACAGCATCAGCACCCCTGAAATGCTCTCCTCGCCTGGTTTTTATGTCCTCATAGTAACAGCTATGATATCTTAACTGACTTTGCAATGACTTTATTGGTCCATTCATTTTTCCTGAATCATCTTAGACATCCTGGCCAGTTCATAATGGTTCGAATAGCTCAGATGTCAACCAATACTGGACACTCAGAACTAAGAGCTGAAGAACAGACAGGATTAAAAAAAATAATAACAATTAAAAAAACTCAAAACCCAGAGACATGACCTATAGTCCTTAGGCTATCTTTGTAATTGAAGCATGAATTTTAAAAGAAAAATAATTTTTTTCAGGTGACACCTGGAAGCCTTCTCTCTTTTTGACCACTTTTCAGTACCCTCCTCCAACACATAGCATCATTTCTTCCCTTGCTACTCTATCTTTACGCAGTCTAAATCCTTTTCCATTTCTATTGCTGTGACCAACCAAACTTTTTTCTTGCCTTTTAAACTCTCCCAGTAAACTCGGAAGCACAAAGTTTAGCATTATACTTCAAGGTCAATAACCATGACAGCACTTTCACAAAGAAGCAGTAGACCAGTGCACCAACTATGACCAGACCAAGGATGCTTTGGTACCACTCAGATTAGAGACAGTGTTCATGACTGAAAAGAGAGGCTGGAAATTAAAACAGGAACTGAGGAGAGATGGTGAATGACTTTTTCAAACATCATCAGAATTAGAGTGTCAGCCCTAGAGAGCAATGATACACATGAACAACTTGAGTCTATTCAAATAAGTATACAGCTTTTAGAACAGTCAAAGCCAAGGGACTGTTTTAATCCCATTAAAGTGCAACCTAAGTTCTGTGATATTAGCCACATTCAGTTCAGCTTGATACTTAGTCCTGGTAGCTACTTTTGTTTCCCTTTACAATGTGGGTAGTTTCTCATGGAAAAGAAGCAGGATAAGTTACATACCTTCAGTACAGTTTGCCATGTAATTGGACACAACTATACCCTGATTTTTATTGTGGCTCTAGCATTCCACTGCATGCCAACAATTATTTTACTAATAATATAGCACTTTCTATTCCTTTGGAGGGCAAGCTGAATTTGTTTTTCTGAAGCTCATAGTATCAAATACATCAACGTAATGAAATATAGAGCTTCCAAATATATTCTGATCCTTTTCTCCCAGAACATGATTCTACTGCTACCATTTTCCCTTCAATTTTGATTTCATATAGGAGATTTTGGTATCATGATCTAATCTGCAAATGCTTCAGTTTATTTCCTTACTTATGAGGAAAGACTGAGGGAGCTGGCCCTGTTTAGCCTGGAGAAGACTGAAATGTCTGTCAGTATCTGCAAGGGAGGGTGCCAAGAGCAGGGAGCCAGGCTCTGCTCAGGGGTGATAAGCAATAGGACAAGAGGCAATGAGCAGAAACGGATGTACAGGAAGTTCCACCTGAACATGAGGAAGAACTTCTTTACTGTGTGGGTGACTGAGCACAGGAAGAGATTTCCCAGAGAGGATGTGGAGTCTCCCTCACTGGAGATATTCAAAAACCATTTGGACACAACCTTGTGCCACAAGCTATAGGATGACCCTCCTCGAGCAGAGAGATCAGACCAGATGACTTCCAGTGGTACTTTCCAACCTGACCCATTCTGTGACTCAGCTGCATATTCAGCTGAAGAGTTGCGCTAAAGTTGGTAGGAATATTTGTTTCATGAAGGTTGCTACCACAGTTAAAAATTCAGGGCACTGAGCTTTCAAATTTATCCAAAGTATCTGGTAGGAAGTGCAACCTAACTAAAACAATCATAGTACTAATGATGACACTGAAGGGGGGTGGTTGGTTGGTTTGTTTGGGGCTGGTTTTGCTGTGGTTTTTAATAAAAGCTACACTCTCACTTGTTTTCTTCTGCATAGGTCTCAGTAGTGTTCTTCAGGTAATGTAATCTTCAGCTCTGAAGTGCCCATTAGTGAATTTTGAGTGGTATCTGCATTGAAACAAATCAGTAGAGAAGAATTTCTATCATTATTAAGAAAGAGACAAATTTCTTCTCAGATTCAAGTATCTTCACATTCAGATATTTTTGTTTCCTTTTCAAATGTATTCTGCTTTCAATTAAATTGAAACAGAGGACAGAGATAAGAATTTTAAGGGATGCATCACGAGATGAGAGAGGGTTTTGAATAGTAGTGGATATGCCATTTTGCAACTGTTTCTAGTTGTAAAATGCACACTGAGTAAACCCCAAACCAGACACAATAACAGGCAATATAAAACCTGATTATGGTTTGAGTATCATAATGCTCAACCTGTGTTATAAAATGAATGATGTACATATTAAAGATAATTTCCACTGCTTTTTCAAAAGGAAATTTAGTTATTGAAATAATTGCATAAGCCTTACAGTGTTTTGCTAAGGCTTTCAAGTAGATGTGCTCTAAAATTAGAAAAAGCAAGATTCCAAAATGATAAAGGCTAAAAAAAAAATCAGAATTCATGTAACTAATACACAATATTCGACTTTACACGTAAAAGCAAAACTGCTTCATTTTAAATCCTGCGCTATTTCATTTTCAGTTCAGCTCCTAAAAGGCTTATTTCCTTCTGATACTGCTCCAGTTGCTCTCTGTGGGAAACTATAGAGTTTATATATTATTCATCCAACTAAAAACCCTGAGGCAGGACCCCTATGGAGACTCTTCAGTAATTGGTCTCCAGATGCTGGTGATATGCAGTGCTCTAAAAGTCCTTAAACATCATGAGAACACAATTCCATCTGCTTTTCAAGCTGCGTACGTTTAAAGGAACAACACCGACTGCTCACCCATATTTTCAGGCAGCTCCTACAGTACCCAATTATTCATGAACTCCTGTGCATCAAGCTACAATTTATGTGGCCAACAAAACAACTCAAAAATTTTCAAATTAAATAATCACTGTATTATTTAATAAATATCTGATGCAGCTGAGCAACCTATCCACAAAAACAGTACACATTGGCAGCAAAATTATCGATTGCTTTAAGGTTTCCAGAATACACATAAACAGGAGGCAGAGAGGGAAAATCTAAGCAGGAATCATTCTGCTAAGCATTCAGGCATTAACATACCCTGACAAGATGCAGGTATGTGCAGTGAAAGTTCACTTTCCATTTACATTTGTACCCTGAAACAGTAAAATTATAACAATGCTTAAATCTTAATTCCAGTATGACTCCAACATGGACATTTATGCAATTTACTGAATCAGGGCCTCAAAGCAGGCCTATAGTTATTTTGTTCTCAACTTGAAGGGTCAACTCCTGCATTTCCTTGGACCCCACAAACTGAGAATAATAAGCATTTTAATATTTCTTTTTCCAAGAACACTAAAACCCAAAGGATATTAGTTTTCATGACATCTAAATTTTCAACATCATATAAATGCTCAGCATGCAAGTTATTAATACTAATTTAATTTAGATCTGCAAAGGGTGCTGGCATCAGTTATCTAACAGCCCTTTCTCCTTTCTGTTTTATTTTGGCCTATCTGCAGGGTTCTCTACTTCAGCTTGTGCAGTATCATTGCTCTTTTTTTCCAAGTCTCACCCAATACCTTCTGTTTCCCTCAACTGCCATACTGTACAACAATGCTGACAAACTAAGGAAGCTCATTTAGCCTAGAGCTGCTCTTTGACATCAAGGTCAGTGAGATGCAACTGATACAATTTGTAGCCTTGTGGCACAAATGTGTCCTGTAGGCACATCTAGGTGCATGAAAGAACTACATGACATGAAATCAGATGCTACTCATGTTAGAAGCGTCAAGAACTAGGAATCATAGCTGACAGAAACATGTCTCTGCAAGAAGAGTGAAAATAAAAACTAAACTGGGTATGTAATACTACACTTTCACAAGATGAGTATGCTAGGGAATAAAAAGGAGTGAAACACATAAAACACAACCTACTTGGGATGAAACTAAATTTTGTCACAAAATGATGAAGCGGTGTAACATCAAGTCAGGTTCAGGCCTTCAGGATGGAGGCCTGAAAGAAGGAGACAAAAGGACCACCTTCTGCTCGCTGATTGAAAGTGCCAACAGATTTCTCACCAAATTCGGGGAGTAGCTCGGAGAATGTATATTGTAACATCACTGTTACAGGCTACAGTAAAGAAACCTTGAAACAAACTTAGGCAGCAATGACTTTGTGGGCATTCCTTACGCAAATTCCTACACCTCTAATGAGGCTGTTCTCTGAATCTCAGTAGCCAAGGACAAATGTACAAGAATAAATCAGTAGAGTGTTCTAGACTGGAGAACCAGCCTAATCTAATTTTCACTTTATTCTTTAGTCAGATGCAATTATTCAGATGATGCTGTCCTGACTCTTATAGCTGCCTAAAAACTTTAGATCCAGAATTCGTTTGCCTCTTACTGTCTCAATGATAGTGGTAAGAAACCTGTCGGCACAGGCAGTCTTAAAGAAAGGTGTGGTAAAACAGTTTTTGTACAGCAACTAAAATCTTCAACCATACGGTAACTGATACTTTTGTCTTCTACTTTATTTAAACAAGTGACAATCTTTTATCTTTTTGACTTCCTCTTCCAAGAGAACATAGAGTCTTCTGAAACTCCTCTTGAGAAGTCTCCATTTCAGATCCGGTGAGAGCAAATGCACTGTTTTTCTAGCTAAGCTACATATTTGTTTTGTCAATTCACATTTGGAGGCAACATCCAGCAAAATATAATCCTGTATAACTTTATCACCTTAACCATCTTAGAAATGTTTATGCTCACAAGGGATGACAACAAGGTGATGAGAATTCAGTACCTCCTACTATAAAAAGCATTCACCCTTTGACATCTCTGTTCTAACATTTACATATTAAATTTTTTCTTAGTAACAGAAACCAAATTAATTTAAAGATGCTTGATCTCAATCCAAGAAAAATGAAAACAATATAATTCTTCTGCATAGGTATAAAAAAGGACGTGGCCTTTAGAAACACAAAGCATATATCTGTGTCTGTGCCCATGTGTGCATTTACCACTTGTAAGAAATGTTCTCCTTTGCAGAATTTTTATCACTCTGGAAATCATGATTCAGAGTTTTTACAGAGTTGGGTAATGAATGCTCCCCATGCATATGAAAAAACAGACTGCATATAAATTGTAAATACTGTAATTAAATAATTGAGGCAAGCTATATAGTGTTCAAAAATACAATATTTGAAGCAATTACAAATTAATATTTGAAACACCTGCTATTTAAAGCACTTTAAAGGCATTCATTAAGTATCTGATGAAATATACACAGCAAAATAAGTATACATTTTTGGCCTGCTGTTTGTCTTTTGTGCTTAAAGGTATGCAACACAGCTGTATTATTCATTAAAATTGGAAACATTCTCTGATGCAGTGAGCATCTCTCTTATACTTTTCCTACATCTTCATAGCTTAATTTTATGGTCCAAAAAGCTATCCACAAAATTACCAAGCTTATATTTATGAGGTTCTACCAGCAGGTAACATAGCTCTGAACCCTTTTGACACACAACACCTCACACTTAGTATTTAAAGTTTAAAATACAAAACTACTGTTTGAATATTTCCATAAATGGGATGGCATTCTGTGATTGCTGTACTGCAAGTCTTAAAAATATTTACTACTTGCCCTTATTATTACTCTGTGTCATCAATCCACTGGGAAAATAACACTTCACTCTGAGATGAGTTCCACATGGAGCAACTGGGGAAACACATTTATAACGCTTGGAAAGTAAAACAGCAGTTCAGGGAGTTATGGCTCACAGCTGAGAGTTTTGAAGAGATTATATTAATTTTCTTAGAGTAAATCACTGTAGTAGAATAATCAAATTTGTGACTACGAGAAATGCACAAGCAAAATAATCTCAGGAGGATTGGGAACATGAAACAATTACAGTAAAAGGCAACTTTATGGAATTCTGTTTACTGTAGTTGTGTCCCAAACTCCTTTGAATGAGGCCTATTTCTAAACAGATTTGTTGAGGGAAAGCTGAAACAAAGCAAACAACATCAAAGCACATGGAATAAATATATAGAATAGTGCATTTGTATACATAGTTGGCAAAATAACAGTAACCAGGGGTGGATTTTCACATAGAGTAAATCTGGAAGGTAAGACTAAAGCATTTCTTTCCATAATTAATATATCTAGCAATCAACACTACAGGAAAAAAATAACAATTGCATTAACTGGTTAAATAACATGGGAATAATATTTTTCCTATGTCACTCTAAAGAATAAAAATTAACCATCAGTTGGGACATTACTTTGAATTCAGAATTGAGAACATATTCTATAGTTTATGGTTGACTTGCCTGGTGTAAAAGACCCTGCTTATATCATTGTAATAACATTATAAGTTGTAGTAAGTTTATATAGTCTAATGGTATTATCGATTAGGAGAAGTTATTACAGCTATACAATATTTATGTATTTTTGTCTTTTAATTGGGAAAAATGTTTATGAGAGATGACAGTGGAATTACAATCAAAGTTAATGATCCTCATGAAGAGAGTCAAAGAAAAATAGTTGTAAGATTGCATTGGTGAAATGTTTTACCTGCCTTTGTGTAGGAAATACTTTTAGAACTAAAAGTATTTAAAGAGTTCTAAACATATTAAGATAATGTTTTGAAGGCAGCATGACTTTGGCATCAACATTCTGTGTTTGGCCCTCTTTAAGGCATTCATGTTCCATTTAAACCAAAAGAAGACTATGGTTTTCCTCCTACAGCATGCAAAAAGGTCTTCTGCACTATAATAAATACCAGAGCATAAAAAATGCCACCACTAACAACTGGGGGGTAGGGGTGGAGGAAAAGCAATAAAAACATTCTATAGGCCTATTAGGACATATTTCAAGTGTGGAAAACCATTTTATGCCTATAACTAAAGACTTGACAAAATTTTGTGTCTATTACGTGAACAACATCATGCATGTTGAAGAGGCCTTTGCAAAGTTTCAGCGGAGACATAGACAAAGTGTTAGCTATCCATACAAGACCTCCCAAAGACAGTGCAGAATCATTTAAAAGCAAAAATACATTTCCCTACATGTTCAACCTCTCTAAACACCAAATAGATCAGTAAACAATATGTCAGTTTGCTAGAATGTAATCATTTTCTCTCAACTCCTCTAAATTCAGACAATTAAGTCTGGTGCTACCCAAGCAGGCAGATCACCTACACCATAAAAATAGTTCCCATTAAGGAAATTTGAGTTGCTTCTGTCACATAGCAAATGGATGAATTTGGGTAGAAACATGTTACAAACTGACTTTAGAGTTTGGTGTTTCCAAGCCTTTCTGGAAATTCTAAGAGGTGCCTGACTGCAGTGCTGAAATGCCAGTCCTGATACCTCAGATGGGTGTGGCCACCTGCCAGGGACCACATTCAGTTCGCATTCATCCAAGTTTCACTGAAGGCAAAACTACTCCAATGCATGACCGAAGGAAAGCATTATGGTGAACTGCCACCCTTCTTCCATTGCTCAGTAGCAGAGTATTGGAAGGAAACAGCTGGATATAGAGCAACCCCATCACAGTAATGCTTCCACAGTTGTGGGGGAACCATAGGCTAAATTGCAGCTGGAATAAAATTTTTCCCAGTAATCAGGAAATCTGGTCTGTATGACCTCACCTCATGACATTTTTGCACATCCATATAATCTTGAAAAAATGAGTTCTGTCTTGCAGTTATACGTCTTAGGATAAACTGCAATTCTTTTCCTTTTATGCCCTCAACCTAATAGCTTTTTAAATATCTCTCTATTCCTATATAAAGACAATGAGAAATACCATCAACTTTTTTTTTCCACTATCTTGTTTTGCACATACCTCAGTAGACCAGGACTAGTTTGGTAATTTTTAATTTTTTACTATGAGGGTGATAAGACACTGAAATGTGCTGCCCAGAGAAGTTGTGGATACCCTGTCCCTGGCAGTGTTCAAGGTCAGGCTGGATGAGGCATCGAGCAACCTGGAATAGTGGAAGGTGTCTCTGCCTATGGTAGGGAGCTTGGACCTAGATGACCTGTAAGGTCCCTTCCAACCCAAACTGGTCCAAACTCCCTCTAATAATAACAGCACAGATTTTGGCTCATCAGCACCTACAGTTTCCTTCTGCAAACTATTTTCTGCTGCATGGCATTGTGTGCAGCAGACTCAAATTGCTCCACTGTTTGGGGATTCATTCAAATATCACCAGAGGCAAAAGCACAGCACTAGAGACAGCATCAGGAGGAACATCGTAGCACAGTTTTCAAAATGGGATTGCTGAGAAAACCACAGAGATCAAGCAAGGGTGAAAGTTGCTAGAAAAGAATATTCAATGCCTTCCTGAAAAACTAACCTGATGTGGTGGAAACCCGCTGTGGTATTAGGGACATATTGTAACTGCCTAAAGGAGATCTTCATGACTCAAGGAGACTTGAATCAAAAGAGAGTATCTGTAAGAACAATAAATTATATACTACTAGTACTACTACTACTACTCAATCAGATTAATTGTAAGGACAAAAGCAGACAACTGCAGCCCACAGCAGTTAATGAAACTCACCCCAGAGTAACTAAGTAAGCACCTGAAACAACCACACCATTATTGTGAACTGAAGGAGGATGAGAATCCCAGAGGGCTGGAAGAGGGCAGACATGGTACCAACTTTTATAAAATACAAAAACAATTGAGCACCTGAGACTTTATGGACTTGTCCAAATTGATTCGATCCCTAAAAATAAATACTAGAGGAAATGAAAAAAAAAGTGCTAAACAAAAAGTAACAGAAAAAAAGAAAAGCACCTATAAAAAGATATGAGACACAATGACAAGTTTGCCAATAGAAAAGTATTGCAAACAATTCAGTTTTGGTCTTAAACAGATTAACTGCTGACACTGTAGGAAAAGTGAATTTTAGGAAAAAAAGTTATTTGACATGATGTCCTAGGATTTCTTGTGATAAACATTGCCTGATATCCACAAACAGTACATTTAAGCCTTTGATGTAGAACAAACTTCAGTTCTTGCTTTCCCTCTACATAAAGGGAGACACATATACATATATGTATATATATATATAGTAAAAAAACAAGCAGACACATAGCAACATAAAATTAAGAATGAAGGGATTGGGATTCATTCCTAGTCAAGGAAGACAGGGCACTTGACAGATGTTCATGGGAAACAGCACCATAATATTTATAAGTATCAAAGAAAGATTTGAAGACAATTGTGAAGTACAAAGTAGAATGTACCAGATCAGACTGATGTTTACTAAGACTCTGCAGCAGGGAATTGGCTAGACTAAAGTTTGGATATGAAAACTAAGAAAATAGCCATAAGCAAGATTTGTGCTGAGGATGAAAAAAAGAAGAAAGAAAAACACAAAATAAGGACAGAACCACAATAAAAACATTTTGAAAAAAGGCTTCATTTCATATGTCAGTATTTTAAACGATTGCCAGGCCCTTCTAAATATATGTACATAATCTGAGTAGGAGGCCATGTTTAAGAACTCAGTTGTAGTAAATACAACATGGTAGCTGGTGCAAATGGTAGTTACATATCTGCAAGCACAGGTAGGAAAATATCAAATAAGCAAACATATACCTGAAAGCTGACTTGTAATCACGGTTTTGACAGTCTTGTAGCAATCATTTTACTGACTTTTTCTTTTCTACAAATATTAGCACTCAAGCAGATGCAAATACTTGGAAATTCTGCTAGGCACTAAAACATATGTGATCTAGCCTTTGGATTAATGTAGGAATATAGTTACAGTGAAGGCTGAAATACTAAAAATCCAAAAAGAAAAAGGCTTAAATTATCATAGGAAAAGGATGAAGAATCAACAAAGATAAAACATTCAGAAAAGCATGCCATAGCTTAGAAGCAAGGAGGGAAGAAAAAAAAAATCCGTAAAGGAATCAGGACCTCTCCATAAACACACAGAAATACCACAGCAAATCTACTAAAACACATATAAATGGGCTTTTATGAGACAAAGGTGAAGATATTGCAATGAGGTATAAAACATAGGCTGGGGCTCTGAGGCTCTTGGTGACTAACCTTACAAGATTTATACAGAGTGTTAATGAGGAATGGTTTAGACCCGGGTGGAAAAGAGAAAAGGGCTAAAGCTGCTTACTTTCAGTTTCATGTACACTTCAGAAGATGAAGTAGTATCAAGCTGCAGGCACTTAAAAGAGAAAACCAAAACCCATTAGAAATAGGGCAACATCACCTCCTGAACCATTATACTTGTGAAGACGGGAATCTCATGGCAAAGGTGCTGTGGAGAACAGAGAACCTTCTTTCACAGTAGGCAGTGTTAGTCTGAATAGAACATCATCAGAAACAAAGACAATATAGGGCAATATGGTAATAGCCTCCCAGTGGGAGAGCCATGTGTCTGTTCTGCTTTGGGAGGACATGCACGCTCACTCCAGAGAGGAGGCAACACAGGAAAACAGCAGGACAGGCTGTCAGCTCTGACTCCAGAGGGGCACAGGAGACTCTTCTGCTCAACAGAACGTATGGTACTTCCTCATTTTCTGTAACAGAAACTGAAAACGGGCCTACCCTCGATGGCCTATGGGAAAAGAAAAACTATATGCAATCTGACACACACATTTATTTGCGGTTTTCTACTTTTCCCCTCTGTGTTGCAGGATTTTTAGATACTAGAGGCTGGCTTTCAGGGAAAGGGAAATAATAAAAGGCCCCTGGATTGGGACAGTTCAAAACAGCAACATGTATTAACAGCACAAATATATATTCTAATTTTATACAGAAACCATTTCTTATTCTCATCTATAACAAGCTAGCAGTGTTTTTCATTACTGCTTTAGGATATTTTCTTCTTTTATTTTTGTAGCTACAAATTTTCTTTGAGTTTCTTTGAAGACCCTCCTTTCACAGTTGGCATGGCTTTCTAGATTGTTTCCAACTTCCTTATCCCAAGAAACAGCAGGTGGTCTCCATTCTTATGGGATTTTCTTGCACAGAATAGCTGCAGTACAGTGTTTTACTTATTTTCCCAGTTACTTCTGGAGAAGAAGGAGTTGGATGAAAATATTGAAAACATGCCACTAAGGATTTTTGTGCAGTAAGTTGTGCTCTCAGCAGTGGTGACATCCCAAAGGGAGGTTTGCTGCTGCTGCTCTCTGTTTGGCTGCTTGAGAATCTCCTGCAATGGAGAGGCCACTGAGGGAAGCACCACACAAGCACAAAACATGGCAAACTCTCTCATTCAAACACACTATCCCCATTTGTTAATAGTTCTCCAATTCCAAGTGTGTGAGCTTGATTTGCTTCCATTTACTCCCCCCCCCCCCAGGTGGCTTTCTTCAGACCCATTCCTACAACCTTACAAGCATTGAGGCAAAGCTAATGAAGCAAACACAATCTTTCTAAGGTGGTTTATTTTTTAAATCAAGGAACTAAAGTTAACAGTTATTTTCAAAGCTTTTTTACCTCTTTCACTGACCTCTCTTTTATTTATTTTGAGGACTTCTTTATACTCACAACCATGCTATTATCTTAATTAACAGCAGGTTGGTTTTTTGTGTGTGTTAGAATTACTTTCATAAAAGAGGACAAAAGAGAAATTTTATACATCAATATCTCTGGAAAAATTGTATTTTCCTGTTGATTATTAGTGAGTAAAAAGTCAAGGTGTTTCACTCACAGTTAACAAAGAATTGGCCCCAATAATTAAAAAAGCATGAAAAAATTAATTTTGCTCAGACACCCACAATAACAAGGTCGAATTCTGTTCTCAGCTGTAATAAAATAAATACAGATGAACATCAATGATGAAATAATTCTAATAAAAAATGGGGACAAGACATCAGAAGTGCCTCCTCTTGGAATAGAGAAACATAAAAATTCAAGGCAGGCCTGAACAGCAAAATATATCAAAACAGATCCTTATTCCCAACATTGCTTTAAAACTTCTCTGAGCTTACTGGATATTCAGAAAGTGCAAGCTAAAGCATAACCATTTATATTAACTTCCAAAAAATATTTAATACCTGTAAATGTTTTAGGACTGTCATACTCTATTGGCTAACTAAAAGAAAGATGAATGGAACAATGGTACAAAAATTCTCAGGAAAGGAAGAAGAGCCATTTAATAGTTTTTTAAAAGCTGATCTATAAGTACTGCTGTAGCTCCACTGACTCACTAGAATTAAGCAGTATATCAGGTGAGGACCTGCTCCCAGATGTGTTAACTATGGTGACACATGAGATGAATTTCACCCAGAAACTAGATGGTAAAGCTCTATCCACTGCCTTCATAGAAAAGCAAAACTAATGGAGGACACAGGGGAAATAATTTAGTTCATATTTGAAAACACTTTAAATGAGTATAGACATACGTATGCAAACACAAACACACAGACTTATCAGAATAGAACATTGACAATCCCCTCACAGGATGCAATCACTGGGTGTTTTTCTTACTGCTTTGCATATGGAGATGAAACTGCCTTTGGCAACATATTGGTTTATGCATTGTGTATAAACATTTTCATATAAAGATGTGAATTTGCAGGGAGATGCACTATCTACAGTTGGGAATACAGTTCTACCATTCTGCTCTCCCTCATCTGAACTGTACATATTTTCATCAAATTTTGCACATCAGGAGTAATATCAACAGAACAGGAGAAAGTTAGAAGTAAGGAAAATGCAGACATGTTGCTGCGCTCATTTTTAAGCTCCTTTTTTGTCCTGGGTTCCTGTCATAGACTGCACAGATGTACAGGCATGGAGATTTCAATTCACAAAGACTTGGTCTTCTGTAAGTTAGTGAGACCACAAAGCAGAAAAAAAATTCCTCCACATGATTTTTACATCTTCCTCTATCCTTCCACATAGCTTCCATATAATTCCAGAGTACCAGAGTTGAAAAACTGAACAAGTTAAAGCATGCTCACCCTGCATTGACTGTGTCTCACATTTACTGCAAACACACAGAAAGAATGCCCAAATACTGCAGTTTTACCTGACTGAAATGACAGTACATATGTGAAAGGAATTCCTCATCTCTTTGATCATAGATTGAATCAACAAAATACCTGAAATTTCGAACAGACATGTAAAATGCCCCATTTACCCGTTGAAATACCACTGTTTCAGTCCTTTAGTCCACCATCTAGCTCATTCAACAGAACCTCAGGGATGCACACTGCACTGCAGGCTGGGCTAGGGAACTCATCTCCTGACAGCAGACTGGGAATGTGCTAAAGGACTGATATAGAAACAAACCAGCTGCAGGCTGTAGCTAGTGTGACATGCATCAGGTAACATCTGGCCTGTTGCTCTGATCAGACGCCACCAGGACTCCTGAATCACAGATCCCTGTTCCTTTACAAGAAGATGTACTATGCAGAATTTAATTAGCACTTGTATAGCTGCTCACTAGGAATCAAGATAATTCCCTGAGGTTATCTTCTGCTTGACAACACTGTTAAAATACCCAACCTTTAAGATGATGCTAACCCAATAGTTTTTTCACTGTCATCTAAATCAAGCCTATCAGGTGCAAAGGTAATCAAATCTGAAAATCAAGAACCTGGCTGTGACCATGGTGATGCAAAGAAGTTCTGAACAGACTTGCTCATGACAAAGGTGTCTGAAAAAGTGGCTGAGCAACCAGCACACCCCCTAGGGATTCAAATCTCTAGGCTGGCAGCAGCTGACCAATTCCTGCCAGCCTGCACCCCAACATCTACATATCTCAGAGGTAACTAACTCAAAGTTTCAAGAAAGAAAAGATCTTAATGAATGGTGACCATTTTTCACATAATTGAGGAACTAGAATTATTATCACCTGATTGTCTAAGAGCTATAGAAATCACATACAAGCTTATATAAATGCTTTAGCAATATTTTTCTCCTTGTTTAATTCAAAACTTACTTGGGTTAAAACCTAAGATCTCACTTGAATGACTTTTAATTATATTGAGTACATTATACGAACAGCATTAATTATGAAAGACATTAGAAGCTAAAAGAGCATTTCTTCTGTTCTGCTTTTCTCTGGTACACAGGCTGAATCATTAAACCAGTATTAAAGAAACAAAAAAGGAATGGAATCACAGCAATTAACAAAAAGAAAAAACCAAAAAACTAAACCAACCAACCAACCAAAAAAACCAAACCCAAACAACAGGAAGCAAATTAATTTGGAAACAGAAGTAGAAAGAAAAACATAAAACAAAAGTATTTATTGAGAAGAGGTATTTACTCCTTCAATTCATTCTTCAAAGTTTTGTGACCTTTGAATAGAAAATATTTACTGATTTATTTTTTTCCACAGGGAACCACAAGCAGTAAAACTGACAAAATGCACCATAATGTTCAGTACCCCAAATATCAACTCACCCAGTAAAGGAAGAAGAACAGCCTACCTATGCAACCAGTTCCATTAGTCTAGAGATACTGATAGTGTCATTTCTTCTGGCTGCTTTCACATAAATGATGGAAGTAAGGGTTTTTCACAATCTTCCCCCCCCATCACAATTAAGTTTAAGCCAAAAATGTTTACCAGTAGTATCAATTGTTCTGCAAACTGTGTTAAAAATTGCAAAGCAGTTTTTGCTTAGGTGAGTCCATCAATTACTTTTATGCATTTCTCACTGAACAGGAGTTTCAAAACTGAACTACCTCTCGCCCCTCAGCATGCCAGATGAAAGATCTAGTAAATGAAGATTTTACAATTCTGGGATATTAGTCCAATGAGATAATATTTTATACAGCTTTGGAAGCATTTTCATGTGTAGTAACAATGTGTTCCTGGACCTGCCAGCATTTTTACACTAACCAAATTTTTGTTTTGGTCACTAAGATGTTTGTATATTACACATGCAACTAATAGCAGATGGATGTTCACTGCACATAACTGATACATTTGTGCATAAAGTCAGTGAACTCTTTTCATTCTGTAGGTGAGAAGATTTTCCAATTGTTTAGTACACACACACAGAAGCTAAAAAATAGAACTTCTAATGGGAAGAAAAAAAAAATCTTTCGAATTCTGAATGCTCACTGCCTGGTTCTCAGTATCTCCTATTCTCCTGTGCAGCACAGTTTAATGATTTTCTTGCTTTAAGGAAGAAAACATTCTTTCCAAGGACAATAAAGAGGGCTAAGAAGGCTGCACTTCATTGTAAGACTAAATTTACTCAGTGTCTCTGGATGTCTGCCAGGTTCTTTTCAGTGTCACTTGCTGCAATCTTTAAGAACTAAAAAAATATAAATAAATGCCAGTGAACCTCCCAAAAAATTAAATGAAACATACTTGCATTTAATATACAGAAATAAATCAGTACATTCAAAAGCTAATGAGACAGAAATGTCATTATATTTTTACAAAATCATCACTGTGTTTATGGAAAGCGTATCTTTATGACAGCACAAAAACCAGGGAAACAATTTGAAAAGTTCTGCCACCTTTGAACAGCAGAAGTCCAGAGTCTGCAGACTGGCCAGCTAATCATTTAGTAATTCTAGCCTATTGTTTTAAATTCCATTGTCCAGCCTATTCAAAGTAAGCAATAAAAAAAAGTGCATACAAAAGTAAAAAGGGAAAAGTCCTTACTTCTATCATCATTATGCCTTATTAGTCTCTTACAGAGAAATAAAAAAAAAGGGAAAAGTGTTGATCACTACAGTGGACGGACCTGTATTTACAAAAAAAAAAAAAAAAAGCTGAGGACTTTCTAGAAAAACCCTGTTTTTACCATTACCTGAAGCTCTGAAGCTTCATTCTTTTCCATTACTATGTTCTATGCCATCGGAAAAAGAGTTTATCCCATACACATCAAAACATTAAAATACAGTCAAATACGAGAGGGAGCCTGCTTCAAATACAGACATAAATTTAAATGATGCCTGGGATATTTACATAAATGTATAAAGCTTTTGTCACTTAAGTTTTAAACAGTCTTTCAGTCACAATATTTTAAACAAAGAATAAATACATACACTAAGCACCAGACTGGAGTCACACTCATATCTCATTCCAAAACAGATCACATTTTGAGTCAGATGTGGTATTGTGACAAGTTTTTGTGACACTTCTTGCAGTCGCTAAGACTCATGGACTTACCACTTTGTCATCACAAAAAAACCCCAACCAAATAAAAGCAAAAACATATCAACAGACAACAAAGTGAATATAGCCCCATAGGTAGGAGATTTCCTCTCCTCCTTTCCTCAAAAAGTATGTTTGAAGCATGTTTGTACAGTGTCACAATTCATATAAATGCTGAAAGAATATCATGGACATCTGGGTTATCTGCATTTTAAACAATGTAGTGTTTATATTTTAGAATTAGAAGATGTGTGAATTAGATTTTTTTTTTTTTTTTGCTAACCATTATGCATTCAGTAGTCTGGTCTTTTCAGAATAAGGGTTTTCAAAGACATTAGCTTCTCTAGAAGTAGAACTTGATGGACACTGACAACTACTTTTCTTGCACTGTAAGCTTCTTCTCAAGGCAGGAATATATAATTTTTTGTCATCTCTCTCTCCATTATCGGTTTCAGTAAAATGATTTACACTAGGTTCTAGTGAACAGAAGGGAAAAGGAGAAAAAGAAATAATAATGAGCCAATTGCTTATATATTTGATCATTTCATTGACCCAGAAATCCTTTAGGCACAGTTGTAATTTCAGGCACATGAATAGTACTATGATTCCAATGGAAATTGCTCCTGGAAATTTAAGAGTAGAAGGCTTTGTCTGGAATAAAGACTAAAAATCTCAAGCACTAAGCAAACAGTCAGGATTTCACAGATTTTAAGTGAAAAGAAGTCCTCATTTTTTTCTCATATACTTTTTATGCACTTTATAAATACTTTTTTTTTAACTAATAAAAGTCTACAACTTCTAACCTTCACCTAGAAAAGTTGCATTGAACACTGACTAAAATGCCACAAAAACTTATACCAATGAGGATTTAAACATCCAAACAAGTGTAAGGAAGCAAGACATTAATTTTTATATGGCCTAATATTGAATTCGTATCTGATTAGAAAAAAAACCTCACACAAACACAAAAACCCAACCAATAACCAAAATATGAATTCCAAACCTTCCTTCAATTTGGGGTGGAACTCATGCTCATACTGGGTTGCCATAGTCAATCTGAAAATGAAAAACCAGACTGGACATATGAACAAATAGAACAACCACTCATTTATTACCCTCTTCTGCCTATTTGGGTGAAGGTCAAACTTGTGACATTAACACCTTTATTCAGTAAAATCACCTGAGGAATCATTAAAACAGCACATACATGAAGGTGGGCCAAGAAATTTTAATCTGTAGGAGTTAATATATGTTTTAAGTCTATAACAAGGCTTAAAAATTGACAGCTGCTTAAACCAATGGAAGAAAATTTTTCAAGTTGAATGAAAATTGCCTTGAAATACCCACAAGAATACATCTGTAAGCCTTTTAGAATAGAATTCATTCTTCAATAGAGTCTCAAGAACGGACAATGCAATCAATAAAAACCTCCACGTGTTAGTGAACTTCACTAATTCTTAGAATTCTGGCCATTCAGAGATCACTGAAATACACTTCACACGTTGAGCATGCACTGACCCAGATCAAGTAATGTGTGCTTTTAAAATTTTAATAATGAAAAAATTATATAGTTACAATATGACCTCCAGGACTCAAGAAATTGCCCTGCATAGAATTTTATTCTTGCAATTTAGTAATTAGTCTAAAATATATTTTGTATAGAACCACTGACTTCATAAAACTACCACTTACATTTATTAGTTTTACTAGAACATATTCTTTACTGGCGTATCTCAATACAGTTAAACCAAAGCAGTACTTCAGATTTCATCATGAGAGGCTCATCACATTGATAATCTCAAAGATGAAGGATGGCAGCAGTTAATTCATATCTCATATCTTTTGAAGCTCTTTTAATATATGTCTGCTGGGAAAAAAAAACAAACCTCCCCAAAATGATCCTAGGCAACCTGTTCCAGATAAACCTGCTTTAGCAGTGGTTTGGACCACAGGATCTCCAGAGGTCCCTTCTAGTCCCAAAATTCTGTGATTCTGCTACCATGAATAAATAAAATAATTCTTGATTTGTTAAATATACAATCACAGTATTAAGCGACTGTACTTATTGATCTTTCACACTGATGCAAATAACACAAATAAATAACTTGGCACAAAACAGACTTCCACATAGTCAATTGCAGCTATTGTTGACAACTAGAGAATTTGATGGTACTCAAATATAACTACAATAATTAATTTATTTACTTTCTCACTTTAAAATCTTTATCAAACAGATGTATTTGGAAATACTCAGACCTCTGAATACATACGTCTGGTACAAATAATGATTACAAAGGGAAAAGATCTACTGAAATGTATAGCTCAGCTTTTTCTTTAAGTGCCAGCAGGACTGTATAGAAATCTGCAATAGGCACATGCTGGGCTGCCTCACTCGTAGTCCCCCCAGATTAATAGGAGCAGGGGGGAAGTATTTTGTGGAAAGCTCCAGCACTGTGGCCAAGTACTCAGCTGTTAAGGGCTGTGTTAAGCCAGCAGGGAACCTTCAATTTCACACGTGAAAGGATGAAAGGGTAATTTCTGTGCCAAACCAAGGCCTCAAATTAAGAGTCTGGTGCATCTCTAATTCCATTTGACATGAAACACTCTCTCAGAAGGGTTAGGCTGAATAAGTATATTAAACTGAGCTCTATTTACTAGAATATTATGTATGAGAAACTGGAGAGACAGACCCTGTAGGAAAATAAATTTTCTTCTTTACTCCCAAAGGACTGGGAAAGAAAGAACTGCCTAAATTTACCGTTCAGGAAATTTGATTCAAATGGACCAGTTAGCTGTTAACAGACATGCACAGATCCAAAAACAAGGACTCAGATGGCAGCATTTGAAACAAAGGTGCATCAGATTTTTAGTTCAGAATCTGGACCCCTGCCCCAACTAAAGAAAATTTGGTAAATACAATGCTCAGCTAGCACACAAAGGTAATGCTATAAACCTCTACACTGTCTGACCAGGTGACTAACAAGTAATGAAATAAGGCACAGCATATCTGAGGAAGTTTAGTTTTCACTAAATCACTCCTGTGAAGAATCCCCTAGCATGGAAGAAAAAAAAAGAAGCACAATACATACTACATTAAATACTGGCTACACAAATTTCTATTAAAAAATTAAGAAATTTCCGCTATTTGAGAAGACCAAAAGTATTCCCTAGTCAAGTAGTCTGTAAGTTCTGCTTGCTTTCAGACTTGTGTTTGGAAAACTGTTAATGTAAGTCATCTAAAATCAAGTTTTCAAATAACAGCTCCAAAGTTTGCCTTTACATAATAATTGTCATACACACTACGTGCATGAGAATTCTATATTTTAGGGTATTCTATATTTTCAGACATCCATAAAATCTTTGAAGGATTCATATATATGTAGGAAAATAGATTCTTGAGAGAAACTCTTGATATTTTAACTGGGGCTATTTACACAGCAAATACACAATCAGAGTGCCAGAGAGAGAACTCTTGTAATCCTTCTCTATTTTCTCATGGAGTGCAAAACTACCAGTATGTGGAATGAAACCTACCAGCATCAATTAATATAAATAATCAACTAATCAAAACAGAGAATCATAAAGACTTACTTGTGTGCATTGCAAAGTCTGGCATCAGAGAAAAATAGAACTCAAGATTTTTTATTTTTATTTTTTTAAATTTTATTTTAACTTTAAACTTACTCCCTGTAGGAACAGCCAAACTTCTAAGCTATCCAGGGCTGGAAGCCTTCTTTGTATGAAGCAGCAAAAGGCTGTCACATACATCTCCTACTCAAAGCATTTAGAGAGACACCTTAGCAGCTTCTGGTTGCAATTTGTTACCAACAGTGAAACATCAGTAATAGTTGAGGCTTCCCAGCCACCAGACTTCTAAAAGTCATTATATGGTTGACTGACATGGCAAAGGGTCAAGCAAATGCTCACCTTTACAGATTTGCCATAAGAAATGAACTATTATACCCTTTTCTCTATGGAATGCTCTTTTGTCCCCTTTCCCCCAGCTTGTCACAACCCAGCAATTCTGTCACTTTTTCTTCTGAGCTGTGTGTCATTCAAAAGACTCTAGAATGCAGAAGAAATCCAAGCTTTTAACTCTACTTGTGCCCCGCTATTTCGGCTATTCTCTAGCCCAGACCTAGAGAAGACAATGCTAACAGAGCCAAAGTCTTTTTCTACTGTAGCAGTGTGAGGCAACTAAGCCCCACTCTGAGTTGCAGTAATTAGCAGAGACAGGCTTGAGTGCATCACCATCATGAGAGGCAGGATAATGCCTTCCTCTTCTTTCCAGCCACTCACTTGATGTGTGTTGACTCTCAAAGAAGCTGCTGAAGCACATTAAAAAGACAAGTACCAGTGCCACTGGAAATGACTAAGAGATGAAGCTACTGCTTCCTTCATCCTGGGAAATACTTGGATGTTATACAGTTATTTATTTATTTCTAAACCTTATTTCTAAATCTGCAATACAAAAAGCTCTTAAAAGAATTACTCAAGCTCAGCAAAAGCACTAGGTATGACAGCAACATAAGCAACAAGAGCCACTTGAAAGAAGACTGTATTAAAAAGAAAAAATTCACTGCCTAAGGCTATTGATTAAATCACTTCTCAAAATTAAAATAAGTAAAATATTTTTCCTGAAATCAAAAGCTTAATCTGAGAAAAAAAAAAAAAAGGCAGGTCGAACGTTTACCTCCTAATGCAGATGGACCTTCTACATTTGATTCTATTCTGCAACACTGTGGCAGTGAACGGAACTAAACCCAGCTGGTGCCACTCACTAGTAGTGTTCCTCGGGGCTTATTAGTGTTACGGCTGGTCCTGTTTAACACCTTTGTCATAGATCTGGATAAGGGAACTGAGGGTGTCCCCAGGAAGTTCACAGACAACACCAAGTTGGGTGTTGATCTGCTGGAAGGTAGGAAGGCTATATAGAAAGGACTGGATCAATGGGCCAAGACCAACTGTATGACATTCAATAAGGCTTCCTGAAAGAAGTTGCAGTGAGCGGGGATCAGTCTCTTCTGCCACATCTCAAGTAAAAGGATGAGAGGAAATGACCTAAAGCTGTGCCATTTACTAGAAAAAAAAATTCACTGATTTTTTTTTTTTCCCAGGGGCTATAATGCCAAAACAATAAATATGGGGTATTTTTAAAGAACATTTACAGATACAGCAAAAAACTAGGAGACTGCTTTTCAAGGTCAATAAGCAGCTTGCTGCTACTTCTTATTCTACAGTTGAAAAATCAGAATATACACATCATCAGAAGGCGAATTTGTGAGACCTGAAATGTGCAGCAAAATTCTTTCCTCAAGCTGGAAAAAAGGTGTATAAACTAGAATCAATACCAAGCCGACAAAATGCTTCCTGGTAAAACTCTAATCTCTTCAAAGATTAGTAAGAGTGACGCTGTAAGACTGGGACATAACACTTTTACTTTTTAGCGTTGACTCTAACTGCTGGGTGAGATATCCAGTGCCTGAAAAAAAGACAAATGCTGGCAGATCTGGCTACCAAGGTACTTTGGCTACCAAAGCAGAAGGTAAGGAGCTTTTGTCCTCCTACACAAATCCATGTTAAGCACACTCCAGGTCTGCCACTGCAGCTGTTGACTCCCTTCCCTTTCCATTTGATGCCTCAGTAGTTCCAACTTTTCTGCACAAACAGGAGCTCTCTGAAAAGTTCCCAGAATATAAGTTTGCCAAGGTATTTTTACCCACTGAAAGATTTACTGGCAACACTTGCACAGTATATTTGGTCAAAGGTCAATGCAGCCATGAAATTTTGTGCTAACTGAAAGGCTGCTGGTAAGTTATTGTTGGGAACAGGCTGTTATACACATAGATCAAAAGTCAATCTAAAACAAGGGGAGACCTTTTCTTCATTAAGTTTAGTCACACAGTGCAATGAGATAAAAAACCCCCACAAATTAAATTCTTGCTTACCCAGCCTTGCCATTTTCCCAATGTGATATATTCTTTATTTAACAGTGTAAGTCACTCATAATGAAATTAGATTTTGCCCTTTACCCAAATAGAGAAAAACCTCACATTTTTATTTTCTTGCTCTATAAAAACATGCTTATGACAGGCAATAGGTAAGTTCTTGCAGTTCATTGCTGACTCATATGCCAAACAGAATCATTAAATGAAATTGTTTATGAAGAGGTTGAATTTTAAGTAGTATATTACAGCTGTAAATATAAGCCAATGACTCATGCTATGCAATTCATTACAAATCTGCTAGGCAATCAAAACTCAATAAGATTTAATCCATTGATGTTCAATAAACATGTCAAAATAATGTTTATAACAAATAACTAGAAATCCCTGTCCTCTGTCTACTAATGAAGATACTTATTTATGGTGAACTTATCAAAACCAAGAACCCACTGTACAAGTTGCACAATTATTTTGACTAATTAAAGTACTAATTTTACATCAATTTTAAAATCTGGAAACTCTTTAATTATTTTTCATTACCATTAGCAACATTTCTGACTAGACTGTTTTATAACTGATGACTTTTCAATAGTAACTGGTATAACTACAACTCACATAACTGTTCAAGTGGGGTTTGAATAGTCTTATTTTAAGAAGGCTTACACATGTGGTGTTAGTCCAGAAGCATTCAATACAACTGCAAAGATCACTCCAAGTTCCATGCCATGTTTTGAATTCATGTTTAAATGTGGGGGAATAAATGTTTAAATTGTAAGTGAATTTGTTGGTATTGACCAAAACCACTTGGGAAATCTGAAAACCTTAATTAAGGACAGTTCACAATGTTCAATGAACAAAATTTTAGAGAAATCATTAAACTTATAAAAAAGAATGAGGAAGAAAAAAAAAGAGAAACCAGAAGAAACAACTTAGTAAAATACAAAAACATGGTAACTACTTGATCTTACATGAGAGAATATCATTATCTTTGAAATTATAAAGAAATTTGAAGACAATCTTTCCATACCACTGCCAGTGAGAAGAGATTCTGCACAGATCTTACTTTGCTGTATTGCACTGAAGTACTTCAAATCATAAACCCGGGCACTGTCTACACTGAAGTTCAGAGCGGGTTAGCATACTACAAGGAGTATCCTGACATTTATTAACACTGTTGCTGAAAAATAAGTAAATAGCCATTAAAAGAGAAGTATAGAAATATATAATCTGTCCATATCCCACTTGGTTCTGAAATAAATTTCATATTAGAATTTACTCCATAATTACATAATTATCTGTATTGGAATGTGATAAAAATAGATGCTGATTTTGAAAATATTCATTTGGCCTCAAATTTCAGTCCAGACTGCGCAACTTACTTCTAGGGTTACTGTCAACTCCCTCCCTTTGCAGATCCTTATATGATATGAAAGGCCTTATATGATACATGTGCCAACAGGGGAAGGAGGAAATTAGCAAAATTTAATAATGTCAGTGATATCACTCATTATAACAGTGATGCAGTTTATTAACAGGCTTGCTTCAAGTAACCAGGCCAGAAACCCAAATGAACATCTCAGATTCTATAAATTTCTAAAATACAAGCCCAACGCACTGAATTAAACATATACGAAGTAAAACAGGCCTACCAAATCCCAAGTACATTAGTCTGCCCTTCAGAATTATGCTCTTTGGTTCTCAACAGATTCCCACACAACTCTGGTTCGAGAATTTTTGTGGGTCTGACAAAAGCAGACTCACACCTAAGGGACACAAGCAATTTGTTAGTCCCACAGCCTGCATATCTCTTTATGGTAAAATTTTTCCCCTCTAGTCTTCCAAGTGTAGCCCATAATTAACTTAAGTGGCACAACATGATTAACAACTCTTCACAGGGGAAAGAATCTGTTTAAATGTTTTAAACTGCAATTTCTAATTTTTCAGTGACAGCTTTGGTACTTATTTGTGCTTATGATCAATTGAAAGCACAGATAATAGAATTTAAAAAGGAGTATTTAGTTAAGTAGGTATATCCAGTAATTTGGTACTACAATTACATATATAAACTTAGAAACAGCCCTTAAAAAGAGCATATTATTAATAGACTAACTGGCATTGGTGGGAAACAGGAATCATTTATGGAATGTCAAACTGTGTGTGAGAAATATGAACAATCTGTGAAATAGACAAATTAGTGCATAGCCTGTGATATGACAAGAGTATATTATTAACTATTCTATTTTGTATTTTCCTTTTTCAATCCACACATAGCAGATTGCAGCTGTTAACATGTCAGCACTCATAACTCAATCAGATTCAATATCACATTTCAAAAATATTTAGAGAGTAATTTCTTTGCTGAGCAACATATCTTGGTAAAAGAGAAGTTCATCTGAAATTTAGTAAATTGTTCTGATTAAACAAATAAAATTGAAGTCAAAATTTTCATTTAAAATACTTGAAATGCAAAAGTTATCTTAATTCATAGTTTAGTTTTGTTACTGTAAGAGTGAAAAGGAGTATTTTTCTTCCAGTGAAATTAAGTGTTTTATGTAAAGAAGCCAATTTTATGTAACGTTTTAGTCATAATTTCAATTAAAAAATATTTTCAAGACGGTTTTCCACCTCCCTGATTTAGTAAAAAAAATCAGTAACAAAATGGAACTATACATTCATATTTACTCATGGTAAGAACACTTTGAATAAAATTCAAGCTGTAAGATTTGAATAAAAGCAAATTAAATAAAGAGAAACTATTTAGCTCCTAACAATCACACAGAAATTGCTCTTCATTACAAGTAAGCTTTGCTAAAAGTAAACCATCTCGGAGTTTAGGTCTATATTAAAATAGACTGCTCATGTACACAAACATATACATATGCATGAATGGAAACCATCGGTATCTGCTGGAGGGTTATTTTTTTTTGCTTTTTATTGCACCTTACTTATTAGCAATCAAAACCAATTCCATGTACTATTTAAACTCTTTGCCATGTAAGATCAAGTCTAGTGATTTTTTGGCAATATGTGTAGATATGAATAATAGTAAGGCAGGGTACTTTCTACTTTTTGCTCAGTTGTCTACATAACTGACTCTAAATCCAGTGTTTCTCCAGTAACTGAGGCCATAGATCCCAAACTGTATATTTAGGTAATGCAGCATGAAACATTTGCCTGAAGCAGTTCTCTTAACATTTTTTTTTGGGACCCTGTTAAAGCTTGCTATCGCACCAAGTGGTTATTCCAAGATAAAAGCCTTCCTCACAGGAATTTAATATGCTTGATTCTGATGTTGAATCTCTTTTTAAATGATCAAAAGAGCTCTTAAAATTTTATCTATTTCTTGCCCATTTTATACTCAAAAAACTATTACCATAACTTTTAAAAGGGTGTAAAATGATCAAATGCTTCCTTTCACCATTACTTCCAGAACAATCCTTTATTCTCCCAACAAGCACAGGGAAGATTAAAATTTTTCTTCAAATTAACTCAGATATTTGTATTACTCAGAAGGGTACTTTCTTTTCCTAATAGCTATCTCAGTTATTCCTAAAGGTTCATGGTACTCATTTAAGCCTGAGCACACTTTACAACTACAATCACAGTGTCAATCATAAGAATTATGAAAATGCAGGCTGTTGAAATCTCATAGCAATAAAAAGCAAAATATAGGTGCACAAACATATCATTTTACAATTAAAACAACATTTTACATATTACTCCTCTGATGGACTTAAAGGGGTATCTGCCCCTCCATAGCTAAACAACTCAATTTTAGTTACTTTTAATTATTAAAAGGTTTTGACCTTTGTAACTTATTCTTCACTAGAGAGTCAGGAATAACATTCTGGACTCCATTAGAAGTTTAGTCAAATAAAATTCAGATATATACTATACCCTACAAGTGGAGTATATTGTGTAAGTATTTCAAATTTTATTTGTACACTTTTTACACATTCTTAACAGATGTAACAAGAACCCTGATTTTTTTAATCATCTTCCTTTTAATACAGAATTTCCATTCACATCAAAGTAAAATACTGAAATTTTACAAGAATTTTTGGTGCAAAGGGCTTTTTAAAATATTTTAGACTGTGAACAAAACGAGGGAGCAAGGAAGAAGGCAAGAACAACTTACTTTCAAAAAGCAAACTCAGCTTTGGCTCATGGTGCAACGTAAGAAGGTGTGTACAGAATTAATCAATCCCTTTACTTAACTGTTTTGTCTTCAAAAGCCATAAAGAGATGCCCAGGTTAAAGTAAAGAAAAAAAATAGGGCAAGCATACACAATACTTCTCTCAGTGCTCTTTAAGACTCTTAATCATTTTTGTTAAAAGCAGTTTGAATGAATTTTCCGGTCTTGCCTTGAATCCATTCACACTGTGCCAAACACAGAATTGCTCACTACATTATAGTGCCACATGACTTGTGTTTTGCAAAAAAGTTACCCTTCCTTTGGTTTGCTTAGAAACTAGCCTCCATCAGATTCAACTGATGTTCGCTATGGTACAAAATAAATAATGCTTATTAAAGAATGGGCGCTAAATGTATTCCCCTCGTACATTCATATGAGAATGTGCAAGTATACTTGATCACTGGCAGGCAAACTTGGACTTAGTGATACCAACTTGTCATCAAGATATGCTTCTAACAGTACATTCGAAACAGAAAAACACCAAATGATAGCTCAGTACGTTTAAAAAAATGCATAAGAAATTACAGGAATTCAATTAGAATAAGGAAGAGTAGAGCAGTTGTTCTAAAGGAGAATTCTATGCAAATATGTCTTTATTCTTTAGGAATGGCACTCCCTAATTTCATGCCGTTACTGAGGCTCTCCCAAACCACGTGCTGCTCTCTTGCTTCCCCTGCCTGCTGGGCAGGATGAATTTGAGAACTGGAGGCAGTAAAGATGAAGACCATGGGTTGAGATAAAAACAATTTACTGGAAAGACTAAACTAAGTAAGAAAACAGTAATAGCGACAACATCAATAACAAAAGGTGTAAGACACAGAAATTATTTACATGGAGAGCCCACACAATAAACAAACACCAACTGGGAACCCCTTTTCCCCAGAAAAAGAACAAGAGAGAGACCACCACATAAGGTGATGTAGAATAACGTCAGGGCCTCAGCCATGCCTCTCCCAGCTACTGTAAAAAAACTAATCCTGTCCTGGCAGAAACCAGGATATGTCACCCTGAAATGTAAGATGTACTTTAAAAGTTTAAGTGATTTGAAGAGTTAAGACAAATATCAAAGTCAATTCATATGATTTTGAATTTATTCTTAGCAAAAAAAAGTTAATAATTCTTGCTGCTTTTGAAAAATGCCACACCCTTTCCTTAAAGTATTGCTGCAGGAAAATAACCCTGTGAGGCTGAAGTACAAATCTGTGCCATCATCATCTACGATCAAAGATTTATAGTAAGTTACAGCCTTTGTACTCCTGTTGCATTATCTTGCTGTTGCTTGCTTGGTCAATAAAATTAAAAATTAAGACTAAAACTTTAAAAAATGAAGTAGAAGAATAAATTTCAAACTCACTTAATAAAAGGAATGTGTGTATATGTTTATTACAAAATTTATACTTCGAGTATTTGATTTTTCATTTGCATTGATTTAACTCACATAGCTATGAACTGATACCACTGAATTATCCACCTCCAAAGTACATAGCTATAACGTGATTAGGGTTTTTGGCCCACATGACTGTGACAATTATGAGGGGTGTCTGGCCAGCTCTGCTGTCCAAGAGAGATGCTACTGAGCTGCAAGGGAATCTTGCCATTGAAAGGGAGACAGAAATAAAGTACTTCAGAGCATTCAATCAAAATACTGGGAAAAAGCCCATAGCATTCAGTCACCTCTCTTTTAAAGAATTTAGAACAAATATAAAACTGCTTAAATAGATCTAATAAATTATATGGTATAAGTATTTGGCAGCTTAAACAATGAAAGTCAATTTATATATATATCTAAAGAAGAAGCTAAAGTTGTATAATTTTACAAGTGTCATTAATGCTAGAAAATCAGTGATATAAAAAATCTTTCATATGGTTTCCCTTTGAAAAGAAAAAATATCCAACATAAAATGGGAGGTTTTCTAATGCATTTGGCTGTGTACAGGGGAATGTGTTTTTATTTTATCTCAATTGTTAAAATAACTGAGTGGAGGAAAAAGTAATTTGCATCATTTTTTGTACTATACTTTTTTTTTCTTGAGTAATTGTCTGCTTTTGTTTCCCGCTATGTCTCATACACACATGTAGCTGACACACTTAAGATACCTACACACATTTTTTGAGGTTTACTTATAACCAAGATTTCCTTATCCTATACTTGATTAAGTTGATTTTTGTTAAAAGAAACAGGAACACATCTGTCCTTTATGAACTGCCTTGTTGCAAAGAATTAATTTTTCTTCCAGGCCATTTCTCCAAATAGTCAAGATGTTTTGAAGTTGAAGTTGTGCAACCAAACCTGCTTAGGTTCCCTCACAACTTTTAACTGTCACTACATTTAATAGTCTCATGCTCTCTTCCAACTTCCAATAGCAAAAATACATAATGTTATCAGAGCCAGAGCCCAACCCTATGGAGCCACACACACCTTACTATTTTGAATAGTAGCCACTGAGCATCACTGTAAGCACAGTTGCATATACAAGAACAGTTTCATCTATGAGTTACTAATTTATGCATCATTTATGGACTTCTAAACTGCAAATCGTATCTTGACACTCTCAGCCAAAGTGGAGACGATTCCTACCTAAAAATCTACCAAAGAGTAGTAACACGAACTGTGAACTGATAGCAGCTTCAATAATATTTAGACCAGAAATAAAGTGGAAAATAAAGTAGCTTAGTCCCATGCAAAATAAAGCAGCGTACAGAAGTCAACATTCGTATCACTTACAGAAAACACACATTCCTGTTCCATTCCTAAACTCATTTTTAAGGTTTAAATATTGCAACACTATTCCACTACGGAGAGTAAGGATCCATAGGCTATGCCATCAGACACGCTGTTGACGTATGTTAATGATATAATAGGACACATATATTGGATGACATCTTTTGACACACAACCCTGGATTTCCTGAAAAATTGTATTTGCGAAAAATAGAAATTTGGAACTTAAATGTATTTGACACACATAAATGTCTGTTAAATTGCTGCTTGCTTCCTGCTGGTGCATTTCTTCCTTCAGATATTCTACTTGCAGCTAACTTACTCACTTTTGGATCAGGCATTCACCCTCTTGTTATTACCAGCACACTTACACAGGCAAGTTACTTAAATGCATTTCCAAAATTACCCAAATGAAAACTATAACCGTGAAAGAAAAGTGAAAAAAGAAAAGGAGAGCCCAAACAGCAAAAGAGCTCTGCAGGATGGCACCACTTAAACATTTCACTTGTTTCTTTAAACATGAACTTGTCTTTTTTTTTTTTTTAGATTATCCCTCTCTTAGCATATTGTCTTGTCAGAGCCTGAAGTGCAGATAATCTGTATCCCAATGAAATTTGCATCTGATGAATACATGTTCAGAAATATTCCAGATCTGTAAGACTGATGCAATTTTTATGATTTTAATAATAATAACAACAACTCAGCTTTATTGGCTTGTACATTTGTGAGGAAACTAATTAACTTTTAAATGTAGTCTCCTTGGAGGAAAATAAATGTGTTAGACATTGAAAAAAAATTACTGTTCAGTGCTCCCAACCATGATGGAGTGGTGGTAAAACTAGTGAGAGTGAAGACAAACAGAAGAACCATTAAGTGAAATTTGGCTTTAATTCTGATCATATACTTAGAGATTCTCAAAGTCTATACCTTAATCCTATGAATGACTAGTCCTTTTTGAAAAGGACAAATGTTTTTCAACAGTATCAGATTGAAAACTCCACTAAATAGAATATGGACAGAACCACATACATGGAAAAAATACCAGACAACACTAAAGAAAACAAAGCCCCAAGTTTAAATATCAGTTTTTATCATGTTTCATTCATTACATATTTAATAACACTCAGGTGCGCAAAAATTTATACTCATACCACGTATTACTAAAACTTTAGTTATACACATAAAAATTAAAAGTAAATTTCCAGCATACATGTAAAATCAGTACGAAGAAAGAGAACAGAAACACTGTTTCATAAAACCAATTCTCTAAACTTAAATCCTTGAACAATGTGGTACTAACATTAGAGAGTAATAAAAGTAACAAAAAACCCTCAAAAAATCAGTTAGACTTACAAAACTTTTGGGGTGGATGCAGGGGTGAGGAGGGTTCATTATAGCAACATATAGGGTGGAACTAATCAAGTTTGAGAATGTGTTACATCAGGCACTATTCACAGGAACAAACAGTCCCTGCCCACCAACATACAATTTCATCGAAAGGAATGCCTACTGAAGAGGTAAAACATTGCTACCCAAATATGCACAGCAGGTCAGTGGCGAGAGTCACAACTGCCCAGAGTCGCTTAAATGCAAACTCAGTGCTGGTTGCAGGGATCACCCTCCTCGCACATCAAATGCTGCTGCAAGAACTAGTCCACAACAAATCCACAATTAGGCTTCTTTTATGCTTGTGTTTCAGCAGCAACTACAACCTCTGTGCTAGTCACTGGCCTTCTCTAAAGCAGATTTGTACCAGTTCTACTTGCTGTATTCAAGTAGCATAAATTGTTTCTCATAACTGAAGGCAAACAAAACAATTTAGTACTAAATAATGAAGACAATACCTTAACTGCATATCAAAGCAGAGATGTTCTGTTATAATTGCTGATATTCCACAGACGGTACAGATTATGCCCTTGCAGTTTATGTCACTAGTAGCACTGTTTATATGGCACCATAATCATGTCCTCTGCTGAAAAATAAGAGCAGAGTTTGCAACACCCATACAAATACCTCCCAGCTATGAAAAGACAACTTGAGATCATCAGTATAGTCAAGGTAGAAGCTTTCACAAATAATGAATCAGTTCATTCATTTCCATACTGTAAATTTTCACTACTCAAAACTGAACCAATTTGGAAGAGATAATAATTTTTTTTCTGTCCAAGATAAAAATGAATTTATCTTTCACTCAGATTTATAAGTAAGTTGCACAAGTTGGATTTGAATTATTCTACCATTTCCATGCTTTTGTGAGTTGGATTATTCTCTTCAGAATAATCAAGCTAGATAAATTAATCCTTTCTTCTGGTACTTCAGCCATATTAAAATCTGCATATGCAGTGGGGAGTAGTAAGATCATAAGAGAATTATTTATAAAATCTTATATATTTTTACAATAGAGAAGAAAAAAAAATAAAGGAAATAGAACTCTAATGTAAGATGACGTTAATATCGCACAGTGAAATAATCAATTCAAATGGTACTCCTAGGTGTAACTCCATCTAAGATAATTTCTGGGTAAAAACATGCATGAATTTTTATTAAGATTTGAAAGAGAAAATTAGTGTGAAAAACTTTCTGATGAGCTCTGAAATGACAAAATATGGTCAAAATTATAGATAAGGCTGCTCAAAAATACATTACTTCTTCATGTAAGCACAGTTTCCAAATAGTAACCACATTCGGTGTAGGGTTTTGCCTTTTTTTTTTTTTTTTTAATAATATCTATAAGATAAAAATTTCCTAACAGGCTTCCATGTGATGATAATTCAATGTTTTAAGTACACCTAGTCAGCAAGTTTTTGCACTGAAATGACTAAGAACTACAGCAGATGACATCAAGTAATTCTCTAAGACATGTTAAAAGGCAGGCAAGCATTTAAAGTGATAAAGCAGAAAGTTTCACTTTATCAATTAGATATTTTCCGAAGGTTACAACTTTTCTGAGCTGAATTAAGAATCTAATTAAGCTGGCTGTACTAATGACTAAGAATCATGACAAATGGCAAATCTGCAATATCCCTTTTCATCTAACTGCAGCACAAAAACCCAACAATGATAGTTTGTGGGAAGAAGTACTGTTTTCATTTCCAGTTACCAATTTCTTTGAAAAGTTTTTGAAATTTGTACCCTGTTCCTTAATTTTCTAATGCACACTCTAATTAGACTAATATTACAGAATTGCTACAGAAGTTTTGTATGTTAGTTTTCTGAAGAATTGTGTAGTTCAAGGTCACTCCTACAATTATATTTTCCTTGTGGGCAGGCACAGGTGCCTACGTTCACTGTTAAGAAATATTATCTTTTTCTGGCCTGTTAGTGTCAACAAGTATCACAAAGTGTAAAGAGATGCTTGGCAAAGCTGTCACAACGCATGACCTCTCTGTAGCAGAGATAGCATTTGCAGTATTGCACAAGATTACCATGTTATTACCATCCTAGAACATGTTTATTTGGTACCTATTAGAAATGGGCTACATGCCATCTTCACAGATGGCTCTAAGTATTCACCACTAAACTATCATGTAGCTTAAGATACGTGAGAGTCAAGGGCAGGATTTCTCATATGAGAACACTCACATGTTGTCACGTTTAAGTTATCTGCCTTTGTAATTCAGTTGTGAGCTAAATTAACCTTCAAAGTGTGAAAACAAATTTTGCAGACAGGTAAAGGAATACTTGTTAGAGTGACCTACAAGGAACGAACATGAATTCAAATCCCTTGAGTATTTTCTGCATACTGATCACTTTCCCTCCAAGGGCTTCAAAAGTAAATACTATCCTACTGTACAGATAAGAAAAAAAATTGATATTTCCAAAAATGTAATGCAATCTACGTTGAGTCTTGGAAACAGGACTGACACTCAGTCCTGTTTATCTCCTGTTCTAGACACAAAGATTCATCTGTCTTCAGCTGACCTGCACACAAGTTGGATGCTGCAAAGAATTTAAACTTTTCATATTTCTAACAACTGCTTGTCAAACCAATAGTGTTTGCAGATTTTTTTTTCCTGAGACTTTTAAGTGGGATTTTCCTAAAGCTCCAATGAACAGAGCTGCATGATGACAGGCACTGAGTAGGACTGGCCAAATGGAAAACCATCTTGCCTAATTTACTTATATTAAAATAATGTAGCATTTGAGTTTACCTGGATATAAAGGCCAACTTAATTATAATACTAAAGAAAACACTAAATTATGTTCACTAATGGCAAAACATGAAAAGAAAAATTTTACAGTTTATTTTATATAATACTGTATCACAAGAAAGAAAGGGAAGATGGGAAGGTATATTATTTGTAGGAAGAGTTTGCCTACATTGTATAATCACATAGCACAGCTTTTAAGCCAGCAATTTTGCCATGACAGGATTGAAAACAATGCAATTTGTAAAACAGGACTGGACTTTTTTTAAAGTTTCAAGAGAACTGAGAAAACCAGGCTTCTATTCTTTCTCCTATTACTGATATTTAGTGATCTAAGAGAAACTGACTGTGTCTGCAGCCCCTGTCTGCAGAACTGAGACACTAATGGTGGTCTCTCCAGGAAAGGACTTGTCACCAGTGCTTTGAAGTGGACTGTGTTAGAGACAAGCACTACAAGCACACCATGAAAAGTGTGTGCAAATGTAAACCAGTATTGAGATCTCTTTGATCAACACCACTGCCAAACAAGAGAAAAACAGAAAATCTATTTCCATTTCAGCAGCTTGTACCATACTTGCTTCTTTTAAATAAACATTTAGGTAGTATTGTACTGAATTCCTGTTGAATTGATGTTTGCCAGAAAAAGTTTTTTGCCCATGATCTGATTCTGATGTTGTCTGATGAAAAAATAATACATGGTGGTATAAAGCCAGACTTAAAGGCTATACTGAATGACTGAAGATACTAGAGGACAACTAATATTATTTGAAAATATTGGCCATTGGATTTTAGAACATTTGACAGCAATCTCTCTGTAATTAAGAAATGTGGTACTTTTGCATGGTTAGAGGTGCCATTTATTATTGTTATATATGTCACCAAACTAACATCAAAATCAATCTGAAAGGTTATAACTGATCTGTTATTTCCCTCAGTATGTTCATGAAGTATTTGTGAATTAATCAAGACTCCAATGCATGAATTTCTAATAACAATGGGCCAATTAACTCAGACAAGTAATTTCGGCTTGGTAATAGGTTAACTGAAATATTCAAAGTCAAAAGTAATAAGCTTCAAATCTGTAGTGGTGCAACTACAGTTTATAGTTTCCCCAGAATTATAGTTTAAGATACTTTTAAGAAGAAAAATCAAGCAAAGTTTTTAATGACATTCCATTTTCATCAGTAAACCAACTTACTAGAAAATTCATGAAAAGCATGCTCAAAATATATTTGATATGATTCAGACAGTTTCTTATTGAAGTTTAGATGTGTTTTAATATTTATGCTCTGGAGCCAGCATTGAAAACACTGTAACAGCAAAACCACATCAGATATTTAACAACATGAAACTGGGACTAAAGAGCATAATCTTTTTAACACTTGAAACCCATTTTAATGTTTCTCATATCAACTACAAGTCTGTCCTTGATACAAATTTTTAATAAATTACCATTCAATTAAGAAACTGCAAACCAGCACCTTCTAGTTAATATTTTCCTACATGTATACCATAATTTCGATTGCAATCCATACATTCCAAGAGAAAATGATTGTTTGACAACGACTGCTTTTTTTCCCTCTCAGATATTAAGAGAAGAATCTGCAATATATGACCTGTGGACATGGCTACAAAATTTTTATTCATGTTTCAGAAAAGCAGCATATTTTCATGTCACCACTCTAGCTGTATTATTTTCAAAGCTTATGTGAAATTCATGCACAGAATGTCTCATTGGTGGCTCTAAATGTTTTTTTAATGCTTATCTGTTCCCTTTGACTAGTATGTAATTTTCAGTTTTACTTCCTAAAGCGTGAACTAACAGCTCACCCAAAAATTTCTGGGCCCTTTTGCCCCAAGGTCTATCCTTATGATATTGGTAACACAATACGTTTCTGCTATAGGGATAATTCCATAAAAACTTGAAAGTGACACTACAGACAAGTAGGAGCTTCTGAGCCCTACTTAAATTTTGCTTACAAATATTAGATTTCCTTGGAGAACTCATTTCATTGCAGCTGCAAAACAAACTGATAATGAAAAACCTAATTTCTTCCTCCTCTTTCCTCTTTGCTTTTGTCAGTACTAGTGTTCACTAACCATGAAATCCTAGGTTTCCCAAACTGTGCAAATTGGACACTTTCAGATTGTCTTCAGCTGCTCATTTCAGTGATGGTTTTCAGTTAAGGCATTTTGGTATGAGTGATCCATTACTATTTCTGGAATGGGAAGAAAGCTTTAATACAACTATGATACACATTATGCAAAAAAACCCCAAAACTGCTAATGACTATTAGGACATCAAAACTCATGCAACGGGCTTGCTCTTTGGAGTTCATATATGATCTTTACATTTAAATCTGAAGTAATCTAAAAACCCTTTTTTTTTTTTTTTTGCATTAAGAAGAAAAAAATTTCTTAAATTCCAGGCAAAAGAAAAGCCTTTGTGGTGAACATTTCTATCATTTTTAACCAGATATTGGCACAAATACAAACTTTCTTTCCTAAAGGTTGCATGAAGAGGTTTTCCAATTATTATTAATATTCATCTATAGTTCTAGACAGAGAAAATATATCATCATGTTTAAAGAAATGAGGATGAGAAACAGCCAGTTGTCAGGCTATTGACAGTGTCTGTGAAAGATGGGGGTGTGTGGAGCAAAATCCAGTCAATGTTCCTTTCGAAGATGGCAACCTGAACTGAGTGAAAAGCTAGTAGTACTTCAGTGATGTACTATGTTTAGTCCTTTATTAACACCAAAAGATGTGCTAATAGCATATTTGAAATACCACAAAAATCACTGTAAAAGGGATGATTTTGGATAGAATTAAGTGGGTTTAATGAACTGATAAACAAAAATAAATTGTTAATCCTTATACTTTAATATATCAGTTATAAAATGCACAATTAAAGGATAGACATAGACTTGAAAACATGTAGGTAGCACCCAAGTACAGGTGGCTTCAGGAGACCTTAAACCAAACAGTCCCACAACAGGATCCTGAGTGCAAGATCATTTCAGTCTGAATGATTAGCAATCTTAACCAGAACGAGACACTCTTCTTTCAGTGACAATTGCTGTTTAAATGAAAACGCTATGCAAGATACCTACTTAATACTTAAAAAGACAGTTTGGGTTAAATGGTATTATACAATCTAGAATACGTGTCGTACAAATGGATGCATCATGCACACATGCAAACCATACCCAAACACAAAAACTTCTACAATCAAGTAGAAACCATATCTTCCACTTTTTATGTCTCAAATACATTTCAAACACTCTTGGAAAATTTTGCTCATGTTATTTCAAGAAAAAACCAAAAAATTTAATTCCCTGTCAGCAAACATCAGACATAATTAAATTTGTGAAGTACTGTAACACAAAAAATACTATTAAATACTGTTAGCATTCCTAAAAGAAATTCTGTAATTATCCATAAGTTACATCAATACTTTTAAAATGGTATAGTTGCCCCAGAAACATGCATGAATTCTTATGCAGCTTACATCTGTTCATCGTCTCCTGTCAACTGTGTCACTAGGACTTTAGAATAAATGAATCCTGCTCTGTGGGCCAAATCATTAATCAACCTTGCCATGTCATTTCATTTTTCGTTCAGCAGCAAATCAAACCATAGAGATCACATTTGTAAAGAATGCCCAAGAGGGTATCATAAGCATAAAAATTAAGACTTTTTAAAAGCAAGCAATACAAAATAGCAAAATGAGATATGGTACAGATAAAGCATATGGAAACTATTACCATAATAATAATTCTGATTCTCAACAATATTTTCATCCTGACTTCTGCAAGATCAAATTTATCTGAGCTGGTTTACGTGAGAATTTCACAATGAAGGTGTTTCCTGTTTTTTCCCTATGCAATGTTATCTCATCCTATTTAATGATTTTTCAGACAGTTATTAAAGCTACAGGCTTGTGTTTAAATTTGTTTTACAGTTGTTCTAAATCAAACCAATTTTTACTAAATTTGTATAGACAACAAACTTCTATTTGTTGAAGGGATGCAGTTTTTTTGTGTATGTGGTTTTGTGGTTTGGTTTTGTGGGTGTTTTTTTTGTGGTTTTGTTTTCTGTTTTTGTTGTTGTTGTTGTTTTAATTTTAAAAAAGGGACTTAAAAAGAGAGAGCAGGACAGAGAGATATCTGTCCATTTAATTTTCCAAAACCAGAAAAAACCTGACATTCTTTCCTCAGAGGAAACATGAGCTAGAGTTCATACAGCACAGTAACAAAAAGTGATAAATGCATATACCAGAGGGAACAAAGTGCTCATACTTATCTTTTATGAGAAACTAGACAAAAATTCATGCAGATTCCTCAGGCATCAGCCCATTTTGAGGTGGTGATCTTCTGTTCCATTCTCCTACCCTACTCAAAGGAATAATTTGTTTTGAACTTAACTTTAAAATTCATATTCATGGGAAATCAAAGTAAGGGAATAATTTATGGAAGGTCTCTCTCTAACACAAATCTTGTTTAGGAAGATCAAGGGAAGAAGTAGACAAATACGTGCTCTTTGAAAGTGTGGATAAGGAGACCAGCCTGAAAATCCAAAATCAAAAGAGAAAACTGGCAGCCACCTCTATGCTAGAGAGCAGTCTTCATCCAAACAGCAAGCTTTCCTGAAGATGATGGGGTGTGACTTCTCCCTGTGCGCCAGGCGGCTAGCCCTGAAGTCACATGGAAACAGGCAAGCTGCCGCGACCCCCAGGCGCTGGATCGGCGCTGCAGTGAAGCCCGCGGGTGCAGGCGCGGGGTGCCGCCGGGGACGGAGCCCAGCAGGAGACAAGGAGATATGAAAGAAATGCAGTCTCTCAGTTCTCGGAATCCAGGGTTTATTGGTAGGAGCGGCGGGGTGGTGAAGGCAGGTGGAACCGGGAAGGGACACGGTGGCTGGAGGCAGCTGGACTCACAGAGCAGAGAGCCCCGAGGGTCCCCGTCCCAGGGGTTAAGGGGGGCAGCAGGATGGGAGGGGTTTACACAGGAGAGCCAATAGGGGCATGAGGGGTACAGATTGACAGGGGCTTCAGGGAATGGGGGTGCGAGGAGGGAAGGTACAGATCTTCAAAAACCAATAATAAACTGCGGGTAGAGGAACATTCTGGCTCTTAACTCAATATGGGATAGGGGAAGGGGGATGTGCAGTGCTAATCATCTCTGACTATGGTGCTTGCTTCCACTAAAGCCTGCAGACGCACTGCTACAATGGGGTTCTGTTAAAATTATTTTTTATATTAGTCTGAAAACTGGGAAAACAAATTTGGAAAATAATTTTCACTATGTCTTTTTGACCTCCCCTTCCCACATTCCATAGAGAACAAACAATTAAGGAAATACAAAAATAACTTACATTCTCTACTGCAATATTTTGGCTATGTCTCAGGAAACATAAAAATATTGTTCCTTTGATAGTCTTACTAACCGCAATTAATATAGTAGCTTTGGAGCAGAAGATCTGTTTAGTGAAACAGATTTAATATTAGAATATGATACTAAAAAAGACAGTGTCTATAATATCTCATTGAGAATATATACTTCTCAGAACTGAGGCAAACCACTAATTTTAAAAAATCTGTATTTATAAAGTGTTCCCCATGCCTAACGAATGTACAGGTAGATGAAGTTTGCATGAACTCACTTCCTTTCTGAAATTTCAAAATATACATGCCCATGTCAATAACTACCAGTGACTAGTATATTATTCCTACGAGCTTTTTCATAATCTTTCTCCACAAATTCACTACTGACCACAGGGTGTTGATCTAGAAATTCAGTCTGGTCTGTATTCGTGTTACATACAAACTTCAAAACCAGCCAAAACTCGAAGGCATCAGAGCAAACAGCCTCTTTGCAACTTATGCAGGAAAAAACCCCACCACTTTTTTAGACTTAAATACAAAATGTTTTTCCAGGAAGTCTGCTTCCTATAAATTCAAGTGTATTACTGTTGATCTAATGAATCCATATTTCTGTATTTGGGGTGGTTGTCCAATTCAAACCATTCAGTAAGGGTCACTTGTAACTAAACTGAATTAGAGAAGAAATAAAAAGAGGCCACAGCTTCATTTTTCCGTGTTACAGGTGAAAGAAAGCAAAATGGAGTTATAGAGGAAGAAATTTATTCTGTGCTATTGTGCCAAGAGAAAAAGTAATTCAGACAATTTCATAGGAAATCAGTCCCAGTGCACCATTTAATAGATTAGAAGCCTTTGTGTAAAACAGCATTCAATCTACTGTGGTGTCAGGCTTAAAATCGAACAGGCAATTACACACATCTAATTCAGAAATAAATTATTCCAATTGCTTGAAAGTACCTATAAGAATGTATGCTTCATGGAATTCAAAGAAATTAATAAAAATCACAAGATTAATGGAATCTTCAGAGAGATTAGAGAAGTGATCCTGTACTGTGAATTTTTACAGTGACCAGTTCATCTTTCCACTTGAGTTGGTTGATCTGACAGTAAACATAATTTAGAATTAAATAAAAGAAGCTGTACCAGGTCACCACCAATTCTAACTTACACAGACAAAATATTAAAAGGCAGGAATCTAAAATTCTTTAATCGTTTACCAAATCTTTAATCACAGGGCTGACACAAAAGTAATTCTCCCTCAGAAATTCTGTTTAAGCCTTGTGACTGCCAACACAATCCTTGACTTCATGCAGCAAAGGTACAAGGGAAAAAGAGAAATTGCAAAAGCTCAAAGCACACCTCAACTTGTCACTAATGCACAGGCTCTGGTCAAATAACATTTTCCAAGTCTTCATGCCTTCAATGTTAGGAAAAATTCCAAGTCATTCTGTCTAATGGTGGACTTTTCTAGAAGTGCTATATAATTACTTCCAAGAAGGAGTAATGAGTGTGGTGCTTTTGTTTGTTCTAACAATGGCAGGGAGAGAGTTAATCACCCTCATCTCCTGAAATAGAGAACAGTTGCTGGGCTTTGGGCAGAATTCCACTGTTGCTTTTGTAAATGTACTAATGAGCCATTGTCATAGTGGTGCCAACCTGGCAATAACAGTCACCATAAATTCACTGCAAGAACACTGCTGTTTGTAATTAGCTCTTCATTACACAATCAGGCTGATTTAGAGAAGCTCTCGTATGATTTGCTCAGCAAATGAAGCAATATAATTACACCTCAGTTGAAATCAACAAATTAGACTGCTGTTTGCAATTGGCTGTATTATATGCTGTTAGCATGCTAGCAATTGCAGGCCTGCTGTGGCCTTTAGCACTTAAATAAAGTAAGCATAATTAAAGTGCTGAATATTTTTGAATTTGCAAGATCAGCTACATAATAGTGACAATTCTTTGCAATTAAAAGAGGAGCCAAGATTTATATGTCACAAACCCTCTATAAGTTTAAGTTTCCATGTTGATAAAACCTAGCGATACATATAAAAATCACTTAAAATTGCAGTGAGGATATAGCCACGGGGGCGAACCTTTGCTTCATCATGATTTATTCTGCTGTGAGCACTGAAGACTGAAGTCTACTGAGATCAAAAGGAGCAGGAAGCTATTAACTATGCCTTTGGTTTTGCACATAATTAATAAAAGTAAACATAATTTTTGCTTTTTACATTTCATAAAGCTTTTTAGAAATGTCCCTTTTCTAGGTACATGAGTTCATATCAATCTCTTGGATGACTAAAAGCAACAGAGGATGAATCCAACATATAAGTTCAACTGTTTCAATGTCACAAAAATGCTTAAACGGACTGGTTAATCAACAGGAATTCTTCTGTACCATGATCACTTGGGGCTAAGCTGTAATAGGACACAGGAAAATGCAGTGCTGGGTTTATATTCTGTTGTTTATAAGACACACATTAACATCAAGAAGCAAAACTACTCAACAAACATTAGAAAGGCTGACGGATGATACTGTGTGGAAAAACTCCTCGTAGACAGTCTGCTTAGGAGGAAAGGTCTGGTGTAATTATTTATATTATGCTACCCAAATGGATCAGACAGAAATCTGAATACCTAGAAGATACTGTATTGACAGACACTGAAGAGGCAAACACTGTAACAAGCCCAATATTTGCTATTATGAGCCAACTTGATATATTCACTGCAGCAATGAGGAATAATCACCTTTTCCACTTTCTTTTGGCAAACTTTACCAGCCACCCTCCTTTACATGGCAGGGCTACTACATCCTATAGGATTTGGGATTGTGTTGGCTTGCCAGAAGAGATGTCAAATAGCTCAGTACTTACAGTCCATATGCCTAAAGATCCTACTTGAAAAAAAATCCTAAACCAAATTATGTTGACCAACAACCATTTGAGCTGCTGAACATCACTAAAGCATTTATTTTTTGTTAATATTAAAGGCTACAGTAAGTTATTTATCAATGTAACTAGGCAGCTCCAATCCTCTCAGTATTTGTCAATCCAACTGTGCAGCAAAAATTCCTTTATAATACTGGTGGGTTTCTTTCTGTTTTGTTGGCTTGGTGGGGTCTTTTGGGTTTTTTTTTTTGTTAGTTGGAGATCTTTTCTGTTTTGGTTTTTTTTTGGGCGACAGTAAATACAGACTAACATTTGCAGTCTAATCAGGGAAAAATAGTACTGTGCTACAATTTAAATGGTGATCCCAGTGACTGACGTGCTAATGAATATTAAAATATTTGTGAGTAGAAAAGACTACTAAATCAGCAATGACTTCATTACCAATGCTATTTATATAAAGTTCAGGTCAGGACACAAGACTAATTCATGATAAAAAATACATCATTAGCATGCAGTGAAGTCAACTACATGAACAAAACTGAATTTTCACTTTATCTTAAGCAATATTCAGCATTTTTTGCATAATGTAATGCAACATCCATGCAGATTTGAAACTTCCTATATTCTATATTTCTGCATAGGATTTAAGTATGACAGACAAACAAGAATTATATGAACATAAAAAGTTCAGTAACAGAATGTTAAGAGGAGCATGTGAAAGGATAAAAAGCACCGAGGGGATTTTTGGGTTTGGCAGTCTTTGTATTGTTTGAAATGATGTACACTTGTCTCCAAGCAATAAATGCAAAACAATTTAGAAAAAGAGACAATAAGAAGCAGTTCATCTGGTCAAACAGCAAGGTATCAAAGCTTATTTAAAATATGTTTTTACTCTTAAGTCAAATCTAAATGATTAAAAAAACCCCTCATGACTAGAAAACTGATATGGGTAGGACAAAAAGGAAAAAAAAAAGGTGTAGAGGAACAGCTTGCAAAAGTATATGTGCTTAATTGTAAATTTTTTTACAAAGAGGGAAGCTTGCCACAAAGTAAAGCTACTGTATAAAACCAATCAGACATGAAAAGAGCAGAAATCTTTGCATGTTCAGTGGCACTGTAAAAACATTTGTGGTGATTTTCACATTACAACTCCCACTTATGACAGATATGGTGGAAGATCTGTCTGAATATTAATCACTAGTAGAAGAAGCTATAAAACAGTCATAATACAGTCAGGATCAATGTCAGAAGCAGAGGCTATCCTATGTGGAATTTAAAGGAACCCTAACATGAAATGGCTGAATTGCAACTCCAGCCCATAACTATCAAGTAGCATTTGAACACTGGAAAAAAAAAAAAAAAAAAAAAAAGCAAATATGGCAAATATAGCTTCTGTATTTCAGAAGAGTGTGTATGCAGGATCTGGGAAACTACAGCTCCTAAAGTCTGACACCAGTATCAAGAAAATTGACAGAAAGTGGAACAAAAAAACCAAAATCAATAACATACCAATAATATATCATACTACAGAATCTATATATTGTTTTTACCAAAGATAAAAATAGAAAGCAACTGAAATGTTAGGGAGAGAAAATACCTTTCATGAAAGGATAAATGCCTAATCACAAAATTAATGGCAGGCAAATGCTAGTTTTCACATCAGAGGAAAGACAACACAAATTCCACAAAGACCCATTTAAGGATTGCTTTTCAACTTACACATATACGATTCAGAAAGGAGTTAATAGTGAAATGGCAATCTTTTTGCTGATATAAAGCCTAGTAAAAGAGGCTAAATTCTTTCATCAGTAACTGGATGGCAGATGGATTTTGATGTAGATCAACAAAATAACTCACATGGGAAAGAAAAGGCCAACTTCAAATATGTGTTGGACTGAAGTGACAACTACTATACAGAAAAAAAATAGTGACAATAGTTATAAACAGACACCTCAGTGGGATAACACATCTTAATGTTCACGAGTAATCAAAAGAATCAGAATGCAAAGAATATATAAATCCACTCAAACCTGGTGTGTGCCTGGATCTTTAGTATTATCTATAGCACTCTCTCTGCTGCCATCCAAAATATATGACGGGTGAAAAATGCAAAAGGAAAAAAGGCATGTTAGAAATTAGTATTTCTGAAACAAGGAATGATAAGAATGGTAGGCAGACCAACACTCTTCAGGGTAGAAAAAAGATGACTGAAGACTGAAGGCAAGCCTTATGTGTCAAGATCACAAATGACAGACAAAAGGTCAAGTGATAACCCTGCTTTCGTTTACTGATTCTCATTTTAGATGGACTGGCAAGTATGAAAGCAAAAGCAACTGAACTAAACAGGCACTTGTTTCTCACCACATGAATTGAAAAAAAAATCAGAACTCAGTACCACAAAGCATTGTTCAAAATAACAACATGAATTTCTACAAGGAAAAGGTACCAAGTTCTAAAAATAAAGAAATTAGTACTCCAGCCTCAAAGAGTTACTAAGCCACAGATTGTTGAACAAGTATTTCATGTAAGCATCTTTCCTTTTTTGACCTGTTCTACTCTCTCAAGTATGGATTATCAGCCTTGAGGGAATGAGATGCAGAGCATTGCTCTGACTCTGTGTGGTAAGACCTATATTCCGCCAGAATTAAGAAATAACTGTTCCCCAGATATCCAGTACCACTTTAAGGATAGATAACTGTTATTTTTGGCCAATGGCATCCAGTCACCTCAACAGTAAAAACAGAACAAGAAATTGCATGAAGATCGCTGATTTTCTGGGGATATTCAAAAGGGGAAAGCATAGGTTTTGCTGGTTTTCCAGTTACCACAGAATAACTGAAAGATCAACTACAAGTAACAATACTTTTTGCTATCTATAAATCTGGGTAGTACTCTTGCTTTTATGATTTTAGATTAGATAATCACAATAAAGTAAAATTGAACACTGCATCTAACACTGAAGAGAGCCTCATTTATCATGATGTTGTACTGTAAAGAATATAAGAAAGTGGAAAAGTCACCAATTGTTTTTATGTGTTAGTTTAAGGTCTGATGTACATCAAAACCTGTTTTGTGCAAAATTCAAATTCTGACTATACTGTCCAGATTAGTACAAAATATATCGAAGAGCTGATCTTGACAGTGTGAGAAAAAGACCACTTTTTGGAGGACAAATATTTAACAAAATTCGAGAAGGATATGATAATGATAATGACAACATACGCTTACACTGTTATTTTTACACTGGCTGGTGACTATTACATTATTGAGAAAAATCTCTATTCTTTTCATCTTGCAAGCATTTAGACATTTGATTCCAGGTAGTTTTAAATAGACAAATATTTCTTTACTGGTTGATTTATACTACTTAAAAATCCATATTTACATTTGCTATTTTTGTACACTTATCACAAATATAACAACTCTTGATAAATTCACTTCACTACAATAAGATGTAATTACACTCCTCAGGCAAGAAGCAAATATTTCAAAACCTTTTAAAAACCCAACATGAAAAAGAATCAACTTAATACCTTTGTAAGATTATGCTTTCTTTAAAATCATTTTGTAATAATACTAAGTTCCTGACAAAACTTGTCTTAAAAAGATTCTAAGCACTTCATAGAAGCAATGGGCTACTAAAGGTGTTTTGTAGAAGTACATTCTAGAAACTTCCGCAAGTAAACTTTGTTATTTCAATCAGTAATACATCAGAATATCCACAGTGGAAAATATTCAGCTATGTTTAGGCAATCCAACCAGACCTGGCAGATCTTAAATTTGCATATTTGAGATTTACAAAAGATAAAAAAATTACGAGGGGGGGTTGTAGGGCAGAGGGGTTGTTTATTTTGCTTTCAACAAGAACCTAATGCATGCAGATTAGTGGGGATCATGAAGTACTTTAAAATCAATTAATGTGAGATAATAGGCTTATTTAATACACATGAAGATATATATAAATAACATAAATAAAACCATTATGAATACCGATAAAGATATTACTACTTTCACAATCAAAAATACTTTTAAAACCAGCAAAAAGTATCTATGCAATCCTGAAACAGCTATTAAAAGGTTTTGCTACCCACAGATTTGGTTTATGTCTCAATAAATACGAGGTTAAGTAGAAACACAAATGCTTCTAAGTGGGCCTAGGAACGCACTAAAGATTGGAAAAAATGTTACAGAGCCAAGAGCTTTATATTAAAAAAAAAAAAAGTGTGCATACTGTGCTCTTATCATGAAAATGCTATCTATGCAAGGACAGATTTAGAAGTAATAGAAAAAATATAAACACACAACACTTTAAGATTCTGTTTTTATTTTGTACTGTATTCTTTATCAAATAACAGGGATATTAAGTTATATGCAACTGTAGTTCAGTTTTCAAGAAAGCTGCCTGCTTTTTTCCAGTTTTTACTTTCTGGGTAAGTTCACCCAGAATGTTTAAGTTGCTTTTATTTTTCAAACATAGTTTCCCTGAGGTCTCTTGCAAAGTGTCACCAATGTGATACCATGTTTCCACTCCTTATCTCCCCCAATTTCATGTCAGAAATAAAGTAATTCTCTCCCAGTTCCATATCATTAAGGAAGTAATTTGCATTAGCACTTTTGGTTGTCATCTTCACAGCGGAAACAAAACTGTTAACTAGGGAGGGAGGTGGCATGATGTTTTGATATACACTACTGATTTTCACCTCTGAAAATTAAGTTTGACTCATGTTTCATAACTGGAATAAATTTGGTTGCCTGGGTCATGATGATTTATCCTAGGAAATGACAAGACAAAATGAGCAAAAGTCACTGATCTAAGGAGTCCAGGAATTAAAGTCTGTACATAGCTGAATGGGGAATTAATTGAAATTAAATGAAGTTTCCAAACCATGATCCAGTTCTAACAGAAGTGCTCTAAGAAGTCCTGAGACTGATGGCATACACATTGACATTCATGCTCTAGAAGGAAACGTTAGGAACCTACTCAAGAGCCTGGGATTAATAGTGCACATTAGCATGAAACAGGAACAGTTTACTGCTTTAAATGATCATTTCCTACTTGGAATATCATAGTTTTTGGAATATCATAGTTTTTGGAATATACAGTTCAAGAAAATTTTGCAAGCTATTTCCATGGAAAACTATAAGCATTTCAAGAAGGTACCACCTGTCACACAAAACAAGAAAGGGATTAAATAATTCATGAAGAAAAAAACCATACCTGCCTCACTTAATGGCAAACTTATTCAGGCTGAGGCATCCTTTAGTATTCAAGGTATTGCTACTAGTTACATTTAAAAGACACAATTCATTGTTTATGAGGCAATACATTTATTTATATTTTCAATGTGTTTTGTAGTAATTCCGACATGCATAAGTTGAGACAGGAACCATACTAGACACACACAGAAACATCTCCTCAAAATAGTTCTCGCTTCAGAGAGCCTGCAGCTGACTGCAGAATCATGACAGGATAAAATGATAACTGAAGAAACTCAGCCCTAAAGGGGCCATTGGCATTTCTTTCTTTTTTTTATTTTACCTTGCTGCTGCAGGGCATGCATTTGTTCACTTTCTGGGTATCTGAGTGCATCTAAAACATTTTGAAGAAATATTTCAAATGTAATCTCAACAATAGTTTAACATTATGTCCCAAAAGAAAAATGTTTTCTTTGTGTCATAATTTCTGCCTTTTCTGGAAGAACTGAGAGAATGTTGCTGCTGTTATTAACAGGCAGTTAAGAACTAGCTAAAACACAAAATGTCTCAAAAAAAAAAAAAGATAAATACAATGTGCTGTGCTCTAAGATTCAGTAGATAATTTCTTTAAAAATATTAAAAGACAAATTTTAGTCAATCCTTAGAATAAGAATGAACTCTGAGATATAAGAGCAATTAGGTTTAACTAAGCCAGAAGGTAAGCAAGACAACTATGGCCATTTATGTGCTGAACATCATTACACATTAAATTAAAAACAAACAATCCCAATCAAAAACCAAAATGAGGACATTCTTGGATATAAGGACAAAGCTTTAGAAACTGCACAGAGAACATAACTTTCAAGAAAGGAAGGGAAAATAGGTTAACAGCAAAAGACTCCAGTGTCTGAACAGCTAAAATCAACATTCACCTCCCAAGGCAAATGGGTTGTTCACAATCATCCATCTAGCAGCATACTCCAGACGTGTGAGTCTGGTAGATGCTGCATGGTTTCTTGTTCAGTGTTTAAAAGAGCAATAGAGTCCAAATTGCAGTATAATATGAAGATTACAATATAATATGAATATAAAGTATACCATGTCATCCACTAAATATTATTAATTGCTATAAAGGTATGTGCTTTAAAAGTTAAGAAGATGTTTTAAGTAACCGTAACGGTCTGAGATGAAAGTTAAGCAATGTCAAGAATTCTGTATGCCTTTTTCTCCTTTACTTTTATGCCTTTCTTGCTTAAGTCATAACCTGCAGTCAGCTTAAATCAGCCCTGACAATACTGAGGAAAGGCTGCAAAAGCAGCAATTAGGAGCACCGAAAACACACAATTTATTGTCACTCTGAGAGCAATTTGCGCCTGTTATTAAAAAATACTTGAGTCCGTCACACCACAAGACAGTCCCAGACTGACTGTCAGCACCGGGAAACAAAACCAGGCAAGTGCTGGCAAGAAGGGGGGAAGTGATCAGAGCCTGTGGTGAAGCCCTTGTTGGTGCATTAGGAAATAGGAGAGAATTCTGGATAATTGGTTCCCTTCTCCTACCACAGATAACTCCTTCTTGTTACCACCATCTGCATTTTACATTCTGGCTATAATGCACAACTCTTTAGGAAAAAAACCAAACCAGAGTTAAATGGATTTTCATAATGAGTCAGAAAATATGGAAAAAGTTATGATTTGGTTTAATGATCAAGTGCACCAAATGGAAGTCCTCTTATTTACTTTCTTTATAATCAAATTTATGCTATGCTGTAATACTGGTATATTGACCAGTATTGTCCATATGTCCTGAAGTGTCACTCTTGGTAGCACCCTTCACTTTATGGAAAAATCAAGCAGATAGTTGAATAATTCTCTTAAAACAACATTAGGTGCTCAACTACAGTTTTGTGACTGAAATAACTTTACCATTTTAACTCTTCAGTCATTGTCTACTATTTTAATGATTTATCAAATTCTTTTCAAGACTTTTATGCTGAGGTTAGACATAATCTGAAATAAATCATTAATATAATGCCAATAAGGCCAGCCAAGTTACTGAAGAAACTTGCTCTACCTTCCACTTCGTGTTAGGATTGTTGACCTTCCATTGATTCACCTCAGTGTTTATCCTGCATTAAACAGTTAAGGAAAGCCATTTAGAAGATTGCTTCACTTCAGTGTGGGCAGTTTTATTAGTATAAAAGCATTTATACTGTTAACTTTTTTACAAAACATGGGACTTACATAGCTACTGTAACAGCACTTTAGTGACCCTCAAGGTATTATAAGCTGCAGGGAAAATATCCCTAAATGCCTTAATTGTGATCAATGTATGCTTAAGAAAAACATATGTCCTGTCTTAGTTCCTGCAGTGGTTTACCTGAGACATGCCCACCCAAAATACATCTCTTAAGGCTTGAAACATCCACAGAATACAGATTAAAACAGAAGTTAAAATTGCAATAGCCATTAAAATATAAGGAACAGAGAAATACTTGGTCATTTGCCTAAGAGCTGTATTCCCAAGACAGTGGGAACTAAACAGTAATAGAATACAAGCATAAGGGGAAGATGCTAAACTTTTTCAACAAATTGCACAAAACCAATTTAAACTTTGCTCATTATTCATTGTTTGTGTTGTACCACTAGAGTACACCACACTTTACACACATCTTGTTTTCCTTGCATCCCACAGCCAACAAACATTTGTCTTACTGTTCAAACATTGGAGTTGTTAACATGTGCTTTGAGACACCACAAACTGAACGTATTCAATTGCTGTGTGATAATCTGCTGGCAAGGCAAGAGATCCGATCAGAGCGCCAGGGAACCGTGTACAAGTTTAAAACACAAAACAAGCATAAATGTATGCAAATCTTGAGGCCCGCCTGAGAATGTTCCCACAGCAAATCTCTTTTCCCAGCTCATATTATGTTAACAATAAGATGTTAACATAAGATGTTCTGTGCCTGTAGAATATTACTGGATACCAACAGCAGCGATGCTCACTTGGCATGAAGCTTCTCAAATGCATAATCTTATCTGCTGGGTTAGCATTCCAGCTGGCTAGAGGTACTTCTGAGCAAACTAGTGAATGAGATGCTTTCTTTGGTATGAGACTGCCATACAAATCAACAGGAATTTAAAGGAGACTAAGTTCATTCTGCTCAATTAGATAAGATGCTGCTGGTTTCCCTGTTGAAAAATGATTTGAAAGTACACCAAGTTAGATCATTTTACTGGCAAATTTACTGCATGATATCAAAACACCACACAGACAAGAATGACTTCAGAGTTAAATATGTGCACAGGTGTCCAATATCAAGACAAGAAAATCAAGACAGATCATAAAGACAATTAAAAAAGCTGGAAAGAGGATTAAGGTATAAAAACCCTCTCTCCCTCTAAGACATGACCCAATTAAAAATAAGGTTCTTATACCAGATTGCTCAACAGAAAAGGGAGAACTTTTACATCTGTTTCCCAGAAATTAATTACATTTAAATCAGTCTTCTACTTTACTTTTTGCTCAATTCTCTCTTTCCTAAATAAGCACAAGCCACAGTGCTTAGCTGTACTGATCAGACAGCAAACAGAATTTATCAAAAGCAGCTATCACTCACTAGCTTTCAGTGTAAAATTAAGATTTTTTTTTTATAACAGAAGCCCACTGACATAAACAGAAAGAAATAATGTTATCAACATAAGAATCAGTGAGATGTATTATTCTCTATTTGTTCCTCAAATACCAAGTATTTCTTTTTAACTCCCAAATGAATCTTGAAGACAGCCAGCTAGCCCTATGAACTCAAAGAACACAGGATGAAAATCATGATGCTGTATTAGATGCCTTTGCATATATCTAGGATATAATTCATATAAATAACAAAATTAGAATTACAATGGTAAAATACATAACATGAAAATAACAATACCATCTTAATGCTTTTTTCTAGATGCCATCTTATCCAATAGTGTTCTCTACAAAGTTGCCCAACAGAAAAGAGACACATATTAGATAGATCCATATGTAGCTTGAAACACGCATTCCTATTGCAATGATTACAAACAGTTTATTTCTTCTTGTTTCCACACAATAAATTCCTCACTTATGTTTCACCCTAAGGTTATTTGCTTTTCATTATCATCACTTGCACAGGTTTTTTTTTTTTCAATTTAAGAATGAAACTGTCTAGATGAATACTCTCTTGGCTAATTCTTCTAGCTTACTCTTTCTTGTACATAATCAATCTGCTCTAAGCCTTTTTCTGTAAAACAGGCGATATACCACAAAATAACATGCCTTCTGGTGTCAGGGGATGAAGATTACATCACTGACTTTTTACCTTAACACATCAATCACTCCACTTCAATTCTCCTTGACAACTACTAGTACCCTAAAGCCATGCAGAACAACAGTGAAAAATAGCATTTTATATCATCCCAGAGCTGCTTCATCAGAGCCCTAGAAATGAGCCCCTTTGCATCCCTTTGATTTCTCATGGCTTAATCTAAGTATTTTAATTAGCCCCTACATTTTCTGAGTCATACACAAAGAAGAAAAATCAGATTTCCAGGTCATTATTATGAATCACATTACCCCATTTCCTTCTGCATTCACTAATCTTGGCCACTTCTGGGTGCCAGCCAGACAACCACTGCTTTTGTGCCTCATGGCAAGGCAGCTGTTAAACTCCTCGTCAGAGATACTGACCTTGGTCCTGAAGCAACACAGTTCTATTTAAATAATACTGACCCTGTCTGGACACCAGGTGCCCATCAAAGCCTCTCTGTCACTTCCCTCCTCAGCTAGAAGGGGGAGAGAAAACATAATGAAAGGCACGTGGGCCAACATAAGGACCAGGAGAGATCACTCATCAGTTACTCTCATGAGCAAAACTCAGTCAATTTGAAGAAATTAGTTTAATTTATTACCAAGCAAAATAGGGTAGGATAAAAATCTTAAAACACCTTCCCCCCACTCCTCCCTTCCCAGATTCAACTTCAGTTCTGATTTTCTCTACCTTGTCCCCATAAATGGCAAAGGGAGACAGGGAATGGAGGCTGCGCAATCAGCTTTGTCTCAGCCCCTCACTCCTTTCTGCTCATGGGGAAGACTTCTCACAGTCTTCCCTGTTCCATTGTGGGGTCCCTTCCATAAGACACACTCCTCCACCAACTTCCCCAACCTGAGTCTTGCTCAAGAGAGATGTTCCAGCCCTCCAATGCTACAATGAGAAATTAAGAAAAATACTGTTGATTCATCTTAAAACACAACCTTGTGCAGCAAGATAAAACTGGAAAAGCAAACGCACCCTAAAGTTTAAAATATATGTATCAGATTATGTTTCTGATCTTGATTTTTTTCTGTCAATCATCTTTTTCTGCTATGATCCCCCTCTATGTTTCCTCCAAAACAAATTCTCATTCTTGTCCCTTAGGTCCCTGCAGATTGTACTGATCAAGATCCCGTCGACAGACTCTTTTTTCAATAATAACTTCACCATCATCCTCATTCTTTTTTCTCAGCTACTGAAACCTGGAATCATTCACGTTCCCTGGGATTTAGTATCACATTCCATAGCTGTGAAGGGGTTTACAGCTTCTGGGGCACTGGGTTTTGGACAAAAACCTAAAAGCAGCAAGAAAATCTGCCCCCCATGATGCTCAAGAACACAGCCTGAAGCAGAGAGTGAACACAGGAAACAGAAATTTCTCTCTGTTTTGACTCTGCTATTTGTCTCTTGTATAAAAGCAGGGATGTAACTCTGCTTACAGGATTTTGCTACCTCTTCTGTATTTACCTTTTAACAACAAGAATGCATATGCATTTAAGTGTCTTTACAGAAACACTGCATGGATGCATTACCAAAAACCACATACACATCTGCAGTACCACTTACAATAGCAAGATAGGTTAGAATGACACCTTAGAGTTAAAAATTATTTCATATCAAATACTGTGCAGTAGCCCTGGACTTGCCTCACAGCTCATGCTGCTGCCTCAGTAATGCAGGAGTGTCATGCAATTTACAGTTTTCACACCACAGAGAAACAACTGTGAAGTAGCCAACATGTTGGGATAGAAGGTGATTCTATCATGAAATAAAATGTCATCTGCCTAAAGAAAAATTATTTGCAAAATAAACTGAAATTGAATTGACAGTGGCACATCTTTTCACAGATTTCATTATATGGAACACAGATCTTCGGGGTGAGGTGGGGAAGAGGTGCGCTTGTTGGGGGACAACTGCTCTTGGGCACATGACAGGTTTCATTTTTTTTTTTTTTATCTAAAGCACATTACTAAAATTTAACTCAATATATGCCAGCTTAATTAGACAGTCTAAAAGAGACACAAGCAATTTAATCACAGATCTTTTTCTACCAACATAATTGTTTTATACCAGGACAAGCTCACCCCTTCTACTACATGAATTCTAAAAGTACCCGAAGAGGACAAACAAAATCCACTACAGCACAGCAAAATGCTTGTCCATATGATTGTCCATATAAAAAATTAAGATGACACCATGACCAACAAGAGTGCTATAATAGTTTGTTATTTAATAATTGCATATACTTTCCAGAATTTCACACTTCTTTGAAGGGCTCCCAAACTCTACCCCATTGAAATAAAGGCAGTTTGCTTGTAATTGAAGTTTTACAACTATTATTTCACTGTCATTCATAATAAAGGCATAGCATTTAAAAAATATTCCATTTGTCAGGTACAGCTTAAATTGCCCACCCCATGAAGGAAACAATGCTGAAATAGATAACACTTTAAAAAACTAAAATGAACATCAGACATGAGAACAGAAAGAAGAAATTAGCTCACAGTTCTTGTTGAAGCTCTAAATTCAGTTAAATTACCTGAACTAGCAACACTTACAAGACTCTACAGAAATAATCAATTCAGTTCAGAAGTAATAATCATAAATTTCCTTGAAAATTTAATCACCTCTACTTCAGGAGTACACACAAAAAAATAAAAGTGCTCCAGCATATTTGGCACCATGAACTATTTTACGTTTCACACCCTTACATTCACAGCTGGCATGCAGATTGTCACTCACTGGCTAAGAACACATTTAACTTTCCTTCAAAGAAAAAAAAACACAACCAGGAATTAAGTTAAAAAAAGGATTTCTAAAGTCCTGTATACAAGACAGACTAGATGCACATATTTGAATTTGTCCCATAGTACACTATAATGCTACATTCATGTATTTTTATGGTTTGTAGCACAAAGCCTATTTCCCATCATTAATATCAAACTGCCAATACAAAACCACAAGAATGAGGTTTGCAGATAAAAAGGAAGCACTTCAGCTAGTGTTTTTGAACACATTCAAGAACTGCAGTAGTTTTAGACTTAAATGTAGTATGGATTATTTTCATTTTTTCCATTCATTAGCATAATCTGTCACTACTTTCTACAGTTAAAAACTGCAATAGGTAAACCACTCAAGAATCAGACTAACATCTGTTCTGTATTGCTTTGTAGTGTTAAAGGATACTGAGTTCAATAATATTACATTTGCTTGTAGACAGTACATCTTTCTTTCTTCACACCAGGAATTGCTTTATGCAAGACTGGGAGAGTAAGACCCTTGAATAATTTTTTTTCAAATTCTCATCAATTAATCAGTTTACTTGAAGCGTTTTAAAACATCATCACTTGCCACTCACTAGAAGTGTATAACATTTTCAAAAAGAAACTTTAACAAAGTCAGAATATTTACAAACATGAGTGGATTTCCTTGTTGACTAGAAATAGTGTACCACAAATAAAGAACAATTAATCTGGGTGTCTTCTGTGGTTAAATAAGGCAGGAATGGAGTTAAGACAGCAAACTCATGTCTGCCTGGCTAAATCTAACGCACTAAGTTTGCTATTTTGATAGTTGTGCATAAACAGCACCTTTTACAAAGAATGTCAGTTCTCTTCTCGAAATTCAGTATGTTGCCCCTCAAATGAAGGAGAAGAAGAGACCTTAGGCAGAAATGCAGAAATCCTCTTCTACATTTCTTGAGAGATTTCTACCTATTAAAGAATTATTAGGTTCCTAGTTAAAAAAAAAAAATAAAAAAACAAAGATAGAAAATAATGTGGAAAAATATTTCCTGATGTAACAGTAGGAGAAATTAGATTTCATATGGTAAAAAACCAGAACAAACAAATCAAAATCTCCCCAAACCCCCCCCACCTCTCTGATGATAGCATCACTCACTCAAATTTTGAAAGCCAGAAATCAGCAGACTGCAAAGTCTTCATCCCTGAATGCCATGCACATGTTTGCAGAACATTTCAACAGTGTGATTTGAAGGGTTTTATATATCATATAAAAGCAAAATCCCCAGCAATCACCTACACTTAATGGTTAGGATTTTCCTATTCCACATATTGTGCAATGATTTGGTGAAACACTTTCTCGTTCATCCTAGTGCATATTTCTTGAATTTATGGGAAGGGCAGATATGGGGGTTCCTACAGCAGGTGAACAAAGATTGTTAAGTCACTGACCATAAATGAAAGCAACATATTTGTTTGCCTCTGTGTGCTGGGGGGTTTCAATTATGCAGCAGCCCTGCAAAGCTGCAAAAACTGAAGCATGCACTCTGTCTCATAATGCATAAGCATACAACTGGATAAAAAGGGAAAAATAAAAAATCACTACCCCAAGTAAAATGAGTTTATACCTGTAACTTTGGAAGGCAGAGGAGAATGCTAAAACCTCTTTGCATGCACCAAATCATCTTGCTTCTGGCACTCTTCTCCACTGAAATTTTCCACTGCATATGGAACTTATTCTAAATTAGAAAACATGGTTTGACCCAGTTCTATTAAAATAAATCTTTTATAATTGCGCAATACAAGTTATTAATGTTTTGTTCACAAATCAGTAACATTTAAAAAACAAACTGCGCATGACAGAGCCATTAAAGCATTCAGCCATTTATAAGCTTCATAAAATTGCCCATCTGTCTGAGAGATGCATGAGCTCAATTTGGGAAATCAACACACACAGAAAAGCCCCCAAAGCTGACTGAATGTCTGGATAGTGATTTCTGAGAGCAACAACATTCCTTTTCAAGTTAATCAAAATTATGATTGCATTTTTGTACAAGAAGATTTGTAACTAGACAATTCCATATGTCACAAATGCTTCCTGTGAGACATTCAAGATGCACAGCAATGAACAAACAAGCATAAGTACACTTTTGATTTTTGACTGCACAAAACACAAATCTGCATAAGCATATACAACACTAAACAAATAGATGCTTTTGGCAACAGGGCCTTCTTTTATGCAGAATAAATTAATAAAATAAATAAAAATGATGGTGGAACTGCTTGCCATTATCCAGGAAGGAATCATCAGAAACAAATGCTGTCAAATTATGTACTGTGTTATCTCAACAGAAAAGCATCAAGATTAAATTAATATAGATGAATTTCAGCTCTCTTAATACTCTAAGAAAATATTCTGTGGACTTTTTTGTTTATTCGTTTTCTTTCACAGAGATAGAATATACCAGAACTTTAATGGAAATTATTAGCTGTTTTACTCCACCAGTGCAACAAGGTCAGAATACCTATTAGAACTCTTTACACATGTCTGATTTTGGCAGGGTTACCAAAAATAAGAGGGCAGGAAAAACCTTTGTTCTTCACATATAAAGCTTTGAAGGCATTCATTTGCTAACCTCATTACAGTGTGTTTCTTCTTTCTGTTGACTGTGTTAAGATTTGGAAAGTAAACGCTAACTAGCAATCCGTCATATAAGAATCAGTCTAGAAAAGACACAGGCATGTAGTTAGAGGAAAAAAAAAAAAGGCACTTAGCAACGAAATCAATATTCCCCCACTCATCTCCCAGGGACATCATTACATAGTATTTATACCCCATATCTCACTATAAAGACTTTTACAGACCTTTTAGCAAAACAGTGTTTTACTACCAGAATTCTGGGTTTAAAATTCTCTTATGAGTGACAATCATAATTTGCTGCTTTGACCGTTTCACAGCTTTCCTTATACCACCCACTCTTTTTTCTTCTTACTTTATGTGAAGCTCAGTATCAGTGAATGAACAGGAAAATAACTTCTCTTTTATGCTATTGATAATATATTTGGAATATTAGCAGGTTTCAGACTTACCCATGATTTGAAAACAGGAAAAAGGACAAAACAAAAAAAAAAAATATAACACAGTAAAATAAGGTAAAAGGTTTTCTGAAATTATTTTCTTTGAGATGCATAAAATGTAGCTATGAACAAAACTATGGCCTATTCTTAAAGGATGTTATTTTGCTTGGTGATTACAAGCTTACTTGAAACTCTACATTCAGGAAAGGTAAAAGAAATTTTCAAACTCTACTTAGGTGAACTCAAGTGCTGCAATTAAGGCAACCTTGACTGTAACAAACGACCATTTTTGGAAAGACTACTAGAATATCAATTTGAAAGCTTGTCACACTTTATTAAACTGCAATGAACTTTGAAAACTGAAAGTTGCTATCTTTTTCTCTGTACAATGAGAAGATAATGAGTTATTTGAAGACAACATTGAAACAACACTCATGCATGAAAAGGATCATGAATAAATTTCAATTTTACATTAAAGGAAATTTTTTAAATAACAGACAACTAATATTTGGTAAAAATCCTTTTCTGTTGATACTACAGCAAAACCTAGTTGATTAGCTTATAAAAAACAATATTATATAAGATTTCAGGCCTGTTCTCCTGACACCTAATAACAAAGAACCACACAGAAAAAAAAATTGATATGTTTGGATTTGATCACATGGGACATTTGCTGAAAGTCCAAGGCAGCAGACTTCAGCTTCTATCCTACATCCTCTGTCTGAAGGTTTTAATCCTGATTGTTCAGGAGACATATAATTTGAAGATGTAAAAATTAGTTAACATCTCCACTACACTACTCAGTGAAGTTGTGGAAGTAATACATTTGGAATACTAGTTAAGAATTGCCTAATGCAAATAAGTCAGAAAAAAATCTGAAAATTTACAAAGAAAAATAAAAAGTTAAGAAGAAACTTACAAAAGAAAAGAAGAAATGTAGGGCAATGTGGTGTAAGAACGACATCTTTTCAAATTTTTCAGAAACCAATGTACATTTTTTCCATAGTTCGTTAACTGAAGCTGAAGATGATAATTGCAAGCTAATTGTTCAAGTCTCTTGTCAAGTTCTTTAGTCTATTACTGCAATGTAATAATGCTTTTTCAAGTGGAAAGTAAACAGCTGATGTTTCAGAGAAAAGCCAATGCAGAAACCAATGTTTACTCAGATTGAGAAATTTTCATTCCTGTTTACAAGATGAAATTTGAGTATTCCACATGAGGAATTTTACAAAAATGTAATTTCAGCCATAATTCAATTTAACTCTAAGGAAATGTAAATTAAAGCTGAGATGCACAGTAGAAAAATTTGCCACATTAATAAAAGTGCTTCTAGTATTTCAAGATTACTCAGAGTGACTATACTGTTCTAAATCCAGATTTACTTCAAATATCTCATGAACAACGCTTGATATAAGTATGGCATAATATTTTTAGAAGTTGTCATCCAGAGAACACAATCTTGCTGATTACAGGCTGCTCATTGGTTCCCATCTCAAAAATTCTTCACATGTTCACACACTAAAGGGATGCAGCATGTAGGCATGATGCACAACCAGAAAGCATTTCATAGGGTGGGCAACTAAAGATAGACTGACCAATATGGAGCTTGTGGAAAAAACACTTTGTATACTGACTCCAAAAGTACTGAAAAGTGAAATCACCTATCTATTATAACCAATTCAATCAACTATGTGAAAAGTAAGAATTTGTTTGCATATTAATATTTCATCACTGGAGTTTTCATTTTTACTGCTGGGTTGTATTTGAGTTCCTTGACTGCAGGCAGCAATTGTATGTGGGAGTACTCCTAAATTTATCATACAGCAGACGCAGACGCATTCTCAATGAATTCTGTCTAGATAAAGTGTAGAACTTCAATTATTTGAAATTCTTACCACCTCTCCCTTTCTCACAACATGACAATACTTTTACTCCAGCAAATTAAATGCATTTTGAGATGAGCTGCAGTTGCCTTCAAGATGACCATTATTCTTCTGAGCTGAACTCTCACCAAACTCAGGGCAACTCTTTCTTTTCCCATTGATAAAGCCATTCTGTCAAGTCAAAATCCCTTCAGTAATCAACCTGCTCTTGCAAGGTACATCAAGGAGCTAAAGGCAAAAATCTTGTACTCCGTAATTTCAGAAGAAAAACTCTCTAACACAATTTATAAAATTAAATAATCAAAATTGAGAATGTACAGTGAAGAACAGGAAGCTTGGTATTATGGATTCAAATCTATTTATTTCAACGTATGCACAGATATCTTTTAAGTTGTACTTGTTATGTTTTGACCAGAAGCAAGTCCAAGTTTCATGAAATTCAAATAACTGAGTGCATTGTAGAGAAAATGAAAGAGGCATTTTATAGCTCAATATCTCAATTATAAAAATGTAAATCCTGCATTTAGTTAGATCTCTAGTCAATACAGACATTTTGAAACTGAAGTTGTTTCATTTTCTATTTGGCCTTTTCCATTTTTTTTTAATCTCTTTAAAATATGAGACTGACCTTCATATAGGGTTAAAAGTTAGGGTTTTTTTTTTCCTGAGGTAGTAGACATGATGCAGTCATATGTTAATATTAAGGTCAACATTACTTCAAAACTTTGCTGCATTAAAATCACTATCAGTGAAATGAACATTAAAGTGTGAAGCACATCTCAAGTTACTGGGATCACTCTCAGTTCCAGGATGCTGCATTAAGCAAGTGTGAAGCCACTGCAAAATTTTCAGTAAGCAGAAAATATCTCTCTTTACCCTTGTGTAATTACTGGACTGCAGCAACACACTTCCCAGCTGGTAAGGCTGTGTGTTTCAACTATTCATCTACAAAAATAGAGTTATATGTGGATTCATATTTTCTTACAAATAATGTCTTACATGAACCTAATACTGTAATTTTTGGAGACAGGAGCTTTCACCTTACTGAGAGTTTCTGTCTATAGCAGAGGTTTCCTATGACAACGCAGTCATTCATACAATATAACTTTCACTTTCAGTTCATCAGAAGGTTATATCTAGCCATGATCTGAAGCCAAACATCCATAAATTTGAATTTCAACGATGTTACATAAACTGTCTACAACCAAAATACAGGTAATTTCAACTTCCTGCAACAAATACCATGTATTTCTTCAGTGGAAAGTGGTGCAATCTGATAGTCTCATAATGTTGTTTTGCTTTTAGCACAAACTCTCTTCCCTTACTCTACCATTACCGTATAATATGACCAATATAACTCACAGAACTACAGTTAAAAAGAGAAAACTAGGTCATACATCAGGTCTTCTTCAATGTTCACAGAAAAAAAGCACATTACGAGCACTGAAGTTCACAGACCAACTAAAGCTCTGATGAAGTAGTCACAGGTTGCTTGTGCACACTGACCTCCGGTGTTATTAATCTGGGCTATTCACAACCCTCACCAAACCCCAAAACCCTCCCAGAAAAAAAGCCACTTTCTACAAGGCTCATTTTCTAAGAAACCAGGATGTGCTGGTTTGCACAAAACCAGAGCTGCACACAAAGCCACTGCAGATACCTGAGACAGAGGTGTGTTGTTAACTCCAATATAAAGGTTCATCTTCCATGGTAGGTAACACTGAAACAGTTAGGCTTTTAACTTCGAGTTTGAAATACAGGGCTTACATGAATCAGGTATTGGATGTGCAACCCAAAATTCATCACAAAGTCAGAAATACTTTGCATGCTTTAGTGGGCAGAAGTATGTACATTAAATTGTATCCATATTGTATCCATAGCTTTCTAAGGCCAACTACGGAGAAGACTATTATTTGCTTCTCTGTTATAGTGCTTGTTAAGTGACAACCTATTTATTTCACATGTGTTAAGAGTTCCTATGAACTCTAGATTCAGATCCCTTTCATCTCACCAATACACCAACATTGGGCCATTTGTTGACAGTGTAAATCAAAGCTGTTATTTTTGTTGAAATGGAGTTCCACTAAATCAGTCGTTTTTCTCCAACACATTGCTTCACCATTTTAAAATATAAGCACTCTCTATAAATTATATGAATGAATAAATATTGCAACTCTGTGTACCTATATTTAAATCTACATTTCCTTTTGTCACAGATGACTTCTAATATTCATGTAGTCTTTTATATTAAATCTGTCTGTAACCAAATATTGCACCTTCAAGTTTCATAACATTTGCGTATCTCTCTCTTAATATCAAGCCTCTAGTCTGCATTATATTGATATTTAAAGATGTGTAGCTGTCCTTTTATAACATCTAAATGTCATAATTTATAGTGAATATTATGTATGAACTATCTAAAGATTTTAGTTTTGATCATAAAAGCCAAAGGAGTGAAAATGAATAAAATGAAGGCATGCAAGTAATTCTGCAGACAAACCAGCAAACTATTGGTATCTAGCTGTTCACTGAAACATTTTCATCGTTTGTTATCAAAAATTTTTTCAGTGGATTTCAGTATTTCTATTTGCATTAGTTAAAAAGAAGGAAATGTTGGAGACTTTTTTTTTTATCTTTTACACAACTTTCAAATATCTACTTTTTCTCATTTACTATTTCTAATAGGAACTGACTCTTCATAATGTTCTGGATGTTTATAAGAAGGAACAGCAGGATTAACAGAAAACTTTGGAGAAAAATGTTTGTCATTTAATCACTACTTTTAAAATACCATTGTTGTTGAAATGCCTCGTTTCCACTTTTGACTACCTACAGATGATGTTTAGACTCCAAACAGAAAACTCTCTCCTTATAATATGAAGCTATAGAACAAGAATAGCATACACATGTCACTTAATATACAACAGATTTCTCAAAACAATAGCCATTTGTCAGCTATATGGCATAAGAAGCCTCATGAAGAAATTGTTCAATAAGGAAAAGGGATATGGATTTATCACTAATCACTATACTGCCTCAACGCTGCAGCAAACTTTGCTTGCAATGATTCTATGAGTTTTGACAACATTTGAACACACAAACTGAATTTTTAGCCTAATCTATCTTCAATATCTTTCACATTGCTTTACTTCTCTCAGTCTCAGGGTGAAAGAATAGCAACAGTAAACTAGACATCTCCCACTTTTTAAAAACAAGTTATTTTATGAACTCGGAGGGGACAGAGATAGATACCAGTCAGCATTTTTTCAGCACAAAATAATCCAACTCTATTATGTGTGGCCACCTCACAAAAAAGAAAAAAGCACAGAAGAAAACAATATAATCTCAGTTAAGTTTAGAGGATCACAAATAGAAAAATTAAACTGACTTCAGGTGTACCAAAATGATGCAACTGACCTGAAATCAGAGTTACTGAATTCAGAGCAGAGACTGCAGCACATTTTTCTTGTGTGATCTCTTTTCTTAAAATACACAGTACCAAATATGTTCAAGTTCAAAACAGGCAACCATTCACAAATGCATTTCTGATCTTTATTTTAATAACAAAAATAAGCAGAAGTAAATTATTCTACTGGTACAGCACTTCTAGGTCCAGCTTCATATAAGTCTGCTCTGTAGATTTCTCTCACTTTTTCAAACTTACATTAAACACTTCTGTTAAACATTGCTATGCTATATGAAGCACTTCTTCCAGCTGAAAACTGTTTCACTGAAAAGTTAGACAGCTTTATGTAAATGGAAATGAAGAAGACTACGGAGATTTTTAGAGTGGTATAGCAATTAATACTACTTTCAGCAATCAGCAGAAACTAAGAGCATGCAAGAAAGAGCAACAGCCTGTTTACCAGCATTAATTCTTTTTTTAATAACCTGGAAGTAGATAAGCTTTAAAAAATACATTTTAAATTGTATCAACAATAGTGATTACAATCTTCATTTTAAAAAAATGCTACAGCATTACCATATTGAGCAAGCATAGCCTCAACAGCTGCTAATTCATCCAAAAAATAAAAAGATACAAAAGGGACCAAAAAAAAAAAAAAAAAAAAAAATTAACCAACCAACCAACAACCAAACAAACGAAAAAAACCAAAAACAAAAAAACTTTTTAACTCGCCAGATACTTAATAAAAGCAACTTACAGACTTCCCTCTAAGCTGTTTACTTCTAGGAAATTGTTACCCTGTAGAAACAGCCTGAACATGCTGTTTTACAGTTCAGGTTTCAAAAACTTTCATCTGAGGTCTAGATTTCATGAAAACTGAATAGTCAGAACTGTACTCTACAATTTCACTTAAATTGCATTACAGATCGAGAGGCAGTTCATCAAAGGACATATTGCAAGTAAACCAGCAGATATAAGAAGGCAAGATAGATGTGTGAAGCATTTATCTGTCTAAACCCTGAAATATCAAGTTAAAAACCTTACAAAAATGATTCTGCTACTGCAGTGCTCTGCTAATATTTCTCTCACTCACCCAGGGGCTCCTTAAAACAGTAAGTCAGAAATCTGCCCCTCTAAGTTCCTAGCCGAGACAAAGGTTTTAAGTAAAACATTAGTAAAGGGTGCAATTCTTTCTTTTGCTGTCCATCAAGCTACTCAGAGCAAAGCTCACATACACACCAGCAACTGATGTTTCAATAAAAACAGAAAACCCACCCCCCCGAAAGACCAGAGCCAAACGTGTTCATGCTTAAACTTGTAAGAGATATACTGAAATTTGAAAAACACCTGAAACTATTTCCCAGCTCCACATCCTTATCATAGAGGAACTTTAGGTAAAGAACTGCTAAAATTCATTTAAGGAATTTGAGGCATTCGTTTTTTGTGCTGCATTCAAGAAGTAATGATGGCCTACGACATGAAGTGATGGATGTTTCTTTAATTTTACTATAGATAAATGATGTAAAATTTGATCAACTATTCTAAAGCATTTTTTTCACATTCCATTCAAAAGAGCCTCATTTCTCTGTATGGCTATTTTGTACTAGTATGTGAAGCTGCCTAGCTCAATAAAATTCCAGGATCAAAAGCTAATGAGTTGCACCCAAAATGGTCAAAGGTAATACATTTTCAGTGTAAAAGGGAAGCACAGGGAAAAAATGAGGAAATATTAAAATCTGCAGTATTTCAGTAATAACATTCAAAATGCAATATTAAGAAGGGCTAATGAACAGTTCACAGTCTCTTCCCTTTGACATGAATTTCAGTATTCCTGCCAAGTAAAACAAAAGCCCCTTATAAATGTTTATTCCCACTAACAATCAAACAGTACTTCAAGGCAAGCAGCCCAGGAGGCCTGGTCTCCTCTTTTTACTTCCCTTAAGTTTCTGTATGGACCACAGAGCATTACAAATTTCAAGTTAAAACAAAACCAGCCGGGCCTTACCTCTGTCGCTGAAGTCATCGACCAGAATGATCTCTGCGATGAGGCTGTCTGGGGTGCGGTTGATGATGCTGTGGACGGTACGCAGCAGCGAAGTCCAGCCCTCGTTATGAAACGGGATAATGATGCTGGTATTTGGTAGTGTTTCCAAGTACACCTTGTGCTTACAGCTGGAGAGGCAAGGAAATAATTGTATAAGCATACTGAAAATCTGAGTTGGCATATACTGTCATCCATTTGGGCCATTTAACCAACATGGTTTCTGGCATAAAATTCAACAGAGCAATCAAGCAGTACTTTCGTGTGAAAATAACTGGTTTGTTTAAAACACTTACGTTGCTTGTAACACTGAATAAATTGGAGCAATGACAAACTTTAAGTGGAATGAAAATGGAGTGAAAAAACCTAACTGGCTGGAATTCTTCTCCTTCACTGAAAACCTTTTCCTGCAAAATGACAGATGACGTATCTTCTATGGCATCATTTCCAAAATCCAAATCCTCTTACCAAAAAAAATTCTGAAGCATTTTATGAAGCTAATCTGAAATGACAGTTTTTTGCTCTACCAAGAGATAAACTCTAGAAAACAATTCAGTATTAGTCTGGGTGATATGTGCTTACAATATAAAAAACAACAACATACACAAATACAACTCCAACTTCCCATCTACATATCCAAAATGATTGCTCGTTTATAGAGATAACACACAATTCTGAAAATGTAGACTCAAACAAGGAAATGTAAACAACTTTTCATTGTCAAAAGGAAAGCACCGTACATTCAACATCTTAATTGTACAGCAGCTATGGAATATCAGTGCTTAACCCGACTGTTTTCAATCTTCAGTTGTTTATACACTTCAGAGGGAAAAAAACAAAACACTCAAAAATAAATAATGGCCATGAAAATCAGTGTCTCTTAATATGCAAAAATATTTTATGACAAATGTTTAGATTACTGCATCTGGTAGGATCATCATCTTTCATGTTTTGTTGAAAAAGAGAAAACAAGGGACTCATTCCTCTGTTGTTAACAAAGCCTGGCATTTTCACCTCTTGGAACAATTTCTCATTCCTCAAAAGAAAGTCACATCCTGATAAAGGTATCTCTAGAGCAGAAATGTGTCAGTTTTGCAATAAACAAACAAAATTAAAAGCTTAGACTGGCTAATTCTAGTTTTTAAAAAAAGTATAGATATCTTCGCTCCTTGTCAGAAAACATAACTATGCATTTAAAACACTGCTATAGGATATAATTTTGATTTACATATATTTGCTGCTTAGTTTGCATTTTCTCTTTATAAATGTCACTTGGAAATCAATATTTACCAATATACTGTACAGCTACCACGCTGATGAAATGTTCCAAAGAAATAATAAAAACTTATAGGTACTACAGTTGCATTTGCAAAATATTAACTGTTATGTAGCTGCGAATAAACTAACTAGTTTTTAGATGCTTTCCTAAAAAAAAAAAAAAAAAGAAAAAAAGTAGTTCAGACTTTTCTTCCAAAAACATGGTGAGAATTAATTTAATTACAAACCATTTTCAGAAATAATAACTGTGGAAACTTTTTAATAAACATCTTGCTTGTAAAACATATATGCTCACTGGAAAAAAGGACAGCTGCTTTGTAAGAATGTGAACTAAGTTCTGGAGAAAACAGTGCTCATTACCTAGTGACACAAAAGTCTAAGTATATATATTCAAATGTTTTGTGAGAAAATCTACTGCAGCAAAAGAATTCAGTAGAAATTCTTCTTCTTATCTGTAGGAAGAAGTACAACAAATGAAGCCTATTGTTACTTCATAGCTGTTTCAGTTGGCAAATTAGGAAAACCGCCTACCAAAACCAACACCTACTGTTGCCAGCTGTTTGCCAACAGTGATTCTCCTTGGACTTGAACAAATGCAACCACCAGACTTGCATGTAACTCTCACACTATTTCTGAAAGCAAAAGCTTTTCCTTCAGCATTTTCGACTCCCAGGAAATATGATTTTAAAACTAGTAAGTTTCCACTTCCATAAACCCCAAGCCAAAAAAACCAAAAATACCACACAAAACCAAGCAAGAGAACCCCATATACATTAGACTAACAACTTCTAAATGGTAAGAGGAAAAAGATACCCAAAACACCCAAGCACATCAGAATGCCACTTCTATTTTAAAAAGTCACCCCTCCAGTACCTTTTGAAAGCAGTTGTACTGAAATGTGTGTATTTGTATGGTCAAAATTGCAACCCTATGTAAGGATGGAGAAGGTAATTGGATTTGGATATTCTCATTGACAGCTTCAGAGTAATTGCATATTCTAAAGTAATGAGAAGGAGAAACAACATTGATGGATTTAGTTTAAAATGGTTCCATTCTTCCTGCTGAACAGATTGCTCTAACAAAGAGCCACACTTAGAAAAGAGTCTTACACTTTCTTAACTTTTCTCCATCATTCAACTTTGACCTTTAATCCTCATTTACTTTTATTACTGACTGCCATTGCAAAGGGATCTGGCTATATGTGAATTGATTTCCAGTAAGAGCCACAAACCTCCAAGATGCCCCTTTTCTGCTTTTATCAAAAAAAAGCTGATCAGATTTCAAACTCATAGAAACAAACCCTTAAATTTAATAATTTTCCATTGTAAAAACAGTCTGCTAGTTTCATAGTAGTGGTTTACTTGCCTTTCTTCAGCAAGTGGAATTCTGCTCATTTTTATCCCCTCATTCTCTGACATGAGACTCTAACTGTAACAGAAGACCACTGTTTTAAAAAGCGTAACATGAAATCCATTCTATTTGAAGTTCTACTCAACATTGTCCACAGCAGAGTGTTCTGGGCTGTGATGGGCTGCAGGACAGACCTGATGAAAAGCTGTAATGCTCAAGAAAAGCCACAGCTGAGACATTGGATGTACCATGAGAGTAAACCTACAAATGTTTATGAAAATAAACGTATGTAATGAATGCAGCATTTATTCAAAGTCCACGAGTGTGGTTCTTTACATCCTGTGTTTTAGAAGTGATGCCAAATACACTGGCTGCAAAAAGACTACTTAGAAGCTACAGACATTGTTTCTTGTTTTAAAAGTGAAATTCTTGAGTGCCCAAAGAAATGAGAAATTGTAATTCCAGATCCTTTCATATCTCCTGAAGGCACAATCTTACCAAAATTTGCTAAAATAAAAAATAAGGCAAGGTTTGCTGTAGAAAGGAAAAATGCTATGTAGAAGATTACCATAACCTCAAATACATTATGTTAAACCTTCTGAATTATGGCATACATGTTAAATGAAACTTAACTGACTACCTATGGAAACATTTAAAATACTACTGAGCATAATCATACTTTTCCCTAAGTCTCAAAATTTCAGTGGAAAATACTGTCAAACTTCTATCAATTTAGCAAATTATACTGCTTGCACACATGAACCCTCATTGTCATCCTCCACATAAAGACACTGCAAATTACTTGCACACTTTAAATGAATATAGGCTCTATGTGGACAGTAAGTATCATTCAGGTAGTTTGAATGGCAGAATAAAGTGTCCAAAGAACACACTGACTTTCACTGAGGCTTGAAATACTAGGAAATCTATAGAGGTCTGGAAATAAATCCTAAAATCAATACTCAAAAAAGGTTAATAGATTTAAAATGGACAGACTGGCAGTTCAGCCAGTTTCAGTGAAATAAAGGTTTGCTCCAAGATGTAACTTAGCATAAAAAGACTGCTATATAGTTGATGTCATGCAAGATAACTAAGCTCTCCTGTTAATTATCAAATCATAGCTGAATTGATAAAAGCAAATATATTACTCTAGTGTTTTAGTGTCACATCATATTCTGATTAAGGAATTAAAAAAGAAAAAAAACAGCAGGGAATTGAAAACCAGGTACAAATACAAGGTATTTAAAAATAATTTTAACAGTAATGTATTATTTGCTATTTTTAACTTGTTTCCATCAGGACTAGTTTTTGCCCCAGTGTCACTTTAATCTGGATTAACTTTTAAAATAACACATGAGAAGTCTGGACTAACAAGACTGATTTAAACAGTAAATGAAGATGAAGATATGTCATTTGACTCTGTTAACTCATTCTGGAAATATTATAAAATGGCTATCTTGAATGAAATATATATTAGTATAAACACACAAAGTTTCAGAAGAAAAACTTGCCATGATGTTTTATAATTCTGGGATTGAGGGCAGAAAACTAAATCAGTCTACCTGAAATTAGTATACCAAACTGATTTTTCACTTTGGCTTTGATCACAATAATTTCCATGAAAGTGTTTTCTGTAATCAGCCCTGGCTATGTATGTATGCTCATCGTTCCCACACTGATAAGAGGATAAATACTCAAGGATGCTAAGAGCACATTATTTGACTAGTCTTCTACTGTTTTCATTATAGTTTTCCTCACTTTTATCCGTACCTCCATACATGTGTTTCTTCAGATAACCAAATAGCTCAGTTCAGTGGTATTTTTTAATGTTTAATGTTTGAGGTACCACTCATTCGCTTTGCTCAGAAACCTCACACTATGTCTTCCTCAGCTTACCTTGTTCAGCTACAGGACTAATGCAGCCTCCTCATTAGTGGCTGGTAAGTGATCATTTCAGAACTGAAGGTTTAAGTGTTCAAGGTTTGATGCTGTCAATCACAAAGTATTCAGAAAAATCCTGATCAGTCAGCTTAGCTCCCATCTGTCCTCATTTCTCTAGGCATGTGCCATGCTACAGCATCAGCACCCTGGGCAGTGTAACAGTAAACATCTGCACATCCCAGGGAACATCCATGAGTAGACCCAGGCCTCCAGTGCTCTTCAGAGGGTGAATTTGGGATTATCACTACCTTTACAGACTGCCAGACTAGGCTGGTGAATTCAAACAGCTTGTCCATTTCACAGCCAGGACTGGAATCCAGCAATGTATGAGCATGTTATCTCTCTTGTCCTTTCACCACACAGTCTCATCATATGCAAGTAATATGCCAACTCTTCTCTTAAGAGATTTAAAAGACAGTGGCTTTCAGTGTTTAGGACTATACTGCATGTATTACTACTTCAGTTCACCTTACCAATACTTTCCTTTTATTGGAGGCTGAGAATCCATCTTATTGCTGAATTCCACAGTGACACATTTGATCACATAAAACAAGGGGAAAAAAACTAGCTTATCGTTATTCCATACAGCAAGTTAACTATTAAACCAAAATAATTTGCTTCTGTAGGATAATCCTACTGCATGCTTGCTCTGTTATAAAGGCAAACCTGGAAGACGATGTCCATTGTTCTCTCTAAATTAGAGGTGAACTCTAATTTAAAGAAAGTGTTTAGATTTTTTATATTTTTATATAATGCATTCATCCTAGACACTTAAAAATGCAGAACTTTTCAGAGAGAGTTCAGTCAAGTAACTACTAGTCTTTACATTGTATTTTTCAAAACAAATAAATGGCTGCCACCCAAAGAGGTTATTTTAAGCCCTTTGGAAAGCAAGGTCATTTATTTCTAGAGTGCTGTATCCAAATGCCTGAATCAATGCCTGCTGGGAGGGTACAAGGGGATGAAGAAGCAACAGTATATATCTAGGACTTATGGCAGGAATACTATTCAAGAGGGTGAAGAACCTGATAATTGAAACTAGAAAAAGGGTTCCTACTCAGCAGGAGTATTTTCCGCATAACCTTAGCAGAATACTACAGATTGGCCTTAGTAATGTTCAATAGATGCTTTCCTAAAGATGCCTCTTTTGTTGCATTTTAACATATTTTAGCGCAGCACACTAGCACTTATGCATGGAGCAATGCTGAATAATAGGTTCAGTAGCTAAGGTTAAAAAATTGAAAATTTCTTGGCAAAAATAATAGATTTCTTCAAGTTTATTTACTGAAGTCTTAAATCTCAGAATAATTTCTGTGTTATGTCTGAAATGTCTTGGATACACTTAGCAAGAAAATAACCATGATAAGCAACAGTCATCCAGCTACATTTATGTAGCTCACACCTGTATTTTCTTACTGAAGTTATTATATTACCATTCAGAACAATGGGAGTGTAGAGGAGGACATGCAAGGGGCATTATGCATTGCCCCTGCACAAATACTCAGAATTATTTAATAACACTAGCAATGTGGAGTTTTTGCAAAAACAAATTTTATAAATGTCAACACTTGTGTATCTATGTACGAAAAACTGGCATCAAATGATGAATTTGCTGATGACCCAGATATGACGTCATTTTCAAGATTATAATGAAACAAAAGTTATGAACCTTGAATTATGCTTTCAAATATTGCTATCCTCCATCATTTTAGTCTCTCTTTCCATGATATTTCAGACCATAATATCTGGTATTTCTTATCAAAGAATATCACTACATTATTTACTTAGTCCCTCAGAGACATCTGGATAAGATTTTTACAAACAGAGGATCTATCTACCAGTCCACAAGCTGTTTCCACATTGTGAAGCCAAACTTACCGCTTTGAAAAAAGTCAGTCTCTGTCCAAGGAACCTCCTTCCTCTCTCCCTTCTATTAGATCCATTATTAAGCACTAATTGTACATGTGATTCAATTTTTTAATTTATTACTGATTTGAAAAACTGAACTCTGATAGCTGCGCAATACTGTTCATCATGCACACCTGCCACAGAGTCACAAGAAAATGGTTATTTATGAAACCCAAGTTCTTTACAAAAAGGTATGGTAGAAGTAATTTGTAAATAATTTCTATAGTAAAAAAAATTAAATACACGTAACTGATAAAGTGGAACTTTCTGCCAGCTTTGTATTGGGCATGCTGGTCCTACAGTTTGATTTTGGAGCTGGGCACTTGACTCCAGGAATTCAAGGCTTATTCATAGAAACAATACACAGTCACACCCTTTAACTTGCTTTAAAACACTCAATGCTGACTTAATTATTCCTTTGAGAAACAGAATCCTTCTGCTGGGTTGAAGAATCAAAACTGAGTTTCTGAACAAAACAATTTTAGAATTGGCTTCAAAGTTGCAGGGAGACTTTTAGAAGGTTAAGAGAATAGCAAGAGGTTCCTCTATTGCTAAACTATTAACCTGCCTGAGGAAGAAAAAAAATTTTCCCAGAAACACTGTGAAGCTATCTGCAGCAGGCATTTTTAAAATACAACTTGAAAAGAGGACTGTTCTTAAAAAGAGAAGTAGTGAAAAGGAGTTATAATTACACTTCTCTCTTACTCACTGCTAAAAATCCTAAGACTATTATGATTTCATTTTGTAGGTTAGCCTATTCTACTGGGCACAAATAACAGCATCCTTTTACTTCAAGGAATAGGAATAGTTATGTTTAATTCCCTGACAACTTTATATGCGGGGAAAAAAATGTCCTAAAACATCATACCAGCTTAAGAAAAGATGCAGAACTTCCAAATTCTCCATCTTTACAGCTCCACTGTTAAGAGAAACATGCAGAAATCTACTGCTCCTGTAAAAGACAAATAAAAGAACACAGGTTTCTAAAATAATGGGAAAGGAGAGCAGTGCTGGCACCATTCCAGCCACTTGACAGCAAGAGCTGATTCATAAAAGCAGCAATTTGCTTGACCCTGTAGATACAACAACAATGTTTTATGCACGTTAAGGGATACCAGAAGCAATGCTGTGGTCAGTTAGCAGGCTCTGCGCCTTCCAAATGTATCAACAACCTTGAAAATTGCCCTGATAGATAATAACACAGGAGAATTTCAGTGTCTCACAGACATCCCTTTGCTGCATTTAGGAAACAAGGTAGCAGCCTACTGTGGCAGTTTCTGGATCATAAAAACAGCCCACTTCCAATTTTCTCCTCTTACAGGAAGTGCCAGAGAAAGTTAAAGCAAAACAGAAAGATTTTCAACCTATTTTTTCCCCCCACTGGCTTTGCCAGCTCTCACTCTCTTAGCTAAGCTGCTTTTTCAGATCTGACCTTTTCTTTCCCTTTATTAAAAGAAACTACAGCACCCACTGGGCTCCTAGGTACTGACAAGACCTCTATCAGCTACCAGAACAAAACATTTCCCAGTAAAATTTACATAGTAATTGTCTTAGCATGTCAAAATATTCAATTTACAGCAACAAGCTTCAGTCACACCATGTTTCTGTTCCAATCTAGTCTTGTCAACTGAGCCTGATTAAGTAGTGATAACTAGTAATTTCTCCTGCCATTTGACAAGGCTGTAAAATTAGCTTGGGTGTGAGCTGATGGCAGGGAAAGTAATCTTTATTTTCACAGTGATTCACAGCTGGGAAGAAAGCAGGCATTACCGGGTATGGGCCTCAATAAATGTCACAACACTTTACTAGAACAAATCAACCTTCTACAAAACATTAGAGCTATTTTCATGAAGAAGAAAAAGAAGAAACAAGATTAAATTGTACAGTAGAAATTGTTTATGAAATTGCTATTAAATGCACTACCAACATGTCTTGAGAACTAAGGAGGCCAAGTCCTGTGCTCTATGTTGACTTCCCTCAGCATGGAATTCATCAGAACTGATGGAACTGAATTAGGTGCTTGTTACTTTATGTCAAATTACATCATTTTGGCCTGTCATGCACAGTCTCTTCAGCAGCACTGCGTGTCTCTGAAGAAATCAAAGTCTGGGAGTTTGCCTCACTTCGTCCTTCAAACCACATAGTTCCTCTAACCAAGGGAGGAGACCAAGAGTCAGATAAATCCTATTGGCACAAAGCATGTTTACGTTGGCAAAGTTTTGTTTTATGATACAGTGAGTTATAAAAACATCACTTACAGAAAGATGTTATCATTTTTTTTTAAACCATTATTAATATGCTGTAAGAAACTTATCTACTCAACCATATGTATTAAATCTAAGAGGCTTGGGAAATAATATATATAGTCATTTTATACCATCTCAGAACTCCTCACTAGCAATTGCACATCAGAAGGCATCCTAGTACTCTCATTACATTTTAGCTTAAACTTTGCACTTTGTTACCTAAGAAATCAAAAATAACAGACAGCAGACCAATTTATTTAATGCATATACAAGCAAACACCCTCAAACAATCTTTTTTTTTTTTTTTTTGCAAGCGGAGACCAGAGAAATAAAAATGTATTTGAAATTCATTCATTCAAACCTAGCATATTTCTCTCACTGTCGCTCACAAGTAAGGTAGACATCAACATGATCAATAAAAAGCTTCTATTTTGAACTAAGGTCATTTTCCTGGCTGAAGAAGAAAGAGGATTAGAATGCAGGGTTTTGTCACTTCAAAGTGCATTTTAAAGCACACCACTTCAGGAACAAACCAACCTGTGACATTCAGACATTTCAGAAATCCTAGTTATTCTTTTACCACTTGCCCTAATATTCCAAAGGTATTCCATAGGCTTCTAGGAACTCTCTATAAGCTCAGCCACTCCTCCCAGTTTTGCATCAATACTCAGGTACTTCTCTCACTTGCTGTGATCATTCAAATACCATTGAGAGGAACCTCAAATAGGTAATAGTTCCTTCATCATTCATGGGTACATCCCATCAGGCCCACAGACTTCCTATGTCCAGTTTGCTTAAGCATAAAGTACTTAATTTTCAAAGATAGTCTTTCTGTGATCTACCTACATCTCTTCACCACTCCCTTTCACTGCAATATGTGCTCAAGCTTAAATCTCTCTCTCAACACAATCGCCTGTACACAAGAAAAGAGATAACAGGCAAGATAGTACTAGATCTGACCAGTGTCTATAACACCAAAATCACAACTGGTAGACAAGGGAGCAAATGCTCTGGAAGTGCTGTTGGGCCTCATGGACCACATGTGCCAACAAGATCAGTAACTTCTCATGCCTACTACCACATCCTGTGGCCAGCACAGCCTTCAGAAAATTGGAGCTGAAGAAGGTTTCCAACAATCAAATCAAGCAAAATAGAAGTTGGTTTTCCATTCCAGCACTGCTGCACATCTGCTGTCCTTATTACATGAGGTGCAATAGCTAATTTTGCTGCCACTGAGAATGTACTGCTGGCTCAGTTAGGCATACTGAGGCTTTTCATAAAACTACTGAATTAATAACATATATCATCACTTTCACCTATGAACTTCAACGATACAAAACCCCAGAACATCCCACATTTCTCACAAATCTTAGCAAAGCTGGATGTACTTTCCAATTTTACTATTGTATTATTTGACAGTTAAAAGTTCAAGCCTTAATCACTGCCAAATGCTAATAGACTTGGCTATCCCAGATGTACAGAACTGGCTGGAGGGTGAATATGCTTCAGAATTCCTGTCCTCATTTAGTTTAGATTTCACAGTTATGTTTACTGCAGCTTGCTATTTTCTCAGCAGCGTGGGAGGGTTTACTGGATTCTAAGTAACACACAAGGCATCTAAACACACAAGAACTACTTTTGCCCACATATATAAACAGATTATTTCTTTTATCAAATAATTTTCAGTAAGCAGAAACAGACCCATCAGGCTTGGACTCTCCTCACTGGCCTATTTAACACTGCAGCCTATTTCTCAATAAAAGGATGGAAGGGGAATCATCTATCTCCAGCCACATTTTTGCTGTTACTGCCATTAAAAAAAAAAAAAAAAAAAAAAAAGACACATCAACACCCAGAAAGCACTTGGGAATTATTCCATGTTATTTGTTACTATCAATATGTATTCTGCAGAGAAAGTGACAGCAGGCATGACAGAGACAGAAAGCCATAGGTTTTCTTGGGTATAAAATATTCCTGATACTGTTTTGAGGAGCTGCACTTCAAATGGGATGCCCTGAAGCAACTGCAGAGAACAATCTGGTCAGGCTTGGAAATGGGGACATTGCCTACTGGACCACGTGACTTTTCACTTTCACTACATTATTCAGTAACTACACAAAACAGTTTGAAAAGCATAGTCATAATTTCCAGCTTTTCTGCTACCCACTAAAAGCACAATATGAGTTTAAACAGTTGCTCTGTAGCCAGATAAAGTTAAGCTAATGGAAGTGATCAGCTGTATGAAGCAATGCAACATATATATGTCTGAAAACATTTCTGATTTCCTAAAATGAATGAGAACTAGAAAAAACTGTCTACTATCTTTGTTTCTTTCACCATATGATCAAAAATTCAACAGAAGATCCAAACAACTAAATACTTCCATAGGCGTTATTAAATATTTGTAATTTCAGCATACTTAAATGATGTAGTCTAGTTTTTAGGTTTTTTTAGCAAGGCAGGACAACCCAAGCATGTTTTTAAGGTCATAGACTGCTGAAGAAATTAATTGGAATTTATCTTGGAGTGCTGTATTAAAGACAAACTTATAAATTTTAGTATTAGGAACAATATACATAGCCTAGATTCTGAAAAATGCACTGTATTTACACAAAGAAAGTAGCTAAATACAATGCAATAACTACTTTTTTAGGGCATTCAGATATGGAATACTACCTGATTATATATCTAACTATATCCCTTTCCCATGAGTATAGTTACACTAATGTTTTTGCCAAGTTTACTGGAACATAGTGATTAAGAGTGACTCCAACTCTGTTAACTCTGTAACTAATCTAAAGAAACACAAAAATGGAGTCAATCAAAAAACATACTGCCCGGAGAAATCCCATTACATAGTCACTTAGCCTCTTTTAAAAATACAGTGGAGAGCAACCACACTGCATTCAAATGTTTTGAGAGAGAACCATTTAGGCATTCTCTCAGCTTCTGCTACTGAAAAGGACAGTTTCAGTTATGCAGAACCCATGGAATGAAATTTGGTTTTGTTATTAGAAAGAAATAAAACCTCATTAGTGTCCAGAACACAGAAGATCTAACAGCCCTTAGCTAAACACTCGTATTTCATTAATTATGAAAATGCATTCCTTGTGAAGGTTATGAAAAATTTCATGTCCAAGAAAAATGAGTATAGTTCAGACTTCCAAAAAGGAATACTGCTGGGAGTGACATTGAAGGGCCAGCACTTCACACAGCAATAGCAAGATCAGCAGAAAAGGATTGGAAACACTGACTCAAGCCCATGCAGGCTAAAAACCAGACAGCACAAGATTCAGGTTGGAGATTCTTAATGTACAACAAGAATGGGAAGAATTTCATTACCAAATGAATCTATGCCAGTGAAACCTTACAAGGATGAGATTTCTTGTAAAAGAGTACTGAGGCAAGCTGGGAAAGATTTGCGCATTTGATCTGTGACTACCCAATTCACAGAATCATAGAACAGCTTGAGCAGGAAGAGACTCACAAGGACCATCAAGTCCAGCTCCTGGCCCTACACAGGACACCCCAAGAGTCACACCATGTGCCTTAGAGCATTTTCATTTTCCAAACACTCCTTGAACTCTGTCAGGCTTGGTGCTGTGACCACTTCCCTGGGGAGCCTGTTCCAGTGCCCAGCCACCCTCTGGATAAAAACCATCTTTTTCTAATATCCAGCTTAAACCTCCCCTGACTCAGCTTCATGCCGTTCCTTAGGGTCCTGTCACTGGTAACCACAGAAGAGAGATCAGTGCCTGCCCTTCCTCTTCCCCTCACGAGGAAGACTGCAATGAGGTCTCCCCTCAGTCTCCTCTTCTCCAGGCTGAACAGACCAAGTGACCTCAACCACTCCTCATACGGCTTCAGCTCTAGACCCTTCATCTTCATGGTACTCCTCTGGATGCTCTCTGACAGCTTTACATCCCTCTCATATTATGGTGCCCAAAACTGTATGCAGGATTTGAGGTGAGACTGCACCAGCACAGAGTGGGTCAATCCCCTCCCCTATCTGGTTCACAATGCTGTCCTTGATGGGCTCCAGGATATGGTTGCCAGCAATTAATCTACACATTTTAGATAAAAGGAGACCTATTGCTGAAATTAAGCTATACAAACATACCAAACACAAAGACTTCAAATTATAAAGCTTGCAACTGTATTAGTATCAGGGACTTATTTGAATTCTTTGACTCAATAATGAAAGGCTTAAAAAATGGATTGTCTAGTATACAAAGACTTAGGAGCTTGAAACAGGATAGATCACAAAATTTATATTCACTCTTCAGACTAGATGATTGCAATCCTTCCCCCAAGCCTCATTAAAATCACATTTAAAATGCTTTTAAAAATGTGAGTCAGATTCAGTTTTATTTGTTTGAACAAAACTGGTATGAATAGCAGAATATTTAATAATGTGGGGAAGATAAGAATTAATTTTAACTGGTATGTTCAATGTTATAATATGTAGCATTTCTCTTTCTACAATAGAAAATACTGCCAACGTCTTCCCTGGCATTAGCAGGTTTGTTGTATTCTGGACTACAGAAAGTGGCATGAAGCAGGTGAAAAGAGAAGTGAATGAAAACACTCTTCTTGTGGGTTTTGAAATATTTCTTATATCAGTACAGAGTTTCTAACCCCTAAATATTAATTCCATTGCTTTCTCTCAATACTAGCTAAAACTGATAATGTTGCCTTTCACTTTGGGAGACCAGAACTCTTATTTTCACTAAATCAGTCTTGAAACCAAATAAACTGAGGTGATAAGCCTCTTACAGATTGTTATTTAGAATTAGGGAGGGACAAAAAGAAGTTGTTTGGTTTGTTTCTTTGTTTAAACTCAAAGACAGGTGTGACTGTGGGCAGAGAACAGGGAATTAGCTAATGTAGCTTGACGCCCACTGTGCCAAGACTTTCACACAAGAGTGGGACAGAAACAAGACATCAAAGACCACTCAGAAATGGAAAAATATTATTTCAGCGCAGCTATGAGAGACATAAATAAAACATGGGAGATATTAGAGGGATGCAATAAAAACATATTAAGGAAGCAGCAAAGGTCAAGTCAGCCTTAAAATAGAAGTTAACTGTTTCATTTCTCTATGGATTTTTTTACAGCACACACATTTTGCTGTCTTAAAAAGGAAAGGAGAAGCAATTATAACATCTTGCTGAAGTGTTTTAAATATCACAGGAAAAACATAAGGATATTATTTAAAAATCTAAAAACCTGAATTTCTCAGAGTTCAATCATCTAAGCATTAGTTTAGTTCTACCCATCCCCCTGCTAGGTGTTATTTGCAAATCCTGAGCCCAATTTCCAAAGAGACTCAGAAAGTTTATTTGGATGAAAAAGAGCAAGTTTTTTTCTGCTGTCTTTGCATACTTCCCAGAAAACCAAACACTTGGAAGTGCTACTTAAAATTTCTTTGGTTTCACTTTGAAATAAAATATTTTTGATGTTATTTTAGAGGAATGTAGAAATTACTGAAGCTGCTTTTCTGACTTAAATATGTTTTTATTAAAATTACAGGATTTACCACTCAATTTTGTTGCATTTGAAGGTTCATTTTGCAAATTTGCTCTACTGATGGCAATAAAACCATTCTATTTGGTTCTATACAACGTATAATAGTATTCTCAGGAAATCAGTCCTCAGCAGACGATGACCATTTTTAGTGCAAATGGCATAAACGAAATAGAGACAAAGGATCAAAACTCAGTCTATAATACTGTCATCTCTCACAAATGTGCACAAGACAATAGCTGAAAGCCTCAAAGCAGTTAGAAGCTCCACAAGACCAAACCCTTTATAACACTCAAAAGCTGGCCAAACTAGACCTTGCCTGCTATACCACACCTGACTGATCTACTGTAATGTTCTTCCTGGAGAGAAATTACATAATTTTCTAATTAGTTTCTCTGACAGTAACTTTATTAGTGCCAGGGTTTAGCTCCAGCCTCTAGCACAGTCCATGCGTGCAAGAATGACATGCAAATTTATGAAGAAAAGTAACTCTAGCCAAGCCAAAATCAGCACAATGAGGTATGAACTACTTCACATTTCACACACACTTCTGAAGAGAGAAGACTTTTCTGAACACGAAGAGCAGTTTGAGACTGGCCATATTTAACACGCAGCAGCCAAGAGATGGGTTTGTTTCTGACAGTAGGCCAGAAAGCATTGTCAGACTTCTTTGTCTCTTGGAAGTTCAAGAAATATACTTGCTTCAAGGTACAGCCATCAGAAGTATTGAGCCCAGCTTTGTCACCTTAATTGATGCACTACTTCCTGGTGCAATTATAGCCCAAGAACATTTTTTTCCTCTTTATATTTAGATGGTAAGTGATACAGTCAATTAACTAATGGGTACTTGTTAATGAGTGTTTAACATAAGGAAGGACAGAAGGACATGACTCAAGTCAGTTCAGTCAGGACACTACTAAAACATCCACCACACAAGATTTCATTGAATGCCACAGGAACCTAGCTGGATCAGAACAGGAAAACAATGCAGACACCTAAAGATACGAGCTTCCCAAATGAGTCACTCAGGTGCAACTCACAGAAAGATTCATATTGGGGAAAAGAGGGCTGAGAAAGGATGGTGTAGCACTGACTTGCTCCTAATACATCACTTCTGACAACACATCACCCTCACTGCTTCTAGGGACATGCATGGAAATGTCAGGGACTCTGAGGACAGCAGCAGGTGAGAAACAGGTTGCCAAAAGACCAATTTACAAAACCACAAAGGGATGATAAACCTGACAGCTTCCTTTTAGTAATTCCCATTTTAGTAACTGTCCTCTGCAGTTTCGCTAACAGAGGAGGATGATTGACAAACATATTTATTATACCAACAATGTAATCTACCACAGCTTCAATGCTATACAGCTGTACATTAGAACTCAAACTCCTTGGAAACATTCATTATATGATTTCAGGTAATTTGGCAAAGGAGAAAGCAAAGAAAGTATATAAAACATACAGCTTGTTAGAGCAAGTTATTTATTTTTATTTGATCCTATGCAAATGATACTAATATATACAAATTAAGAGATAAATAGGTTTTTTCCTCAAAACAGTACAACAATTAAACTAGACAATTAACAATTAAAATTAAATTAGAAACATCTCTAACGAAAGGTTAATTCCTCTGCAATGAATTATTTTTAAAAAACTCTTGCTATGCAAACAATCATATATTATTCGTTCTTTGAAAAAGACAGGTCTACATTGGACAGAAAAAGAAGTGTTAGTTGCCATGATATTTCTCTTCTCCCTGCACTGAGAACTTCTGTCAAGCCCTGAAGTTCTGCTCTATTCTCTGACAACTTTTCATACCAAAATAAGCTAAGAAGTGAGAAGATACCTTAACATGAAACATTGTATAATAGAGAGACTTGTCTCTGAAGGAAAATAAAAACATAGTCATGGAGACAATTAGTTTTGTCTCACTCCTGTACCTTTCCCCCACACAGTGGTTGCATAACATCCAATTAAAAGGGGGAAAATGCCAGGTAAGGAGACAAATCAAATCAGCCTTCTCTTCAGAATGACTCCAAAGAACAAGAGCCTGGAGCCTAGAAAGCCAAAGGTGCCCTTTTTCCTCTCACAGATAGGAAGCTCTACACTTTGTATAAAGGAGCCAAAAATTAAAGAATATGAAAATCAAGTTAGGTTTGCTGTATGAGGATTTTTAGCTTAGTAGTTATTTTCCAGAATAAGCTTTATCCCATTTCTCTATGTTATATTAATGCTGTTAGGGAACAATACCATCATACAGTGCCCCCAAATTCTGTCTGTGCATCATGCATGTTCTGTTATTACATAATTCTATTCTGCATAAATCAGCTGAAGTATCAGCATGCGGCAACCTGCAGCTATTGGATTATTTTAACTTTTTATGTAACAAAACAGAAGAAACATTTTGCAAACACAGCCAAAAACTATATACAAGTTGTCACTCTGCTCCCCAGCCTAAAGATCTGCAACTATTAACCAAACGAGAACATCAGAAATTATGTGAATGCTTTTCACCACAATTCACAACACAGAAATTTAATAAATATCATTCTGTAAAGAAAAGAGGCCTTCTCTAGTGTTCTATAGGCCTTCAACATGTTACTAATCAAATGAGAAGTCACTTTAAAAGACAGAGCAAATGATTTAACAACAATGGTATAATTTCCACTTCCTATTTTATGAAATTATTGTTTTTTGTTGATTGAGGGTTCATATTTACCTTCCTGGAAAACAAATTAGAGATACACAAGGATAAAATCTTAAAAATTAAATAGTCCAGGAAACAGTTTACTTACTTAGGATGTCGGATGTCTGGCAGGGATCGTTCCAGTGCTATATTGTTGCTAACAAATATGTTGAAGCCATTTTCCCTGTAAGCAGAATCATCATGGTCTTCCTCTGTAAGAGGATATGGTTTTCCATGTTCACCTTTCCCTATAACAAAACAAAACAATTATTTGCCTCAAACTGACAGCAAAAAACATACTACAAAAAGGAAGTTACACTGAACTTCAATTACAACACTGCGCCTGGAATGCCTCAAAGAAACTTCCAGCAATGTCTTGAGAAACACTCCTGTGATTTTCAATACAAAACCAGAAAGTAGGTACAAATTACAAGATTCAGAAGTCCCTCTGAATTCACCCAATTCATCTAACTTTCCTCTTTTCAGACACACAATCATGTTAAAGCCATTTAATACAGAAAAATTTCAATTGTAAACTAAGCTAAGACCTTTCTTTGCCACAGCAAAATTATGAGCAAATGGATCAATTCCAGCAATATGCCTTTCAATCAACATGAGGAACCTGGTTATTTAGTTACTTTACATTATAGGACCCCTACCACCCACTCATGTTTTCAGAATACAACTTTAGTATTGAAGTTTAAGAGTATCCAGCTTCCCAGAAGAAACAGTTAGGAAACCAGATGTTTTGCTCTAGGCTCCTTGAACACACTTGCACTCCTAGGGACAAGACAGATGCACTCAGTGTTTCTAATGTCACAGCACTGTGGAGCTGGTTTCAGAAACTGGTCACTTCCAAACTGGTGCTTCCCCAAAGAAAGCATCTGCTTGTTCCCTGGCAAAGCATAGACTTTCTTTTCCAGCTTTTTATTCCCAAGCAAGCTCATCATCAGTCACTTGGCTGGCTTAGTACCTACCTCAGGCTACTATACCTCTCCCTCTTCCAGAAAGAGAGCAGAGAACAAAGAAAAAACACTTCAAAGAAAATAAGGATATAAAAGCCTGCAATTCTTCTCAACTACTTTTATTCTTCCCATTTTTGCAGAGAATGTACTCTTCGGAGTTTCAAAACCCTTCAAGCCTACTCAGGTTCTCAAGAAGATACACTTTCCTTTACATATCATTGATCAGGTTAAAACCTCTCTATCCTTCTACCTACAGACCCCCTCATAAGAAAATACCTCTTTTTATCTGGGCTTTTATAGAGAAATAAGCCAGCTGGATTCAATAACCAATGAAGGGCACGTGATCCTCAGCTAATTAGGAGCAGCTACAAGAGGTGATGAAGAGGAAAGCAACCAGAAACTGAAACATCCAATGGTATCCTTAAAGCCTGTCAGCCTCTGTCAATGATCTATTGCACAAGATATTAAAAACACAGAATTTGCAATTAAAGGCACTTTAGTCACCCAATTTTAGACCTTTTTTTGGCTAAAATAGTAATTTTTTCCAAGAATTGTTCATATATTTATAATTTCATTTAATTTCTTAATGAAAACAATTACTGTTACTTACAAGGGGGGAATTAATTTGTATCACAAACCCCTTTTTGTTTATGTTATTTCATTAACAACAGGTATTTTGTAATTTTTATCCCCAAATGCATGGAACACACTAACATGATACAAAATCTGAGACTAAGCTTCTATATGAGTCTTTGTGATTTCATACTGAGAATGAGGAGGAACTACAACACTAAAAAAGCAGCTAATGAGTCAAAGTACAATTCAATAGTACAATTGTATCAAATATGATTGATAATAAAGTAAGACAAAGCTAATGTCATTCAGCCCTCACGACACTGAAATTTTAGCACCTCTCTTTCAGCATATATTCTATATAGACCAAAAGCAAGTATTTTAACTCGCTATTAGTAAGATATTTATCCAGGTAGTTACTAATATTGTGAAAATTCCCAAATGAATTACCTATATGATTAAAACATACTATTGCTAATAATATTTTTTTACTATAAAATATCCTGTATATTTCCGCTATCCGCCCAGTATAAAGAGAAGTGGATTCTTGCTTTGCTTTTCTTAAATGAGTCCATTTGGCTATTCAGGAGATAAATATTTTTCCTAACAGAAGAGTTTTTTCTTCATGATGTCCCTTGCTAGTGAAACTGAAGACAAACATTTTTAAACAGTCTTCCATTCTCCTCCACCAAACACAGAGCACTATCACTGTGCATAAGCCACAAGAATAGATATCATGGTTGTTATGTAGAGCAACTCAAGAACGGGTGGAACTTTCTCCTATCGTGCTGTGTAAGTATTTGACCAAATTGCTTTTTGCACTTACGCAGTATAGCTCAGCCATGAGGTGCACTAGAAGTTGTGAAGCTTGACTCCGTCCTAATACTGTATTAAAATACACATGTAGAGCATAAACCGAGGCTTGTGCCCTTTTATGAATGTTATGACTATTTCTCCCAGCTTTTTGTTTGCCTGCTCTCTCACCCTGAGCTCCTCCCAATTAGCTAAGGGATCATTAGGTAAGGGAGCCACCTATCAGATCCACCTGGAAGTAGTTTGCTAATTTCTCTAAAAGAGTTCAGGTAAAAAGAAACCATTCCTTATGAGTGACCTTGGAAGGAGAGAAATAGAGAGTTCAGAAGAAAAGTACTAAAAAAATTTAAGTACAACTTTTGGGTGATCATTAGGCTTAAAAGATTGCCACTGTAGAGAAAAGTGCCATGTATGAGTCTACTCAGCATTAAAAAAAACATCATAAGCACAGAAAACTCTCCTGTCAATGATTTACCTTCCTAGATGTCTGACAGTAATTTCTATCATTGCACAATGGTTTGGAGGTTGACCTAAATGCCAGGATAAAAAGGGAAAAATTCACAATGCAAGAAGAGTAAAATTCTAGAGAAAAGGACAATCATTAAGTATTATTTCCCATTACTGGGTACAGAAGACTACTTGAAATCTACTGATAGATAGATAGATTTAAGCCCTCTTATACTGCCTCTTCTGTCTGAAGACAAAACAGCAATACAGAAAGTGCAACAAGGCTATAACCTTCTGTAGGAACTGAGTAAAAAAGCCCAACGGTAAAGTTTTATGCCTCCTTTCATCTAAATGGGGAGTCACCCAAATGTGATGGCTAAAACCAACCCAGCAAGAATACCTGATACTAACTTTCTCTGAGGCTGGTTTACAGTTGCAGTAAAAATAACCTCATAAACTAAGGACAATCAGAAGTTTTAGTTCAGGATTTTGATTCTTCAAGAAAGGGAGAAACCCAATAGCACAAGAATGACACACATATTCAATTTGGGCCCAAAAATCCCATCAGAATGCTCCACTGCATGGGAAACCTTACAGCAATGTTTAATTCATACAGTGCTATCTTACCTTTGTGATTACAGAATTATTAGTCTGATTTTTAACTCAGTACTCAACATAAGCAAGTATAAAAATATGCTAGGTTTTCCTCTTAAGACACTATGATGGTTTTGGAGTTAACATCTGTACATTGCTCAGTACTATGTTATTGTTAGAGGTTTAATACACCATCTCAAAATGTTTCTCCACAGATATTCATATTGAAAAAAAGGGTAAAGTAAGATATTTGAGACATCAAGATAAAGTACTGTCTTGGCCAAATATCAGATACTCTATAAGGCTTTTTTAGCCCTACTCAGCAATATTACTGTCTTCTAGGATACAATGTACCTAACCCTAAAGATTTTCAGTTCTATGCTTGACAGCTTGTGATAACTGATAGTTCAAGGACACCTCAGTTAGGCATCTTCTGCTTATATATAATGCAGATACATCAGAAGGAGAATAAGCCCCCTTGTTCAACAGATGGCACAAAGGGAAGATGATTAAGGTGAAATAAGAAAATAAAAAACCACTCTGTATACTCAGTGCAAAATTCTAATTGCAGAATAACAGCTCTGGATCAGCCACACTGCTACAGATGCCAGGTATTATAATTATAAAGAGAACAGGGAGATTATTGGCAAAGTAGATCAACTGTAAATTAATTTGAACATGCAACAGAAAAGGAGTTCTGCACTACTTCCATATACAATGGATAGGGGACCTTGCTTAAAATTATAAACAACAAAACACATGGCAACAGCTTCTCATTTTAGTGTCCTTTGGGTTTTCCCTTGGGGTTTTGTTTTTATAATTCAAAGGCACATTATTTATAATTCAATAGGCATGGTAAAAAAGATTGGCTTTGCCATGTAAGTTCAAGAAGTTAAGCAATTGCTTGACATCTGAACACAGGAAACCAAGTGGATAAAGAGCATAAGCCATTCCGTGTCTGTGGGGAAGAACTCTGTACAAATCTGAATTATTTACTGTTTATACTCACTGCTATTAGTTTACTCAAGCATGACTACACAGCTACACCAAGCCAAGACTATAATTCACATAAGTATTTAAGCACAGCTTTTAATTCAAGCATTCAAACATCCTTTAACCCTAAACTATTTGTAGTAGGGAATGAGAATTCTCCATGTGCTAAATGCTTTAGTACATACAAGGAGTTTATTTTACCACATGAACCTACAAATAAGTAAGTCTTCTTACTTATAGTGCATTTTATTATTTTGGATAAGTTAATTCTGCCATTCTTTAAAATATGTACTAGGAATTATCCCTAAATATTCCACTAAGAATCTAGCACAGCTCATCTGTGCTCATCACACATAAACTCCAGGCCTAACCTCTTTCATTCAAGTTCTCACCGTGAGAAGGATGTCTAACCTTAGAACAATCTTTCAATACAGAACTGAAGTCCTACGAGGGGAGAGTGATTGTATTTCTTAGCAAACATAGACAGAGAAACACTTATTCCAAATGAATGCAGTCACACATCAGCCTCAAAGAAAGAGTGTGAGAAGTAAAATGGGAAATAAAGATCACCAACCATTTGAGTAGGAGATCTTACATCTTTTTGACATACAAACTTTGACACAATAACCTTTCTGATCTCTGATATGGCAACTGGGCAAGTCAGAAGGCAAGTAAGCAATGTTTAAAGTAATTTGTAGTATGTTTTACATAATTTCTGAGTTTTTCCTAATGCACAGTTGTATACAAGTCTGCATCTTTCACTGTGGAGATCAACTTCATATTATTTAGAGAAGTAAAACAGATTAGCAATGTAAACTCCCAGCCCATTCTGCTTTTTTGCGAAGTGAATTTCCATTTGAGTACAAACAAAATAAGTCTACTCCTTATTTTTCCCCTCCCTCACAGACAGAAGGGCAGGATGCAGAAATCACCTTTTCATTTCATACTAGAAAAGGAATTGCTTGTTTTGAGCAAATGCCTTTTGTGCTTTTGCACATTTATGTTAATTTCCAATAAAACATGTAAAAATCTTAATTTAATAAATGCATGAAGGATCTTTGCCAATTTGTTACAGAGACAGAAAATTAAAACTGCATGTCTTACAATAAAGTAATTGCCCTCATATCAAGTGGAACTACCCAAGTTGCAAAAAATGTGTATATGTATACTTATATGTATATAAAATGGCTTTTCAGATTGAAAGTAAAGAACATTTTTCTAACTGTATGAGCAGTAAAACAATGGAATAGACAATTCAGGGAACTGTGGAATCCATGTATAGGCATGCAAGAAATCATAGCATGCCTCAGAGAGATGATTGATACAACTCTGGTAATCTATTAAGGTAGATCCCAATCTTAAATTTCTGTGAACACCATGATAAATACGAGGAGAGTCCATAAAACTTGCATCAGAAACTGAAGTGTATTTATCTCAAGTCTATTCTACTTTTCTTAAACTTCTCAGAGTATCTCAGTTGTACTATTTCATTACCCTAATTTATATTATAGGAAAGGAATTTAATTGATTTTACATCAATGAAAATGGGATCAAAAGTCTCGTTTAAAATTATATTATCACTACTCTACCTTGTAACAGCTTAAAAAGGCACAGCAGTAAGATTTATAACACTTTTAATTATTTATTACATAACTCTGTCAAGGTCTGAGACAATATAAAAGGTTTTTTCTTAGCATTATAGACACAGAAGTAATCAAATCTTACTTATGCAAAAACCTTGTCAAGGAAATCCTGAAAAATAAATTTTCCAGCAGGAATAAAGAATTTATTTATAAATATATAATAAAATTTATTTATTACAGTTTCAATATCCAACTATTACAGAAAACAATAAAAAATTCACTCTATTTCTGGTAGAAAGTATTAAAGTCTCTACTATTTTATCTATCTTCAGATGACAGTAGTACACACAGGTTTTCTTTTCAAGGATCACGCAGTCCTTGCTAAATGGTATAGAGATGTAATTGGGAGCAAATATGAGGCTTTGTCCTCTCTGGATTGCTGCTACAGTAATATGATCTCAGCAGGAGAAATATGAACTAAACAGCTTCTGTCTTCAGGAATGGCTTTATACAAATAGCACAGGTTGGGAGAAAAAACATATAATCTTGAATTTTGTCATTTGACTGCCTGCTCACATCCAGAACTAAACAAAAACACCTCAACAAAACAGCCAAACAAGGACAAAAAACCAAAAAAACCTCCAGTCAAACAAAAAACCTCCAACCAACTAAACTAAAAAACCAACAGAGAAGAACACGTTCCTTAAAAAATTTAGAAGAGTACATTCATATTGTACTGTAGTTGGACCTTTGGAGTATTGTTTGATTATCATTCACATGAGACAAAAAGGAAAGGAACCTGTTACTAACACAAAATCAAATCTCTACTCAGAGCAGTGATGCGTTCTGCCATTCCTCAACCCAGAGTGGGTAGGAAGTAGGTAAAGGAAGAGCATTTCCTGGAGAGAGAGGAGATAAGAAGGACAAATAAGAACCTCTGAAACATACTTATTTTACAGATGTTTGAGAAGCATTTATATAAAAAGAATATTCAAGTGGAAAAAAAAAATCAAATTACAGTTTTGTAATTGTATTAAATACAATTTCCAGATTTCTACAGACTTAATACGTCTGAGCCAATTCTTCATGTTATTTTAAGATCATAACTTCTGTGTCAGACTGCAAACAAAAAATGGCACAAGGTTTTTTTTTAAGACTCCATGAAGCAGGAGAAGATGATTATCAATATTCTGTATACCTTAAGGACATGGTACTACTTCATGTGCATTTCTTTAAAGCTGAAATGAGGAAAATGATAAAAAATGACAGTGGCCAGGCTGAGCAGCACAAAAATGAGGAGCAATAGTGGCAGTGAGCAGAAGAATGAATGAGTGTACCAAGTGGAGCAAGCAACAGCAGCATCTGGCAGCGTGTCAAAAGCCCCAGGTCACAGCACAAAGCTCTGGAAACTTCAGCTGGGGCTTATTGCCTTGCAGGACTCCAGTTTCCAAAAGTAAGGAAGGCTTTGGCTCAGGAGTGAGGAACAATCAGCTGGCCTAGGTGTTGCCTTGACAAAGTGGACTGCAAAATTATTATTGTTATACTTCAGGAATCAGCTCTTCTATGTTACCTGTCTATCTGTAATAAAATATTGTTTGCTGAGTTAATTAATTTGCATGAAGAAAAAATTAGCTCAGCGCTCTTGAGATTAATTCTTGCAGGTATCTTGGCATTTTACAAGATGTCACTTTAAAATGCAATCTGGCCTTTGCTGTCAGCAGTGGTGCCCTGGCAGAGGAGGGACATTACACGTGTAACCATTGGAAAACCCCAACTCTGAATCTTACAGCTTTCAAATAGCCAATATGAAATGAGTGATATCAAAACAAGAAACTGTGGTTTATCTTAAATACGTGCATTTTCCCAATTGATCATTTTCAATTAATTAATCAATAATTAATTCCTAAATCATATAGCCTGTGCTTTATGGAGCATTAAAGTATCCTTTAACTTTTGAAACATTTGAAACATTAAAAATGCAGAATCTAAATTTCCAACATATGCACTGCAGAGTAAAAACACGGGGGGGGGGCGGGGGCGGGGGGAGCGAAGGGATTGCTTTAAAATATATAATGAGGCAAACCAGGGGGATTGGGATTGTTTTGTTTTAGCAGAGGGATGACTTCATATGAACCCTGAAAAGTCAACTGCCTGAAAGCTTGAATAAACATTTCATAAAAATAAGTAATAGAATTTTTCATAGAAGATATGGCTTTTAAAACTTGCTGCAAGTACTACAGTGTCTTGCTGGGTGGAAAGACTCATTCTACCTCCCCATTTCCACTTTAATAAGTCTAAAAAAAAAAAAACCAAGCAAAAAACCAAACCGCACTGTTTGGTTTGTCCAGTGTATTTACAATGCCGCACTGTACAATGCAAGATAAGCAGCAACACATGCTGTTTTGATATGAGTTGCTCTATCACTGCAGCAGAGAAGCAATATCCTCAGTAGTATTCTGCAGGCTGAGCTGAATCTAATCATAACTCTGTAGCCAAGGGATGCACTGTACATCTTCTATTTTGTCTAAATACTTATCACCAAATGCCACAGCCTCCAGAATGTTTTTTTCATTTAACATTAGAACAGACTGGCTGTAGACCATTAATCAGAGCCAAATATTGAATGAGCAAGCATGTGAGAAACAGAATTCAACCATAAAAAGGCTTCACAGTTTCATTTAGTAACAGAACAAACTGCTAGGATAAAAAGTATCTACAGAACACGACCTGAAAAATATCTATTAATAATGCTAAGGTGTTTGTTTCAGTACTTAAATAAATTAATTCACACAAGAAGCCTCAAGAATGGCATTCTCATAGTCTCTAGTACCAAAGGGTCTTATATAATTAATGCATATGGTCAAGCTGATATCTTGAAAAAGCTCAAACTAAAGCATCCCTAACAAGGTTATGTACAGGAACCAAACAGATCCATAAAGTTAATGCAAAATTACGGTTGCACAGGTAGTGTTTCAGAAAACACCAAAATAGAAAATGATAGGGTCATAACAGTTGTAATTAACAAGAGAATTATCCCCGCTCCTCTATTTTTCTTCATTCTAAGACATATTATAACCATGTACTGTTTACCATATACTGTCACAGGAAAACCAATAGGATGTTCCACAAAAGAGATTTATCAATAGGGAATCCTTTCCCCTCCACTTTATTTTTTCTCATGAATTCAACCTAAACTAGCTCCAGAAACTGGCTTTGTGGCTGTCACATGAAGAAGACAGAATAACCTGTAAAAAAACGAATTTAGCTATGTGTGAGCCAAGAGTGTACAACAGTGTAGTCACTCTTGTACATGAAGCATTATTCCATGATGTGTATCCTCCAGAGAACACGAGCTGTCACAGCTCTCAGTAAATTTGGATTTTGCCTGTACGACCCCTACCCAAAAACCCTAAACCAAACCACAAACCCCTTCCCGAAAACAACAACAAATATATATATATATAAAAGTTATAACCATTCATACATATGGAGATAGTAAATATTCACAGTTAAAGTTTGAGGTAGACCCAAGAAGTAGAACTAAGCCATCTGATTCCCCACATGGTGACTCAGTGACAAGGACAAACTTATTCCTTCTGCAAATCTGAGAAGAATGCCAATAAGCAAGCAGTGTTTGCACACTCCAGGCATGTTTCTCAGGTAGTGTATACGTGGTTTATTGCCTTTTCAGGTTGGTTTAGATTAATACATTATAAGCTGAGTATGCAAATAATTACCTGGGCTAATATAAAAAATGGGCACCCTTACAAATTCTGAGATACAGGAATTATCATCAAGGCAAGCAATATAAACCCAGATAAACAACTGAAACAAGTTATGTCATGTTCTTGGGACTGGCCTCCTCCTGCTTTACTTAGCACACTTTGAATCTCAATGATCTTCTCTTTTTCATGTTTTCTTTTGGCAAATTAGACACATTACTCCTGTGAAAAGTTTTAATACTACATATAGTGCTCTGTATACTCACTACTACTGCACTTCCCAGTGACTGCCTTTCCTTCTACTTATAAAAGATACTAATGCTGCAATCATTAGTACTGCCTTTTATCATTCATTTTGTGGTTTAAAATGCATTCTTTATTTTAAAGAGCCTTACAACTGACTGATATTCCTGTGGTAAGGAGAGTTATAATTAATGCTTGACCTGCTATGAGCAAAGCTCTACACAGCCCTTTTCCTCCCTTGCCACTGATTCCCATATTTTTGAATAATACATGTCTAATTCATGCCAACTGTTTCTCAAATGCCTGACACAAATTTGAGCAAATTTCCTTCAAAGTCAGTTGAAATGTCCAGTCAATACATGCTGTGGAATCAGGCAGAGGCAGAAGCGGAGACTTCAAGAACCACCTTCAGCCAGGATCTGAACAGATTTTCAACTAATTAGTTTAAAATATTTTCTATTCAAAAGGACAACTCATCACTTACAGAACACAACTAAACATTTATCCCAAGGCCACATTTATGCATAATTCAGCAGGAACCCAATATGTCCATTGGGGATTTTGAAAAAGTTAACTTGTTGAAAGCTGATTACAAGATTCAGCCAAAAGTATTTGCTGATTCCTTTTTTAAATTTTGTTGATATCTGGGTTAAAAGCAACAAATAAAAAATATATTCAGAAAGGCAAAATTTTAAAGTTGCAGTCTTTTTTTTTTTTTTCAGATCTCATATAAATAACAGAAGTTAAATAACATTATTAAAGGATAGAAGTTCCAATTAAAAATTCTGTTTGTGAACCAAAACAATACTTTGCAATTTTACCACAGACAGAAAAAAAATATCAAGTACTAACCCAAAGTCTCACACGTACACAGCTTGAAATTTCAGATATATATTAAGAAAATCCATAAAAATTCCTTTCTCACTGAGAAAATTTTAAAAAATGTTCAATTCCATTACACAGATTTATGATGTATTTATTTATGCAGCACACAGTAACTATGAATTCTCCTTATGGCTGTATGATCGAAAGCCCCTCAAAAAATCCAGGTTTTGAGGAGAAAGATGTTTAGCAACCATGTTAAAAGAGCAAGCATACACCCTTCCCTAACCCTCCACAACCACAGGTAACAGAGGAATGGGATGTCAAGCAGAAATTTACTTGAATTGTAGGCTTTGTTTCAGATGCATTACCAGAAATTCCACCATTTAATTTGTCATAGCATATAGTATACTTATCAAAGTATATTTAAAACCAGAAAAGCAGAAAGAAATAATCATACCTCACATTTTCCATAGAGGAAAAAAGCTCACTTAGTTTGACTGTTTTGTTGCTATTAATTAATCTCTGCATGTGATATATTTTAACTTCGAGAAAGTGTTTATGTGTATGTTTAATTAAATTTTTCCTTGCTTAAATGTACTCGCTTAAAGAGTAAACATTTTTACAATAGTGAGAGAAATCATAAAAGAGGATTTGGACTGGATTAAGAATTGATGTTCTACTGTGGTGAGATGACCCTGGCTGAATGCCAGGTGCTCACGAAGGCCACTCCATCACTCCTCTCCTCAGCTGGACAGGGGACACAAAATATAATAAAAGGTTTGTGGGTTGAGAAAAGGGCAGAAAAAAAATCACTCACTAATTTCTGTCATGGGCAAGACAGACTCGACTCAGGGAAAAATTAACTTATTGCCAAGAAATGCTCAGGGTCTCAAAACTTCAGAAGTCTCCAAAAAAAAAAAAAAAAAAAGATGAAAACATTATCTCTATCACAGTTTATTACAGATTTTAAAAAGTTGACCTTTGCATAAACTGGGGGAAAAAAGGCAATTTCGATACCATACTGAAGTGGCAGTATTTTAGTAACTTGCTTAACTTTCTCATTAATAGCAGCTAATTAAAATGTCAGCCCTTTAGAACTTTCACTACTCACAGCTTTCAATCTTTTTTGTGAAGCATGTCAAGTTTGGATTTCTTCCCAGTAAAACCACTTTAGTGAAAGCTGGGAACAAACTATATGGGAAAAAAAAACCCCAAATAAACTAAACTGATATCTATTTAGAGGCTTCTTTTCATTTGGTGTGACAACAATAGAAAGAGATTAGTCTCTCAATTCAAAAGTCCTTGAAGTATTCAATAACCAGAGTTGCTTGGAAAGAAGATCTGGGAGGGCAACTCTTTTTAGTATTTGCAACCTGTCCTCTGGAAACTAGTCCTTCCCCACTTTAAGCACCAGTACTCACTGTGTTTCAGTTCAGTCTCACCTTTTGTAAACTGCGATGGAATAAAAATGCAAGAAGTAACTAAAAGTATCAGTAACCTCATATACATTAACCATAGTTCCCAAAACATATACAAGCTATCCAATTAATTATCACATAAAATAGAAGTAATGGTCAAGGTAACCTGAAATTACTTCAGCTATCTTTTAAAAATATAAAAATGCACACCATTTCATAAGACATTTCAAGAGAAAGACTGTTTCCATGTTTTAAGAATACCTATAATGAACTTTAAATGTGCATATTGATTTCCTTTTTTTTTAAAATCTGAGCATTTTCCCACTGAATTTCCTGGCAAGTTTTACTATTCACATTTCAACACCACCTGGAGAACTTTTAGTCAAGATTGCCTAAAAAAACAGTTTATTTCTACCTTGTATATAGCAGAACTTTCACACAGGTTGGCAGAACAAAAAGTCACTCCCAGAAATGTGGTTTCTTTTTTTTTTACTTTCTTTATATCAGGAGGAGGACAGATTGCCCCAGACACCACTTCACTGCAAGCATGCAGGGTGGACAACTTTGTGTCACATGATCACATCCAAAAGGTAGCTCTGTTCCTTGAGAGGCAGTGATTACAGGGCATCGTTGGATGGGCTAGTGTCTATAAAGCAAATTATAGCAAAACAATCATACATCTCTGCCTTTTCACATATATTCACTGGATGTCAGACAAATGGTTTCACCAGTCTAATAATTTTCCTCTGTCAGCTTATTTAATGAAAACAGGAAGGAAAAGAAAGAAAGTCACCTTACACATATTTCAGTCATAAACTGCATTGAGATAACTATACTAGACTTTCGTACTTGCAAACTTAATTCATATCCTCAAAAGAAACAAGCTATGACAGGAAAGTAGGCACTATATTTTGGGTTTTATTTTTTTAGGAATCCAAACATCTTACTGGCTTTTTGAAGAACAAAAGGCTAAAACAATACTCCAAAAATGCTTTTGCGAATGTAACTATGTCCTCTGCTAAACTGTACTTTCTGTGCATGAAAATAATTAAGTTTACATTGTTAAGTCAAATGGAAGCACAGAAATAGTATCATATAGGAACACATTATATAAATTTTTTAAAAAACCTTACAGTATTAAGGAAAGCAAGTACTGAATTTTAGAATGAGGGCTTTCTATTGTCTTTGGGATGGTGTGCTTGTGATTATCATCATGATCATTCTCCATGATGAAGTCTGTAACATGCAAAGTTACTGACTAGGGTGCAAGTTATATGTGGCACTGGCGTACAAGACTGATGGAAAATTCCCCAAAATTATCGTGTAGATTAGATAAAAAAGAGTCTTGCTCATTTGGCAAACCTTTAAAATTGAAGTTCTTATGGGTTTTGATCTGGATTGAGGCTAAAGGAATGTCTTTCTTATATCTCTAAATCAGATGGACTTTAAAGCTGGTTGACAACAGTTCATTGCATGTTTTAAAATTAAAAGATGAAACAAAAGTAGTACGTAAAAATTCATTTTCTTATCGCATCTGAATTGAAAAGTATGGTCTTAATACACTATAATTGCTGCCAAGTATTTGTTCAAGCTCTTTCACTATAGTTTAATCAGGATTCATCTCCTTCTCCTCTCTATTTGAGTTTTCACAGCAAATTAAGCAATGTTTCTTTATTCTACTGAGTCAAGCATCAATTGTCCTGAACTGACAAACTTGATCATTTTTACACCCATCGCAAGAGACAATAAGCTCAATTTAGATGGTCTATAGAGCTCTCCTCCTCCTTTACACACAGACAGGTCTAGCCTGAAGGTCTCTAAGCTGTTTGCTCATTCCCAACTCTCCCTGCAAATGAGCCACATGGTTTTGAAGACTATCCAGATAAAAATCCTTTTTCAGAATTACTACAAAACGTATCTCTCTTAAAAAAAACCAACCAAACATAAAACCAAAACAGCCTAGTATCCACAGATAAACTCATACTAAATATTACTTGGATGGCCCTGAAAATGTTTAAGCACAAAGAGAAAGATGACTAACAGGGCCAAAAACAAAACCATCATTCTATACTGCAAGTGCCAAATTCAAAGATCCATTTTAGCTGAGATCTCCTCTCATACCCCTTCCTTCCAAAAAAGCCCCAAACACAAAACTTCTAAAGTCAAGTTTCCTTTTTTTTCAGACAGCAATGCTATTAAACCCCCAAGTATTACACATCAATATCAGCACTTGATCACTATTACTGATGTAGGTCCATGAAGACAGGTCTTCACCACTATACAGAATAGGTAATATTACACTTGGGACTATCACAAGCAGATGGCATCTGCTTCTTATTGTTTTATTTAAAACTTATTTTTGCTTTGGCTTCTTTCTTTCTTTCTTACTAAAATTGTGTGAGCATTCAAATCAACATTCAAATACAATGGAGAAGGTACTAGAGAGTAGACTTTGGTCTGTCAAGGATTTGCCACCACATATCCCCACATAGAGGAAAATATAAAGAAAGATGAAAATCTAGCAACCTTAATAATTTTTCTAGGAGAGCACTTCTTGAATTTCGCATACCAGTTTCAATCAAGAATATGTATCACTGATATAGCCATAGATATTTCTTGTCAAATTTCTGGAAATAAAGTTTTCTTCCTGCCTATCATGGTAAAAATCAACATGCCAATGCCCAGCACAGAAGAGTATGCAGAAGATAGTTTTCAGTGTTCTAAATAATAGGAGTTGTATTAGGAACTCTGCTTCCCCTTCATTGGTTGCTCTGGTGGCTCTTAAAAATTAGCTTAACAATTACATTTAAACGATTTAACTGATGAGTTTCCAAAGTGAGTGTGTGTGATGGCAGGGGGTGAGAGGGGGAAAGAACAGGGAAAGAATCAGATTAACTTCAACCACAAAAAAGGCCTCGTATCTGGCAAGGCAACGGAGGCATTGTGCTTTAAAATAGAAGCTTGGGTCTGACTCACAGCCACCTACAAACTCTTCTTATGAGTAGATTTAAGTGGCAAGAGTTAGTTCTATCATGTGCACAGTTTTCTGACAAAGACAAATTCCACACAGCTGCAGCCTTACACTTCTAAGCTTCTTCTGCCACACTGTAATAATAAGTTGTAACTTGAGATCCAGTGAGAGTGTGTACCCATGCCAGCACTTAAACAATACTGTGATATGCCATTTCAAAACCTGAGGAAGCCAGCCTCTAGTTACCCAGAGAAAACCTTAAGGCCTTGTGATAAAAAACCAAAACAGCAAACCATATTTTCTAGCTATCAGGGTTTAAACTTCTGGAGAAGGCACCACTGAAAAAAAAATTCTCTTTGCAAATCAGTATTTGAAAGTGCAATAGTTTTATCATGCTTGGCACCAAGCTCCAGGCTGATCTCGCCATTTTCAATAGGACATCCAGACCATTAAGAGTGGTAGATTCAGATCACAGTCTGCAGCACTTTATTCACAGAGCAAATGCATTTTAATATGTGAAACACTTTATGTAACTGCAGTAGATAGCATCCATCTTTCATATTACACATCCTTTATGTGCTGTCTCCATGACAAGACATGATTAACATTACAGTTTAGAATTTTTTAATCGTGTCCGACTTGCATTAAGATAAACTGACAAACATTTTTCTCTTTTACAAACAATACATTGTAAACTGCATGAAGCATATTCATGATTAATGTTATGAACAATTAGGTTATGACTGTTTATTGAGATCTTGGCTACCACTACAGTTCCAATTATATTGCAAATTCTCAAATTCTTTCTAAAGGAATTGAAAATTCAGAGAGCTAAATTAAATTTAGTAAATTTGTTTAATATATAATGCTGACAAAATGCCCAGTGTATAATTCTATATGAAATATGCTATAAGTAAATCAGTATTTTAGTATACATTTCTTTTCCTGCAGAACTTTTACTACATTTATCTATATAAGTATCAAGGAACTAATTTTTTCATAACCAATAGAGAATGACAAATAATGTTGCTTTCTGTTTCATGTTGCCTCATACCTTCTAGAAACACTCTGGCACAAGGCTTGGCCTTGACAAGTTCTTCTGAATTTAAAAATGGGCACTGTTCAAAATTATTATAAGGATTAACCAAATACTCAAACAGAAGTGATGGAAATGGATCACTAGTGCACAATTTCTTTAAGTGACACCAAAGTCAAATTTCAGGTGTTTACTACTTGTTATTGCTGAACAAAAGCACTCGTGTCTTTTGCCTCCTTTTGACATTCCACCCCAAGAACGCAGAGCTCCAATCTATCTATTTCCATTGTTATCACAAACATGCACAGGTCACTTATTTTTCAATATCTCTGCTTAGCTTGTTTATAAAACTAATCTGTATGAATGTTTGTTTGTAGAACTATAGAACATACTGTCTGTTTTATTCATAGAACCAATCTCTATGAAATGCCTGCACTGAAGCATGTAAAGGTCAAGATCTTTAAAATCCCCCTCTTCCAGTCAAGGTAACATTTTGAAGAACAAGAAAGGTAAAGACAATACCGAATACAGGAAAGAATTACAACCGTCATTCCTTCCCTCCCCATAAGGCTTCCACATGCTATTTAAATATACAAATTGGAGGAACAAAGTCTGCAAATGGTTCAGTAACTGCTGGAATAGCCACTGGGTGTTTAAGTGCATTCTAAAAGGTTTTTCCTTTGACATATTATTAGCAGACAAGACCAAAATGGCTCAGCAGTCAAACATAAAAGCATTGACAGCCATATCTCGGGAGTCACTTATTATACTTCTTAGCCAATTTCTTTTGAAAACAAAGGTTTTTATGAGTTTATGTTTACACAGCTCCTTACATTTTACCATTCTCTCAGAAATTTGCTCGTTACACTAAATTTTCAATCCACCTCATAGAACATAATCATTTCAGCATACACATGCAGTCAGACAAAAATACCTCCAAAGCTTTATAAAGGAAGAAAAAAAAAGATGGTAATTAAAGAATAAAAATCGAAACCAAAAAACGCAGTATGTAATCTTTCTACATGAATCTTATTGGCTATTAACATCACTGATAAAATTTATTAAAGGTTTTCAGAAATAAAACCTTATTTTTTGTTTTCCACCAGCTGTGCTCAGATGGAAATTTTCCCTTTTTCTATTCTTTCACTTCCCCTTTCACAGTACTTAACACTGGAAAAGCTATCACTTGTAGTTCGAAAGAAGTTGCCATGATCTGAAATAGCACCATATTTAAATATAAACATTCAATCTGCACTTCTTTAAAAGCCCAAGAATTACACATATGAATTCTTTCTCTTATCTGAGAAGGGTTGTAATTCATTATTACTGCTAGTGCTCATAATTGATGATAGAGCTGAGAATTTCTTGAGTGAAATAGATAAAATAACTTTCACAAATAGAGGAGCAATGACATTGACTGATTCTCGAGGACTTCTAGTCTCCCTACCCAGGACATAAAGATAGAGGTGAAACCACCATGTCTTCTCGTGGGTGCTTCTGAATTACTACCTTAAACCTTCACAGCTCTCTCCTGTGAGTCTCACCCCTCATAGGAGCATTCATGGATCTCAGGCTCCTAGTGCTGCACAGAAACCTTGGAAAATCAGTGGCTATCAGTGCCATGGAAGCTGCCATGCCCCTGAAATGAACATCTTGATAGAAATGTCCTCGGAGTCCTCCTTAGTAGGACAAGTAGGGAAATCTCTGCTAAAACAAAGAAACAACAACAACAACAGCCGATTCATGGCTGTAAGGTGTCATTTTAGACCTGCCTTGTCTCAACACTGGTTGTCAGAGGCGCGTGGGGTGAAGGGGAGCACCCGTGAAAGGAGGCAGCTAGAAGATGGGAAACCTTGTCTCTGGAGGAATTCATCTCCCAACACCTCACAGCAGACACTGGCACCCCAGAGATGCTGTTACAATCAGAGGGCCCAAGGTCTCCAACCATGACCTACACCGAAGGCTGGACTGGGCCGATGGCCTCCTGTCAGCAGGCGGACTTGGAGCGGGGCCAGCGGTATGAAAACAAACTGGGTTACCAACTTGGGGCTCGCCTAGGGGGTTTTATTGGACACTGTGTTGTTTGCTTTTGAGGCTTTGAGTGGGGGGCTCCCTCACTGGCTCGCTCCCTGGCTTGCCCTGCTCTTTCGCCTGCTCCGGCCGGTGCGTGTTCCTGCCTCCCTGTGTCCCTGGCCGACAATCTGCGCCCAACCCTGCCGGCCCGTCCCTGCCTCCGCCGCCTGCCTGTCCACCTGCGTGCCCCCGACCTGCCTCCGCTCCCGTCCGTGCCGCTGTCCAGGGTCCTGCACCTCCTGCCGGTGGCCCCTCACCGAGTGTCCGGCCATGTCCGTCCCGCGGGAGCCTCGCCCGTGGAGCCGCGTGTCTCCGAGCACCGCCAGGCTCCCCACAAGGACAGCGTGCGCTCCACAGCCTCTACCGCCGGGACTCCACTCCCGGTTCTGCGGGTGGGAATGCCCGCTTTTCTCTCTCTGTCTCCTCTCTCTACCCCCCGTTCCTTTTCCATTTTCTCTCCTTTTCTGTCTTTTCCAGCCCTCTTTAGTGGGGCAGTTACTTCTTCCTTTTGTTTTTCGTTATCAATAAACGGTTCCTAATACAAAGTCTGTCTCGGTTGACTTTACTTTGTTCCCGACCATTCTAAAAAGAACTCGTCATAGTTTCCTTCAGTGGAATGCGACAGTGGCAATGCCAGGGGCTTTAGCAGCCAGAATGTCTACTCTCTCTAGAGATGCAGGAACATTTACAGTGCCCTGACACAATCAGTGTTGCTGCAGCTGGGATAATACACCAGGAGATCCCTTGGTCTTTACCATGTAGGGTGCAGCCACCACTCTGAGCTCCAATGCAAGAGCGCTCTTCTGATACACAGAAGGCTTGTTTATTAGTTACCAAAACAAAAACTGACAGATGTAGGATTTGCATTTGTTTACAGTTCTCATATTTTTAATGCAAATTAAGCATATTCTTCATCAAGGCATGCCATCAGTTGTATTCCCAAAGGAAAAGAAACTAATAGAAACAGGTCCTATTTTAAATTCTGATTTCTTGTCAAAAAGCTGGCATGACTTAAAAACTCCAATAAAGTTGGTTTCTCTGATTAGCTTATTTTGTTCCCTCCCCCACCATTGTAATATTTGATTGATTTAATGGCTCACTTTAGAAAATGGAAGCAATTAAACTTCTTTTTTCTTCCTCCTTTCAAAGAATCTATCACAACTCTTTACTTAGGAATTCCTTTGTTTTTTTAAGGTAAACTTTTGCTTTTCTATATTTCAGTCACTGGTTTTGTGCTAATGATAGAGTAGTATTCAGAGAAGAATGGAAGTGATTGGATTGACTGAATAACTTAATTTCATTTCAGTACACCTATTCTGTACTGAGAAGTAGTATATTTACATCATTATATATTCTCTTCTGACATTCAGTAACTCAGGGCTTGGATAACTGGCAACTAAATGGGTAACTTCACTGTTCCACCAACAGTATAACAATTAGTACTTCTGCAACCCAACAGCATTTCCCTCTCTTGTGTTTTTGAATTCTTGTATCAAAATTAACCAACTAATATTGTTAGAACTGATTTGGAAGTCAAGTGTTTTTAAAGTAAGTTTTGGCTATATGTAAAGCCTTGCCACTCCATGCTTCACATCAAGTACCTTCTCAAGTAGTATCACCATGCTAACAAAATGTGAAATAATGATAGAAGCACCACAAACACACATTTGGATCATCAGGTGTTCCAACAAATCCATGCAAAACCCAAAGCAACACAAGCTCATTTCAGGATTTATATGCAAGATCATTTGTAATTTTAGAGACAAAAAAGATGAGCTAAAAAGCTAGAACACTTGAAATAAATAGAAATAATACCTTTGGCTTCTGCATGTCTTTCAAAAGCAAACATAGTCCTCCTCCTACGCTAGAGGATAGACCATTCAAATTCAGAAACATAGGTTTGAATTGGTGGAATGAAAAGGGATCAAAATATTTGGCCATGAAACAGTAGTAGTCATGAAGAAACTGGTGCCTCTCCATAACTAGAAATTATGAAATTCACTTTCCCAGTGCTTAGGAAATGATAAGCTTTAGATAAACAGCCAGACAGAATTAAAAAAGTACTTCACTCCTTTCCTCTTCTCAGTACAACAAGCATTGACTGCCTTTCCTGAAATGTCCCAAGAAGCCTTTCCACATCATGCTTTCAGCATGATGACACATTTTTAGCTAATAATGTGTTTCAGCTAGTGTTATTAGGAAGAGAAATTACATAGTATGTTAAAAAAGAGTGCATTGAGATGCTTAGCTTTGCATTGTATTACCATATTGTGATTTTAAAAGAAAAGAGCATTAAAAGTTATTTTAATTATTGAATTAGACAATAATTCAATTTTGATGACAAAAATAATTTAAAAGGTATTTCTTAAAAAGTTAAACTCAGCAAATGATAAAATGAAAAGAAAATTATTTAAAAATGTAAGTAAGCCAGAATATCTTAATATTCACATACTAGTGCAGTTACCATGTTAGTTTTAGGACTGAGAATTACAAAGCTATGTAACACGTTTTTTCACTTTCTTAGTCAAGTCCATACATTGCATTACATTGGCAGTGCTTTCAGCTATCCATCAGAAAATCGTAAGTATTACCGTTATGGTCCAAAACACATAGGATCCACATTACATATTTAGATATTAAAAGCACATTGCCAAAAGCATCAATTCATGTCCCTCAAAAAGGTCCATTCTAATCAGCAAACATGATATTCCCCAAATATGTGCAAGTTTCCATGTACATGCTGCTTTTATTTTGCACATTCTCTCTTAGACATTTGTCATTTTACATTTAGCAATTTGGAACACAAAAATTATTGATATGACAACTACTAAATTGCCTGGAATAATTTACTTCTCCTCCCCACCTTTTTTACCTCCTAAGCACAAATGGGACGAAAGGATAATTTTAGTTAGTGATCAAGATTCAAAAGAGAAAGGGAAAAAAAGCTTGCAAAATTAACATACCCTTGCAATATTTTACTAGTTCAGGCTCTGGCACAATTAAGTACCTACGAAGTCTTATGAATCTGTCAATGAAATTCAGTTAAAGAGGTATTTTGGGGGAGGTTTTGACTGTCTCAAGGCTGTGGGATCAAGACAGCATAATTTGTTTTACAATAGTAGATTGGCCTTTGTAGAATAATGACTTTCAAACACTGATTAAGGTGCAATTCAACTGCTATTTCTCTTCCTTCCTTCTAATTTAATTCATCTTATATTGAATAGTTTACATTATGTTATAAAAGAATTCAAATCTGAACATGCTCTGATAACAGAAAGAGGAACACAAACCATATTCTGCATGTATGGGATGCAGTGTGAGGAAGTACATTAAAATTACATTACTCACCATAGCAAAGTGTCCTTCAGTGTTTTTGCAAACACAATTTTCTCCCATGTTCAAGTAATCGTAGTCTGTCAGAATGAGGTGAAGTTGCTTTAGCAAGACTAAAGCATTGGAGTTTGACAATGGTAAAAGTGTCAAAGGTTCTTGGCAGCTACAGGTACTGAACTCAGGTTTTAGTCATTGATTTAAGGACAATTTGGCTTTAGTTGTAACATATGTCCTTTTACAAACCAACACTATGTTTCTATTTGGTCACAGTCTAACAACTAATTTCAACGCAAAAAATAATTTGTTGATAACATTTTTACTCACTATAAAATCACTACTAGCATGAAATACATTATTTTTATTGTCACTCGGCTATTTTCAGAGAGAAGGTATTTGTGCTTGATCTGACAGAACACTATGTCCTTGTCACACTGCTGCAATAAAAAAAAAGTTGTTAGGAATGCCTTCTAAAGGACTGAAAAGAAGAAATAGCCATAGAGAGAAAGAATGAATAAACAAACCACTTTAATTTGTTCTGAACTCATGTATACCTGAACGCATAGCATCTTTTTGAATGCTTTCATAATCATGCCAGTCCTTCCTTTTCAGGCCATCAGTCCAGGTAAAGAGCTGTCCATCTCCCAGCCCCAAAGGAAGTGTCTGTGAAAACAGTAAATAAACAAACAAACAAATAAATATAAACAAATAAATATATACATACATATGTGGTTCACATAATTACAGAGGAATCCTCATAATATGGCAGTAGCAAACAAAACATTTGGCTTATTCAATGCAAATATTGAAACTTTACTGTGGTAAATGAAGCTGTTTTTCTAAATACTGTGAGAAAACAGTGAATTTGGTTCTTGATGAACAATTAATTGAAGTATATCAAACAACTCGTGCTTAACATGTCTCTTTTCAGCAGTGTTCTGAAGTGACTGCTTGGCAAGAAGCTCATGCAGATTAAACAGACCACTAAAACTGAACAGGTTTCAAAAATGCCTTATCCTTCAACACATGAAGGACTTGGATTTTTTCCTTAAACTATTACTTGTACAAAATTTGGGTTATAGCTACTCTGCACTTTACAATGTTCCCCTCTAATTTTTTTATAAGTTTTTTTAAAATAACTGCTACTACGTTATTGCTCTTCACACAAGGTCAAAGGACTGCATCAAAGGCACAGAGCAAAGAAAGTCTCAAAGTGCTTTCAAATCCTGTAGATCTTCATGGTAAGTGATAAGAGGAAAAAACCCCTAAAAAAACACCACCACCACCTGCAGAGAATACCCAGAAAAAAAAAAACCCTGTATAATCTGTAGTTGGTATGTGGACCTCCCCTTTCTAAACTCCAAATTCCTGGGTAAAGCTAAGAACTGCTTTTTGCTTCTAAGCAAGATTATCTTCCTAGAGCTCCCCCCTCCTTGATTCTTTCTGCCGAAAGGTAGAATCTTTAACAAAAATAAGAATCAAAAAGTACCACTAGGAGTACATAGGAAGTAGTTCAAATAAAGTTAACCTTTTTCTAAATGCTTAATTTACAAAAATATGTGGTAAAAGAAATGGACAAAATTTTGACAAGCAAAGAAGATCTACTCTATCTGTGTTGAAAAAAGTGAGGAAACGATTCATTGCTGCATAGGAATAACACAAAAACTCTGGCTCTGCTAATTACAGGTTTAAATCAGTAAGTTGTCCAGAACAAAAGGCTAGAAATGTTAACTAAATTATGAGAAAACACACCCCAAAAGCAGTTCCAGGGATGCAACATCTGACCAGCCTTCTACTAGGAGATACTGAAAGCCCTACAAAAGTCTCATGCCTATGTATCAGTGATGCTTTGCACTTCATGTGCAAAGTTTGTAAACCCAATGAACTCACCCATCTTCTCTTACTGATTTTACACTACTGGCTGCACAAAACTGGATGACACTCACTGGCTCCAAGTGAAATTGTCCCAGCATTCTCAATAGGTTTCTTTTTTCTAGGACAGACAAATATTTGCCAAGCTCCATAATGCAGATCTGGTTGCTAAGCCATCCTTAAAACTCGGGTTCAAAGGCTTTTAGATTTGTAAGCAAGAAGTGAGGAATGCCAGGAAAGACTGGTTACCTTCAAGCAAAGGATGCTAGAAATCCTGGCTGACAAAGATTCATGCTGAAAATACCTGCTTTGGGTCAGCTGAGAATGCTGGATATTCCAAGAAAAGCGTTCTGAGCTCAGTGCTCTCCAATAAATCCCTGAGATACTGAGAAAAATCCATCACACTCTGCTAGCATGGCCCACATTTCTAAGCTTTAGTGCTAAAGGTAACTTAAGTTACATAACGCCAAATTGCAATCTAGTTTGAGTTTATTCTTCTACTATCGCTTTTTCAGACATATTCCAAGAAACCACTGTTGTCATATTTTTGTATGATACAAATCAGAGGTTCACTTGTGGAAGAACTGAAGAACTTAATACATCCTGATAAAAATATTTCATGTTATCAAAATACCTAACCTTTCATGTTGTTAGAATGAACTCATTTATTTCAATAATTCTTGAGTTCAAACAAGGCTAATGTTCTAGTTGTAATATAAAATTGCTTGGGTTTTAAAGTCAGAAGCATAAGGTAGAACACAGGCTACAACAGCATTAATCACGATTCTTGAGCACAAATTCCTAAAATAATCTAGTCTGAAGCAGTAACTGGCTGTTTAAAAGTCAGGCCCAAACAGATTCACATCAATTAAACTTGTATCCCTGTCAGTATGGGTACAACTGGTGTGAATCTCTTTGTTCCAAAAATGCAAGACTACTGCAATTCTCAAAAACAGGATAAACTTTAATTTTGTGACCCTTTATTCCTGTGCTGACTTCTTTCCCTAGAAGTAGTTAGTTAAATGGTAAGTTTGTAGGACACTGAAAGAAAGCTCAGTAGTGGAGTTTACAGATGGTTTCCTGTTGTCTATTTGCATTTTGATGCCATTACTCTTTAAAAATATTAATTACATGTACTTACTTTACCTGATAGCATTTACAAGTCTAATGTACCAGGAGACTCTCTTGCAAGCATAATACGGTTAAATAAATATAGCCACTAAAATTAATCTAGCAGAAGGATAAATATAAATCCAAATAGCGTATGATACACAAAAAGATTACTGAAGTCTTGCTGTGGCTCACATTTTGGAAGGCTAACATTGCCCTGAGAGGAAACAGGAAACAAAGCGTAGTATTGGTGCCATTGTAAGTTCCTGTTTAACAGCTGAAAGTATTGTTTGGATTGTTGGGATTTCTTTTCAAAAAATCCCTTAACTCCCTCACATCTTATACCATGGCAATTTTTCAGCTCTAACATCCTTTCAGCGTACGGGGAATTCAATAAAACGCTCTCATGTCACTTTGTAAGACCAGTTTTCACACAGCACCATCTCAACATGGACTGCACATTGTGACCCCTACAGGGACTGGACTTCATGAAATTCACCCTGTGTACACGCTAGTTTTACCTCTGCAGTGAGCATGAAACAAGGCTTACTTAGAAAGGGATGTCAAGTTGCACAACCAAACTCTCCGGGCAAAGCAGCAGTTTTGCAGTGCAAGTTCTCCAGCTCTGAAGAAATCGGAACTGCCTTTGGTCCCTCAACTAAATATCTCCCTTGTCAGCAAGTGTGTGGCTAGCACAGGTCTTTCCCATGAGAACTTTCTCTTGTGTTTTATAAACAAAGATAAAGTTTGGATGTTATTAAAACAGTGTCTCAAGATTTGGACAGTTCAGGCCTGGCCAATCAGGCCTAGGGGGAGGTTTCTGACTGACCAATCTGGGTGACCTCTGAAAAGTCTATATAAGTTGGAATCAAAATATTAAAGCTCTCTTTTCTATGCCACTCTGAGAATCTGGGTCCTTTTCTCTGCTAGAGGCTCAACAGCAACACAAGTGAAGGATTTCTTTTTTTGTTTTTTGAAGTTGCTATATTGTTTAACAACATACCAAAGCACTCGAGAAAATTAATTTCTCCATTTCACTTCTGCCTAAGGGTAAACAAGTTGCATTTTGAAAGACCTTAAAACACAGTTTCTGGAATGTTTTAAAACTGCTAAAAGGCTCCATTGTAAAATTCTAAGTATGCTTACATGCCTCTTTTAGCCAGATGATAATGACTGGAAGAGCTCCCTTTTCTAAAGCATTTGTAGCTGTCAAAAAAGGAAAAGAAAAAAAAAGAAAAATAATGTAGTATTCTTATTCTAGCATTTATCTTCTCCCTACATAGGTTTCTTTCTCAGTTCTCCATCTTTTTTGCTACCTTGACAATTTAAACTATTTTGCATCAAACTAGAAGCAGCTCTGGTTTAGTTATACACAGGCTGACTCTCTGGTAATGGCTAGCTAATAACAACAACCAAGTGTTGCTATTTTTAATTACACACAAGAAAGCCCATACAACTCTACATCCCATCTCAGAAAGACAAGTTCTGAGTAGTTGAATATGACATCCCAAGATGGAGTGCTCTAATGAATCTGGACTCTGAATTTTTGCAGAATGCACATTTTACCATAAACTGATTGACTCAAGTGAAATGAAATTAACCAGAACATGTAAGTACAAATGCTGAAGAAGGCAACAAAAGGAATTCTTCATTTTAGGGGTACTGTATAAACAGCCAGACCAAAAATTATTTAATTTATGCTATAAAATGCATTATGAATTCAGCACAAAAATGGGTTTAGGCATTTAAACAAGTAACAAATAAGGTTGGTTTCCAACTCATAAAAGAAAAACTTATCAAGGATTATAAATCTCTGGCTCAGCAAATTATGGAACCATGTATCATGGGAGACACAGTATTCTGGAAATACACATTTGCTATTTGCACATCCTGGGTTCTTATGTACTTGAATGGCAGCAACACTCCACAAATAGTGTGAAATGTTGGTTCTACGTGTGCCTGTAACTGTAAAAGCAACAATACTCTTTTGGTATGCATAAGGGACTTAGAAATGGAAAGCATTACTTCAGAACACTACAGTTCTGAAGTAAGGCTTTCTGGTGGAAACCAAGATATGAGAAAAGAGAACGCTTAGGCACACCTGCCCCTGTTTCCCCCAGTACCTCATCTAACACAAAAGCAAAGCTTATGTGTATTCTTGTATTCTTCAGCGACATATCTCAATACATATGGGTGAGAAACCAGCTCAGCTGAGTAGCTGAAAGATACTCAGGGTTTTCCCCTTCAAAATATTTCTGTAAGTTACCCACAAATAGTGCTGTCTGCCTCCACAGCCCTTAGCCATTTGAACTCATGAACTGTTTTCATCATTGCAGAACTATTATAATATCAAATATCACATTGCATACAAAGTGTTGGATTTTGACTGTCAAAAAATCCTACAAAAATTTATCATCCAACCTTTTGTTACATGTAGTATGCACCTTTGAGTTACACATTTTTAAGTGTTTCAGTCCAAAAGGGATTACCCACCTACAGAAATATTACATACAGCATCTGCCTTAATATTTCATTTTCACATTAACCTCAAATCTTTTGGGATGCAAGACTGATACAATACTACATAAACTCAGAAGACTCTTCTCCTCTAGAGAAGACTCAACATCTGCTTCAACTAGAGAGAATATGATAAGCACAAAAAATAGCGCAATTGCCAAAAACTCACTCACAAACTATTAGATTCCTCAGAGAGGAAAAAATAAAGCTTCTCTACTTTGACATTTGAAAGCTTGAACTCAGGAACAAGTGCCTTCATTGAATAATCAATTTATTTTTAATTTCACTCTGTGGAGACAGACAATTAGAGAGGACTCAGGAAAGGGAAGAGGATATATCAATGGAAATGCACCTTTTTTAAATAAAAAAAAAAAAGATATCATTACAGAAATTACAGATTCATTTTGAGCCTGAAGATTTGCTTGCTGGCTCTAGGGACATTTTACTAAACACCAATATACAACTGAATACGGCACCACCAAAACATCATATGATGATCAGCACAACCACTTTTAATTGTTTAATGAATTTCAGGAAATCATCTTAGACATAAGCACTTGTTCACAGCCAGGAAAAGATACACACGGGAAATAAAGGCAGTGAAGAAGTACTGAGCTTAGACACCTTTGGGGATGTTTCAAGAGAAGTATAAAAACAACCACTGTTTGAGTCCTCTTTGCTCTTGGAATAAAAGCTTCTATATAGTGTTTGTAAACAGTCCTGTGTAAAACACATAATTCACTACTTTTTTTGTATTCTTCTAACACAGATCATTCTCAGGACTCTAAGTTCTGACCAACTACTCTGATCAAACAAGACAATAACAAAAGAATCAGAACTCACTGAGCACTTAAATTAATTCCTTCATCAAAATAGAATTAAGGATAACTTCTAAAGAATGGTGTCACTGGATGTACGACCATATGCTCATTATAAATCACTTGCAAAATCCCAATATGTTCATTTACCAAATTTCTGTTCTGGTATTATAAAAGTATATGAGGGCAGACATTTTCATGAAGCTTCTTTCCCAGTAGTTGGAAGAGTCATAAAAACTATTCATTTTCAAAGATTTCCCCTTTTCTGATCATGCTACAAGTTAGCACGTGAGCATCAAAGTGAAATCCTATCACCATGACAGCCAAATCTGAAGTCAAGTGCTCAAGCAAAATCCATTCTGGTGCAGTGACTGGGCAAGGATATTAGAGATAAAAACCAAAATATTATTTCCACTAAGGATGTGCTTGGTGTAAGGCAGCCTGATCTATGGAAAAGGTATAAAATCCAAGTATCCACGCTATCTCATCTCTACACCTTTATGCTTAAGGTCTGATTGCCTGCATGGTTCTCCTTTCCTGTTAGACTGAAAAACAAAAAAGGCCCCATATCCGAACTGAGATCTCTGTACCATGCACAGGGAACAAGTACAATATAGCCCTTAAGCGCCTGTGAAGCTCCCATCACCCATCCTCAAACCTCCTTTCATAAAACGAAAGCATCACATGTAGCAATTTGGATCCACCATGAATCTTTCCTAAAGACAGCAGGAGCAGCCATGGCATGGCCTGTAGTTTTGAACCCCCAGGCTCCATGTTTCCTGTGAGGATCCTTTTCTGGGACTCTGTCCCTCTCGGTGGAGAGCAGTAGCTTCAGTACCTGCAGTGGGAGGCTTTGGGGTGGGCAGCACCTGCCCTGCACAAGGGGCACCCACCTCTTGATGCCATCCACAGACAGTTTCCATCGGTCCTGCACTGCTGCTGGGCAGCCACTGCCTGCCAAAATTGCTGCCCATTGGAAAGGCACTGATAATGAAGCCAGGGTTGGTCAGTAAAATGCAGGGAACTACTATTTTCTGTCAAGAGAAGGTGGTAAAGGCTCTAAATCTAGAATCTTTCAAAAAGAACAAAAAATCAGAATGCTCTGAGATATAATTACTGCCTTTTATTTTGATTTTTTCTCCATTTTTATGTACTTTTACAACATTTTAAAAAATGTGAATCTGAATTGTTTTCCAAATCCTTGGCTTGAAGCCATATAATAGAGACTTTAGGACATGACGAATTTCTTCATATGCTCAGATTTCCTGTGCCACTTATTTGTTATGCCACAGCAAATAAGTGTTCATTGCACTGACATTTACATTAGTAGAAATAATTAGCCCAGCATATCAAAAAAAGGGCAGCACTTGATTTAGTCTGCGACATCTGAATGACTCAAGGTTACTTCATTTTCTCAACACTTATACCAGACTTCTTGTGCTTGTAGATTCTAGAATATCATGGACAACCAGTAGCATCATGCCATCAATTCCAAATCAAAGCTGTTAATAATGTTATTTAGAAAATGCCAACCTCCCCAAGCATTTCATTACAGAGGCTTTTATAGACAGGTATAAAAAGCTGTTATTGCTGCACTATGGTTGTATATTTCAGGTCACAAAACTGCAGCAAAAAGACTAAGTTAAAACATGAGCACTGAACTCCTTAATGGTTAATGGTTTGGACTCCATACCTGTTGAATGTGAAACAAGTGGAATTGCCAAAGGTCACCTACAAAGTCTGGCACTGAACCTTGGCTTCTCAAATGCCACAATTTGAACTGACTGTAGGACAGGAGGCAGAGTCTAAACTTAAGGGATAATACAGAAAAAATAAAATAACAAAAAAATATTCCTCAGACGAAGCAACTCCTATCTCTTTCTACCTGCTGACAAAACTGCTGACAGACTTACTCAATAACTAAAACACCTGAACATATATTTTCTTGTTTTATTTTCACTCATCTCATTTGCAGTTTGAGGAAAAGAAATCAAATGACAGACCTAAATGAACACATGCTGACAATGCTGAGCATGCGCTGCTCCTCCAGGTCTTCTCCTTCAAATGAAGGCTACTTTGACAGCACAAAAGGATAAGCTTGTAGAAGAGCCTGCATCCATATTTGACTATTCATTTTCAGGAGGTTTAAAAATCATAACTGATGTTGTGTTAATGCTGTGTATTTTTAATAACTACCTTTTTCAGAAATTATTTTTAACATCAAAAGACCTGAAAGGGCTTTGAAGAGACTCAGCAGGATTTTTGCCAGTATTGGTTGGTTTTGAACCAAAAAAGATCTGTAAGGCCCTTCTGGTGAACAATATAAACAATAACTTTGAGTGACTCCTGGAAGAGTTTATTATATGCCAGGTTTCTGGGGTGTTTAACCATGTCACATGGATACAGAAAATTTTAAGTATGTTCATTTTTATAAACAACCTTCTTCTCCTTAAAAAAAAACAACCCAAAAACCAACACACCACCAAATCCTGAAAATTAAAACAGAACCCTATGTTCATGGAAAGAACCAGATTGTTAGTAATTTTATAATTTCTAAAAGGCTGAATGATCAAGATATAATAGTGCTTTTTGTTAATAGACTCTTTACATACATATTTTCCCTGAAGTTTAGAGAAATGTCTTTAGATTTTTACTACGTTAAGTGTCATGCTGTTTTGCACTGGCTACAGCACTAACTTAACCCAAAAAGGGCTTTTGCAGGATTCAAGTGTCAGGTGTTTTAAGCAGGAATAGGTTTCTTGCTTTATCTGTTCAAGAGTGTTTAAAAACCCTATTTCCTTATGACAACTTAGCTCTGAAGTAATTTGCCTTTGCATTTCTTTTACTAGAAGTGCATTCTCTCTTAGGAAACAGATTTTATAAACAGTAAAGAATGTTAATTACACTTAAGTTATCCCTAATAAGTAAAATTCAACTTACTTGTTGCTTCCTGAGGTAACAAGAATCATTTCAGGAGCAATTTCTATTTTTTTCTCTGCTGGTGCACCTCTGTTATAAAAATACAAGTTGCTTCATGACTGCAACATTGTTCAAGCCTCTGTGGTACAACTGGTAACAGCTTTCCAGCATATCTGAAACCACTGATCCAGCAGACACAGTAAATATTATCTACCAATTATTATTTTTCTTACATAACCCAAGCTAATCAATATTTTCAATATAAATGGCTACTTTTTTTGTTTGTTTGTTTTTTCACATTTTATTCTAGTAGAAACATTGTAAGAGAAAGGTCAGATGCACAAACTAACTTCAGCCAAATTTGCTACCTGGAATGTTTCAGCACAACTTAAAAATTTGCTACCAAAAATCAGTTTCTGTAGCAATGAGAGCATATTCTGTAATTTTAACTACCATATAAGGTAGTACTTAATTTGACCCCTCCAAGTATTTGTAGAAGCTAATACTATTCTAGGAGTACATTTTTAATTGTTCAAAAAGAAAACTACTAGAATTTTTAACAAGTATTTTAATGAGCTTTAAATCATAATCTCTACAGTTACATTACCATTCAATGAAACAGCTCTGCATGCAGGTAGAACACAGTGACTTTTTATGTACTTGTCTGCACATTTTTAGAAAGAGCAGAGGGTAAATACTGATTTGTTTGAATAGTATTTTTAAAATTTCTTGCTGATTTATGCCACAACAAAATTCATATTCCATAGGCACCTATTTGGAGAATACTCAAGCCTTTGGCACTAACAATCAATTTTATAATTTGCAGTTTATGTTACACTGGATTTAAGAAAAAACCTCAATGTTTAGTTAACTAAAGTAATGAACACATGTTGGAAAAGCATTATCATCTTGCAGTTTACAGAAGACCTTAAACTGATCTGCCCAAATGAGAAAAAACTCTTATCAGCAGCTTCTGATGCTGCAGCATATGCACTATTAGTCGATCTCTCAGAATTCTTTTCTTATGTGGGCACTGGATAGTAATTTCCATTGTCTAAAAGATTTTCAAAGTCCACAGGCTGCTGCAGAAAACAAGCCGATTAAACATGACTGACAGGTTTACACTCTTGTTCAGTCATCTTAAGACAACACGAAGCTGATAAGGAGACCTCTTGCAAGGTCTTTGGAAGCATGATAATTTCTGTGCTTTGCGTGAACTCAATGCAGATTTACTGAGATCAAAGACAGTCTTCCTAGCACTTCCAGCAGGATGAAGTTTGCAGCTAAAGGAACTAAAATTTTTGGTGGTTGTACATGTTCACATATGATCATGGAAATCTGAGACTCATCTGCTGAAAACAGTTCCTAAGCTCTGAACTAAAGGCATTGTTTCATTTCCCTATGTAAAGTCAGATTGCATTTATACTGCATTTTTTTTCCCAGTCTGCACCAAAACTCCTTTTACTACTATTAATAGTTTTTAGGTTTTTGGATTTTCATTTTATTTTTTCTTTAGGTCTCATCATGTGTGGCTAGCACAGGTTCTTCCCGTGGGAACATTTTGCTATATTTTATAAACAAGATAAAGTTTGGATGTTTTGCAAACAGTTTCTCTGGATTGAGTCAGTTCGGGCTTGGCCAATTGGGCCTAGGGGGAGGTCTCGGGCTGACCAATCTGGGGCACTTCTGTAGACTCTATATATATGGAATTCAAAACAATAAAGTTCCTTTTCTCCTCTCTTTCCTTGTCTGAGAACTTGGGTCAGTCCTCAGCTAGCCGCTCAACAGCGACAATCATGCTTTCTCAATCTGACTTAGCTACATGCTTGTTTCCTTCTCAATCTCATACTCAGTCCCCCAGTCATTACCTTTCCTCTAAGAGTTTTTAAGTCAAGCTATTCCCATGCTTATACCTTTTTATAGGTAACTCTAAAAATTAAGTAAATTGAGGGAGATTTTACAAAATAGCACTGTTTAATATACTCTTTTCATGTGAGAAAAAATTTTTCACTCTCACTTTCTAGCAATGGAACAATAACAAAATTACATAAGAAATACCTTAACAGACCAAACCAGATTAGATTTGGCTCACCTATAAATGAATTGAGTTAATTGAAAGAACAGATAAATGAATACTGAAGCGTCATAATACTTAGGTATTATGTCAGGTCCTGTTGCTACCCTGTCATGTCCATTTTCATTGAAACACCAAAATAAATTGACTACTACAGAGAGTTTAAAGGGGTTTTTTGTATAAAGTTTGACCATCAGTCACAGAATCATAAAATATAACAGGAAGTTCTTTTGAGATATAATCTTACCCCACCTCACATTTGGACTGGGTATGCCTAAATAACACCTGCCCTTGCAGACTTCCAATAGCAGAGATTGCACAAGCACTCAAGGCTGTTTCCTTCAATACTTCATTATTCTTGCAATTAGGAAATTTCCCCTTTCATCTAACCTGCTTTACTTGCCATAATTTAAGCCTTTCATTTCTTTGTTCTTTTCACCAGGGACAGGAATAACATATTTCCTTTCCAGCAGCTACATTTCATGGACATGAAAATTATTTTCTCTCCTAGATTAAATGTTCATATTTTTTCAACTTCTTTTTAGCTCTTGTTGCTGACCCTGAAATATATGAAACTTTGAGGAGAACAGCATTACTTTGTTAGTAATTGGATAAGGCTAAGAATAGCAAGTATAAAATGATTATTAAAAAACCCCAAACAAACCAACAAGAAACATAATTACTAAATGGACAAAGAACTAAGACAAGTACCAAGAGGCTACATTTCCTAAAAATAAGCAAGATTAAGATATTTACTGTAGCATGCTTTCCCCCTGTCTGAGAATAAAATAGCTGAGCATACCCATGTTGTACATTCATACTTCCAATCCAACCTAACACTATTTTATGAAGCAGCAGTGAATTATCTTAATTAAAGTGGACAAATTACTGAAATGTTTAGACATAATTAAGGTAGTCAGGATTAAATTATGTTACAAACCTGAAAAGACAATGAAGTTCAACAGGATTCATATACTTAAAATTACCAAACTACTAGCAATTATGATCAAACAGGTCTTGTACTTCTGCTTGTGCCTGAATCAATGCTGTGTTTTCCCCTAGAAGTGAGAGCGTATTTAAAGAATTCATATATGCAAAGAAATTCATCCCCATGTGGGAAAATAAGAACAGGAGTGGAAGGAGAGAAAACTTATGAGAGGTTCAAATTCAAACAATGACCTCATTTTTTTTTTTCTGTGAACCAAAAATTTTGATATTGGACAAACTGATGATCTCTTTTGTCTAATGCCATTTAAGATGACCTTTCCATTTTATGCCAATAGTTTTCAATTACAAAACCAATCACAGTATATTTCACTGAAAGGAGTACTGTGATTAGTTAAATCTAATTTTATCAACAGCCAGAATGTGAATAGCATATTAAAGTAAGGTGAACAGCTTTGATTGATACACTGAGTTTTAATTTCTAATTCCTTGTCTCCCACTCTTTTAGTAGGAAATGAAGGTTACACATCATCGAGCAGCGTAAGCTACTGTAACTCAAATGTAGCTTCAAAGATTTGACCTTCAATTTTTCTCAAACTCTTTTTCCCCCTGTAATATACAGACACCAAATTGATAGGTCTGAAGCTACGAGCAAAGTTTTTAAACATAAAATCCTTATTTTTAAAAAAAAACCACAACAAAGATGAGCATTAAAATCAATTATTATAAAATTAATTATCTTTTTGGAAGAAGAATCTATATACACCTTTGCTATTGACTATTTTTATAGATTTTGAAAAAGTCTTCCTTCAAATGCAAAATAATTATCCTTTTTCAATGTGAGTTCACTTCCTGAGTATTTTAAGACCTTTGGTTTTCTAAGAACTAGGACCTATCCCATGTCCAAAGCGAGGTATTTAAATTTGTGTTTACATAAATTTAGTCAGCCTAATTTTCATCAGTACCCACAACTCCCACAGATGTTACCTTTCAAGTTGGAAAATGCTAACGTTAGTAACTGTATCTGAACATCTTGTACTCCAGACCATCCTGTGGCATTGCACTGAGGAGTTCATGCAAAGTCTGAGCTCAAGAGCCATTAAATGCAGCAAAAGCCATGGCAGACAGGGAAATGTTACTCCTTATACCTTGCACAGCTCTCAGCCTTGAGAACAGGCGCTGCAGCAAGGTCTGGCAGAGCTTTCCCATGCCCCCGTGTCTGAGGGCAGCTTTGCAGCGCACTCCAGGCAGCAGCCCCTCCTGCAGGGTCCCAGCTGGGGCACCAGTTAACCCCCAGCCCCTGCGGAAGCTTTCATCCCAGCAGGCTCACGGCTGCCTGCAGGCTGCCTTTCACCAGGCCTGGCTGAGAGATGAGGAGAGTCTCCCTTCTGTCTTTGCAAAGGCTCGGTGCATAAACATAAAACACTCTTATTCCCTCCACGGTACCTTGGCTGAACTCGGTGTCCTTATGTTCCCCAGCAGATCTGATATCCAGCTATGCTACACTGGCTCTCAGGCAAACTCCAGGGCTCCCTTAAAGACCAATTCTCTCTACAAGCAGGGCCATTATTACCATGTAGACACAGAGAAAAAATTATATTATCGAAGCTACCACCATAAAGTAGCTGTTCTTTAAAAACTGACTTTTTACTGATGACTGTTATAATTACAGGGATTAATATTATTAGTCCCCCTTTTCTCTTAGCTGGATATTTCAATACCCAAAAAATCTGAACTTCAAAATTTCTCAGATCTGGGGAGGAGTCAAAAAGGAAACACATTAAATTGTCAGTTTAATATATATTAGAATCTGTAGAGACATTAAATTTCACTTTCCATCTATGAATATTAAACATTAATGAGGTTTCAGGTACAGAGATAATAAAGTGAAACATCAGAGAGCTATGACTTAGCTCGTATACAGGGAAAAAAAGTTCACAAGGGAAGCTCATAAAGGTCAAAACCACAGAACTACCATAAACCAGAGCATATAATAGATGAAAAAGAGTAATTCAAGAAAACCTGATTTTAAAGGGGCTATTGAGAAATGCATACACATTTCCACAAGCAGAACTTTCATGTAAAACACAAAGAAATAGGAAGTAATTAAGTACATAGTTCTACTCATGTATAATATGCAAACTGAGAGATTGTCGCTGTTGAGCTGCTAGCTGAGAAATTACCCAGGTTCTCAGACAAGGAAAGAGAGAAGGAAACTTTATTATTTTGATTTCCATATATCTAGAGTTTTCAGAGGTCCCCCAGATTGGTCAGCCCGAGACCTCCCCCTAGGCCCAGCTGGCCAAGCCCGAACTGACCTAATCCGGAGACGTTGTTTGCAAAACATCCAAACTTTATCTTTGTTTATGAAATGTAGCAAAATGTTCTCACGGGAAAGACCTGTGCTAGCCACAAGAGATGACAAATATTTCTTCAGTGACTTGAAAACAACTTGTAGAGGAAGATGCCCAACCTTAAACTGAAGAATTCATAAGCACAAAAACCCCCCCATAGTAACAGCTGCATCCAGATCTCTCTTGTTCCTCCTATGCCTCCTGCTCTGGAGACTTTAATGTCTACATCTGTAAACGCAGTAATGCAAAAACCCAGACACACAGGGATTACACAGAAAGGTTGAGTAATGTGCCATGATTGCATGGCAGCATACACAAAAAACAAGGAAAGAATATCGAAGAAAAAAAAGGAAAGCAAAAGATCATAGGCCAACCAAGTGACAGCTTATTTTTTGTATATCTATAATTTATCTTTCTTTCTCTATCATTTACTCATACACACAACCCCTCTCTACAGGTATAAAAGCAGCTATTCCTTTCCTTCGCCCCAAATACAAAAATTTCTAGTCACAAAATAAAAAACAACCTGAGAAATATTCTGTATTTAGAGCCATAGTGTAGCACATTTGACAGAAATACAGTGAGGCAAAATTCAACACTAGATGTTCCATGGATAAAAAACAAAACTGAAAGTCACAGACCTCCCTAACTATATGGGAGCTAGAACTGTGTTTCCAGGTTGTATTCAAGGATGTAACTCTGTAAAATCAGTTACAAGTATATGATGCCTAGCACAGCACATTCTGAAGGCTATTGGTAGTATCAATTTAACTGAAAATTTTCCCTTCTAAATGTTCTATTATCATTCTGATAGATATCTTTTCTGTTATCACTCTGATATACAGTATCTTGGCAAACATACCATACAATGAAACATGAACAGCTTAATAGTAATTTGTAAAATATCTCAGAAATATATTTAGAGATAGATATATAATAAGGTCTTTTTATTATATTACAGCATCTATCACTGTATTTAACAGTTACCAATATATGAAACATCAAAGGAGAGGTATCTATACCATGAGGTCTTAGATAAAGCCATCTGAAGACGCCCATCACTTACGTAAAGTTGATCAGGTCACCATGAACCCTAGATGAAATGAAGCTCTGACAGTATTTTCCTCCAAGTAATTTTCTGAGCAGCAAAATCTGAGCCCCCAAAAACACCTGTGCACAGTCACATGCCTCCCTGAGTTCAGACTGGTGAAGCCTGTTAAACCTGTTATTGCAGGTGAATTTATCAAACCCAGTCAGGGTGAAGGAGAAGGAATAAACTGAAATTGTGCTCTTAACTGTGCTCAGCATGAACTGTGTTAACAGAAGGAAAACAAAAGGATTTACTAAATTAAACTCCATCACTTCTGCATTTATACTAACTGTAAAGCTACTGAACAGAAGTTTTTTTTTAAACAGAATTTCAAAGTGCAAGCAAATCTTATTAAACTTTTAGCATGGACAAACTGTCAGCAACATTATCAAGAACAGTTGGAATTAAAGTTTTATTGTAGATTCTTCACTAGGACAGCGTCTAACATCACTAGTTAAGAATCATAAGCCCATTGTGCTCAGCAGCAAAACCTAGTTTTTGCCCAAGTGTGTTTACAATTAAAGCAAATGAGGAGAGAAATGTAAGCAAAAAGACAGTATTATCCAGCATGGAAAACTATGTTTTTCAGTGCACTATGAACCTAACTAGCGCTAAATTCAAGAATCAGTCATCACAAAAAAGGATTTCCTTTTAAATTATGGAGTAGTTACATTATTTCATAGAAGTTTACCTTGTGCTCCTCTGAGGCAACACAAAAGGAAGGTCAGGGTTTAGACTGTGATCCATGGACTAATGAGAGTTGGTATTTGAAGACTTAATGAAAGCTGGGGTAATCTCCAAACCACTTGGGGATTAAAATCAAGAAGAGAATGTTTAATGTTTTATGTCAGGACAAAAATGAGACATAGTCAAGGCAGTAATCTTTTCCTTGTTCTTTGTGAGTTCTAGGGAGAAAGATACAACAGGAACTGGGATGCTAATACCTGAACAAATACTCAGCTCTACAGATCAATAAAAGAAGTTGCATGTCCCTGAATATACGGGGCTAAAAAACTTAAATTTTCAATTTGTCTCCAAACAAGATATCATATACTATCCTTAAATCAGAAACAACTCTTTAGTTAGCTGTTTTTTCTTATAACTGGTCTGGAAATTTTTTAAGACACAACTTTCTTCATACAAATCATTAAGCATGCCTCTTGGGTTTCTAGAGTCAGCCAGACCCATGGATTCCTTCCCCCCTCAGTACCTCTTTATTTCACACATATGGACATGGCACTGATGACAAAGGTACCATTCAGTACTGATTGAGGCAGTATGTGTCATTCATCTGTGCTCAGGTATTCATCTGTCAGATCGTCTGTATTTAGTACCACGAATAATTTAAGAACAATTTTTTTTCAATGTTTCTTTCCAATTCACCATACAATTCTCACTAAGAGTGAGAATAGCTCTCCTTAAGCTGACCTGAAGGGGAATTAAGAGCTTTAGGAGAAGTTATAACCTAGTCCTTCTCATACCACAGGGGGCAAAACCCCCTTCACTTATTGCTAACCATTTCATCTGAGATGAAAAATAATCTCTATCTAATATCAGTCTCTGTAGTAAGTGCAACTTAAGCAATTCATTCAATAAGAAATTCAAATAAAGCAATTCATTCAACTCAAGACTCATTCAATTTCTGCAGCAATTGGCCATAACTTTTACATCCAATTATATTTTCTACATCTCTTTAAAGGACGGGATCATCCTTTGATCAATCATCAGGTTCCTGCTGCTAATGCACATGTGAAAAGGGAAAACTCACTGCAGAAACATCCTTTGGAAGAATTTACTTTGAATTTTCTTTACATATAGCTTTTATCTTTTTCAATGAATTTATATTATCTGGAAAATCGTGGTTCTCAAAACAGGAGTCAGACAAACATAATGTGATCATTATGAATGCTATATTGAAATATTTTTCACCAAGTCATACCTTAGTTACTAAGGTATAATTTGGTGGCAAATAATCACATTACAGTCATCTTTAAATGTTTCACAGTTGTTAGAAGGAACTGATATATTAGGAAACTGCACTATGTAAGGTACTGTCCTACAGCAACGATATTACTCACTTTCCCAAGTTCAAAAGGCCTGAGAGCACCTTTAAAAATACGTAACTTCCCAGAAAGCTGGAGGTTCATTTTCTAGAGAGACATAAATCACTGAGTGGGTTGTTATATAATGCTAATTAATACTTAGCATAATAATGACTGAATGAATTAACCGTTGCATAATGTGAATTAAAGTCAGCTAAAAAGTTGACAGCTGCAGCCACCCAACTGCCACCACCACAGGATCACCCTGGTGACCTGGAAACTAAGGAAGGTCATGGGTGCTCTCCAGAAAGCTGTCCTTGGGGCCTGGGAGCCATCCATCCACGTGGGGCTCTGCGGGATACACCCAACAGCCAGCAGGGCCCAGAGCAGACCATCTGCTCAAGTGGATTGCTCCATGTCACCTAAGGAATGCACAGAGCCTGGAGTGAGCTAAATCAGGGGAACAACAGATGGAGGTCAATTTTCTGTAGCTTGTGATGCACCTGAGTTTATGGTGACCCAGAGGCTTCCTCAAAGCACCTCTGGTGAAACCACACAGGCAGCTGACTTCTGGAACCAAAATGAGTAATTTATGAGAGAAATACCACACAGCTCAGGCCATAATGCACTCTATTAAATTAATGTACCTGAAAAGAAATGCCATAAACAGCAGTCCTTCTTTGAGGGAAATACAAGGCTACAGTGAACCAGTAATATGTACTAAAAAGCAAAAGAAAGACCAGACATCATGAATATGTTTGCCGTACCACATCTCAGTCATAAAAAGGGGCAAAAAAGGTAAAAATAAAACCAATAAGGGAAAGGGAAAATCATGAAGAAAAACCATTTGCACCACATGTGAGTCTGAAAATTAGTAGAGAAAAAACCTGTTGTCTATCAAAAAGGTCTAGATAACAGAGATACCAATAAGTGTGGCACTACATAAAAGCACTGACAAATGATATAATTTGTTGCTTTTAAAAGGGTAATAGTTGGACAGAGTGGATTGCAGATTATGAAAGGTGGCAGGCTATACCTGCACTAACCCTTCTAAAAGTGCTTGGGAGTACTTTTGGGCAAAGGAACATGGTTTTTGGTAACAAAGAACCATTAGAACAACTCCTGTCATGCTTTTATCTCTCACCAACTAGCCCACATACATTTCTGCAGTGATTATATCTTAATCACCAGTTCACATCCAGTATTTTGCATCTAGATGTCTTGTTTTGGAAACCAGGAGCTGCACAGGTAGGATGCTGGCCACTCTGTGACAGTTGGCCACCATTCATGGAAGTGTCAATAATTTGAGGTATTACATGCAATAAAAGTACTGCTTGGACAAAGTGTTAATGCAAACCAGTCAAACATCAGCTGTCAAATTGCAGCATCCAATTTCTCTGCTCCAATATTTACATGCTAAAAAACCTAAAAAACCCAGAAAAATACTAAAACTCTTTCATATCTGCAAAATACAGTGACCTGACTTAATGAAAAAAGTTATAAATACATTAGCTGTAACTCTCCTAAATTTCATTTTTAGTCTCAGTAATATCAAATCCTCAAAATGTCTGCAGAAGAGACTACAGGCATTATCGTAGTGTGTAGTAGAGCAGTGAACAGCACACAAACAAATTTTCATTACTGCAGTTAGTTCACAAGGTTTGAGCCATCAGTTGGTACATTTCAATTCAGGTACAGTAAACACACATAAGAGCAACATTATCTAAAATGGTAAAAAGTATGACATCTATAACAGCCTTTGCAGACTCAGGAATAAAGCCTACGTTGTCTATCACTTATATGTAACTATATAGCTTGGATGCGTATGTACCAGAAGTAGACAGAATATAATTAAAGTGTCAAAGGTGTTTCCTATACCTTCCCCTTACGTGCCATACCCAATACAGCACTACAAATGTCATATGACAACAATTTAATCACAAGCACTGAAGTATTACAGCTACTATACAGTCAAAAATGTATGCAGACAGAAGAAAACCTTCATGGTCTCTAACTGATTCTAAATACCATCTCACTGTTTTCTGCTTCATTCTCACGGCATAGTGTAACAGATACATGTCTGTACACATCAGCATCAAAGTTGTGACCTTAATTTGACATTACAGTTGCCTTTGGAAAAGTGTGACCTATGTTTCAAGAAGATATAACCCGTGAGTAGCTGCCACAGGTAAGGTGTTGACAGGTTATTGGAATACCTGTCACCTTCTTGGATGGCTTACACAAGTGTCAACAGTGGTGACTGTCATCTCAACATAAGGACTTGACCCTTAAAAGACAGTTTTGCTAAAGAGCATCTCTGAAGTGACACTGAGTAGTGTGTGTCAGAAGAAACAAAAAACCAAGTGTATTAAATAAAGGTTTTTTTCTTGATTAACCACCATTATCAAAGAGGATCTATACATGCAAGAGAAGACCTGCCTGAGAGGACATGTGGTTTAAGGAAGTGATGACAGAGGACAGACAGAAGACCTTGCTCTGTTTTCGCAATTTTCCTGACGATCTAAAACTTTCATATGCCCTGAGCCCCCTGTCCTTTTCTGCAAACTCCATGTTCCTTATTTTATTTTATTGAAAAATAAAGCCATCTGCTCTAAAAAAGTGGAAGTTTATTCCACTGAAAAAGTAAATGTATTTTTTTCTACCAAAGAAAAGATAGTTTTGTTAAAGTTTCAAATTTAATATAATACTTAAGCCACAGAAGTTGCAGAATTTTATAGTAAAATAACTTTGCAGTTGCAATAAGAAAGCCTAAGCCTTCTCTTGACAACAGTAGTACTGAAATACAGGCACTGATGATTCACATACTCATGAAAGTTTTTTCATGTGTCCTTTGTGGCTCCTCTAAATAGCAAATTTCAATCAAGTTTCACAGCAAACTCTCAAAAAAACTTCAACTGCACCCAAGGGATGAATGTTACATCTGTGATACCATCCACACTCCTTCCTTCTTCATTTGCTCCAATGACTTTTGAATCTATCCTTGTTCAACAAGATGAAAAGGACTCTTTTGACCACAAATCTCTCTTGAAACTAATTTCTGCATGGTGAATTCCATGCTTTCTAAGACTGCAAATATTTTTAAAGTCAAATTGCAAGGGATGGATTTTTCATTTTTAGAACAGTTGTTGACTTTGTTTTTCCAGAACAGATACGTAATTAAAAAGCAAAACAAAGGAAAATTATGAGCACCAACATAGGTATAGCACTTAGGCAGGTGCTATGAAATTTCAAATGCATCCAGAAAGAGAAACTCTGGTAGGTCAGAATGAAGCCTGATTAATAGCACTCAGAACCCTATTTTTTCCCTTATATGCTGAGTATCTAATAAACTCACGTAACATGCTTGCTATCTTCTACTGCAGAAGAGTACCCCACTCAAGGAACGTGACTAACCCAGAACGTGGAGCCCACAGCACAACAAAGTAGATCCACTGACTCCATCTGTTCCCTAGAGCAGTACATTTTCTTTGCACAGATGGGATGAGTGGGACTAAGGAAAGAGAGTTGAATTTCCAGCTGAACTTGTGGAAACGGATTCCTTTTAAAAGAAGAGGATGTTTTTTTACTGACACCATATGTCATGTATTGATGTTATCTACTGAAAAATAATGGGCAAAGTGTCCTCTCTCTGCCCAATTCAAATGCTCAGCCTGAACTGTTATGGGTATTTTTAAATTTTCTTTCTCCAAGTACTTTTAAAATTGGTTATTGCTATAAGGTTCCTCTGTTGTGCCTACACTGTTTGCTACCTATTGAATCCACCAATGGGTTAAACTTGATGCCTGAGTGCTATCGATGCTGAGGGAATGTGTACATGAGTGACCATGGGGCAGAGATACATCGGAGACCCAAGCCATGTATTTCAGGGTTGGAACATTCCAGTCAGCTTTTTTAAAGGAAAGATGTTGGACCAGAGTCCCAAGACTACAAGAGTGGCCAGAAACTCAGAGCAGAAGCACCTAATGCTTCTCTCCTTAGGCTGAGGATTTTGGAACAAGGCTCCAAAGTTCAGACGAAAAGCCCTGTGATCACACGGCTGTAGGCAAGCCTGTAACATGTATGGACTGTTCTGAATGATGAATTTCAAGTTATGATCTATTATTGCTGCTTCCCTCACATAGCCCTTGGAGCTCTGATCAAAGTTTGATTTTTATCACTTCTGTCCTTCCTCAAGTCAGGTTAAGTTTCAGCTATGAGAGTATGTTTCTTTTACTTAAAAAGATTGGGGAACACTACATCACATCATATTGTGGAATCCACTCTTTCTGTTTATCAGATTTTGTCCTCTCCACCTGCTCTTCCTCCAAATTGTCTTTAACACCTCTGAGTGTCTAAAGCTTATAGCAGCACACGATTCCTGTCCAGGTATCAGGACAGGCAAACTTGTGCTCTCACTGTCACAGGATTTGGTAATATTTAAAGACTAAGAGCAGAACTCAGAGGATGTACACTGACACATGACATTTATGATCAAAAGCTTTGTTTGACATGACCACAGTGTTTTTTTCTTAAAACATCTTTTTACTTAAAAAAAGTGCATTAATTAAGAGACCTACATTACCCTAATGTAACAAGATTGTTGTGCAGATATATTATACACATGTATAATATACCTATGTAAGATATATATAGTGTATGTATAATATTTTTCAAGTTCTGTCTGACATCATTTTTTTATGGTGAATTACTATAGAGTATCACATTAAAACTTAGTAGATTTTGTTAAAGGGCTGCATATTTAACTGTAAACTAACAAAAATCACATTATCAATGCTTATGGAACTATAAAATACACATTACAGTTCTGCAAGAATAGATCACGCACCACTGCATTTTAAAACTGAACCACAACTTTCTTGTGTTACTAAAAATCTTATACATTGTGACAAGCACATGACCTTTCAAAGACCATGGAATGGATTGGGTTGGAAAGGATTTAAAGACCATCTGGTTCCAACCACCCTGCCAGGGGCAGAGACACCTTCCACTAGACCAGGTTGTTAAAAGCCTCACCCAACCTGGCCTTCAACACTTCCAGGGCCTCTGTGGGTAACCTGTTTGAGTGCCTCAACACCCTCACAAGAAGGAATTTCTTCCTAAAACACCTCATCTAAACCTACCCTCTGTCACTGCAAAGTCATTATACGCCCTTGTAAAATGTCTTGGAGTGGAAAGATAATACAGTGTGAATACTGCTGATGCAAAGAATGTGTATTTCTAGAATAGCAAGCAATCACAAATCTACTCTTTGAGTATAAAATATATTAAATGCACTACCAGGTTCCATACATGTCAATATTGCGTTTCTGTGTATGTGCTTTAGTCTAAACAGACAGGCTTAGTAACGTATTCCTCAGTTGTGTCAGATTGTTTATTTTAATTTGATATAGTGTCAACAGGGCACAGTGAACTATTATTGCAAATATTGTAAAATCATACAGCAGCATGCAGTTCACTGGACATGCTTAGGTCTCAGAAGTCACATCTGTCAGGTCCTCAGCCACACCAGAACCTAGCAGCTAATTGCGTGGCACAAAGTGAAGGGACACCTTCAGCAGTTCCCCACCTGCTCACGAGCATTATTCACTCCTGGAATACAGTGGTAAGAGTAGTGAGCAGGTCAGGGTCCAGAATGGAGTCCAAATGTAGTGGGTGCTCCAGAAGGCAAAGTGGAAATAAAAGGAAAGAAAAAAAAAAAGGATATGCCCTACACATGTTGACAGTACAGAAGAGAGAACATATAGAAATGTTATTTCCAATTGAAATTTTTCTGTCATTGACCTAGAAACTGCTATTCCTACTCCTGCCATCATCCTTAGGAATATTCCAAATGATATGTGAAAATACAGACGACTATTTATGCAGACATGGTGATCACTTTTAACTCCATTCATTGCCCAAAATAACACAAAAGAAATTGCAGATTACTTGAAATAAAGAAAAAAAACACCTTGTAACACAAAGTGCTTTGAGGTCAGGGGTGTCAAAATAAACCACTTTAACCTTTCAAAACCAATTTTGTTCAGCTCTGTTCTGATGCTGTACATCATACTGCTTATATTGCAATCTGAAAAATAAAATTGAAACGTATTTAATCAAGGGGATTCTAGACTTGAAACAGTAATTCAAAATGTCTTAATTTAATTCATATGATCCCCAGATAAGACCTGGATGCTATGATCCTATCTGAGGCTGACTAAATTCCCATGTGCTTATACCTAAGAAGATAAATAAACAACATGATACCTGGCTGATAGAACTTGATCTGTCTGAAACAACCTCTTGTATATTTTAAACCAAAAACTTACCAGCTTTGTACATCATAATACTGATATTATTATTTACATGCCCATTAATGTAAATAGTATGCACTAGCAGTTGTAATAGGAACTGAAGATAGAGCAAATACATTAGTGTCATTAGTGTCATTAGTGTCAGGGCAGAATTTTTTTTTTATAGTGTCTGAAGAATTTCACAGGAGAAAATAAGAAAATAAACTCCACTCGAGTTTTTTTTGTTTAGGTCTTCTGGTCATAACCACTGTACCAAAAACTCAGTGATGCTGAGACTGAAGCACATGATATAGAGTACATCCATAATCCTTTAAAAAAAGATTCCTGAAAGATAGAGAACTGAATAGGCTGTACAGCACATAGGTCAACCTTTCAATAATGAGTTCAGCTACTTTAGTGGCTGTTGAGATAGATTAGACAAGCTTTTTCCACAGAGTTGGAACCATCAATATATACCATTTTCTTTATCAGAATTCTGCAGGTGCCTTATTTCCTTCTCTGATAGCATCACTATACTCTCATGAGAAAATACTTCTAACCTCAGCTGTCAAATTTGTGAATGATGCACACCATACTATCTAACGCAGATTTTATGTTATGAAAATAAATAATGCCTTTCGATAATTATTGTGGAAGCCCTATGTTTTGCACTTTGCAGTCTTCTGACTGACAAATTTCAGTTGTTTATCTCAAAGTGATTTTATGATCATCAAGATGCATTTCACATTTCTATCTAAAAGCTTTATATTAAAATTCAGGCTAGTCTCAAAAGCTACATTTGCTAGAATGAAAACAATGAGAACTCCCAAATGCTTCAAGACCTCTATATTGCAAAAAAATGCCCTTATATTGTAATATTACAAGTTCATTATAGATTCTTTCGCTAGGTATCTTCTCTGATCTTTTCAGCCCTATCCAAAATAGTGGATAAGACACTAGTTTAAAACTCTTATACTTAATTCCTATTAATATTAGCAGCAAGAAGCATCAGTCTATCAAACTGAGGGAAAAAAAAAAAGACAATAATTTTAAAGGATTATACACTAAATAAAACTTAAGACAGTGACACCATGAAGCTACTGAAAATGGATATTGGACTGGATTTTCTGTGTGGCACAGGTTTCAATCATTTCCTTAACTGTAAACCTGTTACAGGGACTACTGCTGCAATTATTTAAACCTTTCAAAGTAAAGCTCAACTCTACAAATTTCTCGTATTACATCAGCTTCTTACAACAAAACATACCTTTTAGATTACAATTAAAATGGTAATTGCTTACTACAATAGTGATAATTATAATTGCCAAGAATAATACATGGAGGGTCTTATGAGTAATGAAGTATGTTCTATTACTTTCCCTGCAGCAATAACAAAATTATTTAAAATCAATTATTGACACCTTGATGAACAACTGGGAATTGGTACAAACAGTTCATCATGGTAGACAACAAGATGAAAATAGGATAACATCAGTATTACAAAGGTTTTAGCACTTGTAGTGAAGTTGATACAACAGGACACAAGAGCTACCCTTGAAGCAGTCATTATTCTACCCACAACAGAAAAATACGCTTCAAGAATGGGACTTCTGAGCACTATGGCAAGCCTGAAAAAAAAACCAAAACAAACAATTCAAAGCACAAATATGACAGAAATAACTTTGCCAAAGGCAAAAATTTAACTGAGTTCTAAAAACTTAATTTCCTATATCCAAAGAAGCCGAATTTTCATGGGAGTTTTCAAGACACACTGTCTCAAGTTATGAATTTGATTTTGATACATGAGAGACATTTATGATCAAAACCCTCTCTGCAAATTACAGCACCCATCTTGTATAGAAGCCTGACAGGCAGCAGACATTCCCTGTCTGGGAATCTGTGACAGAGGAATCAAGAGCTTTCTACACTGAACAGTTTCACTGTACAGGAGTAATATGTTTCCTACTAGCATGGCCATTAACTCTGAACATCCATTTACTCAGGAGTTGATGATAGGGAACTGGATAAATGTCAGCAGCAGAGCAGCACCAGGGACATATCCCATTTTGCTTTTTAAATTGTATGTTTCTCTGCAGAATGGAGTTGAAATGGACCACCAGGAGCAAAACAAGACCAATAAGGCTAGAAGACACCTCTACAAGTGACTGAGGGCAAACACAGACTGAGGTGTAGAGAGATAAGCTTGCTGTTATGGGGAAGTCTGACATTCAAAAGCTGGATTTCTAGGCTCTTGAAAGACAACATCTGTGGACAACAGTCCAAAGCACCTCTAAGAAACAGAGCTGCAGCTTGTATTCAGCATTCCTACCTCAATTAAAAAAAACCCAAAATTCACAACAGCACAAAGTGCTTCTTAGTAGATTATTCTAACTCTATGCTCTACTTTGCTTTATTAACATGGAGACTTTAAAGAATGCAAGTAGTTCACAGCTGTGGACACAGATAAGAATACCGATATTGGAAGAATAGTAGCACAGACTCCAGTGACAAAGTAATTTACTTGTGAAATGCCTACAATGTCCATTAAACATGTGACTCCACAAAAAGGCTATCTTGAAAGGCAGATCAGAAATAGTTGTAATGAAAGCAGAAAAAACCCATGAGGCACTTGGCAGGTGAACTGTGTGTAACTGTGCTCTGCTAACTGTTATGAGCAGAAGTGGTCCTTTCCATACCCATTATAATGTTTTATTCTAGTGTTCATTCTAAATTAGAGTACTACATTATCTTATCAAAGAAAAGATATATACTGCTAGAGGAACACTTCTTTTAAAGGTGATTTTATCCTTCAACTTACTTTTCACTTTATACCATTTTCATATTTACAGCTTGGAGGCTATATATAAAAAAAGCTGTGACAAAGCTGCACTGTGATTGTGTATACATAAAAGTAATATAAAAAGGAGTTTTATCTCAGAGATGCTTCTCTGTCTCCCACAGCCTGATCCCCCATAGCACAATCTGCATCTCTCAATAGTAATCTTGCTATTACTCATCCTATTTCCACTACCACAAAAACCTGTCTTGCTTTTCATCCTCCCCTGGTTCTGACATTGATTAGAGAGGACTGTCTGTATGTGTGGGCTTATGTAAGTGTGGGGTTTATGTCTAAAAGTATAGTAACTGATTTATCTTAATTACATACTCTAAGCTAGCACTGATACAGAGAATTTATTTAAAATTATGTAAGATAGAAATGCCACCAAAATTACTTTCAGAGATTTTCCCGTTTTTACTTAACATAAGACTGTGAGTAGACAGACACCCAGAACTACTTGAAGGTGGATGAAGTATTACTCTCACTTTTCAGTTAGTCTTTTCTTCAAATCCAACAGTAGAGCAATAATAAAATAATTAAAGCTACCTGGAAGGGATTTCACTTCAATGTCCCTTTTATAGGCATTATTTTGCACTGTACTGTAACATAAAGGAAGCTTATCTGGAGAAGATATTTGCAGCTAGCAATTCCCAGAGATTTCTGTAGCCTATTTAGGCAAAGAACACACTTAACAAGTTTTTCTCAGGGACCTTTTAGCTCTTCATTCTGTATGGCATTGACTTTCTCTTTCCAAAGCACAACAACTGCAACACTGTCACACACTGAGGACTTAAAGCCTTATCTTTCCAAAGGAATGAGCAAACCCTTGAAGAAAATGAAGAGCACCACCTTCTTTTTTTTCAGCTCTACAATGACTGAATCACAAATATCATACAATATGAGCTACAACTTAAGTCACAAAAAAAAAAAAATTCTGAGTAGTCTGCCTTGAAGGTTTAAATAATCCTTATTTCACTCCTACACACTATATCGAAAATCTGGATAATCATATAGCTGGATAATAGCAGTCAGGAGACAGACTACTAGACAGAGAAGTGGATTATTGCTTCTTGCTATGTTGTTATAGACTCAAACTGTTGTAATTCACTAGAGCTCTGTGTATAAAGACTTATATGTTTCGGCAGGTATGTATGATTCCTTCCTTCTATCCCAGAAATGCTGAACACATCACAGTTGCTATATTTATTACACAAACATAAGTCTTCAGTGAAAGCTCTGAGGCAACCTGCAGAGACAAAAGTACTCTGGAGCTGAGGATCCCACCAAGGAAGGGAGGAGAGTTTTCCTAGCCAGCAAGACCTCGATACTAGAGCAGAGAGATGGGCCCAACCCCCTGTTCTTGAGTTGGCAGGGGAGAAGCTGTGCCTCAGAGGCAGCTCTGACCCAGCCTGGGTGCTGCCAGCAGGGACAATGCCCATCCTCACCTGCAGATAAGTCATCTCCATAGAGCATGAGTGACTGGGAGCACGGCAGCTCCTGAGGGCAACTCACACATGCAGAGCACAGAGAATCTACCTGCTTCAGGGCTCAACTGGTGCCATCACCCTCGGGGAGGAGGTCTGGTATGGTATCCACCCAGTGTAGAGCCAAGTCATCTCTGCTCAGCAAAATGGATTTAGTGACCAGGCCAGAGCTCCCAAAACCACATGTGGCCATCCAAGTATCAGCCTGCAGGGAATGCCTATTCCTTTCACTGGACTGTAGCGAAGAGAGCATTTGTGTCAATGACTAAGTGGATGACCTGCCTAACTTGGTAATAGAGCTACAGGATGAGTTGGAAAGGTTAACGAGTACTGGAGAATCAGAAGGGGAGATAGAATACTGGAACCAAGCTCTACCCTCCCTGAGATAGGAGCAGCCACCAGAAATATTTCAAGATCATGGGATCTTCTATCCATCCCCCAGCAAGGAAAAAGCAGCAGTTGTAAAGAACGGAGTAAATGGAGCATAGTCCAGGCTCAGGGTGGCAAGTGAAATCCTTTACCCACCTCACTACCCATAGATGCCTCTGCACAATAATTGTGAGGCTTTGTATGCCATGGCTGAGGAGGGAACTGCTGGTCAAACTGAAGGGAAAGAAGCAAACACAGCCAGAGCTTACCAGCACAGGGGACCTGGAAAGAGTACAGAGATGAAGTTTGGTCGTTCAAGAGTGAGGAAGGCCAAGGAAAAGCTGGAATTGAACCTGACAAGAGATGCAAGGAATAAAAAGAAGGGCTTCTGTAGGTATGTTAGCCAGAAAAGGAAGGTCAAAGAAGGCACAGACCCTCAGTAAACAATGATGGTAAACAGGTAGCAGTGGATTAGGAGAGGGCTGAGGTACTCAACAACTTTTTCGCCCCAGTCTTCAATGGCAACCTCTCTTCCCACACCTCTTGAGGGGATGAATAGCAGGCTGCGGAGTGAGGGAGCCAAGTGCTTCCCATTGTAAGCAAAGATCAGTTACATGACCACCTGAGGAATCTGAACATAAGTAAGTCTGTGGGACCTGATGAGATTCATCCCAGAGTTCTGAGGGAACTGGCTGATGTAGCTGCCAAGCCACAGTCCATGATGTAGGCATTAATGTTAACACTGAGGGTGAGAAGAAGTGTTTAATGGAGGAGCTTTCACTAATGCCTGAAATTCTCTTGCCACAAAATCCAAAACCAAACAAACTGTTATCTTGTTTGGACAGTACACATTTGCAGAATCAGCAGCACAGAGTTTAAAAAATATTGCATATTTATCATAAACAAGAGAAGAATTACCTTGTTTTTATTTCTTTTACTCAACTATATTCTGAAAGGTCTCAAGGTAAGTTGCAATTACCAATGAATTTGATGTATAATATATTGCAATAAATTCCCCTCCAACAAATCAGGTGTTTATTATGTCTACATGGAAAAAACTTATGACCCATAAAGATGTCTATGTGTTTCTTAAGATAAGAAGGTGAGTACTGAAATGAGCACAGCAGACTTGTCCAAACTAGAATGAAAGTGTTAGCTGAAGAATGAATGGCTCCATCACATGCTAAAGAATGAAGTCACAGGTAATAGTGAGTACGTTTGTTTACAAGAGGAGAAGGTTATGCTATCTGGAGAGGAGAAAAAATTATTTAGTATATTTATGAGATTTTAAACATCATTTGTCAAACTCAAAACCCCCTAGGTTTTTAATTTCTTACCTGAAGTGAACAAACTAAATGCAAAATGAGTTTAATTTTTCATAAACATTTAGTTTAAAACCAACCATTCTTCATACATTTATGTTCCTTTCCAAAATAAAAACTATCTATGCATAACTTGTAAATTATAGTCTTTCACTGCTATAAATGTTTTAAAAATGTCACAGTTTCATTGTCTATAATGGCTGGCAGCAGGAAGGCAGTACAAGCTGGTATTTCAGACCCTGGCAAGTGAAAATTAAATTTGTACATTATCTGTTGATGAATTATTAGATGGTGTGAAAGAAGTCATGGAGATTTGATCCAGTAACTTGCCATAGTTATGTCTCACATCAGCCTTCACAGTATGTATTACTTCATTAGCCTCATAGTACATATGGAAGATTTTTTTTTTCATGAATCTCAAAATTCTAAGGAAATTCATGCTTATTCACACCATGTAATTATGAAATGTTTCCCTGCAGAGTTTTGATTTTTACTAATTGAAGAGTTTACTAATTCAAAAATTTTGACACGATCTGATTATTAAAAAAAAGAATTAAAAATCTCCAAAAGTCTTTAAAAGAGCAGAAGAAAAAGCAGAGAAGCTCAGATTATCAATCAGCTTTGTGTGTGCAATAAAACACTACTAACAATACAATTGCAGCTAAATTGTTTCAAAGTAAATTGATTTGTTACAATAGATAAAAAATGAAGATAAGGCATCATTAAAATTATACATATTTGTTTAAAAATAGTAACATATGTATTTCTAAAAACAAACAAAACCCAGAAACATCTAATTTGGTGATCCTGCAACAATCACCTTTATATAGATACAGCATCAGGCAGCATCAAAACATACCTATGTTATGTTATACCTGCAACTCTTCTCTCAAACAGACACTGCAAAAGTTCTTGATCTGTCTCTGGAAACTGTCAGCAAAAGCTGATGTTTCCTAAGGTAAAAAAACAAAATTGAAACTCTGTGAACTGGACTGAGACCAATTTCATTTCACAAAGGTATTCAGTGACCCAATGGAATGCCAAAAAAGCTCTGATCACTAATCATGGTGACCTTATTTACACTGGTTATTTCATGGTGATAGATTATATATCCCATTACCATTCTCTTGAGCTATACAATTTCCCAACATGAATAAAATGTAAAGTAAACTAAATCTTTTTCCAAATAATACCAAGGTCTGGCTGCAGCTGTATTTGTTTCACTTGCAGGACACTGAGAAAATCAAGACTAATCAGAGTAGAGAGATTAATTCCCTATGTGGAATTAGATTCACCTGTGCTCTGAACTCTTGCAAAAGGAAATAAAAGCCATGAATATTGGTTAAAGGGGATCATTAAAAACAAATAAAACAAAATGTGGTGGGTTTTTGCACCTGTCATTTCCCTTCCAGTCAAAAATGTAGCTTCTAAGCATTACAGGCTTACCACAGGGTTACCACAGATTCACAGAATGGCTAATGTTGGAAGGGACCTCAGAGGTCATCTGGTCCAACCCCCTGCTCAAGAAGGGCCACCAAGAGCAGGGTGCCCAGGACCATTTCCAAAAATAGCTTTTCAGTGTCTCCAGAGATGGGTATTTCACAATCTCCCTGGGAAACCTGTAATCCATGCAGTTTTCATTCAAAGACTCAATTTTTCTCATCCTTAGTATAATTTGTCCTTAAATTGTCTTCCAGGACCTGAGGTAATGCCCACTGATATACTGTTCTATCTTTATTGATTCTGACTGTACAAATCTCTTTAATTTTATCACTTAAAAAACCTCTACGACTCGTTAACAAATTAATTGTGTCAACTGTGAAATGCTTCCTTCACATTTAAAAAAAAAATTCTCATTTTAAAAAGCTCATTTACAAAGTTTCTAGTTTTCATGGCACAAAAATAATGCAGAAAAAGAGAATCTGTCTAAACCTGTAAACTACAAGCTAAAGCATTATTACACTTCCTCATGATGAAGTAATTGAAAATTAGCAGTTTAGCATAATTTACATTTACAATATATCTTATGTTACAATGCAAAAGGCACCAATTTTGGCCCAATTTTCAACACGTGCAAAATTAATGTCTTCCAAAGACTTATAGGGAATGAACATAAACATAAAAAATAAAACATAAACAAAAAAGAAAACAATTCTTACATCTTCCATGGAAAAGAAGCCTCTAAGGAAAAAAACCTTTTCCTCAACTAAGAAAAAAGACTATACACTAAACATTTAAAGGCAATTGTGATGCCTTGGCAGGAAACGTTATTTAGGGTACTGCAACAAGTCAATAGTGCCAATTATCAATCATGGTTAAAGCCTCCTCATTAACAACTAGATTTTTATGAAAACATATTAAGTTTCTTGCTTTTTGTACAATAAGGTTCTGTGAGTTCAGAAAATATACCATTTGAAATGTACAAACCTTATCAAGTACGGCTTCAGATACACAACAAATAAAAACAGCTTTACCATTTGCGCTTGGAGGAGGAGGAGGTGATGAGAGGGGAAGTGGTCCAATTCCCACACACCTCTTGATAGCAAGGGAATCTGCAGTTTTGCTTCCAGGTGATGGCAGTATGTGTTTATCAAGGTATTGCTTACCTTCTATCAGGTAAAAGTCATGGGAATGAGCATTCCCAAGTGAAGAAGAAAGATTAACTCAATCACCCTCTGAATCCTGTATTTCAAGGAAATCTTAAGGAATCATATTTGCTAAGTTTGAGATATGTAGATTAGATATGACATTGGTTGTCAAAGCCCTCACACATTTAAAGACAATGAATAATTATTATTGATGGACATGGAATTCTGTTAGAATTTATCCCTGAAATCAGGCCAGGAGAGGAGATGGTTGCCTCCTCTGGGAAATCATAAACACAGACAGATGTTATTTCCTATTTTAAACCACTTTGAGATTCCCACAGCATTAACATTCCAAATAATCAATTTCAAGTGCATATCTCTAATCCAAAATCAAATAAGAAAATAGACATTTTATCTCTATGAAATTAAAATTCATGATGAAAGAACTACACCTTGTAGGCATTATCTCTCTCATACAAATACATTTACAGCCTCATCTGCAATCAAGTAAGTCATCAATCAATAAGGTCCCATCGACAGATTTGAATATATACCTAACATTAATGTTCCCTAACTGCTCCAGAGACAATGGCAGGACTGGCAGGACTAATGATAAATTTCATCAAGTTAAAGTAATTTCACTTCTATCTTTTCCTTTCCATGTCTACTGTTATCCTGCTTATGAGGCAATGTTTTTCTTCAACTTAAAACACGTTTTTTCATGCTGTCTGGAATGCAAATGATCTTCAGTGCTTAATCACTGTTTTGGATCAGATCTCGTAAGGGAGAAAAGGGTATTAAGTCACAACACCTTCCAAGTGTAATCTCCAGCAATGTAGGTGAAATCAAGACTCCATGAAGTCATCTGCCTCTTTTCTGTACTAAATCCTGCTTCCACTGCCCTGTTTCCAAAATACCTCACCTAGCCCAGTGATCACCACCACACCAAATTGTACAGATTCTGTTCCCACTCTTTCCTTCTCTTTGTTCTGGTGTCTTTCCTTTGTAAATCGAGTCCTAAATTCTTTCCCCCATATCCATCTCATCGTCTTATCAGATTTTGTACCCAATTTTCTCCCTTCTTTTTCCCATGTCACTTATGACACAGAGTTCATGCGCCACGTATTCAATTCTAAGCTTGCCTCAGCAGACACCATGTGTTTCCAGCCTACTAGTCCATAGATTCTGCTCTAATATTCCATAGAATTGGGAAGGTTAATGATGCTAAGTGACAAACAGATCTAGTTACCTAGGAAGAACTGAAACATTTTCACTGGGAATGCAAATGTGGCATTACTGAAAGTGTTAAACCTTGTCCAGCTTTTGGCCTATGAAGCAGACAATAAGGACGGATTTGATAAAATCCCCTTCTCTGAGTAATTTCACCTTCCTGCTTGAAAGTAAGGCAGTAAGACTATTTAAAGTAAAATAATATGTATAAATGAGCAAAATGCTGTTTCCTCTACTTGAGGTTTCTGAAATATGCATTTTGCCTGAAAAATCTCCAAATACTCAACCTGATGCAGATATTTTACATCAGAAATTTAAACCATTATGCCTTAGGCACAATAGTGTCATAAGCCATTTAAAATCAAAAATTATATTGAGAAATACTGAACAAACCTAACAGATATTCAATCAGTTCTACTTACAGTAACTGAGTGCAAAATTCTACAGTGTATTAGAGTATAAACTGTTTGACTTAAATCATGGAAGTCCCTAGATTGCTCTATTACAATATTAATAGTTAAAGCTGACAAAAGGAACCTTATGTCAAAAATACTAAAAATCAAGTAGAGATTTAAATGTATTTGGCACAAGAACTGCAATTATTTTAACAAAGCAGTGCACACTTTTGCCATAAAAATCACTTTCAATTATCATTATTTTCATTATTTCAGTTAACTAATTTGCTGGTTTTAATGATAGGGAGAATTACATGCAGGGTTTTGTTTTTTTGGTTTTTTTTTAATGTGGTATTCCAAAACTTGAAGTTTATATAGAAATAATGTATAATTTTTCTTTTAAAAAACCCTATTGCAGAATGCACTATTACATCTCTATTTTTAGACAAGGCTACAAATTTATGCGTGTGTATATATATAAGCATGTTTCTAGGAAAGGAGTTTACAACAGTCAGAACACTCAGCATAGAGCCAATCACTACAAAAGCCTGTCAAGAAAGCTGAGTCCTTTGCCTTCCCCAGGCTCAGGCAGCTCACTTCTGGCAGAAGGCAGCAGATATTCTCCTTATTTGTAACTCTGAAATTTTCTGAAACAGGGTCCTGAACTTCCTTCTGAAAACCAAGCAGCATTGATTCTTTCAAAGCACTTTTGATGGAGTTGCTGTTTTACCTGGTCGCTCACTGGCTACAACACACACATGAGATAACAGAAAGCACAGGCTCAAATCCCCTTCAAATAAAGGGTTGTCTATTCCAATGCCCACTTGCTCTCCACTTTCAGAAGACTGACACAGCCAGCTCGTGTTAACAGACTCTGCACTCATCCTCGTGCTCTCACAGCACACCTCCCCTGCACCATAAGAAATCCAAAGATTCCCCCTGATCACAGTGAACACATAGGAATTAACACAGCTTCATGATTAGGTTATTCATTTGGGAGGCTGGAGGACTGAGTTCAAGACCCTGCTATTATGAACGCTTAATTTAGAATACTGAAATGTTCATTGTTGTGGAATCTGAAAGGCTGCATCCCCATCCCAAAGGGCTGCAATAATCACTAGGTTACACAGTTCGTCTCTCTGGCTTAAAAAGACATTTAAGTACTTAATGCTAAATAGGACAGCTCCATCATGAAAGTCTCTGAAAGGACTAGTCAATTGTTTAACATGAAAACCCGTATGTAAAAGCCTTGGAAAAAGGGAAGAAGTGTGACTCTGGTCTCTCAAATATTTCAGCAAATTATTTTAAGCAAAACCATTTTACACCATCTTTTCTGGAAGCCCTTTTCTCATTAGCACATTTTAGGACATCGTCTGCACATCACCGTGGAAAAAAGACATGAGCATCCATGCTGCATATCTGCTGTTTTCACAAATAAGGCCACTGGTGCAAAGGTTCCTTGTAGCTCAACTCTCTGGTCACATTTTGTAAGCCATGAAAATGCTGAGGAGCAGCAAATGATCAGCTTACACAGCTATGGAATTTGAAACTAAAAATCCAATGGAGTTTTCTTCTCAGTACTTTATAGGTGAGGTATGAATACATTGACATTTAAATGCTTGATTTAGATGCCTGCAGGGACATTTAGGCAACAGCATCCCTCTTGCAAATTTGTCTCTTAAACACTTTGAGATTTACAGACAAACAATACTTGTAATAATGAATTTGAAGAGTTTAATAATAATGTCATCAACTAATCTGTTTAAATTATCTCAGTTCCTTCAGCTAACCTGAATAAAAATGTTGCTTTTAACTCTCAAAGAATCATGGAATTTAAAGGGGTTGGAATTTACCTTAAAGACTATCTAGACCCAATCCCCCCGCCATGGGCAAGGACATTTCCCACTAGACCAGGTGGCTCAAGGCCTTATCCCTCCTGCCCTTGAACACTGCCTGGGCTGGGACATCCACAACCTCCCTGGGCAACCTCTTCCAGTGCCTCACCACTCTCACAGTAAAGAATTTTTTTCTTAATATCTGACCAAAGTTTTCCCTCTTTCAATCTGTACCCATTACTCCTTGTCCTACCACTACAGTTCCTGACGAAGAGTCCCCCTCTGGCTTCCTCCAGATGCTGGAAGGTTCCTATGAGGTCTCCAGTCAACCTTCTCTTCTCCAGGCTCAGCAGCCCCAACTCTTTCAGCAGCTTTCATAGCAAAGGTGCTCCAGTCCTGTTACCAACTTTGTGGCCCTCCTCTGGACTTGCTCCATACGCTCCATGTCCTTCTTCTACTGGGGACTCCAGAGCTGCACAGAGCAGTCCAGGTGGGGTCTCAAAAGAGCACAGAGAGGGGCAGAATCATCTCCTTTGACTTGATCACACTGCTTGTGGTGCAGCCAAGGATACAGTTAATACTATAACGGCAAGAAAAACCCAAAATTATTAACTTAAAAATCTGGTAATAATCACTAAGAGACATAAATGATCCTGCTATATCATTCAGAAATTCACAGCACTCGAAATAAAGGAAGAAAATAACTCAGTAAGTCTACCACATCTTGTACTGTTCACGTACAATAAACATGAAAACAATTTTACAAAGTATAAGCAATTGCTTTTCTTGTCACAGTAAGATTTACTACCTTTCTTTTCAGCCTGGTGTTACATAATATGTAATGTAATAGCAGACCATAAGTACACATGCTTTTTTATGTAAAAACAAAAAAAAAAACCAAAAAAAAAACCTAACCCCAAAAAAACCCAGACTTCTAAGAAGAAAAAGAATCCCAAGAAGTCACCATGCAAGATGTTCAGGACAATGTCTGCTTGGGTGACTGGGCAAACTGCAGAGGTACTGATCTAGTGCTTACTGCTAATGCTCTGCATGCAATGTTGTAACAAAATTACTTCATTAATGATTTTCATTCTATTTTTCGTAGATTTTAAGGGACAAACAGGCTCACACTGCAATAAAGTGAAGTACTCTACTTCACTAGCCTGATATGAGTGGGTGGGTTGTAGGAGTAACAGCTGACTATGAACGTCTTGTCCCTACAAGAGTACTGTGGTAGTCACAACACGGCATTCAGAGTCAGTCTGCTTCCCCAATAAGAGGCAACAAACTGCACTCATCTATTTTTGGAAGGTTAAACTTTTGACCATGCTAATGACTCTGCTTTTCAAAGGCTTATTCTCTTTTCCTCTGTGAGGAAAGTGCTATGTGCATGTTCTCACAAATCCAGACCCTGATAAAAATCCCTTTGCTTCAAACAGGGATCTGTGTTTGGTTGTCAAATTTCTTTATATTATAAAGAAACATAGACAAACATTCCCAATCACTGTGTATATCTTTGCTTTAAATGTGAATAAAGTATCTCTCTTATTCAGTACACTCCAAATCACAGAGACTGTAGTCCTCAAGGATTTGACCCTACTATTAATGGATGCATTGTCCTTCAATGAAAGAGAGAGAAAAAAAGTGTTTCAGAGCAAGCAAGTTGTATAGTCAACACAGAAAACATTTCTTAGTTTAAGAACATCTTAAGAAGCTGATGAGAAATTAAGAGTGTGGTTTAACTAGTAAATTACTCTACTATTTCTCATGTTACAAGTAAAGACTAATTTCAGGAAATCTATAGTTTGGATGCACTCTTGGAACTCCAACTCCTTAACAAAAAATAATCAAGCAATTATGTTTACGGGAAAGTTCTTTACAAATTCATGAGCCAGTTGACTGATGAAAGCATTAATAAGCCATTTCTTGATCTCTTTCACTATTCCAGTTCTGTAACATTTCATAGAATTAAATAACCACTTCTTTGCATTTCTTCACTATAAGAATATATGTGACATTCTCATTGCTATAAGCATTTTCACAAGACATGTGGCAATAAACAGCTTAACTGTTCCTCTATTCATGTTCATGATTCATGTGACTTTTGAAGAGCAGAGATATCACTAAAAGGCTTGAAAAATCCTATATATCCTTCTTATAATGGATTTTATGTGAATCTCTGATTTGCATTACATGGTACAGATATTTTAAGCACGGACGTTGGAACTTACAAAAACAAATCAAAACATGTAGGGATTTCAGTGTAAGAACCTTACTACCAATATTGGGCACTCACACACATCAGGTCACTGAATAGGCATCAGCATCTTTGGAGGTCAGCACACTGCCAAATAAATGGCAATTAGGATCACTGTGTGAGGCAACTATTAATAAACAAAACAAAACGAAACAAAAAAAATTGCCTTTACTTGGTATATAATTACATTCTTTATATACTTGCTAATCATTTATTCATTATTCATATTTTTAAAGTAAATAAGCATAAATGGAAAATGATCACATATAGTGTGGAAGAAAAATCTTTCCTATAGATTTAGGTAGTGTCATCTTATGGAAAGCAGAAATTATGAAACTGTATGAAATTATTACAAGAAATAATTAAAAGTACAACACAATTTAAAGAAATCAGACCGAACACTAAAAGGCATTTCATAACACTTAGGTTAATTAAATTGTAATATAATTTTCCAAAGGAAGTGACTGTGTCTTATTAAAACATCAAGGGAGGCAAGGAAGGACAATGTGGTATGTGTGTGTACCTACAGGGCAGTATTCCTCTGCCTGGGCTTCTAGGCTACATCTATACAGATCTTGGGGAGAAATGGGAACTAACTGCCCAGAACTCACAGAACTGAGCTTTTCCAGGTCTTCTACTAGCTCACAGCTAGTCCATGGGACCAGTCCAGAGCCACTCCAGAGTGAACCCTCTGGAGCACAATAAACTATGCCCTGGGTGCTCAGCAACACCCATTGTGCTACCAACACTGTTGATGTAAGCTCAGCCACTGATGGCCACCCATCCAGGCCAAAACTAAAAACTGGCATTCACCAGCTTACATTCAGCGCTCTGCAAACACAGCCAAAGAGTTTTCAGCTATTCTCAGGAGCAAAGCCATTTGCATCAGTGTAAACTATTGACAGAGTCAGCTCACATCAACCTGCAAAAGGTCACTGTATGTTCTTTCAGCAGGGTTTGAGCTATTGGCTCTAAAGGCTGCTGGAGCTGCAGGAGTCAGCCGGCTGCCGTGGGCTCTCCCAGTTAGGATGCCTCATCCCCAGACAGACTTCCCTGGCTGTGATGCTGTGTCACGACATAGCACATCAAAGAGACAGTGAAACTAAAGCAGACACAGCCTCAAAGTGCTTCAGTCACTCCAGCACAGTGCTCAAGAGTGACTGGCAAGCTCAGTCAGCCTCCACAGTTCTATGTTATCCAATCTATGGAAATCTTCAAAGACAGTGCGAACACATTCACACTGCAAAACAGTATTATGGCACCTGAAATAAGAAGCTTACTTAAGATTTAAACTCAGCATTCATAACAATTAACTTTACCAGAATATAAAGAACAGAATACTCTATCCTTCACACTACTTTACTGTATTCACATCTATTTCAAAGCAGTTTGGAAGGAAACCAAAGAGCTACCAGATGCTGTTTGCTGTTCCCCGAAGAGAACCACAGATTATATCATAATAACAGACTGCAAATTAGAATTAAAAGTGATACATCATAAATCTCTTTCTTTGGTTCCACTATGTGCTTTGAGGCTTCTAAATATGATTTTTGTATTTTTTAATAAGTGCTTTTATTTTCTTTTGTTTTCTACAGCTGGTTTCTTTGGCTACCATTTATGCTGCCCAAATTGCAAACTGATACTCTTCCACATATTGGCCTGTGCAGCACTGCTTGCTGAGAGCATATTTTAATTTAGATTTCCAATACTGGCACAGAGAATTGTGCAAGGCTTCCTGCATTCATAGTAGTGGAGGGTGCCAATAAGCACTCTTGGGATGTGACATTAGACACATGCAGGCCTAGCACAAGCCGAAATGAAGATAATTAATCTCACTCCCACCCCAAAACAGACAACGAACATTTCCATCAGATCTATAGACAGTCGTGTTTCGAGTAGGACAAATGTCCGTCTGTATCCTGACCGTAACAGCAGAAAATCCTAAACAGTGTGAGATTCATCCTTGGATCTACTAATGCCACAAGGTAACACTTGGTGATAATTTACTGGAAATATTTTTCTATTCATCATGTATTTTCTCATCAGTGGGGACTCAACAACTTACACATATTTTACATTTTCCCATCAATGGAGAAATACACTGAAACTTTCCAAATTTCTGTCTATTTGGAGGTTTTTTCCTAAATCACACAGAAGACCAGACTCTGAGTAGTGCAATGATCCTTTTTATATTTTTCACATGATCCAAACTAGCATTTTCTCTCAATATGTATTTTTCCTCACTATGCTTCCTAGGTAAAAATACAGAAGCACTGAAATCAAATCCAATACCACCTTATTCAGTGAAAGCATCAGACAGTACTTCTGAAGCAGATACATTTGAAAAGTATCCAGAACAAGCTGGTGAGTCATTTTGTCTCTCCTCTGAAATAACAGAAATAATGTTCCTTATCCTTAAAGGACAATTTCTTATTTTTGAAGAGGAAATCTCTTTTGCCGTTTGAATTGCGACCCACTGCTTGCCTCAAAGCATGACACAGGGAGTCAACACCATTTATCATTCCTGGTCTTATTCAGTGTCTCTGTTCAGAACAACAGAAGAAAAGCATAATTAGCAAATAGCACAACTTCTGCACCTCACACATCAGGAGGGCTGTGATGTTGCACTCCTACCATTATTTCACACACCAGCTTCTGTAAGGCTGATGTGATAATAACACACTTTCAATTCACCAGCAGGAATAGGAGCACTGAATTCTTTGTACAGCAAAGTCACAAATGAAACAAAGGAAAACTATGAATGTATTAAGATTAGCGAAGCCTCAGATTTAGTTTAAATGTCATGAAATTTTTTTCTAAATGTTAATACTGGAAGACAATACTTCATAATAGCTGTTCTGCCACCCACAGAGTAAAGGCAGATAAATTGGACAAGTACTGAACTTTTAATAAACCAGCCCATTAAGTACTCAGGAGCTCCTCTGTATTTATGTTACAGCTTTCTTTTCACTTTATTTGCATCAGAGAACACATGGAAGACTTGCATTTAAATTTATCAGCTAAATGCAAAGCTGACAAAAAAAGTAAGGTACGAAAAATTCCTTGTAATCACCAGTGCCATAATCCATTCCCCTTCCTGCAACTGCTCATGCTGCACCATGTCTCTTCTTGCTTTCCCTCTGCCTCCCTGGCCTTTTAAACTAAATTTCTAATTTTGAATCAGTTCAAGATGACAATTTCAGAACTGCCTCCCTTTGTCTTTCTGTTTTATTATTACTTTACTATGATTTTCTGCAGCATTATACCCTATCCCCTATATTAGGTTTTCACCACCTTCTGTATAAAAACTATTTGTCCCTCGTATTCAAGTTTTCTATGACAAACTAAAACTTCAAAGTTGTCTATGACATCAAACTGAGCTTCATTCCAGTGGCCAATTAACCCCTGCTGTGAAATCTCCCTAAAAGCTTACTTTTAGATCTGGTGTTTAGGATACCTTTGTATCTTGGTTAGAGGAGAGACGTTCGTGGGGGTTTGGGTGGTTTTTTTCAGGGGGCTGGTGGTGGTGTGGCTCTTCCATGCTATTACTGTAATTTTACACTTCAGCATCATATGCTGCATTAAAGCAAATACACCCTTTCACCACAAATATTTCCAGCATACTCGTTAAAAAAAAAAAACAAAAAACCCCACAAAAAATCCCAAACCCCCACATTAGAATCAAGAGATTTGAAAGTTATTTACTTTGTCAGTTCAAGTGAAACACACAGATTTCTCTCAAATTCACTAATCTGTAATTTTCAAACTATCAGAACGTGTTTGTTCCAAAATGTTATGTTTTATGATTTGAACGAATGATTTGTAAGTAGTTAAATGTGCCTTTTGCACAAGTGCATCGTATATTTTTGGAAAACAATGAGCCAGATCTGAGGTTAAGACAGAGGATTAATCTTATTGGAATACTGATGTAGAAAGGGATTAGTGATACGACAGACTTGCTCTTTATAAAAATAAATGTGAGGTTATATTTGCTAATTGAAATTTCTATAGTATGCTAGAAAAATCAAAGTACATATCCTTTTGCTTTATCACAAATGCAATAATATTGTGACAGGAAAAGTCTATGACAGATTTCTAGCAAAAATAACCCATTAGCTCCTTATGGTTGGTTACTTTTTTCAGCATTTTCCTTCAAATATGTTACTAGGGCTGCCAGTTGTCATGACATATTATTTATGAGGCATATGTCTTTTGTTAAGCACTGTTCTTTTTATTGAATTTTTGACAGGTTTTACTTACTGCTAGATAATATACTAGAACATTTTACTGGCATTGGTCATGTTAGAACTGAAATTTAAGCATTGTGATAAGAAAATGGAGCTCATTAACTCAAATTGCAACAGTTAGACAACAGGAAAGTTGTGATATTTGATTTATTTGGAAAATAAAACTTTCAGTATTACAAAACATAGCTAACTATTTGAGGCAAGAAATGCCAAAATAATTATGTCAAAATGATTCATCTGCATCAAGAAGAGAATCTTCTCATAAAATAATGTAGGACGGCACTAATTATATCATTAGACAATTTTTTGTTTCATTGCTCCCAATACTTCAATTTTTAGTGCACTTACTTAACAGGACACTAAGAACTTATATTAACCTAGAGATATAAAAGAGTAAAATTCTATTTAATCTTTTCTGCTTTATTTAATTATCTACACTACAAGCAGAGTGATATATACCCAGGTGGAGAACTGTTAGCTGCTAACTTGCAGCTGTGTGCAATTATCTTGTTCTGTCTGAAAGCAGTTCAGTGAGCTTCAGTACCTCTGCTTTTTTGTGTTACACAAACCTAAACAAATATTATTCAAGAAGCTTCTCATTTTTCAGAGAGTGAACAGGACATGCTATTAACACATTAAATATCTTTTAGAAATCTACAGATCAAATAAACGTACCAATAATTAATCAGTGGGGGTTTTATCTAATTACTTCACTGATACATGAGTGGTATCATGTGAATATGAAGAGCAATAGCAGTGAATACATACAAATTAATATACAGGGTCTAATAAAGACAGTATAATTCATGTAGAAATCTGTAAAATCATGACATCACCAATGCTTCAGGCCAGCTCAATTCAAGGCACAGCAGGTAAGTCTAACTAATGTGGTAATCATACATTCTGACTGCAGTACATGATACCCACAACAGTCAGGAAAACCTTGATGAGATTTTAAATGTTTTCATAAAGCTACTCCCCTTCTCATCTACTCAAAATAAAACCCAAACAAACCACAAAAAACCATGGATTTCTCTACTTCTCTACCATTCCATTTACTTTTTCCTTCTTTTTTTAAAATCTTTTTGAGTCTGGTGGATACAATTAGGCCAGGATTAATTAGATGGAAGAACTGAAGGGATAATAAATCTCTTCACAGTTCTAATGCAATTACTCCAATTTGGGAAACAGTCTAAGCAGAAGGTTGAGCTAGCTCAAATTCAATCAAATTCAATTTAGGAGGTCCTACAAGGCCATAAACTGGCTCAATCTCAAGAAACTTGTTCTGGCTTTTCGAAGCTCAGTAGTGCTTAAAAGCTTTTCATAGCCTGGAAACTGAACTCACCTCAAGAGGTTTGTCTGATGAGCTCATTCACTCGTATGTTTCTAGTATATATATATATATATATATAGTATGTATATGAACTTGCATATGTTCATCAAACACCTATCAAGCAGAAAATGACCTATGATTATTACATCAACTTGAAGACTTTCTAAAAGCATTTAATTTCAATTAACACAACCATCATGCAATTTTAAGGCAAATCAACAAAATCTCCACACCAACACTACAGCTCCTGCTAGTCACAAGGCAACAGCTGTGGAACTCCCGAGACGAATTCTCTGGCTGCAGCTTGGCAGTTGCTATTTATGGGGTCTCAGGAAAGACACCTTCAGAAAGGTAATATTTATGACTGTGCTGCTACCTCTGCATCTCTTGCAGAGACTGCCTTTGAAAGACAGTTCAGGGAGGGGATGGCATACCTCTCAGGCTTTGCAAGACACACCTTGATAACACACAGGAATTTGTAGATTGATGAGCTCTTTTAAACAGCCTCTTTCAATCTGCTTCTGGTCTTCCTCCATGCATTGAGTCTAACTCCTATGTGAAGTTCTCTGGTGATTTCCTGATATGAAGCCTGTTTTCATACCTTACATTTTGGTAAAAATAATTGTAAGCATTTATTTTCCTGCTCCTCAACTAGAACCCTGCATTTATAGAAGTAAGAGACCAAAATGAGCCATTTCACCTAAAATTACAGACTTTCCCAAATTGCCATAACTAGGTCAACTTTTCATACACATTCTGCTTTCCTGTTTTGATACCTACCATAGCATGATGATAAATAATTAGTAGTTATTAACCAAGCTCCTGGCTTATTCAAAGGAGAGCAATAAACTTCTCCAGAGGACAATTCAGCACCTTAAATTAGAATTTTGCTAAAGAATTGCTCTCTGGAGAAGCCATGTTCTCTCATATATGTTGAAGAGATCCTAGGGAGATTAGTGAGGTAATTTAGCCTGCTAAATTAGATACTAACAGTCATGCCATATTGATATCTTCTCCTAAGTCTGAATATAGTGCAACTCCACTTACATATTTCAAATGTGAGCAGGTTGTGTTGCTCATCTGCATTTAAACTGTTCTCCAAGGCAAATAAAATTGTACACACATTACCTTTACATGGACATCTTGTTAAACATAATGATTATCATTAATATCTCTTACAGTATTGGTACTTTAAAATGGCTCATAGCTCCAGAGTAATCTCATATATCGTGTTTGGTGACATACTCGATTCAAATTTTCTTAAGACTGAAAAAATGATAAAAGACCTGAATAAACATTCTTATTTAATACTCATTTGACTGATTCACAGCTACAGAATTAAAGACAAGAAAGGCTTGTCTTCAAAAATGAAAAAATACAAGCTACAGGTTTCCTAAATCAGAAAATTTGGCTTTTGATTAAAATATCTGAATCTAAAGATAACCTGTAATGTCATATAAGAACTTGAACCTCAAGAGGGGTAGAAGAAAGAGGAAGAAAATGAACTAACAACTGTGTGAGAAGGAAACCACTTGATCAGCCAAAGGCACAAAAACAATTAGCAAAAAAAAGTTGTATAATTAGATCTAAACTATTTCTTATTTACTACCTACAGGTTCTTGGGTAAACTACAAACCCATAATTTATTAATGAAAATATTTTTATAATAAAAGCTACTTCACAAGACATGTAACTCCAGGTTTGCACTTTCCCTGTCCCAGACAAGAACACTGACAATAAACTTTCTAAGGCTTCACTCTTGCAATGTCAAAAACCATGAGAGAAGCACAGGTGCAATTACCTCAGAAAATGAGTCTGCCTCTTTATCCTTGGCCATCTCTCTCCCTGCTGTAGATGTATCATTACTCTAAAATGGTACGTCAGTTTTTCAATTTACATCCTGATCTTGGCCATAAAATGTTTCAAAGCCCATCTAAGGATGCATATGATTTATTGGCCTACTGTAGTCTATGTCACATTAAATTAAGTAGCAATATAATTCATTACTTTTTAAGACTAAATACTTCTTCATATATTATTCTACTGGAAATAACAAGAATAATTGAATCCTTGACATAAACTCTATAAGAAACATGAATATGGAGATTCTTCATCTATATTCTTTACACTTAGCAAACTAGAGAGGGAGACCTACTTTAGTGTTTACTTCTGTGTTGTACAGTGTGTGAGACATCATTTGTGATATGACAAGGGTGAATGGTTTTAAACTAAAAGAAGGGAGATTTCAATTACATGTTAGGAAGGAATTCTTCACTCAGACGGTACTGGGACAATGAAATAAGCAGTCCAGAGAAGCTGTGGATGCCCAACCCAGGAATTGATCAGGCCAGGTTGGATGGGGCCCAGGGCAATCTGATCTATTGGGTAGCACCCCTGACCATGGCAGGAGTTTGCAACTAGCTGATCTTTAAGGTTGCTTCCAATCCAAACCATTCTATGATGCCTCTATAATATAACCAAAGGAGAGTTGTTACCTTCCCAAATTTTAAAAGAGAAAAAAGTTTATTAAAATGGTGTGTGAGAGATCAATTATGCATTGATAATGCACTGTAATAACATATTGGTTTATTTTTATTCAGAAGATAAAATAAACAGTCTGAAGCTTTTCGGTAGTTTACCTTCTCTTCTCCAAGTTCATGTTGCAATATCATAACCACCAATTAATGACCCAAGAAAACATATCTAATGCAACAAAAAAAAAGTGGGTCATCTGCATACCATCCCAAAGTCTTTCACAATTCAATGAATCTGTTATTGGCATAATCTTAGACCATTATTCAGTTCTGTATTCTTCAATCATTATTTTACTATCTAGCTGACTTCAGCTAGTATATCGGGGGTTCTTCCCTGTGGCTTAAGTAATTGTTGTAGAAACTCTACATTTGATTTGGTAAGGCTGAGAAAAAGATCAAACACTGAATATGTGTAAAATAGAATAGAATAGCACAACCTACCATGTCCAGTGATGACACTGTAGCTGCAGACATAAAAAGCTTTATGAATATGTTAATGGTCTTCCACTTCCTCCTTAGGAAGTTAAACAACTCTCTCTGTTTCTACAGTATTTACAATTGAAATATATCACTGATTACTAGCAAGAGAGCCCAAATGATATTCGTAAACAGACTCAAGAGCTCTCTTATATTGCACTGAAGAGTTGCTGAAGAACAAATAAGGTGACATGAAACAGGTGGCAACACTGCCAGACATCTACCCAGCTCGGATTCACAGTGCAGCTGAAGAGAAGAGCACACTGCAAGCAGAGCTGATTCAATGTCAAGTGTCAAAAGAGAGTGAAAGTAGGAGATCTTATTTAAATGTTCAGCCCATAAAATCACTGCTGCTCGGAACACCTCTGGATGTGCTGTGCTGCTGACACCCTCACCCTAATTAGACTGGCTACTTCAGGATGCCAGCAGCTGCATCTGCTTCCTTCCCTTCCCCTCTACAGTAAGAGTTACTATTAATAGGAAGGTTTATGAAGGCATTATAGAGATAAAACATTTTGCAAATCCATATTCAGTACTCTATGTCTTAGTAAGACCCTAAGAAGTGCTTGCATAACCAAAACCATGCCCACAGAAATCAACAATTGCTACATTTATGGCAATATAAATAGCCATGATCACGTCACGTGAACAGAGGAAGGTGACAATCCCTGAATTTGAAAAAGAGTACAAAAGAACATCTGAAAAATGCACGGCATTATTACAGAGGTCATAAAAAACAAGACTATTTCTTAACCAGTGCTCTGTCAAATAAGAAGGTGGAGTAAGAAAGGGTAAGGTGAAATCAAAATTTTTTCAAGAATTAGGAAGAGAAAACACTTTAAAGTGGTTAACATGTTGAGTAAAGACATAATATTACTGGATAAATGCTACAATCATTTGAATGAGACTTTACTGAGATACACTTAGAGAGGAAAAGCTCTACGGGACAAATAAAAACCACAGAAAATACTGACTAGGGAATAGTACTGCAGGAAAATATATGAGAAATAAAATACACTGAATATGAACAGAATTACAAAACTAGCATTATATGCTAGAGATTGTACATAGGCTGTACAGGCAGTTTTAGTGGGGCAATTAACTTTGTGATGTATTGATAGAGATAAACACAAAATACTGTAAATATGCTGCTAATCTGTATACTTGAATTACTGATAGCAAGAATGCAGAACAATAAAGAGTTACTCTGTAACACAAGAGTAAGAAGCATGATCAAAATTAGAATGAGTTAATATACACTAGAAAAAAAAATATTACTGAAAGAGTATAGTCATTTTTATAAGTACATAAGGAGAGCTAATGAAAACAATGAAAAGTAGCTACTGTCAGCACATGAAGAAATGGCCCTTGATGTATGAAAAGAAAAACAAACCTCAAAAAATGCAAGCACATTTAGTGAGGCTAATTGGGTTGTTTTGCTGAAAGAAAGGCAACCAGGTCACCATCTTGGAAAGTGTTCACAAAAGACCTGGAGAGAAGCAGACGGGTAGTCTAATGAGTATTCTTTAGAAAGTCATAAATAACTTCAAAGTCATTGGAACAGAGTCCTTCAGTGAGACCTTCCTTACAACCCTATCATCCACAATGCAAGTACTGAATTATGGAGGGTGCAACTATTAAAAAAGGGCTCTTCCAAGACACATGAAATTGTCAAAAACACACAGGGAAAACAAAACATGGAAAAGAACAAAAGAGAGTGCATTACACAGGGTAAGTTGTGTCTCTATGGAGTACAGTAGTATAAAAAAATGACATGCAGTAACATTAATCACGCGACTGTTTTCATTAATGTGAAATGAAGTAAGAAGTTCCATCCAGAAATAAAAGTAAATACCCATGTTGATTCTTTGAATTGAATTACAGCAATTTTCACAGCCAAATGTTGGTGACTATATAAAGCAAATAAGGCATTGGTTAGGAGGTTAGCTGGACTCTTCATCTGGCCTTAATTAATTTTCTGACACTGGTTGTATTTTGCCTAGGAATTTCAGGATCAGAGTTCAATCCAGGAGGCAGGTGACTAAATAAGAAAACATGTTTTAAATATCTTTGAGAAGCTGGTCTCTTTCGCTCCAACTTAAAATTAAGAATGAGGAAAATGGTGTCATGGACCCATAGTCACCATGATATACCCTCATGGTGACTTGTATACATGTTTTGGGGAAAGAGATACTATTTCATAGTTATGAATCGTGTCTTGTAGCTTTACACACATTACAGAGATCAAATATCATATGGCATGTTACATGCATCCTGTGTCATAATGCTTGTTTTCATGAAAAGATAAATTCAAGAACTCTAAACCCATTAAAAAAGAAATTGTGAACTCTATCAAGAACTTGAAGCTATATAAGAATGATAAAAACAAACCTAAAGACCACTTAAAAATGAAAAAAAAAAGCCCTACCCATTTTCTTGTACTGGTCACACAGACACAGAAATAGCAACAACAAAACGCCCAACTCTCTGCAGTTTAAATAACTTAAAAACAAGGAATGGAAATAACCTTATAAAAACAGCTGAAGCATTCAAGGCAATGTTCTAGGTAAAGAATATTTAAGGTTTTTCTTAGTTACATTTACCCACAGTCGCAAACTTAAAATCTGAAACAAATCAGTTTGCCAATGAAGGCAAGTGGTTTTGGAGTGGATTTATAAGGGAGAAGTGCATGAAATGACTGCACTGACAGAGCATGAATCACAAAGAAACTGCATCTCTCAGTCTTAGGATGGTTATTACAGAATGTGATGTTACTGCTATTTGAGTCTCACTTAGCAAACTTACAGTGTAGCAACTACTTCAGCAGTGGAAATAACACAACCTTTTGGGGTTTTTGTTTGTTTGTTTTTAATTATTTACACAGTCCATGCACTCCAAATGTTTTCTGTAACACTAAGTCAGATCATAGAAAAATAACCAGTTTTAGAGATAACATGATACTAAAGGTTTTCATCACACCCAGCCTCCAGAATTTCAGCCCATTTCCATAAGAGACAGCACTGCTCACAATGTAACTGGCTGAGAGACTATAATTACCCCTGAAAACATCTTAGAAGCACAACTAGAAATTTAAGTAATCACTGCACAGATAATATTAGTAGTAATTTTCTTTTATTTCTCAAGTACTGATTTAACTTTTCAACAGAAACTTTTCAAGCCACAATTAAAACTTCTTTGGGAAAGTCAATTTGATATATAGCAAAGAGCACTACAGAATTATCTGGCAAAAATAATGTAAACTAAAACAAGTATTTTTATGGCCCTTGAACATCAGAAGTTGAAAAGTAATTCTTTAAAACTGTTTTTGCAGTGTCAAGTGGCAACATTAGAATCTGCTTTTCAAAAGTCTCATTTATAGAGTTTTAGCAATCTCATAATTGTAATCCAGGCTTTGTTACTATTCCTGTTCATCTCTCAGAGTTCCTCTGCTACTCTGAAAATATCAGAAACTGCTTAACATTTTGATAATCTTCCTACTTGGAGGGACAGAAATTCAATGCAAAACAACAGCAAACAATTTAAAAAAAATCCCAACCCTAATTGTGATAATTATTCATCTATGATTCCTTGAATAAAACAAGAACAAGGAAAAAACAAGGACACTTGGTATTGGAAAAAAAATATGGTGAGAAGTACAAAGATCATGTTCCAGTTGAAAATGGCATTATTTCCTCTTGCATTTAGAATATAGTCAACAGAGAGGCATTTCTATATTTCTCTGCTTACATCAAGGTTCTACTGAAAAATGCAGAGTGACTTCATTACTTTTTTTCTTAATTTGTGTCAGAATATAATTGCGGCATGGCTCTTGTTCTTTACAGAGTGTTATTAATTTTGATATTTATTTATATGTATTGATTTCTTTTTACTCCACCAACTAATAAATTAATGTATTTTCTTAAGTTTTCTAACCAAAATAGAATGTTTTCTATTTAGTTATTGAGATTTCAGTTGAATGTAACTGTTCTCTCAGTTTTCATAATTATAGTAAATTACTTGCATAGGGGTTTTATTTGTTTTGTTTTTTAATTATTAGTCTAACTTGATGTCAACAACACTAAATCTAGGTACCAGTTTTCAAGGATTCATCAAAGAAAGGGAAGGGCACCAAGGAATTTATCACGTCGGCAAGCTCAGCATCTTTCTGTTCTGCACAAAACAAATAAAAATTAATGTCTCCTTAAATTTTCTGGGAGTCAGTTATGTGTGTAACTGTGCCATGGTTTAAACCCAGCTGGCAACTAATCCCCCCACAGCCACTCACTCACTCCCCCCACTCAGTGGGATGGGGGAGAGAATGGAAGGGTAAAAATGAGAAAACCCATGGGTTGAAACAAGAACAGTTTAATAGCTGAAAGAATGATAACAGTAATAGTACATGGTGATGATAGTAAAATATGACAGTGATGATAATAATAAAAATTAAAATGAAAATGAAAATAGCAGGAAAAAAAGATAAATAAAACCCAAGGCAGACAATTATATAAATGAAAGACAATTGTTTGGTACCAACTGATCAATGCATGATATGCTATAAGGTGTGGACTATCCCTTTGGCGAGTTGGGCAGTGACTGACTAGAAGTATAAGAGAAATATTCAATACAGCTGCTTTCATGCAATTCTTTGGTATCTCTAAGCCATTCACACAAAATTCATTCTGAAACCTGACCTTTGCACAAACCCATCAGACACCTGAATTCACAAACCAGACATGAAAAAAACCCAGTTTTATAAAAAGGATTATTGCTGATCCTACAAATCAAAAAGTAATTATTTACCTCTCTCTCTTCAATCACAGCTATGGCAAAGAAATATAACTTTCTAAAATAAACAAACAAAAAGTTATTTGTATTTTCTTTACATTTGAAATACCATTTCAGATGAATGCTTTTTGTCTTTGTGGATCATAGGCTTTGTTTGTTCCTCTCATCAGTCTAAAAACACAGATTCCCCAGTGAGGACTGAAAAATGTCTTTCCTTCTCTTCCACTTTACTCCAGCTCCTTCCCACAGAAGCATACAGAAGCTTCCCATAAGCATACTAAACAGTAAAGCATTTCAAAGGCACTACAAGAGCTGCCAGAACCAAAAGTATTATCACTTTAGAGGAATATTCACAAAAGAAAACTTCTATTGGGGCAGTGAAACGTTAGCAGAAATTATAGCTCTGGTACAGTTTGTACTGTACATTGCCTTACTTGCCCCACTGCCTGTTTAAAAGTAAAGAAAGATGCAGAAAAAATATTGGTTCTTTATTTCCAAAAATGAACTAAAGGTGTACAGAAATAAGAAAACAGAGCAGAGCACAAAGAATAGCTTTTCCCATGTGCAACACCTATTTTTTTGAAAGAAGCTGGCCCTTCCTCAGACTGATACAATTCTTCTATATATGACTTTTTTTTTGAGGAGTGGATATGCCAATGTTGAATGGCTCCATCTAATCATTATGTTGTGTGAGATTCTCTAATTTGCCAAAACTAACAGAAAAAATTGATTGTAATAATTACTTTAAAACAATAAAGAACACAAACTCAATTTCTTTCTCCTTCTTTTAAAAGATTATTTTTGAAGAGACTCAGATGAATACTAGAAATTTTAAATGGAGATTTTCTGCCTTTTTCCAACATGATCAGCATTCAAAACAAAGATAAAAACTTGCTCAAAAGCTGAATGTTGTATCTTTGGTTTTGGACAAGTGAAGGATGGTACAGAGGGATACCAAATATAAGATTAATATATTTGCCTTAACTCATAGCAATGACTGTGAGTACAGAGCACTATTTCTTACATTCTGTATTTTTAATATGCATGAATATTTTAGTCTTTGAAGTGTCAGATGTCAGTGTCTCCACTCGACAGTCACTTAGTGAGGTGTAAAGTATATCTAACTGTCAGAAAGACTTTAATTTGGGGTAGAGAGATGAATCATTCTCTTTCTTCCTCAGATTTCTACATCATATGGTCAAGCAAATAGCTCTGCTTTCAGACATGCCCAGGAAAAAGTAACAGAGCAAAGCATAAATTCCAGCTCTGTTATAGCTCAAAAAAAATAAAGTTATAGATACATAAATTCCTAAGCTATCATGCAATGCAGTAAGCAAATAAAGCATTAGTTTCTGAATTCAAAACATTATATACTTCTAATATGTGCTTTTTTTCTGATCAGCAAGAAGCACACATACTTTTCCTCTTGATGCTTTAACCAGTCTGCTTACCTTTTTTCTTCTACTAAGAGACATCATAGTTACCAACTCCTTTGTACTAATTACACTATATTAATACAATATAACCTAATTCAAAGTAATATGCTGAATAATGCAACTGCATAATTTAAAGGATTTCTAAATTCATTTCAATCTTCTAGTATTTAAAATTCTTAATGTCATAACATCCAGTCTGGAACACTGTCAAAATGAGTTTCCAGTGATGTCAGTAGCAGTGAAGCATGAAGCACTCCTAGGTATCTGGGTCTAAATTTTCTATGTCTGACTACAACTCTTCAGAAGAAAATTCAATTGTAATCCAATTCAGACTAGGGATAAAGGATAAGGAGATTTCCATTTCCAAGTTCAATCAAGAATTAACTTGGAATGACCTTTTCTCGTGCTGGTAACAGAGATGGTACCGTAGAGGTATGTACATTGGATAGAAGTACTTCTGTTGGTGAGCAAGATTCATAGAGGATCTGGCTACATTTCCGAGCTTGGACAATTCCTTACATTGGAGCCACTAAAGAACTCAACATACAGACAAGCAATGTCCAGGAGAAAATGTGTAATGCGAGACCCCCCTTTTGGCTTTAAAAGCAGAAAGAATGTCCTTCCTTGTTTTCAGCTCATGAAAAACATATTGAGGTTAGAATACTACAGATTACACATTTTAAATGCAGTACTTTCCTGCATGTAATGACTTGAGAATGTTGCAAAAGCATGTAGCAAGAAATGAATAAAAGCGAATGATCCTTAGCACTAATTATCTTCTAATTTTTAGAATGTAATTATAGCAAATAAGATTATACTACTTATAATTACATATTTTTTACCCAGAACAAATTTAAACCCAATGCTGTTCCTAAACTCTCCCATTATTTTCATTAATCTTTTCATATTCATTTCACACTTACACTTATCACACTGAATTGCTTTCTAGCTGTGAGCAGTGTACACTTCAGACATCGAGGCTTTTTTCCTCCATTGAGCTAGTCATTCAAAAATATCTAGCTAATTTTTCAACATTTTCACACATGGTGCAGGCCAGAGAGTCTCCAATCAAAAATTCTGTAGATAATGAAGAATCTTACAAACATTTAACCTGCACTTTGAACCTCTAGAGCAGTAGCTTTAAAATCAATCTGCAAAAAAGAAGCAACTTTGTGCATTACTATTTGAAGAATAAAATTTCTGGAATGAAAGTATGAAGTCAAATCTTCCTGCTCTTACTGCCAGCAGAGTTTACAGATGTAGCTTTTAGCTGCTGTGCATTAATTGTTTTCCAAGAGGTTGGTTAAAAAGCAAGGGCTGATAAACCTGGTAGGGAAACAAGAGGCTCAGGAGAAGCTTAGCAACGTACCAAAGATCGACTGTCACATATATGATGCTAATATATAAAATACAGATCATATCTCCATTTCCAGCTGATAGCAGTGTGCTGTGCAGCAGCTGGAGGGCAGGATCAGAGAGCTCTTCTTTCCAGCAGCAAAGAGGATGAAAGAAGATTATTTTGCATCATCCTAATTCTTTTGGATTTTGATTTTTACCTTCAACATATTCAGGAAAATACTATTGGGAAAAACAGATGGCATTGCAATTAATCGATGTGGAGCTCTATAACAGAATTTATTTGAGCATCATTACCCAAGGCCATGAGCAGCTCACCTGTGGCAGGCTGCCACCGAGGGTAAGGCTACTTCAGCAGACAGACCAGGGAGCAGGAAGGGTGTCAAGGTGTAAAAAGGGAAAACACTGCCAGTATGGTCAGGGAGACTGAAGTTACAAGTACTCCTGGGACTGGAACTCAGATGAGGCTGGGAGCCCAAAACCCCAAATTTCAGTCTGCTGAGCTGGTATTTATATCCACTGAATACCCCACAGCACCCACTGCTGATGACTAAACAGGCTTTGAACACATGATAACATAATATAGTGGCTTAGTTTACAAGCCTTTAAGTACAAAACAGCCCCAAACAAAACACAAAACAAAGTAAAAGAAATAAACTGAAAAAAAGGAGAATCATCACTGTTAGTATTCTGTTTCTCGCACCATCCAATCTACTACATTTTAAATTAGTATGATCTGACTTTTTCAAATCAAATTGAAATTCATAGCAGGCAGTGCACAATTGAGAGAAAAGGAACTCTTCTGTCTAGAATCACTCCCAGTACCAATGGGACAATTTTGTCGCATGCTCTCCTGTTAAGAAAAAACTCTTGGCTAGACTCCATCCCTCTATTCAAACAAATACTTCAATTGCTGCATTTTGTTCTGTTCATTTATTTTGAAATATTATCTGCAGCGTGTAGTTTTAGAGTTTCAGATAAAATAATTCTGTCCTGCTCCTCAGAGCTTTATGCTTGAGAAAGACCCAACTGTTTGACAGGCTTCATAAACTTGTGTCTTTGAAACAGCCAAGTGTTTTACATACACCTACTCTACTAATGTTAGATTACTGTTTGCTTTGATATGCAATTACACTACCACTGCACCCCATATACACACCAAAAACTCAGCCCAGGCACCAATAAATAATATTTCCGTAGGCAGATCGAAAAGACACTTAAGGTGCATATCAGCTGTCAACAGTAACATGATGCTGTCACAATTCTCCTGCCCTTTTCCATGCCATGTTCTCTCCAAATGTCTCTACCAAATCTACTTGAATGTTTCCTGATTTAATTTAATCTGGGTTGCCCTCTATCAGTAACTCCACTGCCCTGCTCAGACTCTCTATTGATCTAAAAGCCAAGGTACACAACTGATTCCACACCAGGAGATAAGCTGTAATGCTGGTTTGAGAGATCATGTGTTCCAATCCTGACTAGAATAAAGTGTTTGGGAGATGGCAGAGGAAGGTTTTCTTACAGATTTGGACTATTCCAAATCTTTAGCAATTTAGAGAAATTTGACATGTGGACTAATAAGGAACAAAGTCTTTCACACACGCAAACTGGACCTGTCTAACCCTGAATGCCTTCTTGATCTAGATAAGCAGAGTTGCTAGATGTCCAAATAAAGATAATTACAGAGCCAAACTTAGACATGCACTTCTCCATTCCATGCAGAGATGAAGAGAGGTGAATTACTTAACTAATGAAATTAAATTAAACTGTTCAATGTGTTTTTATTTCCTGAAAATATGCTGTTACTATTTAGAACTTCCTTTACCAAGGAATTTACAAATTAATAAAAAATATAATTTCATTTTTGCTTATAAAAGCATCGGGCTACAATCTACAAATAAACAAAGAATTGATCAATTTTTTCTTACAAAAACAACATATACTTTTTAAAATGTAATTTATTCAACAATTCATTCAACGATTGCTTTCCTTTTAAGACTTGGAATTTCTTTTCCAGGTTCTGGGGTAAAAAAAAAAAGCTAAATAAAATTCCACTTATTCATCTTTTTGACACATATGTTGTTTACCCAATGGTATGCACCATCCTATTGTCCATATAATAAATGTCTACTATATATTAATTTTAATTAATGTTTTAGGCCACCATAACTGTTTAATATGTTTATAATATATAGCCATTGCAAGAGAAGACCACAGACTTGTCCTGTTTAAACAGACAAATTCAAATTTATCAAAAGCAAAGTCCAAAACCTAAAAATCCAAGCTAGACTGAAGTGCAGCTGTCTCAGCGAACTTTTTTTTTTACCAGAAAATCAATAGAGAGCTGCAGGGAACACAACAACAGAGGAGAAGCAGCTGATGGGTCAGTCAATTAAACAAGGACATTGAGTAGCAGAGGACAGCAGGCACCCTTTCCACGCTTAAGCTCAGTGTAATGATGTTGTGAAATGCTGTCCCCAGTAAGGGTTTTACAATCAAAGAAAAACTGTCAGTCATCTTCCACTCCAAAATTCCCAGAGTACACTTTCTACTGGAACTGTTAAAATAATGGACTGCCTTCTGCTCCTTCAGAAAAACAACAGCCCTGTACAAAGACTGAGAGACCAAAATACTGGAGATGAGTTTAGTATGCACATTAGTAAAAGTCCTGACATTTAAGAGCATATACGGTGAGGCAAAGAGAATATTAAAATATTGACCTTTCCGTTTAATTCTTCAGCAAAATGACAGGATCTGGGCTTTGTGATAAATTTCTAAATTACACTTCTACTCCTAACTTATTTCTTGCGTATCTCTTTGTTTATTACTTATATGCTTAACTTTTACCCTGCTAACAAGTACAGCCACTTAATAAGCATGAACAGTCTAGCTGAATTAACTGAAAAGACAGAGATACAAACAGTTAAGTAGGTAGATAGGTACTGGGGCTTTTCTCCAGATTTACTGTTAAACTAGCTGCAATGTTAGGATATAACCTGAAGGAAACAAACCAAGTCAGAATGTGCTAGAAACTTTTTCATACTGTAGTAATTAAAAAATAGTCATGCAGGTATGGCAAGAAAGAGGAGATGCTGGAAGATAACAGTGTACTGGATTTTTTTAAATTTATTTATTTTTATTTTCTACTTGCTGCTTGCTGTGAATTTAGTTTGGCCACAGCCACATAAAAACATCTCTGCATGTAGGCGACAGACAGTGTCTTTGCAATAGGGATAATGCATCTTCTGCAGCAATAGGGATGTCCCAACAGTTTCAAGAAGATCTGAAATAGCTAGCAAAGGCCAATGCAAGTTTTGCGGAACTAAGGTCAGAAAAGAGGGAAAAACTGGCAGACTGCTTTGAATGACTGCGCCAGAGATCCACAGCAATTAATGGGCATTAATTGAAAAACAATGAACAGTCAAAGGGGAGGCTCTGAAGGGACAGAGGACATCAGAGAGTGGTGCAATGGGGACCAGAGATGGCTAAAGTGGAGATAAGGACTGCAGAGCAGGTGAAATAAGAGCAAGAGATGTGCCTTTGAGGAGTCCATCAAGACTGAGGACCTCGATAAATAATTGAAATGGTATAGTATTTTACTGAGTCACAGCACACACACACACCAGTACCACATCTTTCTAAAAAACGATAGGCACATATTTCAGATGTTGGGAAATCACAACATAGACAAAGTGTATATACTACCAATATGATTACTTAAACTCTAAATTTAGAATTCAAAGTTCTCTGCTGAGTGTTCAACACAACCTTGTCAAATATCATAAATTGGAACCTCACTACTTTTGTGCAATTCTGTTGAGTCTCTCAGCACATTGCCAAATAAAAGGTTGGCTTGGATTTACATCTTCACCTCACTTCCTAAAGTCCACCTTCTCATCTTCATTAAATTCAGAGCTACTGGTATTTTAGATACTTTCCAAGAATCCTTACTGATGCTGTCAAGGAATAGAGAAAGAACACATGCAAACTGCAATTGCTCCTTCATAATCTGCACTCTCACATCATCCAGTTTTAACAAACTCATCATTATACAAAAGGTCAAAAACTGCCCATGGTGAAGGCTGTATCTGATGACTTGTCTCACCATAATGTTAGTGCTCCACTCAATAGCATGACTCATTATCTATCATTGCTTGCTAATATTCAAGTTAATACATTCAAACAAATGTCTTTTTTCTTCATAATGTGGAATATACTTAATAAGATGGATGAATAATATGGAAAAGGATCTGCCTGTGGTATTTATTCCTAAAATTTCATGTTTCCTATACGTTTTATTGTCTTATTCTTAACTAAAACTAATATAATAATATATTCATACTTATATAACACAACAACCCCAAACTAGCTGCACATGAATTAAGCCTTTCATTGAAAAAAATCAAACCCCATCCTTCCATGAGCTCTACCTCACTGTAAAATAAGCTAAAATTTAAGATCTGTTCAAAATCCTGTAATATCAAACTTGACCAAGTCTATGATGCAGTAGTACAAATACAGAAATTTGATAGAAAATTACAGACACATATAGGCAATGTACATTACTGAAAATGTTATTGCTCAGATCAACTGCTCTCAAAGTATGGCTTTTTGATACTTTTGTTTCACAGCTAACTGCTGTAGCCTTTTTTCCCCCTTTAATTCATGACTATTGTAACTGATTCTAGTTACACTAAAATTAGCAATTGAAAATGAGCAAAAGTGCAGTGCATTGTACACTACTTTCATGACTTTTCAGTGCATACATCACATAACAGCAGCAAGTCCATCTTTTCTCCACTCACTTCCATGCTGGTTTCTGAACATGCACTAAGTACTACATGCTCTAAATGGAACATGCTACATTACAGATTAGGCATCCAGAGTTTCCACTGAAGTATACTACCTCTTTTAACAAAATCACTTGCAAATTCACAAAAAAATCCCATAGTTTGCTAATTTTATTCACAAGTGTAGTTAATTACATCAAGGACAATATGTGTGAACAGGATAGAGATTTTTTTCATCATATGTTATTGTAATTTACATTTAACATCCTTTTTGATGAAAAAACAAATTCTTGCTGTTCTGAAGGCCAAAGGTGAAATAATCTGTGGCTCAATCAATAAATACAATGAAAGATTTACAGACTGACACCTGAAAAAAAGGAGCTTTACTGATGTAACTGACAGGGTGATGGCAGATTTACTAGCTGTGCTGGAATACAATAAATTTGACTACAGCTATGGGTAAATCAGGTTATGAAATACTGCCATGTCAAAGAATTTCTCAGAGATGTCCCAGTTGTATAATGGCATGTCACCTGAGAACGTGATATTCTCTAGTGACCTATTCCTCATCCAGATGATGAAAGAGCCCAATTAGTATTCCTTATTTAAAAATCCCACAGCACTGAAAAATGTCTTGATTATCTCACATCAGACAACTGCAACTACAGAATTGCAATATTAAAAAAAACAACATATTATTCTGGAATAAAAAATATTACTTATGTAACATAATGCTGTGTTATGTGAAAAAGGCAGGGTACTTGCATAGTTGGGATCCCAAGATAAACACAGTTACCTCAGGTATAATCTCCTTGACTTCCCATCTCTGCATGTGGCAAAGCTGACCCTGAATATTCCTAATGCTGATTGACTAAATCCAAATTTTTATAATCATCAAATCTAAAAACTTTTAAGGGAAAAAAATTTCAGATGACATAAATCACTTCAGTATCATGGAAATCTATGGTTTTAATTCAGCTAATGCTAGGTGGAAGTTAATTCTCTGGTTTCTATCTAGAATATTAATAATCTGAAATGCCACTTCTGCAAAGCTTATGAACATATAATTTTATTAGAACTCTTTTGAACTTAATGGAGGTTCATTTCAATTTATATACACATGAACAAAAGTATACAGAGGATTAGTATTTAAGTCCAGAAAACGCCAATAATTATTGATGAACGAAAATAGTAAGTCAGTATAAAAACACTTAATGGCTACCCTCATCATTATTTATCAAACTTCATGCTCATTTCTTAATAAAAACAATTAATCCCCTGTTGTTCTTCTCTCTCCCAAGATTTAATTATCTGTAGCACTGACCACAATAGATGCATTCAAGTAAAAGTTCTCTAATGGAAAAACACGTGCAACAAATCAAATGTCTTTCTTCAAAAAGACATTTTTACAGAGAATAAGCACAACAAAAAGTCAAAACATTTCTAGAAGCTGTACAGATTAATGTTCTGCAGATTTTACAACTGAAGAGAAAGTTCATGATTGATTCTCCATCACATCAACCCTAAACCTTGTGTTTAGAATTCAAGACTTAATTCAGATGCTGTATCTTTTCACTGACTACTAAGAAAGCTTGCTATTTTAAATAAATTTTTAAATGCTTCCCTGACTACAGATGGATTTGAAGAAGATGTTATTTATTTTTCAGAAACAGGTCTTGCAAAAATTTAGATCTACAAAGCTCTCAGTGTAGCAAAGCACTTACTCACAAGCATGCGTATCTCCACTGCTCAGAATCTACCATCAAATAAAAATACACAGCAGTAAAGGACAAGAAATTATCAACAACTCTCTAGATAATAAATTTAAATTCATATTACCTTCAGATCTACTGCTGCTACTACTAGTAAAACATTAGGATGGTGTATTTCTGACTATAGAAATTTGATTGTGAATTGAGTGGAGAAAATATTTAGTCAAGAACTGATAAGGATGTTCCATTTTGCAATCTGCCTGCAGTGTATGGAATCTGCAGTTTATAATATACATAATTTCACAGAATTCCTGAAGTAGGAATCCACAAGTGATATGAGGACCAAATCAAGCACTGAATAAAATGCACAGAAAAAACATCACTGTACAGCACACTATTAGGGGCACTGGTAAAACAACCTGGGTTGAGAACAACTTTACAATGCATACGTCTCATTATTTTCAGTGCAATCCGAATCACAAAATCTGCACTGCCTTGGGATCTTAATTCTTGTTGAGACCTAAAACTGCAAAAGAATTCCTCCAACTTGTGATTCAGATACAAAGAAGAAATTTCATTAGCTGCAACAGTTTAAAGTACTTAGCTTTTCGTTTAGCTGGCAAGTGGAACTCATGAAATTCTAGTGATAAATATCTAAATCCTGTCTGTGTTTAAATCTTACCTATTAACTGAAACTAAACTAAGATCTAATTAAAAAAAAACAAAAACAGCTTTTTCAGTTTGCTTTAAGTTTTGATAGAATCAGAGTTCCAAGTGCAAAAAAATCCATACAGAATTCAAACATGGAGTTTTTTGTTTCATTGAAAAAGAGTTAAGTTACATTGATGAGAGACTGTACAGTTTCCTATCTGGCTGCATACCTTTAAATAAAGTTATATGAGGGACCCTAAAGTCTTGTCATTCTCCTTACACACCCATGAAACTCCTTCTTAAAATACTTTGTGCCAGAACCAAAAAAGAACCTCCTGCCTGTTTTTTATACTGTCATTCACAAAAGACACTATTTCTGACTTTATCTGATCACCTGTTTTCCTTAAAGATGCTTAGATTCTTAACTTCCTACATCTTCATACTTAATTTGTATCAAGTACTTTGGGGGCAATCCAAACAACGCATTTTCTTTAACACACATGGTGACACCTCACTTTTAGTGACTACTTGACAAACTCAAAGGAGTTGATATTACACATGCTTTCTAAGTTTTCATACCAATAATCTTTCTTATTTCTGGAAGTGTATGTAAAGTTATAAATACTCCAAACTGTTCGAGGCATCATCCACTAAGATAAGTCTTAGGTCCACTCTGGTTTCTCCTCTAAGAATAATTTGTTCTGCCACTACATTTGATTTTTCTCACCTTCCAGTCCAGTTAATTTCTGTAGCTTTTGTTTAGCTTATCCTTTCCTGCTGTTAATAATTTAGTATGAACATGATCCCACACCAGAACTTTTGTTGTTTCAAAACACTCTGGCTTCCTCTTTAATCTCTTCAAAAATCTGTTTCTTGCACAAATAACTCAGCTGTCTGGAAAATGTCTGCCTGTAGTTTAGCTTTCTATTTGCCTCTTTGATAACACAAATTAATCATAATGCTATTTTAGCCATATTTACAATTTTAAATCATCAGTTTCAGTGCTGCTCAGGATTTTTTCTCCCCTGGATTAGAATATCTTTTCTCTAAGGAATTATTCCAGCAATTATAATAAAAGAAAATGCATTTTCAATCAACATAGTCAAGTGTGATGGGAAAAGAACACTCTCATTCATTAATTATATTTTCTGTGGAAGACAAACATGGAGTTACATGTTGCATGTTTGTGTATGTGGCTGAGTATGAAGAAGAAATCACAAGTCATGCTCTTTCTAATTAAGCCATTTTTCTAGCTGACAACTGTCAAAGCCATCCCAGAAATCCATGAATATTAAAATGCTGTTCACTGGCACATTTGGCATTTTGAAGCTGGGCAAATAAAAGTCATGAAATATGAAAGGAGTGCCCCATGTCATTTTGTAGAAAATGTTGCCATTAAGATGATGTATGGGAAAATTCACACCTTCATCTTCTGGGAGTACTATACTATATTTTCTGTATTACTTTGCTTCAAAAGCATTACTAGTGGCTTACAGACTTCCATCTTTGGCGGAAAGAAATTTATGAAACATATTAAAGTCAAAATTTTAAATGCCTGTTAATATTGATATATATACTTACCTATGCCAAGTGCATATTTTTATTTATAATGGAATTCTCTGCTGAGAGAGCATTTTAGTGCAGCTCTTTTTCACATCTTCTAGGTATGACACTTAGTCATTAAATTAGTTCTGAAAAAAAATCTACTGTTTTCTTTTTTAATTAAAATCCACCATAGAATACAACAAGAGGAGGGGACTGTTTAATTTATAGTTCAGACTCAACTTTATCTATGTTTTGGTTCTCCCATTTTGGATGAGCAAAATTCTCAGAGAATTTAATTCTCATCACAGTACATACTTGCTGGCCTCAGCCTGCAAAGTATTTCAGAAATATTGGAATTTTCCCCCAATTCCAATAATATAAAATATATATTAGTTGCATCTGCCTGGTTTATGTACCTAAACACACCACCTAATTTACATTAGGACTTAAATACAGTAACAGGGCCTGTAACACAGTTTATCTGATCTATATACTGGGAAGCAATTCGCTAAGAATCTGGATGTCTGCTTTGTCACTCACACATTTAACAAATTTAAATCCGTGTCAAATTCACATTTAGAAGTATGAAACACATGTGCCTGACCCTGAAAGCAGCAGTGCCCCACTTGGCAGTGCCCTGCCCTTCATGCCCATGCCGGCCCAGCAGCTTGTCTAAATTTACTTTCTTAAACCTGAAATACTACTAAGACTGACATTATTCCCTGGACTTCACACATGCCTGGAAGCACCCTGGAAAACAGGAATCCTTCCTAGAGACCTTAGACCTTCCCACCAAAAGCAGGCTTCAAAACACCATCTCTAATCATTGTCACCATCTTTGTGCTACTGTCCATTACTTCGATAACTTCATTGTTAATTTATTCTCATATCCAAACTAATGCTCTCATATACAAATAAAAGCCGAGCTGCAATTCGATAGCAATTTTAAAACATGTAAAGCAGAAACAAATCTGATGAACGGGTCAAGAAGAAATGGCCTAAACTGCTGCAAGATGCATGGCTATACCACAAGAAAAATCTAATAAAGCTTTGGATTAGACTACATGCTGTTGCAAGCTTTCAAGTTTAGTGTATTTAGACTCCTTTTGAAAAGGGGCTCCTAAACTAATACTGTGTGAGAAACAAAGGTTCTGCAATGTTCCTTTGTTATTTTCCTCAGACAAACAGCATTTTCATTTTTCATCCAACACTGTGTACAGTCTTCATTAAGTAAAAGAATTCACTGGAAGCCCTGTAAAAACTGTAAAAGCTAAAATATTGAACAATTGTAAAAATCCAGCTTAAAAAACAACAGATGTATAAAATATTATAATCTCCTTTCAATGTCTGCATTGCAATGCTTCATTTTCGTCCTCTTTCTAGATACAAATAAATTTATTTTCCTGATTTTTCTTCTAAGAGGAAGGTATGGAATAATTTAAATAATATTTATCCTTAAGAGGGTTTAGCAGCTTATCTGGTCAATACTCAATTGGGTTTTCAGATTAAGAGAGAAAATCTGCAAGTTATTATATGGAATATAAGTATCTGTTTACAGCACCTTATGTATAAATTATCACCTTGAAAATAAAAATAAGTTTTTCACTTGTTCAAGTGAGAAAAAAACTCATGCTTTTCTTGAAAGCATGTTTTATATTAGTAGCAATATTCCAGAGAAATAAGCTTTGATTTCACACTGACAACATGGAAAAAAACCTTCTAAGTTAGCCAAATACTGAGAGTAAAGCCACCTTAGGAAAGAGAACTGAATTAATGCAAGACACTGAACACAACAGACCTTTCAAACTCAAGTTCTACTCTGACACAAAGAAAGCAAAGAGCATCTATGCCTCAGCAGCCACTGTACTGCTAAGTACTATGAGTACTGTAATACTATTTTTTCAAAGTTCATTTCAAAGGTGAGACATACCTTCTCACTTGCAATCCTCTTATAGACGCAAGAAGGGAATTTCAGATTGCTGAACAGAGCTGGTAACTGGGGCACAAAATTTCTCAAAACTAATTTGCCATGCTATAAGAGTACACCTTGGTAGTATCTTTGTCAGGTCACATCACTGGTGCATCCTTGTATACCATAATATGCACGTAGATATGCAAATAGCTGTTTAACATATATGGTAAGTTTAAAACCTTTCTGATTTGACATTGACAAAAAGTGCGTTATAAACATGTTTTGAGGAACTTTGCATGCCTAGACTGACAACAAGGACTGACTAACAAAAATAGCATCTAATTGTGGAACTGATGGCATTCAACCAAGATCAGATAGATAGTAATAACATAACATATAACTATCTATATTTAGGTTTTTACGCACATGTAAATACAAAAGTGTCATCCACAGGCCATCTGAATATGTTCAATGGGTGCACAAGAGAATGATTACAGTCATTCACCTTTTTACTCTTCAAACTCAAAGAAACAGAAACACTTTGAGTGGCGATGGGTTTCAGTTTCTCCAGTCTTATCTGTAGGAATCAATTCACATCTGTGGTACCACCCTGTTCTGGAACTTTCTGAAGGAACACATCTTCCCTCTGCCCCACAATGTACTTTTACTCAAGTCTAATTCTGAAGTACCTGAGGCTGAATAAGCAAATATGCCTTTCAGACATACATAAAACAAGATGTTGTTTCACAGGAACTCCTGTTTGTCGATTTCAAATTGCTATGCTCCATTGCGAATGGCCATAGACATTGCATGCACCAATTAGTATTTCCTGTTAATGGAATTCTGCAAATTTCCTGGAAATTCCTAACTGGTGCATCCTAGTACAGCATCCAGCATTCTCATGAATACCTTCCCCAGGAAAATCCTATCCACCTGCTCAGTGACTGGGGCAGGCATCATTAAGGGGCCACAGTTTGACTATCTCAGCAGTTCTTCACTATCTATATTTATCTGCCATATAAATGATGTATTTCTTACGACTGCTGATTATACTTTTTTTTTCCTTCTGGCTTTGGTTCAACCAATTAAACCCAACAGAAAGAGAACAATAAGCTTTTGGGAAAGTAGTATTGCTATTCAATTTTCATTTTGTTTCAAAAGGTATTTTTAGCATTTGAACTTAAAACCTCAAGATCCTGGCATGTCTGTGAGCTATAAATCAATACATCATTCCATCAATGATGATTTAATTAAGATAAAAAGGCAGCCGAGTATTCATTTCTTTATCTAACAAACAGCCCGTAGGAGTTTGTGATAACATCCTGTATGCTTCCAAAAATACAGAGGAATAGAAGAGAATTGCTTGAATATGCAAGGAGATTTCAGATGACATGGATTGTAATAAAGGACTCTGAAGATACTTTTGTGAATGAAGACACTAATATTTAGGAATTGGTTTATCAAATCCTCCTTTCATTGTAGATTGATTTTAAGCTGATGTATTCTAAAAGCACTAAGACTGTAAATGCACACAGGAAAACATCCCTTTTGCTGTAGTCCGTACAAATGACTCCTGCCCTTTTGGCTTGATAAAATGATCTGCAATAAATACTCCTCATGTTCCTATATCTTTAATAATTCACTTGGAAAAGGCAACAATAGCTGTAGGCACAGTCTGTTATGATTAATGGCAAAAGCAGTGGCCTTTGTGTAACAAAGGCCTACTGGTTCTAGAAGTTTTCAAGGTCAAAACGTCATCTAGAAAAGTTCTACTTATGTTAAATATACTTTAAATATGTCCAAATATCCATGCATATTATCTCATAAGAAGGATGATGCAGAAAATACATCATGAAACTTCAGACTAATAAAATTCACATGCACTTTGAGGAAACTGCAGTGGGAAGGAAAAGCTTTTGTCACCCCTCTCTCAACATGTGGTGGAAATACAATCCACAGCTCAAATAATTTTTCCGTGTTATCATTTTTTTGCCACATTAATGATCTCCACATAAGGCATAAGCTAGGTAAACTATCTCTACCATAGGTCTGTTCAGAAAATGAAATACTGATAAAATAGTCATGCTGTGAAACTTCAGATGTCATTATAAAGAAAGACTTATTTTCCAGGCTGCCTTAACAAATAGCTGCACCAGAAGAGAATGACAGCTTTTGATGCAAAAGTTTTGCTCTTAGCCTTTATAAAACCTGAGAGATTTATCACTTAGAAATTACTATCGCTTACATCCTGAAACATTCATCACGCAGTATGAAAGATAATTATCGCCAAACTTTTTACTATAAATATATGTTCCTGGTGGTTTATGTTCCCATATTATTTTTAATAGTCATTGCCATACTTTAGAACAATTTCCTACACTTAAGAGGATATCTTCACAAACTTAAAGGGAACAATAAAATTTAGTACAATATTGTATCATTCACAGAGAGCATATGCTAAAATACCTCACAAGATTAAGGTTTATAGCAATGTTAAAAGGAATATAAAGAAATGTAGAAGATCATGTAACAAATAAATCCCCTTCTTTTATAATGTACGACAATAAAAAAGTATGCATACACATAAATAGCTAAGTTTAAGCTTAAAACAGAACAAAAACAGTTCAAAATAAAAGAAGATACATGCAGACTCTATCAGAAGTGATGGAAAAGGTTCATAAGTAAGGAAATAGCATAGAAAATTACTAAAATACTGACGATTCCTATTTTCAAGGAATGTAAAATAGAGTTGCTCCATTAGATTCTGCCTCCTAGAAGCACTCAATTTTATGAAAAAATATCTTTCACTTTGTAAATATATTTATAATTTCTTGGCGTTTCTTAAAAAAAGTACAAAAAACAAACAGACAAAAGCCCAAACAAACAAACAAAACAAACAAACAAAGAAAAAACCAAAAAAAACCCCCACCAATTTGTGATCCATGGAAACCTAAAAGTTTTAAACTCTATGTTTGGCCATGGTTTAGAAGAGTACACATTATTTTCACAACCTCAGGAAACTGGAAGGAAAAGATGCTCAGTACAACAAAGTTACAAACAACAAAAATAAAATCCCCAAACTTAAGTAATTTAGACATAAAAAGGATTTACAACTGCATTTGGGAAAACTGAAGTTTTTTGGGAAAATTTTCGTGACATTTTGAGCAGTATAATACACAAACTGCCTCAGAAGAGGAGAGGGTGAAGCAGGAAAAGGGGCAGAAGCAGGAGTGCATGTGCTGGTAGTCAATGTGCTACAGTACCTGGTACTTATGGAGAGACAGTCTTAGGCTCGTTTGCACAAATAGATCTTTGTCCATTTAATTTAGGGTAACTGACATGCAGCAACAACAAATTTGTGTTTTCCCAATGATAAAAATAAACTACTGCCACATTTTGCTCACAGTACTGTTACGAGTCTAGATGACAAACTAGTTCAGAACCATTCCTTGTCAGCAGAACCAGTAAGTTGCAGTCTTTAGTGCTACTGATGCCTCTGCTAGAAGAACCTAACGCAATTTCTAATGTCTGCAAGAATTCAGTTTGCAAGAGTTAACATAAAACCAACAGAACCAAGTAAAATATATTTACAATAGAAACAACCAACAAACCACAATTATAAAAATCACATACAACACTGTAAAAATATATCTTCAGTCAAGTTTAACCAGACACATATTTAAACAACTTAAAGCAACAGGATCTAGACAGAAAAAAAGGCACATTTCAATCATACAAGAACAGGATAGAATTAAAGTTAAAAAATCATAAACGAAAAACTGAGTTGGTATTCTAATGGTAAGATTAGCTTTAAACGTTAACATTTCAGTCAAAATGAATATGAGAAATCAGAAAATCATCACACTTAGAAGCAGGGGAAAAAAAAAGAAAAGAAGGGGATAAATGCACATTTTATAGCAGTAAGAATAAACTCCAGCTAGCAGAATTAAGCCTGGATCATGACCTGGTCTATTAAATTAGGCAGTACATCATTTTGGATTAGTGAAAAAAACTGAAAGATACAGTCCTTGTCTTATAGTTGAGTGTTATAAAATAAATTGTAAAGCAGCACATAATGACAAGCTGCAATATAAAGGTCTACAAGTGAAATAAAAATGGACATGTAACAGTTGACTATGATTGCTTAAGAGAAACAAGATGTTTAAAAGTGTTCAAAGGTGAGCACATCCATAAGACATATTGACAGACAAGAGGATGTAAAATGTTCCAAAGCACACGACAACTAATTTAATTACATTTCGAGTATATTTTTGTACATTAAAACTGCATATACTGTGGGCAAGATTTAGTTAGGACATCAAGCTGTAATAGCAAGTGATATGAGGTACCAAATGTACCATGGCATAGGTATCTGATATACTCTGTAGTACAACTACTGAGTGTATTGCCTACGTCCAGACAGACTATTTATAATTCAATTCTCACAAAGTTTTGCACTCCCACTGACTCTGGTTAAAAAAAACAAAAAACAAAAAACAAACACATTAGCTCTCTGGCTGTATATTCTGACACCTGTTGGATTTTTGGACACAAATGCAATGTAAGAAAGAAGAACTATGAATGTTAAGTTTGCTTTCATGGATTGTAGGATGGATGCTTCTACTACCCAAAGATCAGGACACTCATTCATTAACATTTCTATTTCTGCACAGAAAATATTTAATGTGGCCTTCAACAGGTCAGTGACTGAGATAACACATCATGCACCTTCCCTATTTTTAACAGTCTAAACTCAAAAATCAGTTTAACGAATAACTTCTATGTAAAAAAATACTCAAACAGTGTTCAAATTATTAATTTTCTAGTGTTAGTCCACACAGATACCAGTTGGTGCCTTTAGAGCTTTGTAAATATAGTTCAAGCTTGTTTTGAAATACAAATCGGGAAAAAAATGGTGCTTTCTTGTGTCAGCAAAGGGAGATGTAAAACTGACATTGTGTAAACTGCCTTCTTTCAACTTAAAACATGCTAGGTGTGGAACGATGGGCAGGGGCAGAGTGCCTGTACATACAGGAGCTGTGCAGAAAGACTACATAATTCTGTCACCATCAAGAGGCACAGGGGAAGATGGGGCACTGAACTTGGTCTATTTGTATTACTGATTCACTGATTTTTCCAAGTAATTTAGTAAGTGTTACACTGAGTTCACGTCCTCCAACATCCTACTGGTGACCACGGCCAAAACCAGGCCCTTCACACTGGTTTCACTGCCACAAAGGGACACTTAATATGTAAATGATCCTGAGCCCAAGTTCTATTCCCCCTCTCCAACTCCGCCATGAATGTTGATGAGCAGGGCCTGTTTGAAATATCTCAACATATGCACACAAAGGAAGATTAACTGAAATTTACCCAAGAGAAATACATGAAGATTGCTCCAAGTTTCGTAATACATTTTACAGTGGCAAAGACCCACTGCTAGCTGTTAAGTAGCTGCTGTTAGCTTGGATGCCCCATTTCTGCTTGACATGTTTGTGCTCGTCCCAGCACCCAGTGACACCTAGGAAATTAATTAGATCAGGTTCCTCTCTTCCCATCCATGACAACCGGTGATAATGTTTATAACCTTCTGCTATCAGGAACCTGTACTTCAGCAATGGGGAAATATATGTTCATTACTGCAGATGCTTCTGTGTCAAGGGCAGAATGCAGAGGCAGGCAGGGTGGTAATCACTTCCTTCATATTAAGTCTTAAGTATGTCAGTGGCAAGACAGGACTGCTAATGCATTTTTTTGTGTTTTGTAGTCTGTATTTTTCTCCTCCATTTTCATTGCTCAAGACATGAAAGCATTCAAAGATTATTAGGTTTTAATGCTTCTTTTTACATTAAGTATGTTTTTAACCTCCACTACTAGAAATATGGGCAGATGGAAATGCAGGAGGAAAGTCTACAGCTCCACAGAAGTTAAAAAAAAAAAGTTAAAAACCAATCAAACAAAAACACGCTAGTTGACTAATTTATATTTTTAAACAATACAGCATTCTATTTTAAATTAATTTATTTGCTTTCAAAAAACAACCTAGATGACTAAACTGAGTGCTAACAGCATCTTTCAGATTCAAAATCTGAATCTGGGGAAACAGAAATTCCCACAGACAAGAGACAGAACTCAATCAAGAACTGAGATTCCTCTTGTAAAGAAAGAAAGAACAACCCATAGCAGCAAAGACATTTGGAAAAGAATTGACAAAAAATAGTAAATTCACTTCCAGTGTGCCTTTTCTCATCAAAAGAACAGGAAAGAAAATGCTCATGGATTGTAGGTGAGTAAAAGAAAAACAGCCTTCAGAAAATAGCTGAAAATTTGAGGAACAGACAAAAATAGCCTGAGAACCCGTCTACCAGAAAATATGTCTGTAATACAGCATAATAATTCACCAGCAGTAAAAATATTCTATAAAAGGAACACTACTGTTCATATCTCATGGGATATGCAGCCATTAATATAATTTGATAATCTATATTTAAAACACCTAGAATAAAGGTTTCACTAGATCAATATTTCACTGGCATTTTAATTAAATAATTGGTCTAAATTCTAAACGGGGAAGTGAATTTATGATCTTATTTAAACAGAATAACTGAGGTCATCAAATGACTTTTAATTAAATTGTTAATTGATTTTTCTTTAATTCTTTAGGATGACTGATGGCCACACAGTTAGTTACTACATTTGTTAATCACCACCATGAGTCAATTTCATGACATGCACTTTGGTATGACTGCTCTAGTAATCTCTGTATTAAAAAAAAGAATCTCATAGTTTTGCTACACCATTCTGTATTACTCATGCATGCTTCCCGAGGCAGTTTATTTTTAAAAAATTGGTAAGGTAGATCAATCATTTTCATAGGACGTAGTTTACAAAATTAACCTGCAGGTGAATTAGTAGTCCAATCTTTTTCCAGCAAATCTTGCACCAATTGGCTGAATAATCTTTCTTATGACTTTCTTACGTTCATTTTTTGAAAATTATGCAAGACAAGCTACCTTAAACTTCCTTTAAGAGTTGGTGTAGAGACGGCAATTTTTTTTGCCTGTTCCCTAGCTTCATTTACAGAGTTCTGTAATCTCCTTACAACAGACCTTCTGTTTTTATGCACTAAATAAAGGCCTAGAGAAATGACAGCTTGTTTTCACACCTAAGTATTGCTATCTGTCCTTAGTTTGTTGACAGCATAATTCTCATTACCACCAGCAGTGCAAAAAGTAGCATAACTGCTTCACCTTCTTTGAATGTAAACTCTGGATTTAAACTTTGGGTTTAATTAAAACTACAAGATCTGTTCTGTTATTTTAGCTGTGATTAATGTGCCAAAGATAAATTTTGATATCCACCATCATGTTGGAAACACCATGTTGTCAGAAGAAATGTGACTGGCTAGGCCACAAATTTAAAAAAACAAATAAATTATATTGTTTCAAAGTAGTGATAAATTTAGATCTGAAAAAGCACAATGGGGATATAGTCAAAACTAAAACACACAAATGAAAAAATCCCAAACCACAGACAAATGCATAGGAATATTGTTTTCTACAGAGTTCATTTTGTCCACAAAATTACTTTCTTATTGATTTCTTTGGTGTTTTTTTGCTGAAATGCAGAAAGTTTCATTTCACTTATCAAGTGATTATTAAAACTCTGATGAAGTTCAGTGTTTTACTTGAGTCTCCATTTGTTCATAACCGGAACCCATATATCTAGTAATTTTTTCGTGTTTATCCACTGTGTTTGAGCAGATGAATGGTTAGTTAGCACCGAGCTCTCTTTGAAATTCATTTGATATTAAGGTTTGCTAAACCAAGATGTTTGAATGAGATGGAGTTTTAAATCAGGCATTCCATCTGTGGCACATTTAATTCTAGGTTTTCTTTTATAAAAAGAAATGTCTTCTGTTGTCCCAGCATATCCTGGAAATTTTATAATCAGGAATAAGTTGATAAAAAGAATAGTTCTGGAAAGAAGAAAAGCAAGAAAATTCAGGACAGTAAGAGATGCAAGCAAAAGGTTTTCTACCTTTTAAACTTTGACACGAGCATGGGTATGTCAACAGATTTTTTTGCTTCACATGGGCAAGAAATGGGAAGAAATGGAAACCTTGGAATTATTTGCACCTTGGTGCAAACAAGCCTTCAGGAGCCAGCAGAGAAAGCATAGAGACCACTAAAAATTCTATTCAAGAAGAAAAAATTATTATAGGTCAAAGGAATGTGATAAAAAGTTGAATAAAATGGAACAAAATTCAGTGTACTGGATTTAAAACTGCGACTTCATGAAAAGTTTTTGCTTCCACTTTAAACCACATTTCATCAGTCTTCAAATATGCCTGCTTACAAAAAGGGTGGCCATTTTTTCTTCAAGTAGCACTTCCTAAGAACTGAAAATAGCCAATAGACATTTATGAAAATGTCTTCAGACATAAGTTTTATGCTTGTGTTAGTGAATTAGATCATCTTTCATTATTTTCTACATTAGTATTTCATTAATAGAGGAACTAATTGAAGATACGCAGATTGTCCTCTTACAAGGATTTTCAGCATTACAATGTATGCTCATTTAGCAAAATGTTCTAAGTTTTTATAAGGGATAGCAAAGACAGAATCCTGCCTTTTTCAAACTCTTTTGGGACAGCTAAGCTGGAAGGTTAGAATGGACAGGATGACACCCACGATCCCAGCATTTATACAGCATGGGAAGCAAAACATATTGACTTGCTTTCATTGTTTTACTCGCCTACTTGAAATTATGAAACAAACAAGGTAAGGGAGGAAGTACCACAGTTTACAGACAGAGGTCAGGAACTCATGTAGGGCACCCAGAAACAAGGAAAATACAATACAGGGTTTGGCAAAGAAACTTCACAATCCTTCAGATTGTTGAGGTTCTGCTATTTTCTTTCCAATTCTTTTTTTCCTCTATTTATCTTTGTGTCACCCAAATACTTACACAAAAGCCTATCTACCACCAAAGGAAACTTTTAACTACAAACTGTGAATTGTAAGGGTTTTTTTTTCTCCATTTACATACCTGCTTAGCTAGAGGCAGCAATTAACCCTTACAAGCTGTTTTATAACATGGACCATGTCTTCCTGTTTTATATCATGTTGTCAGCACTCAACAAATTACCTTAATAGCCATGTTTATCCTCCTTGCAATGTGCAATTCACACACCACATTTTGACCCTTAGAGTACAAAACACTACTCCAGGTATTTTCACTGCTATTTTAAAAACTGCATTCAATCTCAACAGAATAGAACTGGATAGACTGAATCCTAAGATAAAAATCCTTATAGTTAGATAATGATGAAAAATAAGTAGAAAATTATGAAGATGACTGCAGGTGAAAGTTGAGGGAAATAATGCCTGGGAAGGATGCAAATGAATTAGTCTACATTGCCTACATAATTATATTTAAAAGACAGTGCCACACTCCAGGTTCTGATCCCTATGATCTGTAATTGGTATTTACCATTTTAAGTCAAAAAGCAACTTATTTGTGGTATATTGTGGGATGATCATTATACAACTTGCCAGTAAAGATACTCCGCATGAAAAATTCATACTTCTAGATTTTGGTGTCAAGATTATTTAGGCTTTTCTGTTAGCTAAACACTATCCTTGACAAAAGTGTTCTTGGCTTTAAGTAATTGCAAAATCAAATGTCATCTATTTCTGTCAAACGAAAGGAAAGGAAAAATACTAAGAAACTCGTCTTGCTAAATGCCCCTTTGCACACCAACTATGGTTATGCTAATGGACCCTGTCCTCAGGTCATCTGTTCAAATTAAAGAAACTGCCTTCACAGTAAGAAATCTGCATAGATTGCCAGTTGTTCTAGTTCATTACCTGTTAGCAAATGTGAAGAGCCAAAGCCAATTCTGACATCTATGTGTAATGAATTCATTACAATGCCTGGCACATTTAGCTTTGGGAGAAAAAACAAAGGACAACAAAACGGAGCAATGCAGATTAGATTTTTATTAAGAACATTTGTTGAAAGAATAGTTGCTGGGATAAATTTTCAAAAGCTTATTTCAGCCTTTTCTGAAGTCTCATTTTTTAGTAGTTAATTACATAACTTGTTTCAGTTTTAAGATACACATATATAATATTTATAGCAAGATGGGTTAAATAAAATAAAGTCTTATCATCAAACCAACATGTGGCTTTCCATTTAACAGATCAGATCATTCTAATGTAAGACTTCTGATTTGCCTAGATTTCAGGAAACATGACTCCTACTTGAGCATCCCCACTACAATACAAAGATACATGTTTAATAAGAAGTATTACAAAGAAAAAAAAAGCATTCCAATTAGATGAAAGCTTTATTTGGAGATCATTTACAGACAAAAACTGGCATTTTTTCTTATTGCTTTCTGTATTTACTCTCCAGATGGAACATTTAAAAATATTTAGAATTTTAATTATCATACTTTTAACAAACTAATATTTTTAAAATATAATCTCCAAAGAGCATATCAATTTGAAAGGAAAACAACCAGAAAAATAAACTTTGACTGTCTTACATGTGTTTCATGCTCGTTTTTTCATATCAAGTCAACTTAGTTGGCCATATATAAGTAGATACTTAAAATTCATAATAAAGTTCTATTAGGGATCATCTAAAAAAGGCAGTATGGGTGAGAGCTTTGTCTGAAATGATTAAACAGAACCATGCAAAATTTCAGACTTGGTGTGAATGGGAAGCTTCCATTACCCAAGTATGTGTTTGATAAGGGACACAGCTGAAAATAGCTTCCCAGCAAGTCTCAAGATGTGTTGGGAAAAACCTTTAGAAAACAAGGTGAGCAATTAATTAGCAAACTCTTTAATGTATTATGCAGTGTGGGAACTCATTGCAAATGGTTCCTTATGAAACACAACAGAATGTTATTCACTGCTTTTATTTATGATTCATTAAAATTTGCAGGCAACGTCAATTTTTTAGGGGAGCAAGTGCTTTGTGATCCAACAGAATAACACAGAATATTTTTACAGAAATCAAGAAAATTAATTAGTTGGGATATTAGATCAGTAATGACAACTGCAAGATTTTTGGGAGCCTCCATTTTACAATAAACAAGATGGGAGAAGAACTACCTTGGCAGAGGTAAGTAGCCTCCTACTCCACTTTGTAGAATATTTCTTCTTGAGAGCTGAGTTCCTGAACTGAAATGCCATGAATGACCTATCACAAAGTATTAAAATCAACTGCCCCTTGATGCATCCTGCAGAAGATATTTTGGAATATCTTTGCCTGGAGCATCTCAAGTATCTCAACATTTGCATCAGGCTGATGAGCAACACACACCCACACCACCACTGTTACATCTCTCCTCTCCAAGCCCCCTTGCACAGGTAGCTTTTTTGATGTTTCTAGCATGGCCATCTCAGTGCTGCAGTATCAGAATGCCTGCCCTCATGGGGGTGGCTTGTCTCTCAGACACAGGAATCTCACATAGCCCAAAGAGCACCACTGGCAGCCAGACAAATCCTAATAAAAAACTGTCACGGTCACTGGAGTGCCACCCACGTGCATCAACATGACAACCACACCTACCCTCTTTAAAATTTACGGGCAAAGGGGTTGCTGATGCAGCTTTCCAAGAGGATTGAGCCATTACTAAATTTCAGTCTTTCAGTTGTACCAATTACAACATTTGGGAAAAAGGGAGGGAGGGAGATCTATGACTGCACATCATTACTTAATCAGATTATTTAACCGTAGCTATTATTTTTTTTAAAGATAAAGGTATCTCTTAGCTTGAAGAACACACGAAAAGATTTTTAATCATTTTAATGCAACTTCTGACATAATTAACGTAAAATATGGCCTAAGTGAGAAAACCAGCATTACTGTCCTGTTACAGTCTATATATCTCTTCATATAAAAGGAGGAAAGGCAGAGCTTTGCACACATACAGAGCCTACCAAAGTAAGGAAACACCAAATTTCACAGGTCTGAGATTAAAAAGTGCCCTGAAAGCTTTTTTGCGTCTACCCCAGGGTAGATTTTAAAACTCTGATTCAACTTGTGGTGTAAGTCATTGAGCTTAATGTGTGTTTATTACAGTGAGATGACTGCAGATGTTCTCTACCTTAGGAATGCAAGTGAAAATCTGCTAACAAAATAAATTAAAAGTTAATGTATAAAGAGACTAGCCCTTGTATTAAAAAAAAAAAAAAAAAAAAGAAATAGTGCACATTTTTCCATTTTCTACAGCTGTATGAAAATGAAATTTAATCAGGTGATAAAAGGTTAACAAAATCCCTGCAGAAAAACTACAGTCACTGACTAATTGGTTCTCACTTTTGTTTAGCTATATCATTTTGATAAGCTTTTATCCCCTAGTAAAGCGAAAACGATGCTGCTGTTCTTATCATTACAGTTGATCAATCTTCCCTGCTTCTGAGGGGGAATCCTGTAAACCTTCTCTTTGCAGCACATCCATCAGGCAGACAAAACAAAAGGTAAACCTGGCAAATACTGCTTGCTCAAGGTAAGCATTAATCTTAATAGCTGGCTGTAATTAGGAACAAGATGTATAAACTGACAAAAAGCAATAAATAACTTGAAACCAGAAATGTGGTAAGATTTAAACTCAAAGACTGCACTTGGGTTTAATCTAGCTTAGTCACTTTGCTGGTTTTCCTCCATGTAGCAGCATTTAAGTCAAAATAATTCTAGAACAATTAATATGTAGAGCTTTAATGTTTTGCATTACCAGTTACGGAGAAGTCAGCTCAGGATTGCACACACTGCACCACATGGTGACCCTGCTCATTCAGTAAGCCATCTCTAGACCTTCAGGATCAATCTACCACCTACAGAGATCCAGACTAACAGCTGAAATTCCTGCGTGGGGATCCTGCTGCCCACTCCAGGCTCCTCTCTTACCTCTCTTACCTTTGGTTATGGTAAGAATTTCCAGTACATTTCACATAGTTCCTGTGCATAAGTATCTTATTCGCTACCACATCCAGAGTAAATGGACCATTACCTGAACAGCTTGAGAACTTCCCTTGGTATACAAGGCATCGTGTGAAGAAATGCACACTGGCAAATCAAAACTGATCAGAACATTTACTCACATCCCATAAGTAGAGATATTTGTTGAAAGCTGAATGTGTCTCTAGAAACCAACAAGCCTAAGACGCTGAGAGATTCAGTAAAAAACAAACTGGATGCTTTCAGAGAACTTTTAAAAATCAATGAAATACCAATACAAGAAAGTTTCTGCCTAATTAAAAAAAGAAAAAAAAGCTCCAGAAATTAATGAAAGCTTGAAGCCTGATAGTGTGGTTAGCAAATGCAGCTGGCAATTAGGGAAAAAACCCAACATAATGACAACAAAAATGTGTGAAAGGCAGAACAAGAAGCCTAAACAGACACACTGTGAAGAACTTTCAGTAAAATATGTCCTAATCCAAAAGCAAAGACAAACATATTTTGTGGTTTTTTCAAGTTTAACATCTGAAATAGTGATTATCTAAAGTCCTTCTGTTTCCCATCCATGAGAAACTACTGTCAGATATGTTTCAAACCAGAAGATTTAGACTTTTTTCTTGGTAGTTGAAGACATGACAGAATTGCATGGTGCTGAATTCTCCAGTTGATTCAACTGAATATACTTTACTTTTTTTGTCTTCCCACTTACTTAGTTGTCATGACATAACTTGTATAATAAACAGAATAAAATTTACTCAAAAAATGCCAGTTCCTATGTGACATAAAACACCTACAATCAGTGAGTGGTGACTATGTGGTTATTCATAGCTGCCAAAAACTGCTGCCAAAAGAAACAGTGATGTTCCGTGCCATTTCCTAGATATAATAGAAACAGGCATTAATGGGCTTTCTTTTAGTCTATTCTTATTGATCAAGAAGAAAAAGGAAGATGAAGCAATTTTCCTCTAGTATTTCTCAGCCATACACCAGTATAAGCACCAGCTTGAAAGATTTACCCCAGTGTGACTGCTGGTATGCTTTTCAATCTCCATATCCAAGTTTTCTTCCATCAGGAAGCAAAGGCTGACTTCATTCCCAAACACGGAAGTCCATTCCCTATCTGACAGATAATAAATAGCACCAGTAGCATATAAAGGCTTCTCAGTTTTACCATGTTCACTGTGTAACTCAAAAATCAATTTCCTGAAAACACATTGCCCTGAGACAAAGTATGTAATTGTGATACATGTTTTCAAAACACCAGTGGCCAAATTCTATTGCCAGCTAATGGAATCAAAATGGTGTAAGTTATAAAAAGAATTAGTCATTACATTTTAATGTTATTCTATACGAATAAGTTAGCTTAAGAAAGAGCTAGTTAAAACACGTAAGGTCACTGTTAAGAGAATAAAATGCCCTTCTTTTGACAGTATGATGTGGGTGAGTTACAAATATAATTCAGACTTTGGAGTTTTAAAAGAAATCTCTCTTAATACACTCCCCATACTGTACCAGACAGTTATTATAAAACAGTTGTGAATAAAGCTTATGTAAAAGTTCACAAAGTATTCTCAGCTTTCCAGTACTCAGACTTAACTAACTCCTGCGGTATAAGCAATTCTATCACCTACATAAAGACTTCCTAACAAATTCATAAATAAATACCTTAAACAACATTACTGCGAGGTAACAAGGGACATACAGTGTTTTTGTTGTTTGTTTGTCTTCCTAGGAAAAATGTCAGCATAGTCAGAATTACAGAAAAAACAAAGCCCCCAGTTAAAAAAAATATTGATCTAATATGGCTTCTTCATTGATTTTTAAATAAATGTGATATAAAGAGAATGTCAACAAAATAATTCAGCTGCTGCTTATGAGGTGAAAAAACAGGAGAGCAGAATTAAATGCTGTCAGCTGTGGCATACTCCAACAATGGAACCACAATTTACATTTATTCTTTAAAATAACTCAGGTAATGAAATCAAAGCACAACAGAAATGGTTCTTTTTCTTCAGGCAGTGTACTCATAATGTCAAATGCAATGGCTGTCATAAAAAGGTAGGAATACAGAATCATCAGAGAATCTTTTAGGCTGGAAAAGACCTCCAAGATCATTGAGTCCAACCCTTAAATAATCATCACCCTGTAAACTAGACCGCAGCACTAAGTGCAATATCCAGTCACTTCTTGAACACTTCCAGGGATGGTGACTCCACCACCGCCCTGGTCAGCCCATTCCAATGCTTAACAACCTCTCTCCATGAAGAGATTCTTCCTGATTTCCAACCTGAACCTCCCCTGGCTCAGCTTCAGGCTATATCCTCTTGTACTGTCACTGGTTGCCTGGGAGAACAGAGCCAATCCCCACCTGGCTACAGCCTCCTTTCAGGTAGTTGTAGACAGTGATGAGGTCTCCCCTGAGCCTCCTTTTCTCCAGGCTAAACAACCCCAGATCCCTCAGTTGCTCCTCACAGGATGTGTGCTCCAGACCCTTCACCAGCTCCATTGCATTTATCTATGAGATAATATAAACTACCTCAACTAAATGTGCTTACTGTAAACAGTGGGTGCAAATCTAAATGGGAAATTCTGCACCCACAGAGCTGTGCCATGGGCACTCTATTTGTCTATGTCATGGATAAGTAAATTTTTCATAAACTTAATGTCCAAAAGAAGTTAGGTGTTGCTATTTATTGAACTTGTAAACAGAAGTTTATATCCAGAATTGAATATTTTTCCCATGATGGAGAACCTATTGCAATGAAAAAACATTCTGAGAACCAGGAAAACAGATTAGCATAAATTACAGATCAAAAAGAAAGGTTACTAACACTTTTTTTAAATTTACTGCATTTATATTCAATCGAGTACACTTAGCAATGTCACCCTCAGCAAAAGAAAAAAGCTTCCTATGATGGACAAGTAGAGTTTTTCAAGTGGAGCTAGGAGTGACCACGTGCTTAGGGACACAAACAAGCATTGCAATGATCTTGAAAAGAACACATATTACCTGCAGGCTGGACAAAAAACTCTCTTCATCCATTTTAAACTGTTGAAAATTATTTTGTGACTTCCCATGAGACAGAACACCTTGGACACAGGAGGAGGGAGATACACTATTTGATCTTACTTTATAAATGCTGACAGCTACTAAAATTTTCTTACTGCTTTCAGTATGTGGAGTATCAGGCATAGACCAATAAAGTCAGTAAAGAGCAGTTTTTTGCACAAAGACAACTAAAAACAGCTCTATAGGATGCAGAACTGCTTAATCATGGCCAAACTGAAGAGAGAAAAATGGCAAAAGCTCCATTACTTGGATCCTTTTACAAAAAATAATCTCTAAAATAAAACAGAATTCAGAAAGCATTTCCTATCATTAAGGAAGGCATGAAAACCAAAAAAATGTATTATTAAGTTTATTTTGCCCATATAGTGATGCTGTTCTAACAAATTGTTTACATTTTAATATAAACAACTTTTCCTCATGTCACTAACAAAATGAAAAGAACATCAGCTGGATGGTGATGTGTGCATATTGAAGCTGCAGAAATTTAAATAGTAATGCTTTCCTTTACCATCAATTCTAATTGGAATACATGGAATAAAAAAATATATATACTGTATATATACTGTAGCAATCAAAAAAGTTTTTTTTAATTGGTTGTGAAAAATACCACATATAAAACTGCTTTGCTGTACCTATTTTTCCCTAAGTAAAACATTTTTAACTAAGCTACTTCTTCCATGTTTCTTTTAAATATTTGTACACTTACTCAAGAATAGAAATATTTAAATATTCAGTGATTAGTGTTAATAACAATGACTTAAAACTGGTGTTCTACATATGGAAAGAGAATATAGAGCTAATTGGTTTTGGCTAAGCAGCACAGATTTTTTTCTCAGTGGTGAAGAAAACAAAGTTGGATTTAATCTAAACTGAAAACATGGTATCTCCACCTCCAAGAGACACTAAAAACTGATCCTTTTGTCAAAACTGTTCAAACATGCATTACTACTACATTACTAAGAATATTCTAAAAAATTAGTTCCATGTTTTGTTTCAAGAAATAAGCTTATATATACAACTGCATGGAAGACCAACACTTTACTTTGTCTTTGAGAGCATTAAACAGGAATCTGATGCCTAGGGTGGAAAACTTCTTGGGATATGAATCTGATGCTGCTTTCCAACCTGAGGTTATTTGCTTAATGTAATGACAAAGATGCACATCTTTCAGAGATACAAGAAAACATAATCCAGCCTTTTAGGTACAGGCAAAAAATTCATGAACAGAAACAATAAACTGATGCTCCATTAGATAAATATAAACTGAATTTGTGAAAGATCTCTGTCCCTATCTGTGCCTTAGGATGTTGTTTAAAGGCTAAAAAGAAGTGACAAAGCTGACAGGACCAGAGGCAGTCAAACGAAAAAATGTGGCAAAGCAAAGATGGAATCCATAGGGCACTCTTTTGCACTAGAAAAAAGTTCCCATACATGTGTAGATATTTATGCATGAGCATCAACAAATTACAGTTATGCATGTGCACAGGTAGGTAGATACTCAGAAAAAAAGATCTGAAACACCGAAGATGGGATCCAATGAACATATTAAAGAAAAAGATTCCATCAGTGTACAAGAATTTAGAATGCACGTTCTCTATATTCAAATAAAAGCAATACCCATTGAGAAACCAGAGAAAACTGTGCCTCTGTGATGAATGAATAGATATTCCCTTTATAGCAAAGAATGAGAATTAGAAGAGAATGAAGAGACTGAATATCCACCAGCACTGGGAAAGCACTGAATTGGAAAGAAAGATAACAAATACGTCTAGAAAAGAAGCCAAATATAGAGAAATTATAAATATGGGCAGGTAGTATCAAATCAAACTAACAGTCAATAACAAAGAATAATTAGTTTGAATTATTCATATTTTGCAGTAGGCAATGCTGAATGAGCAGTCCTTCCAGAAATGTAATTCCACCATAGCTGAAGACTGAGATGGGAATGTGTGTGCTATTACATTGCCCAAGATATCAGGATAGAACATAAATTTAAAGGAAACAGATTATTGCCACAACTAAAATAAGACAGTCTGTTCAGTATGGTATACATAGGTGAACATCATCAGAGAAGGAGGAGCAAGAGACATTTCATGCCCCTGTGTAGAGATACTGACTCAGAAATCAATCAGCTGAGTTCCATGAGCATTTCTAGCAACTGAAGACGCCTCTACAGAAAAGTCATGACCAACAAGATGCATCATACTCACAAATATAGTAAATTTACCTCCCTAAAGTGTGTGTAGACCACACAACTACTGCACTAATTTGCTAGTGGAAGAGCAAGCTTTACTATTTACCACCTGGGCATTCTAATTTTTAAGACCTAAGGGAAAAGGTGATGGATCCGAAACAAGCTCTTGAGAAAGCACTGGCTCCTCAGGAAAGCAGTTTCTGCAACCTGTTCTTGTTCAAGGGACTGCAATGATCAGCTCTAACTATTCCAGTAAACTTTTGGATAACCACTCTTGAAAAACATATATCTAGAACTTGATTTCATACAGCATCAATTCTGATCACTGCTGATGAGAAGATAATCAATCAATTAGCTGCTGAGACATTCAGACTGTATTTCTCAATGTAGTGATATGAAACCTTATGTGGTATTTGTAAAAGTGAGTCAATATGACCAGGATACAAAAATATTTCACTGATGGCAAAGAAAAGCTAAAGATCCATTTTCCATTTTAGAAATTCACGTCCTTTTTAACACATCAAAAGTCACTGAATGGCATCTACACATTTACTGAATCTCAGTTTGTTTTCAAAGTCTCCAAATTTCTGAGAGGTTGACACATAAAAAGATGGAAAAAGGAATGCACATTTAAAGCAACCCACC